>JAYESD010000001.1:304266208-305530896 GCA_036927565.1 Tuctoria greenei
CCATCCTGCCATTCTCACCAAACATCTCCATCTCCCGCAGCTTGTCAAGGTCCTCTGCCGGCCGTGGCAAAAAGAGTAGCAGACAAATCCGTTACAGCTTCAAAGGAACATGGTGCTGACATGCATGGAAACTGCTGTTTGTTTGTGCTTCACTTGCTGACTAAGCTATATGATGCCGCACACACACACAGAATGGGTGACATAACAACTATAATGCTTTAAAAGCAAACAATATAATCAGGGGAAATTTATGAAGCAGTGCGAGAGAAATAAAATGGGACATCTCTTATGCATGACTTCCAACGAGAATGGACTATATATGTAGTGGTCCAACAAGATGTTGATTGGGGAACCGTCAAGTTATCAACCACTCAGATGGCATGGACCAAACTATGATGCAACACTCAACAAATCCTACATATGTACAGTACTCCATTCTATTTTTAACTATTCAACTATGATGCAACACTCAACCGATCCTACATACTCCTTCCGTCCCAAAAAATTTATCATTTTTTATTTATTATTGAATTACAAAACAACAATTTTTTTGAGCGGAGGGAGTACAAGCAGTACTCCCTCTATTCTTAGTTTTTTTCAACTATGATGTGACACTCAACTAATCGTACATTCAACTAATATGTAGTAGACAGAATTTGACACGTCACGACTAGTGACCACATTAAAAGCAGGAAATGGACATGTCACGGCTTTCTATAAAAAAAACTAGTATTATTTGACATCATACTTTGTTCAAAATTAAATTAAGCAACTTGTACTAACGTCAAATAGAAGAGAATGGAGGGAGTACCTCTTTGTTACCAGCAGGTAAAATATTATCAAACAAAATCACTGAAAGCTTTCTTCACGAGCTTATGGTCCACAACTAATAGTATAGAAGAATAAAAACATTTGGGATCAACTAACTCCAACTATTGACAAGGCAAGCAACCAGTAAAACGCTGCCTCAAAGATCACCGAACTTCACGCAAGCAATGAAATGTTGCTGCAACGAATAGCGAATATCCTATATGGTCTCGGTTGCTTGTTAGATAAATGTTCCTGTTCCTCAAACAAAAACAAAAAAATCGGTGGCATACAAACACCTCCTGGAACTGGGCGTTTGCACCAGTTTTAGAAGGCAGCACACTGATAAAGCATGCACCGAAGGTTACGGAAAGAAAACTGGAAACGACAGAGGTTGCCCAACGAGGATCAAGGATAGGAACAGTTTGGAGAACTAAGGGTTAGACTATCCGCACCAGCGTACTCTAAAGCATACTCTATACACTATTCTACTTTAGCTTTTACAGTACGTACTCTAAATTACACTGCGAAACAGTGTATCCAGTATGATTTACAGTGTGCTACTGCGGATGGTCTTAGTACGAAACGAACGGAAGTCAAATGCTACAATCCACGCTCTGAATCTAACCTAGTAATCCCCTACTCTCCAACCTAATCGTTTGGCTGCGATATGGTACTTCCGAGGCAAAAAAAAAAATAGCAAGATACTGAATATAACGTGGAGGTGGAACGGGCGACGGGCGGACGGCAAGAAGCAACTCCCCCGTCGGTTTGGCTTTAATATGGCATGGGTCGAGCTCGAGCAGTGGAGAGTAACCTTGCGTCTCGAGGGCGAGGCGGACGTTGTAGCCGTGCCGGAGGAGGCGGTCGACGACGGCGAACCCGAGGAAGGACGTGCCGCCCGTGACGCAGACGGTGCGCGTCTCCGCGGTGCCCTCTGCGGCCCGCGCCGCGCGCTTGGCACCGCCGGCCCTCCTCCAGCACGCGCCAGTGAGGAGCAGCGCGGCGCGCATCTCCTCCACCTCGGCCTCCATGCTCTGCGTGGTCCGCAGCACCCCCATGCCCCCGCAGCCTCAACCGCCGCTGCTGATGCTGGCAAACAATGCTCTCTCTCTCCCCCTCTCCTCTCTCTGTGTGTGTTTTTGAGTGCGCCCTTGGACCTCGGTGCCTTGGCTTGGCGTCCGGCGTGCCGTGGAGTGAATGGAAATGGAAGAGAGGTGGTGGCGTTGGTGGGTCCGGACTTGGGGGCCCTGACTGATGAGCCGAGCGCGCTCTGCTCTGCTCTCCGCTTCCTGGCTCTAGTTTCGTGTGATGAGACGAAGATGATGGATCGGCGGTTGGTGCCGCGTCGCGCTCGCGCCCTGAGCTGAGGCCCCGTGGCCATACAGGACAAGGCAAGACAATGGAAGGAGAAGAAGCTTCGACTCGGATGATGTTTGCTTCGTCCTCTAGTTACTGAACGAGATGGAGTGGTTACTGGTTAGGAAAAAACAAACAAACCAGCGCATAAAGTAAGTACGGTACGAACCTGCAGTTGGACGGGACGGAGGAGCGTTTAACATGCGGGAGGAGCAGTTGAGCACAGTTCATTCCGCTTGACACCACGTTTGCATCGAGGGATTCTGCTCTGCAACTCCAAGCAGAGTCCAGCTCTGCATCTTGCAGTTTACAAATACAGTACACTACACCTGCAACTGATGCGTCAATGGTTTTCTGAATTTTCTGCAGGAGCTGCTTCCGAGACCCTCGCGCTTTATCTCGTGGGTTAGATGGATTAGTGAGCACATCATCATGATTAGGGGAAACGGGATTGTGTGCGTCAGTGTCACATCACCCGTAAATAAAAAGCAGTCCACTTGGACAAGAAGGTGAAATCTCTGGTCGGACAGAAATGCAGTCCACGCCACGCCACGCCAGCTAGCGACCGGGAAGATCAGCTTTTCCTAGAGTCTCGGTCGTCTCACGTCTTTTTTTTTCCTGGGCGATTCAAACAATGGAATTTTTTTATTTTAGCATTATTAATTTATTATTTAATATTAATAGCATCCGAAATTTTTATTTTGCAAAACTAGCATCCATGTCATCACGGTGTGCACGACTTTCCACGTGGCAGGGTACCGGTGTGGACGACTTGCCACGTGGCAGAACATGTGGTAGTCCAAAAAGTTCCAGTTTTTGTTCACTTTTGGACGCTCATTTTAAAATACTTAGAGATATATTTTGGAAATATTGTTATTGAATAAAATGAAGTATACAATGTGTACTACAAATTTCTCAATAATAATATTTCCAAAATATGTCTCTAGGTATTTTAAAATAGCTGTTCAAATTTGAATAAAACTCAGCAAAATTTGGCTGCAGAGGCAAATTTGCTGAGTTCAATCACTTTTCGACGACTATTTTAAAAAAACTAGATTCATATTCATAAAATTTTAATATTGGATAACTGTAAAACAATATTTACTACATTTTATTCAATTACAATATTTCAAAAATATGTTTCTAGGTATTTTAAAATAGATGTCTAAAAGTGAATGAAACTAAGAAAATTCGGCTTGCAGAGACAAATTTGCTGTGTTTAGTCACTTTTGAATAGTTATTTTAAAATACTTAGGGACATATTTAGGAAATGTGGTTATTTAATAATATGTAGTAAATATTGTTATCTACAGTTATTCCAGTATCATCATTTTCTAAATTTGTATCAATGTATTTTGAAAGGGCCGTCGAAATGTGACTAAACTTAGAAAATTTGCCTCTGCAGCCCAATTTTGCTGAGTTTCATTCAATTTTGAACGGCTATTTTAGAATAAATAGAGACATATTTTGGAAATATTGTTATTGAAGAATTTATAGTACACATTGTATACTATATTTTCTTCAATAACAACATTTCCAAAATATGTCCCTGAATAATTTAAATGGGCACCCAAAAGTGAATAAAAACAAAAAAAAATTAGACTGCCATATGTGCTGCCACGTGGCAAGTCGTCCACACCGTGACGGCTACCCTGCCATGTGGCAAGTCATTCACACCGTGGACGGCAAGGATGCTAGTTTTGCAAAAAAAATCGAATGCTATTAATATTAAATCATAAATTATTAATGCTAAAATAAAAAAATTCTCAAATAAAGGAAGGAGCAATTTCGTCGGCCCATTGGAAAGGCCCACTATGCAGCCCATCTTTGTGTGGTGGTGGTATGGCCAGCCCATCAGGCAGTAGTAGCCCCTTCCGTGGGCAGCATCATCATTGGCCCATGTACTTACGTCACAGGGCCGGTGAGCGAAGGAAGCCACAGAGGCCACCTAAGTTTTCGGCCCAACGGCACAGCTGGTCCGGTCCAGCCTGACCCTGAACGAACAACTGCCCGCGCTCCCATCAACATCAACGGCCCCAGGCAGGCAGGCACCCGCCGCGTTCACGAAAAGGCGTACCTTGTCGTGTCCCCCACACATGGGCCACCCCACCGGCCGGGGGCGGGGGCATGGCGTGGGAACGCGCGCGTGCCGCGTGCGAACGCTGCTGGCCTTCAACTCATTCACGAGCGATCGCTGTTGCCGTCGATCTATCTCGCCGGCCCATGATCACCGGATTTTGCTTGTGTGGGCTGCTCCTGAAGCCAGCCACATCAAGGAGCGACGGCGACTGCACGAGCGCTCCACTCCATATCGTCCATGTGGTTCTAATTACACCACAAGTCGTAGCTTCGATCGATTCCCACTAATTAAATACAGTAGCGATTACATTTAAAACGGATAAACCTTTAAACAGCAAGCTATCTGTGTTAGTTAGACGCCATAATCCAGAATCTCTAACAACAGCACGCGCACTCACTTAAGACGACTTAATTAATCAGGCCTAATGCAACAACCAGCTCGACGCCACACTTTCAGTCTGCAGGTAGGTGGATGTTACTCTCCGTCGGTGCCACCCCGTAGCTAGATGCCGGCGGCAAAACTAGTGCATATATCACGCGCGCGCGTCCGTCGACCCCGTATACCGCCCCACCGGCCACCGCCGCCGCTGTCGCCGGCCGGCCCGGACCGTGGGCGGGGCGGTGGTGTAAACGCCCCGGCGTGGGAACGCGCGCGTGTGCCGGGGGCATTCAGCACCATTCATCAGCCATCGACGTTGGTGTGGGAACACGTCAACAGCAGCGCCGGATCGAGATCTCGATCGCGCGCGCGGCCGCCGCCCCCTCTGAGACTGAGAGAGATCACCGGATTTGTTTCGGCTGCTGGTGCAGGTGATTGAACCTTGGGGCGACGGCGACTGCACCAGCTCGAGTCCCTGTCGTGTTTTAAACGCGATACAGAACAGAACGTCTCTGTCGGCTAGCTGTAGAGTACACGACACTAGTTCATCTTACGTTGACAAAATTATACTGTACTCTACTAGTACGTATTAGCCTTGCACTCTGGTCATTAGTACTATTTCCAAATCAAAGAGAGAAGGGATCGGCGGCTGGCTTAATTGGAGTCCAAGAGGGGATTCAGTCATGTGCAGTTTGGTGGTTCTCGCAGCAGATGGTCACCGTTGTTGGTGCGGTGGTCAAGCCACCGTAGACTTGTAGTCGCCGATCAACGTCGCCTTATATAATGAGAAGTCTCAGGCTCAAGGATAGTCTTTATAAAGGTTCAAATTTTGAAAGACATTCTTGAATAGAAAACAAAGACTACCACCAACAGCAGCAGCAGTGCACTGCAAAGACATTCTGGAAGCCCTGACCCCCCACCGCGCCATCACCACGAACGACCGTGCAAACCGACGCCCCCCGCCGCGCCACCTTTATAAACGCCGCCCGGTCCGGCCGTCGCGCCTCATCCTCCTCCTTCTCATACTCCTCGTCGCGCCACGGAAACAAAACGTCCGCAGCGTAGCAATGGAGGAGAGAACCTCAGACTCATCAGAGCGGAACGAATTAACAACACAAGGCCCCGCCACCGAGAACGCTCCCTCGTCGCCACAAGCCCCGTCCGACGATGGCGCCGCTCTGTCCTTCTCGGACGACGAAGAAGGGGAGTTCGAGTTCCCCTTCGTCAGCAGGGACTCCCCCGCGGGCACCGCCGCGCGGCCGGCCGACGAGCTGTTCGCGGACGGCCGCATCAGGCCGTTCTACTACTACCCCGTCTTCTTCGGGCGACTCAGCGGCACGGCGGCAGCGGAGGCGCCGCCGCCGCCGCCGCGGGTGAGGGGGCAGCTGGGACGGCTCTTCCTCGAGGAGTCGCGCGCGCGCAAGCGCGACTCGACGGACGACTACGACGGGCTGGAGAAGCTGGAGGGCGCGCCACCGCCGGAGAGCTACTGCCTGTGGACGCCCGGCTCGTCGTCGTCCCCGCGGCCACTGCCGCCGCCCAGGAAGAGCAGCTCCACGGGGTCCATGGCGCGGTGGCGCCGGATAAGCGACCTCGTCGTCGGACGCAGCCACAGCTTCGGCAAGGAGAAGTTCGTGTTCTTCCCCGCGCCGCAGCCCAACAACAACAGCAAGGAGGTGCCTTCCAATACTAAGCACCACGACGGCAAGCACAGGGCGGCCAACAAGCCGAGACCGGCGGCAAGCGGCTTCATCAGGAAAAAGGCTCCCGCCGAGGTCGACGACGCGCACCGGATGGCATACGGCGGCGGCGGCGGCGTTCCGGGCGGCACGCCGCGGCGCACGTTCTTGCCGTACCGGGAGGAGCTCGTGGGCTTCTTCGCCAACGTGAACGGCATCAGCCGGAGCCACCAGCATCCCTTCTGATGACTTTCTGATCGATCGTACACACGTAGTATTGTACAGCCACGCTGATTTCAAAACTTTTATTCCTAATTTGATGCATGTTTGGCAGAGGATTTCCGCGCGCGCCATGATGAACTGTGTTCTATCTGCGCACTGCATCCGATGAGTTGTCTTCAGTGAAAACGATGTTCGATTACTGCTGCCTCTCGATAGATCAATCCCGAACACAAGAATCATGCTTGGCGATCAACGTGCACCTCCAACTTTACGATGGAAAATAAAAAAGGCACGGCCATGGCGCTTCGCGCTACCCACATCAGCAGGCGCGCGACAGGCAGGTGCCGTGCGTGCGCCGCCACAGCACGCGCGGCCAACTAGTGATCGAGCACGGCGAGCCTGTCGCTTAATTAAGATGATCCACGCGGACGGACGTTCTCGGAGCTGCAATGCAAAACCAGTACGTAATGATCTAGGAATGGACGCCACGAACCAACTGACCGACGCTGGGAGTGATGTCCAATTCAACGTCCGGACTCTCGAGCCCTTCACCCATTCGTCCACCATTTTCCCTGTAGTTTAGTTCCCCCCCCCCCCCCCCCCCCCCCCCTGCAATTTTCTCGTGCTGTTCTTTTCAGAAACCAGAAGAAACGATTTGTCAAGCTGCCTAATACCTAACGTTAGGCTTGCCATTTTGACGCCACGCTACATTTTGTTGCGTGTCGGTTGAAGCCTTGGTCCTCTCCACTGCTCTCATCTGGACTTCCACGACGTCGTTAGCTTTGTAGTAGTTACATGTTGATCAACGTTAGCTTTAATTGTACTTTTGTCGTTTTGTAGTTCAAAAATGAACTACAAAACGACAAACTTTCCGGAACGGAGGGAGTAATAATTATTACACCTAAACCAGACATCCCACTGCCCATTTGGCGCGCACGATCCACTAGCACCACCAGCACAGGAACGCGCGTCTGGAATTTAATCATTG
The DNA here is from genome assembly GCA_036927565.1 of Tuctoria greenei. NCBI lineage: Eukaryota > Viridiplantae > Streptophyta > Magnoliopsida > Poales > Poaceae > Tuctoria > Tuctoria greenei. The sequence continues at coordinate 304,273,722 of JAYESD010000001.1, forward strand.
CAAAATGCTCTGCTGCATCGCAACGCATGGCGCCCTGACGTGTCGCGGCCGCTATGCATAGTCTCTTCGTTGACGGAAGCGTGATGCGAGTCAAACTTAAACACACTGGAGTCTGGAACTCTGAATGGAGTGCAGTAGTAGTATACGGACCAGTCAGGTCAATGGTGGTGGCCCAAAAAAGGTCCCAACATGTCGTTAAGTTGGCGAACAGGAGTCGTATTCTGGTCCGGTTAGGCCTGCAGCGGCTTTGGTCGCGATTGTCTTCTTGTATGGTGCAGGTTAGGCTATTGCTCGAGGTAGTTGGCTTTAGAAACTGAAGAAAAAGGTGATAGGGACTGAAGACTTAAGCTGCTACAGATGGCTAATGACCGTCTGGGTTCCGGATAACAATCACAAGCTCATAAGCTTGTTCATGTATTCATAAACCATGCATTTGAACGTTCAGATTTGTATATATAAAAAAGATCTTGAACTGTTTCCAGTCCTGTCTTTGTAAACCCAAAAGAGAATCTTGATGTCTTCATACATGGACTGGACTTGTGTAACATAATTTCTCATCGCCCTATAAGTTGTACATCCATAGGTTGATTCCAGCAATATGAAGTTTATTCAGGACAATCAGAAATATACTGATTTACTAAGTTAAATAGTTTTTGACAACCGTAGCTCTCAACAATCAGTACAGCGGTGCCATGCTGACGAACTGAGATATGGAGACGAAGCATATTTAGCCCAGTAAATAGCCCAGAAACTCTTTGCCCCTATGTTTGATTTTACATGATGGTGTGTTTTTGCGGTTACTACTTCGAAGAGGCAGCAGCATCTGTGGGAGATTCAGAACTCTCAACCACTTCTGCTTGAAGCAGCGAGGACTCTTGATCAGAGCCACTGGCTGCCTCCGTAGACTGGTTGGTGTGTTGAACCTCTGATCCCAATTTGCTGGAATCACTTGATAGAGATTTGAATTCCCAAGCGCAATTTTCTTGATCTTGCTTTTCCCATGGCTGTTTTTGCAAGAAACTTAATGTGAGCACTGAGCAAACCACTGTTTAATCACAAGAATACTCTAAATTATGCTAATATATGCTACCTTTTCAGCTACCATGACTCGTGACTATGCAAAATGCAAAAATAATTAATAAAGCATGCAGTTAATCAGCCATGTTTGGAGTACAAACCTTGGGCTTGGGTGCCATACGTGGTTTCGAAATTGGTTGATCAGGGTTTGGCGGGTCATCATTAATATCCTATATAGCAATAGAAATAAAAGGTAAATCCACAGAGTTCTCTTTTTTCTTGACAGGAATACAGTAGGGGAAGCCCCTACTGTGGTAGTTATATATTAATATTATAAGCAAATAAATCTAGCACAAGCGATTGAGAACAAAGTTCTGTTGTTGTAACAATAATTTAAGATCATCAGAAATTCAGGCATACCTGGATATCATCTGGCCTCTCTCCCCTCTGTATCATTTCCATGATCTGCAAGTCGAATACAATACGACATTTAAAAACCAAAATCTGGTTCGATGGAATACTTAGAATTTCCTCATAATTGGAACACAAAATTCATGCACACAAAATTTTCAGACTAAATTAAGATTGCCTATGCTACTAGCTTAACGAGGGAAGTACATAATATTAACTACTACCAGACAATGCAACTCCCATGATGCATTAGCTAATCCAAATAAACATGTTCAAATTCCAATTAACATTGAGTAAAAATCAGTCCCACGTTCTAATGTACCGTACACCACTAGGAGGATGGAACCCCTCATGAACCATGTTTTTACAAAGCCTTGAGTCTGTATCCTGCTGTTTCTACTTTCCTTCTAGATCTAGCAGGTAAAATGAAAACAAGATTGACCATTTGTTTAATTTGTTACTGATATGTAAGTCCAGCTTCATGTTAGAAGCAATTTGTCATTACAAAGTTCAACTTAATTGCATTGAGGCTATCTCACAGGCGTACTTAGATATCACATATGCAGTAGCCCGCAGTGAAGCAGGAATTAAACTTGAAACCATTCAGTGCTCATGCTAGAAGCTAGCTGACCTCCATATATGATTTCGGGTGGAGGGGCAGCACAGGGGCTACAGCTTCAGTTTTAGGTTCATATCTCTCTATAAAAGAGGAATGTTAGAAAAAATGAACTGCAGAAGACCTTCAAGACTTTTCTCAGAAAAATATTTGAATTGGCGAACCTGATCCATCAATACACTTTGTGTCAACTTTATTTTCCTGCTTCAGCAAAGAAAAGGCAGAAGTTCAAATTTGCAGCATAAATTCTCGTCACCCTAAGTAAGACCTTGCTGGGGTTATAAATAGCTATTATCGATACTTTTCAGCTCACCTGATTATGCTTGCAAGAATCATCAGACATCCCTGAAAAACGCAGGCAAAAAGATAAGGTAGATGAAATTAGATGTGTAATGATCAAGCCATTTAGGGTTGACTGGGGAAATTCATCAGGATCGTGGAACAGTCATTTCATACGGAAAACAGAAACAAGAAAATATCATGATATGCTCCACAACAATACCTTCACTTGTAACTGTATTAGATGTCACCGAATTCGAAGACGGGGTCTTGAATTCCATCCAGAAAAGAGAGTGAAAGAATAAAATAAGTTAGAATAACTACGTGCTGTTAAGAGGTAGTGTACATACCACAGAAGAAGAAAATCAGAATCAAGTAGAAAGTATGTGAACAATTTTACCTGTAAACGTCGAAACGCTTCATTTATTTCATCCACACTCAATCCCTTATTTTCAAGGAACGATCGCCTCTGGATATCAGAAGACGTTACAACTTTAGGGTGTTTCAGGAAACTAAGGGCACTCTGAATGAGCTCTTCCCTCATCAGCTCAGTGGATTCAAGAACCACCTTTCCTATTCTTATTTCCTGCTCCTTTGTGTCTTGCGAAGTAGTGGAACTATCAATGCTTTCAGAGTTTCTTTGGCCTATATGCATAGCAGGCATCACATGACCGATGAAACAAAAAGTGGGTGATTGGGAAATTATACACTTAAGACTTGAATGGCGCATTAGTATAAGTCACCGAATCATAACAGATGACCATCAGATTACATATCTGTTTCCTGCAAGTATTTGGGCCCTAAAGAGATTATCTTATCTGGAGGAGGTTAGCCTCATTGGTCTAACGGAAGCGGAAGAGCCTTGTACAGTGGTGGCGGTGACGTCTGGCAGCAACATAAACAAGGATGGATTATCCTGATCCTTCACTTCCATCTTTTGTGCTCGCAGGAGACGGCAGCTAAGCTAAGAGATCCCCTGCTCCCCTATCCTCCTAGAACTCCGCCCCCAGGTCGGGAGCCAGGAACAGCTGCCCAACACCCGTACCTAGCGCTTGAGTTGTTTCGAGAGGCTATCGTTCCAGATGAAAATTCCCCGTTCCCGTCCCCGGCCACGGGCGAAAATTTCTTCCCATAACCGCCGCCGCGCAGGGATCGACGGAGTTCCCAACTCCCCATCCCCGCTACATCTAGCCTAGCTGTCAACTATGGAAGGAAGGAAGAGGATTAGAGGACCGGGGAGGAGAGCTGAGCTCCCACCTTCCATTGTCACCGTCGAAGCTGGTGGAGGAGGAGGAGGAAGGCCAGCCCAAGGCGGCGGCAGGCTTGTCGTCCTGGCCGCGGTTGCCGCCGTTTGCTAGCCGCACGACAGCTGCCTGGCTCCGCCGTGCTGCTTGCTGCTTGCTGCGCCGCTCTGATGAGCTTGTTTGTGCTTTCGGCCCATTGGGCTGATTTTTTTACGTCGACGGGGAAAATATGTTGAGGCCGTGCCGTTCGCTGTCCATGGGCCGCGCGCGGGCTGCATATACTAGAAGGGAGGGCCCCATCATTAGAGTTTGGCTAAGCTTGAACCCTCCTCCGAGAAATAGAGATTGCAAGCAGATTGATTGCACCAAGCTGAAACAAACGCACCTTTAAACTCAGACTGATTGCAAGCAGACATTCCAAACTGATACTCCCTCCTTTCTTAAAAGATTGTCACCTTCTAGTACAAAAATGAACTAGAAGGTGACAATCTTTTGAGAAAGGAGGGAGTAACACATATCTGAGCACTTAGAAAAAAACAGGACTCCCTCCATTCCAAATTACTTATTACTTAGAACAAAAAAAGTTTAGTCCATTTCAAACTGAATTTTTTCTCTAAATGATAAGTAATTTGGGATGAAGAGAGTAGATCACAATTAGGAACCTAACAGACTGCTTATAATTGGAAGATCCAACCTGACTACGCACATCTGAGTACTTGTCATACTCACTTGTTCTGAAATAGTTGACGTTTAAAACAAAAAATTTAGCTCATTTTGAAATGAATTTCTAATTTTAGACACCAACTATTTCAGAATGGAGAGTACAAAAAGAAACGGTCCCGAAACAATAGATGGCTACTCGAAATAACAGACTGATCGCACATCGATATCTACTGGTTAGTCACATCTAAATAAACATGCAAAGAAAAGGATTCGAAACAGCTGAAGAACAACAGACGGCAACTAAGAACTTAACAGACGGGTCACATGTAGAAGTTTCAAGTTGATTACGTACAAATATCTTAGTAGGAGTACTTAACAGACAGGAAAAGGGTCCCAAAACAAAAATGCAGATAGATGGCAACACGGACTCAACAGACTGCACGCGTGGAAGTATCAGTAAGGCAAGCCAAAGATAATTAAGATGTCTTTCACATTTCAAGTTGCAAGTTTCACCCCATGCTGAAGCACCATCAAATGCAAGAACCAGAAAGTAACTACCATATCCGTGTAGCAGTTATCACGGTGGTAATTCTCATCTCAGAACGGATGGCAACTACACACCAGCACCAGAAATAAGAACACAAACGCGGCTACCTCAGGCCTCAGACGGCACCAGATAGAAGGGGTCGTCCAGTGATGAATCAATGGCAGTTTGGAAGCTCCAGTGTGGTTTGGCAACACGAAAGGAAACCTGACCATTTGTGCCAACACCTGACACTATGAAGTTCCTCCCCTTATCATCCTTGCTGCAAACCACGCCCACAGTCCTGAGAACCTTCCCTTCCCTGAGAATGTACCTGAGAAACCCGATCTCGTGCATCTGAGACATGGACCCATGGTGGATGACAGTCCTGAGATGTGATTCCAGGCACTCGCAAGCACCCTGGGTCTCCCAGAAGCTCAAGTCATGGACGTTGTCTGGTGACTCAGATGGAACGGACATGATGTGAAGCGTCTCCAGGTGAGGGAAGCATTTGAGCAAGGTCGGCAGCATCTTGGCCTCCCTGTTGCACGCAAACTGAATCTTGACAGCCAGTATCTTCAGGCTTGGAACCATGGCTCTAGCACTCACATTCATCCCGGCCTTGATGACAGTGCCACCAATCTCGAGATCGTGCATATTGAGGTCGAGGAACCCAAGCACCTCTAGCTTTGGCGCGCGAACAATCCTGATGGGCCTCCTGTTGACAATGGTGTGGAAGAGCAGCCGCTTGAGGCGCGGGGCGTCTTGGACCACGACCTCCTCAAACATGGACATCCAATCGACCGCGACCTGGAGGCTGCGGGAGACGAGACGGAGACGCGACGGATCATTGTACGACATGACGATGGAGAGGACCTCCAGCTTCGGGCAGTGCGCGAGCATGGCGTCGAGCTCTTTGTTGCGGATGATGCAGTGGAAGAGGCCAAGCTCGCGGAGGACAGGGAAGGCTGGCAGGCACGAGGCAGTCGTCTTTGGGAAGTGCCATACGCCGAGGTAGAGGCGGTCGAGGGAAGCACAGCGGAGGATGTCGTCTGGGAGCGGCATGTCCAGCGGCCACGGGCGGTTGAAGAGGATGAGGTCCTTGACGTCCTTGTCGGCGAGCGCCGCGATCAGGCGCCGGAGAGCGTACTCGTGGTTGAAGAAGGAGACGCGGGTGATGCGCACGCCACCGATGGGGCCCGGGTGCGCGGCCACGCAGCGTTCGGCGGCGCGCATGATGGGGATGTCGTGGCGGCCGCCGTCGCCGAGGTGGGCGTCGTCGACGAGGAGCGGGGACGCGGCCCACAAGCGGCGCCAGTGCGTGGAGAGCGCGGCGGTACGCCCGGCGTCCTTGGTGGGGAGGCGGCGGATGATGTCGGTGAGGAGCAGGTCCGGGAGCCGGCTGATGTGGTCCTCGCCGTCTCCTGGTGCCGCCTCCGCGAGCGCGCCGTGGCCCTCGCCGTCGTCGGATTCCTCGGAGGAGGTGAGGGAGAAGCGCTCGTCGTCGTCGTCGTCGGGCTCGACCTCCGGGGCGGGGACGAAGGGCGGGGGGAGGAGGGAGAGGAGTAAGGGCACGATGTAGTCGATTCTCTCCTGCGCGGACGGACCCTCCAGCGAGTTGAAGTGCTGCTCGACCTGGGCGTACGTCATGTGGCCGGCGTCGTCCATGGCGGCGGCGGAGGGTAGGGCTTCGGGAGACGGGAGTGAGTGAGGCAGTGATCGCTTTCCCTTCCCCTCTCTACCGGCTGATCACTTCGCAACACTTCTCAGAAGATTTTTTCCGTTGCACGCTTAACCATACGATCGGGCTTGATCGGCCAGGATCTTCTTTAGCGACAGTTCCGTTCCGTTCCGCTCCGCTCCTCTCCTTCTTTTTACAGCAAAGCCCCTCCAATCATCCTGTATTACTGTTTCACCAGCCTTAAGTCCTCCTCGGCGAACAGAATTCCATCGGAGTTTCGCCGCCAACGCCGCCGCGGCAGAAAGAGACGGCGCTTTTAGGTTAGAGCAAGGAGGCGGAAGAGAACGAGACGCACATCCGCCGCATCTGCGAGACGAGGTCGAAATGGGGATCCTCTTGACCAAGCCGGAGCCGCCGCCGCCGATGGTGCTGGTGCCGCCGCTCTTCGACTACCCTCCCATCGCCGCCCGAACCAGGTTTGCCGCCTTCCCAGCCTCCCTCTGTCCTCCCGCAGCGGAATCTCTGGCTGCTCTCTCGATCGCGTCGGATGCAGTGAGGCCATTGGCACACATTGCTCCGCATAATCCCCGTCATTTAGTTCAGACCTTAGGCTGTAGGCTAAGCGGATGAACCATCATGATTAACCGTACGGGTTAAGGAATTACGTTGATCACTCCTATATTGTGAGATGTAACTGTAGATCAGTGATTGCCTAGTATGGTTTCGTACGGTTATGCACCTGAATCCTGATAACTTATGTTTGGGACACACATGGCACACATTTCTGAGCGAATTTCACATGAAACCCATTTTCATGTGCTTTGGGATTAATTGTAATTGTCCTAGAAGGGTAAGACCTTGTAACATTGCGCTATAGCATGTGAACCGTGATCCTTTATTGTGCTTTACTGAAGTGGTGTTGGTCATGAACATGCAGGATGTCGGTGCCAGCATATGAGCTAATGTTTGGAAAGCTCTCGCTGCACAATCTATTTGAGGACTACTTCGATCAAGCTGGGAGTATGACTTCAAGGATCATGTTGAAGCCACTGGAAGATCCTCATGTCGATTTGATCGCTTCTGTATCCTGTTGAACATGAGCGGTCACTTTTGCTATATTTAATGCTTCTACTTCAGGTTCTTTCAACATCATGGTACCTGTCTACTCCTGATGTAATCCATGTTCAGCATATCACCAACTGTTTTGTTAGCCTTTTTTATTGGGTGCCTTTTCATTCATCATATCTCTATCTGACATGGCTTGGTTACTGGAACATCTGATATCCAACTAGCTTCTTTCTGTGTCTAAACAAAATCTGGCAGACCAATATTTTATCATGGAATTACAGTATTACACTTTGTTATTTGTTGCTCGTTCGGTTACCATAACTTAGTTGTGCCTGGATGTTGCATAGTGACTTGAACCAAGGTCTTCACTTATTTATTTCTTGAGATCACCTTCATTGGTGCCTACAACCTCGTGCTAGAAAATAATTTGAGATGATTCCTTTCGGGCACATGTCAATATAGCACATAATTTCTGTGATATTGTATAATGGTTTTAGCTGCTGCAGTTGAAACATTAAAAGATGTTATTCCAATCTGAATCTGATGCATATTAAGGATATTACTTCATAAAGAGCTTTTGCCTACCTTAACTTCACTAGGTGTCTGCTGCTGGTGATAAAGGTGGAACAGAAGTGAAGGGGGATGCTCTATTTCGCTGGCAAAAGTGCATATTCCATAAGTTCAAAACTCCTAATATTTATCCAACTGTTCTTATACTCTGACGGACCACTTCACTCAATGTTTTTTAGAGAACTGGATGATCCCCATACCTTTGTGGACCTTCTTGTGTCGACGTCAAATCCGTACGCCTTGTTCGATGGACTCAATTGTTATTTTTCATCATATTTATTGTTTGTTATGGAAAAACATGCATATGATGTTGTTTGCCAAACTTCTGCATATGCAGCGTATTGCAGCTGAGGTCATGTGCCTATGATCCTAAGTATCGTATTGGTGCATTTGGAACATTACCTTTGCTCATGGGAAAAAGGTAGACTCTATATTTTGTCTGCATTTGCAAATCATGCTTGGAGCTATTAAATAGCTTTCCAGCAATATGTACGTTGCTTCATGAGGAATTGTACCATGATTCAGTGGAAGATATTCTTTTGTTTATTTCTGTTAATACAATTAGACTAGAAACCAAGATTCAAAGTTACAAAGTTATGTTTATTTATTCATTTGTTTGTTTGTATTTCAGGGTAAATTCAGAAGATTATGGTATCATGGGTGTAAGATATGGTTCAGAGAATTTATCACTTGGGGCTTCCTTTGTGCCATTTCCTCGTATGCATCTATTCATATCTCTCATATATTTTGTTGAATTGTGATTAAATGTGATATTTAACCATGTTGATGCCTCCTGAATGTTGAATCTGTATAATGGTTTGGATTGTTCCATAGTAATATTTTTATATTTGCCTTTAGCATGTTATGCTGATAATCCTTCCTTTTCAGTATCTGGTGAGGTGCCCCTTGGTGCATGGTTGGTTGGGAGAAAAGGAAGCTTAACTGCAGGAGTACAATACAGGCCACTTAGTAAGTGCTACTAGTTTGAACTGCTTAAATGTCTCCTATATAGTTGGATGCTGCCTTCTTAAAAATTTCTTTTCTGTGCTCTGTGTTTGGATTATTTTTATTCCCCACCAAATGACAATACATGCATGTCATCAGCTGATCAGCATGGTGTTTCCAGAGAAAGGGCTGTAAGCTATATCTTTATTTTGGCATTGAATTGCAAACACCTATAATAATTTTGGTTACAATTATTTTATATTTATATCTGATTTCCTATTTTTTTCGAATATATTTGCTGGAATGTCTTTTCTATGACTTTTACAATTGGTATATGCTTTCCGGTCAATTGTCTGCTCTTCTTGCTTGCAGACAAGTACATGTGGATGTTTGGTTGTGTTTGATTGTTGAGGGATTGGGTTTTTCTGGTGTCTCTTACTCTTTAAGCTGTCCATTCTGCAGAAAGTGGATCTTCCAAACAACATATGCCATTTACAGACTTGGAGAACTGGAACTGTGCAATCAGTTATGGCATTGGCTCAACTAGCCCATTGAGCCCTTCATTCATATTTGCTCTAGAGCTTGCTAGAAATAAACAGGTGATTGCACTCTCTTATTGTTAACCCCAAGACCTAGAGCTCACTGCATAAAATTCCAGACATCAAATGATTGTTTTCTCCGTGCTCATCGCACAAAAGACCTTAGATCTCCCTTCCTAGCTTTGGTTGAGAGCCTTTGTTATGCTCTTTCCCTTCCATGCCATTTCTTTTCTTTAGTTTTTTTTTTTTGCAGTATTGTTGTTTCCCCCCTATATTTATTAATATATTTACCACAGTATGGGATTCCCTACTGTTTTCCCCTCGGAAAAAGGCTAAGACAATTTGCTGTGTTTGATGGGCAATATGCACTTACTAAGTATCAATATGCATATTTGTTGCATGAACAGTATGCATTCTCAAAGTGACAATATGCACTGCATGCATTGGTAAATTTTATAAGTAACTTTGTTGCATAGAGATCATTGTATTTGAGTATTTCTCATTTTGACTATGATATTTATATGAAAATATGGGTTTATACTTTATAGCTTATGCACAATGGTCTCATGCATGCTTGTGTACCTACATGTAGAATAAACTCTGAAGTTCAATGGTTCAACACATTATCTCTTCCGTGCGCCAGGGTTGTAAATTCCCGCCTGGACACCTAGGCGCCCGCCGACCGTCTGGACGCCTAGGCGCCTAGGCGGGCGCCTAGGCGACCACCAGGCGAGGGGCAGGAGCAGGCCGGAGGGCAGGCGCAGGCCGAGGGCAGGCGTAGAAGCAGGAGCTGACGGAAGGAGGGAAGGGGAGCGGAGGTAGGGAAGGGGAGCAGAGGCGACCACTCGGGCAGGAAGGGGAGCGGAGGCGAGCACCCAGGCGGTGGCAGTCGGGCAGGGAAGAGAAGTGGAGGCGGAGCCAAGCACACGACGAGGCAGGAAAGGGGATCAGTGCTTTGGAGGGGTGGCGGCACTGTTGTGAGAGAGGGTATATTTTTAAGCCCAATAGGCCCAATAACTGTAACCCTAAGATATCCTTGGGTCATCTTTGTCCAACCATTCGATCCTAGACTGCTTCCATCCAACCGTTGCTCCAGTCCTGATGGCCCCGCTCCTTCCCGATGGCACCCATCTTGTTCCTCGATGGCTCCGCTCCTGGCAGCCGTCTTCTTCCCCGACGTTGTCTCTGGTCTCCCGGTCTCCACCAGCCAGCACCTCTGCTCCCCCTCCTCCCTCCCTCTCCTCCTCCCTTGCACAGGCCTGCCTGGCGCCCGCCTGGCGCCCTGCGCGCCCGCTGGACACAACGCCCAGTCGTCATGGCGACGCCTGGCCATTCCAGGCGGGCGACTTGGTTGGTCCAGGCGAGGCGAGGCCTCATGGCGTCGGCAGGAGACCGACTGGACGCCTAGGCGCCGACTAGGTGTCGCCTAGGCGACGCCTGGACAACACTGCCGTGCGCATCTCACTAATCTATGCACAGAAAGTGGCTAGAATTGATCTGACACCTTGAGATGCGAGTGCTTAAAACTATGCTGCTTATACTTATATTATTATTTGTGAAATTAATAGAAGGGTGGATCTGGCACGGTGGTAGAGTATCCCCACTTGTGTTTTGTCTTGGAGGTCTTGACTCTTGAGTTTGAATCAACCTTCTTGCAAATTAAGCAAGGGGATGGCTGCCTAGAAATTCTCTTCCCTAGACCTCACGTTGTGTGGGAGCTTTCAACACCGGGCACACCTTTTTTTGTGAAACTAATAGATTTTCACCTACGTGTCAAATATTTCTAGAATAATTAGTGTTAACAATACCAGATGTATGTATTCTCTTTTCAATATTTTGGGTAGGGTGCAATGGTTAACATTGTTCGGATTCCATTTGTTTTGTATGAACCAACACATCGGGACGTCAAAACGTTGATGTTGATGATATTACCTGAATAAACTCTGTAGTATCCAACTAGCCTTTGTTGAATATTCTTAATATCGTTTGCCATGATGTGCAGCTGACAGCATCATTCTATCAGCACCTGGTTGTTCAAAGAAGGGTAAGTGTAGTTCCTTTTTGTATTTTTCATTTGATATTCCCAAACATGTACCCCCTCCGTCCTCAAAAGTTTGTCGCTTTGTAGTTCAAAAATGAACAAACAAAACGACAAACTTTTAAGGACGGGGGGGGGGGGGGGGGGGGGGAGTACTTCTCTTTTCTCATCACTCTGTAATTACAGTTGATATTTAGGTAGAGTTCTGCTGTACCGTGAATATTCTGTCAGCCCACCTCTCTTCAATTGAAATTGAATATACCAATTGTTTGATGTTCCATGCCATTGATAATTGCTATTTAAACATATCCATAACTTTTCTGGCCATCATAATCTTTCAGAGGTAGTATATATTTTTCTTGTTATTTTCCTTTTCCCTTATTATGCACATAGGAGGAAAAGTTTCTAATAAGGGCTCATATAATTTTATTATTTCTGGTTTTCTTTACTTTTAGTACCAGCGTTTGTTATCGAAGTCAAGAAATCTGAGGTTTGTTGAGAGTATGCCCTGTTTGTGTTCGTCAGGTAAAAAATCCTTTTGAAGCTGATCAGGTTGTTGGCATTACAAACTACATTGATTTTGGACTTGAGTTGGCTGCCAGGTAAGCCTTTAGTGAAGGAACATTTACTCTGATTCACCTTAAATCAACTGACTGCCCAACTATGTTTCATACTGTTTCGTAGGGTCGATAAAGATAAACCAACTGAGAATGGCCATTCTTTGTTTCAGCTGGCCGCCAGCTGGCAAGCGAACAAGAATTTCCTATTGAAGGTTAAGTTGCTCTGTGTACTCACTAGGCCTTTAATAAGTACTTAGAGAGGACATGCAATGCATTCCCACCTTGCACACCAGCGCATGCCTCACCTTTGACAGTTTTCTGTACTTACAAAAAGATAAATTCAGCTGAGAAGTATATCTTTTTATCTTTCCATATATGTATTTTCCACAAGGTTTGCTATTTCTTCACCCTTTAGTGGAATTTCGCAAACATAGTTGATATAGTATGGGATGCACTAAACATGGGAGTGTATTGGGTACACCTCGTCTTTGAAAATCACTAAATTACTTCATTTGTTCTGATATTTGGTGCTTGTGACAGGGAAAGCTTGGTCCTTCCATGTCTTCTGTAGTTGTGGCATTCAAATCATGGTGGAAACCATCTTTTACCTTCAGCATCACAGGTTTGCAAGATTTTGTATTCTCTTGCATATCTACAATATCCCATTTACACCTAGATTGATTAATACCGTAATGAAGGATTATTTTTTATTTCTTTGATCAATGTGCTGCATGATTTCGAAACGATAATATATCCCCAGTCTCTGATGTTATTTCTTTGCACTTAGAAGTTGGAGTGTCCAGCCCAACTTCTACCTGGCCATCAAAAACCTAATACTCCCTCGGTTCTGAAATAAATGACGTTTAGGACAGCTAATTTAGTCAAATTGAACTATATTTTTTGTCTTAAATGAAATTTATTTCAGAAAGGAGGGAGTATAAGCATAATGAGCTGCATAAGCTAGCTGTAGTCTGAATACCTTATTTTGCTCAAGTTATTATGAAATGGCTGTTGCTTATGGTTTACTACAGCTTGAAATTGGTATTTTTCTGTACTTCAGTGAAGTAGAAAAAGAAAATTATTGTAGTCTGTTGGTACCTTGCGTTACAAATGGTTTGCTTACAAAGATTTTTGGGGCATTCACTGCCTGCATTGACAGCCTTTTCTGTTTACAGCCGTGAACGACCATTCAAAAGGGACAACATCATACGGATTTGGCATTCGTGTTGAGGATCTTAGACAACCCAGGTTCTGTTATGCGCCCCGTGCTATTGGATCACTTTCTTTTTGTAGTAGCGATGTGGTGCTGAGAGCAATTTCTTTGTTCATGTATGTAAAATGAAATGCAGTTACGAAAGAGCTGATCCGAACTATGTTATGCTGACACCAAGCAAGGAGCACTTGGCACCAGGCGTCTTACGTGAGTATGGGGAGCGACCTGTGTTCCAGACACAGATTGATTCGGGCAACTACGATCATTTACCAACAGAGTTGAAGCCCATCGGCAAGATATTGTAAACAGGCTTTTTTAGTCATCAAGATAGAACACTTGTGTTATTTTACTTGCATGTTCAACGCCAGTTCTATAAATTGTACTTCTTCCGTCTCAAAAATTTATCCCTATTTATCCCTTTGTAGTTCAGCAACAGCAAGCAACGGCGTGCTTGTGTTTTGACTGCGTTCTGTTTGGTGGTTTCGGAGCGAGGAAGCGGCCATTACAGTAGTCAATAATGCAGACGCAATTTCTTATCTGTAGTCAAAAGTTGTAAAGACCTTATCATCAATCACTACTGCAGGGACGAGACAAGCAGATCGAACGAGAACGTCCTCCTCCCTCCGACCGCGCCACCCCCACCGGCCACTCCGCACCGCTCCGGCGAGCGCAAAAAACACGGACACACGCGCTGGGCCCCTCGGCACCCCATGTGCTTGTGCTCGGCTCACATGTCTGCTGCCTCCTCCCACGCCACGCCTCACCTCGCCACCACTCCTCTTCCTCTAGCGGCAGCAGCCACCCCGTCCTCACTACTCACTAGCCAGCCTAGCCGTCCGCGCGGCGGCCAGCCACCCACGTGCTGCTTGACTCGCCAGTGACCGCCGCGCCACGCGCGAGGCCTAGAGCTCATCTCTCTCTTCTGAAGCGGACGGCGAACGGACACGCGATGAAGGAGGGGACCGCCGCCGCGGCCACCGGCGGGGATGGGGGGTTCGTGCGGGCGGACCAGATCGACCTCAAGAGCCTGGACGAGCAGCTGGAGCGCCACCTCAGCCGCGCCTGGACCATGGAGAAGAAGAAAAAGGAGGAGGAGCACGCCGCCAGCGGCAGGCAGCAGAGGGAGGACTGGGAGATCGACCCCGCCAAGCTCGTCGTCAAGGGCGTCATCGCCCGCGGCACCTTCGGCACCGTCCACCGCGGCATCTACGACGGCCAAGACGTCGCAGGTACCGCCCCGCCCGCCATTCCCTTCCCCGCGTGTTCCAAACCTAGTCGCCGTCCCGACCGTCCAGTGCAGCGCTCGTTGGGACCGCCCACCGGCGCCGGACACTGTTGTCTGCGGACCGCTAGGCTAGGCGCCTCTTTTTTTTTCTTCTAGCGAGCAAATACAAATTGCGGGAGTTGACGTCCCTGCTTTTCCGGGGGGTCGGTCAGTCATCCCGTGGTGTTCCCCCGTGACATCAGTTGGATAGGGCGGCTTTTGCTGTGCCATTGCTCTCACGTAGTCATGTGAACGGGATCGAGGACCAACTGGTACTTCTACAAGACGTCAATCTTGTGATCCCCGCGAGGATTTTGAAGCAAAGAGGAGAGAATAGCGGCAGTTGTTGGGTGTAAAGTTGCTTTGCGAGCACCTAATTATTCCTACTTTCTAGTAGGGCCAAATGCAATCTAGTGGTTCAATTTTCTCACCTGACTGAGACTGACCCCTAAGCATATCAGTGTACGTGATCAGCAACTGGTGAGAACTGAGAATGTTGTTCTACTACTTCAATAGATAGAAATATGTGCATCCTGTCACTGAATGCCGCTAGCCTCCAGCCTTAAGCAGAAACTGAATGTCATCCATTTCTCCAGTTTTGAAATGGGTCCGTGATTTGTCCGAGCAGGGTATATTATGCACTGTTTGGTCACTGGATTTTTCTACTGAAGATCGGGGGTTGTTGTGAAGATTTGTGGCTGCTGTTTTCCAATATGATCTTTTGGTTTATTGTTTTTCAGTGAAATTACTTGACTGGGGAGAGGACGGGCAAAGATCAGAACAAGACATTGCGGCTGTAAGAGCAGCTTTTTCACAAGAGGTCACTGTTTGGCATAAGCTTGACCATCCAAATGTGACAAAGGTACTACTTGGTCGAACAAGTCATCGGATTTGCTAGCTGAGATGCTTTTCTTTTGTAATGTTGCTTGCATCAATTCAGTTCATATTCACGGTATTTGAATAGATAGCGAGAAACTGAACTTCAAAACTCATACATGATTGGTCATTCTTAACTGTGTAGACTGCATATCAGGTGCTTGGGTCCAAACATTTAGTTTACACACTGTATGATAACATCAACTTCATTAACTAGATGTCATATACCGGAAGATGACAATAAATTCAGTATTACTGCCATAATAGCACCTATTGCCTTCTCCAGCGCTTTCAGTGTATCCTCATCGAACCTGAACAGTTATTGATTTTTCAATGCGATAAGAAGTTTTGACACATAGTGATTTTTTAATCAATAATTAGGAGCAAATCATTTCGCGATGCTGCTGTGAAACGTGATGGAGGGGACCTCCTTGGCTGCGTCTAGGGCTGCGCAGGGGAGAGGAGAGGAAGAGAGAGGCTTGACTGTTGCTGTGCAGCACGTACCGCGGTGGAGGAGGGGAGATGTCATGGTGGCTAGGGTTAGTGTTTGAAGCCACGGTGACCCAAGGAGAAGAACAACTCTAATGGGGCAATTCTTATTTCCTGGATGATTTTACAAAAGGGAGGGGGCTGCTTATATAGGGGGAGGACCCGCACGCCCCCTGGCCGCCGCACGCACCCAACCAGATCGGTTGGGGACACCCCCCAACCGATCAGGACTCTTTATTTCTATTTAAACTTCTCTCAATCTAATACTCTCTAATTTAAACTCACCCTAATCTCTAATTTCTTTATTCTTTAAACTTTCCTTAATCTAATAAATCTTCTAGAAGATCTTCAGCTTCTCTGGTGCGGCTGTACTGCAGCAGTTCAGTTGTGGGCGTCGTGGGCCCCACGTCGGCCATATTGGCGGCCCACGAACGCATCCACAACATTTCCCCCCTTCCCGACAAAGAGCTCGTCCTCGAGCTTGAAGGTGGGGTGCTTCATCTTGAAATCTTCTAGCTGTTCTCATGTTGCATCAGCTTCAGAATGTCCTGCTCACTTGACAAGCAATTCCTAGACTCCTCTGTTTCAAGCGTGTCCTTTGTATCTTTTCAGGCGTAGGTACAACACGCCCATGGAGAAGAGGTGGCAGAGGCACCACCTGAGCTGGAGCAGGACCCTCAAATTTCTTCAACAGAGACACATGGAAAACATCATGTATCCTGGCTTGGGAAGGTAGCTGGAGTTTATAAGACACAGTCCCGATGCGTTGGATAATCTGATAAGGTCCAAAATATTTTGGTCCAATCTTTGATGGAGGCGCCACTATAACTCCCATAGCTGTTCTCTGATGAAGCCGCAACCAAACCCAATCACCAATTTGAAATTCCACCTCCCGACGGGACTTGTCTTCATAGCTTTTCATGGTGACGTGTGCCTGCACAAGTCTGTTTTTGATTTCAGCCAAGAATTCATCTCTATCTTTGAGCTGCTTGTCAACGGCAGCTACCCTGGACACACCCTGTTGATATGAAATAATGGCTAGAGGGTCCCTACCATAGACCACTCTGAACGGCGAACATTTGAGGGCCGTCTGATAAGAGGTGTTGTAACAGTACTCTGCCCATGGAAGCCACTTCAGCCACGTCTTGGGTCGGTCACCAGCCAAGCAGCGCAGATACATGGTGATAACTTTGTTGACGACCTCAGACTGGCCGTCAGACTGCGGATGGAAGCCAGAGTTGAGCTGCAGACGTATGCCAGCCTGTCGGAACAATTCCGACCAGAACAAGCTGGTGAACACGGTGTCGTGATCGCTGACGATAGAGCAGGGGAAGCCGTGAAGACGTACGATGTCGTCGAAGAACGCCCGTGCCACTGATGCTTCATACTCCGCCATGTTGTTGGTCGCCTTGAAGTCAAGGTGGACCATGTATTTTACCTTCTCCCCGGTTGGAGCGAGGAGAAAGACTCCAGCTCCGCCCCCCTGCTTTTGCATGGAGCCGTCGAAGTAGAGGGTCCAGTGAGGTTCGGTGAAGACCGGAGCCTTGAGTTCCAGCTTCTGCTCACTAGGGCCCCCAGGGTTTGATGGAGAGGGGGTCTATTCCGCCACGAAGTCTGCCAATGCTTGACTCTTGATCGCTTGTCTTGGGATGAATTCAAGATCGAATTCGGCCAATTCCGCTGCCCACTTTGCAATGTTCCCAGTAGAGTTGGGGTTATGCAAGATCGCACGCAGTGGGTAAGAGGTCACCACTGAGATCTTGTGAGCTTGGAAGTAATGACGAAGCTTCCTGGAGGCAATGAGAACTGCGTAGAGCAGCTTGTGCACCTCTAGGTATCGAGTCTTGGCATCATGTAGTACTTCGCTGATGAAGTACACTGGGCGTTGGACTGTTCGGACCCTCCCGGAGGGGCCCGGAGCTTCCTCCACATCGACCCGGACCCTCCCGGAGGGGTCCGGACCTGCTTCGAGGACCTTCGGGTCCTTGCTGGAGGAACCCGGAGCTTCTATTAGAGCGACCCGGACCCTCCTGGAGGGGTCCAGATCTTCTGGAATAACTCCCTGTAGATCTAAGTCTGTAGATCTAAGTCTGGGGGTTGGGACCCAGACTCACCTTCAGGAACCTCCGAACCCTCCCGAAGGGGTTTGGATTCCTGAGCTTGAGATGGTTCTGGTCTCTCCGCAACCAGGACCATGCTGACAACCTCGTCGGTTGCTGAAATGTAAAGCAGTAAGGGCTCACCAGGGTTCGGAGCTACCAATGTTGGTAGAGTGGTGAGGAGCTGCTTTAGCTCTTGGAACGACTTTTCTGCTTCTTCAGACCATTGAAATGGTCCGGACTTCCTCAATAGCAAAGGGTAGCGCCCATTCCGCCAGTCTTGAGATGAACCGGCTGAGGGCGGCTAGACATCCAGTCAGTTTTTGGACGTCCTTGATGCGGGCTGGTGGCCGCATCTCCTCAATGGCTTTAATCTTCGTCGGATTTGCCTCTATGTCCCGGTGGTTTACCAGGAAACCAATAAGCTTTCCGGAGCTAACCCCGAAGACACACTTGTCTGGGTTCAGCTTCGTGCGGGTGACCCGCAGCTTGTCGAAGACAGTTTGCAAGGTGTCAAGGAGTGACTCCTTGTCCTTGATCTTGACGACGATGTCATCAACACACACTTCCACTACGTCTCTGATGAGCTCTCCAAAAGTTTTGTACATAGCTCGTACAAATGTTGAACCTGCATTCTTGAGACCAAATGGCATGGCAGTATAACAGTACAATCCATCTACTGTGATAAAAGAAGTATGTTCTTCATCTTTCCTAGACATTTTGATTTGATGGTACCCAGAATATGCGTCTAGGAAACACAGTAATTCACACCCGGATGTGGAATCCACTATATGATCTATTCTAGGTAGTGGGAATGAATCTTTTGGGCATGTCTTATTCAGTGTTGTGTAGTCGATACACATCTGAAGCTTCCCGCCGGCCTTGGGTACAACAACTGGGTTTGCCAGCCATTTTGGGTGGAAGACTTCTCGGATGAATCCAGCTTCGAGCAACTTCTTCACTTCTTGTCGTATGAAGTTCTGTCGCTCTACAGATTGCTTCTGAGGCTTCTGATGTACGGGCCGAGCGTCGGGATAGATCTTCAGATTATGCTCGATCACTTCCCTAGGGATCCCAGGCATTTGTGACGGTTGCCAGGCAAACACGTCGACATTAGGCCAGAGGAAAGTGATAAGCGCGAGTTCCTATTTGTCATTCAGACCTCCCGATATGCGGGTGGTCTGAGCGGCATTGGAACCGATTTGGACGACCTTGACGGGGATGTCGGTGTCGCCGCTTGGTTGCACGCGAGGTGCGGAGGTCTCCCGATATGCGGGTGGTCTGAGCGGCATCGGAACCGATTTGGACGACCTTGACGGGGATGTCGGTGTCACCGCTTGGTTGCACGCGAGGTGCGGAGCGTGAGCCCCGTTGACGAATGCTCGGGGGTTTCAGAGCTTGTTCCTGCCTGGATTCTTCCTCCTGCGCTGTAGCAAGCACATGAAGTTCTTCCAGAGCAGTCACTCCGGCAGTACGGTCTCCGCAGATTCGGAGAACACCAGCTGGTGTTGGCATCTTCAACACCAGGTAGCTATAATGAGCAGCAGCCATGAACTTGTACAAGGCGGGCCTGCCAAGAATGGCATTGAAAGGTAAGTTGATCTGAGCGACGTCAAAGCTCAACTTCTCAGTGCGATAATTCTCCCGAGTCTCGAAGGTCACGGGGAGAGTAATTGCACCCAGTGGGGTTATGGCCCCCAGACCTACTCCGTAGAAAGGTCGGGAGGGGCGAAGGTCCGAAGGTCAGAGCTGAAGCTTGACGAAATCTTCGAAGCTTATGAGATTCGGCCCCGAACCTCCGTCCACCATTACATGGTGGAGTTGAATGTTATTGATGGTAGGTGATACCATCAAAGGTAGCTGACTAGCTCCGATCATGTTCTGAGGGCAGTCCGAAGCATCAAAAGTGATGGTGGTGTCCATCCACTTTCGATGAGGCTCCGCCCTGGCTGTAGGAGCTACTGAGGCCATGTCCCGCGGCTCCCGCCGCATGGTATTGAAGACACGGCGGGAGGTGATGTCCCACGAACCACCAAAGATGATGTTCATGGTCTTCCGACGCTCATTATCAGAGACGTCGGAGTCGTCGTCGACGGAGGTGTAAACAGCCTTCAGGACCTTTTTAGGGTCCTGGAAGCCTAACTCCTCTTCAGCCGGAGCTTCATCGACCTTCTGTTTTCCTTCCCTCTGACGGAAAGGAACTTCTTCCTGGCATTTGTTGTAGCGCGCATCAAGGTTTTAGACCTCCCGGCAGTCCTCCAAGTTGTGGTCGTTCGACTTGTGGATAGGACACCACACTTTGGAGTTGCCACCGTCTTCAGAGGATGGCCGAGGTCGTTTCTCGGGGCGTGGCCCCCGGCCACCCGGAGCTGCAGCAGCTGCAGCGGTAGATGTGCCGGTCGACGACTTCTTCTTGTCGTTGGACTTTTTTTTTTCTTTTTGCCACTCCCAGAGGTAGTGGCTTCGCCTTCGGAGGATTTTTTGCCATCCTCCGGAGGTGGTTTGGAGTGCATTTCACGACCCTCCGCAGCTTTGGCACACTTGTCTGCCAAGCTGAAGAGCTCCGTGACGCTGGTGATCTCCTTGACCGCCAGCTTCTCCAGCATCTTCTTATCTCGTACGTCCTGTCTAAATGCCACGATAACAGAGGCGCTAGAGATAGAAGGAATGGTGTTTCGTACCTGGGAGAACCTCTGGATGAATGAGCGCAGGGATTCTCCCCCCTTCTGCACGACTGCAAAAAGGTCCAGTTCGGTGCCTGGCCGGGTGTATGAACTCCCGAAATTGGCGTTGAACTGTTGGCACAATTCCTCCCAACTATTGATGGAGTTGTGAGGAAGGCTCATGAACCAGGACCTGGCGGTCCCAGTCAAGGCCACTGGGAAGTAGTTGCCATTATGGCCTCGTTACCTCCAGCCGCAAGGATTGCGGTGGTGTAAATTTGGAGAAACTCAGCGGGATTAACTGTCCCGTCAAATTTCTCCGGCAGGTGAGGCCGGAACTTTTGTGGCCATCTGACCATACGTAGGTGCATGGCTGGTGCAGAACTGCCTCCTCCTACTCCCTCGGGAGCAGGACTGTCTCGAGCCTCTCGCCTTTCGCGAGCACGCTCGATATGGACACAACCGTCCTGTTGACGGTAACGGCGATCAAGCTCCGCCCGGAGGTCATGAGTTGAAAGTCTGGTTACCGTATGAGTACGTCGCGCCCCAGAAGGTAGCGACGTAACTTGTTGTGACACAGCACGCCTCCTATTTTGGGAAGCATGCGGACCAAGTCTGCCAGACACGGTTCGGCGCTGTGATGGGGCCCGTCCCGAAGGAGGAGGACCTTGGTTGCTGATGCGGTCGGCTGCTGCTGCAACCAGATGTTCCACATCAGCCCTCCACTGCTCCATTGCACCCTGTGATGCACCTAGAGGTGGTGGACGTTGGAGGAGAGCACGCGCTGCATGAAGCGCGTGTTCAGGGTTGTTGTTATTCGCCGATGCGGTGACCGACGCCGATGCACCATCACGCTACCCATCTTGACGTGCTGGTGCAGACGGTGGCGGTGGAGGCATGACTCCTGCTGGAGCCACGGCACCTGCTAGTTGCTGCATGTTGGAGGGATTGCCCCCAGCGGGTTGAACAGCAGGGTTGTCGTTGGATGATCCAGCAGCTGAGTTCACCATACTTGAAATCTCGGGCGCCCCTACCTGGCGCGCCAAGTGTCGGTGTTTGGATCCGACAGATCTCCCGACACTACCTTTGGTAGATCGAGGAGTTGTAGTTCGGTGAAGGGCGCGCAGAGATTCAAGAAGGTGAAAGACACGTGTACACAGGGATTTACGTGGTTCGAGCTGCCTGAGCGTAATACCCTACTCCACGGGGTGTGTTGGTGATGTATTAAGTGTGTGAGTCTAGAAGAAGCTCCAGAAGAAGAAGCTCGTCTAGCTCAGGGAGTTCAGTAGTGGTCTAGAACCGTCTCTTGTGTATCGTCGATCAGTCCTTTTATAGTACAAGGATTGGTCGTTACACCGTTAGCCTGGCCCGACATGTGGCCCCGGCGGTTACACATGCTTGATACACAATAAATGAGGTTAATTACCCTTAATAGCCTGGTAATGGGCCTTAACAGTGCCGTTACCAGTATTAAGGGCCATCCGATCGTGTGTCATTAATATGGTATTAATGACACTTAATCGGGTCTTGAAGTCTTTTATTGCTCCTTGAAGGTTCGGAGCCGTTGGGGGGTTCACCAGCCTGATTGTTGAAGTTGAAGGTCCGGCGGTCGCCACATGGCAGCACCGGAGCTTACCGTCGTGGACGAGTAGGTCCGGTGCTACTGGACACGTGTCAGTACTGGAGCTGCCCTCTGTCTGGGGTTAGGTCTGGGGGTGCCATACTGGTATTCTGACCGGAGCTTCCCATGTGTGGGTGATAGCTTCGGTCTTATGATACACGTGGCGGCCCTGGGACTAACCATGTCGGGGAAGCAGGTCCGGTTACGCCTGACATGTGGGGCCTTCGGAGGTATTCAAATTTGGTAGATGGAGTTTCCTTGTGATCTTTGCAATCTCAAGGGGTATCCGGTACGGAGGGTACCGACAGCGATCCAAACGCTTGTTGATGGAGTCGATCTGTCCCATCATCTGGCTCATCATCTTGCCCAGATCTTGGAGAGTAAAGGTCCCAGAATCGTCCGTAGGGCCGGACATGGTCGCTGCCCCGGTGTCTTTGGATATCAATTGCTGTGAAACGTGGTGGAGGGGATCTCCCTGGCTGCGCCTAGGGCTGCGCTGGAGAGAGGAGAAGAAGAGAGAGGCTTGACTGTTGCTGCGCAGCACGTACCGCGGTGGAGGAGGGGAGATGTCACGGCGGCTAGGGTTAGGGTTTGAAGCCACGGTGACCCAAGGAGAAGAACAACCCTAATGGGGCAATTCTTATTTTCTGGATGATTTTACAAGAGGGGGGGACTGCTTATATAGGGGGAGGACCCCCCCCCCCCCCCCCTGGCTGCACGCCCCCTGGCCGCCGCATGCACCCAACCAGATCGGTTGGGGCACCCCCCAACCGATCAGGACTCTATATTTCTATTTAAACTTCTCTCAATCTAATACTCCCTAATTTAAACTTCCCCTAATCTCTACTTCCTTTATTCTTTAAACTTTCCTTAATCTAATAAATCTTCTAGAAGATCTTCAGCTTCTCTGGTGCGGCTGGACTGCAGCAGTTCAGTTGTGGGCGTCGTGGGCCCCACGTCGGCCATATTGGCGGCCCACGAACGCATCCACAACAGATGCACTTGTTGCACGATTAATTACTGTATCCAGAATCAGATAACCCATGGGATGCTTGAAGTGGAATTTAGCAAGCGAATCTAGTACAAATTATGCTGTTACAGTTCTCCTTTTTTCAGTTAATACCGGACCATCTCTATTTGGGAATTGGGATTGACGTCTTCACTATTTAATAAAACTAGGTGAAAAGAGGGGCATGATTGGCATATTTCTTCAGCAATCCTTTCGATATTGCATATTTCTTCAGCACTCTATTTATTTGTCAGCTACTATAACAATGTCTTGACTTTACCTGAGCAGTTCATAGGGGCTGTAATGGGCGCAAGGGATCTAAATATTCAAACAGAAAATGGACATATCGGCATGCCAAGTAATGTCTGTTGTGTTGTTGTGGAATACCTTGCTGGGGGCACATTAAAATCATTTCTGATAAAGAACAGGAGAAAAAAGTTAGCTTTTAAGGTGGTTGTTCAAATTGCTCTTGACCTTGCCAGGGGGTAAGTAGTTGACTGAACTTTTTTCAGTCTTATTTCTGAATAACTATCGTTTACATTTCCTTACTCTTCAAAGTTAGCATTGATTCAAGAAGTTTTGACCTTTAAATCTTTATCAGATTAAGCTATCTTCACTCAATGAAGATTGTGCACCGTGATGTGAAGACTGAAAATATGCTTCTAGACAAAACAAGAGCTGTGAAAATTGCTGATTTTGGTGTTGCTCGTCTTGAAGCTGCTAATCCCAGTGATATGACTGGTGAAACTGGAACGCTTGGTTACATGGCGCCTGAGGTATCTTCCATCCTTGCATCAGATAGGTTTATGTGTTTGAATCCCAGGAAGCACTTTATGCTAGTCAACTTGCATATAATGTGGCTTACTTTGGCATCTGATGTGCAGGTTCTTAATGGCAATCCTTACAACAGAAAGTGTGATGTTTATAGCTTCGGAATTTGTTTATGGGAGATATACTGCTGTGATATGCCATATCCTGATTTGAGCTTTGCGGAGGTCACATCTGCAGTCGTTCGTCAGGTAAAACATGTGTTTCTAGCTGCCTGTTTCCTTGCTTACATTTAAGCTGCTGCATTCTGAACAAGTAGCTAAATGCAATATCACTTGGTCGTCTACAGAACTTGAGGCCAGAGATACCACGCTGCTGTCCAAGTTCTTTAGGGAACGTGATGAAGCGTTGCTGGGATGCGAACCCTGACAAGCGACCGGAGATGGCTGAGGTTGTGTCTATGATGGAGGCGATCGATACATCCAAGGGTGGAGGCATGATCCCCGTAGACCAGCGACCCGGATGCCTGTCGTGCTTCCGGAAGTACAGAGGTCCGTGAGAGATTGAGCGCGTTGGGAGTTGCAGCTGCAGATTGGCCTGTAGATCTTGTGTATTTCGATCGCGCATTTGTTTTCTGGGAAGCAAACTCTGGTTAATGGAGGTAGCGTGCTTATGGTCGTTGCTGGTTTGGGAAACCATGTTATGTAAATTCTCTGTCTGTCCACCCCTTCTGTAACTCTGATTATCAGTGAATGAAAGAACCGGCTCGTTCTTCTATGTTTTCTGGTGCAAATACGTATTTCACTAGGAAGGGTCTCGAGAAAGGGTCAGGAGCTCTGCCGTTCGTTGCAACATGACTGGATAACTCTAAACTAGGAGTATTTCCGTACGAACACGTCCGATTATTTTACAGAAAATGGCACTGCATGACCAACCTTCATCCTGGCGAGTGACGAACCAGTATTGTTTGTTTACGAGACAGGGGAGGGACGGCAGCTGTAGGATCCTTTCTTGATGAATGTTGAGTTGTTTTTCGTTCAGGTTTCATGGCAGCGCATGGCCTTTTACGACGAATTCCCGGCGTGTTCCTAGTGTAGCCGTGTAGTTGTAACAGCTTGGTTAAGACACCCGTGCCTTCCTCTGTGGACCATGTTTTTGTCCGAGAAGGAAGTCGAATTGTATTTGGGCAGTTTGTTCTCTGCTTCAAATTGGTCGTCAGACAGGTTACAACAAAAAAAAAAGGGAAAACAACCATTTGTTACGCGCAGGCGCAGGCGCAGGCGCAGGCGCAGCCACCGGGTTGTTTCGGTCCATCATCGTCACCGAGCCACCGCCCAGTCGCACGCACCGTCTCCAGGCACCCACCCGACGCGTCTTCCCACCGGTACGGTACTTGCTCCCCGGAATAAATACCAGGTCAGAGGTCACCCCTCCCTCAGCATCAACCAGAAGAGAAAGACAGATCCATTCAGTAAGAATCAATGACCGGGTCAGCAGCGGCCTCATCGACGACGGCGGCGCCGAAGCACAAGCATCCGCAGGCTCTGCCTCTGCGGGGCAGCCAGCTGAAGCAGCTCCGCGAGATCTTCCGGCGGTTCGACATGGACGGCGACGGCAGCCTGACGCAGCTGGAGCTGGCGGCGCTGCTGCGGTCGCTGGGCCTCCGTCCGACGGGCGACGAGGTGCACGCGCTGCTGGCGGGGATGGACGCGGACGGCAACGGCAGGGTGGAGTTCGAGGAGCTGGCGGCGGCCATCGCGCCGGTGCTGACGACGCAGACGCACCTGGTGGACCAGGCCCAGCTGCTGGACGTGTTCCGCGCCTTCGACCGCGACGGCAACGGCTACATCTCCGCCGCCGAGCTGGCCCGGTCCATGGCGCGGGTCGGGCAGCCGCTCACCTTCGACGAGCTCACGCGGATGATGCGCGACGCCGACGCGGACGGCGACGGGGTCATCAGCTTCCCGGAGTTCGCAGCCATCATGGCCAGGTCCGCGCTTGACTTCCTCGGCGTCGCCTGATCAACTCCTCCTCCTCACTCCTCAGATCCATTTTCTCTTTACCTTTTCCATTTATTTATTAGGACGACCAAACAACAACTCGATCTAGCTTAGCAAATGTGTTCTTGAAACTCAAAACTGCTGTGACAGTTGATAATTCTAATTAAATAGTAATGATTTTGTGTTGGATGAGATTGTCATGTCCGACACATGCATGCTAGTGGTGATCCCTGATCCACTTTTGGCGCTGAGCAGATCAAAAGCCCATCCTTCGCATTGCATGTGAGGAGCAGCGACCGGACGACCGACCATCGCGCATCATACAGTAGGACGCGGCTTCCGTCCTTCCATGCGTCCTCCCAAAATGTGTCCGTTTATTATTGGTCCAGGCCACCAACAACCAGTACATAAGGCAATAAAGATAGCAGTTGGAAACAATTATTAAAAAATGATGCCAATTGACTGAGCTCCCAGTGACGCGGGAAAAAAAATGGCGCTAGACACCAGATCTATTTAATACACAACAGTAACAAGAACAATAAACAAATAGATCCAGATCTTTAAAATAGTACTACCTCCTTATTCTTTTATTTGACGTTTCATACAAAGTTGTCAACTGAAAATGAACTGAGATTGGTTGTCTGAACGTCAAACAAAACGATAAGGAGGGAGTACAATACACACAAATGAATAAACAAATGCAACAACCTTCTGGGAGCGCCGCCGACCAGATTCGTGATGCTTCAGCATATTTGATCAGACTGGATGCACAAGACCAACTGGTACTGCTTCAGAAGATTTTATCTCACCGGCAGATCTGATCACTCATTGCTTAGGTGCATCATCCTTTCAGAAGACCCGAAAACAACACCATGTGTTGAAACTATAAGTACAGGGTCGAGAGCCAATTTCACATTCTCCGGTTCCATTCCTGATCGAACTCCCTTCCTGTCATCGTATCTTGTGTAAGAATTGAAATAGTTTATATTGTACAACACTTGACTTATGTTCATATTGATCACTAAATGCTGCATCCATTCATCATTGCAAATAAATCATGAATAAATTAGGATCATGAAGAAACAAGGGCATCTCAATTGAATAATTGTTCAGAATATATGATACCCAAGATTGGAATGACATTTAACTCTGAACAAGAGACGTATGATTTCTACAATGCTTATGCTAGCAAAATGAGTTTTAGTATACGCAGACAGAGCTGCCACTATGTGGGAGCTTCTTCAGTAATAAAGACAAGAATGTTCTGTTGCTCCCGTGAAGATATATTCCGTTCATTGTTTTTACCAAAATATATTCTTAATGCAGCAACTAAATTTAACCAATGTTTTACACTTGCAGGAGCACGTGGGGCCGTCAAAAAGTTGGACTGAGCAAGTAATAGTGCATGTTACAAAAGATCAGAGACAAGGTGTATATGTCAAGCATCTATGAACATTAACCTTATAAATGGATCATATGTTGTTCATTATTTTGTGTCAGATCATAATCACATCCTTGCTACTACAGATCAAACTTATCAATTAAGACCACAAAGAAAAATTGATGAGGCACAAATTTCAAGGATCGAAGTGGCAAAATCCGTAGGCATCTCTACGAAAGAAGCTATTCATCTTTTGGCAAAGGAAGCAGGTGGGATAGAAAATCTTGGCTTCACTCGTGTAGATGTAAAGAACAGATTATATATAAAAAGATCACTAAATATACATCAAGGATATACTGGAGGTGTGTTAGAATATATGGAGAAAAAGACATCAGAAGATGCCAAAATTTTCTACTCCATTCAAGTTGATGAGGATGATTTGATAACTAACATTTTTTGGGCAGATGCTAAAATGGTTGCAGACTATGAATCTTATGGTGATGTTGTTGGTTTCGACACAACATATAAAAAACTAAATGATGGTTGTCCTCTTGGCTTGCTTGTTGGGATAAATAATCATAAGAAAACAATTATCTTTGGTGTTGCACTTCTTTATGACGAGACAACGGAAAGTTTTATGTGGTTGTTCAGGACATTTCTAAAGGTAATGTATGGAAAAAAACCTAAAACAATTTTTACAGATGAAGATGCGGCTATGGCTAAAGCAATCAAAATAGTTCTACCAGATACTCATCATAGGTTATGTGTGTGGTATATAAATCAGAATGCATGCAAGCATCTTTCTAGATGTGTGAAAGATTATAAGAAATTTAACATTGAATTTTAGAAATGTATTTATGATCAAGAAGAGGCGGAGGATTTTATAAATGCATGAAACAAAATGCTCAAGACATTTGATCTCCAAGGTAACCAGTGGCTTGAGAGACTTTTTGACAAAAGGTATTGAAAGTTGCCTAGAGGGGGGTGAATAGGCTAATCGACCTGAAATGACTTAATAAAACGAGATTAGTACCCAGGGGGCGGACTAGTCCGGTCCAGGGGCGGACTAGTCCGATCTACCTACAGGGGAAAACCTGAAAAGAGTTTCTAACAAGTTTTAGTTCGATTCTTATGATGCAAAGTATGTTAGAATGACTTAGTGAACCTTAACAAGTTATATAGCAAGTATGAAGCTAAGGATTACAATGTGACAAGAGTGATAAGCAAAACGGTAGAGCTAACCCTAGAAGCAATGTGTAATAAGTGAAAGCGAAGTACACAAGGGACACAAGGATTTTATCGTGAGGTTCGATCCCACAAAGGAATCTACGTCCCCGTTGAGGAGTCCACGAAGGACCGGGTTCAACAACCCTTCCCTCACCAAGTTTACCACAAGGGCCTAACTTGGTTCTCCACTATCACAAGGGGTGAATACAAGATTCGTTGGGGCTTCTCACAATCTGAGGCTCCCACCACAAATACAATCACAAATCACAAAGATCAACTCAAGCCACAGATCACAAAGATTCACAAGTGCAAGAGATCAAACCGAGAGTCAAAGAGCGGTGTTCTTCCTCTTCTTCACCTCACCAAACCCTAATCCACACAAGAATTAGTTTTAGAGGGAATGTAGGCAAGAAGGAGGCTTTTTGGAGGCTCAAGGTTGTTGCGGCGGAACTAGGGTTTCAAAGTGCTCAAGGAATGGTTCAAATGAACCCAAGGGTCCTCTATTTATAGAGGTTCCCAGCCCATACTGCTGACCTCAGCAGAAGGGCGGACTGGTCCGGCCTAGGGGACCACTGACGTCCCTGACAACTGCCACACTGCGCGGCAATCGTCACGCTACCCGCCAAACTTCAAATTCAAACGGTCACTTCCAAAACGACTAGTCTGGCCAACGCTGGACTAGTCCAATCTCACACAGAACCTTTTGTTCCGTGTGAAAACAGACTAGTCTAGAGACCACGGACTAGTCCGGCCCCAAAGGCGGACTAGTCCGGCCTACCCAGACTTGGTCGCTGAAGCACCATCTCTCCAAACCCGGACTAGTCCGCACCTAGTGCGGACTTGTCCGATCTCAGTCAGGACCTCTTGGTCCTGACCAAAACGGACAAGTCCGGGGTTTTGGGACTTAGTTCCCAAAACCCACTTCAAGACTACCACGAACTAGTCCGTCCCACAACGTACTAGTCCGAACTCAGTCAGACCCTTCTGGTCCGGCTAAAAATGGACTAGGCCGACCACCTGCACAGACTAGTCCGGCCACTCCTGCCAGACTTCTACAACTCTCTTCTCTCAATAGGTTTGATCTCTAAACCGCTTTGAGCTCCCAACTTGATCTCAATGCACTTTATATACACACCCTCACACACATTTGACTAGTCTAAACTCGACACACTAGAAACCCTAGTTTCTTCTTTTCGAGTGGACATCGCCGTTTTCATCCTTTTCCTTTTTGAGGGTTTGTGCTTCCTCTTGAGTCCACACCTGTGCTTAAGATCACTAAGCTCATTAGTCACTTAATTGTCGTCATCAATCATCTAAAACCCATGGGGATCCTAGATGCACTTTCAATCTCCCCTTTTTGGTGATTGATGACAATACATTAAGTCTTCAACATATAAGAGTATAAAATTTATTTTCATAACGTGCGGGTGTATGAGTGACTCACCCTCAATGAATGCATCACAAAAATAAGATTGAGGAAGTCCTTCATACACACACACGTTATGGTGGGGTGCCTACGTGTTGTGCCCAACATTTGTGACAAGACATATAGATATGAATATGATTCAAAAGATAGACATTCATAGCATCATATTGATATTGCACAATCAAAGTATAGTCTTGTAAAAATTTAAACGTACGAAAGGCATAAATATTACATTAAGAGTGCAACATGTCCAAGGATTTTACAAAATAGAGTGATATCTCCTATAGCTCCTCTAAGCTCTCTAAAAAAAGCTCCCCCTTACCCCCTCTAACTCTCCCCCTTTGGCATCAAGACATCAAAAAGGAAAAGAAGAGGGGAACCACGAACCCTAAAGTCTAGTCGTTGCCATCCTCGTTGTCCTCATCGTGGGAGTCGCTCTTCGTGGCCTCCGGGTCCTCGTCGTCGTCGTCGTCGGAGGCCCGTGCCGAGGGACCTGCCTGGGAAGAGCTCTCGTCCTCTTGGAGCTGGGCGAGCTCGTCGGCGGTGAAGTCGGGGAATGGAGTGATCTCCCTGTTGCTCACCTCCGGAGAGGACATGGGTACCTCCAGCTTGTCGCACACCGCCTTAATGTACTTCTCTTGGCACTTGTGTGCCCTCTGATTCCAAACCTCTTGCTTTCGGCAGGAGGTGAAGACCACCTTGAATCACTTGTAGAAATCGCTCATCGATTGAGGTGGAGGCGGGAAAGGAGGCGCCACGAGGTGAGGAGCTGGCATCACAGAGTGAGAAGGAGGCTCCGTGTTCTTCCGACGTGGAGGAGCCGGCACACATGGGGGCTTCTGGGGACGAAGCGGGCGATGTGTCACGTCCTTGACAAAGGACAAGCCCGACACCTTCTCTATGAGGCACATGATGTAGGGGGCATACCCGCAAGCACGGTTGGAGGTATGCGAGATGTTGAAGATGTCGTTGAAGATGTAATCAACGAGGTTGAACTTCTCCTCCCCATAAACAAGAAGTAGCAGGTGCCTCAAATTGCCTTGTATTACCCCAGCATCACCATCCTTTGGTGCTATTGTCCTTCTCAGGATCCTGTTCATGATGTTGTAGAATGGCTTGATGTTGCGAGCAAGTCCTGGCTCATAGGACACATGGCTCGGGTACATGTAGTCCAGCTGATCTCTATCAACGGCCTTGAGGTTAGAGATGATGATCTCATGATCCAAGTGAGCCTCAAGACCTAGAATCTTGGAAAACTCCTCAAAAGTGACTAAGAAATGCTCGCCATGCGTCATCCATATGATCCATCTATCACCTGAAGTGCTAAAGTAGATGGTAGAGTAGAACTGCAAGATGACTTCAACATTCCAATTGTACTTGAATCCCATGATCTCCTTGAGCTCATGGCGCTCAGCTGCTTCAATGACCGCATCAAAAGTAGAGTGTTGCTTCTGGGCCATGTACTCCCAGTCTACCCATTGTGCTTCGATCACAGGCTTCTTCATGTTTTGGTAGACAAGACGGTAATAGTCACAATGAAAGTAGCACCAAAACCGAGGGTCAGCGGTGCTCCTCTCATACTTGTAGACTTTGTCCGTCCGTAGCCTTCTTGCTTTCTCGGCTCCCTTCCCTTGAAATACATTTGCAGCTAACTCACGCTGCCTATTTGGGTTCCTCTCAGGAGTGTGCACCTCCAAGGGGCCAATCGGTTTGGCTTTCCCTTTCTCCTTAATAGCAATGCCCTTGGCCTTTGTAGCCGGGGCCTTCACCGTGGGCTTCCTTTTCTTTGGCTCAGCAGGAGCCGGGGCCTTGTCCTTCTTCGGATCCCTCAAGATCTGGCGTTCCACGATTTCTTCTTGGGCTTGCTCCTTGCCCTTTTCTTTCTCTCCAAGTGTCACAAGTCTCTTCCTTTTGGAGACTTGTGCAGCGGCAGCCTAAGAGTTATGAGCCTTGCGCTCCTCTCGCTTCTTCTTCCGGAGTTCCTTGCAGGACTCCTCGATGGCCCGAGCCATTGCTTCATCTTCATCATAGGCCATAGCTGCGGCCCTGGCTTGTTGTTTCTTGGCTGCCTTTGCCTTTTCTTGCTGCTCGAGAAGCCTCTCGATAGCCTCAACCTCAGCCCTTGCTCTCTCATCGGCAAGTCGTAGCTGCTCGGCCTCCCACTCGGAGTCAGTGGGTGGAGAAACAGAACGGCGAGGAGCAGCCATTTTAGCTGAAAAAGGGAGAAGACATAAGATAGAAGGTCAAGGAAGTGGAATAATGCAGAAGAAATCACGAGAAACAACCAAAGTTGGAGTTTGGCTTGTGTACACCGGACTTGTCCGCCACAGGGACGGACTAGTCCGTCGGGCGGACTAGTCCGCCTAGCACCGGACTAGTCTGGTTTACACAGGTTAAACCCTAACTCTAACGGCTTTTCGAGAAATCTTGGAATCGAGTCGCAATATTCCTAGGCTATGATCACAAGGATACTAGAAACAACTTTAATGAAGAGGCATCTATCAAAAACTCAATGAATCAAGAATGAGGCAAGTTTTTGAAAAGTGAGGAATACCTCTTCAAATCTTGAGAAATCAATGAAATCGGGGATGGATCTCGTCGGGAGTGATCGGGGAAAGTCTCCCACACCTCCAGGGCTTCCAATGCACGGATTGAAAACGATTTTTGGTGGAGAGAACGGAAAATCGCCTAATGGGCGTGGAGTTGCGCGCGTGGGAGAGAGAAGGTCAAGTGTGGAGAAGTGGAGGGGTCGACTGCATCTTAGGGGTTTAAGTCCCCAGGGGCCGGACTAGTCCGGTTGAGGGACCAGACTAGTCCGGTCTTGCGGACCAGACCCGGACGAGTCCGGATCCGGACTTGTTCGACCATAGGGCGGACTAGTCCGGCCCTAAGAGGCTGAAAACATATATATAAGTTTTAGCCACTATAGTTGATCCTTTTGGACATATTGCCACAACAAAACTTTATGAATATGGTCAGTAAGCAATCAACATTCAAACTATGACCATAACTCACAAAGTCACTAGTTTTTCAAATATTTTGGAGAAAATCGAGATAGAGATGAATTTCTCAAACACATGCATTATTTTGAATAAGGTGTAAAGTAAGCATTCAGATGTGCATGTTTCAAGCCACATTTCGAGAATCTAAGATATTGAGCTCACTCCTAAGCTCACAAAAGTGCTTCTCATCTAGGGGCTTGGTGAATATGTCGGCTAGTTGGTTCTCGATTCTTACATGGGAAATCACTATGTCCACCTTTAAGGAATGATCTCTCAAGAAGTGGTGCCTAATATCTATGTGTTTGGTCCTCGAATGCTCAACCAGATCATGGGCTATTTTGATGGCGCTCTCATTGTCACATAGGAGAGGGATATGGCGCAAATGTATACCATAGTCCCTTAGAGTTTGTCGCATCCAAAGAAGTTGTGCACAACAACTTTCGACTGCGACATACTCCACTTCAGCTGTGGAAAGAGCAATGGAGTTTTATTTCTTAGTGGACCATGACACTAAGGATCTACCCAAGAATTGGCATGTCCCGAATGTGCTCTTTCTATCGACTTTGCACCTCGCATAATCCGCATCGGAATATCCAATGAGGTTAAACTTGGATCCTTTGGGGTACCAAAGTCCTAGGCTAGGTGTGTGAACTAAATATCTAAGAATTCTCTTTACGGCGGTCATACGACACACCTTAGGTGCAGCTTGAAAACGTGCACACATACACACACTAAGCATAATATTCGGTCTAGATGCACAAAGATATAACAAAGAACCAATCATGGAACGATATACCTTTTGGTCCACACTTGGACCATCTTCGTTGAGGTCTAGATGTCCATTAGTTGTCATTGGCGTCTTGATGGGTTTGGCCTTGTCCATGTCAAACTTCTTTAGTATGTCTTGAGTGTATTTCGTTTGACTTATGAACGTGCCTTCTTTGAGTTGCTTGACTTGGAAACCTAAAAAGAACTTCAACTCCCCCATAATGGACATCTCAAATCTCTCTATCATTATCTTAGAAAACTCATCACAAAACACTTTGTTAGTAGAACCAAATATGATGTCATCGACATATATTTGGCACACAAAGAGATCATAATTAAAGTGCTTTGTGAAGATAGTATAATCAGCTTTTCCTATCCTAAAACCATTTTGAATCAAAAAATCTCTAAGGCACTCATACCAAGCTCTAGGAGCTTGTTTGAGGCCATAGAGGGCCTTACGCAATTTTAAGACATGGTTTGGGAAGTCTTGATCTTCGAAACCCGGTGGTTGCTCCACATATACTTCCTCCTTGATTGGACCATTTAGGAACGCACTCTTGACGTCCATTTGGTAGAGCTTAAAATCATGATGAGTAGCAAAGGCAAGTAATATACGAATTGACTCTAGCCTAGCTACGGGAGCAAAGGTTTCATCAAAATCCAAACCTTCGACTTGTGAGTACCCCTTAGCCACAAGTCGTGCCTTGTTCCTTGTCACCACGCCATGTTCATCTTGCTTGTTGCGGAACACCCACTTGGTTCCCACACCATTTGCTTGTGGACGCTTGACAAGCTCCCAAACTTTGTTCCTTTCAAAATTGTTAAGCTCCTCTTGCATGGCCACCACCCAATACGGGTCTCTCAATGCGTCTTCAACCTTGTGAGGCTCCAAAAAAGAGACAAAAGAGTAATGTTCACAAAAATTTGCAACACGAGAACGAGTGATTATCCCTTTAGTAATGTCTCCTAGGATGTTGTCAACGGGGTGATCCCGTTGAACACTTTGATGCACACGAGGATGTGGAGTTTGAGCTCCTGAGTCATCATCATCCTCTCCTTCTTCTTGGTCTCCCCCTTGATGAATGCCTCCGCCCTTGACTTCTGTCTTCTTCATCGTGTGGAGGTGCAACTTGTCCATCTTCAACTTGTTCATGTGGGGGATGACTTGCATCATCATGTGGTTGGTCACTTGAGCTTTGAGGTTGTTCTTGTGGTCGAACATCTCCAAGTGCCATCCTACTAAGAGCTTCTTGTGGAGAGTCTTCTTGATCTAGCACACTTTGATCAACTTGCTCCACTTGGGAGCCATTAGTTTCATCAAACACCATGCCGCGTGCTATTTCAACAATTCTGGAGGATTTGTTGAAGACACGGTAGGCGCGGGTGTTTGAGTCATAACCAAGCAAGAAACCTTCATCGGACTTTGAAGCAAACTTCAAAGTCATAGGCTTCTTGTTGAGAATATAGCACTTGCTCCCAAAAACACGAAAGTAAGAGACATTGGGTTTCTTACCAACTAGAAGCTCATAGGGAGTCTTCTTGAGGAGGCGGTGGAGGTATAATCGGTTGACGGCGTGGCAAGCGGTGTTAACCGCCTCCGCCCAAAACTGATCCGCTGTCTTGTACTCATCAAGCATTGTTCTTGACATCTCAATTAGTGTCCTATTCTTCTGCTCCGCCACCCCATTTTGTTGAGGGGAGTATGGGGCTGAAAATTCATGCTTGATGCCCTCCTCATCCAAGAATTCTTCCACTTGAGTGTTCTTGAACTCGGTGTCGTTGTCGCTTCTTATAGCTTTGATTCTTGAGGCGAACTCATTTTGAGCTCTCCTCAAGAACCTCTTGAGGACACCGTGAGTTTCACCCTTATCATGCAAGAAGAACACCCAAGTGAAACGAGAGAAATCATCAACAATAACAAGACCATATTTGCTACCGCCAATGCTAATGTAGGTTATTGGCCCGAAAAGGTCCATGTGTAGCAACTCCAACGGTCTTGTTGTCGTCATGATGTTCTTGGAGGGGTGTTGAGCTCCTACTTGCTTCCTCGCTTGGCAAGCACTACATGGCCTGTCCTTTTCAAAGACAACATTTTTCAAACCATAGATGTGTTCGCCCTTGAGAAGCTTTTGTAAGTTCCTCATCCAAACATGGGCTAGCCTTCTATGCCAAAGCCATCCCATGTTGGTTTTCGCCATTAAGCATGTGTCAAGTTGAGCTTTATCCGAGGCAAAATCCACAAGATAAAGTTTTTCCTTGAGCACACCCTTAAAAGCAATTGAGTTATCACTTCTTCTAAGGACGCTCACACCCTCATTAGTGAAAACACAATTATAACCCTTGTCACATAGTTGTGATATGGACAAGAGGTTATAGTCTAGAGAATCAATATGTAAAACGCGAGAAAGAGTATTTTGGGGAGAAATGACAATTTTACCTGAGCCAAGAATTTTCCCCCGGCTATTGTCCCCAAAGAGGATTCTTTCATTTGGATCATCATGTTCCTCATACTCCTCGAACATCTTCCTCCTCCGGTGATGTGGTTTGTGCACCCACTATCGAGCACTCATTTGGATCCACCGGAGGAGTACGCCTACAAAACAAGATTATGCCTTCCTTTTAGGTACCCAAGCGGAGTTGGGTCCTTTGACGTTAGTAGTGAGGCATTTGAGCACCCACACACAAGGCTTGGGGCTCTTGCGGAGTGGCCCAACATATCTAGCATATACTTTGCCATGCTTGTTCCTCATTAGAACATATGATGCATCGAAATCATGAAAGAGAGGATGCGATTCAGATTTAGGCATGTAAGTGCTAGTTGAAATGTTCTTGCCAATTTTAGTTGGGGATGAGCTTCCCTTGACAAAGACAATAAAGTCTTTGCCATACTTGGAGGTTTTGGCCTTTTGCTTTCCACCTCTAGTATAACCAAGACCATCCTTGACATAGGGAGGTTGAAAGCATCTAGGCCCCCATGAGGTATGGTTTCGGTGATTAATGACAACCGTTGAATTTTACTAATGAATTTGTGGATGCAAGGTATCCCATATCACTCATTACAATGAAACCTATATGAATATGAATATCATCTTCTGATGACTGGATACAATTGGAGACCCCTAAACAATCATTCTATGAGATCAATCAATGTTATGAAGATTAGAAGTAAAAGCTCACATGTCAAAATTATTCAACCAAAATTGACAGCACTCAATGCTTGATAATCATCATAAGAATATTTCAATCCAATGTATAAGAGGTCGCTCGAGAAAATTCCAAAAGATTCACTTAGAACAACTCGAAGCAAACAAAATCAACTCACCAGATCAACTGATGTTTCCAGAAGACAACACATCGGTCGAGTTGGTTCAGCAGAAGAAGAAGACCTCAGAACTAAGCACTCACCAAATCATCCGATGATAAAGGGCATGTTACATCAGTCCATCAGTACAGAAAGCAATATCCCTGGACCAACTGTAACACCGGATCCGCCGATGTACAACTATAAACACATCGGTCAATCACTCCAGTAAGCATCAAGTCCGAACCAATTCTGTAGGAAGTGCCACCGGATCATCCGACGAGAAGATAAGTGTAACATTTGTCTAACAACGGTCATATCTGACACAGTGACATCAGCTAAGTTGGATCTGACCGATGATAACTGAAGGGGAGCATCAGATCATCCGGTGCTCGCAGAACAGTGATGTCAGCCTACTTTTCCAACGGCTATTTCGTGGAGGCTGGCTATTTATACCCCTTCAACCAGTCTATTCGACAAGTCTTGACTACCAGACATACTCTACACATTCTCAAGCATTCAAAACATTGTGCTACCATTTCTACATCATCTACACCACTTACACACCAAGAGATAGGCTAGAACTAGCTAGAGATAGTGCTTGTGTGCCTTCATTCTTGGTGATTGGAATCTCTAGTGTAATGAGAGCTGTAAGGGAGTGTCCCTTGGTGATTGTAATTGAGAGACTTCCGGATCTTGCCAAGACGGTTGTAGAAGCCCGGAGGAACCAAGTTGTACAAGGCTTGAGCTCCACCTTGCCGAGGTTGGCAAACGGAGAAGAATAGTGAAGATCCCTAGTCTCGGTGACTTGGGTGTAGATATACCCTTCGGTGGGTGCCACAACGTGGATGTAGGAAGATCTTGACGATCTTGCCGAACCACGGGATAAATCTTCGTGTCTCCTCTGGAGTTTGCATTCTCTTACTCTTACTTTACACTTATGCATTTCATATAACGCAAAGTTACTAGTCACTTGAATGCATAGGTTGTTTGCGTAGGGAATTGAGATTTTAGTAATTAAGTGGTATTGCTTTAATTTTTGAAAAGAAGCCCAATTCACCCCCTCTTGGGCATTCGATCCTTACAATTGGTATCAGAGCAAGGTCGCTCATTGGATCATTCTAGCTTCACCACTAGAGAGCTAAAATGGCCAAGGTTGGGGGTTCGATTCCTATCTGCGAGGGCAAGAACTTTGCGTATTGTAAAGCACGCATGTGTGCCTATCTAGAGGCTATTGCTCCTGAAGTATGGGAAGCAACGCACGCGGGGTTTGGTGAGCTCAATTATGTTGGTGATCAAATCAAGTGGGATGCTAAAGCTAGGAATGCAATTTATGAATGCATTAGTTAAGATGTGTTTGCTGGGATTGCTAGCAAAGAAAAGGCTTGTGAAATTTGGGCTTGCTTGATAGAAATTCATGAGGGTTCTTCTCGTGTCAAAGAACTAAAATATCATATGCTTAAAGCCAAATATGATGAGTTTAAAATGCTACCTCATGAAAATGTCAATGAAATGTTCTCTCGCTTGAATGTGCTTATTGAAGAAATTAATGCTCTTGACATTGATTCTCTTGGCAAAGGACTCATCAACCGCAAGATTCTTATGCTTCTTCCCAAGCCAAAGTACAACATCATCAACTCCATGCTTCAAAAAGAATCTCTTGACCACATTGAAGTTTCGGAACTTATTGGAGAGATTCATGCTCATGAGATGAGTGTACTTGGGATGATGGAGCAATCATCTTCAAAGACAATTGCTCTAAAGGCCTCCACCAAGAAAACAAGTTTCAAGAAAAAGAAGGTGGTTGAGCCTAGCTCAAGTGAAG
This sequence comes from Tuctoria greenei, assembly GCA_036927565.1. NCBI lineage: Eukaryota > Viridiplantae > Streptophyta > Magnoliopsida > Poales > Poaceae > Tuctoria > Tuctoria greenei. The sequence goes on from JAYESD010000001.1 coordinate 304,312,808, forward strand.
AAGAGCAAGCATCAAGTGAAGATGACGATGATGAGCTTGCATTGATGATGAGAAAGTTCTCTCGCTTGAACTCCAAGATTGCAAAGAAGGTATACACCTTTGATCCTAAGAAGAAAGTGTTTCTACCAAGGAGAGATGACCACAAGACTTGCTACAATTGCGTTGATCAAGGCCACATCTCCTATGATTGTCCAAAGCTGGACAAAAGGAGAGAAAACCACAAGAGCAAGCACCGCAAGCTTGAAGATAGTGAAGATGGTGAAGAAGAGGTCAAACCCAAACCAAGATCCTTTGGAAAGAAGAAACATGACAAGGGTAAGAAGGCAAAACTCTTCCCAAATAAAAGAAATAGTCCACAAAAGGTGTTCATGTGTGAGGCAAATGAATGGGTCACCAACGAAGAATCAAGTGATGAAGAGAGTGAAGCGGAAGAAGAAAGTTTGGCCGGCCTTGCCATTGCCAACAATGATGACTCACCTCTTCATCCACCACCCATGTGCCTCATGGCTAAAGGTAACACCAAGGTATGTGATGATTCTAGCGATGATGAGCTTTCCCCCGATGATTTAACTTCACTAATAAATGAATATCACACAATCATTAAGAGGGAAAAGAGTAAGGTTAAGGCTCTTGAAGAAACTCGTGCTAAGCTTGAGAGCGCTAACCTCAATTTGCTTGACAAGTATGAAAGCATACTTAAAGAGCATGACACGCTCAAATCCCATGTCAAGCAAGTTGAGGAGGAAAAGGCTCAAATTAAGCAAGATCATCATGAGCTTGACTTAGCCCACCAAGCACTCTTGGGAAAGCACAATGAGTTAATCCAAGAGCATCAAATCCTTAACCTTGCTTATGAAGCACTTGATCAAGAAGTGAAAAATGTAAAGAAACAAACTCTTAATGATAAGGTATCCATTACTTCTCATGCCACTAATGTCTTGCACAAGTCTTTGCCTTTGAAAGAGAACACTAGGGAGAAGGACTTGTTGGAAGAAATTGAGAGTCTCCGCACTAGTGTGGCAAGACTATCAAAAGGAGAAGTCAAGCACAAGGAAATCCTCTTCCAGCAAGCAAAGGCCTTAAACAAGAGAGGACTTGGATCCTTCCCGGTACCCAACAAAGGAAAGGTGCCCTCACCGTAGCTTAGAACAAGCTTCATCAAGGAAGTTGGTTCCTATTGCCAATATTGTGAGATCACCGGTCACCATACAAGGGAGTGTCCTCTTCCTAACCGACCTTCTCCAAAATTGCCTACTAACTACAAGTATATTTTCAATGATCATTATTATCTCTTAAGTAAAGTAGATGGCAAGGTGAAGGCAAGGTTCATTGGCAAAGACATAAAGGGCATGAAGGGGAAGCTCCCTAAGCAACTTTGGGTCCCAAAGACACTTGTATCACACATACAAGGACCTAAGTTGGCTTGGGTGCCTAAAGTTAAAAATTGAATTCATGTGTGTAGGTGAACTACAAAGCCGGAGGAAAGCATTGGGTACTTGATAGTGGGTGCACTCAACATATGACCGACAATGATGGTATGTTCACCACCATAGAAAACCCCAGCAATCATGAACAAGTCACCTTTGGTGATAACTCTAAGGGCAAGGTAATTAGGTTAGGTAAAATTGCTATTTGAAATGATTTATCTATTTCCAATGTATTGTAAGTTAAGTCACTTAGTTTCAATTTACTTTCTATTGCACAATTATGTGATCTTGGACTAACGTGCACCTTTAGCAAAAATAATGTTGTTGTGAGTAGTGAAACAAGCCAAGAACTAATCTTCAAAAGATTTTGGCATGGACATCTCTACCTAGTAGACTTCTCCAACAAGGATGCTAGCTTGACCACTTGTCTTTTCACTAAGACGAGTTTGGGTTGGCTATGGCATCGACGCATAGCGCACATAGGGATGAGCAAGCTCAAGAAGTCATTCAAGCTTGGGATGGTGACCGGCGTGAAGGATGTCACATTTGAGAAGAACAATCTTTGTAGCGCTTGTCAAGCCGGGAAGCAAGTTGCTTCACACCACCCAATGAAGACAATGGTGTCAACCTCCAAGCCACTTGAGCTACTTCACATGGACCTCTTCGGACCGTCCACATATCAAAGTCTTGGCGGTAACCTCTATTGTCTTGTTATAGTTGATGACTACTCTCGCTATGCTTGGACTTTATTTCTAGGTGACAAGAGTGAAACTCCGGAAGTGTTCAAGACCTTCGCCAACCGTGCTCAAAGGGAATTTCAACTTCCCATCATCAAGGTCCGGAGTGACAATGACACCGAATTCAAGAACTACAACATTGGGGAGTGGTGTGACCGTGAAGGCGTGAAGCATGAGTTTTCGGCTACATACACTCCTCAACAAAATGGTGTTGTTGAAAGGAAGAACAAGACTCTCATCACTCTTGCGCGAGCAATGCTTGATGACTATGGCACGTCCGAGAAGTTTTGGGCCGAAGCAATCAACACGGCGTGCCATGCCGCAAATAGGGTCTACCTTCATTGACTACTTCAAAAGACCCCATACGAACTTCTCATTGGGAGAAAGTCCAACATCTCCTATTTTCGAGTCTTTGGGTGCAAGTGCTACATCTACCGCAAGAAAAGGCTCGGTAAGTTTGAAAGAAGATGTGATGTTGGTATATTTCTTGGCTATGCATCAAACTCAAAAGCATATCGAGTATTCAAACAAACCTCCGGTTTAGTTGAGGAAAGTTGTGATGTTGAGTTTGATGAAACTAATGGCTCCCAAGAGGAGAGTTTTGGTCATGATGAAATAGATGATAAGCCTCTACTAGAAGCTATGAAGAACATGACCATTGGAGACATCAAGCCTAAAGTTGAGGAGAGCCATGATCAAGGGGGAGCTTCAAGTTCCAATATCAACACATCTATGGCGCCTCAAGTTGACGAAGAAGAGAAGGATGAGCCATTGCCGACTCAAGATTCACAAGCCACACAACATCAAGAAGAAGAAGAAGTCCATGATCAAGTCCAACCACAAGAAGAGCAACGTGCATCACCATCGCCAAGTGCTTCACAACCACTTATGAGGCATGAACGCATCTCCAAGGCGCATCCGATGGACCAAATTATCGGAAGTCCGTCAAGGGGAGTAAGTACACGTTCTCGCCATTTCGCTTTGTTTTGTGAGCACTACTCGTTTGTTTCATGTGTAGAACCCACTCACATTGAGGAAGCACTCCAAGATCCAAATTGGGTGATGGCCATGCAAGAAGAACTTAACAACTTCATCCGCAATGAAGTTTGGGTGTTGGAGGAGCGACCCAAGGACAAGAACGTCATCAGAACAAAGTGGGTCTACCGCAACAAACAAGACGAGAACGACGTGGTGGTCCGCAACAAGGCAAGACTTGTGGCCAAGGGGTTCTCGCAAGTTGAAGGACTAGACTTTGGGGACACATTTGCTCCGGTCGCCTGGTTAGAAGCCATCCGTATACTTCTTGCCTTTGCATCACATCATAACATAAAGCTTTATCAAATGGATGTGAAAAGTGCATTTCTTAATGGTTATATTAATGAGCTTGTCTATGTTGAACAACCTCCCGGGTTTGAAGATCCGAGGAATCCTAATCATGTGTTTAGGTTGCACAAGGCGCTCTACGGGCTCAAGCAAGCACCTAGGGCGTGGTATGAACGACTACGGGACTTCTTGATCATGCAAGGATTCAAGATCGAGAGGGTGGACACTACACTCTTCACCAAAGACATCAACGAAGAATTATTTATTTGTCAAATTTATGTTGATGATATTATTTTTGGTTCAACTAACGAAGCTCTTAGCCATGAGTTTGGCAAAATGATGTCTAGGGAATTCGAGATGTCGATGATTGGAGAACTCAACTTCTTCCTTGGATTTAAAATCGAGCAACTTCAAGAGGGGACATTCGTCTATTAAGAGAAGTATACCAAGGACCTCTTGAAGAAATTTGAGATGGGAGATTGTAGCTCAAGAAACACTCTAATGGCAACAAATTGTCATCTCGACGCGGATAAGGATGGTAAACCTATTGATCAATCTAACTACCGTTCTATGATTGGTTCATTGCTTTATCTTACCGCATCTAGGCCCGATATCATGTTTAGTGTATGCTTGTGTGCTCGCTTTCAAGCAGCACCTAAGGAATCGCATCGGAAGGCGGTCTTTAGGATACTTAGGTATCTTAAGCATACCCCTAGTGTGGGCTTGTGGTACTCTAAAGGTGCAAAATTCCATCTCTTGGGATACTCGGATTCGGACTTTGCCGGATGCCGGCTGGATCGCAAGAGTACCTCCAGTGGGTGCCACTTGCTTGGGCGTTCCCTAGTATCTTGGTCTAGCAAGAAGCAAAATTCCGTCGCTTTGTCCACGGCGGAAGCGGAATATATTGCGGCCGGTGCATGTTGTGCCCAAATTCTTTATATGAAGCAAATCCTTTTGGACTTTGGTATTAAACTTGGTTGTGTGCCTCTCCTTTGTGACAATGAAAGTGCGGTTAAGATAGCTAAAAACCCCGTTCAACACTCCCACACTAAGCACATTGATATTCGACATCATTTCTTGAGGGACCATGAAGCTAAGGGAGACATCTCATTGCGAGGTGTTATGTCCGAAGAACAATTGGCGGATATCTTCACTAAACCACTTGATGAGAAAACCTTTTCTAGGCTAAGGAGTGAATTAAATGTGCTAGACGCATCGAACGTCATGTAAGTTTCCATAATCATGTAAGAGTGCATCTCATATAGGTCTTGTCTAACTTTCAAAGGATAGGGGTGGGCAAGGGTTAGCTTGGGATGGAGGTTCCTTTGGGTTTCCCCAAGGCTTGGAGAGTGGCTCTCCCTGAAGAAGCCTTTAAAAGGTTCAAACTTGGCAAGATAGATTTACTTTATGCCTTGCATGATGCCTGCCATATATACTTGCACTAACATTTAAATTTCTTGCATTATAAATTGTTTGGCATTGCATACGGTAGATCGTCACAAAGGGGAACCCACCTCATGAGAAAGAGACTTGTTTGAAATGCAATATCACAACTCATATGAGGTGGAAAGAACAAAATGTTAGGTGCGTTAATGCCTAAAGGAACATGCTTTAAAGATATAAAAGTCTTCATCCTCTAGCTCACAAAACATGGGCCTTACATTTTATTTGGATTTATTCTTTACTTTCTTCGGTGTTCTATTTGCTTTAGGGCTTAGCCAAGTTATTGGCAATTAGTATTCTTGAGGGGTAAGGGGTTGCCCAAAAAGTCCTAAGACATGTGTTTCTTCGTGATTGTTTGTTTGAGTCAAACGACATATATGGGATGTTGCTGTTTTATAGTCATCGGATTATCCGGTGCTTAGGCCAGACCAGCATCGAATCAGTTTGTGTTCAATTTGCCAAGAGTTAGTTCAGTCAGTAAGACAAATCAACCGACGAGTTCATACTGAGAAACATCAATGCATCCAATGTTCACATTTCTGGAGTTGTACTAAATTCCACCGATGCAAATCCTTTTCACGTCGGACCATCCGGTGCCAACGATACTTTTTGGAAAACCCTTACTGTGCCATTCGACCGATGATCATATCATTTCACGCCGGTTCATCCAGTGTTAAATTTTGAGCTAGGGTTCGGGCCCCATCTTTTAAGCGCGCCTCTTCCCTTTCCCCGACCTAGCTCCGCCCCCGACGCCCTCGCCTCCGCCGCCGCCACTCCGCGCCTCCAGCCGCCGCCGCGCCTCCGACTACCGCCGCCTCCGGCCGCCGCCGCCCTCCGGCCTTAGCGCCGCCGCCGCCGCCGCCGCCCTCTTCACCGCCACCGCTGCTCCACCCAGCGCCACCGCCGCCGCCTCTACTCCACGCAGCACCGCCGCTGCCTCAAGCAGCACCACTACCCCCAAGCACAGCCGCACCACTGCCCTCTGCGCCGCTGTGGTGACCTTCCCCCTCCACGGTCGCCGTCTCTTACGCTGCTAGGGTTCCCGGCCGCGACGATCTCCGTATCGCCATGCCGTGCGCCCGACATCGTCGTTCCACGACCTCATTCTCGCGCATCGTCACTTGTCTCATCGCAATGGCTCGTGACAAGAAGGGAAAGGGCAAGGCCATTGCGGAGCCGGCCGCCAAAAGGCAAAAGCTGTCCAAGGAAGAGAAGAAGGCTTTGATGGCCACTCGCGCCGCCGAGGAGCGAGAGCTTGGCCGAGGAGGATCGTTGAGGATCCGCGAGGCTCGTCAGAGGCAGCCTCCCGTGCCAGATGAGACCGAGGAATAAGAGCCCGAAGTGCCGCTTGTTCGCCGGCGCTCAGCCAGGACCCGCGGGGGTCATCCAGCGGCAGTACCACGACCGAGACCGTCAGCCGCTGATCTTCGAGAGGACAGGGCGGCCCAGAGAGCCGTCTATGAGATGGACACCAACATCCGTGTTGGTGAGGGTGTCCGGCTGACAGACTATAGGAAATTGAAGGCCAAGCAGCTCAGAAGACTCAGATGGAGCATCTTGCTTGAGGAATGGTTTCCGCAGCCCAGAGAGACACTTGTGGATAGCCTCTTTTGGACCTTGACACAAGCGTCGTTGTACGAGACGTACAGACGTTGAGGTCATAAGCTCTTCCAACACAACTTCCTGGATTGGGATCAGCTTGCTCTAGCAGCCGAGACGGAGATACGCCCCTACTTTGAGAGGTACAGAGGGTTGGTGGAGCTGATGTCCTACGAGAGGAGTGCCTACGTGTAGGACTGGGTCCGCGTATTCTATGCTACACTCTACATTTCTGAGGGCCGCAGATCCATAGATTTCATGTTCATGGGCCATCATCATCACTTGACCAGACAGACCTTGGGACAGCTGCTAGGAGTGGATCTCCATGACACTTGCCTGCACGAGAGGGTGTATGGACAAGACGACCCACCAAGGAGACCGCTCACTGGAGGAGTGGCACCACCACTGGAGGAGATACGCTCACCGTTTGCTCTACCATTCTCTCCAGACCAGCCGAGGGTATCGGCACTGCTCACTCCAGCTGCGCGCACTGTGCATCTTGACTTGCGCCGCACACTACTGCCGAGGTCCGGATACCTTGAGGGGTTCACTAGCTTGCAGCAGACTCTCCTGTTCTACATCATGAACGGGATGGAGTTCGACATTGTGGACATCCTCATATGTGAGATGGAGGACGTGATCACCGATGGAGTTGGGATGATGAGACAGCTCGTATTTGGTCACTGGATCAGCTACTTGCTCTACATGGTTGCTCCTAAAGGGACGGCCGTGCGTGACAGTCTCACCGACAAGAATGTCACACGGTTCAGCCACTACCATGCTCTAGCTCCTGGAGACCGCCGCCTTGGCCGTCCAGTTGAGCGTCAGGTCCGTGCTCGTCTATCCGAGGAAGACTGGTCTGACCTAGAGAAGGAAGACGAGAGGCTTGCACAGGCAGAGGCTCAGGGTGAGGACCTTCAGCACATTTGGTCCGAGAGTGACACGGATGACAGCGTTGAGGAGTACTTCCCACCTCCTCCCTCACCCAGGCAGCACGACGCGGAGGCTGGAGGCTTGAATGTGCCACCTCCTACTCCACCTCCGGTGTCAGAGGCACAGGTCTCTCAGCCATCTGAACTTACCTCCCTACTTCAGCAGATGGTTGAGCAGCAGCGCCTGGACCGGCTTGCAGCTGAGCAGGCCCGAGCTGAGCAGGCTGCTCGTCTCTTAGAGCTCCAGCAGCAGCAACAGGAGATGCAGCGACAGATCGCCCACGAGAGGTGAGAGGACACCAACAGGTCGACTGGGCTAATTGATGAGATGCACCAGCGCTTGTTTGACCAGCAGCAGCAGACGCAACAGGCGATGATGGACATCCTGGGGTTGATCACCAACCTCTACATGCAGATCAGGATTGTCCTACCGTCGCAGCTTCCAGGCCTTGCTCCAGGTCCTCCTATCCTGGCACCAGCTTCAGCGCTAGTGCCGACTACGCCGATCCCGTCGATCAGCATGTCTGTCCTGCTTGCTCCAGGTGCCTCCATCCACTCTTCGCTGCCGGCCACGATGCTTTTCCAGCAGACGCCGGCATTCGTTGTCAGTGCCCCTCTTCCTGCAGTCCAGTCCCAGTAGGCACCGACAGCGGCTCCTATAGCTCCCTCCACCTCTACTCCAGTCTCAGCCGCAGCAGCAGGCAGCAGCTCCAACGACAGCACTCCCGACGGTGACCAGTTCATCATCGCTCCGAACACTCAGGGTTCTTAGGCACTCGGATTCCTTTTTGGTGTCTTGATGCCAAAGGGGGAGAAGAGTTAGAGAAGAGTCAGGGGGAGGATAGCTTAGTCCCAGGGGGAGTCCTAGCTATAGGGGGAGTCTATCTTTTGTAACTTGGTGTTTTGCTACTCCTTTGCTATTTATTGAGTATTCTTGTGACTCTTAATTCTCTCATATGTTATTGATTGTTAAGCTTTCAAGTTTTTAATTTCTCTTAAGTCTTCAAGTTTAATGTGTCATATATTATACTCATTGCATATCTTCTTGAGTATCGTACTATCAAATTCATTACTATTATGCTTCACTTGTTGTGTTGTCATCAATCGTCAAAAAGGGGGAGATTGAAAGCATCTAGGCCCCCATGAGGTATGGTTTTGGTGATTAATAACAAACGTTGAATTTTACTAATGAATTTGTGGATGCAAGGTCGCCCATATCACTCATTACAATGAAATATATATGAATATGAATATCATCTACTGATCACTGGATACAATTGGAGACCCCTAAACAATCATTATATGAGATCAATCAATGTTATGAAGATTAGAAGTAAAAGCTCACATGTCAAAATTATTCAACCAAAATTGACAGCACTCAATGCTTGATAATCATCAGAAGAATATTTCAAACCAATGTATAAGAGGTCGCTCGAGAAAATTTCAAAAGATTCACTTAGAACAACTCGAAGCAAACAAAATCAACTCACCGGATCAACTGATGTTTCCAGAAGACAACACATCGGTCGAGTTGGTTCAGCAGAAGAAGAAGACCTCAGAACTAAGCACTCACTGGATCATCCGATGATAAAGGGCATGTTACATCGGTCCATCAGTACAGAAAGCAATATCCCTGGACCAAGTGTAACACCGGATCCGCCGATGTACAACTATAAACACATCGGCCAATCACTCCAGTAAGCACTAAGTCTGAACCAATTCTGGAGGAAGTGCCACTGGATCATCCAATGAGAAGACAAGTGTAACATCGGTCTAACAACGGTCATATCTGACACAGTGACATCAGCTAATTTGGATCTGACTGATGATAACTGAAGGGGGAGCATCGGATCATCCGGTGTTTGCAGAACAGTGATGTCAGCCTACTTTTCCAACGGCTATTTCGTGGAGGCTGGCTATTTATACCCCTTCAACCAGTCTATTCGACAAGTCTTGACTACCAGACATACTACACATTCTCAAGCATTCAAGACATTGTGCTACCATTTCTACATCATCTACACCACTTACACACCAAGAGATAGGCTAGAACTAGCTAGAGATAGTGCTTGTGTGCCTCCATTCTTGGTGATTGGAATCTCTAGTGTAGTGAGAGCTGTAAGGGAGTGTCCCTTGGTGATTGTAATTGAGAGAGACTTCCGGAGCTTGCCAAGTCGGTTGTGGAAGCCCGGAGGAACCAAGTTGTACAAGGCTTGAGCTCCACCTTGCCGAGGTTGGCAAACAGAGAAGAATAGTGAAGATCCCTAGTCTCGATGACTTGGGTGTGGCTATACCCTTCGGTGGGTGCCACAACGTGGATGTAGGAAGATCTTGACGATCTTGCCGAACCACGGGATAAATCTTCGTGACTCCTCGGGAGTTTGCATTCTCTTACTCTCACTTTACACTTATGCATTTCATATACCGCAAAGTTACTAGTCACTTGAATGCATAGTTTGTTTGCGTAGGGAATTGGGCTTTTAGTAATTAAGTGGTATTGCTTTAATTTTTGAAAAGAAGCCCAATTCACTCCCCTCTTGGGCATTCGATCCTTACAGAGGTCTTGTGTTGGTGTATGCACTTCGTGCATATGCCACCTTCTCTTTGTCAAAGATGCCACCCTTAGGTGTTTGTTTGCCTTGAGTCAATTTGAGTTCATCCTTTAATTTAAGGATCAAGTTAGAACATTTGCAAGTTGATATTGCTTCGGATGCAACCTTTGAGGATGATGAGCTTTTGGAGGAAGAGGCTATATTAGTCTTGAGAGACTCAACTTGAGTCTCAAGGATCTTGTTAACTTTTGCCAAGTTGCCAAGTTCGTCCTTGAGCTCAATGGTTGTGTCCTCAAGACTTGAGCATGTTTTCTTGCTTAGAGCGAGTTCATGCTCCAATGCCTTGCTCTTCTCTCTCTCAAGCTCAAGGAGTTCAATGAGCTCTTTACATCTTTCCTTTCCTTGGATAAGCATGTCCTCTTGCATATCTATGAGCTCCTCCTTCTCAAAAATCTCATCCGAGAGCAATTTCATTCTACGCAAAGTGCTTTTGCTTATGTCTTTAAGCATGTGTTCGTTTTCACTAGCACTATCAAAATCATCACGCGAGGATATGGAAGAGGATGAGTTAGAAGTAACCTTTCTTCTTCCTTGTTTTGCCATGAGGCAAGTTGACTTGTGTTCGTAGAGGTTGGGGAAGAGCTTTTGTCGGTACCCTAAAAACCATACACCCCCTGAGGTTACAAAGATCTCAAGGGAAGGACCTCTACTCAAATTGAAGACCCTCGGGGGCCCACTTGTTAGACATAACCGGACCTGCTTCTCCAACATGGTTAACCCCTAGGTTGCCACGTGTACTGCCAGACCGGAGCTACTACCCACAAGGATGAAGCTCCGGGCTAGGTACCGAGACGGCACCTCCGGACTTAACCCCTGACCGAGAGAAGCTCCGGACCTGACATGTGCCAGGCCACCCCGGAGCTTCCCGCTTCCCACAAGCAAGCTCCGGAGCTGCCACGTGTCCATACGTCGGAGCTGGCCGCTTCAAACCTCCGGGAGACATTGTAACGGCTCCGGATCTTCAAAGGACAGCCGCGGACTTCAAGACCCGATTAATTGTCATTAATTCCACGTTAATGACACTTAATCGGACAATCTTAACACCTGTAACGGCACTGTCGGAGCCGTTACAGGGTTATTAACAACAATTAATCTCGTGTATCGATGCTAGTAACCGCCAGGGCCACATGTCGGGCCAGGCCGACTTGTAACGGTTTGTCCTTGTACTATAAAAGGACAAACCGACGATACATGAGGGGAGCGGATTCTCGAACGCTCTTAGACACAAGCTAATACAACACACACACCCGTGGAGTAGGGTATTACGCTCAGGCGGCCCAAACCACGTAAACCCCTGTGTCTCTCGTGTTCAATCGTGATTCACCTTCTTGAGTCTCCGCGCGCCCACACCGAACTACAAACTCCTTCAACACTTTAGTAGTGTCAGGAGATCTGCCGACTCCAACAGTCGACAGTTGGCGCGCCAGGTAGGGGGCGCCTGAGATTTTCAAGAATGGTGAATTCTGCGGCTGGATCATCCAACGAGCAACCTGCTGCTCAGGCTGTAGGGGGCAATCCCTCCAACATGCAGCCACCAGCAGGAGCCTCAGCACCAGCAGGAGTCACACTCCCACCACCACCATCTTCTCCGGCAAGACGTGCCGGGCAACACGATGGTGCGCTGGCGTCACATACTGCACCGGCAAGTCGTGACAACCCAGAACACGCGCTCCATGCAGCGCGTGCTCTTCTTCAGCGACCACCACCTCCGGATGCATCTCAAGATGCTATGGAGCAATGGAGGGATGATGTTGAGCATTTGGTCGCAGCAGCGGCCGAACGACTCAACAACCAGGGTCCTCCTCCTTCAGGGCGAGCCCCGTCGCAGCGACGGACGTTGTCTGGAAGACTTGGACCGCATGTCTCCAACAACCGAAGACGAGCTGCGTCACAGCAAGTGACGTCGTTGCCCTCTGGGGCACGACGCACCCATACGGTATCTCGGCTTTCGACACATGACCTCTGCGCGGAGCTTGATCGCCGATACCGCCAACAGGATGGCCGTGTCCATATCGAGCGAGCTCGAGAAAGACGGGATGCTCAAGACCTTTCTACTCTGGAAGGAGTAGGAGGAGGCTGTTCTGCCCTAGCCATGCACCTGCGCATGGTTAGATGGCCACAGAAGTTCCGGCCACACTTGCCGGAAAAATTCGACGGGACTGTCAATCCCGTAGAATTTCTGCAGATATACTCCACTGCAATCTTAGCAGCTGGAGGAAACGAGGCCGTAATGGCCAACTACTTTCCAGTGGCCTTAACTGGGACCGCCAGGTCCTGGTTTATGAGCCTTCCACCCAACTCTATCGACAGTTGGGAGGAGCTGTGCCGCCAGTTCACTGCCAACTTCGGGAGTTCGTACACCCGACCGGGCACTGAACTAGACCTTTTTGCGGTCGTGCAAAAAGGGGGAGAATCTTTGCGGTCATTCATCCAGAGGTTCTCTCAGGTACGCAACACAATCCCTTCTATCTCAAGCGCTTCTGTCATTGTGGCATTCAAACAGGGTGTACGAGACAAGAAGATGTTGGAGAAGCTGGCGATCAAAGAGATCACCAGCGTCACGGAGCTCTTCAGCTTGGCAGACAAATGTGCCAGAGCTGCAGAGGGCCATGAAATGCACTCCAAACCAGCCTTGGAGGATCACAAAAAATCCTCCAAAGAAGAAGCCGCTACCTCCGGAAGTGGCAAGAAGAAAAAGAAGACCAACGGCAAGAAGAAGCTGTCGGCCGGCACATCCAACGTTGCAGCCACTGCAACTCCTGGTGGCCGGGGGCCACGCCCCGAGAAGCGGCCTCGACCATCTTCCGAAGACGGTGGCAAATCCAAAATGTGGTGCCCTATTCACAAAACGGGCAGCCACAGGCTGGAAGACTGCCGGGAGGTCCAAAACCTTGCCGAGCGCTACAACAAGCGCCGGGAAGGGTCTCCCTTCCGACAGAGGGAGGGAAAACAAAAGGTCGATGAAGCTCCGGCTGAAGAGGAGTTAGGGTTTCAGGACCCCAAAAAGGTTCTGAAAGCCGTCTACACCTCCGTCGACGATGACTCCGACGTCTCCGACAACGAGCGTCGGAAAACCATGAACACCATCTTTGGTGGATCATGGGACATCACTTCTCGTCGTGTCATCAAGACTATGCGACGGGATATGGCTGCTGTAGCTCCTACAGCTAGACCGGAGCCACATCGAAAGTGGATGGACACACCCATCACTTTTGATGCTTCGGAGTGTCCTCAAAGCATGGTCGGACCTGGCCAATTACCCTTGATGGTATCTCCCACCATCAACAACATCCAGCTCCATCATGTCATGGTAGACGGAGGTTCGGGGCTTAACCACATCAGCTTCGAAGCTTTCACTAAGCTTCAGCTCCGACCTTCGGACCTCCAGCCCTCTCGACCTTTCTCCGGAGTAGGTCCGGGGGCCATTACCCCACTCGGAGCTATTACTCTCCCCGTTACCTTCGGGACCCGGGAGAAGTATCGCACTGAGAAGTTGGTCTTCGACGTCGCTCAGATCAACTTACCATTCAACGCCATCTTGGGTAGACCTGCCCTGTACAAATTCATGGCAGCTGCTCATTATGGATACCTGGTGTTGAAGATGCCGACACCAGTAGGCGTTCTCCGGATCCGCGGAGATCGCACTGCCGGAGTAACTGCTCTGGAGGAACTCCACGCACTCACCACGGCGCAAGAGGAGGACTCCAGACAGGAGCAAGCTCCGAAACCCCCGAGCATTCGTCAACGAGGCTCGACCTCTGCACCCCGTGTGCATCCAAGCGGCGACACCGACATTCCCGTCAAAGTCGTCCAAATTGGTTCCGATGCCGCTCAAACCACTCGTATATCAGGAGGGTTGAACGACAAATAGGAACTCGCGCTCATCACTTTCCTCCGGGCTAACGTTGACGTGTTTGCTTGGCAACCGTCACAAATGCCTGGGATCCCCAGGGAAGTGATTGAGCACAATCTGAAGATTTACCCCGACGCTCGGCCTGTGCATCAGAAACCTCGGAAGCAATCTGTAGAGCGACAGAACTTCATCCGACAAGAAGTGAAGAAGTTGCTCGAAGCTGGATTTATCCGAGAAGTCTACCATCCAAAATGGCTGGCAAACCCAGTCGTTGTGCCCAAGGCCGGCGGGAAACTTCGGATGTGCATCGACTACACCACACTGAATAAGGCATGTCCAAAAGATCCATTCCCACTACCTAGAATAGATCAGATAGTGGATTCCACCTCCGGGTGTGAGTTACTGTGTTTTCTAGACGCATATTCTGGATATCATCAAATCAGGATGTCTAGAGAGGATGAAGAGCATACTTCATTCATCACAGTGGATGGATTGTATTGTTACACAGCCATGCCGTTTGGTCTCAAGAATGCAGCTTCAACTTTTGTACGAGCTATGTACAAAACTTTCGAAGAACTCATCAGAGACATAGTGGAAGTGTACGTCGATGACATCGTGGTCAAAGTCAAAAACAAGGAGTCCCTCTTGGACACCTTGCAGGCTGTCTTCGACAAGCTGCGGGCCACCCGCACGAAGCTAAACCCAGACAAGTGCGTCTTCGGGGTTAGTTCCGGAAAGCTTCTTGGTTTCCTGGTAAGTCACCGGGGCATAGAGGCTAATCCGGCGAAGATAAAAGCCATTGAAGACATGCGGCCACCAACCCGCATCAAAGACGTCCAAAAATTAACTGGATGTCTAGCAGCCCTCAGCCGGTTCATTTCAAGACTGGCAGAAAGAGCACTTCCCTTCTTCAAGTTACTGAGGAAGTCCGGACCATTCCAATGGTCTGAAGAAGCAGAGAAGGCATTCCAGGAGCTGAAAGAGTTCCTCACCACCCTACCAGTCCTGGTAGCTCCTAACCCTGGTGAGCCTTTATTGCTTTACATTTCAGCTACTGACGAAGTCGTCAGTATGGTTCTGGTTGCGGAGAGACCGGAACTACCCAATACTCAGGAATCCAGGCCCCTTCGGGAGGGTCCGGAGGTTCCTGAAAGCGGGTCTGGGTCCCAGCTCCCAGACTCAAACCCACAAGAAGCCACTTCAGAGGACCCGGACCCCTCCGAGAGGGTCCAGGTCATTTCTGAAGAAGCTCCGGGTTCCTCCACTCAGAACCCGGAGGTCCCCAAAGAGAGTCTGGACCCCTCCGAGAGGGTCCGGATCAATGAATAGGAAGCTCCGGACCCCTCTGGGAGGGTCCGGACCATTCAACGCCCGGTATACTTCATCAGTGAAGTGTTACATGATGCCAAGACTCGATACCTAGAGGTGCATAAACTGCTTTATGCAGTTCTTATTGCCTCAAGGAAGCTTCGACACTATTTCCAAGCTCACAAAGTCTCGGTGGTGACCTCATATCCACTTCGAGCGATCCTGCATAATCCCAATTCAACTGGGAATATTGCAAAGTGGGCAGCGGAATTGGCTGAATTCGATCTTGAATTCATTCCGAGACAAGCATTCAAGAGTCAAGCGTTGGCAGATTTCGTGGCAGAATGGACTCCCTCTCCATTAAACCCTGGGGGCCCCAGCGAGCAGAAGACGGAACCTCAAGTTCCAACCTTCACTAAGCCTCACTGGACCCTTTACTTCGACGGATCCATGCAGAAGCAGGGAGCCGGAGCTGGAATCCTTCTCCTCGCACCAACCGGAGAGAAGGTGAAATACATGGTACACCTTGACTTCAAGGCAACCAATAACATGGCGGAGTACGAAGCACTTATCTATGGATTAAAGGTGGCACTATCATATGGTGTCAAGCAGTTGCTGGTCAAAGGAGACTCACAACTTGTCATCAAGCAGGTGAAGGGTGAATGCTCCTGCAATAATCTCCAGCTGACTGCTTACCTCCTTGAAGTCCAGAGGCTTCAGAAGGACTTCGAAGTCCTAGACCTTCACCATGTTCAGCGTGCTCACAACGCTGAAGCTGACGAACTCTCGACCAAGGCGTCAACTGGAGCTCCGGCTCCTGACGGAACCTTTGTCCGGAGGTTGTCAAAACCCACAGTTCAGCCTGTCGAACTGAACGAAGGGGGCGAGATCAGCATCCCGAAGATGACAGTCCCGATGGCCCTGTTACCATGGCAGCCATCAAGGGTCGTAGGTGCTGCCGGAAGCTCCAAGCAACCCAGCACGCAAGACTCAAATGCTCAAGTCAGTTCCGATGCATGGATCTCAGAGATCCGGAGCTACTTGAAAGACAACATCCTTCCTGACGATGATGTATCCGCTGACCAGGTAGTCAGATTGGCTAAAAGATACACGTTGGTAGAAGGGGATCTCTACCGGCGCGGTGCCAACGGCATCCTAATGCGGTGCATCACAAGGGAAGAAGGCTGCGAGCTCCTCGCAGAAATCCATGGAGGCGAGTGTGGGAACCACGCATCTTCCCGCACGCTGGTCGGAAAAGCCTTTCGGCACGGCTTTTACTGGCCTACAGCGCTCCAGGATGCCACTGAGCTAGTGAAAAAATGCAAAGCATGCCAATTTCATGCAAAGCAAATTCATACACCTGCTCAGTCCTTACAAATGATACCTCCTACATGGCCTTTCGCTGTGTGGGGGATGGACATCTTGGGACCCTTCCCAAGAGCCGTCGGAGGTTACAAGTTCCTGTACGTCGCCATCGACAAGTTCACCAAGTGGCCGGAAGCTACTCCCGTTGTGACGATCAACAAACAATCTGCAATCAATTTTCTACAATCCATCGTGAGCAGATTCGGAGTCCCAAATAAGATCATCACTGATAATGGGACTCAATTCACAAGCTCCGCATTTCAAGGATATTGCGAAGACCTCGGCATACAAGTTTGCTACGCTTCTGTAGCTCATCCTGCCAGCAATGGACAAGCCGAGAGAGCAAATGCAGAGATCCTTAAAGGACTCAAAACACGCACTTATGAGCGCTTGAAGAAGCACGGAGCCAATTGGATCGAAGAGCTTCCGCATACTCTATGGGCCAACAGGACTTCTCCAAGTCGGGCAACCGGAGAAACACCCTTCTTCCTGGTGTACGGAGCTGAAGCGATCCTTCCTCCGGAAATCACCTTGGGTTCCCTCCGAGTCCGGACCTTCAACGAAGCCGCGCAGGACCAGCTCCGGCGCGAAGACCTAGACCTCCTCGAGGAGGGAAGGTGCCAAGCAGCTGTTCGGAATGCCCGATACCGCCAAGCTCTACGGCGCTATCACCAGCGGCATGTACAAAATCGACAGCTCGAGGAAGGCGATCTGGTGCTACGGAGAATACTATCCAGAGAAGGGCAAAACAAACTCTCCCCCGGCTGGGAAGGGCCCTTTCGAGTGATCAAAGTATCCCGTCCCGGAAGCGTTCGCTTGGCTACCGAGGATGGGACACCTCTCCCAAATCCTTGGAACATCGAGCACCTCCGTAAGTTCTACACTTAATTCCACGGAGGTGAGTCTTAAGTAACTTGAAATGTATGTTATAGAGTCATTGTACAGAGTCGGGTAGTTCCTCCGGGAGAGCAGCCGGACCTTTCCCGAAAGGTTTGAAAAGCTCATGCAACACTTGATACAGTCTCCGGACTAGAAGTGTGGCTAACTACCCTGGGTCAAACGAGAAACCAAACACACTTAGCCTGGTTCCGTACCCTAAGAGTGTACTTGTTTCCCCTGTACCCCGGACCTATAATGAAAGACATCTTCATGTGAAATAGACTCCACGTGCATTCATTTTTGCATAGGCTCGACATTTTTCTCTTTCTTGTCTATAACAGAAACGTGCAATTCTTAAGAAGTTCTAGTTTGACTGGTTTACGTACGATTCGAGTTGAATTGTCGGATTTTTTAGATTTAAATATCGTCTGTGGCCAACTCGCCTGAAAGCCGCCAAGCCATTCTAGGGCCGGAGTGCGCTATCGACTTAGCCTGGTCAAGCATCCTAAGTACGCCACTCTACCTACATCCCGGCAGGCCAAAGTAAGGTGGGTCCATGGACAGTTGGATCCAAAAGAAAAGACAATTCATCCAGTCATATTAAAAATCATGTTCAACTTAAAATTTTCTTGAGAATCGTAAGCCGCGACGAAGTTATAGACAAGGAACGAATTTTACTATTTTTCTTGGCTTAAGTGTGCAGGAAAAATGAACCCTACGTTGATGGAGAAAAACCGGAGCTAACCAAGCTCCGACTCCCACCAGGGCGTCAACCGTCGGCGTTGACTAAAAGATGGTGAGAAGACCCTATCACTAGAGTCTGCTGCCAACAAACCAAGTGTGGCAAAGGTCATTGCCGGAGCTGCTAAGCTCCGACACCTTGGAGTATTAACTATCGACGCTCAACGTGTTGATAGAGGCTATTGCCGCAGCTACTAAGCTCCAGTGATGGACAGTGCCGGAGCTTCTAAGCTCCGACAACTTCAGGGGACCTTCACTATCAAAAACTTCGGACCTAAATTCCACAAGTTCGAAGCAAATTCGTCTTCAACAAAACTCAACATCCTTTTGGTACATGTCCACAATCAAATTGGGCACATCTACCAGGGGGCCAAGTGGAGATAAAGATGTTGAAGACAAAAGACAAAAAATGAAATTCGCAAAAAATTGGGGATTTCATTTCATCTGAAGACCGGAGATTACATCTGGAGACAAGGGATTACAAAATTGAGGAAGAAGAGAAGATACAAGTAAAGGCTAAGAGAGACGGTCCTAGACCCTATGGAAGAACTCGGCGACCTTCTGGGCGACCTCCGACACGCTGGCTCGGGTAGCTTCGCCTTCTCCTTCGACGGGGCCTTCAAGCACCGGGTCCAGAGGAAATCGAGGGTTCCGGCTGGTGTAGCACGTCAACACATGTTCTGTGACGTTTCTAGCCAGGGATTGCCCCTCGACCTCCAGTTGGTCCGCGATGACGTCGCCCACCTTGGAGAGCTTGCTGCCCGCGGCGCTCAACGCTTGCAACGCAAGGTCCGGCTCCGGCTCCGGATCATCCGGGAGCACGGGGCTGAAACCCATCGGCGCCAGCGCATCGTCGGCCTTGCCCAGGAACTCCCAAATCTGTAGGGAGTCCGCCTTCCTCAAGTTCTTCATCTCCTCCAGGGATCTCCGGGCCGCCGTCAGCTCCGAATTCTCGCGGGAGAGGCGCTCAACTTCTTTGGCGTTTTGCTGGATCTTCGCAGCAACCCGCTTCTCAAGTCTTCCGAGCTCCTCCTCCTGGAGGTGGATCTTGTTCCGGCGGTCGACCAGGTCCTTCTCCCTAGCCTCTACTTTCTTCTCCCGGGCGACAAGGGCACACTCGTATTCGTAGAGTTCCTGCCCCCGCACCCAGGTCTTCTCCTCCTCCTCGAGGCAGCGCTCTTCCAATTTCTTAGCACGCTCCTTGAGGCCCTTGTCCGCCAGAGCTGTTTTCTCGGCGAGCTCTTATTCCCATCGCAAGACGTCATCCCGTAGCTCCAGGAGTTTTTGCTCCTCATCCTCGAGCCGTCTTTCCCTCCCTTCAAGTGCCTCTCGGCGCTTGATGAGTGCGGTACTGATGGCCTCGAGCTGATCAAACCGAGCATTGGCCGCGTCGTTAGCAGCCTTTGCTTGGTCGTGGAACTCCCGGGATTGAGCATCAAGGGCGTGAGTCATGCTCTCCCTCTCGTCCAGCAGCTCACCCCAGAGCTCCAGGTGGATCTTCTCCCGCCTGATCCATTCCTTGTCGTCCGCAAGCCTCGACTACGCCAGCTTAGTCTCGAAGTGGAGCCGATTACGCCACCGCCTAAGGGTTTGGCGCTCCTCTTCAAGAGCCTTGCTGTCGTGGAAGAAAGCCAGTTGGACCTGACGTAGACTGGAGCAGGCGTTGTCGATGGACATCGACAGAGAGATGGGCTCCGGACCTGCTGGGGTCTCTTCCGCTGGTTCCAGCGGGTCTTCACTTACAAAAATTGGGTCCCACTCTACAAGAGTGGAACCCTGAGCTTCCAAAGCGCTAGGGCCTTCCTCCGGGATGACCTCAATCGCCATCGAAGAAGGTCCCGCCACCAAGTCTTCATTTGCCTCCTCAGGCTGGGGGCCGGTGACTTCGTTCAGGCACTCTGGCTCTGCCACAGGTACCATCGACGTCGTCGCCTCCGGAGCAGGAGCCGCCACTGGCTCCGGCCGGGACGCTTCTTCTGAGGGAGGCTCAAGCTCCCTCGCCTCTTCAGCCACCGGCTCTGCAGCCGGCGCTCCAACAATCACCGGCTCTGCGGCCGGAACTTCGGAAGTAACCGGCTCAACTACCGGGACTACTTCAACTTCCGGCTCGCATGCCGGAGCTTCAGCCACCTCCGGCTCAATCGCCGGGGCTTCAGTACTTTCCGGCTCCGAAGCCGGGACTGCTACTTCCTCTGACTCAATAGTCGGAGCTTCTACTTCTGCAGCACCAGGACCCGGAGCTTCCACCTCCGGAACGGGTGCCGCTGGCGCATCTTCAATCCCGTGGTCCGGCGCTACCACGGGAACTTCTGGAGACGAGTCGAGGTCCATGACCACGACAGCCGGCGTCGGAGCTGTCGCAGCCTCCGCTTGGGGCGGCACCGGAGCTGGAGCAGAAGCCCTCGCAGCCTCAGACACCGTGGCTGAGGGTGGAGCTTCACTCCCCTTCTTGGGAACGCTGCAGATGAAGAACGAAGAAATTGAGCAAATAGATGCTACAATTAAAAATTAATCGAGGTAAGAAAGAAAAATTACCTTGGGAGGCTCACGCACCAGCTTGCGCGGAACCTCTTTCCCGGACGATCCGGGCTGGTCACGGTCGGCATAGGAGCTCCGGGAGGACTCCCAGGACTTGCCGTACCCGCGGGCGTTTCCCGGGTCGGAGCTCTCCTTGATCGGGAGGAACTCCTGGACCTGGAGGCCCTCATCGCTTCTGGTGCCGGAGACGCGCGCCCAGAGCTAGCACCATGGGAGGGATCCACCGCGGGGGCAGTCGCGCTCCGGGAGGATCCCACCGCCGGAACAGTAACGTTCCGGAAGGACCCCACCACGGGGACAGTCGCCACGCCGGCGGAGGATCTCCCTTCCTGAGGACGGGGAACTGGGGGGGAAGTGGCAGGCCCGACGGACCTTCCGTCAGCATGTCGCAGCTTTCTCTTCCGGCTCTCCGGCTCCTCCGCCAGCTCCTTGCCCTTGCCGATGACCTCAGCTCTTGGCTGAGAGACAGGGGCAGAGCCGCCTTCGGACAACCCGGGGATCACCAACCGGGTAGTTGATCTTCTCTCGACGACACCAAGGACGTCAAGCGCGGGCATCTTTCGCCGGAGCTCCCTGCTGAACTCAACTTCTACGTTCAGAGGGAGGAAAGCCGGCGGCGGAGTCAAGTAATCTCCGTCAACGTCGATGCCATGCTGGAATTTCTTGAGGTGAAACTCCAAGGACTTCCCCACCATGCTGGACTTCAACCCGGTCTCAACCCGGTCCTCGTCCATCACGCTGTTGAGGGCCCAGGCGAGCTTCTCCCTCCTCTTCAGCGGCGCCCACCTGTTGGACAGGAAGTTGCAGAACACCGCCTGGGGAGTCAATCCTCCCTCCACACATTGGCGGATCCTGGTCAGGACAGGGTCGAAAGCTTCCGCCAGCACCGGAACTTCGCTCCATACCGACGTGTCAATGCCGGGCAGACCGTCTGGCAACTCCAACCGCTCATGCTCTTCCACCCGGACGACTACCCAATCTTTCTTCCAGTCATCCCACTTCCCGGAAGGGAATGACCGGAGGTACTTGACTGGGCACTTCTTGCGCTTCACGAAGTAGTAGAAGCCAAGATATTCATCGCTTCGGCCGGTGGTTTGGACGGTGAAGAAGGTTCGGAAGAGCTCGATGCAGGGAGGGATGCCCACCCACATCTCGCAGAAGTGGACAAAGATGGACACAAGGAGAATGGAGTGAGGGCCAAGGTGGTACAGCTGCAGACCATAGAAGTCCAGCAGCATCAAGAAGAAAGAAGAAAACGGTGGGATTAGCCCCACCATGGCGTACGAGGAAAAGTACACCATCTCCCCAGAGTGCTCCTTTTTAAAGGGAAGCTCTCCGCCGGCGCGGACCGAGCGGTTGAAGAAGTCCGAAGACCACCCCATGAGGGCCCGGACCTTCTTCAGATCACTGTCCGTCTTCAAACGACTCTCACGCAGACCCAACTCCATCGCAGCACAGCTAGGCAAGAGAAGAGGAGCAAAGTACAAGTCGGGAGTTTGAGCGCAAGAACAGATGGGAAGCGTAAAGAACTCCCGACGGTGCGCTTTCCTTCTTAAGTAAGCCCTCGCAACGCTTGGATGGAAACTGCAGGAGAATCAAGGATACTACTCAAGAATTCAACCCTGCCGATGACAAGAGGGCCCGGGACCACCCTGACGATCAAGTCGAGGTTCTTACCCAGGCGAACAGTTGTCATCACGAGGTGGGAAACCCAAAGGCGGCGGACTGACAAGGCGCGCGGAACCGATACGGTTTTCGTATCGGGAACCGGCGACCTTCAATTGCGAGAGATCCGCACGTCAAAGATCTTATCTGCCGCCTGAGGTGCGCCACGGGTCGGGATTTAACCGTAAAGCCCCGCCAACGGCACCTCCGAAGACCCTTGAAGACCCAGTTCAAGAGTCGCAAGTATGGACCCACCTCCGACGGAATGACTTCACCCCGTTGGCCTTCCCCGGAGGTAGGTCCAGGGGGCCACTGTCGGTACCCTAAAAACCATACACCCCCTGAGGTTACAAGGATCTCAAGGGAAGGACCTCTACTCAAATTGAAGACCCTCGGGGGCCCACTTGTCAGACATAACCGGACCTGCTTCTCCAACATGGTTAACCCCTAGGTTGCCACGTGTACTGCCAGACCGGAGCTACTACCCACAAGGATGAA
The DNA here is from genome assembly GCA_036927565.1 of Tuctoria greenei. Taxonomy (NCBI): domain Eukaryota; kingdom Viridiplantae; phylum Streptophyta; class Magnoliopsida; order Poales; family Poaceae; genus Tuctoria; species Tuctoria greenei. The sequence goes on from JAYESD010000001.1 coordinate 304,335,728, forward strand.
GCTCCGGGCTAGGTACCGAGACGGCACCTCCGGACTTAACCCCTGACCGAGAGAAGCTCCGGACCTGACACGTGCCAGGCCACCCCGGAGCTTCCCGCTTCCCACAAGCAAGCTCCGGAGCTGCCACGTGTCCATACGTCGGAGCTGGCCGCTTCAAACCTCCGGGAGACATTGTAACGGCTCCGGATCTTCAAAGGACAGCCGCGGACTTCAAGACCCGATTAATTGTCATTAATTCCACGTTAATGACACTTAATCGGACGATCTTAACACCTGTAACGGCACTGTCGGAGCCGTTACAGGGTTATTAACAACAATTAATCTCGTGTATCGATGCTAGTAACCGCCAGGGCCACATGTCGGGCCAGGCCGACTTGTAACGGTTTGTCCTTGTACTATAAAAGGACAAACCGACGATACATGAGGGGAGCGGATTCTCGAACGCTCTTAGACACAAGCTAATACAACACACACACCCGTGGAGTAGGGTATTACGCTCAGGCGGCCCGAACCACGTAAACCCCTGTGTCTCTCGTGTTCAATCGTGATTCACCTTCTTGAGTCTCCGCGCGCCCACACCGAACTACAAACTCCTTCAACACTTTAGTAGTGTCAGGAGATCTGCCGACTCCAACAGTCGACAGCTTTCTTCCCTTGGAACTCCTCCCGATGGCAATGGTTGTCACCTTCTCTTCGTCTTCGGAGAAGGACTCATCGTTGGAGTCCCATTCCTTACCTATGTGAGCATGACCGGAGGGCCTCTTCTTCTTATAGAACTTCTTTTCTTGCGGCTTGCCCTCCTTCTTCTTCTTGCCCTCTTCATGTGGGCAATCTACAATGAAGTGCCCGTATTCGCCACAATTGTAGCAAGCCCTCTTGGTTTTGGGCCTTGCTTTCTCTTTGCCCTTGCTTTCATGCTTGTATCCTCCTTTTCTTCTCCTCATCATCCTCTTGAAGTTGTTGATGAAGAGGGCTTCTTCCTCATCGGTGTCAAGGCTCTCCTCATCATCTTCGTTTTGCTCCTTTGAGGAGGATGTCACTTTGAGTGCAACATCCTACATCTTTGAGGTGGTGAACCTTTGGAGGTCATTGTAGAAGAGTGCCTCATTCTCCATGATCCCGTGGTTGATGATCCTTCCAAGGACCTTGTCGACTGTTGGAGTCGGCAGATCTCCTGACACTACTAAAGTGTTGAAGGAGTTTGTAGTTCGGTGTGGGCGCGCGGAGACTCAAGAAGGTGAATCACGATTGAACATGAGAGACACAGGGGTTTACGTGGTTCGGGCCGCCTGAGCGTAATACCCTACTTCTTCAACACTTTAGTAGTGTCAGGAGATCTGCCGACTCCAACAGTCGACAGTTGGCGCGCCAGGTAGGGGGCGCCTGAGATTTTCAAGAATGGTGAATTCTGCGGCTGGATCATCCAACGAGCAACCTACTGCTCAGGCTGTAGGGGGCAATCCCTCCAACATGCAGCCACCAGCAGGAGCCTCAGCACCAGCAGGAGTCACACTCCCACCACCACCATCTTCTCCGGCAAGACGTGCCAGGCAACACGATGGTGCGCTGGCATCACATACTGCACCGGCAAGTCGTGACAACCCAGAACACGCGCTCCATGCAGCGCGTGCTCTTCTTCAGCGACCACCACCTCCGGATGCATCTCAAGATGCTATGGAGCAATGGAGGGCTGATGTTGAGCATTTGGTCGCAGCATCGGCCGAACGACTCAACAACCAGGGTCCTCCTCCTTCAGGGCGAGCCCTGTCGCAGCGACGGACGTTGTCTGGAAGACTTGGACCGCATGTCTCCAACAACCGAAGACGAGCTGCGTCACAGCAAGTGACGTCGTTGCCCTCTGGGGCACGACGCACCCATACGGTATCTCGGCTTTCGACACATGACCTCCGGGCGGAGCTTGATCGCCGATACCGCCAACAGGATGGCCGTGTCCATATCGAGCGAGCTCGAGAAAGACGGGATGCTCAAGACCTTTCTACTCTGGAAGGAGTAGGAGGAGGCTGTTCTGCCCTAGCCATGCACCTGCGCATGATTAGATGGCCACAGAAGTTCCGGCCACACTTGCCGGAAAAATTCGACGGGACTGTCAATCCCGTAGAATTTCTGCAGATATACTCCACTACAATCTTAGCAGCTGGAGGAAACGAGGCCGTAATGGCCAACTACTTTCCAGTGGCCTTAACTGGGACCGCCAGGTCCTGGTTTATGAGCCTTCCACCCAACTCTATCGACAGTTGGGAGGAGCTGTGCCGCCAGTTCACTGCCAACTTCGGGAGTTCGTACACCCAACCGGGCACTGAACTAGACCTTTTTGCGGTCGTGCAAAAAGGGGGAGAATCTTTGCGGTCATTCATCCAGAGGTTCTCTCAGGTACGCAACACAATCCCTTCTATCTCAAGCGCTTCTGTCATTGTGGCATTCAGACAGGGTGTACGAGACAAGAAGATGTTGGAGAAGCTGGCGATCAAAGAGATCACCAGCGTCACGGAGCTCTTCAGCTTGGCAGACAAATGTGCCAGAGCTGCAGAGGGCCGTGAAATGCACTCCAAACCAGCCTTGGAGGATCACAAAAAATCCTCCAAAGAAGAAGCTGCTACCTCCGGGAGTGGCAAGAAGAAAAAGAAGACCAACGGCAAGAAGAAGCCGTCGGCCGGCACATCCAACGTTGCAGCCACTGCAACTCCTGGTGGTCGGGGGCCACGCCCCGAGAAGCGGCCTCGACCGTCTTCCGAAGACGGCGGCAAATCCAAAATGTGGTGCCCTATTCACAAAACGGGCAGCCACAGGCTGGAAGACTGCCGGGAGGTCCAAAACCTTGCCGAGCGCTACAACAAGCGCCGGGAAGGGTCTCCCTTCCGACAGAGGGAGGGAAAACAAAAGGTCGATGAAGCTCCGGCTGAAGAGGAGTTAGGGTTTCAGGACCCCAAAAAGGTTCTGAAAGCCGTCTACACCTCCGTCGACGATGACTCCGACGTCTCCGACAACGAGCGTCGGAAAACCATGAACACCATCTTTGGTGGATCATGGGACATCACTTCTCGTCGTGTCATCAAGACTATGCGACGGGATATGGCTGCTGTAGCTCCTACAGCTAGACCGGAGCCACATCGAAAGTGGATGGACACACCCATCACTTTTGATGCTTCGGACTGTCCTCAAAGCATGGTCGGAGCTGGCCAATTACCCTTGATGGTATCTCCCACCATCAACAACATCCAGCTCCATCATGTCATGGTAGACGGAGGTTCAGGGCTTAACCTCATCAGCTTCGAAGCTTTCACTAAGCTTCAGCTCCGACCTTCAGACCTCCAGCCCTCTCGACCTTTCTCCGGAGTAGGTCCGGGGGCCATTACCCCACTCGGAGCTATTACTCTCCCCGTTACCTTCGGGACCCGGGAGAAGTATCGCACCGAGAAGTTGGTCTTCGACGTCGCTCAGATCAACTTACCGTTCAACGCCATCTTGGGTAGACCTGCCCTGTACAAATTCATGGCAGCTGCTCATTATGGATACCTGGTGTTGAAGATGCCGACACCAGTAGGTGTTCTCTGGATCCGCGGAGATCGCACTGCCGGAGTAACTGCTCTGGAGGAACTCCACGCACTCACCACGACGCAAGAGGAGGACTCCAGACAGGAGCAAGCTCCGAAACCGCCGAGCATTCGTCAACGAGGCTCGACCTCTGCACCCCGTGTGCAGCCAAGCGGCGACACCGACATTCCCGTCAAAGTCGTCCAAATTGGTTCCGATGCCGCTCAAACCACTCGTATATCAGGAGGGTTGAACGACAAATAGGAACTCGCGCTCATCACTTTCCTCTGGGCTAACGTTGACGTGTTTGCTTGGCAACCGTCACAAATGCCTGGGATCCCCAGGGAAGTGATTGAGCACAATCTGAAGATTTACCCCGACGCTCGGCCTGTGCATCAGAAACCTCGGAAGCAATCTGTAGAGCGACAGAACTTCATCCGACAAGAAGTGAAGAAGTTGCTCGAAGCTGGATTTATCCGAGAAGTCTACCGTCCAAAATGGCTGGCAAACCCAGTCGTTGTGTCCAAGGCTGGCGGGAAACTTCGGATGTGCATCGACTACACCACACTGAATAAGGCATGTCCAAAAGATCCATTCCCACTACCTAGAATAGATCAGATAGTGGATTCCACCTCCGGGTGTGAGTTACTGTGTTTTCTAGACGCATATTCTGGATATCATCAAATCAGGATGTCTAGAGAGGATGAAGAGCATACTTCATTCATCACAGTGGATGGATTGTATTGTTACACAGCCATGCCGTTTGGTCTCAAGAATGCAGCTTCAACTTTTGTACGAGCTATGTACAAAACTTTCGAAGAACTCATCAGAGACATAGTGGAAGTGTACGTCGATGACATCGTGGTCAAAGTCAAAAACAAGGAGTCCCTCTTGGACACCTTGCAGGCTGTCTTCGACAAGCTGCGGGCCACCCGCACGAAGCTAAACCCAGACAAGTGCGTCTTCGGGGTTAGTTCCGGAAAGCTTCTTGGTTTCCTGGTAAGTCACCGGGGCATAGAGGCTAATCCGGCGAAGATAAAAGCCATTGAAGACATGCGGCCACCAACCCGCATCAAAGACGTCCAAAAATTAACTGGATGTCTAGCAGCCCTCAGCCGGTTCATTTCAAGACTGGCAGAAAGAGCACTTCCCTTCTTCAAGTTACTGAGGAAGTCCGGACCATTCCAATGGTCTGAAGAAGCAGAGAAGGCATTCCAGGAGCTGAAAGAGTTCCTCACCACCCTACCAGTCCTGGTAGCTCCTAACCCTGGTGAGCCTTTATTGCTTTACATTTCAGCTACTGACGAAGTCGTCAGTATGGTTCTGGTTGCGGAGAGACCGGAACTACCCAATAGTCAGGAATCCAGGCCCCTTCGGGAGGGTCCGGAGGTTCCTGAAAGCGGGTCTGGGTCCCAGCTCCCAGACTCAAACCCACAAGAAACCACTTCAGAGGACCCGGACCCCTCCGAGAGGGTCCAGGTCATTTCTGAAGAAGCTCCGGGTTCCTCCACTCAGAACCCGGAGGTCCCCGAAGAGAGTCTGGACCCCTCCGAGAGGGTCCGGATCAATGAAGAGGAAGCTCCGGACCCCTCCGGGAGGGTCCGGACCATTCAACGCCCGGTATACTTCATCAGTGAAGTGTTACATGATGCCAAGACTCGATACCTAGAGGTGCATAAACTGCTTTATGCAGTTCTTATTGCCTCAAGGAAGCTTCGACACTATTTCCAAGCTCACAAAGTCTCGGTGGTGACCTCATATCCACTTCGAGCGATCCTGCATAATCCCAATTCAACTGGGAATATTGCAAAGTGGGCAGCGGAATTGGCTGAATTCGATCTTGAATTCATTCCGAGACAAGCAATCAAGAGTCAAGCGTTGGCAGATTTCGTGGCAGAATGGACTCCCTCTCCATTAAACCCTGGGGGCCCCAGCGAGCAGAAGACGGAACCTCAAGTTTCAGCCTTCACCAAGCCTCATTGGACCCTTTACTTCGACGGCTCCATGCAGAAGCAGGGAGCCAGAGCTGGAATCCTTCTCCTCGCACCAACCGGAGAGAAGGTGAAATACATGGTACACCTTGACTTCAAGGCAACCAATAACATGGCGGAGTACGAAGCACTTATCTATGGATTAAAGGTGGCACTATCATATGGTGTAAAGCAGTTGCTGGTCAAAGGATACTCACAACTTGTCATCAAGCAGGTGAAGGGTGAATGCTCCTGCAATAATCTCCAGCTGGCTGCTTACCTCCTTGAAGTCCAGAGGCTTCAGAAGGACTTCGAAGTCCTAGACCTTCACCATGTTCAGCGTGCTCACAACGCTGAAGCTGACGAACTCTCGACCAAGGCGTCAACTGGAGCTCCGGCTCCTGACGGAACCTTTGTCAGGAGGTTGTCAAAACCCACAGTTCAGCCTGCCGAACTGAACGAAGGGGGCGAGATCAGCATCCCGAAGCTGACGGTCCCGATGGCCCTGTTACCATGGCAGCCATCAAGGGTCGTAGGTGCTGCCGGAAGCTCCGAGCAACCCAGCACGCAAGACTCAAATGCTCAAGTCAGTTCCGATGCATGGATCTCGGAGATCCGGAGCTACTTGAAAGACAACATCCTTCCTGACGATGATGTATCCGCTGACCGAGTAGTCAGATTGGCTAAAAGATACACGTTGGTAGAAGGGGATCTCTACCGGCGCGGTGCCAACGGCATCCTAATGCGGTGCATCACAAGGGAAGAAGGCTGCGAGCTCCTCGCAGAAATCCATGGAGGCGAGTGTGGGAACCACGCATCTTCCCGCACGCTGGTCGGAAAAGCCTTTCGGCACGGCTTTTACTGGCCTACAGCGCTCCAGGATGCCACTGAGCTAGTGAAAAAATGCAAAGCATGCCAATTTCATGCAAAGCAAATTCATACACCTGCTCAGTCCTTACAAATGATACCTCCTACATGGCCTTTCGCTGTGTGGGGGATGGACATCTTGGGACCCTTCCCAAGAGCCGTCGGAGGTTACAAGTTCCTGTACGTCGCCATCGACAAGTTCACCAAGTGGTCGGAAGCTACTCCCGTTGTGACGATCAACAAACAATCTGCAATCAATTTTCTACAATCCATCGTGAGCAGATTCGGAGTCCCAAATAAGATCATCACTGATAATGGGACTCAATTCACAAGCTCCGCGTTTCAAGGATATTGCGAAGACCTCGGCATACAAGTTTGCTACGCTTCTGTAGCTCATCCTGCCAGCAATGGACAAGCCGAGAGAGCAAATGCAGAGATCCTTAAAGGACTCAAAACACGCACTTATGAGCGCTTGAAGAAGCACGGAGCCAATTGGATCGAAGAGCTTCTGCCCACTCTATGGGCCAACAGGACTTCTCCAAGTCGGGCAACCGGAGAAACACCCTTTTTCCTGGTGTACGGAGCTGAAGCGATCCTTCCTCCGGAAATCACCTTGGGTTCCCTCCGAGTCCGGACCTTCGACGAAGCCGCGCAAGACCAGCTCCGGCGCGAAGACCTAGACCTCCTCGAGGAGGGAAGGTGCCAAGCAGCTGTTCGGAATGCCCGATACCGCCAAGCTCTACGGCGCTATCACCAGCGGCATGTACACAATCGACAGCTCGAGGAAGGCGATCTGGTGCTACGGAGAATACTATCCAGAGAAGGGCAAAACAAACTCTCCCCCGGCTGGGAAGGGCCCTTTCGAGTGATCAAAGTATCCCGTCCCGGAAGCGTTCGCTTGGCTACCGAGGATGGGACACCTCTCCCAAATCCTTGGAACATCGAGCACCTCCGTAAGTTCTACACTTAATTCCACAGAGGTGAGTCTTAAGTAACTTGAAATGTATGTTATAGAGTCATTGTACAGAGTCGGGTAGTTCCTCCGGGAGAGCAGCCGGACCTTTCCCGAAAGGTTTGAAAAGCTCATGCAACACTTGATACAGTCTCCGGACTAGAAGTGTGGCTAACTACCCTGGGTCAAACAAGAAACCAAACACACTTAGCCTGGTTCCGTACCCTAAGAGTGTACTTGTTTCCCCTGTACCCCGGACCTATAATGAAAGACATCTTCATGTGAAATAGACTCCACGTGCATTCATTTTTGCATAGGCTCGACATTTTTCTCTTTCTTGTCTATAACAGAAACGTGCAATTCTTAAGAAGTTCTAGTTTGACCGGTTTACGTACGATTCGAGTTGAATTGTCGGATTTTTTAGATTTAAATATCGTCTGTGGCCAACTCGCCTGAAAGCCGCCAAGCCATTCTAGGGCCGGAGTGCGCTATCGACTTAGCCTGGTCAAGCACCCTAAGTACGCCACTCTACCTACATCCCGACAGGCCAAAGTAAGGTGGGTCCATGGACAGTTGGATCCAAAAGAAAAGACAATTCATCCAGTCGTATTAAAAATCGTGTTCAACTTAAAATTTTCTTGAGAACCGTAAGCCGCGACGAAGTTATAGACAAGGAACGAATTTTACTATTTTTCTTGGCTTAAGTGTGCAGGAAAAATGAACCCTACGTTGATGGAGAAAAACCGGAGCTAACCAAGCTCCGACTCCCACCAGGCGTCAACCGTCGGCGTTGACTAAAAGATGGTGAGAAGACCCTATCACTAGAGTCTGCTGCCAACAAACCAAGTGTGGCAAAGGTCATTGCCGGAGCTGCTAAGCTCCGACACCTTGGAGTATTAACTATCGACGCTCAACGTGTTGATAGAGGCTATTGCCGGAGCTACTAAGCTCCAGTGATGGACAGTGCCGGAGCTTCTAAGCTCCGACAACTTCAGGGGACCTTCACTATCAAAAACTTCGGACCTAAATTCCACAAGTTCGAAGCAAATTCGTCTTCAACAAAACTCAACATCCTTTTGGTACATGTCCACAATCAAATTGGGCACATCTACCAGGGGCCAAGTGGAGATAAAGATGTTGAAGACAAAAGACAAAAAATGAAATTCGCAAAAAATTGGGGATTTCATTTCATCTGAAGACCGGAGATTACATCTGGAGACAAGGGATTACAAAATTGAGGAAGAAGAGAAGATACAAGTAAAGGCTAAGAGAGACGGTCCTAGACCCTATGGAAGAACTCGGCGACTTTCTGGGCGACCTCCGACACGCTGGCTCGGGTAGCTTCGCCTTCTCCTTCGACGGGGCCTTCAAGCACCGGGTCCAGAGGAAATCGAGGGTTCCGGCTGGTGTAGCACGTCAACACATATTCTGTGACGTTCCTAGCCAGGGATTGCCCCTCGACCTCCAGTTGGTCCGCGATGACGTCGCCCACCTTGGAGAGCTTGCTGCCCGCGGCGCTCAACGCTTGCAACGCAAGGTCCGGCTCCGGCTCCGGATCATCCGGGAGCACGGGGCTGAAACCCATCGGCGCCAGCGCATCGTCGGCCTTGCCCAGGAACTCCCAAATCTATAGGGAGTCCGCCTTCCTCAAGTTCTTCATCTCCTCCAGGGATCTCCGGGCCGCCGTCAGCTCCGAATTCTCGCGGGAGAGGCGCTCAACTTCTTTGGCGTTTTGCTGGATCTTCGCAGCAACCCGCTTCTCAAGTCTTCTGAGCTCCTCCTCCCGGAGGTGGATCTTGTTCCGGGGGTCGACCAGGTCCTTCTCCCTAGCCTCTACTTTCTTCTCCCGGGTGACAAGGGCACACTCGTATTCGTAGAGTTCCTACCCCCGCACCCAGGTCTTCTCCTCCTCCTCGAGGCAGCGCTCTTCCAATTTCTTAGCACGCTCCTCGAGGCCCTTGTCCGCCAGAGCTGTTTTCTCGGCGAGCTCTTCTTCCCGTCGCAAGACGTCATCCCGTAGCTCCAGGAGTTTTTGCTCCTCATCCTCGAGCCGTCTTTCCCTCCCTTCAAGTGCCTCTCGGCGCTTGATGAGTGCGGTACTGATGGCCTCGAGCTGATCAAACCGAGCATTGGCCGCGTCGTTAGCAGCCTTTGCTTGGTCGTGGAACTCCCGGGATTGAGCATCAAGGGCGTGAGTCATGCTCTCCCTCTCGTCCAGCAACTCACCCCAGAGTTCCAGGCGGATCTCCTCCCGCCTGATCCATTCCTTGTCATCCGCAAGCCTTGACTGCGCCAGCTTAGTCTCGAAGTGGAGCCGATTACGCCACCGCCTAAGGGTTTGGCGCTCCTCTTCAAGAGCCTTGCTGTCTTGGAAGAAGGCCAGTTGGACCTGACGTAGACTGGAGCAGGCGTTGTCGATGGACATCGACAGAGAGATGGGCTCCGGACCTGCTAGGATCTCATCCGCTGGTTCCAGCGGGTCTTCACTTACAAAAATTGGGTCCCACTCTACAAGAGTGGAACCTCGAGCTTCCAAAGCACTAGGGCCCTCCTCCGGGACGACCTCAGTCGCTATCGAAGGAGGTCCCGCCACCAAGTCTTCATTCGCCCCCACAGGCGGGGGGCCAGCGACTTCGTTCAGGCATTCTGGCTCTGCCACAGGTACCATCGACGTCGTCGTCTCCGGAGCAGGAGCCGCTACTGGCTCCGGCCGGGACACCTCTTCTGAGGGAGGCTCAAGCTCCCTCGCCCCTTCAGCCGCCGACTCTGCGGCCGGCGTTCCAACCATCACCGGTTCTGCGGCCGGAGCTTCGGAAGTAACCGGCTCAACTGCCGGAACTGCTTCAACTTCCGGCTCGCACGCCAGGGCTTCAGCTACCTCCGGCTCAATCGCCGGGGCTTCAGCATTTTCCGGCTCCGAAGCCGGGACTACTACTTCCTCCGACTCAACAGCCGGAGCTTCTACCACTGCAGCACCAGGACCCGGAGTTTCCACTTCCGGGACAGGTGCCGCTGGCGCATCTTCACTCCCGTGGTCCGGCGCTACCCCGGGAACTTCTGGAGACGAGTCGAGGTCCATGACCACGACAGCTGGCGCCGGAGCTGTCGCAGCCTCCACTTGGGGCGGCACTGGGACTGGAGCAGAGGCCCTCGCAACCTCAGACACTGTGGCTGAGGGTGGAGCTTCACTCCCCTTCTTGGGAACGCTGCAGATAAAAAACGAAGAAATTGAGCAAACAGATGCTACAATTAAAAGTTAATTGAGGTAAGAAAGAAAAATTACCTTGGGAGGCTCACGCACCAGTTTGCGCGGAACCTCTTTCCAGGACGATCCGGGCTGGCCACGGACGGCGTAGGAGCTCCGGGAGGACTCCCAGGACCTGCCGTAGCCACGGGCGTTTCCCGGGTCGGAGCTCTCCTTGACCGGGAGGAACTCCTGGACCTGGAGGCCCCCACCGCTTTTGATGCCGGAGTCGAGCGCCCGGAGCTAGCACCATGGGAGGGATCCACTACGGGGGCAGTCGCGCTCCGGGAGGATCCCACCGCCGGAACAGTAACGTTCCGGAAGGACCCCACCACGGGGACAGTCGCCACGGCGGCGGAGGATCTTCCTTCCTGAGGACGGGGAACTGGGGGGGAGTCGCAGGCCCGACGGACCTTCCGTCAGCATGTCGCAGCTTCCTCTTCCGGCTCTCCGGCTCTTCCGCCAGCTCCTTGCCCTTGCCGATGACCTCAGTTCTTGGCTGTGGGACAGGGGCGGAGCCATCTCCGGACAACCCGGGGATCGCCAACCGGGTGACTGGTCTTCTCTCAACGACACCAAGGTCGTCAAGCGCGGGCATCGTCCGCCGGAGCTCCCTGCTGAACTCAACTTCCACGTTCAGAGGGAGGAAGGCCGGCGGCGGAGTCAAGTAATCTCCGTCAACGTCGATGCCGTGCTGGAATTTCTTGAGGTGAAACTCCAAGGTCTTCCCCACCATGCTGGACTTCAACCCGGTCTCAACCCGGTCCTCGTCCATCACGCTGTTGAGGGCCCAGGCGAGCTTCTCCCTCCTCTTCAGCGGCGCCCACCTGTTGGACAGGAAGTTGCAGAACACCGCTTGGGGAGTCAATCCTCCCTCCACACACTGGAGGATTCTGGTCAAGACAGGGTCGAAAGCTCCCGCCAGCACCGGAACTTCGCTCCACACCGACATGTCAATGACGGGCAGACCGTCTGGCAACTCCAACCGCTCATGCTCCTCCACCCGGACGACTACCCAATCTTTCTTCCAGTCATCCCACTTCCCGGAAGGGAATGACCGGAGGTACTTGAATGGGCACTTCTTGCGCTTCACGAAGTAGTAGAAGCCAAGATACTCATCGCTTCGGCCGGTGGTTTGGACGGTGAAGAAGGTTCGGAAGAGCTCGATGCAGGGAGGGATGCCCACCCACATCTCACAGAAGTGGACAAAGATGGACACAAGGAGAATGGAGTGAGGGCCAAGGTGGTACAGCTACAGACCATAGAAGTCCAGCAGCATCAAGAAGAAAGAAGAAAACGGTGGGATCAGCCCCACCATGGCGTACGAGGAAAAGTACACCATCTCGCCAGAGTGCTCCTTTTTAAAGGGAAGCTCTCCGCCGGCGCGGACCGAGCGGTTGAAGAAGTCCGAAGACCACCCCATGAGGGCCCGAACCTTCTTCAGATCGCTGTCCGTCTTCAAACGACTCTCACGTAGACCCAACTCCATCGCAGCACAGCTAGGCAAGAGAAGAGGAGCAAAGTACAAGTCGGGAGTTTGAGCACAAGAACAGATGGGAAGCGTAAAGAACTCCCAACGGTGCGCTTTCCTTCTTAAGTAAGCCCTCGCAACGCTTGGATGGAAACTGCAGGAGAATCAAGGATACTACTCAAGAATTCAACCCTGCCGATGACAAGAGGGCCCGGGACCACCCTGACAATCAAGTCGAGGTTCTTACCCAGGCGAACAGTTGTCATCACGAGGCGGGAAACCCAAAGGCGGCGGACTGACAAGGCGCGCGGAACCGATACGGTTTTCGTATCGGGAACCGGCGACCTTCAATTGCGAGAGATCTGCACGTCAAAGATCTTATCTGCCGCCTGAGGTGCGCCACGCGTCGGGATTTAACCGTAAAGCCCCGTCAACGGCACCTCCGAAGACCCTTGAAGACCCAGTTCAAGAGTCACAAGTATGGACCCACCTCCGACGGAATGACTTCACCCCGTTGGCCTTCCCCGGAGGTAGGTCCAGGGGGCCACTGTCGGTACCCTAATAACCATACACCCCCTGAGGTTACAAAGATCTCAAGGGAAGGACCTCTACTCAAATTGAAGACCCTCGGGGGCCCACTTGTCAGACATAACCGGACCTGCTTCTCCAACATGGTTAACCCCTAGGTTGCCACGTGTACTGCCAGACCGGAGCTACTACCCACAAGGATGAAGCTCCGGGCTAGGTACCGAGACGGCACCTCCGGACTTAACCCCTGACCGAGAGAAGCTCCGGACCTGACACGTGCCAGGCCACCCAGGAGCTTCTCGCTTCCCACAAGCAAGCTCTGGAGCTGCCACGTGTCCATACGTCGGAGCTGGCCGCTTCAAACCTCCGGGAGACATTGTAACAGCTCCGGATCTTCAAAGGACAGCCGCGGACTTCAAGACCCGATTAATTGTCATTAATTCCACGTCAATGACACTTAATCGGACGATCTTAACACCTGTAACGGCACTGTCGAAGCCGTTACAGGGTTATTAACAACAATTAATCTCGTGTATCGATGCTAGTAACCGCCAGGGCCACATGTCGGGCCAGGCCGACTTGTAACGGTTTGTCCTTGTACTATAAAAGGACAAACCGACGATACACGAGGGGATGGGATTCTCGAACGCTCTTAGACACAAGCTAATACAACACACACACCCGTGGAGTAGGGTATTACGCTCAGGCGGCCCGAACCACGTAAACCCCTGTGTCTCTCGTGTTCAATCGTGATTCACCTTCTTGAGTCTCCGCGCGCCCACACCGAACTACAAACTCCTTCAACACTTTAGTAGTGTCAGGAGATCTGCCGACTCCAACAGTCGACAGACCTCCTCCGGGGTCATTTTGGCAAACCCCAGGCTTTCTCGGATCATGGATAAAGAGAGACGTTTCTAGGCATGAATGCCCGAATCATCCTCTTCACCACCTCGTGGTCCGTCCACTTGGTGCAGTCATAAGATCTACTCTTGTTGATGAGTAGCTTTAGGAGGTTGTGCATCTCTTGGGGGGATTCACCATCCATAATGGCAAACCTCCCGAGCTCTCCTTCAATGAGCTTAATCTTTGCTTCTTTCACGACTCAGTTGCCTTCATGAGCTATCTTGAGGGTGTCCCAAATATCCATGGCCACCTCAAGTCCATCCACTCGGTTGAACTCATCTCTTGAGAGAGATGAGATGATCACTCCAGCCGCTTGGGCATTGCGGTGAAGGAGCACGGCTTGCTCCAGAGTGATGTCTTCTTCATTCTTCGGGATGTGCACCCCGGTCAACACGATTTGCCATAGTGAGGGGTTGAGTGACACGAGATGGATCTTCATGTTGTGCTTCCTTATCCCGTAGTCGGTTCCATCGAATTGGGGAGGCTTCCCCCAATGGGATGGAAATGTAGTGATTGTTGGAGACAAGGCATTCATAGTTGTAGCCTTGTTGGTTGTAGTTAATCGTGCCACCCGATGTGGAGGTTGAAGAGTCAACCTTGGGAATCTTCAACTTCTCTCGAAGTTTTGCCTTGAGTTGGCGAGTCTCTTCATCATCCGCTGACTTGTCTTTGTAGATAAGCACCTCCTCTTGGGTTGCTTGGATCTCATTGGTCGAGACCTCGTCATACCCCACTTCGGCCATCTTCTCTCTGAGTTGTTAGACTCTTTTGAGAGAGTCATGCTCTGATACCAATTGAAAGTTGCCTAGAGGGGGGTGAATAGGCTAATCGATCTGAAATGACTTAATAAAACGAGATTAGTACTCAGGGGGCGGACTACTCTGGTCTAGGGGAGGACTAGTCCGGTCCACCTACAGGGGGAAACCTGAAAAGGGTTTCTAACAAGTTTTATTTCGATTATTGTGATGCAAAGTATGTTAGAATGACTTAGTGAACCTTAACAAGTTATATAGCAAGTATGAAGCTAAGGATTACAATGAGACAAGAGTGATAAGCAAAACGGTAGAGCTAACCCTAGAAGCAATGTGCAATAAGTGAAAGCGAAGTACACAAGGGACACAAGGATTTTATCCCGAGGTTCGATCCCACAAAGAAATCTACGTCCCCGTTGAGGAGTCCACGAATGACCGGGTTCAACAACCCTTCCCTCACCAAGTTTACCACAAGGGTCTAACTTGGTTCTCCACTATCACAAGGGGTGAATACAAGATTCGTTGGGGCTTCTCACAATCTGAGGCTCCCACCACAAATACAATCACAAATCACAAAGATCAACTCAAGCCACATATCACAAAGATTCACGAGTGCAAGAGATCAAATCGAGAGCCAAAGAGCGGTGTTCTTCCTCTTCTTCACTTCACCAAACCCTAATCCACACAAGAATTAGTTTTAGAGAGAATGTAGGCAAGAAGAAGGCTTTTTGGAGGCTCAAGGTTGCTGTGGCGGCGCTAGGGTTTCAAAGTGCTCAAAGAATGGTTCAAATGAACCCAGGGGTCCACTATTTATAGAGGTTCCCAGCCCATACTGCTGACCTCAGCAGAAGGGCGGACTAGTCCGGCCTACGGCCCGAACTACGCGGCAATCATCAAGCTACCCGCCAAACTTCAAATTCAAATGGTCACTTCCAAAACGGACTAGTTCGGCCAACACCGGACTAGTCCGATCTCACACAGAACCTTTTGTTCTGTGTGAAAACGGACTAGTATGGAGACCACGGACTAGTCTGGCCCCAAGGGCGGACTAGTCCGGCCTACCCAGACTTGGTCGCTGAAGCACATCTCTCCAAACCCGGACTAGTCCGCACCTAGAGCGGACTAGTCCGATCTCGGTCAGGACCTCTTGGTCCAGACCAAAACGGACAAGTCCGGGGTTTTGGGACTTAGTTCCCAAAACCCACTTCAAGACTACCACGGACTAGTCCGTTCCACAACGGACTAGTCCGAACTCAGTCAGACCCTTCTGGTCCGGCTGAAAACGGACTTGGCTGACTAGAAGCAGACTAGTCCGGCCACCTGCACGGACTAGTCCGGCCACTCCTGCCAGACTTCTTCAACTCTCTTCTCTCAATAATTTTGATCTTTAAACCGCTTTGAGCTCCCAACTTGATCTCAATGCACTTTATACACACACCCTCACACACATTTGACTAGTCTAAACTCGACACACTAGAAACCCTAGTTTCTTCTTTTCGAGTCGACATCACCGTTTTCATCCTTTTCCTTTTTGAGGGTTTGTGCTTTCTCTTGAGTCCACACCTGTGCTTAAGATCACTGAGCTCATTAGTCACTTAATTTTCGTCATCAATCATCCAAAACCCACGGGGATCCTAGATGCACTTTCAGGTATTATTGGGCACTAGTGTACGGTAGGAACTCATTTTCAGCTGATATGAGTACCACATAGAGGAATGAAAGCTTGAATAATGAAGTGAAAGGCTACATCAGTGTAAAATATAGTATGCTTACTTTCTTTGAGCACTTTGATAGACTGGTGAGAGATAAACGATATGAAGAGGTTACAAGTGACTTCAAGGCAAAAGAAAGTACACCTGTGCCAAAAGTAGATTTGATGATCTTAAAGCAAGCAGCAAAAATTTATACTCCAGCAATATTTAGGATATTTGAGGATCAAATGTTGCAAACTTTAAATTGTGACTTGTTTTATTGTGGTGATGACGGTGATGAAAAGGTGTACAAAGTAAAAGTTCAAGGGAAGCAACATGAACATAGTGTTCAGTTCTCACCTTTAGATTCAAAAGTGAGATGTAGCTGTAAGAAATTTGAATTTGATGGAATCCTTTGTTCCCATGCACTAAAGATATTGGACATCACTAATATCGAATTAGTTCCTGAAGAATATATACTACAGAGGTGGACTATTGATGCAAAAGCTCTGCATGTAACTAGCAGTCTTGGCATGCATGAGGATCCCAAATTTCAGTTATCGAACTACTACACTACATTAACCAGGATGTTCAATCGAATACTTGCTCGGGCTGCTAAATCCAAATAAACATATTCTATTTGTACTACAATTGCTGGAAAATTGGCTGAAGATATAAAGAGAAGCTTGAAAATCACGCCTAAGCAGAATCAAAGCAGTACCTCTACTCCACATGGTTTGTCTACAAAACTAAAATTTAATTATCTTGAATTTCAGCACTGCACCTCCTAATACAATTAAATACATGTTCAAAAGAAATTATGAAATGTAAGAAGCCAAGAGGCATCAAGGTCAAGGCAAAGGAAATCCATGGATCAGCACGACCTATTGGTGGTTTAGAGAAATCACGAAATAAAATAAGGAAAAAGAAAGATACTAATATAATGGCACAAGCACCATCACAATCACAAACAATATCAATGGTACAACAATTCTAAGGCATTGTGTAGTTTTTATATTGTGTAGTTTTATTATGTTCCTAACATTATTTGTCTCTTCCTCTTGTTTAGAGTCACTTGGAGATTCCCAATAACCAAAACTTCATGCATCAATCAGAGTACTATGGTGTTGTAGGCGCGTCAATGCATCTATTTTGGATTAATCTAATGGCATTGCCACAGCAAAATCAAGAAATGAAGCAACAGGAGCCAATTCAACCATTTAGTACAGATTTATGTAATATGTTTCCCTAATGATTTTGTTGTACCCAACTACTAATTTTAATGTACACATCTCAATGTGATAATAGGTGCAGTTCAGGATTACAGTCAACCAGGTTAGGGTGAACCTGATGCCAGGTGGTTTTTAGAGTGTTCTGGGGCTTCATTATATGGTTAGGGATGCAACTAGGTCATGATCTAATAATCAAAACAAAAAGTGATCTGATCAGATGGAATTACACTTTTAGAAAGATGAAGTAGGTTTTTCTGAAACAGGAGATGAAGCAGGTTTCGAGGGTCGATCCTTTCCTCAAATATCCTAATTAACCCCCATAAGTTGAAGTTCAAATCAAGCAATATACTCCCTCTGTTTCGTTTTAATTGTCGTTAGGACAATATTCATTAGTTCATTTCTAGTTCATTTAGTTGTCTGAAACGACAATTATTTCAGAACGGAGGGAGTATAAATTAAAATAGAATAATAAACAAAATGCATTCGCGAATTTTGGGAGGACGGTTCCGGGAGGACGGAAGCCGTGTCCCATACAGTACCATACTATACCAGTCCATTGCAGAAGAATATGGCATCGAGGAGCTGTTCCGTCCCTCCGTATTACAGTACTATAAAATTGATGAGTGGTCGAGAACGTAACAACTAGCGAATGGAACTGAACGAAGGTATGGTCACTGGCACGCGTTCCCGGCATCAGGAATAGTCGCCACCGCTGGGCTATGTCGCGCCGTGCCGGTCACCGTTGGACATGGCCGCAAACGGGGACGACGGCATCCATGTACACGCAAAGCCAGCGCGGCCGGGCCAACACCTGCCTTACCCGACAAGAATCAGGCCCATGCCTTGCTCTGTGTGATCCGTATCCTAGTAAGCCCATAACAGTTTCGAGATTCACATCCACCCCGACTAATGGGCAGGCGGTTACGGCCCACGCGTCCTCCTCTTCTTCCTTTGAATTCTTTTATTTTAGCATTATTAATTTATTATTTAATATTAATAGCAGGACGACTTCACGTGGCAGGTAGCCGTCCAGACTTGTCAGGTGGCAGCATATATGGCAGTTTCAAAAATTCCGGTTTTTGTTCACTTTTGGGCGCCCATTTAAAAATATTTAGAGATATATTTTGGAAATGTTATTATTGAAGAAAATGTAGTATACAATATGTATTACAAATTTTTCAATAACAATATTTCCAAAATATGTCTCTAGGTATTTCAAAATAGCCATTCAAAATTGAACAAAACTCAGCAAAATTGAGCTGCAGAGGCAAATTTGCTGAGTTCAATCACTTTTCGACGACTTCTTTAAAACAACTAGATACATAATCATGAAATTTTAATATTGAATAACTCTAAAAAAATCTTTACTACATTTTATTCAATTGCAATATTTCAAATATATATTTCTAGGTATTTTAAAATAGGTGTCCAAAAGTGAATGAAACTAAAAAAATTAGGGTTGCAGAGGCAAATTTGCTGTGTTTAGTCACTTTTAATGGTTATTTTAAAATACTTAGGGACACATTTAGGAAATGTTGTTATTGGGTAAAATTTAGTAAATATTGTTTTATATATTTATTCCAGTATCATCATTTTCTAAATTTGTATCTATGTATTTTAAAAGAGCCGTCGAAATGTGACTAAACTCACCAAATTTGTCTCTGCAGCGCAAATTTGCTGAGTTTTATTCACATTTGGATGGCTATTTAGAAATATCTAGAGACTTATTTTGGAAATGTTGTTACTTAAGGAATTGTAGTACACATTGTCTACTATTTTTTTCAATGACAACATTTCCAAAATATTTCTCTAAGTATTTTAAAATATGCATCCAAAAGTGAATAAAAACCAGAATTTTTGAGACTGTCATATTGATGCCACGTAAAAAAAATTCGAACACTATTAATATTAAATAATAAATTAATAATGCTAAAATAAAAAAATTATTCCTCCTTCCTCGTGCTCGACCACAAGCACAGCCACCTAGTCTCTCCGGCCCGCACCTCCGCTCCCTCCGCCACCGCAAGCCATATCTCAGTGTGCAGTGTCTTAACCAGACCTTCTCGTTGCTGGTGTTTTTACAGTGGGGTGCCGCCCTGTCCTGTCCTGGCGCTGGCAGTGACATATGCATCCATGAGCACCGTACGTCAGGAGGACAGCAGCCATCAGATCACAGCAGAGACCAGGGAGGAAGACGACTAGGGCTGCAGCGCCGGCAGTGGTAGCTGTTGGCTCCTCGCGTCTCTTCACACTGCCTGCCGTTTGGTTCGGTCGGGTCAGGCGGCTCGTACGGCGTGTTGCGTCGTCACCTGCACTGCACCCGACCGGCGATCCCTCGCCGGCCGCAGTCTGCCGCCATGCACCGCCGCCTTCGGTTCCGTCCCTCCTCCGCTGGCACTGGTCAAAGCAGCGGCAGCCGCAGCTTTCGCTTTGGTCCCCCTCGTCGCTCTGCATGGCGCCGATCCCCAGGAGACCAGAGGAGAGAGACGAGGAGAGAAAAACAACAACGGCCTCTCTTCCTCTCCTGATCTGCTCTCGTCTCGTCTTCTTTCTGTTCTGCGATCCTTTGCGGACGGTCTCATGCACCATCTGCACCATCCGCAGCAGATGTAAAGTTTAAATTTAAAAGATTTAAAGCAAGATATTAAAAAAATGGATGAAGATAGGTTTTTAAATGATGCTTTAAAGATGCCTCTGCGCATAGCCTCAGTTTGGATCTCGTCCCATCTTTGACGCTCGGAATTCAAAGCGAGAGGAAATTAAATGTGAATTTCAGCTGAAACTGTAAATCACACACTCAGTCTCAATTACTGTATCTGCTAATTCTCTGCCTTAAATTTCTCAAGCCTGTCCCCGCTGCCACGATCTCAGTTCCTGTCTATCATCTGCTCATAAAAATATCAAGAGCCAAACCACAGAATAAGGGCAAGGAACTCCTTGTTCTCGCTTCTTTTTGATCGCTCAGTTTTGGTGGGTTCTGCTTACCAGTACCAGCCTCCTCCACAGTACAAAAGCCCCAGTGCCGCGGGGGCAGATGACGCTACAAAACGAGCACACTTCCAGCTCCGAAAGGAAATACTCCTGCTCTGCTCGCATCGCGAACCCATTTCCCTTTCCTCTCTCACACGACCCAAACACGAGCACGGTTGCATTGCTTCAAGAATCTGAGGTAGCTAGCTCGAGGTGGAAGACGACAGCGCCATGAGAACCATCACAGCAAGAAACCCCCATGACCATGACTCCCTCTCCTTCTCCAGGAGACATTTCAAGTGGCCGGTTCTTGGCAAGAGCAGAAGCCGTGGCGCCACGTCTGGGGACGCGGAGCTCATGAACTCGGAGGCGGCGGAGGCGGAGGAGGAGGCCACCACGGCGTTCTCCTCCGCCTGCTGCCCGTCCTTCCACAACGACGACTTGGTGTCCCCTCCGCAGAAGGTGGCTCCGCCGCTGCCGCAGGAGCAGCAGCCGCCGAGGAGGAAGAAGGTCCGGACGTCGGCCGTGTCGCGGCTGCGCTCCGCCCTGTCCGATGCGGTGGCCGGTCGGCACCGGCAGGTCGGCATGGGCGCTGTTGGCTCCGGCTACGACGTGCTGTGGCGAGACGGCAGCGGAGGAAGGAGAGTAAAGTACGAACTGAAACTGAAAGACAGAGTATATGGGCGTTCTGGCTAGGAGCCTTGAAGCCAATGCAGATTATATTAATCAAAACAATGCAACGGAAACAAAAGAGAGGGACGTGTACATCCGACTACTGCGGCATGACTCAACTGTCCGCATGACGCGCTCCCTTGGACCGAGTACGCAAACTCGCCACGACGAGCTCACCACGACGCGCTCTGCATCACGCACGCACACAGAGAAACGGAAACATACAGACAACAGACTGATACACACGTACAAGGCTTAGCTATCAATCTCCCCCCTAAGCCTTGTTCGTCTTCTCGATATCACAGACGCCGATTCTTGCTCGTAGTTCAACAAAGTGATCATGTCCAAGCGACTTCGTGAGGATATCTGCCAGCTGATCACTTGTTCCCACTGGTTCAACTATCACCACACCTTCTTCGACACATTGTCTGATATAATGGAAACGAGTATCAATATGCTTGCTTCTGTTGTGGAACACAGGATTCTTCGTTAGCTGTATTGCGTACAGGTTGTCAATCTTCAATGTGACCGCACCAGCCTGCTCTCCCTTGATCTCAGACAAGAGACGCGCCAGCCAGACTCCTTGGCACGATGCTGTCGCTGCGGCTATGTATTCCGCTTCACAGCTTGACATGGCAACAACGCGCTGCTTGTGAGACTGCCATGACACCACATTGTCACCAAGGAAGTACATGATACCTGTGGTGCTTCGTCGAGTGTCGACATCTCCAGCAAGATCAATGTCGCTGTACCCAACTATCTTGAGGTCCTCCTCTCCTTGCTTGTAAAAACAACCATGCTGAATGGTTCCTGCAATGTACCTCAGCACCCTCTTCACTGTCAAAAGATGTTCAGTAGTTGGTTCCTCCATGAATCGACTGACATAGCCGACGGCGTATGCTAGGTCCGGTCTTGTGTTCACAAGGTACCGAAGGGCTCCAACCAGTTTCCTATACCCAGTTGGATCGATAGCAGAGGCACTGCTATTCTTGCTCAACTTCAGCTGCATCTACATGGGTGTGTGACATGGATTGCATTTCCCCAAATTTGCGGCATTCAGAATCTTCAATGCATACGCACCTTGGCTCACAGCAATGCCTGCATTGGTCTGCTTTACCTCTAGTCCCAGATAGAAGCTCAGCTTTCCCAGGTCAGCCATCTTGAACTTCCCTTTCATTTCTTCTTTGAATTGCACAATCTTCTCAATGTTGCCTCCCGTGATGATCAGATCATCTACGTAGACACCCACAATCAAACGTTGCTCGCCATGTCCACGAGTGTACACTACATGTTCAGCTTCGCCACGCTTGAACCCAAGTTCAGCCAGCGATGCATCCAATTTGGCGTACCAAGCTCGAGGAGCTTGTCGCAACCCGTACAACGCCTTCTTGAGTTTCAGAACCTTGTCTTCCTTCCCTTCAACGAAGAATCCTGGTGGCTGGGTGACGAAGACATCTTCACGCAAGTCGCCATTGAGAAAGGCCGACTTAACGTCCATGTGGTGAACTATCCACTTGTTGTGCGTGGTGTACGCCAACAGCAACCGCACGGTTTCTAGGCGTGTCACCGGTGCAAACACCTCGTCAAAATCCACGCCTTGTTGTTTCACGTAGCCTTTTGCAACCAGGCGTGTCTTATGCTTGATGGTGAGACCTTCAGCGTCTTTCTTGGTCTTGAAGACCCATTTCAGGCCTATGGGACGTTGGTTCGTTGGGGCGGTGACCAGCTCCCACGTCCCGTTTGCCTCAATCGCCGTCATTTCGTCGAGCATGGCTCGACGCCAACACTCAAACTCCTGTGCCTCTTCAAAAGAAGTAGGTTCGTCAGTGTTAATCAGCAACAGGTCATCACCTTGTTCTGCTTCACTCGGGTTCACTGGTTCTGCTGCCTCCATCACATCACGGATGGCTCGGAGTCGAAGTGGAGCATCATCATGGTCGGCGTCCAGCAAGCTTGATGGAGTGGACGCCAACCTGCCTCCTTGTTCAGTTGTTGCTGCAGCAGGTGGGCTTGGCGTTCGGAATGCCTCATGCCCCTCCGGTGAACCTCTTGGCGAGGCTGGGCGTACGACCACCACGTCGTCGTGTGGCACCATAACATAGTCGATGGTGAACTCGCTAGATGGGGTCTCGCCATCCCACTTCCATGATCCTTCTTCATCGAAGATCACGTCTCTTGAGACATGGACACGCTGAGTCCTCGGATCATAGACACGATATGCCTTTGACCCGGCTTCATACCCGACGAAGATCGTCGGCTTGCTCCTGTCGCCAAGCTTTGTCACGTTCCCGGTGGTTTTGACATGAACCACACAGCCAAACGTTCGAAGGTGATGA
Organism: Tuctoria greenei; assembly: GCA_036927565.1. Lineage (NCBI taxonomy): Eukaryota > Viridiplantae > Streptophyta > Magnoliopsida > Poales > Poaceae > Tuctoria > Tuctoria greenei. Next base: position 304,358,868 of record JAYESD010000001.1, read on the forward strand.
ACCGCCGGAGTAACTCCTGTCCATAGCTAGCATGTAGTTGTGCCACCATTCCCTTTGGTCACCGTACTGTTTATAATGTAAACCGTAGTGGTGACTGCTTCGCCCCAGAACGTGTCAGGCAGGTTCTTGGCCTTAAGCATGAACCGAGCTGCCCCGACGATGGTATGATTACGCCTCTCAACAACACCGTTTTGTTGTGGTGCGTACGGTGCTGTCAGTTCGCGCCGAACTCCCAACGCAGCAAAGTACTCGTTGATTTGAGCCGACATGAACTCCCCCCCCCATCAGTACGCAGCGCTCCAAGCTTCTTCTTGCTTCTCCTCTCGACTGCTGCCTGCACCTTGCGTCTGGTGCCTCGTCCTTGGCAGACAGTAGAACGAGCCACATGTAGTGGCTGTAGTCGTCGACGAGGAGAAGGAAGTACTTCTTCTAGCTGGGGGTCGTCGGGCTGATGGGGCCACAGAGATCACCGTGCACCAAGTCAAACACCTCTGTGGCACGTCTCTGGGCCTGGCGAGGGAACGGCGCCCGTCAGTGCTTGCCCGCCAAGCAGGCCTCGTACACCTGATTTACTTGGTCGATGGTTGGAAGTCCCCTCACTAGTTCTTGCTTCGCCATTTTCTTGAGTGCGCCGAAGTTAACATGGCCGAAGCGAGCATGCCAACGCCAGGCATCCTCCCTGGCCACCGCGTTCAAGCAAACTGGACGTGCAATGTTGACGTCAAGCACGTACAGTCTGCCTGGTCCACGACGGATGTTGGCGATCAGGCGCATGTCCTCATCATGAATGCGCATTTCCCCTTCCTGCACTTGAATCTGGAAGCCGAGTTCGTCCAATTGACCACAGCTAACAATGTTAGCGGTGAGTCGAGGAATGTAGTACACATTACCAAGTGCGTAGTGCTCTCTATTTTTGCAGGCAAAGATAACTGTTCTGCACCCCTCGATGCGGACAGACGAGCCGTCGCCAAACTTGACAACGCCGCCGATGTTGGTGTCGAGGTTGCAGAACACGTCGTGTGCGCCAGTCATATGGTTCGACACCCCGGTGTCGAAGATCCAACGGCGAGACTCCTGTGTGATGCCAGTGTCAAGCACCATGCAGGAATCACATTCCACCACTGTCTCGGTCTGAGCCAGGTCAGAATGACCTGTAACCCCAAGACATGGCAGGTTCTCTTGTGTGGGCGCCGCCTCCACTTGGGCGTCCGGCACTACTTTGGCGAGAAGCAGACTCGACTCCTCTTCAGTCACCTCTTTTGCCTGCTCCTTCTTCGCCTTGCTGCGACAATCTCGTGCCCAGTGGTCGATCTTGCCGCAGTTATGGCACTTGTCATTGGCACGACCCTTGTTCCCGCCAGAATTCTTCTTGCCATCTCTGCTTCCACGGCCACCTCTCCCGCGACCACTGGATCCACCACCACGGCCAGAACCGTTTCCCTCCTTCAGCCTGTATTTCTCCAGCCACTGCTCCTCAGTGAGGTAGAGTTTACCCCCCTCGCTCGCTTCACTAGCGCCCACATCGTCCTCGGCGGCTCTAAGCCGCCCGGTGATCTCCTCCACTGTCAGTTCTGCAGGATCCAACAATGTTTCTATGGAAATTACCAGCTGCTTGTACTTTGGACGCGCGATGCAAAGGTACTTATCGAAGATCTTCTCATTGGGCTCCAGATCGCCTATAGTTGCCAGCTGATTGGTGAGGTTGTTCAGGCGCATTGTGAAGTCCTCAACGGACCCCCCGTCATGGAGTGATAGCAGTTCGTACTCTCGTCGGACCTTCTGCAGATTCGATTTGCAAACACGATCATCACTGATCCGCATAGTCTTGATGCAGTCCCACGCTTCTTTGGCCGACGGCTTGACGGCGAGCGTAGTGATCATGTCGGCGGGCACCGCGCTGCAGATGGCATCGAGTGCCATCCGATCTGCCTGAAAATCGGTTGCGCCCTTGTTCACCGCCTCCCACAGTGAACGGGCCTCGAGTTTGATCTTCATGAGCAACGACCACTCATTGTAGTTCGTCTTCGTCAAGACGGGGTAGTTCGCCGGCCCCGCCGGCGCCATGTTCTCCACGATCCACTCGACGACGCGCTCGCCGGTGCGCAGCCCCCGAGGCCTGCGCGAAGGGAAACGTCTATGATGCCCGTCAGCGGTCGGAGAGCGCGATCCACTGCCGGCCATCTCGTAGACTGGCTCTGATGCCAATTGTTGGCTCCGGCTACGACGTGCTGTGGCGAGACGGCAGTGGAGGAAGCAGAGTAAAATACGAACTGAAAGACGGAGTATATGGGCGTTCTGGCTAGGAGCCTTGACGCCGATGCAGATTATATTAATCAAAACAATGCAACGGAAACAAAAGAGAGGGACATGTACGTCCGACTACTACAGCATGATTCAACTGTCCGCATGACGCACTCCCTTGGACCGAGTACGCAGACTCGCCACGACGAGCTCACCACGACGCGCTCTGCGTCACGCACGCACACATGCACGAGAGAAACGGAAACATGCAGACAGATACACACGTACAAGGCTTAGCTATCAGGCGCGCGGCTCACCAGCACGCTCTACGGCCACCGGCGCGGCCACGTTGACCTCGCATTCCAGGTGGACCCGCGCGTGTGCCCGGCGCTGCTTCTGGAGCTGGCCGCGCCCACGGCGGCGCTGGTGCGCGTAGGGATGAAAATGGATCGGATAATATCCGGTCCGTCCGGGTGCCGGATCCGAAAATATCCGGTCCATATTCGTTTTGATCGGATTCTATTCGGATACGGATCGGATATCGGATATCCCTATTCGGATATCGGACCGGAAATGGCATAGCTCAATATACATCCGTTTTGTCGGATATCCGTATTCAGTCGGATATATCCGATTGCATATCCGTTTTGTATCCGATTATTTTTGGCCCAACCCAGATTGTTGCTGGCATTTGGCGGCCTGGCCCAAGAAGAAAACTGAAAATCCTAACGAGCGACAAAGTCGGATATCCGTATTCAGTCGGATATATCCGATTGCATATCCGTTTTGTATCCGATTATTTTTGGCCCAACCCAGATTGTTGCTGGCATTTGGCGGCCTGGCCCAAGAAGAAAACTGAAAATCCTAACGAGCGACAAAATACTTTGCTAGATGTGGGAATTGAACCCAGGACCTTACACTCACAAGGCTGGCGCCATACCACCAGACCAAACAAGTTTTCTTGGTGATGCATACAAAACAAGGTATTTAAAAGCTAGCGCATGATGTTGTTGATTAAGATTTTGATTCATACATAAAGGCATTTATTACATGGTTTTAAACGAAGATTATTGAATACTTGTAGTAACAGTTCATGACTTGCGTGTTATGAATTATGTGTATGAAGTACGAGTTGTATGTTATTTTTTTCAATTTTAATTACATGTGTTATGTAAAATGATGTGATATGTGAAATATTAATTACATGTGTTATGTGTGTGAACTATATATTTCTTTCATTATCTATCATTTTATGATGTGATACGTGAAATATTTTTTCCGAAATAAATATCCGAGTCCGTCCGATATTCATAAATTTCCGATCCGATTAATCCGTTTCCCATACATCCGACAAATCCGATACCAAATCCGTTTCCGACAACATCCGATCCGTATCCGTTTTCGAAATTATTATATGGATATGGATATGGAAAAGCATTTTATCCGTCCATATCCGTCCGTTTTCATCCCTAGGTGCGCGAGCTGGCCTCGGGCCTCGTGCGCATCGCGCTGGAGTGCGAGCGCGCCAACAAGGGCTCCGCGCTCCGCCGCGCCCCGACCATAGAGGTGGCAATCGGGCCGTGCTTCGGCCCAAAAGGCCCACGGCCCGAAAGCACGGCGGGCCGCCTCGTGCCGGGCCGGTCGTGCCGGCTGCGGAGAAATAGGGCCCAGGCACGGCCCAAAACACGTCGGGTCGTCTTCGGGCCGTGCCAGCCCAAGCACGGCCCACAAGGATGGTTTGGCCCACAACACAGAAAAAATAAAATGTGAACAAAAATCGAGTATTTTATGAAATAAATGGACAAAAAATTTCGAAAAATATAGAAAATTTGGATGTTATAGAGAATATTATTTGAAGAATTTAGGAAAAAAATCATCGAATTTCACCCAAATTTACAAAAACTATAAATATTTGAAGTTTAACTTTTGAACATAAATAAAAAAGTCACGAAGGCCCAGCAGCGCAGCCCAAAAGCAGCAGAACTGGACATCAGGACATATGGCCCATCATGTTTAAAATTCGGTTTTGTGAGAAATTCAATTAGAGTACATAGGCAAAAATACTTCAAAAAATATGAAAAAAATAGAGAAGGTATGAAATATTGAGTTACATGTTCTTGCAAAATTTGACATTCAAAAACATGACATACTGGTGGGAATAAAAAAACAAAGAAAAAGCAATATTTGTCTTTTTTATCTCAAAAAGTAAAATGAATTTTGACATGATTTTTTTGGTGCAGTTGTTAAACCACAATAAGAAACTCTCTGATTTTTTTGAAATTTTTTTATTTATGTTTGCATCAATTTGTATTCAAAAATTAGAGAATGGCTAATAGGTTAATAAAGTTTGAATGAAATGAGAGGCAATATGAATTTCCACATGTTTGAGTGCTTCAAAAAATTTGTACAAAATTCATGGATGTATACATATATAAAAAGTATGCACACAACAAATTTCAGCTCAAGATCCATTGATTTTGATGAGATATAAAAAAATGAACAATATGGGCATAAGGATTATTTTGAGATTTACCTAAACAAACAAAAGTTATTAAGTCTGAAAATAACTTATTGAAGTGGTAGATAATGTTTTTTGAAGAATATAGCAAAAAGAATCATCAAATTTGGATCTAATTTGCGGATTCTATACAAGTTTAAATATTTTAATTAGAATTAAAAAGAAAAAGAGGAAAACGGCGAATGGGCCGCAACCGTCCGCGAATGGGCCGCCGAGAAAGACGGCCCAGTCGGCCGACCGCGCGCCAGCACCGAGCGGACAGCGCCCTACCGCGGGGGATAGTCCCACCTCGCTAGTTCTCAGCGCGTCGCGCCGGGTTAAAAACCCGGGCGCTCCTTCACCGTCGAATTTCCTTGTTCCCACGTGTTCCTTCGCCCGCGCCGCGCCCCCGCGCTTGTGTGGGCCGTTCTCCCGCGTCCCTTCTGTGGGCCGTTCGCCCGCGGCCCGTGCGCCCGAGCCTGGGCTGTTGCAGCCAGCTGAGGAGGCCTGTGCGCCCGAGCCTGGGCTGTTGCAGCTAGCTGGGCCTCTGTGCCTGGCTGGTAGCCCATTTTTTTCACTATTTTTTTTAACTATTCAGGGACAAATTTTACAGTACAGTTCACAATATATCAGATTTCCAAACATTCACAATATATTAGATTTCCAGTTTCAGAGTAAAATTTATCCACAATTTCAAACAAAGAAGAAATGAGACAAGTTTTTGGGGGAATTAAATTTTATTTATAAGTTCATTACAAACTGCCTCATTAAAAACCTTACACTGGATGTGAGCTTCCCCCGGTAAGGAAAAGAGTACAGTTTGTTTTAGTTTTACAAAGTACATCATTCCGAGCCGCTAAGCTCAAGATCCTCCATTGCTTTCATTATTTCTGGATCCTCAATGTGGTGTTGATCTCTAGATTCTGCTGCCTCCCAATCTTTAAGGCACGTGAGAACCTCAACCATTTGTGGTGTAAGTGACAACCTGCAACATTTAATTCAAACAACATAAGTTGAGTAAAAATAAATGAAGTGAAGATAGCTTATACCTCGATTCTTCTACAATCCTTCCAACAGAGCTAAAGATAGCTTCAGAAGAGACACTTGATACTGGAGTAAGAAGAACATCACGTGCAAATTGAGAGAGCACCGGAAACTGACGTTCATTATCTTTCCACCACGCTAAGAGGTCCACCTCAACGTCGTCCTGAGCATCAATAGAAATGTCAATACACGTTCAAGTTGGTACAAAAAAATACAAAACATATACCTGAAGCATTGGATCATGAGCCACATGATCTATATCAAGATAGTGAGACAATTCCGCAGTTGGATTCCAATTTGACCTATGAGATTGTGAGGATGAAGTATCTTTGATCTTCAACTTTTTCCACATGTTAGCTGCCATGCTTCTTCTCTTGTCAATTTGTGGTGCTTCGGGTCTAGGACGAGATTGACCATATTTCTGTTGATACAAAGCAAAAACTCGAAATATCTCGGACTTAACATGTGAGTAAGAAGCTGAATAATCAATGTCAATTCTCTCACCAATAAATTGTAAAGCAGCTTCTAATTGCTCAAGCTTCTTATGTGGATTCAAAATGAGAGCAAAACAATAAAGATGTGGAATACCATCAAAATATTTAAGGTATTTTACTTTCATGTCATGAATGATTGGGCTTAAAATTTCATCATTCTCATACTCTTCAAATTTTTCAACAAATGTCATAAGCCACTCAAGTAAAAGAGGAGAGGTAAGATAGTAGATACCGGACAACAGTGTTATAGCATTATAGAATGGTTTCAAAAGCTTCCGATGCTTCTTTGTAATGATCCAATCACTCTCATAAAGCACTATACCTGCATCTTGAGCATTCATGAAAGTGGTGAAAATGCACTCATACCCTTTTAATTGTGTCAACATGATGTATGTCAAGTTCCATCGCACTTTCATATCTAGCGAAAATTTATTTGCTTTCAATTCTCTCAATTTGCAATATTCTCTGAATTTCCTGTACACCTGTGGAGAATTCAAAAGATATCGGATGGCACAACGTATATTATCAATACATGCACTTGCCCTCGCCAATCCAGCCTGCACAATAAGGTTAATGATGTGGCACACACATCTTTGATGAAGCACAAAGCCACCAATGTAACTCTGTAAGTATGGCTCAAGAATCTCCATAGCCCTGGTGTTAGACGAAGCATTATCAAGAGTAATAGACACAATCCTATTATCAATACCATAATTTGTAATTACCTCAAGAACATGTGATGCAATTGCCTCACCAGTATGATTCTCATCAATACATCGCAATCCTATATTCTTTTGTTCAAATTATAACCAGGATCTATGTAATGAGCAACAACACTAAGATAGTTTGCCCTTTGATGTGAAGATAACCATATATCAGATGTTAATGCAACAGAAAATGGCATGGACTTAAAAGTTTCTTTCAAGATCTCCTTCTTTTCTTTGTATTTCCTTATTAAATCACTTCTAGTAGTATTCCTTGAAACATTATTATACTGTGGGAAAAAAGCAACTTGAATCATTCTTTCAAAATTAGAATTTTCACCCATAGAAATAGGTTGATCAGTAGTTGCAATATACCTAGCAATTTCAGAACGAGCAACATCAGAACTATAAACCCAAGTACTCACAGAGCCATCCGGGTTGAAGTTTAATTGAGTTTGTGTTGCACCACTTTGTCGTAAAGCAAATTTTTTCAAACATGATGAATAATGGCGATTCAAATGACCCGTGCCACTAGAGGATAGTGCGGAAAGAACCTTACCACAATATTTACATGTGGCGGTAGTTACCTTCATCTGACCATTCACCATTTCCTCATGCCCAATGAAATGTTCCCAACATTTTGCTCTAGGTTTATGAGAGACAGTAGAGGATGCTTGAACATCTTCATTGCTAGGTGCACCGTGTGTAGGTGCAGGTACATCTTCATGGACGGAGTAGCTTGCAGTTGCACCTGCATCATTTGAATGAAATTGATTAGTTTCAACTTGATACTTGTCGAAGGCATCCTCACCTTCCAAATGCACATCATCCATCCCAAAGTCGCCCATGCTTGGGGATAGACGACGTGGATTCGGTTCATCGGCGGTGATAGAAGGCTAGAATGAATGCTTGATTAACCATAGGTCTAGGTACATATTTATAGATACATAGATGGGCCGATATACAAGCTAGGCCCAAACACATAACTCAACACAGTCCAACACCCCCCCGCAGTCCCAACATCTAGCCACAACAGATGTTGGGACTGGACCAAAACTCAGAAAACAAAGTCGACGGGAGTCCCTTCGTGAAGATGTCGGCAAACTGTGACGCCGTCGGCGCGTGGAGAACTCGAACCTCACCGCGTGCAACCCACTCACGAACAAAGTGAAGATCAATCTCCACATGTTTCGTGCGCTGGTGCTGGACGGGGTTGGTGGAGAGGTAAACGGCGCTGACATTATCACAGTAGACCAACGTGCTCCAGGCGACAGGGGAGTGGAGCTCCTGAAGTAACTTCTGGAGCCAAGACGCCTCTGCTACGCTGTTAGCCACGGCGCGGTACTGTGCCTCAGCACTGGAGCGAGAAACCACGGGCTGCCGCTTCGAGGACCAGGAGACAAGATTCCCCCCCCCCCAGGAAGACGGCGTAGCCAGAGGTGGAACGGCGGATATCAGGGCACCCCGCCCAGTCAGCGTCGGTGTAGACCACCAACTCAGAAGGCGAGTCACATCGGAGTAGAAGGCCGTAGTCGAGGGAGTCGCGCAGGTACCAAAGAATCCGCTTCATCGCCGTGAGATGCGTCTCCCGCGGATCATGCATGTGGAGACACACCTGCTGAACCGCGTATGAGATGCCCGACCTGGTGAAGGTGAGATACTGCAGGGCACCTGCAAGACTCCTGTAAGAGGTGGGGTCGGCGACCGAGGCGCCGTCGGCCGAAGCCAGCTTCGCCTGGGTGTCCACGGGAGTGGAGCACGGCTTGCAGTCAGCCATGCCCGCTCGCTCGAGGATATCCAGGCAGTACTGGCGTTGGTGGAGGAACAGAGCGTCTGGACGGTGCTCGACCGCAACACTTAGGAAGTGGTGGAGCTGGCTGAGGTCCTTCATCGCAAACTCGCGTTGCAAGGCGGAGATCGTGCGCTGAAGAAGAGCCGGGCTGGACGCCGTGAGGACAATACCGTCCACGTACAGGAGAAGGTAGACAGTGTCACCCTCATGCCTGTAAACGAAGAGCGAGGTGTCCGACTTGGCCTCGACGAAGCCAAGCGAGGCCAGGAAGGAGGCGAACCGGCTGTACCAAGCCCGAGGCGCCTGCTTCAGCCCGTATAGAGACTTGTTCAGCCGGCAGACCAAGTCTGGATGGGCTGACTCAACGAACCCTATCGGCTGACTGCAGTACACCGTCTCTCTCAGCGTCCCGTGAAGGAAGGCGTTATTGACGTCCAGCTGGTGGACAGGCCAAGAACGCGAGAGAGCCAATGACAGAACAGTCCGTACTGTCACTGGCTTAACCACTGGACTGAAGGTCTCGTCGTAGTCCACTCTAGGGCGCTGAGTGAAGCCCCGAAGTACCCAACGAGCCTTATATCTCTCCAGGGAGCCATCCGCCTTCCTCTTATGCGTGAAAACCCACTTGCCTGTGACAACGTTGCCACGGGAAGGACGGGGAACAAGGTCTCATGTTCGGTTGGCAAGTAGGGCCGCATACTCCTCCTCCATAGCGCGGCGTCAGTGAGGGTCAGCGAGGGCGCTACGGACGGAGGTCGGTATAGGTGATACCGAAGAGGAAGTGGATGGTGTCGGTGTCGTCGAAGAGAGTACCACTCCGAAGAACCTCTCAAGAGGCCGGAGAACCCCAGCGGCACGTCTAGTCACCATCGGGTGAACGTGTCCTGGGTCCTGGTGGAGCAACGGTGGGTGGTACACCGAGGGCTCTGTACGCGCAGGCGTAGAGGCACCAACCCGCTCTCGTCGCTGGTAGACAAGAGCAGGGTCGGCGAACCGTGGAACAGGGGTCGCGCGTGGCGCAGCGGGGGACGCGGGAGCCGGAGTAGTCGTCGGGTCCCCGCACGGTGCGGGAGTCGAGGCCGCGCGTGGCGCAGCTGTAGGGGTCGCCGGGGCCTCGTGTGGCGCAAGAGTCGAGGCTGGAGACACTGGGGCCGCGCGTGGCGCAGCCGTAGGAGACGTCGAGACCTCGTGTGGCGCAGGAGTCGAGGTTGGAGACACCGTTGCCGCGCGTGGCGCAGCTGTAGGAGGTGCCGGGGCCTTGTGTGGTGCAGGAGGCGAGGCCGGAGACACCGGGGCCGCGCGTGGCGCGGCAGGAGACGTCGGTGCCACGCGTGGTGCGGCACTCGTCCCCAGGGTCGACGGAGCCTGGGCACCAACCCGCACTCGTCGCTGGTAGACGAGAGCAGGGTCAGTGAACCGCTGTGTCGTGGCTGTAGGAGGCACAGCCGGAGTCACCACAGGTGTCGGTGCTGCATAAGGTGCAGCTGGCGACGTCGTGGGAGCCACCTGGGAGCTGGTGGGTGATGTACCTGCAAAAAAAGGCCAAGGCAACTGTGGTGGAGCAGCCTCGGTGTCAGTAGAAAAAATAGAGTCCAGCTCTGCAGCTGAACCAGAGGTGGAGGAAGAAAAGGGGAAGGATGACTCGTCGAAGACGACGTGCCGAGAGATCAAAATGCGGTGGGTAGAGAGGTCGAGGCACCGGTATCCCTTATGCTCAAGAGAGTACCCAAGAAAGACACACCTAGTAGAGCGAGGCGCAAGCTTATGTGGAGTAGTGGCGGAAAGATTAGGGTAGCAGGCGCACCCGAAGACACGGAGGTGGTCGTAGAGAGGGGTAGTGCCATACAGGGCAAAGAAAGGAGTCGGTGCTCTAATCGCCTTGGTGGGAAGGCGATTAAGGAGGAAGGTGGCAGTGTGAAGTGCCTCTACCCACTAACGAGCGGGGATAGATGCCTGAAACATCAAGGAACGCATGACATCATTAGTGGTGCGAAGCATGCGCTCAGCCTTGCCATTCTGAGGGGATGTGTATGGGCAAGACATGCGTAGCTGTGTGCCATGTGTAAGAAGAAAGTCCCGGGGTCGCGAGTTGTCAAACTCTCGTCCGTTGTCACACTGGAGAGCACGAACAGTACGCCCAAACTGTGTGGAAACCCAAGTGAAGAAGTGAAAGAGAGTATCAAATGTCTCAGATTTCAGACGTAAGGGAAAAGTCCAAGAGAAATGTGAGAAATCATCAAGTACCACCAAATAATATTTAAAACCTGAGACACTGATAACAGGAGATGTCTACAAATTACAATGGATAAGATCAAAAATATGTTGCACATGAGACACAGAAGTGGGAAAGGGAAGTCGAACATGGCGACCAAGCTGACAAGCGTGACACAATGACTCATGTGTGCCCCTAGTACACGATATAACTGAACTACTAGACAACTTCGACATAGCATCAGCGCCAGGGTGACCAAGCCGACGGTGCCAAGTAGCGGACGAAGCTGTCGTAGCCAGAGCAAAAGACGGAGACGCAGCGGAAGAAGGAAGTTGAAGAGTGTATAGGGGCCCCAGACTATCACATCGAAGAAGAAGACACCGGGTGGAAAGATCCTTCACAGACAAACCAAAAGGATCAAACTCAACAGAAATATTATTATCAATGGTGAAACGACGAATGGAAAGCAGATTTTGAATAATGTCTGGAGCAACGAGAACATTATTAAGATGGAATGAACCCGGAGAAACTGAGTCACCTACTGAGGTGACTGGAAGAACGGATCCATTGCCAACAACGATCGATGAAGGAAACGAGGGATGAGGTGGGTGGGTAGAAGAGAGAATACCAGCATCTGGGGTGGTGTGGTAGGAGGCGCCAGAATCAGCCACCCAATCAGTAGTCGGCGGTGTAAGGTGCATGGTGCTGAAGGAAGACGCCAAGTCCTAACAGTCCCACCCCATGGGCGGCTCCTGGAGAGGTGCTGGTGGCTCCGAGTACCCAGCGGGGTAGGAAGCACCGCCGTAGGCTGGAGTTGGCGATCCAGCCGCAGGGCGACCAGGTCCACCATAGCCCGGATGGGCTACGTACGCCGCCTGAGGACGTGGCTGGCATGGAGTGGAGGAAGTCGGTGGCGCCCCAAGAAGACCCGGAGACGGTCCAGACCACATAGAGATCTGGCCAGTCCCCGGGTTGTACGGTGTGGGCCAGGGCGCACCTCCCTGGCCAGTGCCACCAGTACCACTACCAGTAGGAGCAGTGGACGTAGGAGTGCCGCCAGCACCTCGTCCTGTGCGCCTTCCGCCACGACGTCGACGAGTACCACCCCCAGAGCCAGCAGAGGCACCTGAGACGGTAGGTGGAGTAGGTGGTCGCGGTAGTGGTCCCCCAGAAGACGGTGGGCGTGAGGGCTGCCCAGAGCCATAGAAGGCCGTGGCAGACCTAGAGGTAGCAGATCCACCAGTCGTGATCTCCTCAAGCTCGAGATCAGACCATACCTTCTCGAAGGTCGGTGGCGGCTCCATACAGAGAAGCCAGAAGCGAAGATGGCTGAAGCGCTCGTTCAGACTGTGAAGGACCCGAAGTACTAGAGTGCTGTCAGCGACCGGCTCGCCAAGGTCGTGCAAGGAGTCAGCCATGCCCTTCATCTCTCCACAGTAGGCAGAGATGGAGCGGTCACCCTGCACTGTAGTCTGGAACTGTGCGTTAATGTGAAGAGCCCGAGTCGCACGTTTCCCCAAGAAGTGGTGCTCCAGTATCTGCCAAGCCCGGCGTGCGGTCCCCCCACCGCGCTGTCCGACAAGCTTATACAGATCATCGACGAGAGTGCCAAGGATCCAGGCAAGGACCAGACTGTCCATGCTGATCCAAGAGTCATCCCACGGGGCGTCGTCCTGCTGGACGTGGTCCGCAAGCTGGTACCGCCGTAACGTGAGGAGGAACTCGTTACGCCAGCGGGCGTAGGTGGTGGAGGTACAACTCAGAACAGTCGGCACTAGTGTTCGAATGTTCTGAACTCCAGCCGCCTGGGCGTGTAGGGCGGCGGTGAGCGACACCGAGTATGCGGAGTGCACACTGGTGTCCGAGGTGGACTTGTACGTCGCGCCTGGCGATCGGTGAGCGCTCTCCTGGATCTGGTGCGAGAGAGCAGCCGCCGAGGCGCGCTCCTGCTCTAAGGCAAGAGCGAGTGCCGCTCGCGATCGCGAGAGGCAGCCAGAGCCGCGAAGACACTGGAGGTGTCCGCGACCGTCGTGGTGGTGCTGGCGACGCCGTAGAGAGGATCAGTGGCCGCACGAGGAGCAGTAGCAGTGCCAACAGCATATCCAGATCCCGTCATGAAGGTGACGGCAGTGGGGCCGACAAGTGGGCCGCCGGCGGCGGGACCAGTCGCAGCGCCGTACGTAGGTCGGGTCATGTTGATGAGGGGCACGCCCGCTGCGGGACCAGTGGCAGGCGCACCGGTGCAGGGGAGGGAGCCGACTAGGGAGGAGGCGGCGCCGGCCAAAGACGCGCCAGTCAGAGGCGCGCCGACCAGGGAGGGAGGAGCAACCGGCGGCGGATGGGCCAGGGGCGCGCCGGCCCAGGGGAAGGAGGCGGCTGGCGGCAGCTGGGTCAGGGGCGCGCCAGCGCAAGGAGGGGAGGCGGTCGGCGGCGGCTGCGGCAGGGGCGCGCCGGCGCCAGGGAAGGAGGCGGCCGACGGCAGCCGGGCCAGGGGCGCGCCGGCGCCAGGGAGGGAGGCGGCCGGCGACGGCTGGGTCAGGGGCGCGCCGGCGACCAGGAGGGGGGGTGCCGGCGGCGCCGGCCAGGGGGAGGGCGCCGGCGGCGACGGCCAGGGGAGGGCGCCGGCGGCGACGGCCAGGGGAGGGGCGGCCCCAGCGGCGGCCAGGAGGGGGGTGCCGGCGGCGGCGGCTGCAGTCAGGGGAGGGGCGGCCCCAGCGGCGGCCAGGGGGAGGGCGGCGGCGGGGGGGGGGGGGGGGGGGGGGGCGGCCAGGGGAGGGGCGCCGGTCGGGGGGGGGGGGGGGGTCGGCGGCTAGGGTTAGGGTTAGGGTGGTGGGGATTAGGGTTTGGCTAATGATACCATGATAGAAGGCTAGAATGAATGCTTAATTAACCATAGGTCTAGGTACATATTTATAGATACATAGATGGGCCGGTATACAGGCTAGGTCCAAACACATAACTCAACACAGTCTAACAGGCGGTATTGTCGCCACGACCACGACCACGACGACGATGACACCCCAATCTTTTTTCTAGTACCAGTACCACTCATGTGGGGGTGACTCATGACTGGAGGTGGGAGTGGGAGCTGGGTGCCTGGCGACTGGTGGATGGCGCGGCGCGGTGCGCGCGCGGGAGCCGGGAGGCGGGGCCGCGGGAGCGGGGCGGCGGGGGGTGTGGCGGCGGGGGCGGCACGGGTCTGAGTCCGAGGCGGCAGGGCACGGGGCCGAGGCGGCACAGCGACGGGGGCACGGGGCCACGGGCAACTCTAGCCCTATCGAATGGGCATGGATGGGGACACGGGTACACCTTTTTTTTTTGTTTGGCTACATGACGGGCTGCATTCGTGCCGATCGGCTTTTTTCGGGCCGATTCAAAATTCGTGCCAGTTTTAGCCCGACGTGCCTTGGGCCTATTTCGGGTCGTGCCGGCCCGAACACGGCCCAACTCTCGTGCTGTGCCATGCCGCCCGCCGGACCCAATATCACAGCCCGGTACGGCTACCCGTGTCAGGCCGGTACGGTCCCAAAAAAATTCGTGCCGAGCCGTACCGCTCTTCGGGCCGGCTTCGTGCCGCCCGTTCTGGGCACGGCCCAAATGCCAGGACTACCCGACCAACAACAACAACGGCAACGGCAAGAAGCTGCTGGAGGAGACGGTGTGGCGCGCCTACTGCAACGGCAAGAGCTGCGGGTACGCGGCGCCGCGGACTGGCGCGTGCTCCGCGCGCTGGAGCCCGTGTCCACGGGCGCCGGGGTCATCCCCGCGCCGATCTGCGGCGGCGGCGGCGATAAGGGCGAAGTGATGTACATGAGGGCCCGGTTCGAACGCGTGGTGGGATCCCGCGACTCGGAGGCGTTCTACATGATGAACCCGGACGGCGGCGGTGGCTGCAATGGCGGACCCGAGCTCGGCGTGTACCTCCTCAGGCTCTGAGCTGAGCGGGCGTGTGTGCTCTGTTCTCGTTCGCTTCACTTGTGCGATGATCAACAAGTCTCCTATTCTCTACTACTGGTGAGGTGTTGTGTTAGGCTTAGATGGAAACGTGCAGTCGTAGCTTTTCAATCGGGATGTAAATGGAAATATTTGTGTTGTTCTTTGTGGTATTTTGATGCACAATCTCGTGTTAGACGGCCCAGCCCAACAACAATGTCACCTGACTGAAATAATAACCCAGTCAATGCACCACACACAACGACTAGTCAACAACAAACCACCAATTTGCATTGCATTTGCATGCAATGCAATCCATCACTACCGGACTCGACTCGATCAACAAACTTCTCCTTCTCCGAGCCATAGCTCACATACGCGCACACTTTGCTGGCGTACGTGCAAACCGGTTATGCGGCTTGATTATGAAGGAGTGCATGTGATTAAGTTACTTTTGAGGATATGAGCTAGATAAAACACATCGTTGCAGCTGCTTAGTTTGGAACAGAAAGATTGTATACACGTACTTAGTGACGTGGCACATCTTTGGTTGTGTACTTCACATTTGCATTGCCTGAATGTTGCATGTGTGATGTCCATTTGGAGAAATCCACACCACTAATTTTATTAGTTTTTGTGATTAAGTAACTAGAGGCTATGAGCTAGATAAAACACATCGCTGCAGCTGCTTAGTTTGGAACAGAAAGATATTGTATGCACGTACTTAGTGACGCCAGACGTGGCATCTTTGGTTGTGTGTACTTCACATTTGCATTGCCAGAATGTTGCATGTGTCATGTCCATTTGGAGAAATCCACATCACTAATTTATGAGTTTTTTCGTGACAGTAAATATATTATATATAAAATTTCTCGTTTAAGAGAGAAACACAGATAGAGGGAATCCATATTATTATTTTTTTGCAAATGCAGCACAACGACAGTTAACATATACACAAAGCAGACACATAGTTCTGGCACAAGTTTATTAAATTAAACAAAGCAAGAAACAGATTATTGTAATACAGTAAATTCTATCATTCAATTCCGCTGAATGACAGATTACACATCAGACACAGCTACCACCAACACATCTCATAGGTTGGAGCCGCCGGGAGACGGAAGCAGCAGCGCGTTGGTGGTGACGGGCAAAGCAGCAGTAGCGTTTCCACTTGCTACTGTGGTTGCCCCATTTTGCTCACCGTTGGTGAACAATCCCGCAAGGATCGGGACATACATCACCTGCTGTCGTCTTTGCTGCTGCTGCTGCTGGTCCTCCGCCGCTGCTGGTGGTGGTGGTGGCGGCGGTGCCATAGACGATGGTGCCTGCTGCTTCTGCTTGAGCTTTAATTTGTGGAGCTTTTTCTTCAGCTTCTTGACCTTGCGCCGAAGCTGGCGTGTTTGCTCCGTCAGCGACTCGACCTGCCTCTTGCAGGTGTCGAGTTCCTTCTCCTTTTCCACCATCTCACGCCTCTTGAACCTACGCGCAACACCCAAACATTTATAAGATGTTACGGCTTTGTGCATCTAAGGATGTAGTGGCCGGAATTTAATTCTATTATCTAGAAAAACATATATAAGATGTGTATGTTTGTTTGGGTGCGTGTGTATAGCTTTCGAAAAAAACATAAAATGTGTATGATCAACATAATGCATGAGTGTTACTAGTCTAAAACTGGTGTTTGTATCAATTCAAGTTCATTATTACTACCTCCGTTTCTTAATGTTTGTCGTTCAGACATAGTGCGGCAGTGTTATTTTAGTTCATTTGTTTGTCGGGAGCGACAAATATTGAGAACCAGAGGGAGTAGAAAAAAGGAACTTATCTTGTTGGATCAGCTTATTACCTTGACCTACGGTTGACAAACCAGACCTGCACCTTTTTCAGCGTCACCTTCAGTGTACAAGCCAAGGCCCGCATCGTCTCCTGAAATGTGTTTCATACATTTCATAGACTTTGTTCAAAAAAAAAAATACATTTCATAGACCATTAAAGCTAAACATGCCTCATGATGTGCAGTACTGATAGCTTATAAGTGCAAGCAGTAAGCTAGCTGGCAATTTAACGAGATCACCTGTTATTTGCTGCTTCACTTGGCGTCAGTGTAACATACACAATGAAGAATTCTACTTCTAGTACAGCAGGACGCATGCTAACATGCGCTACGATAAAACTTTTTGGAATTTTTTCAGATCTAACAGGGAAAAAGTTTTACATTCAAGCTTTTGTGTGTACTCCAAATTCCTATATCCTGAATATATCAAGATCACATGCATGTGTGCTTTACACATTACACGACAGATAGAAGTGTGTAAAACTAAATCCCCAAGACAACAGACAAAGCTAGATGTGCCAAACGTACGGCGTTACAAACGACAAAGTAAAAGACTAAAAAACAAGCAAGATTATACTTCATTCAAGAGGATTCTTCTCCTATATATGCATGCATATGCAACCAATGTAGAGTACGGAAGTCACCTGGTCTGGGACGTGGTTTTTCTGAAAGGTTGCTTCAAGCGTGTCAAACTGCTCCGAGGAGAGCCGATTGTATTTGCGCGGCTGGGAGGACGACCCACCGACGTCGGCGACCGGTGGTGGCCTGTTCTCCACGCCGGTGGCGGCGGTGATGGCATGCGGCTGCGCATCCACCTCCGGCTCCGGTCGGTCTCGGTCGTTGTTGAACATGTCCAGGAGGGCGAGCTCCCTCGCGTTCTCGATGTTGGACCCGTTGATACCATCTGCATGATGCACAGCATATTGCAACCAGCTATAGTCACGCATTCCACGAATATATAAAATACATTTCTAACATTTTTTTTAAAAGAAATATACATTTCTATCACAAGACGTCATATCTGCTAGTAGAACAACGTATAGATCTACCCTGACAAAATGATACTATAATACGAACTGATCTTTTGCTGACACAGAAAATTAAACGTGATTCGCGAGCTTGTTGTTACCACCGGAGGCGGATGAGGAGGAGATGTGGAGGCCATCTGCAGGAGCAGGGGCAGGGGTAGGGGTAGCAATCGTGAGCTCCAAGCCCGATGGGCAGTTGTGGATTCCCATGGACTCCATTACTGATGATGGCAGGCGAAGGGCCAGGAGAAGTGTTTGGCCAGGGAGGAAATAGATCGATCGATCAAGCTAGGGGAAGAAGAGCTGGGGAATGGAGAGCTCGGCTGCTGTAGGGGATGACTGGAGAGCGGTGCCTGGCTTGGGTTTTATAGGCGGGTGCAAGGAGGGATGATTGGCAGTCATTAATATGCTTCTAAAATAATAGGCTGGATGTAACTGGATGTACATAATTGTACAGCCAAAGATATCTGGGGGGCATGCATATATTGATTTCATTAATTAGTTATCTTCGGGGGGGAGGTTATGTTTAGGTTTAGTATCACCATTTTATCCATCAATGTTATCTCTAATTCAAAATTGTGAACCATAAAAACATATCATATGTCTTTTTTCTTTGAATAAAAGAAAACATCTCATAGGTCATTACCTTATTAAGGTTGCTGACAAATATTAATTAAATGTAACGAGTAGGATCGTGCTCACGTGTTCCGACAAGAACGTTACGATGCTCCGGTCGAATAAAAACCGCAACTGAGTAGATATTATGGGTCCGCACGCTTCGTATTCGTAACGGAAAAACTTCCGAATATAGTAGCTAGTATTATGTCGGAAAGTGTTATTCCGTTACAGAAGTCGTTACCGGTAGTCGAATAAAGTTCCAACTAAATTGAAGTTAATATAAGTTCTTATAGCGCTTTAACGTGCATCATGATTTGTAATGCAATGTTTTTTACCAGACCTTATTTTTCTTTATGTGCGCATAAAAGCGCTACTGGTAATGCAACAGTACATTTTTAAATGATTAAATAATTGGCAATATCTTCACCTACATAGTACTTACTGTCACATATATGGATGATCCGTACTTGATGAGAGGTACTACATTAATGTGTGAAATCCAGACAGATATGCTTTCAGCAATTGTTGTTTAGTACATCCCACATCCAGTTGGAAATTAGGATTCAGATCACAGAAATTAATAGTGTAGAAAATCAGCAGATTGAATCCAAGTTTTTTCAGATGTCCATTTATGTTGTATATAGAGGACATAATGTGGGTTGTATCTTATAGCCTTTCATATGGAAGAGGCGGGGAGAAGCTAAACATGAATAGTTCCATACGGGTTGCACAACTATTTAATGTTACTATAAAATAAAAAAAATGTCATTCAATTATAAGATTTTAGTGAGCAAGGTGAAGTGTACGGTTGCAGGCACTTATCTTGTCTTTGATGAGATATAGTACATTAATTTTCTGAGGAAAATGAATATTTATCTTGTCTTTGATGATATATAGTACATGAATGTGAAATCTAGACAGATATGCTTTGTTTAATATGTTTTGAATATAGGTATATGTGAATCCATTGTTTTTGTTCTAAATGCATGTAGATAGATATCTTACAGATGCATGCACAGGCCCAGAGAAAAATGACAAAACTCTTAGCTAGAAAGCCTCCATTAATTAATATTCAAATCGTGCAGATCCCCTTTTGCCTACATTTATTTTGACATATCACCATTTTATTAATTAGTTATCTCTTGGGGGAGGTTGTGTTTAGTTTTAGTATCACCATTTTATCCATCTATATTTTATCTCTAATTCAAAATTGTGAACCATAAAAACATCTCATATGTTTTTTCTTTGAAAAAAGAAAACATCTCATAGGTCACCTTATTAATAAGGTTGCTGACAAATATTAAACGTAACGAGTAGGATCGTGCTCACGTGTTCCGACAAGAACGTTAAGATGCTCCGGTCGAATAAAAACCGCAACTGAGTAGATATTATGGGTCCGCACGCTTCCTATTCGTAACGGAAAACTTCCGAATATAGTAGCTAGTATTATGTCGGAAAGTGTTATTCCGTTACAAACGTCGTTGCTGGTAGTCGAATTAAACTCCAACTAAATTGAAGTTAGTATAAGTGCTTATAGCGCTTTTAACATGCATCACTATTAGTAATGCGATGTTTTCTTACCACACTTTATTTATCTTTATGTGTGCATAAAAGCACTACTCATAATGCAACAATACATTTTAAATAATTAAATAATGGGCAATATCTTCACCTACATAATACTTACTGTCACATATATGGATGACCCCCTTACTTGGTGAGAGGTACTACATTAATGTGTGAAATCCAGAAAGATATGCGTTCAGCAATAGTTGTTTAGTGCAGCCCACATCCAGTTGGAAATTAGGATTCAGATCACAAAAATTAATAGTATAGAAAATCAGCAGATTGAATCCAAGTTTTTTCAGATGTCCATTTATGTTGTATATAGAGGACATAATGTGGGTTGTATCTTATACCTTTTTCATATGGAAGAGGCAGGGAGAAGCCAAACATGAATAAGTCCATATTGGGTTGCGCAACTATTTAATGTAATATAAATAAAAAATGCCATTATTCTTTTTAGTGACCAAGGTGAAGTGTACGGTGTTGCAGGCACTTATTTTGTCTTTGATGAGATATAGTACATTAATTTTCTGAGAAAAATGAATAACTATCTTGTCTTTGATGAGATATAGTACATGAATGTGAAATCTAGACAGATATTCTTTTGATTAATATGTTTTGAATATAGGTATGTGAGTCCAGTTTATGTATCTTACAGATGCATGCACAGACACAGAGAAATGTTAGAACTCTTAGCTAGAATGCCTCCATTAATTATTATTCAAATCGTGCAGATGCAGATCCCCTTTTGCCTACATTTATTTCGATATATCTACAACATCTGTCTTCCCTTTTGTTGTCTCCTCCAAAAGAAATTAGTAGTACACAAAACAAGCAATGTGAATCCAATTTTTTAGATGTTCATTTCTGTTTTTTTTTGCCAGAAAATATACATTTCTTCTGCATGCTCAAGGCTTCAAATATTGGCCATACCTTATGCACTGCACCTGTAAAAAAGAACCTTTTATTTTTCAGTAAGAAAATTGAGGAAGGAATGTGCTATTAGCCCATGGATTGCCTGAGCATTTATTTTATTTTATTTTGAGAGAGAGAGAGAGAGAGGGAGAGAGAGAGGGGGGAATGGGTTGCATGAACCTAACCTGCCCGCGTGTACAGGTGAAGCCTGCGATGGTGTTGGGCTCACTCGACCCATCACGTGCTCTGGGCCGACCCTTCACTGACCATGGGCCAGCTAGCGGCTGCCGTGACCAGCGTGAACCCGAAAGAATGGGAAATTGCACAAACATTTCTTTAAAAAACAAATTGCGCAAACATTCATCCATTCAGAGGTTAAGAATTTACTTCCAACTGGAAATTTTTACAGTATCGCAACGGCTCCACACAGGTAAACACGAAAATCACTATTCAGTCAGTTACAAGTTCTTCTTTGCAGTAAAAAACACAGGAAAATGTGGGAAAATTTACATCATATAAAGCTACCGTATCAACTTGGTGTCTTATTAGCGATAGACACTTGAAGTAGGCCTAACAACATGCTGTCGTACGGATACGATGTATTCTGTGGCGGGCTCCGAAAAAGAATCAGGTTTTCAGCTGAGCGATTTTCTTGGACACTTCATCTACCGTTTCATCCATGCTCTCGGTAAGAGAATCCTCCTGGAAAAATCACCGTTTATCCTTGATACGACCATATCGTGACTGTAATTTACGAATAAAAAAATGATCATACTGGCATGGTTCCTGTACTTACATCGTTGACGTGCTTTTGCTTTTCACCTATACACTTGGAAGCACTGATGCTTTCACTCTTCAGCAAACTCCTAGCACTCAGCTGCGGTTGGTTGATGCCATCCGTTACTGAGGCATGTGCTCCCTTATCACCAACATTTACGCTGTCACCATCTCCGTGTTTATTGCCCATTACTCTTTCCCTGAGCCGAGATAAGTGAACTGTTAGTTCCAACAATCAGGATAAAACCTGTAACGGGTACTGTAACAGCCAACTCAATGGAAATACGCTTCAAGTATTTAATTTATTTACTGTCAATTGCGGGCAAAAGTATTGCATGGTTAAGGAATAGAAAATGGAAGTTTTGATTAGAACCTTGGTAAGGAAACATTCTGCCGTAGCTGTGGACCGCTCTTCTCACCCTTTGATTTACCTTCTTCCAAATGAGCAAACTGTCGTTTAAAGCGGTCAACCCCACTGTCAACCCATGTAAACAAACATCAGGTTATACTTGTTTGTAAATTGTAAACCATCCAATCATATATATAAGTAGCAGTCAGTCATCACAGACATTTGCAACAAAAGTGAATCTTGTTTGTAACTAAAAACAGCAGACCTACCTAGGGTACACGAAGCTCATCTGGTTCTGGTCTCCTTGTAGGTATTCTTGCAACATTTGAGGATGGTACTCCAAAATCTAAAGAGATGTAACAAGTGTCACTAAAGTAATGATTCAGGTAGCAGCTCCATCATAATTTTTTTTTTTTAAAAAAAAAGAGTATTGGTACCTCTCGGTAAATCAATTCTCGGACATCATCTTTGCCGAGTTTTCTCTTCTCAAACTCAAATTCAAGTTTTGAGATAGGCTGTGCGACGGGCTCCCGTTCATTGTTTGCTAACCCATTAAAGTATGGGTCTGCAAGGGCCTTGAAGAACATTTACATATCTCAGTAACCGTGTTAAAAATTTATCCAGCATTTTGAATGCAGAATGAATCTTCATAACCAGTAACTGTAGGTATTACCCACTCTTACCTCTGCAGCACTTGGACGGTCCTTGGGATCAAAAGCAAGAAGACGCTGAAGCAAGCGGAGAGCCATAGGTTCCACTCCTGGAAACTTTTTAGTGAAGGGCACTGGAGGCTTTTTCCTCATATTACTCAAGTATCGTCGAGCTTTCTCATTCCTTATCTGTCACAATTCAATAATTAGTGTCAAAGACATGGTTTTAGCTTCAGCCAGCCTACAATAATTATTAACAACAACAACCAAGCATTTGTCCCAAGCACATTGGGGTAGGCTAATTTAAGTCTTATTTTAAGGATAACAAATAGAATAGTAGCGAAAGACTGTTGCTGTTGCATAGTCATGTCATCTTATACAGAACTTTGTATTGCCTGGTAACTAAACATTCAGGCCTTTCTCAAAACAAAAAATAATTTCTAGTAAATATATCAAAATACACGAATAGATTCTTTATTACAAACTTTCCCATGCAAATTAACCTTTACAGGAATTTCGTTCTAAAAATCTGAAACATTAGTTCAGGTTGTCTATTAATGGGTCTACCATAGTTCGTATTTTTTTCTCGAACCAGCAAGAGAACTGCCTATCATTATGAGGTGAAAGGAACATACAAAAAAATACCCCCAGTACCCCACACAACCCCAGACAAACACACCAGACAAACGCAGCTGTATTATTGTACTGCTAGTGATTAAAGAGCATACCTTAGAGATGGATTCTGGTGAAGGGGTACCAAGTAGATCTGTAATAAGATCCAACTGATGCACAACATTCTTCCCTGGAAAGAGTGGCTTCCCTGTAAGCAGTTCTGCAAATATACACCCTACGCTCCAAATATCAATAGCAGGAGTGTACTGCAAATGTCAAATGACAAATTTAGGACCTTGCAATCATATAACATCATGCTCAGCAAATTCCTTAACGATATCGATGTTAAATTACAATGCAAGCCATGTCTCTCTTGTGTTCAATATTCACAAAGACGTATGCATGTTGGATATGTCTAGGAAGAAAAAATATATATGTTAGTTCTTCAGGACAAATAGAAGGATAAAAAAAATCTTAGAATAGTAAATATAAACATTTAAACGATAGGAGAAATTCAGTCGTAAACAGGGTAAGTTAATTTGTATCTGTAACTGGTGGGAGTCAAGAACTGATGGCTATAATCAATTTGAATAACAGCACCACATCAAATTCAGGAAACAGTATTTCTAGCCTATTCGATTAAACTTGCATGAATGTAATAATTTCAGATGAAAGTCCGTGCCTCTGTGGCATGTTCATTGTAAATATAACGTAAGGGTGGAAAATCCCTCACCTTTGCAAAAAATGAACCACACAATTCTGGAGCTCGGTACCATCTAGTTGCCACGTAATCCTACAGAAGGGGATGCAAAACCTTAAGAAAACAATCTTTGTGTGTTCATAAATGAAAGTTGTGCACAACGTTCTTTTAAAATGGCTACCGTCCAGAATATGGCTGATGGAGTGTCACAAAAAGACACACGAGCAAGGCCGAAATCACAAATCTTCAGCCTGCAGTCAGCGTTCGCTAGAATATTCTTGGGCTTAAGATCCCGATGGAAGACATTTGCTGCAAAACCAACAGTTGTAAAATGAGTGAGCATAGAATCAACAAATGAAAGGATCCTACAAACAAAGTAATTCCTTCCAATGTAAAGGTTAGCCACCTGCATGAATGTACTTCATTCCACGGAGCAGCTGATACAAGAAAAACTGGTGATGTTCCGGTGTGAGATCATCGTTTGCTTTTATTACCTGATGGAGATCCGACTCCATCAGTTCAAATATCACATAAATGTCCTTGAATTCCCTCCTCGAAGGAGGAAGCATGATGTGCTTGATCTGAACTATGTCCGGGTGCCGCAGCAACCGGAGCAACTTGACCTCCCTAAGGATGCGGGTGGCATCGGAGACATGATCAAACACGTCAACAATCTTCTTGATAGCCACACGCTCACCAGTCTGGGTATCAATGGCAGCGGCCACAACACCGTAGCTCCCTTTGCCAATAACCTCGTTGACCTGATACCGGCTTGCCTCACCATACTCCGTGAAGAAGTCAGACTCCTGCGAAGCGAAGGAGCAGGTGTCCTCAAGTTAGTATAACTGTTACATACTGCTCGATGACATCAATCTCTGACCACTCGTGGGTGATGAACAACTATTGAAGCTTCAAATCGAAGGCATACAACAATTAGGTAGTACAAGCGTTTTGTGGTCCTTTACGGATTCAGACTGGTTGGTCCAAATCAATCACATTCAGACTAAAGCTCTCAGGAAAAAAAAGGAAACGTCTTGCGCTGCAATCAACCTGCACCACTTCTAGTGTCGGGTCAACACTTTACAGATTGAAAGGAGTCTAGTCACATTGCTACTACGGTTTTTGACGAATCAGAAGACTGTCATGCAGGCCTGTAAATGATCTTAAGCAAAGTAAAGCATCGATTATCGATGTACGAGGACGCTCGTTGAGCGCTAATAACGTGTTCTGAAGCAGCCCGAAATCGACCAAACGGATCCAAATTCCAACAGGAACCGACAAGGCAGGAAGTACCGAAGAAGCAAGACGGGTAGAGAACAAATCGCAAGGATCCAAGAGCGCGACTACGCACGCACGCACCTTGTTGCTCGGATCCATGCGTGGCGGCTGGGTGCGCACGGGCGCGCGCGTGCCTGCAGCGCCGCGATCCAACACAATGTAGTAGTACCCCTCGGACGCGGGCTCGGTAACCTCCTCGTCGTCGTCGTCGTCCTCTTCTTCGTCGTCGACCTCCTCCCCGGAATGACAGTGGTGCGGGAGCGAGCGGGCGTGGGGGTCACCGGTGGTGGTGTCGTTGGTGGTCAGGGGGAAGGAGGAGGAGGAAGAGGAGACGCGGCGGGAGCGGTGACGGAGCCAGCGGAGGAGGGAGCGGGTGCGGCCGCCCATAAACCGCGCGCACTGGGCATTGGGCGCGCAGGACCTGGGGACGCCCGGTCGCTGCGGGGAGCGCGTCGCTTCGCTTGGGGACGGTGAGGGAGCAGGGGGGCAGCGACGCCGAGGCCGGGGGGTTGGGGGTGCCGATGCCGGGGCGTGCGGAGGAGTGGCGGTTTCTCTACTCCTCGGGGCAGGAGGCCGGTGGTGGGGTGCACGGACACCGCCCGTCCTCTCCTGTCCTCTGCTTGGGTACAGTACCTGACTGGGGAACACGTCCGGCCCAACACCATCGAAAACTGCTTCACCAGTTTTTTTTCATTTACGAAATACTACGTCTTACATTAATTCATTTTTAACTAACCAGAATTAAATAAAATAAATCGTATTTATAGATACGGATCAAGTTTCAATTGATGTCGGTAAGGTAATATTGTTAGCTTAAAAATAAACTCAAATTCAGACGCTACAAAGGTTAAAAAGTATCGTAACCTCGTTACACATAAGGTTAAAAACAATAGGCACCAATAACCATCTTGCAACGCAGCCCACACACTTCTACATGGGACGATCTTCTGCTTGTACTCATGTGTGTCCTGTTGTTGCTACTGTTGAGCCACGAGTTTCTGTGTTGGTCGCGATGCTCAAGTTGCTTGCCTCACGTACGGCTTCCCGTTCCTAGGAGATTCCATGTCTGAAGACGTACAGTACATGATAATATCTGGACGTTAAAAAGGTCAAGTTAGACTATCCACACTCGTGGACCTCTATATCGAACCTTATCTCACCTCTAAAAAAATTCTCTCTTTACAGTTTTGTTTTCCCCACTCGTTCACCTCTAAATCACACCTCTATACCAACTCTGTCGGTACCCTAGAAACCGTACACCCCTTGAGGTTACAAAGATCTCAAAGGAAAGTCATCTACTTGGTTTGAAGACCCTCGGAGGCCCACATGTCAGACATAACCGGGTCCGCTTCTCCAACATGGTTAATCCCTGAGTCGCCACGTGTACAACCAAACCGGAGCTATCGCCCACAAGGGGGAAGCTCCGGGCCACGTACCAAAACGGCACCTACGGACTTAACCCCAGACCGAGAGAAGCTCCGGACCTGACACATGTCTGGTAGCCCCGGAGCTACCTGTTTCCCACAGCAAGCTCCGGAGCTGCCACGTGTCCAATCGTCGGATCTTCAGCTTTTAACCTCCGGAAGACCTTGTAACGGCTCCGAATCTTCAAAGGAGAGCCAAAGACTTCAAGACCTGATTAAGTGACATTAATGTCATATTAATGACACTTAAACGGACGATCTTAGTACCAGTAACGGTGCTGTCAAAGCCTGTTACAGGGTTATTAAGAGCAATTAAGCGTGTATCAATACTAGTAACTGTCGGGGCCACATGTCGGGCCAGGCTAACTTGTAACGGCCTGCCCTTGTACTATAAAAGGACAGGCCGACGATATACACAAGGACGTTCATGTTCACAGGGCTAGAGACAGACACGCGCCTCATACGCTCGTGACAAGCTCATACTGCTAATACAACACCAACACACCCGTGGAGTACGGTATTACGCTCAGGCGGCCCGAACCACGTAAACTCTTGTGTCTCCTGTGTCAAACACCTACTCACCTTCTTGAATCTTCGCGCGCCCACACTGAACATCAAACTCCCCTATCACCTTAGTAGTGTAAGGAGATCTGCCGGTTCAAACCGCCGACAGTTGGCGCGCCAGGTAGGGGGCGCCTGAGATTTTGAGAATGGTGAACTCCGCTGCTGGATCATCCAACGGTCAACCTGCTGCTCAGGCTATTGGGGGCAATCCCTCCAATAGGCAGCCACCAGCAGGAGCCTCAGCACCAGTAGGAGTCACACTCCCACCACCACCGTCTCCTCCAGCAAATCGTGTTGGGCAACGTGATGGTGTGCCGGCGTCGCTTACTGCGTCGGCAAATCATGACAACCTGGAACACGCGCTCCATGCAGCGCGTGCTCTTCTCCAACGTCCACCACCTCCGGATGCATCTCGGGATGCATTGGAGTAGTGGAGGACCGATGTGGAGCATTTGGTTGCAACAGCAGCCGAACGCCTCAACAACCAAGGTCCTCCTCCTTCAGGACAAGCCCTGGTCGCAGTGGCGGACTTTGTCTGGAAGACTTGGTCCGCACGCCTCCAATAGCAGGAGGCGTGCTGCATCCCAACAAGTGACGTTATTGCCCTCCGGAGCTCGACGCACTCACACGGTATCCAGGCTTTCGACTCATGACCTCCGGGCGGAGCTTGATCGCCGATACCGCCAGCAGGATGGCCAGGTCCATATTGAGCGTGCCCGAGAAAGACGGGAAGCTCAGGACCTTTCTACTCTTGAAGGAGTAGGAGGAGGTTGTTCAGCCATGGCCATGCACCTGCGTATGGTTAGATGGCCACAGAAGTTCCGACCTCATCTGCTGGAAAAATTCGACGGGACTGTCAACCCCGCCGAATTTCTTCAGATATACTCCACTGCAATCTTGGCAGCTGGAGGAAACGAGGTCGTGATGGCCAATTATTTTCCAGTGGCCTTAACTGGGACCGCTAGGTCCTGGTTTATGAGCCTTCCACCCAACTCTATCAACAGTTGGGAGGAGCTGTGCCGTCAGTTCACTGCCAACTTCGGGAGTTCATACACCCGACCAGGCACTGAACTAGACCTTTTTGCAGTTGTGCAAAAAGGGGGAGAATCCTTGCGGTCATTCATCCAGAGGTTCTCTGAGGTACGAAATACTATTCCTTCTATCTCTAGCGCCTCTGTCATTGTGGCATTCAGACAGGGCATACGGGACAAGAAGATGTTGGAGAAGCTGGCGATCAAGGAGATCACCAGCGTCACGGAACTCTTCAGCCCGGCAGACAAATGTGCCAGAGTTGCGGAGGGCCGTGAAATGCACTCCAAACCAGCCTTGGAGGATCACAAGAAATCCTCCAAAGAAGAAGCCGCTACCTCCGAGGGTGGCAAGAAGAAAAAGAAGACCAATGGCAAGAAAAAGCCGTCGGCCGGCACATCCAACGTTGCAGCTGCTACAACTCCGGGTGGCCGGGGGCCACGCCCCGAGAAGCGACCTCGACCGTCTTCCGAAGACGGTGGCAAACCCAAAGTGTGGTGTCCCATTCACAAAACGGGCAGCCACGATTTGGAAGACTGCCGGGAAGTCCAAAACCTTGCCGAGCGCTACAACAAGCGCCGGGAAGGATCTCCTTTCGACAGAGGGAAGGAAAACAAAAGGTCGACGAAGCTCCGGCTGAAGAGGAGTTAGGGTTTCAGGATCCCAAAAAGGTCCTGAAGGCCGTTTACACCTCCGTCGATGATGACTCTGACGTCTCTGACAACGAGCGTCGGAAGACCATGAACACTATTTTCGGTGGGTCATGGGATATCACCTCTCGTCGCGTCATCAAGACTATGCGGCGGGATATGGCCGCTGTAGCCCCTACAGTCAGGCCAGAACCTCATCGAATGTGGATGAACACCTCCATCACTTTTGATGCTTCTAATTGCCCGCGGAGCATGGTTGGAGCAGGTCAGTTACCTTTGATGGTATCTCCTACCATCAATAACATCCAGCTCCACCATGTCATGGTAGACGGAGGATTGGGGCTTAACCTCATCAGCTTCGAAGCTTTCACTAAGCTTCAGCTCCGACCTTCGGATCTCCATCCCTCTAGACCTTTCTCCAGAGTAGGTCCGAAGGCCATTACCCCACTCGGAGCTATTACTCTCCCTGTTACCTTCGGGACCCGAGAGAAATATCGCACCGAGAAGTTGGTCTTCGACGTCGCTCAGATCAACTTACTGTTCAATGCCATCTTAGGTAGACCTGCCCTGTACAAATTCATGGCAGCTGCTCATTATGGATATCTGGTGTTGAAGATGCCAACACCAGTAGGCCTTCTCCGGATCCGCGAAGACCGTACCGCCGGAGTAACTGCTCTGGAAGAACTCCACGCACTCACCACGGCGCAAGAGGAGGACTCCAGGCAGGAGCAAACTCCAAAACCCCCAAGCATTCATCAACGAGGCTCGACCTCTGCACCTCGTGTGCAACCAAGCGGCGACACCGACATTCCAGTCAAAGTCGTCCAAATTGGTTCCAATGCCGCTCAGACCATCCGTATATCGGGAGGATTGAACGACAAATAGGAACTCGCGCTCATCACTTTCCTCCGGGCTAACGTTGACGTGTTTGCTTGGCAACCGTCACAAATGCCTGGGATCCCCAGGGAAGTGATTGAGCACTACCCCGATGCCCGACCTGTGCATCAGAAGCCTCGGAAGCAATCCGTAGAGCGGCAGAACTTCATCCGACAAGAAGTGAAGAAGCTACTTGAAGCCGGATTCATCCAAGAAGTCTTCCATCCAAAATGGCTGGCGAACCCAGTCGTTGTGCCCAAGGCCGGGGGGAAGCTTCGGATGTGCATCGACTACACCACACTAAATAAGGCATGTCCAAAAGATCCATTCCCACTACTTAGAATAGATCAGATAGTGGATTCCACCTTCGGGTGTGAATTACTGTGTTTCCTAGACGCATATTCTGGGTATCATCAAATCAGGATGTTTAGGGAGGATGAAGAGCATACTTCATTCATCACAGTAGATGGATTGTATTGTTACACAGCCATGCCCTTTGGTCTCAAGAATGCAGCTTCAACTTTTGTACGAGCTATGTACAAAACTTTTGAAGAACTCATTAGAGACGTAGTGGAAGTGTACGTCGATGACATCGTGGTCAAGGTCAGGAACAAGGAGTCACTCCTAGACACCTTGCAGGTTGTCTTCGACAAGCTGCGGGCCACCAGCACAAAGCTAAACCCGGACAAGTGCGTGTTTGGGGTTAGCTCCGGAAAACTTCTTGGTTTCCTGGTAAGTCACCGGGGCATAGAAGCTAAACCGGCGAAGATTAAAGCCATTGAAGACATGCGGCCACCAACTCGCATCAAAGACGTCCAAAAGTTAACTGGATGTCTAGCAGCCCTCAGCCGGTTCATATCAAGACTGGCAGAACGGGCACTTCCCTTCTTCAAGTTATTGAGGAAGTCCGGACCATTCCAATGGTCCGAAGAAGCAGAGAAGGCATTCTAGGAGCTGAAACAGTTCCTCACCACCCTACCAATTCTGGTAGCTCCGAACCCTGGTGAGCCTTTGTTGCTTTATATTTCAGCTACTGACGAAGTCATCAGTATGGTTTTGGTTGCGGAGAGACCAGAACTACCTCACACTCAGGAATCCAGACCCCTTCGGAAAGGTCCGGAGGTTCCTGAAAACGAGTCTAGGTCCCAGCTCCCAGATTCGAACCCACAAGAAGTCGCTTCAGGAGACCTAGACCCCTGCGGGAGGGTCCAGGTCATTTCTGAAGAAGCTCCGGGTTCCTCCAACCAGAACCCGGAGGTCCCCGAAGAAAATCCGGACTCCTCCGAGAGGATCCGGACCAATGAAGAGGAAGCTCCACACCCCTTCGGGAGGGTCCGGACCGTCCAACGCCCGGTGTACTTCATTAGTGAAGTATTACATGATGCCAAGACTCGATACCTAGAGGTGCATAAGCTGCTCTATGCAGTTCTTATTGCCTCCAGAAAGCTTCGTCATTACTTCCAAGCTCACAAAGTCTCAGTGGTAACCTCCTACCCACTACGAGCAATCTTGCATAATCCCAATTCAACTGGGAATATTGCAAAGTGGGCAGCGGAATTGGCTGAATTTGATCTTGAATTTATTTCAAGACAAGCAGTCAAGAGTCAAGCGTTGGCAGATTTTGTGGCAGAATAGACTCCCTCTCCATCAAATCCTGGGGGTCCTAGTGAGCAGAAGACGGAGCATCAAGCTCCAACCTTCACCGAGCCTCACTGGACCCTCTACTTCGACGGCTCCATGCAGAAGCAGGGGGCCGGAGCTGGAATCCTTCTCCTTGCACCGACTGGGGAGAAGGTAAAATACATGGTACACCTTGACTTCAAGGCAACCAACAACATGGCAGAGTATGAAGCACTCATCTACGGACTAAAGGTGGCACTGTCATATGGTGTCAAGCAACTACTGGTCAAAGGAGATTCACAGCTCATCATCAAACAGGTGAAGGGTGAATGCTCCTGCAATAATCTCCAGCTAGCTGCTTACCTCCTTGAAGTCCAGAGGCTTCAGAAGGACTTTGAAGTCCTAGATCTCCACCATGTTCAGCGTGCCCATAACGCTGAAGCTGACGAACTCTCGACCAAAGCGTCAACTGGAGCTCCGGCTCCAGACGGAATCTTTGTCCGGAGGTTGTCAAAGCCAACAGCTCAGCCTGCCGAACTGAGCGAAGGGGGCGAGATCAGCATCCCGAAGCTGATGGCCCCGATGACCCTGTTACCATGGCAGCCATCAAGGGTCGTAGGTGCTGTCGGGAACTCCGAGCAACCCAGCACGCAAGACTCAAAAGATCAAGCTAGCTCCGATGCATGGATCTCGGAGATCCGGAGCTACTTGAAAGACAACATCCTTCCTGACGATGATGTATCCGCTGACCGGGTAGTCAGATTGGCTAAAAGATACACACTGGTAGAAGGGGATCTCTACCGGCGCGGTGCCAACGGCATCCTAATGCGGTGCATCACAAGGGAAGAAGGCTGCGAACTTCTCGCAGAAATCCATGGAGGCGAGTGTGGGAATCACGCATCTTCCCGCACGCTGGTCGGTAAAGCCTTTCGGCATGGCTTCTACTGGCTTACAGCGCTCCAGGATGCAACTGAGCTGGTGAAGAAATGTGAAGCATGCCAATTTCATGCGAACCAAATTCACACACCAGCTCAGCTCTTACAAATGATACCTCCTACATGGCCCTTCGCTGTGTGGGGGATGGACATCTTGGGACCTTTCCCAAGAGCCGTCGGAGGTTACAAGTTCCTATACGTCGCCATTGACAAGTTCACTAAGTGGCCGGAAGCAACTCCAGTTGTGACAATCAACAAGCAATCTGCTATCAACTTTCTGTAATCCATTGTAAGCAGATTTGGAGTCCCAAACAAAATCATCACTGATAATGGGACTCAATTCACAAGCTCAGCATTCCAAGGATATTGCGAAGACCTCGGTATACAAGTTTGCTACGCCTCCGTAGCTCACCCAGCCAGCAATGGCCAAGCCGAGAGAGCAAATGCAGAAATCCTTAAAGGACTCAAAACGCGCACCTATGAGCGCTTGAAAAAATATGGAGCCAACTGGATTGAAGAGCTTCCGCCCACTTTATGGGCCAACGGGACATCTCAAAACCGGTCAACTGGAGAGACACCCTTCTTCCTGGTGTACGGAGCTGAAGCAATCCTTCCTCCGAAAATCACCTTGGGTTCACTCCGGGTCCGGACCTTCAACGAAGCCGCGCAGGACCAGCTCCGGCGTGAAGACCTAGACCTCCTTGAGGAGGGAAGGTGCCAAGCAGCTGTTCGGAATGCCCGATATCGCCAAGCTCTACGGCGTTATCACCAGCGGCATGTACACAACCGACAGCTCGAGGAAGGCGATCTGGTGCTACGGAGAATACTATCCAAAGAAGGGTTAAACAAACTCTCCCCCGGCTGGGAGGGGCCCTTCCGAGTGATTAAAGTATCCCGTCCCGGAAGCGTTCGCTTGGCTACTGAGGATGGGACACCTCTCCCAAATCCTTGGAACATCGAGCACCTCCGTAAGTTCTACACTTAATACCACAGAGGTGAGTCTTGAGTAACTTGGGGTGTATGTTATAGAGTCATTGTACAGAGTCGGGTAGTTCCTCTGGGAGAGCAGCCGGACCTTTCCCGAAAGGTCCGCAAAGCTCATGCAACACTTGTCACAGTCTCAGGACTAAAAGTGCGGCTAACTACCCTGGGTCAAACGAGAAATGAAACACACTTAGCCTGGTTCCGTACCCTAAGAGTGTACTTGTTTCCCCTGTACCCCGGACCTATAATGAAAGACCTCTTCATGTGAAATAGACTCCACGTGCATTTATTTTGTACAGGCTCAACATTTTTATTTTTCTCTTTCTTGTCTATAACAAAGACGTGCAACTCTTAAGAAATTTTAGTTCGGCCGGTTTATATACGATTCGAGTTGTATTGTCGATTCTTTGGACTCAGATATCGTTCATGGCCAACTTGCCTGAAAGCCGCCAAGCCAATCTAGGGTTGGAGTGTGCTATCGACTTAGCCTGGTCAAGCACCCTAAGTACGCCACTCTACCTACACCCCGGCAGGCCAAAGTAAGACGGGTCCATGGACAGTTCGATCTAGAGAAAAAGACAATGCATCCGGTTGTATTTAAAATCGCGTTCAACTTAAAGTCTTCTTGAGAATCGTAAGCCGCGACGAAATTATAGACAAGGAACGAATTTTACTATTTTTCTTGGCTTAAGTGTGCAGGAAAAATAAAGTCTATTTTGATGGAGAAAAGCCGGAGCTAAATAAGCTCCGATTCCCCTAAGGGGACCAACCGTCGACGCTGAATAAAAGATGGTGAGAAGACCCCGTAAATGGAGTCTGCTGCGAACAAACTAAGTGTTGGCAAAGGTCACTGCCGAAGCTACTAAACTCCGACACCCCGGAGGACTAACTATCGATGCTCTACGTGTTGATAGAGGCTATTGCCGGAGCTATCAAGCTCCATCGATGGACAATGCCGGAGCTTCTAAGCTCCGACAACCTCAGGGGGCCTTCACTATCGAAGACTTCGGACCTAAATTCTACAAGTTTAGAGCAAATGAGTCTTCAACAAAACACAATATCCTTTTGGTACATGTTCACAATCAAATTGTGTACATCTACCAGGGGGTCAAGTGAAGATAAAAGTGTTGAAGACAAAAAATGAAATTTGCAAAATTTGAGGATTTCATTTATCTGGAGACAAGAGATTACATCTGGAGACAAGAGATTACAAAATTGAGGAAGAAGAAGAGAAAATACAAGTGAGAACTACAGAGATGGTCCTAGACCCTATGGAAGAATTGGGCGACCTCCGATACGCTGGCTCGGGTAGCCTCGCCTTCTCCTTCGACGGGGCCTTCAAGCACCGGGTCCAGAGGAAATTGGGAGTTCCGGCTGGTGTAGCACGTCAGCACATACTCTGCGACGTTCTTTGCCAGGGATTGCCCCTCAACCTCCAGTTGGTCCGCGATGACATCGCCTACCTTGGAGAGTTTGCTACCTGCTGCGCTCAACGCCTGCAGCGCAAGGTCCGGCTCCGGCTCCGGATCATCCGGGCGCACGGGGCTGAAACCCATCGGCGTCAGCGCGTCATTGGCCTTGCCCAGGAACTCCCAAATCTGTAGGGAGTCCGCAGTCCTCAAGCCCTTCATCTCTTCCAGGGATCTCCTGGCCGCCGTCAGTTCGGAATTCTCACGAGCGAGGCGCTCAACTTCTTTGGCGTTTTGCTGAATCTTTTCAGCAACCCGCCTCTCGAGTTTTCCGAGCTCCTCCTCCCGGAGGTGGATCTTGTTCCAGTGATCGACGAGATCCTTCTCCCTAGCCTTCACTTTTTTCTCCCGGGCAACAAGGGCACACTCTTGTTCGTAGAGTTCCTACCCTCGCACTCAGGTCTTCTCCTCTTCCTCTTGGCAGCGCTCTTCCAATTTCTTGGTGCGCTCCTCGAGGCCCTTGTCTGCCAGAGCTACTTTCTCGGCGAGTTCCTCTTCCCTCCTCAGGACATCATCCCGCAGCTCAAGGAGTTTCTGCTCTTCATCCTCGAGACATTTCTCCCTCTCTTCAAGTGCCTCTCGGCGCTTGATGAGTGCAGTGTTAATGACCTCCAGCCTTTCGTAGCGTTCCTCGGCCGCACTGTTGGCTGCTTTGGCTTGATTGTAAATTTCCTGGGATTGAGCGTCGAGGGCCCGAGTCATACTCTCCATGTCATCCAACAACTTGCCCCAGTACTCCAAGCGGATCTTCTCCCGCTTGATCCACTCCTTGTCATCCGCTAGCCTCGACTGCGCCAGCTTGATCTCGAAGTAGAGCCGGTTACGCCACCGCCTAAGGGTTTGGCGCTCCTCTTCAAGAGCCTTGCTGTCGTGGAAGAAGGCCAATTGGACCTGACGCAGACTGGAACAAGCGTTGTCAATAGACATCGACAGCGGGATAGGTTCCGGACCTGTTGGGGTCTCCTCCGCTGGTTCCAGCGGGTTTTCAGATACAAAAATTGGGTCCTACTCTACGAGAGTGGACCCCTGAGTTTCCAAGGCACTAGGGCCGTCCTCCGGGATGGCCTCAGTCGCCATCGAAGAAGGTCCCGCCGCCAAGTCTTCGTTCACCCCCTCGGGTAGGGGGCCAGCGACTTCGCTTGGGTACTCCGGCTCGGCCGCAGGTGCCTCCGACGTTGTCGCTTCCGGAGCAAGAGCTGCTACTGGCTCCGGTCTGGACACCTCTTCCGAGGGAGGCTCGAGCTCCATCACCTCTTCAACCACCGACTCAGGCGCCGGAAGATCTTCAACTTCAACCGGCCCTGTGATCGGAGCTCCAACAATAACCGGCTCAACGGTCGGTGCTTCGGAGGTAACCGGCCCAACTGTCGGAACTACCTCAACTTCCGGCTCGCATGCCAGGGCTTCAATCACCTCCGGCTCAACCGTCGGGGCTTTGACACTTTCCGGCTCAGGGGCCGAGATTAATACTTCCTCCGACTCAACAGCCGGAGCTTCCATCATCGCAACACCAGGACCCGGAGCTTCAACCTCCAGGACAGGTGCCGCTGGCGCATCTTCACTCCCGTGGTCCGGCGCTACCACGGGAACTTCTGGGGATGAGTCGAGGTCCATGACCACGACAGCCGGCGCCGAAGTTGTCGCAGCTTCAGCCACCACTTGGGGCGGCACCGGGACAGGAGCAGATGCTCCCACCCTCACGGCCTCAAACACTGTGGTTGTGGGTGGAGCCTCACTCCCCTTCTTGGGGACGCTGCAGATGATGAACGAAGAAAATTAACAAACAGTTGCTATAATTAAATAATTGTCCAAGGTAAAGATTAAAAATTACCTTGGGAGGCTTCCGCACCAGCTTGCGCGAAACCTTTTTCCTAGACGTTCCGGGCTAGCCATAGTCGGCGTAGAAGCTCCAGAAGGCCCCCCGGAACTTGTCGCAGCCACGGGCATTTCCCGGGTCGAGGCTCTCCTTGATCGGGAAGAACCCCCGGACCTAGAGGCTTCCACCGGCCCAGGTGCCGGAGTCACGCGCCCGGAGCTAGCACCCCGGGAGGATTCCACCGCGGGAACAGACGCGCTCCGGGAGGACCCCACTGCAGGAACGGTCTCGTTCCGAGAGGACCCCATTACGGGGACAGTCGCCACGGTGGTAGAAGACCTTCCCCTCCGGGGAGAAGGTACCGAGGCGGAAGTAGCGGGCCTGACGGACCTTCCGTCGGCATGCTGTAGCTTCCTTTTCCGGCTCTCCGGCTCATCTGCCAGCTCCTTGCCCTTGACGACGACCTCGACCCTTGGCTTTGGGGCAGGGACGGAGCCATCTTCGGGCATTCCGGGGATCGCCACCTGGGTGGTTGATCTTCTCTCGACGACACCAAGGTCGTCAAGTACGGGCATCTTTCGCCGGAGCTCCCTACTGAACTCCACTTCTACGTTCAGAGGGAGGAAGGCCGACGGGGGAGTCAAGTCATCACCGTCGACGTCGATGCCGTGCTAGAATTTCTTAAGGTGGAACTCCAAGGTTTTCCCCACCATGTTGGACTTCAACCCGGTCTCAATCCAGTCCTCGTCCATCACGCTGTTGAGGGCCCAAGCGAGCTTCTCCCTCCTCTTCAGCGGCGCCCACCTGTTGACCAGGAAATTGCAAAATACTGCCTGAGGAGTCAATCCTCCCTCCACGCATTGGCGGATCCTGGTCAAGGCGGGGTTGAAAGCTTCCGCCAGCACCGGAGCTTCACTCCAGATCGTCGTGTCGATGCCGGGCAGACTGTCGGACAGCTCCAACCTCTCGTGCTCCTCCACCCTGACGACTATCCAGTCTTTCTTCCAGTCATCCCACTTCCCGGAAGGAAATGACCAGAGGTACTTGAATGGGCACTTCTTGCGCTTCACGAAGTAGTAGAAGCCAAGGTACTCATTGCTCTGGCCGGTGGTGTGGACGGTGAAGAAGGTCCGGAAGAGTTCGATGCAGGGAGGGATGCCCACCCACATCTCACAGAAGTGGACGGAGATAGATACGAGGAGAATGGAGTGAGGGCCAAGGTGGTATAACTGCAGACCATAGAAATCTAGCAGCATCAAGAAAAAGGAAGAGAAAGGCGGGATCAACCCCACCATGGCGTACGAGGAAAAGTATACCATTTCGCCGGCGTGCTCCATCTCGAAGGGGAGCTCCCCGCCGGCACGGACCCAGCGGTTGAAGAAGTCCGAGGACCATCCCATGAGGGCCCGGACCTTCTTCAAATCGCCGTCGGTCTTCAAGCGACTCTCGCGGAGACCCAACTCCATCGCAGCACGGCTAGGCAAGAGAAGAAGAGTGGAGCACGAGTTGGGAAGTTTGAGCGCAAGATCAGATTAGAGGCGTAAAGAACTCCCGACGGTGCGCACTTTCCTTCTTAAGTAAGCCCTCGCAACGCTTGGATGGAAACCGCAAGGAAGTCGAAGATACCACTCAAGAATTCAACCCAGCCGATGACAGGAGGGCCCGGGACCACCCCGAAGATCAAGTCGAGGCTATTACCCAGGCGAACGGTTGTCATCACGAGGCGGGAAACACAAAGGCGGCAGCCTGACAAGGCGCGCGGAACCGATACGGTTTTCGTATCGGGAACCGGCGACCTTCAATTGCGTGAGATCCGCACGTCAAAGATCTCATCTTCCGCACGAGGTGCGCCACGCGACGGGATCTAACTATAAATCCTTGCCAACAGCACCTTCGAAGACCCTTGAAGACTCAGTTCAAGAGTCGCGAGGATGGACCCACCTCCGACGGAATGACTTCACCCCAGTGATCTTCCTCGGAGGTAGGTCCAGGGGGCCACTGTCGGTACCCTAGAAACCGTACACCCCTTGAGGTTACAAAGATCTCAAAGGAAAGTCATCTACTTGGTTTGAAGACCCTCGGAGGCCCACATGTCAGACATAACCGGGCCCGCTTCTCCAACATGGTTAATCTCTGGGTCGCCACGTGTACAACCAAACCGGAGCTATCGCCCACAAGGGGGAAGCTCCGGGCCACGTACCGAAACGGCACCTCCGGACTTAACCCCAGACCGAGAGAAGCTCCGGACCTGACACGTGTTTGGTAGCCCCGGAGCTACCTGTTTCCCACAGCAAGCTCCAGAGTTGTCACGTGTCCAATCGTCGGATCTTCAGCTTCTAACCTCCGGAAGACCTTGTAACGGCTCCGGATCTTCAAAGGAGAGCCAAGGACTTCAAGACCCGATTAAGTGTTATTAATGCCATATTAATGACACTTAAACGGACGATCTTAACACCAGTAACGATGATGTCAAAGCCCGTTATAGGGTCATTAAGAGCAATTAAGCGTGTATCAATACTAGTAACCGTCGGGGCCACATATCGGGCCAGGCTAACTTGTAACGGTCTGCCCTTGTACTATAAAAGGACAGGCCGACGATACACACAAGGACGTTCACGTTCACAGGGCTAGAGACAGACACGCGCCTCATACGCTCGTGACGAGCTCATACTGCTAATACAACACCAACACACCTGTGGAGTAGGGTATTACGCTCAGGCGGCCCGAACCACGTAAACTCTTGTGTCTCCTGTGTCAAACACCTACTCACCTTCTTGAATCTCCGCGCGCCCACACCGAACATCAAACTCCCCTATCACCTTAGTAGTGTAGGGAGATCTGCCGGTTCAAACCGCCGACAAACTCCCACATATTTTATTCTTTCTTCCTCTCATTTTTCTTTTTTTTTTTCTCTCTTTTATTCCTCCTCCCTCCCTTTTCTCTCTCTTCTTTCCTTATTTTCCGCCGGTAGCAGCATCGCTAGATCTGGCGGTCTCCTGTTCCGGCCGCTCATTTGGCGGGGCGCTTAGCGCTCCCGCTGCGCCTGGCTAGACCCGCTAAAAGCCGGTAGCGGGGCTTTAGCGCTGCCCGCTGCGGGCAGCCTTAGTTCCTCGAACAAAAAGGATTTTCAGGTACAGAACAGTACTGTACTTGTACTTTTATGAATCCCGAAATTCTTCAGAAAAGACTAAAAAAAAGCCTGGAGTATACAACGGTATATAGTTAATAACCAGGTCAATTGCTCCCAAAGTATATCCAGGCAAAACCAGTTTAATTTTCCAGCATATACAGATGCCAATAGGAAATTTTCGATATTACTTTGGATAAAATAAATCTAGACTAGCCTCCAGGATAGAATAGTGACACTCTATCTGTGACACGCAAGCACCCCAGCCACCACCCATACACAGTCTTGTGTACAGCTAACGGGATGCTAGCTTCCAAGCCACGATCCTTTCTTGTACGTACCACGGTAGGGCCAAATCAGAAGCCACGAAGATACATGCTTTCCAAACGGTACCATCAGCATATGGAAATTTTGTCAGCTACCAAGTAGTACCACACAACTGGACACAAATGAAAGAGACTTCTGTGATATAAGAGTTCGCTTTTGCAGGGGATAAACACAGATATGGATTTGCAGCGCCAGTACGGGATGAATAAGGCCAGCCACAAGTTCTGGTGGTGTGCACTACCTCTCGCAGGCACCAGGTTTCTCCTTCAATCCATCCCTCAGCTGAGATATGAAGAGAACTTAGGTGCCTAGGCCGTACCTGCTCTAGCTCTGACTTTCCATCTTCTTTGATGAGTGCAGGATCTCTGTCTCGACCCTCCAGCCGGTGGAGTGATGAGTGGAAGGAGTCATGCTTGTGAGATTAGGCTTCATGGTTGTCGCCTCCGTCGCAGCTTTAACTTTTAAGAACGTTAACGGCGGGGCGAGACGTAATAAAGGTACAACTCTAGTTCTCCACTCCATACAATTGTTCACTCTGTTCATCACTTTCTCGCTCAAGAATCCCTTCTTTCAGACAATGGCCAAGCAAAGAAAAGGAAGGATAAAACTCACCATCCTGAACATGTATGTATATCTTTTATTAGTTATATTTGCTAAAGTTTGTCCTTGTATTAGGCTATTACTATCCTCTGCCGTACTGACCTGTCCAGCTGCTACAGGAGGAGAAAGAAGAAGAGAAGGAAGAGGTTAAAACAATCAGCGACATAATCAATTCAGCTCCGTTGATGAACAAAGATGATGATGATGACGACGATGATATGCTTTCAGATCTTGAGAGCCTCCTATCAGGAGATATCGACATCCGTTTGCCAAGTGATAGGTTTGATGTCAATGGACGGTCTCATTATAATGCTCACATGGTTAACGCCGCTGAGGTAGAAAGGCTGCGCAATCGGATAAAGGAGATGGAGGAGAGGGAGGCAAAGCTCGAAGGAGAGCTGTTAGAGTACTATGGTATGAAGGAAATGGAGAGTGATGTCGCTGAACTGCAAAGGCAGCTCAAGATCAAGATGGTGGAGATCGACATGCTTAACAACACCATCAAATCACTGCAGGCAGAATGCACGAAGCTGCAGGATGACGCTGCACATGGAGCAGTAGTCGAGAAAGAGCTCGAAGCGACTAGGAAAAAGATTAAAGAACTGCAGCGGCAAGTACAGCTGGAAGCAGGGCAGACTAAAGGTCAGCTGATGCTGCTGAAACAGCAGGTTATAGGGTTGAAGGCCAAGGAGGAAGAGACAGCCAAAAAGGATGCTGAGGTAGAGCGAAAGATGAAGAAGCTCAAGGAATTGGAACTGGAGGTAGTTGAGCTGCGGAGGAAGAACAAGGAGCTGCTGTATGAGAAGAGAGATCTCATTATGAAGTTGGATGCAGCAGAAGGCAAAATAACAGAGGTACATAGCTATCCTACTCTGCATAATTATTTATCTCTGAAACTCATGACAATATGCAGCAGCAGATGACGTTACCTGTTATTTTTTCATGGGAGCTCTAGTTGCAGACTGACAGCAGCTTTGATACAGGCCCATCGTCTGCTAGTCTCTAGCTGGGAATAAAAAATTAGCTTGTGCTGTTGTTTTCATTTCTGAATTTAGAACCAAATTATATGCTCTTTTATAAACAAAACAGTAATTTCATTAACAAAACTGCGAATTTGAATTTGCTCATGCACATGATTACCAGTGTGCACATAACAAAAAGCTATTGCAGTCCAACAGAATATACAGTAAGCTGAAGTATTCTACTGAGGCAGACATATGTATAATTGTCACATTAGATAGAATCTCAGAATCTCTACAAAAGAATAGTACGTACTGATTTCCAGTGAGGTATTGGGTAGAGATGATGTAATTTCAAACATGTTCTAATGACAAACCTTATGATCATGCAGAGTGATGTTGTTGCACATGTACAAGAAGAGATAAATAAGCTGAGACAGACAAATGAGGACCTTACAAAGCAAGTGGAAGGCCTACAAATGAATAGATTCAGTGAAGTAGAGGAGTTGGTTTACCTGCGTTGGGTCAATGCTTGTCTGAGATTTGAGCTCCGAAACTATCAGACACCCTCAGGGAAAGTCTCTGCACGGGACCTTAACAGGACCCTGAGCCCAAAGTCACAGGAGATGGCCAAACACCTGATGCTGGAGTATGCAGGATCTGAAAGAGGCCAAGGTGACACTGACCTTGAAAGTGTTTCGTCTATGCCATCTTCACCTGGAAGTGAAGACTTCGACAACATCTCAATTGACAGTTCCTCCAGCAAATACAGCTTCCTAGGCAGAAGAACTAATCTGATGCAAAAGCTCAAGAAGTGGGGAAGGAGCAAGGATGACAATAGCAGTTTAGCATCCCCAACACACTCCCTACACAGTGGCTCTCCAATGAGGCAGAAACCAAAGGGGCCCCTGGAAGCTCTCATGCTAAAAAATGTGGGAGATGGTATAGCCATAACAACATATGGAAAGAGTGAACAAGATCCCAACGGCATA
This sequence comes from Tuctoria greenei, assembly GCA_036927565.1. Taxonomy (NCBI): domain Eukaryota; kingdom Viridiplantae; phylum Streptophyta; class Magnoliopsida; order Poales; family Poaceae; genus Tuctoria; species Tuctoria greenei. Next base: position 304,401,484 of record JAYESD010000001.1, read on the forward strand.
TTAGATGAAGCAAATGTTGCGTCCTCATTCCATCTGATGTCAAAGACTGTCGAAGGTTTTGCTGATGAGAAATATCCTGCATACAAAGATAGACACAAACTTGCAACTGAACGGGAGAATGCAATAAAAGAGAAGGCTGGGCAAGCAAGAGCACATAGGTTTGGTGGTGGTCATAGTTCAGCTCTTATTTCCTCCCCAAAAGGTGCACTCCCTCCAAAACTTGCTCAGATCAAAGAGAGGGCACCTCTGGCCAATGCTGAATCTGGTGAGCAATCAAGTGATGACAAGTACAACCCCCTGGTGGTGAGCCAGTTAAAGCTTGCCAACATTGAGAAAAGAGCTCCAAGAGTCCCAAGACCACCTCCTGTGCCATCGGCTACTGCTTCAGGTGGTACCAATGCTACAAGTGGAGCACTGCCGCCACGTCCACCAGGTGTACCTCCTCCACCACCTCCTCCAGGGAAACCTGGTGGCCCACCACCACCGCCACCACCTCCAGGTGCTCTATCCAGAAGCCTATCTGGTGGTGACAAGGTACACCGTGCGCCGGAGATTGTGGAGTTCTATCAAAGCCTCATGAAGCGTGAAGCCAAGAAGGAGACATCGATCAGATCATCATCAACCAGTGTTTCTGATGTAAGGAGTAATATCATAGGAGAGATTGAAAACAGATCAACATTCCTCTTAGCTGTAAGTATCTTCTGCCGACACCACCTTGCATAGCAATCCTGCAAAAGCCAAGCAATTATTAATAACCTGCTCATTATAAATGGCACTATGTTTTATATGAGAAATGAGCAAAAACATGGAATGGTTCAGGTCAAAGCTGATGTGGAGACACAAGGAGAATTTGTTGAATCTCTAGCCAATGAAGTCCGAACAGCAAGATTTGTAAATATTGGTGATGTTGTCGTATTTGTAAATTGGCTGGATGAGGAGTTATCCTTCTTGGTAAGCAGCCCCATCATGTTCTCCATACAACAAATAGAAAGTTGTGCTAGTGTATCCTGTGATAGGTATTGAATTTTAAGGTGCATATTATCTACAGCTAATTAAGGATATATAATGTTTTTAGGTTGATGAGCGAGCAGTGCTGAAGCACTTCGATTGGCCAGAGAGCAAAACTGATGCATTAAGAGAAGCAGGTTTTGAGTATCAAGACCTGCATAAGTTAGAGAACAAGGTTTCATCCTTTACTGATGATACAAAACTTGCATGTGAAGAAGCTCTCAAGAAGATGTATTCCTTGCTTGAAAAGTAAGTGTCTCCTCTGAAATAACATTCTCGCTAAGATGGCTCTTCAGAGTGAAAAAAAATAATGATTTGCCAAATCTAAAATATATGGTAAAAAGAACTTATGAGAGTAATAGTTTTAATTTTTTTCTTAAAAACTAGAGTAACGGTTTCAATGAACTAACAAGTGTATATATGCCAGAGTGGAGCAGAGTGTCTATGCACTACTCCGTACAAGAGACATGACTGTTTCGCGCTACAAGGAGTATGGGATACCAGTCGACTGGCTGTCTGATTCTGGAGTAGTTGGCAAGGTGTGCACCTCTAGCATTAATTTCCCGCCGGTTAACAACCTATACCATCGAACTTATGCTAATTTTTAATTCGTTATAAAGGTGAGTATGTTTTTGTCAGTGTATGCACCCAAACTAACTCGAAATTTGATTTTATATTACATTGGGGTAGATTAAATTGGCATCTGTTCAGCTGGCAAATAAGTATATGAAGAGGGTTGCATCAGAACTTGATGCATTGGAAGGCACCGAGAAAGAGCCCAACAGAGAGTTCTTACTTCTACAGGGTGTAAGATTTGCTTTTCGAGTGCATCAGGTAAAGAGGAACTCCAGATTGCGTTAAGTAACTTGGTTACTTACTTTACAGGAAAACGGAAATTTGTTTGGTAACTTATTCTTGAACCTTTTACAGTTCGCCGGAGGCTTTGATGCAGAAAGCATGAAAGCTTTTGAAGAGCTCAGAAGCAAGATGACTACACAGACATCTGCGCCCCCAGATATCTGAAGCGTAACCCAGAACACAGGGAACTGCATTGTTTTTTTAGTAGAAAGTGTACAAAAGATAAGAGTGAATTTCAGTTTACAGTCCAGCAAGTTGTATATTCATCCAAGGGTACAGGTTTCTGGTGTACATATACTACAATTTTTAGTACCACTGTACTCCAACCATCCCAAAATACTTGTCACTCACTAGTTCAAAAAGAAAACTAGAGGGTGAAAAGTATTTTGGGATGGAGGGAGTATATAATTGCATTTAAAGGTTGTGTTATGAACTGTAAACAAGCAGTCTGTAGAAATGTCACACGAGATGCAAGTTTTTCCGCAGCTAAAGTGCACAACGCCACGATCTGGTAGTCCGAACTATGGTTATTGCTGCTCAAACTGAACCTTAATGCCTAACTCAATGTGACATTTTTAAGAACATCGCTAATGTACGGATTTTAGATCTAATTCACTACTTATATGACGCACCTGATGACTTGAAAGTCGAGTCTGCGGCTGCGGCAGCGTGGTCCGCCCCGAACGGAGAGTTGACCACTCCTAATGGGCGGATGCGCTCGGCTTGTCACCAGCTACTCGCCGGAGCTGAGGTGGATGAAGGCCGGCCGCCGACGGGGGAATGTACCGGCGACGAAGCTGTCGTGGATCGTGACCCCCTCGACAACTGGGCCTAAGTGGGCCGTTAGGAGCAGCGTCACGCGCATCGGGCCTGTATGTTTCAGTAACCAAACCACCTCTATATGGGCTGGATGAGGCGCTTTACACAGCCCACATGTACTCTGCCTGGAAGTAGTCAAGCCCAGCTCAATGTAAGGGGAAAAAAGAGTCGGGATTTGCACCACCAACCACCACCGAGTCACCGTCTTCCGGCTGGCCGGCCGCCGGCGAGACGTGAATAACTGTCGTGACCTGCCGCTGTTGCGGCAACCGCTATGAGCACAGAGCCCGGCCAAGTGCCAACTTCGGTGGCCACCAAATTACTCGCCGCCAGGCTCAGCGCGTGCAACGACATGACAAAATTTGATATGATCCGAAGAACACGGTGAAACAAAATGGTAGTAAAACGACTAAACGAGTGCGGAGTATATTCCAGGAGCATAGCAAAAGTGCGAGTGATTTCGTTCGTCGTTTCGCTCCCAGACCAGACAAACACACGTCCCCCATGCAAACTCCGCGCCTTGCCACGTGCCGGCGCGACCACGTCGGTCTCCGCGCCTTTAACTCCTGCCCGCCATATGCAAACTGCAGTCCAGAGTGAGATCAGTACATTATACACAGCCTCCTCGAAGCCACGCGACGCGACGCGACGCGAGCATGGCAGATCGGCAGCACGGCGCCGAGAGTGCGGACTCGTCGGCGGCGCTGCTGCGACGGTCCAGCTCGACGCAGGTGGTCGGGTTCCTGACGCTGCTCGTCTGCGGCGCCGTGCTCCTCCTCCTGACGGGGCTAACGCTCACGGGCGCCGTGGTGGCGCTCGTCTTCCTGGTCCCGCTCGCGCTGCTCACCAGCCCCGTCTGGGTGCCCGTGGCCATCGTGCTCTTCGTCCTCGCCGCCGCCGCCGTCTCCGCCTGCAGCTTCGTCGTGGTCGCGCTCGCCGCGGGCACGTGGATGTACCGGTACTTCTCGGGGCGTCGCCCCGTGGGCGCCGACCGGGTGGACTACGCGCGGAGCCAGATCGCCACCACGGCCAGCCACGTCAAGGACTACGCGCGCGAGTACGGCGGCTACCTGCACGGCCGCTCCAAGGACGCCGCGCCGGGAGCTTAGGCGCCGCCGTGCACCACGTGCGTCGCTGTCTCTTGGTTCCTTCGTGTTGTCAATTTATTCCCGTACGTGTTTTCCCATAGTTAGGGCGCTACTCTGGATGTGTCTAGTGATTGGCTTTTGCTGAGATTGGAGTGCACGGGCTTTCAAGAATAAAATCATGTTAATTCCTTTGCGTCTGTATATTTTGATAATTTTACTGCGATGGCAAAAATGGGAGTTAATATTATCATTTTGTGCTCACTCTTCTCCTCTTTTCTTTGATGTAGTGGTACATCTAGTAGTTGCCAAGATGCATGTTACTAGAAGTCCTCGACATTATAGATCATGCATGGTCTTCCTTGGGCAAATGGTTTTACAGAAAATATATGCAGATAATTCGGCTGATAATACAATTCAAAATGTTAGTATTACCAGATTTAGTTAAAACTAAAAAAATAATTGAACGGTAACACGCACTCCCTCTGTTTTTAAACACGATAACCCAAATGCATGCATGTGTGTCTAATTGTATGGATGGGGATCAACCTTGGACACGCGAGGCGGACTATATTAGGCGGTTACCCTAAAGTTTGGTTTTCTTGCCTTGTTGGTTACTTGATTAACCAAAAATAATTAGCATCTACTCCCAATATTTCAATAAATGATATCTTTGAATTAATTTTCTATATTTGAGGATTGGGGAATAATTTGTTTTTTTTCTCTCTACTTACCTAATTCTGTTGTGGGCTCTCGGTTGTGACAAGTATGTATCCGACGGCTCTGGATACTTTGATGACATGAATCGAACCACTGCTGCGAATCCGACGGCTGCGGGTTGCCTGATGACACGTACCGGCCTCCAACACAGGACAAGGCTGCAGCAGCAGCACTACTACAAAAACCGGTCCCGATCGAAAGGAGGCGTGGGGCGAGGCAGGCGGCGATGGGGCGCCGTCTTTTCTTGTTCGCTGCGGCGCTCATGGGTGAGCACTCGTCGCCGTCTAATTTCTTTCGCATTTTTTTCTCCAAAAAGTCGAATCAATGAAGCTTTCATGATCTTCTTGCAGCGGCGGCGTCGTTGGGGGCGGCGTCGTTCGCGATCCCAAGATTCTCCGCTCCCTTCGGACTCGAAGCAGCGTCGGGGGAGTTCTGCGTGCGCTATTACTGGCCACCGTCGAGCGCGCCCTTTCCCCTGGGCCAGGCGGCAGCCATCCACCTCGGCAACACCAGGTCGTGCATCGCCGGCTACGGGAGCTGGAGAGGCGACCCCGGGAGCGTGTACCGGTTCTGCATCCCCTCCTGGGTTGCCTTCAGTGACAAGGAGGGCACTCTCACCGGCGAGGCGGCCAGGGACCACGCCGCCCTCAGCCCCGCGACAGCCATCTCCGGCTTCACGCGCCTCATCCACCGAAGGCATGCATCCATCTCTCTCCCCCTCTCTCAGTTTTCGTGTGTGTGTAGCAGATCTGCCTGCCTAGGCCTGGCTGAGTTGAGCTGAGCTGAGCTGAGCTGAGCATTATTGATTGTTTTCTTTGGCTGCAATGCAAGTAGGCCCGAGGATCCCCGGGTGAAGCAGGAGATGGAGCTTGTGCCGTACAATTTTACCAGCGAGCTGGGATGGGCCTCCGTCCAGTTGGAGACGGGCCAGGTTTTCTCTCCCGACCATCTCGCCGGCGTCCTCATCTCAGAGCTGAAGCGCATGGCGGAGGCGCACCTGGGCCGCGAGATCCGGTATGTTGGTGATGTGCCCAAGAGGCAATCATAACAATTCGGGTTCAGGCCTATTGGATATTTGATCCATAAGCAATTAGGGTACTAATGGGCCTGCGACCTAAAAGCCCATTAGTACGCCTATAAATATGAGAGGTAGGGTTAGGGGCTAATCATCCCACCACGTGACAGCCCTAGCCGCCACCCCTCGCAGGCCTCACGCCGAGACCCTTACCGCGCACGCGGTGCTAGCACACCGGTGCACGGCGTTCCTCTCCGTACGTGTGGACTCCGTGGAGGCGTTGCTGCTACTGCTGCGCTGATCGGCTACGACGATCGTGATCGTCTACCTGCTGCTGTGACGAGGACGAGGAGAAGACGAACGAGATCGTCTACTTCCCTTACACCGACGCGCATCAACGTTCCGCTGCGCTGCGCATCTAGTGGTAACGATCCATGACCGCTGTACTCGCATGTTTCCTGGGTGATGCGGTAGAGTTGCTAGAGTAGCTTTCCGCTGATTTTCTAACAGTGGCATCAGAGCCGACTTGCATAGTTTTTGGTCTGAATCTACTGCAGACATGTTCATACGATGAATTTTTCGCACGGTTTTTGGGGTTTGGAATTGGTTAGAGTAGATTGCGATCGTATATGACTAAAGGGTCAGTTCGTGCTCCTTCTCTGCTGTGTGCGCAACCTGTCCCTACCGGCTGGAATCACCATCGGGACTAATCGCGTACATAGCTAACAGATTGAGCCAACAGACCACGGTCATGAGTCACGATCTACTCATGAATAACCGATCACATTGAAAATTTGAGACATTCTGAATGTCTCGGATTCGGGGTGATTTGATCAATCCGATGAGATTTTCATAGTGATTTCATAGATGTGATCTATGTAATTCCGTTTGGTGTTCAGGGCGCTGCCCTGAAACCCGCGGGGGGCGGCTCCCCCCTCGACCCCCCGCCCGTTAACCGGCTAGCGGGACCGCCGTTTTGCTGTCTGCTATAGCGATTACATAATATCGTTTTGCGCTAGAAACCGTTCTACGCTTAACTCGTTTTTGCAGGGAATGATGTGAATGGTATGGCCTAATGTGATGTGATAATCTGTGTGTAATATTCATGCGGCCTGCGTGCTGCAAAATTAACACAACCGGGTTGAGGTTGTCACATAATTGTATAACGACCTGCGTGTCGACCTGTGATGCTTGATCTCTCTTGTAATTTATTTGGTAGCTATTAATTGTATTAGCTTCTTTTATTATCATGGAGATGTCCTCAAGCATGGTGGAGATGGAGATCACCACAAGAAGGGAAGCATGGCAGCTCAGATCTTAATGGAACCATGGCGATGGAGACCATTATGATTCTAAAGGCCATACTATTCACAATGTGATATTATCATATGCCTGTGATGCTTATTACTTTCTTTTCATGCTCTTCATATGGTGGATGTTTTGTCATGATAGAATAGCTTCCCTCACAAAAGTTGAGCATTTGATGCCATTTACCAATAGCTGCACCTATGTTATTTTGATCGTTGTGTGGTAGGTTTGCCAAAGCAAAGTACCATCATCTATCGTAATTCATAGGGTGAATGTTGGACATTCACATGCATAGTGTTGGTTTACTCAACAAAGCTATCAAAACGGTTTTGGGCTTTAAGGCATAGAGTTGGGAGCCGGGGCATTGGATGTCACCCAACAAACAAGAGTCATATAGGGATATGATTAACAATTGTTGTTTACCTATGTCACTATTTTCCTAGCCGTGAAGCCAAAGCTCACTAGGAATTAGTGAATATGGATCTTGAACCACTATATATCGTTAGAGGGAAGACGATGATAATATAGTGGTAATATCTTTTATTAAACTGTTAATAGAAGATTGGTACATAACATAGTGCTAAACCTTGCATATTTATTTTCTATTGTAGATCATGTCTGCTAGTAACAATTCCGGTTTCAATTTGCGATCTGTGCTTGAAAAGGAAAAGCTCAATGGAGCTAACTTTATCGATTGGTACCGCAACCTGAGAATCGTTCTCAGGCAAGAGAAAACCGAGTACGTTCTTCTGCAGCCTTACCCTGATGACCTCCCAGCTGATGCAACTAATGCAGCACGTAGAGCTTATACGAAGCACTGCGATGATGCGCTTAATGTAAGCTGCCTCATGCTTGCCACTATGTCCTCTGATCTACAAAAACAGTATGAGCATACAGATGCTTATTCTATGATTGAGGGACTGCGTGGAATGTTTGAGAATCAAGCAAGAGCTGAAAGATACAATATCTCAAAGTCCTTGTTCTCATGCAAGCTGGCGGAGGGTAGCCCGGTCAGCCCTCATGTAATCAAGATGATTGGTTACATTGAAACTTTGGGCAAACTTGGTTCTGAACTCAAGGATGATCTGTCTATTGACGTTGTTCTCCAGTCGCTCCCACCGAGCTACGAGCCATTCATATTGAATTTTCAAATGAATGGCATGGAGAAAACTTTGGCTGAATTGCATGGGATGCTTAAAACAGCCGAAAAAAGCATTAAGAAAAATGCCAATCATGTGATGATGGTACAAAAGGAGAATAAAAAGAGGAAGCGTGTGACGCATCCTAAAGGCAAAGGCAAGGTAAAGGTTCCCGATGAGCCCTCAAGCTCAAAGTCTAAGCCAAAGGGCAAATCTGGCCCTTCTCCTGATGATGAATGCTTTCACTGTCATGGTAAGGGACACTGGTCTAGGAACTGCAAGAAGTACTTGGAGGATATGAAGAAGAAGAAGGGAAGTGAGACTTCCGCTTCAGGTATAAATGTTATAGAAATTAACATTGCATTATCTTCTAGTGAATCATGGGTATTTGATACCGGATCGATGATTCACACTTGCAAATCATTGCAGGGTCTAAGTGAGACTAGAAGATTTGCAAAAGGCGAGTTGGATGTTCGTGTTGGCAATGGAGCAAAGGTTGCGGTCATAGCTGTCGGAACTTACCACTTGTCATTACCCTCAGGATTAGTTTTGGAATTGAATAATTGTTATTGCATTCCTACTTTGAGCAAGAATATTATCTCTTCTTCGTGTTTAGAAGAAGTTGATGGTTATGAGATTGTAATAAAGAACAAATGTTGTTCTATTTATTACAATAATATTTTCTATGCTCAATGTCCATTGGTGAATGGATTATATGTTCTTGATCTTGAGGATAAAACTGTTTGTAACATTAATACCAAAAGGGCTCGTCATAATGATCTAAGTCCCACTTTTATTTGGCATTGTCGCTTAGGTCATATAAATGAGAAACGCATTGAAAAACTCCATAAAGATGGTTTACTAAGCTCATTTGATTTTGAATCACTTGACACATGCGAATCTTGTTTGTTTGGGAAGATGACCAAAGCACCCTTCACAGGTCAAAGTGAGAGGGCGACTGACTTGTTGGGACTTATACACACAGATGTATGTGGACCAATGAGTTCAATTGCCAGAGGTGGTTTTCAGTACTTCATCACATTTACCGATGACTTTAGTAGATATGGTTATGTCTACCTAATGAGGCACAAGTCTGAATCCTTTGAAAAGTTTAAAGAATTTCAGAATGAAGTACAGAATCAATTGGGCAAGACAATCAAATTTCTACGATCTGATCGTGGGGGTGAATATTTGAGCCATGAATTTTATGATCATTTGAAACAATGTGGAATTGTTCCACAATTGACTCCACCTGGAACGCCTCAATGGAATGGGGTGTCCGAGCGGAGGAACCGAACCTTGTTGGACATGGTTAGGTCGATGATGAGCCAAGCAGATCTTCCACTATCCTTTTGGGGTTATGCTCTTGAAACTGCTGCGTTTACACTAAACAGAGTCCCAACTAAGTCTGTTGAGAAGACACCATATGAGATGTGGACCGGGAAACGTCCCGGATTGTCTTTCCTCAAAGTTTGGGGATGTGATGTTTATGTCAAACGTTTGACGTCAGACAAACTCACTCCAAAATCAGACAAATGCTTCTTTGTGGGATATCCTAGGGAAACCAAAGGGTATTATTTTTATAATAAAGCAGAGGGTAAAGTGTTTACCGCTCGCAATAGTGTCTTCTTGGAGAAAGAGTTTCTCTCAAAAGGAGTTAGTGGGAGCAAGGTGCATCTTGAAGAAATTCAAGAAATACCTGAAAATGTTTCAACACCCACCGATCCTATACAGGATGTACAAGATGTTGTGCAACCAGTTGATGAAACACCAGCCCCACGAAGGTCTACGAGGGTACGTCGTGCGACTGAAAAGTTAACGCTTCTAACCACGGAGCAGCATGACATGGTATTGTTAGACAATAATGAGCCCACAACCTATACTGAAGCAATGATGGGACCCGACTCTGAGAAGTGGCTTGGAGCCATGAAATCTGAAATTGAATCCATGCATGAAAATCAAGTTTGGAACTTGGTTGATCCAATCGAAGGTGTGAGACCTATCGATTGTAGATGGATTTTCAAGAAAAAGACTGATATGGATGGAAATGTTCACATCTATAAAGCGCGATTGGTAGCGAAAGGTTTCAAACAAATTCAAGGTGTTGATTATGATGAAACTTTCTCACCCGTTGCAATGCTTAAGTCTGTTCGGATTCTTCTAGCAATTGCTGCATATTTTGATTATGAAATATGGCAAATGGATGTCAAAACAGCCTTTCTTAATGGAAGTCTGACTGAGGATGTGTACATGACACAACCTGAGGGTTTTGTCGATCCTAAAAATGCTAGTAAAATATGCAAGCTTCAAAAGTCCATCTATGGACTGAAGCAAGCATCTCGGAGTTGGAATCTGCGTTTTGATGAAGTAATCAAAGGGTTTGGTTTCATCAAGAACGTAGAAGAACCTTGTATTTACAAGAAGTTTAGTGGGAGCACACATGTATTTCTGATCCTATATGTAGATGACATATTATTGATCGGAAATGACATTTCAATGCTTGATGATGTTAAATCCTCATTAAGAAAAAGTTTCTCAATGAAGGATTTAGGAGAGGCAACGTATATTTTGGGCATAAAGATCTATAGAGATAGATCTAAAAGGCTAATTGGATTAAGTCAAGATACATATATTGACAAGATATTGAATCGGTTCAATATGCAAGATTCCAAGAAAGGTTTCTTGCCAATGTCACATGGCATTACTCTAAGCAAGAGTCAGTGTCCTTCGACACCTGATGAGCAAAAGAGGATGAGAGCGATTCCTTATGCTTCGGCTATTGGATCCATCATGTATGCCATGCTATGTACACGCCCAGATGTATCTTATGCTCTAAGTATCACGAGTAGATATCAATCAGATTTTGGTGAGGCTCATTGGACCGTTGTCAACAACATCCTTAAGTACTTAAGAAGAACTAAGGATGCATTCTTAGTGTTTGGAGGTGAAGAAGAGCTGGTTGTAAAAGGTTACACTGATGCCAGCTTCCAAACTGATAAGGATGATTCTAGATCACAATCCGGTTTTGTATTCTGCCTCAATGGAGGGGCAGTGAGCTGGAAAAGTTCCAAGCAAGATACAGTAGCAGATTCAACCACGGAGGCGGAGTATATTGCAGCTTCTGAAGCTGCAAAGGAGGCTGTTTGGATCAGAAAATTTGTTTCTGAGTTGGGTGTTGTTCCTAGCGCGTCCAGTCCTGTGGATCTCTACTGTGACAATAGTGGGGCCATCGCACAGGCAAAGGAGCCTAGATCACACAAACGATCCAAACACATACTACGACGCTATCACCTCATTCGAGAGATCATCGACCGAGGTGATGTGAAGATATGCAAGGTGCACACGGATTTGAATATTGCAGATCCGTTGACAAAGCCTCTTCCACAATCAAAGCATGAGGCACACACGAGATCTATGGGTATTAGATACTTACATCAGTGATCATAATGTGTAGTGGGAGACTTGTGTCACAGCTATGTTTATGTACTATTAAATAAATTGTTATATGAGTAATCATTATCTACATTGATCATCAAGTATGTGACTTGTTCGTGAAACTCTTTGTTAAAAGTAATGTTACTCTAGATGATCCCTAGTCTATATCATTATATGAGATAATGATTGCATACAGACTAGCACATGTATTAATTGATGATCACGTTTCACGGATCATAGATATAGAGATATCAAATTAATAATGTGAACACATGTTAGTGAACATGGTGTTGGATTGACCCACTCCAAGACACTGCTGGGATTGTTATTTCCATATGTGCCATCAGTTGGTCTTGGGTGATACACCTGCTAGATCCTTAGACCTGAGATCGCCATTGTTTCTCACTATGCGTAGTTGTGTACTTTGAGACTACCAAACGCTACTCCGTAACTGGGTAGTCATAAAAGTAGTCTTCGGGTATATAATGAAACATAGAATGTGATGTGTGCGGATCAAGATGGGATTTGCCCCTCCTAAATAACAGGAGAGATATCTATGGGCCCCTCGAGATAGTTGGATTTGAAAGTGCATGGCCATGCCAAGGTGATTAAAGGTTAATCACAGTGACTAAAAGTTAGTCACGGAATGAATCCACTATTTGATCGAGTGAATGGTCGAGCTATCACAAGGATGGCACGCATCTCGCCTTGAGCTTGACTGGTATCGTGAGGCAAAGGGATTAGCACGTTGAATGTATCTAGGTTCGGCCGATATGATCTTTATGTACAGTCGGGAGTCAGTATGTCCTGCTAGGTACCTCTACTGACTTGTGGTTGGAAATGGTTTCCATTCACAACCGACTGCTCATGAACCTAACGGGTCACACACTTAAGGAGTTAGAATATCGAAAATCTTGGCTAGATGATTGTCTCTAGTGCAAGTGGGAGATTGTTGGTGATGTGCCCAAGAGGCAATCATAACAATTCGGGTTCAGGCCTATTGGATATTTGATCCATAAGCAATTAGGGTACTAATGGGCCTGCGACCTAAAAGCCCATTAGTACGCCTATAAATATGAGAGGTAGGGTTAGGGGCTAATCATCCCACCACGTGACAGCCCTAGCCGCCACCCCTCGCAGGCCTCACGCCGAGACCCTTACCGCGCACGCGGTGCTAGCACACCGGTGCACGGCGTTCCTCTCCGTACGTGTGGACTCCGTGGAGGCGTTGCTGCTACTGCTGCGCTGATCGGCTACGACGATCGTGATCGTCTACCTGCTGCTGTGACGAGGACGAGGAGAAGACGAACGAGATCGTCTACTTCCCTTACACCGACGCGCATCAACGTTCCGCTGCGCTGCGCATCTAGTGGTAACGATCCATGACCGCTGTACTCGCATGTTTCCTGGGTGATGCGGTAGAGTTGCTAGAGTAGCTTTCCGCTGATTTTCTAACACGGTACGCGGTCATCACCGTGCCCCGTCACCTGAACTACGACGGAAGGCAGCGCGTCGAGTTCGCTGCGACATCGCAAGCTGGCTTCCGGATTGCCGAAGTCGTTGACCAGCAGATCGCCGCGGCGGCGGCGCACGGCCACCACACGGAGCAGGGCGACGGCAAGGTCGTCCTTGTCTTGCACGTTGGCGGTCGCACGTCCCACGCGACCCTCTTCAAGTTTGTCAAGGGCAAGACTAGGTTGATCCATGCGCGCGATGATCTTTTCCTCGGAGGCAAGTCCTCCGACTTCCTCTCCTCCTGCATAGGAATACGAATAGAATAGATTCGTGCCATTGCCATTGCTTGCTTGAATCGATTACATTCGTGGCGGTTGCAGGTGATGACTTCACTGCGAGGGTTGTGGACCACATGGTGGAGCTCGTCAAGCAGCAGCACGGCGTTGACATACGGCATGATCGGGTCGCCGTGCTCCGGTTGACGGCGGCGTGCGAGCAAGCCAAGAAGTTTCTCAGCGAGCGGCAAGAGACGGTGGTCCGGGTGCAGTCGCTCGCCGACGGCGTGGACCTGTTCTCAGCGCGGCTCACGCGGGCCAAGTTCGAGGAGCTGAACCGGGACCTGTTAGACAGGGTCATGGGCCTGGTGGATGGGGTGGTGATGAAGCCCCGAGTGGTGGAGGAGCGCAGGGGCATGCTCCGCCATCTCATCTACGCGGCTTTGGAAACGGTGACGGGACGTAGCCTAGAGGCGGAAAGGCGCAAGGGCTTCGTCGACGAGATCGTTGTCGCCGGCGGCAGCTGCAGCATCCCCAAAATCCGTGAGCTCGCCAAGGACTACTTCCGCGGCAGGGAGCCTAATGGAGGCATGGAACCCGACGAGGCCGTCATCCATGGCGCACTGCTTCTTTCTCGCCCCGAGGCAGCTGGGTACTTGCAGCGTTGCTTGCACTAGTAGCACTAGTTTAATCCCTCTCTCTTTCCCCGAAGGGCCTTGTTCTGTTTAATCTCGAGTACTGTATTAATAAAGCGTCATTGATCCAACTGATGTTAAGCTGAGTTTGAGTCAAACAAACTGATGTTCCAGCAGCTAGTAAAACCATACTAGCAATAGCCCTGTTCTGTTGTGTTCTAAAATACTAGTAGATGACAGTCAATAAATCACAGATTTTTTATCCTGAACGACATATATTTAATATCGGAAAGAGTATATACTATCTCATGGAACATGTTCCATCACTTCCTCAGCGACCCGTATCCTCTGCAGTGGTGTTGAAAATTCAGATGTTGCTACAGTTGCCTGTTGTAACGCTGTAGCAAACAGAGCACACTTGCCTGTTGTAACGCTGTAGCAAACAGTAAGTTTGGATACTGTAGCAATACCCCATCACTGTTTTACTATTGCTGTAGCAGTTGATCTAGTCCATCCATTTTTTCATCAAGTGACTGAAAATGAAGCTAATACAGAGTACTGTACCTTCTCAAAGTATTGTACCTTCTCTGCATGGAGACCTCTAATTCAGAGAATATGAATCCCTTCCTCATACCCTAAATCTTTATCCAACAGAAATAGGTGGAGATGCTCATCGGCCGACTGCACATAGGAGCACTCCACAATGTCTTTAGATCCTTCAAGCATTGCGTCTGCAAAAACAGCACGAGCATTGCTGCAAAATAAGAGTATTCTTTCCGTCTTTTTTATAGTTGAAAAATAAACTACAAAGTAACAAACTTTTAGAAACAGAAAGAGTATTTAGCTTAGTAAAATGAAATAACTAATACGGTCTGGATAACTGACTGCAGTTTGAAACATCAGTAGAGAAGTTACTAATAGGGTTTGAATATATTGTGGATCTAAATCATAAGACACAATATAAAAATGATAAATTAGCACGAATGCAGGATATTTATACATGGTGGAATAGCTGGTAGAAGCAGACTATCAACTCTCCAGTGGTCCTATATTCCAACAACTGCAAAGCACTATCAGAAAAAGCTGACATTTAAGACTGTTTTTATTTTCAGGCTCACAATATCTATTCCGTTTGACAACATGAATTTCAAGATAAAATAATCCTATCGAAATTCCAAACTAACACTAGCCTTCCGCACCAATTTCAAGGTGCAGTGCAGCCGGTGAAGGATCTAGTTCTATAATGAATCTAACCCAATGACTGGTGGCTGCTGCAGTCCCAGTGCTCAAGACAGGAGCAGATGCCTAGGCCAAGATGAATTGTCCACAAGTAAAAATAAATTGTACTAGCAGATATTAGGATGAACAAAGTGACTAAAACTGTAGCAGATATTAGGATTAACAAAGCGACATAGCAAACGATTTATGGGTTCCAAGCAGAATTCTGGTCCAGAAGCACCCAACTGTATGAAGTAAAAGAAACAAAAAAAAAACGCATATTCCCCTTTTAATATGTAAACGTCAATTCGAAAAGAAAAGAAAAAACAAATCCAGGTTCGCAGAGTAGTTAAAGGTCCATAGTACACAGCACACATATCACTTGATAACATAATATCCAACAAAGTCCAGGTTCGCAAAGTAGTTCAACATCCATGTCTCACGATAACATCAGTAGAAGCAAACTAGTTAAACATCCATGTCTCTCACGATAACATCAGTACATCCAACTAATTATTCCTCTTACTTCTCATCCCGCTCACTTGCACTTGCACTAGCCTGCATACGACGAAAAGAATTTGTTATATAAAATCATTGTTATAGCAGCTAACAGAGCAACAACACCATAATAAATTAGACATCCAACCGCACCCTAAATCAGTAATATATACAAATCAGCTTATCAATTTATCCTCTTATTCGACAATTTGTGCGATCCCAAACGAAATGGAATGTAGGACGATTTTCATAAAATTAATTTTTGTATTCATCAACTAGTAGTGTACTATAACGTATACTTGCAAAATGCATGTAGAAGAACGGTACTTACTACGTATTGATCACTCACGCGGAGAATGAGAAAACAGCATCATCTAACAAGCTCCCTGCCGAAAGCCAAATCGACTGCCTTGGATGTCAAATATCGTCTCAAATGATCGGGTCACCCTGTTCCCTAATACCTCGATTTGCTCCTCTTGGCCATGAGCAAAGTTTGAGCAGAAACCAATTTTTGGGTCGTTGTAGAATGCATTCTTAGGAGGCAGGGTGAGTTTGACAGTTCCAGCGAATCCAATTTCTACCACAAGCAAGCTTGACCAGTTAGTGAAAGGCGTGTAGGCTCCCTTCGAGTTAAGCAAGTCACTTTGCGACTGAAAGCATAATAACTTATCACTCCAGGGATTGCTCCGAACATACCCAAGACCCTTCATTGCTTGTTCGATGCTCTCGGCAAGACTATTGAAGGTCTCAGTTGAAAGGTAAGTGAATGGTGATCCAGAGTCCACCAACATCTCTGATTTCGAGTTGAGTATGTTTTGTCCGCCAAAAGTAAATGTGGTCATGAACAATGAATATGTCGATTTTAACCTTGATCCGAACAAGGGAGTATATCCATCTACACCTTGTCGGTCGTAGTCTCCCAAAGACATGTAACCTTTCTCTGTCTCCTCCATGGGAAAGCAGTATCGGAATGCCTTGTAGCCTATGAAAGGCGCTATCTGCTAAAAAAAAGATAGGTATGTGCTCCCAAATCCAAAAAGGCCCGCCTACATGGCCCAATACTCGATGTCTAAACTGCATCCGAACATCAAATTGATTGAGGTGTCATTGTTTCCAACAGATAACTTATCCTTTACTACCTTCCCAGCGCTGTATGCAGCATTGAATCCGTAGGATAAGCTGTACAAGCAGCTGTCCTCTTTCTCCATACAGTTAGCGGAAATCAATCTGAGTGCATTTTTGATCTGAACACAGTCATTCGATGAGCAGGACACCCGCTGGAATGTTGAGGATTTGGTTGGATCGAAAATGGGACCAGCTTGCTCGGGCTGCTTGTGGCAGTAGATTGTGCATGGCTCACACTGCACCCACGAAAATGTAGAACCCGTATCAATGGCCACGAGGTTCATCACCGGAGGAGTACCAAGTTTGATAGGCATGAGGAACACTAATTTGTTGAGGCTTGTATCTTCAATGACGTCAATTGATGTATCCATCTGATGTACTATCTCACCACTTGATGGCCTGGCAAGGGAGCGGAGGCACGGGTGGCTCTGATGGAACACGGGAAACTTGATGGCACCTTTCGAGTTGATTGAGTGATCTGTACCTGGATACGTATTATGGAGGAATAAGAGGCTATGCCGTTATTGTTATTTTATCATTATGCAGAAAAAAAATTAATGTTACAATTAAGGTGCGTACCAAACAGGTCGTCAGGGCAATGGTCGGCCTCCGAACTGGAGGAGGGAAGTCCTCCAGGCGCCGCCACAAGCAACAGCACCAGCAGCAGAAATTGATGAACCATTGAAAATCGCACCAGATGTTTAACTGGGATAAATGAAAGAAAGAATTCGATAAAATAACGAGAAAAAAATAAGACCCAACAGTAAACCACATTTTTCTGAGATCATCCCCTAACAACCCATTCTCTAACCTGTGTCGCGAGTATGTATATAAGAGAGGCGATGCTTTTTCGAAAGAAAAAAAAAAAGGAACAACAGAGGGAGAGAGGCGCTGAAAACAGCCGGGAGACACAAGAACAACACGAAAAGTTTACTACGTATTAGGGATCAAGAGTCAGGTTAATCACCCCCGCGCTATAGAAAAGTTTACTATTAGGGATCAAATTCAGTTGCAGTTTAATCTGAATTATCATAGTTTATTTCTATTTGTTATTGATTAATAGCCACGGTTAAATTATTTTTTTTCACTGATTGACTATAGAACACCAAAAAAATACTGGAATATATACTAGATCCGAACAAAAGGGGGGATTAGGGAATGTTTGGTTTGAAGCCACAATTTGTCACATTTTAACACACCTAAAGTTAGTCAAGTTTGACCACCTTAGACATGTGTTTGGTTTATAGCCACAATTGTGGCAAGATTCTTTGCCATCTAACTAGGTCCCACATGTCAAGGACTCAAAAAAGTGTGGCAAGATTTCCTTATGCTTGTCAAATTGTAGCTATAAAATAGAGCACATAACCTTAGTCAAGTTAGGTAAAAAAAATTAGCAAATTGTCACACCTGGTAATAAGAAGACTATCAGATGCTTTCCACATGTATGCTAGGATCAGTTCAACTCATACATGTGTAGACGCAAGTGAAATATCATAAATAATGTCATATTCGAGTACATCACCTTATTACATAAATGACCTTTTAGGTATAAAATAAAAGTACACAAGCAGCAGAAAAACATAACAAATGGCTCCAAACACAGGTGTTGCACGAGGGAGCGCCAGCCTAGAACATCTCCTCGGTATCTCCGTAGAAGTCCTGATTCTCCACCTCGGCGTCTTCATAGACTGGGGGGAAAGTATGCAACTAACAAGTTTGAGTACCAACGGTACTCGCAAGTTGGAAAGTTATGCCACGAGGTTTACAACAATGAAGGCAATAAATAGGTAAAGCACTATAGCAGTTACAACCTACTCTTAATGTTGTTAAGCACCTATAACTAGGTGGAATCCCCTACCAACATCCCAAAATAACCAGGTAAGTCCAAGCCCAAATCATCCATTTTGTAACCATGTGTGCTAATTATGAATTTGGTTCCAAGCCGCTCGTATCTGTGAGCACGGCTGTTTAGACAGTTTGACAAGACTCTCCATAGTGTGTATCCTTTACCTACAGTTCGTGATTTCATCCCCTGTTGCCAGGTGGACTAAGGTAAACCTCCCTGATGCCCGTGGTAGCTAACCACTATACACACTTCCGAAGGTGTGTGGCCAGGAGTTCATTACGAGGTGTTTCCGATGGTTCTCCCGACTTGCAATGGGTATTCTAAGGTTTCACCGCTCCGACACCTAGAGTCTATTTCCCCCCCGCCAAGAGAAGCCCTCTCTTGAGCCATGCGGATCTCAAGGCAAAACCCATTCCCCGCCCGTTCAATTACCTATGCTACATCGGGAGAGACCAAATTACTAAACCAAGTTGTCCCATATACAATTCTGTGGTGATACTAAAAGGGCTTAGCAACTTCTTCTATAAACCGGTCATTAGAATCCGATAGGTGTCAAGCCCCAAACCAAGGTCTTGTGCACACATGCACCAGTCCATACAAAACCCCCTATCAAATTCCTATCTACTAAATTCCAATATTGCCATCAATTCATGAATCATAATACATCAAATGTAAACTTATAGACAAATAGATCATATTTCAATTAAGCATGGCTAAGCCTAACTAAATAATAGTAAGACACCCAAACCATGTTGACAAGGAATATTGTGGAAAATCTAGGAAAACATAACATATGATTCATATTTTAATTTAGCATGCATCTAACTAAAATTTAATAAAAAGGGTACAAGATGGTCAAGGAACTTGCCTCCAAGTTGTGCCTGATGGTCGTCGGGAAATTGTTGCCCTTGAAGGTTAAAAGTCGGTTCTGGCCCGGACTCTAAATTATGACGATGCAAGAAAAATTACATACAATAAGAACACAATAAAGTGCAAACAATTAAAATAAACGTAAATTCCTACGCAAAAGTGATTTTATGGTTGATTTCAATTATAGGCATAAATCAATTGATGAGAATTTAGAGTTAAATGAAATATATTGAGTAAAACATATTTTAAACAATTTTTATATCATTTTTATATTTATTAGAAACCTATTATTAATTTTTAGAAATTTTTATCATTCAAAATATGCTTAAAATAGATTTATAACATAAAATGTACATTTTATAATTTTTACACTATTTTTAGTAATTATTTCTATGTGCAAACCAAATTTTATGAATTAAATATACTTAAAATGTATTTTATGATTAATTCAGAAATTTAAATGAATTAATAAAAATAATACAAAAATTTAAATAAGTTAAACCTAATTAGATATGTTTTTATAAATATTTTATATGAATTAAGGACTTTTATTTAATTTCCAGAATTACGAGGGGCTTTTCTGTAAAAACAGAACTATACCAGAGGCTAGAAACAATTTTTATTAAGTCCAGAGATTATTCTAAAATTTTCCAGAATTTATTTGCTATTTTATAATATTCCAGGGGCTTTAAAGCACTTTTTATTTAATTATCCAGCAATTTCCTAATTTCTAGAAAGTTTAGGGGCTAGTTTGACAATTCTAGGGGTTAGACTTGAATTCCAGAGGAATCCAGGGGGTAGCCCGCAATATTCCAGGGGCTTGGGCGCAAAATCGGCGGCGGGAAAAGAGGTTTGAACATGGGCCGTTGGATTTAAAATGGATGACCCAGATTTAAATAACCGAAGGGGTATCCTAGGATCTAATCTTGGCCGTTGAAACAAAATGGACGACGGTGAAAGTGCATCTAGGTTCCCCGTGGGTTTTGGATGATTGATGACGACAATTAAGTCGCTAATGAGCTCAAGTGATCTTAGCACATGTATGGACTCAATTGGAGACGCAAACCCTCAAAAAGGAAAAGGAAGGAAACGGAGTCAACTCGAAGCGTAGAAACTAGGGTTTCTAGCGTGATTGAGTTAGACTAGCCGTAGCAATAGGAGGGTGTGTGTGTAAAGTGCATTGAGATCAAGTTTGGGAGCTCAAAGTGGTTTAGAGGTCAAACCTATGAAAGAAATGAGTGATTGAGTGGTCTGGCCGTAGGGCCGGACTAGTCCGTGCAGGAGGCCGGACTAGTCCGTTCCTGGCCGGCCAAGTCCGTTTCTGGCCGGACCAGAAGGGTCTGACTGAGATCGGACTAGTCCGTTTGTGGCCGGACTAGTCCGGGTAGCTGTGAGTGGGTTTTGGGGATGAAGTCCCAAAACCACGGACTTGTCCGTTTTGGACCGGACCAAGAGGTCCTGAGTGAGAACGGACTAGTCCGCCCGTGGGGCCGGACTAGTCCGGATTGGCTAGAAAAGGTGCTTCTGTGGCTAAGTCCGGGAGGACCGGACTAGTCCGCCCTAGGGGCCGGACTAGTCCGTGGTCCTCAGACTAGTCCGTTTTCACACGGAGCAAAAGGCTCTGTGTGAGATCGGACTAGTCCGGTGTTGACCGGACTAGTCCGTTCTGGAAGTGACCGTTTGAATTTGAAGTTTGGCGGGTAGCGTGACGATAGTGTGTCAGCTGTCGGGACCTGACAAAGGGGTCAGTGGTCCCCTAGGCCGGACTAGTCCGGGCCAGTGGCCGGACTAGTCCGCCCTTTTGCTGAAGTCAGCAGATTGGGCTTGGGACCCCTATAAAAAGGGGACCCCCAGCCTCATTTCGAAAAACCTTGGAAAAACTCAAACCCTAGCGCCGCCACAGCCAACTTGGAGCACTCCTAAGCCTCCTTCTTGCCTACTTTCCCTCTAAAACTAATTCTTGAGTGGATTAGGGTTTAGTGAGGTGGAGAAGAGGAAGAACATCGCGCTTGTGCTCCCGGTTTGATCTCTTGCACTCGTTGAGTCTTTGTGGGCTGTGTATTGAGTTTGCTTTATTGTGTTGATCATCTTTGTGGTGTGGGAGCCTCAGTTTGTGAGAAGCCCCAACGAACTTTGTAATCACCGTTGTGATTAGTGGAGAACCAAGTTAGGCCCGTGCGGTAAACTTGGTGAGGGAAGGGTTGTTGGACCCGGTCCTTTTGTGGACTCCTCAACGGGGACGTAGATTCCTTGTGTGGAATCGAACCTCGGGATAAAATCCTTGCCTCCTTGTGTTCTTCGCATTCATTCTATTGATTACTTTGTTCTAGGGTTGGTAGTCTCGTTTCATACTCCGCATTGCTACAAACTTGTGGAAACTTGACTTGCTCTTGTGTAGGTTGTTGCTCAACTTGACTTAAACATATACTCACTTGTAGCATCGAGAAAATCCCCTAAAACTTGCTAGAAACACTTTTTAGGGTTCTTCACGCAGGCTGACCGGACTAGTCCGCCCCCAAACCGGACTAGTCCGCCCCCTGTAATTTAATCTCGTTTTATTGAGTCATTTGCAGGTCAATTAGCCTATTCACCCCCCCCTCTAGGCAACTTTCAATTGGTATCAGAGCAGGACTCTCCACAAAGAGTCTAACAACTCGGAGAGATGGCCAGAGTGGTGAATGACGATGCATCGAGCAGCAACTATGAGGCGACTCGTGAGGAGACGTTGGCTTATCAAGATAAGCCAACGGACGATGAGGAGACTCGCCAACTCAAGGCGAAGCTCCGGGAGAAGCTGAACATATCCAAGATTGATCCGTCAAACCATTCAAGTGGTGGTGGCGGAGCCAACTACAACCGGCAAGGGTTCAACTATGAACGCCTTGCCGCCAACAACCACTACCTATCCATCCCATTGGGGAAACCTCCCCAATTCGATGGAACGGACTACGGTATGTGGAAACACAACATGAAGATCCACCTCGTGTCACTCAACCCAGCATTGTGGCAAATTGTCATGACCGGGGTGGAGATTCCCAAGGATGAGGACAACATAACTCAAGAACAAGCCATCCTCATCCACCGCAACGCTCAAGCTGCGGGTGTGATCATCTCATCTCTCTCTAGAGATGAGTTCAACCGTGTCGATGGCCTTGAAGTGGCCAAAGACATATGGAACACCCTCAAGACGGCGCATGAGGGAAACCGAGTGGTCAAGGAGGCCAAGATCGAGCTCATCGAAGGGGAGCTTGGGAGATTCGCCATCTTGGATGGTGAATCCCCCCAAGACATGTACAACCGGCTGAAGGTGCTGATCAACAAGAGCCGATCATATGGCTGCACCAAGTGGACCTACCACGAGGTGGTGAAGAGAATGATCCGGGCATTCATGCCTAGGAACGTCTCTTTATGCTCCATGATTCGGGAAAGCCCGGGGTTCACTCAAATGACCCCGGAGGAGGTCCTTGGGAGGATCATTAACCATGAAATCATGGAGAAGGAGGCGCTCTTCTACAACGACCTCCAAAAGTTCACCGCCTCCAAGATGAAGAACGTTGCACTCAAGGCAACGCCCTCTTCAAAGGAGCAAGAAGAAAGTGATGAGGAGAGCCTCGACACCGATGAGGAGGAGGCCTTCTTCATCAACAAATTCAAGAGAATGATGAGGAGGAAGAAAGGGGGGCACAACTATGAGGGCAAGGGAAAGGAAAGAGCAAGGCCCAAATCAAGAAGGTCTTGCTACAACTGTGGCGAGTATGGGCACTTCATCGCTGATTGCCCACACGAAGAAACTAAGAAGAAGAAGGAAGGGAAGCCTCAAGAAAGGAGATTCTTCAAGAAGAAGAGGCCCTCCGAACAAGCCCATTTGGGGAAGGAGTGGGACTCTAACGATGAGTCCTCCTCCGAAGAAGAAGAGGAGAAGATGGCCACCATAGCCATCGGGAGGAACTCCAAGGGAGGCAAGCTCTTCCCCAACCTCAACAACGACCACAAGCCTACTTGCCTTATGGCAAGGGAAGGAAAGAGAAAGGTAACATCTCATCCTTCCTCCCCAACTTCCTCACATGATGATTTTGATAGCGCTAGTGAAAATGAGCATATGTTTAAGGACATAAGCAAAAGCACCTTGCGTAGGATGAAGTTGCTTATGGATGAGATCTTTGAGAAGGAAGATCTCATCAACAGACAGGAGGACATGCTCATCCTTGAGAAGGAGAGATGTCAAGAGCTTGATGAGCTCCTTGAGCTCGAAAGAGAGAAGAGCAAGGCATTGGAACACGAACTTGCTCTTTGCAAGAAAACGTGTTCAAGTCTTGAGGAGAAGTCGATTGAGCTCAAGGATGAACTTGGAAGCTTGTCAAAAGCTAACAAGATCCTTGAGACTCAAGTTGAGTCACTCAAGAACAATGTAACCTCTTCCTTCAAGAGCTCAACCCCCTCAAAGGCCTCATCCAAGGCAACATCACCTTGCAAGTGCTCCAACTTGATCCTTAAACTTAAGGATGAACTCAACCTAGCACAAGGCAAACAAGCACCTAAGGGTGCCATCTTTGACAAGGAAAAGGTGGCATATGCACGAAGTGCATTCACCAACACAAGACCACCCCATGTCAAGGATGGTCTTGGCTATACTAGAGGTGCAAGGCATAACACCAAAACCTCCAAGTATGGCAAAGACATGATTGTCTTTGTAAAGGGGAGTTCATCTCAAACTAAAAATGAAAAGAACTCACCCTCTAGCAAAAACTTGCCTAAATCTGAACCGCATCATTTATTTCATGATTTTGATGCATCTTATGTGTTGAAGAAGAACAAACACGGCAAGGTGTTTGCTAGATATGTTGGGCCACTCCGCAAGAGCCCCAAGCCTTGCGTGTGGGTGCCAAAATGCCTAACCACTAATGTCAAAGGACCCAACTCCGCTTGGGTACCTAAAAGAAAGGCATAAAACTTGTTTTGCAGGCTTACTCCTCCGGTGGATCGAAATGGGTATTGGATAGCGGATGCACCAACCACATGACCGGAGAGAGAAGCATGTTCATAGAGTATGAGGAGAATAAGGACCCAAGTGAAGGAATCTTCTTTGGGGACAATAGCCAAGGGAAAATCCTTGGCTCCGATAAAATTTCTATCTCCTCATTACATACTTTATCAAATGTCTTGCATGTTGATTCTCTAGACTATAATCTCCTATCCATATCACAACTATGTGATAGAGGATATAAGTGTGTGTTCACTAGTGAGGGAGTGAGTGTCATTAAAGAAGGTAATGACTCGATAGCCTTTAGGGGAGTGCTCAAGGGAAAGCTCTATCTTGTGGACTTCACCGCGGATAAAGCTCAACTTGACACATGCTTAATGGCTAAAGCCAACATGGGATGGCTTTGGCATAGAAGGCTAGCCCATGTTGGAATGAGGAACCTTCAAAAGCTCCTTAAGGGTGAGCATGTTCGTGGCCTAAAGGATGTAGTATTCGAAAAGGATAGGCCATGTAGTGCTTGCCAAGCGGGAAAGCAAGTAGGAGCTCAACACCCCTCTAAGAATATCATGACGACAACTAGACCTTTGGAGTTGCTCCATATGGATCTTTTTGGCCCCATTGCGTACATTAGCATTGGTGGCAGCAAGTATGGTCTAGTTATCGTTGATGACTTCTCTAGATATACTTGGGTGTTCTTCTTGCATGATAAAAGTGAAACTCCCGGTGTCCTCAAGAAATTTCTAATGAGAGCTCAAAATGAGTTCACCTTAAGGATAAAGGCTATAAGGAGTGACAATGGCACCGAATTCAAAAACATGCAAGTAGAAGAGTTCCTAGATGAGGAGGGCATCAAGCATGAGTTTTCCGCTCCCTATTCTCCACAACAAAATGGCATAGCCGAAAGAAAGAATAGGACGCTCATTGAGATGTCAAGGACGATGCTAGATGAGTACAAAACATCGGACCGGTTTTGGGCGGAAGCGGTTAACACCGCTTGCCATGCCGTGAACCGATTGTACCTTCATCGCCTCCTCAAGAAGACTCCTTATGAGCTTCTCGTTGGTAAGAAACCCAATGTTTCTTACTTTCGTGTTTTTGGTTGCAAGTGTTATATCCTCAACAAGAAGCCTAGGACTTCGAAGTTCGCTTCAAAGTCCGATGAGGGTTTCTTGCTTGGATATGACTCAAACACTCATGCGTACCGTGTGTTCAACAAATCCTCCGGAATTGTTGAAGTAGCACGTGACGTGGTGTTTGACGAAACCAATGGCTCTCAAGTGGAGCAAGTTGATCAACATGCCCTTGATCAAGAGGAACCTCCACTAGAAGCTCTAAGGAGAATGGCACTTGGAGATGTTCGCCCACAAGAACCATCTCAAAGTTCAAGTGACCATCCTCTTTATGAAGTAGGTCAAATCCCCATTGGACAAGTTGAAGATCCACTAGAAGCTCCCCAAAGTGATAATGAGAATGAGGATCAAGGGGGAGGCTTGGATCAAGGGGGAGACCAAAGTGAAGAAGATGAACCAAGTAATTCAAGAGGTCAACCCCCGCATCCTCGTGTTCATCAAAGTGTTCAACGGGACCATCCCGTTGACAACATTTTAGGAGATATCACAAAAGGAGTAACTACACGCTCACGTGTTGCAAACTTTTGTGAGCATTTCTCTTTTGTCTCATCCTTGGAACCACATAAGGTTGAAGACGCCTTAAGGGATCCGGATTGGGTAGTTGCCATGCAAGAGGAGCTCAACAACTTTGAAAGGAACAAGGTTTGGGAGCTTGTCAAGCGCCCTCAAGCTAATGTTGTTGGAACCAAGTGGATGTTTCGCAACAAACAAGATGAGCATGGCGTGGTAACTAGGAACAAGGCACGACTTGTGGCAAAAGGATACTCACAAGTTGAGGGATTGGACTTTGATGAGACATTTGCCCCCGTAGCTCGGCTTGAGTCAATTCGGATACTACTAGCCTTTGCTACTCATCATGACTTCAAACTCTACCAAATGGATGTTAAGAGTGCATTCCTTAATGGCCCAATCAAGGAAGAAGTTTATGTAGAGCAACCTCCAGGGTTTGAAGATCAAAACTATCCTAACCATGTTTACAAATTGCGAAAGGCTCTTTATGGTCTCAAGCAAGCTCCTAGAGCTTGGTATGAGTGCTTAAGAGACTTTCTAGTTGAAAATGGTTTTAGGATAGGAAAAGCGGATTATACCCTTTTCACAAAGCACTTCAACGAGGATCTTTTTGTGTGCCAAATATATGTGGATGACATCATATTTGGTTCCACAAATAAGGTGTTTTGTGATGAGTTCTCCAAGATAATGACGGAGAGGTTTGAAATGTCCATGATGGGTGAGTTGAAGTTCTTTCTAGGATTTCAAGTGAAACAACTCAAAGAAGGGACGTTCATAAGGCAAACTAAGTATACTCAAGATATTCTAAGAAAGTTTGACATGGACAAAGCAAAACCCATCAAAACCCCTATGGGGACAAATGGACACCTAGACCTAAATGAGGACGGTCCAAGTGTGGATCAAAAACTATATAGGTCTATGATCGGATCACTCCTCTATCTTTGTGCATCTAGACCCGATATCATGCTAAGTGTGTGTATGTGTGCACGCTTTCAAGCAGCACCCAAGGCTTGTCATTTGACCGCCGTTAAAAGGATCTTGAGATACCTTGTACACACACCTACCCTAGGACTTTGGTACCCCAAAGGATCCAAGTTTAACCTCATTGGATATTCCGATGCGGACTATGCGGGGTGCAAAGTTGATAGGAAGAGCACATCGGGTACGTGCCAATTCTTAGGTCGATCTCTTGTGTCTTGGTCCTCCAAGAAGCAAAACTCTATTGCTCTATCCACCGCCGAAACGGAATATGTTGCAGCCGGAAGTTGTTGTGCACAACTTCTTTGGATGCGACAAACTCTTAGGGATTATGGGATTAACCTGCGTAAAATTCCACTCTTGTGTGACAACGAGAGTGCAATCAAGATAGCCCATAATCCGGTGGAACACTCTAGGACCAAACATATAGACATTCGACACCATTTCCTGCGAGATCACTCAATGAAGGGAGACATTGAGATTTCGCATGTGAGGACGGAACATCAACTTGCGGACATCTTCACAAAGCCTCTTGACGAGAAGCGTTTCTGTGAGCTAAGAAGTGAGCTCAACGTGTTGGATTCTCGAAACGTGGCTTAAACACCATTCCTCATATATTTTGAGCCACATTTCGAAAAAAAAACTCCTCTTTATGTCGATTTCTCCTCAAATTTGTTTGAGAAATCTATTTTCTTCAAGAAAATGTCCACAAGTTGTTCTTTATTGTCTCATAATCATGTTTGTCATGTTTTCCTTGCTATATCTGTCCAAAAGGACTTATCTTTATGGGCAAAACCCAAATATATTGTTTTTCAGCCCAGCTGGACCGGACTAGTCCGCCCCTATGGCCGGACAAGTCCGGGTCAGACTAGTCCGCGGCTAGTCCGCACACCGGACTAGTCCGGCCTTCCACCGGACAAGTCCGGACCCGGACTAGTCTGGGTCTGGTCCGCAGACCGGACTAGTCCGGCCCCTCAACCGGACTAGTCCGGCCCTTGGGGACTTAAACCCCCCAGGCGGCCCGGACCCCTCTCTCTCTCTCACTTGTCTCTCTAGCTTCCACGCGCGCACAACCGCCCCCAAATCGGCGATTTTGCGCTCCAACCACCAAAACTCAACTCCAATCCGCGCATCGAAGTCCTTGGGAGTTAGGGATCACTTCCCCGCGCTCCACCTTAGAGATCCACGCCGATTTCGACGACTCAAGCGGATTTTTGAAGGTATTTCACCGTTCCTCAAAAACTAGCCCCATTCTTGATTCTTCAAGTTTTTGATAGGAACACCTTCATTAATGTTGTTCTATACACCCTTGCGATCATAGCCTAGGAGTATTGCGCATTGGTTCACAAATTTTTCGACGAATCAACTAGGGTTAGGGTTCTTCCTGTGTAACCCGGACTAGTCCGGCCACCAGGCGGACAAGTCCGGCCGGCGGACTAGTCCGCCCCTGGGGCGGACAAGTCCGGTTCGCACAGGGCAAACCCTACTTCTAGTTGGTTCTCGAGATCTTTTCGGCAATACTTCTTCTTCCTAGGCTCATATGTTCCTCTCTCTATCTTTTGCACAGAATGTCGAACTCCGAGCGCTCTCCTCCGCGTGTCAACCTCGAGGGGCGTACCAAGGCCCAAATTGCCGAGGCAAGGACCAAGGCTGCACTTTTAGAGGCGCAAAAGGCAAAGGAAGAGAGGCGGCTGAAAGCCCTCGAAGCTTCCAAAGTTGCAGCTAGCATCTACAAACGAGGAAGAAGCCATAGCTCTAGCAACCGCAGAATCACTGAATGAGCTGCGAAAGAAGAAAAGAGAGGATAGGGAGGCCCACAACTCCAGGGCTGCTGAGGCCAATGCCCCCAAGCGAAAGAAGCTCGTCACTGTTGGCGAGAAGGCTAAGGGCAAGGAGCCAGCCCAAGAGGAGGCTGTCCCTAGGGTCGAGCGCGACCCAAAGAAGGGAAAAGCCCCGGCTCCAGTCGAGCCGAAAAAGAAGAAGCCCTCCGTCAAGGTGCCAGCCAAGAAGGCACCCGGAGGGGTTGTGATCAAGGAAAAGGGGAAGGCCACCTCTATTGGCCCCCTTGAAGTCCACACACCGGAAAGGAACCCCAACCGGCAAAAGGAACTGTCGGCAAATGTATTTCATGGCAAGGGGTCTGAAAAGGCCAGGAGGCTAAGGGAAGAAAAGGTCTACAAGTATGAGAGGAGAACGGTAGATCCCAGATTTTGGTGTGACTTTCACTGTGATTATTACAGGCTAGTCTACCAACAAATGAAGAGGCCAGTGATAGAGGCTCAGTGGGTGGACTGGGACTATATGGCGAAGAAGGAGCACTCGGCCTTTGATGCCGTGATTGAAGCTGCCGAGCGCCATGATCTCAAGAAGATCATGGGCTTCAAATATGATTGGAATGTGGAAATCATTCTCCAATTCTACTCCACAATCTATTTTTCAAGCTCAGGTGACAGGAGGATAACTTGGATGACTCATGGTGAACAATACTCTGTCACCTATGCTGAGTTTGCAAGGATCCTTGGTCTTGAGGCTCACATGGACCACGAGATCATTATCTCGAACCTCAAGGCAGTGGATCGTGAGGAGCTGGCTTACATGTATCCAAGCCACCTCCCGTTTGATGCCGGACTAGCTCGAAACATCAAGCCCTTCTACACCATCATGAACAGAATCCTCAGACGGACGATAGCACCGAAGGATGGCGATGCTGGGGTGATTCAAGGGAATCTGAGGCACCTACTACTTCTGATTGATGGGGAAGAGAAGTTCAACCTCGTCGATTACATCTTCGACGATATCTTCAACATCTCGCATACTCCCAACAGGGCGTGCGGGTATGCCCCTTACATTATGTGCCTTATTGAGAAGGTGTCGGGCGTGTCCTTTGTCAAGGATGTATCGCACCGACCTCTGCGCCCCCAGAAGCCGCCAAATGTGCCGGTGCCTCCAAGACGCAAGAATGCTGATCCTCCGTCTCGCCCAGTGGCGCCTCCTTCTCCGCCTCCGCCTCAGTCCATGAGTGCGTTCTTCAAGTGCTTCAAGGCCATCTTCACCTCGTGCCGGAAGCAAGAGATTCGCGCTCAGAGGGCACACAAGCGCCAAGAGAAGTATCTCAAGGCGGTGTGTGAGAAGCTTGAAGTCCCTATGTCCTCTCCGGAGGTGAGTGATGGGGAAATCACTCCCTTCCCCACCTTCACCGCCGATGAGCTCGCCCAGCTCCAAGAGGATGGAAGCTCCTCTCGGGCTGCTCCCTCGGCAAGAAACTCCGACGACGACGACGACGATGTCGATGATGAGGACAACGTCGAAGATTCCGAGGCCACGGAGAGTGGAAGTGGCGAAGACGAGGACTAGCTCTTAGGTCTTAGCTTCCTCCCTTCTTTTCCTTTTTGGTGCCTTGATGCCAAAGGGGGAGAGTTAAGGGGGAGTTAATCTTTTGTGGGTGTGTTTTGTGATGTTTGACTTTCATGTAACATATTTATGCTCTTGGGTGCTTACATTTGTGCAAGACTCGTTAATGTTGCTTACTATCAATATATTGCTCTTATTGTCAATCTTATGAATGTATTGATGTTATTCATGTCTTGACACAAACTGTTGAGCACATCACGTAGGCACCCCACCATAACGTGTGTGGGTATGAAAGAACTCCTCCACCTCTTTTACATGTTGCATACATTGAGGGGGAGTCATTCATACGCACACATGTTATGAAAACCAAACTTTATACTCTTATTTGTGAAGGACTTAATGTGTTGTCATCAATCACCAAAAAGGGGGAGATTGAAAGTGCATCTAGGTTCCCCGTGGGTTTTGGATGATTGATGACGACAATTAAGTCGCTAATGAGATCAAGTGATCTTAGCACAGGTATGGACTCAATTGGAGACGCAAACCCTCAAAAAGGAAAAGGAAGGAAACGGAGTCAACTCGAAGCGTAGAAACTAGGGTTTCTAGCGTGATTGAGTTAGACTAGCCGTAGCAATAGGAGGGTGTGTGTGTAAAGTGCATTGAGATCAAGTTTGGGAGCTCAAAGTGGTTTAGAGGTCAAACCTATGAAAGAAATGAGTGATTGAGTGGTCTGGCCGTAGGGCCGGACTAGTCCGTGCAGGAGGCCGGACTAGTCCGTTCCTGGCCGGCCAAGTCCGTTTCTGGCCGGACCAGAAGGGTCTGACTGAGATCGGACTAGTCCGTTTGTGGCCGGACTAGTCCGGGTAGCTGTGAGTGGGTTTTGGGGATGAAGTCCCAAAACCACGGACTTGTCCGTTTTGGACCGGACCAAGAGGTCCTGAGTGAGAACGGACTAGTCCGCCCGTGGGGCCGGACTAGTCCGGGTTGGCTAGAAAAGGTGCTTCTGTGGCTAAGTCTGGGAGGACCGGACTAGTCCGCCCTAGGGCCGGACTAGTCCGTGGTCCTCAGACTAGTCCGTTTTCACACGGAGCAAAAGGCTCTGTGTGAGATCGGACTAGTCCGGTGTTGACCGGACTAGTCCGTTCTGGAAGTGACCGTTTGAATTTGAAGTTTGGCGGGTAGCGTGACGATAGTGTGTCAGCTGTCGGGACCTGACAAAGGGGTCAGTGGTCCCCCAGGCCGGACTAGTCCGGGCCAGTGGCCGGACTAGTCCGCCCTTTTGCTGAAGTCAGCAGATTGGGCTTGGGACCCCTATAAAAAGGGGACCCCCGGCCTCATTTCGAAAAACCTTGGAAAAACTCAAACCCTAGCGCCGCCACAGCCAACTTGGAGCACTCCTAAGCCTCCTTCTTGCCTACTTTCCCTCTAAAATTAATTCTTGAGTGGATTAGGGTTTAGTGAGGTGGAGAAGAGGAAGAACATCGCGCTTGTGCTCCCGGTTTGATCTCTTGCACTCGTTGAGTCTTTGTGGGCTGTGTATTGAGTTTGCTTTATTGTGTTGATCATCTTTGTGGTGTGGGAGCCTCAGTTTGTGAGAAGCCCCAACGAACTTTGTAATCACCGTTGTGATTAGTGGAGAACCAAGTTAGGCCCGTGCGGTAAACTTGGTGAGGGAAGGGTTGTTGGACCCGGTCCTTTTGTGGACTCCTCAACGGGGACGTAGATTCCTTGTGTGGAATCGAACCTCGGGATAAAATCCTTGCCTCCTTGTGTTCTTCGCATTCATTCTATTGATTACTTTGTTCTAGGGTTGGTAGTCTCGTTTCATACTCCGCATTGCTACAAACTTGTGGAAACTTGACTTGCTCTTGTGTAGGTTGTTGCTCAACTTGACTTAAACATATACTCACTTGTAGCATCGAGAAAATCCCCTAAAACTTGCTAGAAACACTTTTTAGGGTTCTTCACGCAGGCTGACCGGACTAGTCCGCCCCCAAACCGGACTAGTCCGCCCCCTGTAATTTAATCTCGTTTTATTGAGTCATTTGCAGGTCAATTAGCCTATTCACCCCCCCCCCCTCTAGGCAACTTTCAGACGGGCATTGAGCCATGTCGCCCTGACTAAGGTTGGGTGGCGGTGCACGGCAGCGCCGAGTGCACGCGGCGGCGAGCTCGCCGGCGACGACCGAAAAAGCGCTGCAGAGGATACGGGGTACATCTAACTAGCGCAAAACGATGAGGGAAGCAAGGGGTCTCACCGAAGGTTGTCGCACGGCCGGGAATCGGACGGAGGAGGGTTGGCGACGGCGGTCGGCGACGGTGCTCCTCGGCGCCCGACGAAGTGGGCGACGCAGAGGCGATAACCCCCGACGAAGTTGTCCAGCAAGCTCCTGAGGATGCGGCAAAGGTGTTAGGCAAGGTGTCGTGGACGGAAATTGAAGGAATCGACGGGAACGCGATCGCCAATACTGACATCGACGGCAGCTAGGGTTTGGGGCGACGGGGTGATGAAATCCGAGGGGAATCGGGCTGTATTTATAGGGGTTTCGGTGTAGAAATGGGCGACGGTCATCATGGGCACGATTCCACTCTTGATTGAGGTGAAACGGCCGGAAATGAAGAGGGGGGGGGGTGAGTGGGCGGCACGGTGATGGCTCGCGGGCGTTATCGCGCGGGGTGCGGGCGCGGGGTAGACGAAGGTGAGGGGTGGGGCCGGTTGGCAGCGGGAGAGAGGGGCGCGGGGGAGTGGGCTGGCGCGCGGGGCCCGGGTGGCAGAGAGAAAGGGAGGGGAGAGGAGGTGCGGGCCGGTGGGGAGAGAGGAGGGAGTTGGGCCGGATTGGGGAATTCGGCCCAGGGGCGATTTTCCTTTTTCTTTTCCCTTTTCTTTTTCTTTTATGTGTTCTTTTTCTTCTCTTTTATGTTTTGAATTTGTAAACCAAATTTTCTAGCGAATTTAAATTTTCAAAAATTCACACAATCATTCAAACATGATGCAACTTGCCTTATATGAATTTTATTCCAAGGAAAATGTTTTTATCTCTTGAAAAGTTCATTTTACAATTTTTTTCTTTCTAAAAATAGTGGGTGTTACACCTCCGCGCACCCAGAATGCGCCAGAGAAGCAACAGCCATCGATCCGGTCTCCCACCGCCACAAGTTCGGCTGCAGGCCAGCAGCCGCACGCACACGGCGCCGAAGGCACGAACTCGGCGGCGGCGCTGCTACTGCGGCGAGTGCAGACCCACGCGCCCAGCTCGACGCAGGTGGTCGAATTCCTGACACTGCTCGTCTGCGGCGCCGCGCTCCTCCTCCTGACAGGGCTGACGCTTACGGGCGCCGTGGTGGCGCTCGTCTTCCTGGGCCCGCTCGCGCTGCTCACCAGCCCCATCTGGTTGCCCGTGGCCATCGTGCTCTTCGTCCTCACCGTGGCCGCTGTCTCTGCTTGCAGCTTCGTCGTGGCCGCGCTCGCGGCGGGCACGTGAATGTACCGGTACTTCACGGGGTGACACCCCGTGGGCGCGGACCGGGTGGACTACGCGCGGGACTAGATCGCCACCACAGCCAGCCACATCAAGGAATACGCGTGCGAGTACGGCGGCTATCTGAATAGCCGCTCCAAGGACGCCGCTCCGGGAGCTTAGGCGCCGTCGTGCACCACGTGCGTCGCTGTCTATTGGTTCCTTCGTGTTGTCAACTTCTTCCCGTGTTTTCTCATAGTTAGGCTATCTCCAACAATGATATGCAAAAATGGTGCTCCATTTGCTCTTTTGCTCACTACTACAGTAGTTTTTTTATTGTCAAAATTTTCACATCTCTAACAGAAAACGCATCTCCATCTATCTCCCTTCGTGTGTCCTCCGGGCCCACATCCACGAAGTTTCTCTGCCGCGGCGAGACGGGAGTGGCGGTGGCCGGCGTCGCGTGACGAGGCAGGAGCGGCGGCCGGCGTCGCGCGGCAAGGCGAAGCGACAGCGACGGTGCGGGCAAGGCGGAGCGACGACGGCGTGCGCAAGGCGGAGCAGCAGCGGCGGCGCGGGCAAGGCGGAGCTGCGGCGACGGCGCGGGCGAGGCAGAGCTGCGGCGACGGCGCACGAAAGGGAGGAGAGCAGCGGGAAGGGGAGGATAGCAGCGAGGAAGAAGACGAGCGAGGGGAGCGGTGGGGAAGACGACGGCCGACAGGGAATGCCTCACTCGTCCAGAGTCGGCATATTTGCGAACCGAAGACGCCCGTCCGCAAAATGGGAACTCAGTATGCCTCATCTGTTGGAGGGTAAAAAGTAGGATAAGAAGATGCATTTGAGAGATAATTATGTGTTTGCCTCTTCTGTTGGAGACAGCCTTAGGATACTCTGGATGTGTCTACTTAGTGCATTTGTTGAGATTGGTATGCACGGGCTTTCAAGAATAAAATAGTTGAAGATGCGTGTCCTGTCCTTCTCTTTTCTTCGATGTATTCGATGTAGTGGTACATCTAGTACTGTTGCCAAGATGCGTGTTAATAGCCTTTCAATTAAGTCCTCGACCATTGTAGATAACCTTGGGCAAATAGTTTTACAGAAAATACAATTCAAAATGTTAGAATTATCAGATTTAGTTAAACTAAAAAAATAATTGAACGGTAACACGTAGCCCCTCTGTTTTTAAACACGATAACCCAAATGCATGCACGTGTCTAATTGTATGGATGGGGATCAACCTTGGACATGCGAGGCAGACTATATTAGGAAGTTACCCTAAAGTTTGGCTTTCTTGCCTTGTTGGTTACTTGATTAACCAACAATAATTAGCATCAACTCCCAACATTTCAAGTAAATGATATTGTGAACTAATTTTATTTATTTGAGGATCGGGGAGTAATTTGTTTTTTTCTCTACTTACCTAATTCTGGCGAGGGTTATAGGTCGTTACAAGTATGTATCCGACGGCTCTGGATGCTTTGATGACATGAATCGAACCACTGCTGCGGATCCGACGGCTGCAGGTTGCCTGATGACACGTACCGATCTCCAACACGGGACAAGGCTGCAGCAGCAGCACTACTACAAAAACCAATACCCATCGAAAGGGGAGGGGCGAGGCAGGCGGCGATGGGGCGCCGTCTTTTCTTGTTCGCTGCGGCGCTCATGGGTGAGCACTCGTCGCCGTCTAATTTCTTTCGCATTTTTTTTTCCAAAAAGTCGAATCAATGAAGCTTTCATGATCTTCTTGCAGCGGCGGCGTCGTTGGGGGCGGCGTCGTTCGCGATCCCAAGATTCTCCGCTCCCTTCGGACTCGAAGCAGCGTCGGGGGAGTTCTGCGTGCGCTATTACTGGCCACCGTCGAGCGCGCCCTTTCCCCTGGGCCAGGCGGCAGCCATCCACCTCGGCAACACCAGGTCGTGCATCGCCGGCTACGGGAGCTGGAGAGGCGACCCCGGGAGCGTGTACCGGTTCTGCATCCCCTCCTGGGTTGCCTTCAGTGACAAGGAGGGCACTCTCACCGGCGAGGCGGCCAGGGACCACGCCGCCCTCAGCCCCGGGACAGCCATCTCCAGCTTCACGCGCCTCATCCACCAAAGGCATGCATCCATAACTCTCCCCCTCTTCTCATTTTTCGTGTGTGCGTAGCAGATCTGCCTGCCTAGGCATAGCTGTGTTGAGCTGAGCTGAGTATCGATTGTTTTCTTGGCTGTAACGCACGCAGGCCGGAAAATCCCTGGGTGAGGCAAGAGATGGAGCTTGTGCCGTACAATTTTACCAGCGAGCTGGGATGGGCCTCCGTCCAGTTGGAGACGGGCCAGGTTTTCTCTCCCCACTATCTCGCCGGCGTCCTCATCTCCGAGCTGAAGCGCATGGCGGAGGCGCACCTGGGCCGCGAGATCCAGAACGCGGTCATCACCGTGCCCCGTCACCTCACCTACGACGGAAGGCAGCGCGTCGAGTTCGCTGGGAGATCGCTAGCTGGCTTCCGGATTGCCAAAGTCGTTGACCAGCAGATCGCCGCCGCGGCGGCGCACGGCCACCACACGGAGCAGGGCGACGGCAAGGTTGTCCTTGTCTTGCACGTTGGCGGCTGCACGTCCCACGCGACCCTCTTCAAGTTTGTCAAGGGCAGGACTCTGTTGATCCGGGCGCGCGATGATCTTTTCCTCGGAGGCAAGTCCGTCTTGCTCCCGTCCTGCATTAGAATAGAATAGAATAGTCCGTCGTGCCATTGCCATTGCCATTGTCATTGCCATGCTTGCTTGAACCAATTACATTCGTGGCGGCTGCAGGTGATGACTTCACTGCGAGGGTTGTGGACCACATGGTGGAGCTCGTCAAGCAGCAGCACGGCGTTGACATACGGCATGACAGTGTCGCCATGCTCCGGTTGACGGCGGCGTGCGAGCAAGCCAAGAAGTCTCTGAGCGAGCAGCAAGAGACGGTGGTCCGGCTGGAGTCGCTCGCCGACGGCGTGGACCTGTTCTCCGCGCGGCTCACGCGGGCCAAGTTCGAGGAGCTGAACCGGGACCTCTTAGAGAGAGTCATGGGCCTGGTGGATTGGGTGGTGATGAAGCCCCGGGTGGTGGAGGAGCGCAGGGGCATGCTCCGCCGTCTCATCGACGCGGCCGTGGAAACGGTGACGGGACGTAGCCGAGAGGCGGAGAGTCGCAAGGGCTTCGTCGACGAGATCGTTGTCGCCGGCGGCAGCTGCAGGATCCCCAAGATCCGTGAGCTCGTCAACGACTACTTCCGCGGCAGGGAGCCCAACGGAGGAGTGGAACCCGACGAGGCCGTCATCCATGGCGCCCTGCTTCTTACGCGTCCCGAGGCGGCTGGGTACTTGGAGCGGTGCTTGCACGAGTGGCAGTAAGCGGTGCTTGCACCAGTGGCAGTAGCCAGTAGAAATACACTAGCACCAGCCCTGTTTTGTTCTAAAATACTCCATCCTATGACAGCCAATTCACCTAAAAAGAACAGATCTTTTATCCTGAATGTCATTTATTTAAGATCGGTAAGAGTATATACTATCTCATGGAACATGTTCCAGTCGTGGATCCTAATTTCTACTCCCTCCTCCACCCCTAAATATTTATCCAACGCAAATAGGTGGAGATGCTCATGGGTCGACTGCACATAGGAGCGCTCCACAATGTCAGGAAACTGAATCAAGCATGCGTCTGCAAAAACAGCACCAGCATAGCTGCAAAATTAGAGTACTTACTCTCTCCGTCCACATGAACTCGTCGCTCGGCAAGTTTATGAGGACGGAAGTACGTCAGTAAACTGAATCATGCAGCACAGTTTGATCTGAATCAGTTTACTTGAACATATACTTCATTCCTAAATGGTTGACGTTGGGACATTTGAGGACGGAGGGAGCATATATGTAAACAAAAGACCTCAACATGTTATGAAGTTTGCCTGTACATGTATCGTAAAAATTCCAGAGAAAAAACAGCTCAATGTGAGGACTGATTCCAAATGCAACATCACATGGAGTCAGAGGTAAAAGGAAGAAAGAAATTCCAGACAAGATGATGGTTGGACAACTACCACTGCTCTGAACATTATTACGAATTTGGATACTCTCTTTATCTTTTTATTTGTCACCAATTAGTTCAAAAATAAACTAATCGATGACAAATAAAAAGATCCGGAGAGAGTACAAAATAATATAATACCCAGGACCCCAAGTGTTAAATCCATATTGTATTATGGTATTTTTTTTAGACACAGAACATTATATTCCACTTCCATTTCCTCAAAAGGAAATGGAGATCCATTGTTCATACAGGATGACCTGATCGCACTTGGGAGAGATCTCCCTCCCTACGCCACCCCGTATAAACACAACTTACATGGCATCTACAGAGGTCAAAAGACAACCGATAACCCAGAATATAACAACTCCTAACCACAGCTGCTTAACAGCCATACAAAACATCACAGGTACCACACAATCACATCTCCAAACGACAGCAGCATATTTCCTTCTCCCTTCAGTCTTCAAGTAGCCGGTTATATTTCCTTCCCTTCATTCTGATCATCTTCTCCTGTCTCTTGTTCCCTCACCCATCACCAGGAGTGGCCTCTTCTGTCTCTTCAGAAGCCTCACAGCAGTTCTAAGCATGTTGTATTATGTTGCTCCCTCCAGATCTTTTTATAAATTGAACTCCTGGACATGTCCTACAACTATAAAGTAGTGAGAAGTTTCATTCCAATAAACTGTGTCATCTGACAAAAATAGGAGGCAATAAGTCCAACAGAAAGATAAATACTAGCATCTCATTTGTATTTCTGGAAACAAATTAGCATACAGGAACTCTTGAGTCACTAAACATCTATACATCTGTATCACTTGATTATGCTTGTACAACGGATGTCATAAACTACTAGCTGTAACATCACAGCAAAACAGCTTCATACCAACGTATGTCCAAGAAAACAGTAAATGGGTGCAACTGGTAATGCAAGTCCAGTTTGAAATTTAATACAACAACAACAACAACAACAACAACAACCAAACCTTTGTCCCAAACAAGTTGGAGTCGGCTAGAAATGAAACCCAACAATTTTGAAGAAAAGTAATAAAAAATAAGATGAAAGAAAAAAATCTACATTTTATTTATTCTAGAAATGGGTTAATAAGAAAGAAGATAAGAGTAACAAATTACGAATAAACTAAGATTCTAGCACATGAATTGCTAATTTCCATGCAGTCCTATCATGAGCCAAATCTCTAGGTATGTCCCACTCCTTTAAATCTCGTTTCACCGCCTCCTGCCATGTCAACCTTGGTCGACCTCTACCCCTCTTAAAATTTTCTCCACTCTTTATAATCCCACTGTTAACCGGTGCGTCTGGAGGTCTCCGCTGGATATGCCCAAACTACTGTAGGCGATGTTGGACTAGCTTCTCCTCAATCGGTGCCACCCCTACCCTATCACGTATTACTTCGTTCCTAATTTTGTCTCTTCTTGTATGACCGCACATCCACCGTAGCATGCGCATCTCCGCAACACTCATTTGTTGGACATGTTGCCTTTTAGTTGGCCAACATTCTGCTCCATACAGCATCGCAGGTCTGATCACCGTCCTATAGAATTTTCCTTTCAATTTTTGTGGAACTTTCTTATCACATAAGATTTCAGATGCTTGTCGCCACTTCATCCACCCGATCTTGATCCTGTGGCAAATATCTTCGTCAATATCACCATTGCTTTGTAACATTGATCCTAAATATCGAAATGTGTCCCTCCTAAATACTACTTGTCTTTGTAAACTAACATTACCATCCTCGCACCCGACATCACTAAAGTCGCATCTCATATACTCGGTCTTGGTTCTACTAAGTCTAAACCCCTTAGACTCTAAAGTCTGCCTCCATAGCTCCAATTTTCTATCAACACCATCCCTAGTTTCATCTACCAACACTACATCATCAGCAAAGAGCATACACCAAGGGATATCCCCTTGTATATCCTTCGACACCTCATCCATCACTAAGGAAAAGATGTAAGGACTTAAGGCTGATCCTTGGTGTAACCCTATTGTGATAGGAAAAGTGTCGGTCTCACTATCTCTTACGCGCACACTTGTCACCACATTATCGTACATATCCTTGATAAGGTTAATGTACTTTGTTGGGACTTTGTGTTTCTCTAGTGCCCACCACATGACCGGTCTTGGTACCTTATCGTATACCTTCTCCAAGTCAATGAACACTAAATGTAGATCCTTCTTTTACTCCCTATACCTCTCCATAAGCTGACGGAGTAAGAAAATCGTCTCCATAGTAGACCTCCCAGGCATAAAATCAGAAAATCAGTACACAGATGTGAATGGTGCAATATGAAAGCGAAAGTAAACATATGGAACAAGAAATTCTTCTGAGAATTTTATGGAGGAGGGAAAGAGAAGCATCAGCTGATGAGTCACCTGCAGTGTATATGACTATCCATGAGCAGATTCTTCCACAGAGCTCATGAGATCTGATAATGAAGATCATAAACAGGTATGACATACTAGTCTCACCTTCTACGTGTTATAGACATGCTGAATAAGGTTCACACATTTTATAAACTTAAGCCATTGACAAGCTTGCAGATCCCTTTCCAGCCTTTACTTCAATGATATCTGTCATGCCATCTAGAGCTCTCTTGGTAAGAGGCTTAGTGTCTTGATCGGATGAGTTCCTCACAGTCGCAGGGGTAGCCTATATGGAACAGGACGACATTCAGCATCAACTAACTCTAAAGGAATGTACCATAACACCAAATACACCTAAGGAACAATCACAGCAAAATTATATTTCCTATTTACGCACAGTTAATATTTCCTTCTTGAAAACCTAAGCAGCAATCGGAACAGTCAAGTTCACAGGATTGCAGATCATGTTGACAAGAGCCTAAACAAGCACATAATCAAAAGAACCACAATCAGATATTGATGATATTTATATACCAAAGTTAAGATGACAGGTCATGTGACACCTTACGCACATGGAAGCACGCATGGATCATTTACAATTAATTTGTTATTACCAACAAACCCATTCCCAGTGTTGATTGATAGCATACGATGGCACAGAGATATAAGGATTGATATTACAAAAATATGAGTTCTGATGCAAATGTACCTCGAAAGAGAGGCAGGCAAGTACTTTTCCAATTCTCAGTAAACAGTAGTACCCATGAGTTCTACTTGTCTTTGCAACTGTATTGTTCCATATCATTTATGAACACCAGATCTAAGCACCCCACCAACAATTCCAATCAGCCCAAAATGGAGTAACAAATTTAGCACCCAAATCTATCTTACTCCACGGCAGATATAGAGTAGCAAGATGCTAACATTGGGGCAGTGTTGGGCGATGGCAGTGCGGAGGGCCTTAGCGATGCCGGCATTGATGTTGAAGAGGTCGTCCCTGGTCATGCCAGGCTTCCTCGGCACTCCAGCAGGGATGATCACGACAACTGACCCTTCCAGCACCTCCCCTGAGCGACAGAGCGATGTGCCAGATGTTCGCAACATCATGAAGACTGATGATATTTGGTACCTGACAAATAAAACCAAAGTAAGTGTTACTGTTGTATGATGTAAAACTATTATTTAGTACTTTTGTAAGGGGAAGCAAAACTGTTTATCAGGACATGGAAAGATTGTTCAAGTGTCATTACTTGTTCTTCAAGTGGCTGCCAAAACCCCACAGAGCAAAGCATGTATAAATCCACCATAAGCAGAAAATGAATCAAAGCATAAAGGTGGAAAGAATGAAAAATGCAGAGACAAGTCAATTATGATACCCGATTACTGTGACATGCCAATATATCAGGCATGAGTCCGAGCCCTCCTTGTTCACGGACATTATGTTGAGTAGGCTTTGTTTTCTGGTTACCTGAAAAAACTATGTCAATATATCTCTGACAGGATTAATATCTTTAGAAGTATTGGTGTGTCCAAACAAGTTACCTGTTCACCAACTAAACCCTAAAACTGGCACGACACTAACATGAACCAAACAGAAGTTCCCAGGCCCTGTAATATAAAGTTGAACAATCTCATATCATCAGGAGACTGATGCTAACTAGCAAGACAGATACTAATGTTACAGTTGTAAACTTGAACTGAAAACATGAGCCAAAGGTATTTTGAGAAATCAATGTTCTCACCTACGTGGCATGAAAATTGGCCTAATGCTTCAATGAAAGGCATAGATTCAATCTCCTGCACCAAAAATAATTCTATTGTAATGTGGTGAAAAGATTTGGTCACCCAAACCAGTATACTTGCACAAACACAGAAGTATTTGAACACAATAGTATGTTCTGCTATGAGATCTGCCACACTATTTCAGTGTGTTGTCTTTTACCTATAGTTCCACCAAGTTCTATGACACAAACGTTCAGCTGGCTCTTCTGTGCCATCAACAGGATTCACTGCCACACTCTCAATACATTCTTGTATTTCATCGGTGGCGTGTGGTACAACCTGATAGAGATAATCAACTCTAGTTTCTAAATTATTCATAGATGACGGTGCCTTCCCCATAGCTATAGAAAATAAATAAATAAATAAATAGGTAACCTCTATTCTGAACACCGATCCTCACCTGAACTTTTTTTTCAAAAGTATCCCCCTTTACATTCCTTGTCGATAAGTGACTGCAGTTTAAAACATCAGTAGAGAAGTTACTTAGGTTTGGATATATTATGGAACTAAATCATAACACGCAATATAAAAAATGTTAAATTAGCACGAATGCAGGATATTTATACATGGTAGAATAGCTGCTAGAGGTAGATTATCAACTCTCCGGTGGTCCTATATTCCATCAACTGCAAAGCACTATCAGAAAAAGCTACACAAGACATTTAGACTGTATTTTTATTTTCAGGCTCACAATATCTATTCTGTTTGACAACATGAATTTTAAGATAAAATAATCCTATAGAAATTCCAAACTGACACTAGCCTTCCATACCAATTTCGAGGTGCAGTGCAGCCAATGAAGGATCTAGTTCTACAATGAATCCAACCCAATGACTGGTGGCTGGTCCAGTCCCAGTGCTCAAGACAGGAGCAGATGCCTAGGCCAAGATGCATTGTCCACAAGCAAAATTAAACTGTAGCAGATATTAGGATGAACAAAGTGACTAGAACTGTAGCAGATATTAGGATGAACAAAGCGACATAGCAAAAGATTTATGGGTTCCAAGCAGAATTCTGGTACGAAAGCAAAAAAAAAAACAGATATTCCCCGTTTAATACGTAAACGTCAATTGGAAAAGAAAAGAAACAAAAAAACAAATCCAGGTTCGCAGAGTAGTTAAAGGTCCATTGTACACAGCCACATATAGCACTTGATAACATAATATCCAACAAAGTGATAGCTAATAAAGGTCCAGGTTCGCAAAGTAGTTAAACATCCATGTATCACAATAACATCAGTATATCAGACTAACTATATTCCTCTTCCTTCTCATCCCACTCACTTGCACTAGGCCTGCATACGACGAAAAGAAATAGTTAAATAAAAGCATTGCTATAGCAGCTAACAGAGTAACAACACCATAAGAAATTAAACATCTAACTGCACCCCAAAACAGTAATCTATACAAATCACCTTATCAATTTATCCTATTCTACGACAATTTGTGCGATCCCAAACGAAATGGAATGTAAGATGGTTTTCATAAAAACAATTTTTGTATTCATCAATAGTAGTGTACTGTAGTGTATACTTGCAAAATAAATGTAGAAGAATTGTAATTACTATGTATTGATTACTCATGTGGAGAAAACGAGAAACATCATCTTCTAGCAAGCTCCATGTCGAAAGCCAAATTTTTGACCTTGGATGTCAAATATAGTTTCGAATGATCGGATCACTTTGTTCCCCAATATCTGGATTTGCTGCCCATTAAAAGAGCCATAAGTAAAAGTTGAGCAGAAACCATATTTTGGGTCGTTGTAGAATGCATTCTTAGGAGGCAGAGT
Source organism: Tuctoria greenei (assembly GCA_036927565.1). Classification (NCBI taxonomy): domain Eukaryota; kingdom Viridiplantae; phylum Streptophyta; class Magnoliopsida; order Poales; family Poaceae; genus Tuctoria; species Tuctoria greenei. The sequence goes on from JAYESD010000001.1 coordinate 304,445,206, forward strand.
GAGTTTGGCAGTTCCAGCAAATCCAATTTCCAACACAGGCAAGTGTGACCAGTCAGTGAAAGGAGTGTAGGTTCCATTCCAGTTATTCCAATCACTCTCCGACACAAAGCATAAGGATGTGTCCCTACGGGGATTGTTCCGAAAATACCCAAGTTGCTTCATTGCTTGTTCCATGTTCTCGACAAGGCTATTGAAAGTCTCAGTTGAAAGATAAGTTAATGGTGATCCAGTGTCCACTAACATCTCTGTATTTGAGTTGACTATGTTTTGTCCGCCAATCGTAAATGTAGTCATGATCAACGAATATGTCGGTTTGTTCTTTGATCCGAACAACGGAGTATATCCATCTACACCTTGTCGATTGTAGTCTCCCAAAGACATGTACCCTTTCCCTGTCTCCTCACTGGGAAAACAATATCTAAATGCTTTGTAGCCAATGAGCGGCACCATCTGCTCAATGAAAGATAGGTATGTGCTGCCAAATCCAAAAACACCCGCCTCCATGGCCCAATAATTGACGTCTAAACTGCATCCGAACATCAAATTGATTGAGGTGTCATTGTTCCCGATAGTTAACTTATCCCTTACTACCTTCCCAACACTGTATGCAGACTCCAATCCATAGGATATGCTGTACAGGCAGCTGTCTTCTTTCTCCATACAGTTAGCGGATTGTAATTTGAGTGCATCCTTGATCTGAGCACAGTCATTTGATGAGCACGACACCCGCTGGAATGTTGAAGATTTGTTTGGTTCAAAGATTGGACCAGCTTGCACGGGCTGTTCATGACAACTGATTGTGCATGGCTGACATTGGACCCACGGAAACGTAGAACCCGTGTCAATCGCCACGAGGTTCATAATCGTCGGGGTACCAAGCTTGACGGGCATCAGGAACACTAAACTGTTGAGGCTTCTATCTTCAATGATGTCAATTGATGTATCCATTTGATGCATCATCTCACCACTGGATGGTCTCACAAGAGAGTGGAGGCACAGGTGGTTCCGATGGAACACTGGGAACTTGATGGCACCTTTCGAGTCAAGCGAGTGATCTGTACAAGGATATTATGGAAGAATAGGAGACAATATTGTTAGTGTTATTTCATCATTATTCAAGTCAAATTAAAGAGTAAGATTAAGGTGCATACCAAAGAGATCGTCAGGGCAGTGGTCGTCCGAGCTGGAGGAGGAAAGTCCTCCAGGTGCTACAAGCAACAGCACCAGTAGCAGAAATGGAACCATTGGAAGTCGCACCAAATGTTTATTTGATATCTGTTTACCTGTGATAAATGAAAGAAAAAAATCAATAAAATACAGAGACAAAAGTAAGACCCAATAAATCACATTTTCTGGGATCTTCTAACAACCCACGCTCTAATCTAGGCGAATAAGAGAGGTGCTGAAAACGGCTGTAAGACCATAACAACACGAATAAATTCTAGGGCAGTATTGTTGGAGATCAAAACCCGGGTATGATCATCCCCGGTTATATTATTGAGCCTATTAAAAGTATGTTTTGGTGATCAACATCATGTTTTAAGCACCGACCAGAATCAATTACTTCCACATTAGCATCAAGAGTAAGGTTAATCAGCCTCATACTATTAGACAATTCATAATGTTTACTAGGGATCGAGTTCAGTTCCAGTTTAATCCAAATTATCAGGGTTTATTTCTATTTGTTATTGATTAATGGCCACGGTTAAATATTTTTTCACTGATTGACTGGAACATCAATGTACTGGAATAAGAACTGCAATAAAAATCCTAAAATCGCCAAGTTAGATCCGAAAAAAAGGAGGTTGAATTCGGTTTTACCGAATGACGGCGCCTCCGCGTGTGCTCGACACCCGGTGCCCGAACGCGCCCTCACAGAAGCAGCACCCATCGCGAGGAAATAGCCACCACCGGGGAAGTCGCCACCGGTCCGTGCTCCGGTAATTTGGAGGAAGGGCACTCCGCACGTCAACCGAGTGGGGACGCCGCGCCCCTCCTGCACCTCCCGTGCCATCTCCTGCGACAGCGCGTCCACGTCGGCGACGGTGCGGCGCTGCAGGCCGTCGATCCGCGCCAGCTGCGACTTGGACTTGGGCACGGTTAGGGTTTGGGTCTTCGTGGAGGCGTTGGTGACTTCGTCGTCGTCCGCGCGGCGGCGGAAGTTTTTGCGACTGCTACTCATACCGGCCGCTTGGCTCGCCGGAACGGCAGCCCCGGAGAAAACCTGAGAAGTTAATGGGCCGGTTCAAGAGGTGGGTATAGAGAAACCTTTGATTTTAGATGTGTGTAAGAAAGGATGCGGGAGATCCCACCTGCGGCGAGGGCGGCGAAGTCTAGGGTTCCGGCGAGCGGGCGATGGCGGTGCGGAGGCCGGTTAGAGGTCCGTGTGCGAGCCTGAGAGATTTGATCAGGCTCGGACCGGGCCGGACTCGAGTTGGTATCGTTTTGGAAAGCCCATGGGGCCCACTTGAGTAAGGCCCAGTTAAGCATTGGCCCGTCTGGCTCATCGTCTTGATTGGCGATTTCGCCAGCTGCCCAGCTGCTTTCCATCACGAAAACCCTAGTTAGTCCCTTCCCGGAACCAGTGTCGATCCTCGTCGGCGACGGTGCGGCTCGTTGGACCAGCGGGCCCGGCCGATCTCAGCCCGCGGAAACAGTGGTGGAAGCGCCTCCATTCGCTTTCTCCGTCTGGTCTGTCTTCGCCTTCGTTACCACTCGGTTTTTGCTTCTTCTTCCTAGTACTCTGCTTCCACGGCCGGCCGAGATAACCTCCAGCTCCGCCCACCAGAGAGGCGACAGTCACCGGCGAGATAGCTACTCTTGTCTCAGTCTAGCAGTTGCCTCCCTCATGCTCGGTTTGTTTCTCGGATCACTCTGAATGCAACCCCGGATCACCTCGCAGATGGTCTGTACGTAGCTCATCTTCCTTATTGTCACCGTTCAGTGTAGTATCAAGCACTGACGAGATGTCACTGCCGCTATTTATGCACTCCAGCAGACCCTAGCTAAGCAGACGAAACAAGTAACGACAGAACATCATTTTGTTTTCAAGATGCGATCGGTTTTCTTTTCAGCAGTTTAAATTAAATGATGTGGCATCGCAGACGCAAATTGTGTGTTGCGTGTCGTCATTACCGAGCTGGTGGCGAGGGAGCTCTCGTGATCAGAGTATGGAAGCTTTCCCGAGATTATTTCGCGTAGAAGCATACCACGAAGAAGTTGAAGAGACATTCCTTGCGAGAGGCCTGCAGACACTTGTTCGTGGTGATCGACAAGGTCACCTTTGTCGATCGTTTGCCTTCGTAAATCACTTCATGCCAAACACTCATGTCCACAATCTGCAGAAACAGGAAGTGCTCGAGTTGGGTCAAATCTTAATTCCTCGATCTTTAATGCTAATTAATATAGCATGGTCCAAGAGGTACGGTGTTAGAATTCTGGAAGAAAGAAAAAGTCAGCAAAAAATGTTGAAGTGGATAGGATAAACTAGAAGATAAAACAAATCTGTGTTGCACATGCAAAAAAATCTCTGTGTGAAGAATTGATGATATCTCTATGGGCCTGTGTGGATTCGCTTTTCTGAGACTCGCTTATTTGAGAAGCATGATTTTTTGATAAGTCGTGATATGAATAATCTACTGACCAGAGAGTATGAAGTGTTTGGCAACCCTGATTGTTTTTAGTGGATTTTGGTTCTTGTCGGAGGTTGTGATCCGACAGATCTCCCAACACTACCTTTGGTAGATCGAGGAGTTGTAGTTCGGTGATGAACGCTTAGAGATTCAAGAAGGTGAAAGACAAGTGTAAACATAGATTTACGTGGTTCGGACCGCCTGAGCGTAATAACCTACTCCACGGGGTGTGTTGGTGATGTATTAAGCGTGTGAGTCTAGAAGAAGCTCCAGAAGAAGAAGCTCGTTGTCAGTGGTTTTGATCCGGCAGATCTCCCGACACTACTAAAAGTATCGGAGATTCAAGAAGGTGAAATGTAAAATGACACAGGAGACACAAGGATTTACGTGGTTCGAGCCGCCTGAGCGTAATACCCTACTCCACGGGGTGTGTTGGTGTTGTATTGGATGTATGAACTCAACTCAGGTGACGTGAGTTGAGAGCGCGTGTGAGCCGATCAGACTAGATCAGATCAGAGAGCCCAAACGATATCAGCCCCCTTCTATGTATCGTCGGCATGTCCTTTTATAGTACAAGGACAAGCCGTTACAAGTTGGCCTGGCCCGACATGTGGCCCCGGCGGCTACTAATATTGATACATATTTGATGCGCTTAATTACCTTTAATGACCGAGTTACGGGCTTTGACAGCGCCGTTACTGGTAATAAAGGTCATCCGATCGTGTGTCATTAACATAGTATTAATGACACTTAATCGGGTCTTGAAGTCCTTAATTCTCCTTTGAAGATCCGGAGCCGTTGTGGAGTCTACCGGAGGTTTGAGGCTGAAGATCCAACAGTTAGACACGTGGCAGCCCCGGAGCATACTGTGGGGAACAGATAGGTCCGGTGCCACCAGACACGTGTCAGTTCCAGAGCTTCCCTCGGTCTGGGGTTAGGTCTGGGGGTGCCGTTATGGTACATAGCCCGGAGCTTCACCCTTGTGGGCGGTAGCTCCGGTTTGATGATACACGTGGCGACCCTGGGACTAACCATATTGGGGAAGCGGGTCCGGTTATGTCTGACATGTGGGCCTCCGAAGGTCTTCAAATCAAGTAAATGACATTTCCTTGATATATTTGCAATCCCAATGGGTATACGGTACTCAGGGTACCGACAGTGGCCCCCTGGGCCCACCTCTGGGGAAGACCTCTTGGGTGAAGTCATTCTGCCGGAGGTGGGTCCACCCTTCGACTTTTGAGTCGAGTCTTCAAAGGTCTTCAGATGTGCCGTTGGCGATAATTTTGGAGTTAAATCCTCGTCGCGTGGCATATCCCGGGTGCGGCAAATGAGATCTTTGGCGTGCGGATCTCACGCAATTGAAGGTCGCCGGTTCCCGATACGAAAATCATATCGGTTCTGGGCGCCTTGTCAGGTCGGCGCCTTCGGGCTTCCCGCCTTACATGATGACAACCGTTCGCCTGGGTAAGAACCTCGACTTGATCGTCGGGGTGGTCCTGGGCCCTCTTGTCATCGGCAGGGTGAAATTTTTGAATAGTATCTTCGACTTCCCTGCAGTTTCCATCCAAGTGTTGCGGGGGCTTACTTAAGAAGGAAAGCGCGCACTGTCTGGGGTTCTTTACGCCTCTCATCTGAACTTGCGCTCGAACTCCCAAACTTGTTCTTGCTTTTCCTCCCTTGCCTCGCTGTGCTGCGATGGAGTTGGGTCTCCGCGAGAGCCGCTTGAAGACCGAAGGTGACCTGAAGAAGGTCCGGGCCCTCATGGGGTGGTCCCCGGACTTCTTCAACCACCTGGTCTACGCCGGGGGAGAGCTCCCATTCGAGAAGGAGCACGCCGACGAGATGGTGTACTTTTCTGCGTACGCCATGGTGGGGTTGTTCCCACCTTTTCCCTCCTTTTTCTTGACGCTGCTAGACTTCTATGGCCTGCAGATGTACCACCTTAGCCCCCACTCCATTCTTCTAGTGTCTGTCTTCGTCCACTTCTGTGAAATGTGGGTGGGCATCCCCCCTGCATTGAGCTTTTCTGGACCTTCTTCACCGTCCATACCACCGGAAGGAGTAATGAGTAGCTTGGCTTCTACTACTTTGTGAAGCGCAAGAAGTGCCCATTCAAGTACCTCCGGTCGTTTCCCTCTGGAATGTGGGACGATTGGAAGAAGGACTGGATAGTCATCCGGGTGGAGGAGCACGAGAAGTTGGAGCTGCCCGAAGGACTCCCCAACATCGACACTGCAGTCTGGAGTGAAGCTCCGGTGCTGTCGGATGCCTTCAACCCTGCTCTGACCAGGATCCGCCATTGTGTGGAGGGAGGATTAACTCCTTAGGCGGTATTTTGCAATTTCCTGGTCAACAGGTGGGCACCGCTGAAGGGGAGAGAAAAACTCGCTTGGTCCCTCAACAGTGTGATGGACGACGACCGGGTCGAGACCGGGCTGAAGTCCAACATGGAGGGGGCGACCTTGGAGTTTCATCTCAAGAAGTTCCAGCACGGCATCGACGTCGCGGGTGATGACTTGACCCCGCCACCAGCTTTCCTCCCTCTGAACTTGGAAGTACAGTTCAACAGGGAGCTCTGGCGGATGATGCCGGTGCTTGACGACCTCGGTGTCATCGAGAGACGATCGACTTCCAGGGTGGTGCTCCCTGGGGCTTTTGAAGGTGGTTCTGCCCCTACCCCTGCCCCGAAGCTAAGGACCGAAGTCGTCAGCAAGGGCAAGGAGCCGGCGGCCGAACCCTCGAGCCAGAAGAGGAAGCTAAAGCATGCCGACGGAAGGTCCGTCAGGCCTGCACCCTTTGCAGCAGCTCCTTCTCCCCGTAGGGGGAGGTCTTCTACAACTGCGGCGACTGTACCTGCAACAGTGTCTTCCCGGGGTGCTAGCCCCGGGCATGTGACTCCAGTACCAGGGCCAGCTGAGGCCTCTGGGTCCAGAGGTCCTTCCCGGTCGAGGGGGGCCTCGACTAAGGAAATGCCCGCGACTGCAACAAGTTCTGGGGGGCCTTCCGGAGCTACTACGCCGGCGGTGGCCATGGTCAGTCCAGAACGCCCGGGAAATAGATTTCGTGCAAGCTGGTGCGGAAGCCTTCTGAGGTAACTTTTAATCTTTACCTCAGACAATTGTTTTGTTGTAGTAACTGTTCTTTAAGTTTCTTCATCCATCATCTACAGCGTCCCTAAGAAGAGGAGTGAGGCTCCGCCCTCAGCCACAGCGGCTGAAGCTGTGAGGGCGGAGGCTTCTGCTCCTGTCCCGGTGCCGCCCCGAGTGGTGGCTGAAGCCACGGCAGCTCTGGCGCCAGCTGTCGTGGTCATGGACCTCGACTCATCCCCCGAGACTCCTGTGGTAGCGCCGGACCACGGGAGAGAAGATGCGCCAGCGGCACCTGCCACGAAGGTTGAAGCCCCGGGTCTTGATGATGAGATATTGGAAGCTTCGGTCGCTGAGCTGGAGGAAGCAGTGATTCCGGCCCCAGAGCTGGAAATTGTCGAAGCCCCGGCGGTTGAGTCGGAGGTTATTGAAGTCCCGGCGAGCGAGCCAGATGTTGAGGAAGTCCCGGCGGTTGAGCCGGCTACCTCCGAAGCTCCAGCCTCAGAGCTGTTTGCCACTGAAGCTCCGGCTGCAGAGCCGGTTGCAGTTGAAGACCTTCCGGCGCCTGAGCCGGTTGAGGTTGAAGCTCCGGCCTCAGGGCCGGTTGTTGCGGAGGCATCAACACTCGATCCCATGATGATCAAGGCGCCAACACCCGAGCCACCAGCGGAGGAGGGGCCTAGGCCGGAGCCGGAAGTAGCCCCTGCTCCGGAAGTGATGACGGCGGAGGTGCCTGCTGCTGAGCCAGGGTGCCCTGATGAAGTCGCTGCCCCCCTGCCTGAGGGGGCAAATGAAGACCTGGCGGCAGGGCCTTCGGAACCACTTCCGGAGGTCGGAACTTCTTCTACGGGACCCTCCTCGGTGGCGATTGAGGCTATCCCAGAGGACGGCTTTAGTGCCGTGGAGGCTCAGGGGACCACTCTTGTGGAGTGGGACCCAATTTTTGTAAGCGAGAACCCGCTGGAACCAGCGGAGGAGACCCCAGCAGGTCCAGACCCTATTCCCCTGTCATTGTCCATTGACAACACTTGCTCCAGTCTGCGTCAAGTCCAGCTGGCGTTCTACCACGACAGCAAGACTCTTGAAGAGGAGCGCCAAACCCTTAGGCAGTGGCGTAATCGGCTCTACTTCGAGACCAAGCTGGCGCAGTCAAGGCTGGCAGACGACAAGGAGTGGATCAAATCGGAGAAGGTTCGCCTGGAATACTGGGGCAAATTATTGGATGATAGGGTGAGCTTGACTCGTGCCCTCGACACTCAATCCCAGGCCATTTATGAGCAGGCCAAGGCAACTAATAGAGCGGTTGATGATCACCAAGAAAGGCTTGAAGCCATTAACACTACCCTCATCAAGCGCCAGGAGGCACTTGAGGAGAGGGAGAAGAAGCTCCAAGACGAAGAGCAAAAACTCCTAGAGATGCGGGATGATGTCTTGAAGAGGGAGGAGGAGCTCGCCGAAAAGGTGGCTCTGGCTGACAAGGGCCTCGAGGAACGCGCCAAGAAATTGGAGGAGCGTTGCGTTGAGGAGGAGGAGAAGGCCTGGGTGCGAGGGCAGGAACTCTACAAGCAAGAATGTGCCATCGCTGCCAGGGAGGAGAAAGTTAGGGGCCGGGAGAAGGACCTGGTCGACCGCCGGAACAAGATCCACCTCCGGGAGAAGGAGCTCGGAAAACTCGAGAAGCAGGTTGCTGAAAAGATTCAGCAAAATGCCAAAGAGGTCGAGCGCCTTGCTCGTGAGAATTCTGAACTGGCGGCGGCCAAAAGATCCTTGGAGGAACTAAAGGGCTTGAGGACTGCGGACTCCCTACAGGTTTGGGAGTTCCTGAGCAAAGCCAACGACACGCTGACACCAATGGACTTCATTCCCGTGCGTACGGATGATCCGGAGCTGGAGCCGGACCTGGCGTTGCAAGCGTTGAGCTCGGCGGGTGGCAAACTCTCCAAGGTGGGTGACGCCATCGCGGACCAATTGGAGGTTGAGGGGCAGACCCTGGCGAAGAATGTCACAGAGTATGTGCTGATGTGCTACACCAGCCGGGATCCCCAATTTCCTTTGGACCCGGTGCTTGAAGGTCCCGTCGAAGGATAAGGTGAAGCCACCCGAGCTAACGTGTCGGAGGTTGCTCAAAAGGTTGCCCAGTTCTTCCATAGGGTCTAGGACCATCTCTGTAGCTCCCACTTGTATTCTTTCTTTTTCTTCCCCAATTTTGTAATCCCTTGTCTCCAGATGAATGAAATCCACAATTTGTTACTGAATTTCATTTTTTGTCTTCAACACTTCTGTCTTCACTTGGCCCCCTGGTAGATGTACACAATTTGATTGTGAACATGTACCAAGAGGATATTGTATTTTGTTGAAGACTCGTTTGCTTCAAACTTGTAGAGTGTAGGTCCGAAGTCTTCGATAGTGAAGGCCCCCTGAGGTTGTCGGAGCTCAGAAGCTCTGGCATTGACTACCGTCGGAGCTTAATAGCTCCGGCAATAGTCCCTATCAACGCGTAGAGCATCGATAGTTAGCCCTCCGGGGTGTCGGAGCTTAGTAGCTCCGGCAGTGACCTTTGCCAGAGATTGGTTGCTCCGGTAATGCTCGTTTTCAATGTTTAACATCGATCACAAGCCACCTAGGGGGATTTGGAGCTTTGTTAGCTCCGACTTTTCTCCATCAACGTGGATTCTTTATTTTTCCTGCACACTGAAGCCAAGAAAAATAGTAAAATTTGCTCCTTGCCTATAACTTCGTCGCGGCTTACGATTCCCAAGAAAGTTTTAGGTCAAACACAATTCTGAATACAACCGAATGCGTTGCCTTCTTTCTTCCAGATCCAATTGTACTTGGACCCGCCTTACTTCGGCCTGCTGGGGTGTAGGTAGAGTGGCGTACTTAGGGTTCTTGACCAGGCTAAGTCGATAGCACACTCCGGCCCTAGATTGGCTTGGTGGCATTCAGGCGAGTGGGCCATGAACAATATTTGAATCCAAAAGAATTGACAATACATCTCGAATTGTACATGAACTAGTTGAACTAAAATTTCTTAAGAATTGCACAACTTTGTTATAGACAAGAAAGAGAAAAATAGAAAATGTTGAGCCTGTACAAAATAAATGCACGTGGAGTCTGTTTCACATGAAGATGTCTTTCATTATAGATCTGGAGTACAGGGGAAACAAGTACACTCTTAGGGTACGGAACCAGGCTAAGCGTGTTTCATTTCTCGTTTGACCCAGGGTAGCCAGCCACACTTTTAGTCCTGAGACTGTGACAAGTGTTGCATGAACTTTGCGGACCTTCCGGGAAAGGTCCGGCTGTTCTCCCAGAGGAACTATCCGACTCTGTACAATGACTCTATAACATACACCTCAAGTTACTACAGACTCACCTCCGTGATATTAAGTGTAGAACTTACGGAGGTGCTCAAAATTCCAAGGATTTGGGAGAGGTGTCCCATCCTCAGTAGCGAAGCGAACGCTTCCGAGATGGGATACTTTAATCACTCGGAAGGGTCCCTCCCAGCTGGGGGAGAGTTTGTTTAACCCTTCTCTGGATTGTATTCTCCGTAGCACCAGATCGCCTTCCTCGATCTGTCAGTTGTGTACATTCCGCTGATGATAGCGCCGAAGGGCTTGGCGGTATCGGGCATTCCGAACAGCTGTTTGGCACCTTCCCTCCTCAAGGAGGTCTATGTCTTCACGCCGGAGCTGGTGCTGCGTGGCTTCGTCGAAGGTCCGGACCCGGAGTGGCCCCAAGGTGATTTCGGGAGGAAGGATTGCTTCAGCTCCGTACACCAGGAAGAAGGGTGTCTCTCCAGTTGACCAGTTTGGAGTTGTCCTGTTGGCCCATAGAGTGGGCGGAAGCTCTTCAATCCAGTTGGCTCCATGTTTTTTCAAGCGCTCATAGGTGCGCGTTTTGAGTCCTTTCAGGATTTCAGCATTTGCTCTCTCGGCCTGGCCATTACTTGTCAGGTGAGCTACGGAGGCGTAGCAAACTTAAATGCCGAGGTCTTCGCAATATCCTTGAAATGCAGAGCTTGTGAATTGGGTCCCGTTATCAGTAATGATTTTGTTTGGGACTCCAAATCTGCATACAATGGACTGCAAAAAGTTGATAGCAGATTGCTTGTTTATTGTCACAACTGGAGTTGCTTCCGGCCACTTGGTGAACTTGTCAATGGCGACATACAGGAACTTGTAACCTCCGACGGCTCTTGGGAAAGGTCCCAAGATGTCCATACCCCACACAGCGAAGGGCCATGTAGGAGGTATCATTTGTAGAGGCTGAGCCGGTGTGTGAATTTGCTTTGCATGAAATTGGCATGCTTCGCATTTATTCACCAGCTCAGTTGCATCTTGGAGTGCTGTAGGCCAATAGAAGCCATGCCGGAAGGCTTTCTGCGAGGAGCTCACAACCTTCTTCCCTTGTGATGCACCACATTAGGACGCCGTTGGCACCGCGCCGGTAGAGACCCCCTTCTACCAACGTGCATCTTTTAGCCAATCTGACTATCCGGTCAGCAGATACATCATCGTCAGGAAGGATGTTGTCTTTCAAGTAGCTCCGGATCTTCGAGATCCATGCATCGGAGCTAACTTGAGCATTTGAGTCTTGCGTGCTGGGTTGCTCGGAGCTTTCGGCAGCACCTACAACCCTTGATGGCTGCCATGGTAACAGGGCCATCGGGACCGTCAGCTTCGGGATGCTGATCTCGCCCCCTTTCGCTCAGTTCGGCAGGCTGAGCTGTGGGTTTTGACAACCTCCGGACAAAAGTTCCTTCAGGAGCTGGAGCTCCAGTTGACGCTTTCGTTGAGAGTTCGTCGGTTTCAGCGTTGTGGACATGCTGGACGTGGTGAAGGTCTAGGACTTCGAATTCCTTCTAAAGCCTCTGGACTTCAAGGAGGTAAGCAGCTAGCTGGAGATTGTTGCAGGAGCATTCACCCTTCACTTGTTTAATGATGAGCTGTGAATCTCCCTTGACCAGCAGCTGCTTGACACCGTATGACAGTGCCACCTTTAGTCCGTAGATGAGTGCTTCGTACTCTGCCATGTTGTTGGTCGCCTTGAAGTCAAGGTGTACCATGTATTTTACCTTCTCCCCAGTTGGTGCGAGGAGAAGGATTCCAGCTCCGGCCCCCTGCTTTTGCATGGAGCCGTCAAAGTAGAGGGTCCATTGAGGCTTGGTGAAGACTGGAGCCTTGTGTTCCGACTTCTACTCACTGGGGCCCCCAGGGTTTGATGGAGAGGGAGTCCATTCCGCCACAAAATCTGCCAATGCTTGACTCTTGATTGCTTGTCTTGGAATGAATTCGAGATCGAATTCGGCCAATTCCGCTACCCACTTTGCAATATTCTCAGTTGAATTGGGATTATGCAAGATTGCTCGAAGTGGTTAAGAAGTCACCACTGAAATCTTGTGAGCTTGGAAGTAACGGCGAAGCTTCCTGGAGGCGATAAGAACTGCATAGAGCAACTTATGCACCTCTAGGTATCGAGTCTTGGCGTCATGAAGTACTTCACTGATGAAGTACACTGGGCGCTGGATGGTCCGGACCCTCCTGGAGGGGCCCGAAGCTTCCTCTTCATTGACCCGTATCCTCCCGGAGGGATCCGGACCTTCTTCGGGGACCTCCGGGTCCTTGCTCGAGGGACCCGGAGCTTCTTCAGAAGCGACCTGGACCCTCCCGGAGGGGTCTGGGTCTTCTGAAGTAACTTCTTGTGGACTCAAGTCTGGAAACTGGGACCCAGACTCGCTTTGAGGAACCTCCGGACCCTCCCGGAGGGGTTTGGATTCCTGAGCATGGGATAGTTCTGGTCTCTCCACAACCAGGACCATACTGACGACTTCGTCAGTTGCTGAAATGTAAAGCAGCAAAGGTTCACCAGAGTTCGGAGCTACCAAAGTTGGTAGGGTGGTGAGGAGCTGTTTTAGCTCCTGGAACGCCTTTTGTGCTTCTTCAGACCATTGGAATGGTCCGGACTTCCTCAATAACTTGAAGAAGGGAAGTGCCCGTTCCGCCAGTCTTGAAATGAACCGGCTGTGGGCTTCTAGACATCGAGTCAGCTTTTGGACATCCTTGATGCGGGCTGGTGGCCGCATGTCTTCAATGGCTTTGATCTTCGTCGGATTAGCCTCTTGCCCCGGTGATTTACCAGGAAACCAAGAAGTTTTCCGGAGCTAACCCCGAAGACACACTTGTCTGGGTTTAGCTTTGTGCGGGTGACCTGCAGCTTGTCGAAGACAACATGTAAGGTGTCAAGGAGTGACTCCTTGTTCTTGACCTTGACCACGATGTCATCGACGTACACTTCCACTATGTCTCTAATGAGTTCTTCAAAAGTTTTGTACATAGCTCGTACAAAGGTCGAAGCTGCATTCTTGAGACCAAATGGCATGGCTGTAACAGTACAATCCATCTATTGTGATGAAAGAGGTATGATCTTCATCTTTCCTAGACATTCTGATTTGATGATACCCAAAATATGCGTCTAGGAAACACAGTAATTCACACCCGGAGGTGGAATCCAATATCTGATCTATTCTAGGTAGTGAGAATGGATCTTTTGGACACGCCTTATTTAGTGTTGTGTAGTCAATACACATCCGAAGCTTCCCGCCGGCCTTGGGCACAACGACTGGGTTTGCCAGCCATTTTGGATGGAAGACTTCTCGAATGAATCCAGCTTCGAGCAACTTCTTCACTTCTTGTCGAATGAAGTTTTGTCGCTCCACGGATTGCTTCTGAGGCTTCTGATGCACGGCCGGGCATCAGGGTAGATCTTCAGATTGTGCTCAATCACTTCCCTGGGGATCCCAGACATTTGTGACGGTTGCCAGGCAAACACGTCGACATTAGCCTGGAGGAAAGCGATGAGCGCGATTTCCTATTTGTCATTCAATCCCCCCGATATACGGGTGGTCTGAGCGGCATCGGAACCGATTTGGACGACTTTGACGGGAATGTCGGTGTCGCCGCTTGGCTGCACACGAGGTGCAGAAGTCGAGCCTCGTTGACGAATGCTCGGGGGGTTTTGGAGCTTGCTCCTGCCTAAAGTCCTCCTCTTGCGCCGTAGTAAGCGCATGAAGTTCTTCCAGAGCGGTTACTCCGCCAGTGCGATCTCTGCGGATCCGAAGAACACCTACTGGTGTTGGCATCTTTAACACCAGGTAGCCATAATGAGCAGCTGCCATGAATTTGTACAAGGCAGACCTACCCAAGGTGGCGTTGAAAGGTAAGTTGATCTGAGCAACGTCAAAGACCAACTTCTCAGTGCGATACTTCTCCCGGGTCCTGAAGGTAACGGGGAGAGTAATAGCACCGAGTGGGGTAATGGCTCCCGGACCTACTCCGGAGAAAGGTCGGGAGGGGTGAAGATCCGAAGGTCGGAGCTGAAGCTTGGTAAAAGCTTTGAAGCTTATGAGGTTCAGCCCCGAACCTCCGTCTACCATAACATGGTGGAGCTGAATGTTATTGATGGTAGGAGATACCATCAAAGGAAACTGGCCTGCTCCAACCATGCTTCGAGGGCAGTCCAAAGCATCAAAAGTGATGGCTGTGTCCATCCACTTCCGATGAGGCTCCGCCGTGGCTGTAGGAGCTACAGCGGCCATGTCCTGATGCATCTTCTTGAGGACACGGCGGGAGGTGATGTCCCATGATCCACCAAAAATGGTGTTCATGGTCTTCTGATGCTCGTTGTCAGAGACGTCAGAATCGTTGTCGACGGAGGTGTAGACGGCCTTCAGGACCTTTTTAGGATCCTGAAAACCTAACTCCTCTTCAGCCGGAGCTTCGTCAACTTTTTGTTTTCCTTCCCTCTGTCGGAAAGGAAATTCTTCCCGGTGCTTGTTGTAGCGCTCGGCAAGGTTTTGGACCTCCCAGCAGTCTTCCAAACTGTGGCTGTCCGTCTTATGAATTGGACACCACACCTTGGGTTTGCCACCGTCTTCAGAAGACGATCGAGGTCGCTTCTTGGGGCGTGGCCCCCGGCCACCCGGAGCTGCAGCAGCTGCAGCATTAGATGCGCTGGCCGATAGCTTCTTCTAGCCGTTGGTCTTTTTCTTCTTTTTGCCACTCCCGGAGGTAGTGGTTTCTCCTTTGGAGGATTTCTTGCGATCCTCCGGAGGTGGTTTGGAGTGCATTTCACGGCCCTCCGCAGCTCTGGCACATTTGTCGGCCAAGCTGAAGAGTTCCATGACACTGGTGATCTCCTTGATCGCCAGTTTCTCCAACATATTCTTATCCCGTACGCCCTGTCTAAATGCCACAATGACAAAAGTGCTAGAGATAGAAGGGATAGTGTTTCGTACCTGAAAAATCTCTGGATGAATGATCGCAGGGATTCTCCCCCTTTTTGCACGACTGCAAAAAGGTCCAATTCCGTGCCTGGTCGGGTGTATGAACTCCCGAAGTTGGCGGTGAACTGTCGGCACAACTCCTCCCAACTGTTGATGGAGTTGGGTGGAAGGCTCATAAACCAGGACCGAGCAGTCCCAGTTAAAGCCACTGGAAAATAGTTGGCCATTACGACCTCATTTCCTCCAGCTGTCAGGATAGCAGTGGAGTAAATCTGAAGAAATTCGACGGGATTAACGGTCCCGTCAAACTTCTTCGGCAGGTGATGTCGGAATTTCTGTGGCCACCTGACCATACGTAGATGCATGGCCAGGGCTGAACAGCCTCCTCCTACTCCTTCAGGAGCAGGAATGTCCTGAGCTTCTCGTCTTTCACGAGCACGCTCGATATGGACTCGGCCGTCTTGTTGACGATATCGGCGATCAAGCTCCGCTCGGAGGTCATGAGTTGGAAGCCTTGATACCGTGTGAGTGCGTCGCGCCCCGGAGGGCAACGACATCACTTGCTGTGATGCATCACATCTCCTGTTGTTGGAAACGTGCGGACCAAGTCTGCCAGACAAGGTTCGTCGCTGCAACCGGGCCCGTCACGAAGGAGGAGGACCCTGGTTACTGATGCGGTTGGCTGCTGCTGCAACCAAGTGTTCCACATCGACCCTCCACTGCTCCATTGCATACCGGGATGCATCCGGAGGTGGTGGGCGCTGAAGGAGAGCACGTGCTGCATGGAGCATGTGTTTCGGGTTGTCATGATTCGCCGACGCAGTGATTGACGCCGGTGCACCATCGCGCTGCCCAACCTGATTTGCTGGTGGAGGTGGCGGTGGTGGAAGTGTGACTCCTGCTGGAACTGAGGTTCCTGTTGGTGGCTGCATATTGGAGGGATTGCCCCCAGCAGCTTGAACAGCGGGATGACCATTGGATGATTCCACAGCTGAGTTCACCATTCTTGAAATCTCAGGTCCCCCCACCTGGCGCACCAACTGTCGGTGGTTTTGATCCGGCAGATCTCCCGACACTACTAAAAGTGTTTGCGGAGTTTGAAGTTCGGTGTGGGCGCGTGGAGATTCAAGAAGGTGAAATGTAAAATGACACAGGAGACACAAGGATT
Organism: Tuctoria greenei; assembly: GCA_036927565.1. Classification (NCBI taxonomy): domain Eukaryota; kingdom Viridiplantae; phylum Streptophyta; class Magnoliopsida; order Poales; family Poaceae; genus Tuctoria; species Tuctoria greenei. The sequence goes on from JAYESD010000001.1 coordinate 304,461,379, forward strand.
TACGTGGTTCGGGCCGCCTGACCGTAATACCCTACTCCACGGGGTGTGTTGGTGTTGTATTGTGAAAGTGCATCTAGGTTCCCCGTGGGTTTTGGATGATTGATGACGACAATTAAGTCGCTAATGAGCTCAAGTGATCTTAGCACAGGTATGGACTCAATTGGAGACGCAAACCCTCAAAAAGGAAAAGGAAGGAAACGGAGTCAACTCGAAGCGTAGAAACTAGGGTTTCTAGCGTGGTTGAGTTAGACTAGCCGTAGCAATAGGAGGGTGTGTGTGTAAAGTGCATTGAGATCAAGTTTGGGAGCTCAAAGTGGTTTAGAGGTCAAACCTATGAAAGAAATGAGTGATTGAGTGGTCTGGCCGTAGGGCCGGACTAGTCCGTGCAGGAGGCCGGACTAGTCCGTTCCTGGCCGACCAAGTCCGTTTCTGGCCGGACCAGAAGGGTCTGACTGAGATCGGACTAGTCCGTTTGTAGCCGGACTAGTCCGGTTAGCTGTGAGTGGGTTTTGGGGATGAAGTCCCAAAACCACGGACTTGTCCGTTTTGGACCGGACCAAGAGGTCCTGAGTGAGAACGGACTAGTCCGCCCGTGGGGCCGGACTAGTCCTGGTTGGCTAGAAAAGGTGCTTCTGTGGCTAAGTCTGGGAGGACCGGACTAGTCCGCCCTAGGGGCCGGACTAGTCCGTGGTCCTCAGACTAGTCCGTTTTCACACGGAGCAAAAGGCTCTGTGTGAGATCGGACTAGTCCGGTGTTGACCGGACTAGTCCGTTATGGAAGTGACCGTTTGAATTTGAAGTTTGGCGGGTAGCGTGACGATAGTGTGTCAGCTGTCGGGACCTGACAAAGGGGTCAGTGGTCCCCTAGGCCGGACTAGTCCGGGCCAGTGGCCGGACTAGTCCGCCCTTTTGCTGAAGTCAGCAGATTGGGCTTGGGACCTCTATAAAAAGGGGACCCTCGGCCTCATTTCAAATAACCTTTGGAAAAACTCAAACCCTAGCGCCGCCACAGCCAACTTGGAGCACTCCTAAGCCTCCTTCTTGCCTACTTTCCCTCTAAAACTAATTCTTGAGTGGATTAGGGTTTAGTGAGGTGGAGAAGAGGAAGAACATCGCGCTTGTGCTCCCGGTTTGATCTCTTGCACTCGTTGAGTCTTTGTGGGCTGTGTATTGAGTTTGCTTTATTGTGTTGATCATCTTTGTGGTGTGGGAGCCTCAGTTTGTGAGAAGCCCCAACGAACTTTGTAATCACCGTTGTGATTAGTGGAGAACCAAGTTAGGCCCGTGCGGTAAACTTGGTGAGGGAAGGGTTGTTGGACCCGGTCCTTTTGTGGACTCCTCAACGAGGACGTAGATTCCTTGTGTGGGATCGAACCTCGGGATAAAACCCTTGGCTCCTTGTGTTCTTTGCATTCATTCTATTGATTACTTTGTTCTAGGGTTGGTAGTCTCGTTTCATACTCCGCTTTGCTATAAACTTGTGGAAACTTGACTTGCTCTTGTTTAGGTTGTTGCTTAACTTTACTTAAACATATACACACTTGTAGTAAAGAGAAAATACCCTAAAACTTGCTAGAAACATCTTTTTAGGGTTATTCACGCAAGCTGACCGGACTAGTCCGCCCCCTGACCGGACTAGTCCGCCCCCTGTGATTTAATCTCGTTTTATTAAGTCATTTGCAGGTCGATTAGCCTATTCACCCCCCCTCTAGGCAACTTTCAATTGGTATCAGAGCAGGACTCTCCACAAAGAGTCTAACAACTCGGAGAGATGGCCGGAGTGGTGAATGACGATGCATCGAGCAGCAACTACGAGGCGACCCGTGAGGAGACGTTGGCTTATCAAGATAAGCCAACGGACGATGAGGAGACTCGCCAACTCAAGGCGAAGCTCCGGGAGAAGCTGAACATATCCAAGATTGATCCGTCAAACCAATCAAGTGGTGGTGACGAAGCCAACTACAACCGGCAAGGGTTCAACTATGAACGCCTTGCCGCCAACAACCACTACCTGTCCATCCCATTGGGGAAACCTCCCCAATTCGATGGAACGGACTACGGTATGTGGAAACACAACATGAAGATCCACCTCGTGTCGCTCAACCCAGCGTTGTGGCAAATTGTCATGACCGGGGTGGAGATTCCCAAGGATGAGGACAACATAACTCAAGAACAAGCCATCTTCATCCACCGCAACGCTCAAGCTGCAGGTGTGATCATCTCATCTCTCTCTAGAGATGAGTTCAACCGTGTCGATGGCCTTGAAGTGGCCAAAGACATATGGAACACCCTCAAGACGGCGCATGAGGGAAACCGAGTGGTCAAGGAGGCCAAGATCGAGCTCATCGAAGGAGAGCTTGGGAGATTCGCCATCTTGGATGGTGAATCCCCCCAAGACATGTACAACCGGCTGAAGGTGCTGATCAACAAAAGCCGATCATATGGCTGCACCAAGTGGACCGACCACGAGGTGGTGAAGAGAATGATCCGGGCATTCATGCCTAGGAACGTCTCTTTATGCTCCATGATTCGGGAAAGCCCGGGGTTCACTCAAATGACCCCGGAGGAGGTCCTTGGGAGGATCATTAACCATGAAATCATGGAGAAGGAGGCGCTCTTCTACAACGACCTCCAAAAGTTCACCGCCTCCAAGATGAAGAACGTTGCACTCAAGGCAACGCCCTCTTCAAAGGAGCAAGAAGAAAGTGATGAGGAGAGCCTCGACACCGATGAGGAGGAGGCCTTCTTCATCAACAAATTCAAGAGAATGATGAGGAGGAAGAAAGGGGGGCACAACTATGAGGGCAAGGGAAAGGAAAGAGCAAGGCCCAAATCAAGAAGGTCTTGCTACAACTGTGGCGAGTATGGGCACTTCATCGCTGATTGCCCACACGAAGAAACGAAGAAGAAGAAGGAAGGGAAGCCTCAAGAAAGGAGATTCTTCAAGAAGAAGAGGCTCTCCGGACAAGCCCATTTGGGAAAGGAGTGGGACTCTAACGATGAGTCCTCCTCCGAAGAAGAAGAGGAGAAGATGGCCACCATAGCCATCGGGAGGAACTCCAAGGGAGGCAAGCTCTTCCCCAACCTCAACAACGACCACAAGCCTACTTGCCTTATGGCAAGGGAAGGAAAGAGAAAGGTAACATCTCATCCTTCCTCCCCAACTTCCTCACATGATGATTTTGATAGTGCTAGTGAAAATGAGCATATGTTTAAGGACATAAGCAAAAGCACCTTGCGTAGGATGAAGTTGCTTATGGATGAGATCTTTGAGAAGGAAGATCTCATCAACAGACAGGAGGACATGCTCATCCTTGAGAAGGAGAGATGTCAAGAGCTTGATGAGCTCCTTGAGCTCGAAAGAGAGAAGAGCAAGGCATTGGAACACGAACTTGCTCTTTGCAAGAAAACGTGTTCAAGTCTTGAGGAGAAGTCGATTGAGCTCAAGGATGAACTTGGAAGCTTGTCAAAAGCTAACAAGATTCTTGAGACTCAAGTTGAGTCACTCAAGAACAATGTAACCTCTTCCTTCAAGAGCTCAACCTCCTCAAAGGCCTCATCCAAGGCAACATCACCTTGCAAGTGCTCCAACTTGATCCTTAAACTTAAGAATGAACTCAACCTAGCACAAGGCAAACAAGCACCTAAGGGTGCCATCTTTGACAAGGAAAAGGTGACATATGCACGAAGTGCATTCACCAACACAAGACCACCCCATGTCAAGGATGGTCTTGGCTATACTAGAGGTGCAAGGCATAACACCAAAACCTCCAAGTATGGCAAAGACATGATTGTCTTTGTTAAGGGGAGTTCATCCCAAACTAAAAATGAAAAGAACTCACCCTCAAGCAACAAATTGCCTAAATCTGAATTGCATCCTCTATTTCATGATTTTGATGCATCCTATGTGCTAAAGAGGAACAAACACGGCAAAGTGTTTGCTAGATATGTTGGGCCACTCCGCAAGAGCCCCAAGCCTTGCGTGTGGGTGCCCAAATGCCTAACTACTAACGTGAAAGGACCCAACTCAGCTTGGGTACCTAAAAGGAAGGCATAAACTTGTTTTGTAGGCATACTCCTCCGGTGGATCGAAATGGGTGTTGGATAGCGGATGCACCAACCACATGACCGGAGAGAGAAGCATGTTCATAGAGTATGAGGAGAATAAGGACCCAAGTGAAGGAATCTTCTTTGGGGATAATAGCCAAGGGAAAATCCTTGGTTCCGGTAAAATTTCTATCTCCTCACTACATACTTTATCAAATGTCTTGCATGTTGATTCCCTAGACTATAATCTCCTATCCATATCACAATTATGTGATAGAGGATATAAATGTGTGTTCACTAGTGAGGGAGTGAGTGTCATTAGAGAAGGTAATGACTCGATAGCCTTTAAGGGAGTGCTCAAGGGAAAGCTCTATCTTGTGGACTTCACCGCGGATAAAGCTCAACTTGACACATGCTTAATGGCTAAAGCCAACATGGGATGGCTTTGGCATAGAAGGCTAGCCCATGTTGGAATGAGGAACCTTCAAAAGCTCCTTAAGGGTGAGCATGTTCGTGGCCTAAAGGATGTAGTATTCGAAAAGGATAGGCCATGTAGTGCTTGCCAAGCGGGAAAGCAAGTAGGAGCTCAACACCCCTCTAAGAATATCATGACGACAACTAGACCTTTGGAGTTGCTCCATATGGATCTTTTTGGCCCCATTGCGTACATTAGCATTGGTGGCAGCAAGTATGGTCTAGTTATCGTTGATGACTTCTCTAGATATACCTGGGTGTTCTTCTTGCATGATAAAAGTGAAACTCCCAGTGTCCTCAAGAAATTTTTAAGGAGAGCTCAAAATGAGTTCACCTTAAGGATAAAGGCTATAAGGAGTGACAATGGCACCGAATTCAAAAACATGCAAGTAGAAGAGTTCCTAGATGAGGAGGGCATCAAGCATGAGTTTTCCGCTCCCTATTCTCCACAACAAAATGGCATAGCCGAAAGAAAGAATAGGACGCTCATTGAGATGTCAAGGACGATGCTAGATGAGTACAAAACATCGGACCGGTTTTGGGCGGAAGCGGTTAACACCGCTTGCCATGCCGTGAATCGATTGTACCTTCATCGCCTCCTCAAGAAGACCCCTTATGAGCTTCTAATTGGTAAGAAACCCAATGTTTCTTACTTTCGGGTCTTTGGTAGCAAGTGCTATATCCTCAACAAGAAGCCTAGGACTTCGAAGTTCGCTTCAAAGTCCGATGAGGGTTTCTTGCTTGGATATGACTCAAACACTCATGCGTACCGTGTATTCAACAAATCCTCCGGAATTGTTGAAGTAGCACGTGACGTGGTGTTTGACGAAACCAATGGCTCTCAAGTGGAGCAAGTTGTTCAACATGCTCTTGATCAAGAGGAACCTCCACTAGAAGCTCTAAGGAGAATGGCACTTGGAGATGTTCGCCCTCAAGAACCATCTCAAAGCCCAAGTGACCATCATCATTATGAAGTAGGTCAAATCCCCATTGGACAAGTTGAAGATCCACTAGAAGCTCCCCAAAGTGATAATGAGAATGAGGATCAAGGGGGAGGCTTGGATCAAGGGGGAGACCAAAGTGAAGAAGATGAACCAAGTAATTCAAGAGGTCAACCCCCGCATCCTCGTGTTCATCAAAGTGTTCAACGGGACCATCCCGTTGACAACATTCTAGGAGATATCACAAAAGGAGTAACTACACGCTCACGTGTTGCAAACTTTTGTGAGCATTTCTCTTTTGTCTCATCCTTGGAACCACATAAGGTTGAAGACGCCTTAAGAGATTCAGATTGGGTAGTTGCCATGCAAGAGGAGCTCAACAACTTTGAGAGGAATAAGGTTTGGGAGCTTGTCAAGCGTCCTCAAGCTAATGTTGTTGGAACCAAGTGGGTGTTTCGCAACAAACAAGATGAGCATGGCGTGGTAACTAGGAACAAGGCACGACTTGTGGCAAAAGGATACTCACAAGTTGAGGGTTTGGACTTTGATGAGACATTTGCCCCTGTAGCTAGGCTTGAGTCAATTCGAATATTACTAGCCTTTGCTACTCATCATGACTTCAAACTCTACCAAATGGATGTTAAGAGTGCATTCCTTAATGGCCCAATCAAGGAAGAAGTTTATGTAGAGCAACCTCCAGGGTTTGAAGATCAAAACTATCCTAACCATGTTTACAAATTGCGAAAGGCTCTTTATGGTCTCAAGCAAGCTCCTAGAGCTTGGTATGAGTGCTTAAGAGACTTTCTAATTGAAAATGGTTTTAGGATAGGAAAAGCGGATTATACCCTTTTCACAAAACACTTCCATGAGGATCTTTTTTGTGTGCCAAATATATGTGGATGACATCATATTTGGTTCCACAAATAAGGTGTTTTGTGATGAATTCTCCAAGATAATGACGGAGAGGTTTGAAATGTCCATGATGGGTGAGTTGAAGTTCTTTCTAGGATTTCAAGTGAAACAACTCAAAGAAGGGACGTTCATAAGTCAAACTAAGTATACTCAAGATATTCTAAGAAAGTTTGACATGGACAAAGCAAAGCCCATCAAAACCCCTATGGGGACAAATGGACACCTAGACCTAAATGAGGACGGTCCAAGTGTGGATCAAAAGCTATATAGGTCTATGATCGGATCACTCCTCTATCTTTGTGCATCTAGGCCCGATATCATGCTAAGTGTGTGTATGTGTGCACGCTTTCAAGCAGCACCCAAGGCTTGTCATTTAACCGCCGTTAAAAGGATCTTGAGATACCTTGTACACACACCTACCCTAGGACTTTGGTACCCCAAAGGATCCAAGTTTAACCTCATTGGATATTCCGATGCGGACTATGCGGGGTGCAAAGTTGATAGGAAGAGCACATCGGGCACATGCCAATTTTTAGGTCGATCTCTTGTGTCTTGGTCCTCCAAGAAGCAAAACTCTATTGCTCTATCCACCGCCGAAGCGGAATATGTTGCAGCCGGAAGTTGTTGTGCACAACTTCTTTGGATGCGACAAACTCTTAGGGATTATGGGATTAACCTGCGTAAAATTCCACTCTTGTGTGACAACGAGAGTGCAATCAAGATAGCCCATAATCCGGTGGAACACTCTAGGACCAAACATATAGACATTCGACACCATTTCCTGCGAGATCACTCAATGAAGGGAGACATTGAGATCTCGCATGTGAGGACGGAACATCAACTTGCGGACATCTTCACAAAGCCTCTTGACGAGACGCGTTTCTGTGAGCTAAGAAGTGAGCTCAACGTGTTGGATTCTCGAAACGTGGCTTAAACTCCATTCCTCATATTTTTTGAGCCACATTTCGAAAAACTCCTCTCTATGTCGATTTCTCCTCAAATTTGTTTGAGAAATCTACTTTCTTCAAGAAAATGTCCACAAGTTGTTCTTTATTGACTCATAATCATGTTTGTCATGTTTTCCTTGCTATATCTGTCCAAAAGGACTTATCTTTATGGGCAAAACCCAAATATATTGTTTTTCAGCCCAGCTGGACCGGACTAGTCCGCCCATATGGCCGGACAAGTCCGGGTCGGACTAGTCCGCGGCTAGTCCGCACACCGGACTAGTCCGGCCTTACACCGGACAAGTCCTGACCCGGACTAGTCTGGGTCTGGTCCGCAGACCGGACTAGTCCGGCCCCTCAACCGGACTAGTCCGGCCCTTGGGGACTTAAACCCCCAGGCGGCCCGGACCCCTCTCTCTCTTCCTCACTTGTCTCCCTAGCTTCCACGCGCGCACAACCGCCCCCAAATCGGCGATTTTGCGCTCCAACCACCAAAACTCAACTCCAATCCGCGCATCGAAGTCCTTGGGAGTGAGGGATCACTTCCCCGCGCTCCACCTTCGAGATCCACGCCGATTTCGACGACTCAAGCGGATTTTTGAAGGTATTTCACCGTTCCTCAAAAACTAGCCCCATTCTTGATTCTTCAAGTTTTTGATAGGAACACCTTCATCAATGTTGTTCTTTACAACCTTGCGATCAAAGCCTAGGAGTATTGCGCATTGGTTCACAAATTTTTCGACGAATCAACTAGGGTTAGGGTTCTTCCTGTGTAACCCGGACTAGTCCGGCCACTAGGCGGACAAGTCCGGCCGGCGGACTAGTCCGCCCCTGGGGCGGACAAGTCCGGTTTGCACAGGGCAAACCCTACGTCTAGTTGGTTCTTGAGATCTTTTTGGCAATACTTCCTCTTCCTAGGCTCACATCCTTCTTCCTTCATCTTTTTCACAGCATGTCGAGCTCCGAGCGCTCTCCTCCGCGTGTCCACCTCGAGGGGCGTACCAAGGCCCAAATTGCCGAGGCTCGGACTAAGGCTGCGCTAATAGAGGCGCAGAAGGCCAAGGAGGAAAGAAAGCTCAAGGCACTCGAAGCATCCAAGGTGGCTGCTAGCATTTACAACGAAGAAGAAGCCATAGCTCGAGCCATCGCAGAATCCCTCCATGAACTAAGGAAGAAGAAAAGAGAGGATAGGGAGGCCCACAACTCCAGAGCTGCTGAGGCCAGTGCCCCCAAGCGCAAGAAGCTCGTCACTGTTGGCGAGAAAGCTAAGGGCAAGGAGCCAGCCCAAGAAGAGGCTGTCCCTAGGGTCGAGCGCGACCCAAAGAAGGGAAAAGCCCCGGCTCCAGTCGAGCCGAAAAAGAAGAAGCCCTCCATCAAGGTGCCAGCCAAGAAGGCACCCGGAGGGGTTGTGATCAAGGAAAAGGGGAAGGCTACCTCTATTGGCCCCCTTGAAGTCCACTCACCGGAAAGGAATCCCAACCGGCAGAAGGAACTGTCGGCAAATGTATTTCATGGCAAGGGATCTGAAAAAGCCAGGAGGCTAAGGGAAGAAAAGGTTTACAAGTATGAGAGGAGCACGGCAGACCCCAGATTTTGGTGTGACTTCCACTGTGATTATTACAGACTAGTCTACCAACACATGAAGAGGCCAGTGATAGAAGCTCAGTGGGTGGACTGGGACTATATGGCAAAGAAGGAGCACTCGGCCTTTGATGCCGTGATTGAAGCTGCCGAGCGCCATGATCTCAAGAAGATCATGGGCTTCAAATATGATTGGAATGTGGAAATCATTCTCCAATTCTACTCCACAATCTATTTTTCAACCTCTGGTGACAGGAAAATTATCTGGATGACTCATGGTGAGCAATACTCTGTCACCTATGCTGAGTTTGCAAGGATCCTTGGTCTTGAGGCTCACATGGACCACGAGATCATTATCTCGAACCTCAAGGCAGTGGATCGTGAGGAGCTGGCTTACATGTATCCAAGCCACCTCCCGTTTGATGCCGGACTAGCTCGAAACATCAAGCCATTCTACAGCATCATGAACAGAATCCTCAGACGGACGATAGCACCGAAGGATGGCGATGCTGGGGTGATTCAAGGGAATCTGAGGCACCTACTACTTCTGATCGATGGGGAAGAAAAGTTCAACCTCGTCGATTACATCTTCGACGACATCTTCAACATCTCGCATACCCCCAACAGGGCATGCGGGTATGCCCCTTACATTATGTGCCTTATTGAGAAGGTGTCGGGCGTGTACTTTGTCAAGGATGTATCGCACCGACCTCTGCGCCCCCAGAAGCCGCCAAATGTGCCGGTGCCTCCTCGTCGCAAGAATGCAGATCCTCCGTCTCGCCCAGTGGCACCTCCTTCTCCGCCTCCGCCTCAGTCCATGAGTGCGTTCTTCAAGTGCTTCAAGGCCATCTTCACCTCGTGCCGGAAGCAAGAGATTCGCGCTCAGAGGGCACACAAGCGCCAAGAGAAGTACCTTAAGGCGGTGTGCGACAAGCTGGAGGTCCCGATGTCCTCTCCGGAGGTGAGTGATGGGGAGATCACTCCTTTCCCCACCTTCACCGCCGATGAGCTCGCCCAGCTCCAAGAGGATGGAAGCTCCTCTCGGGCTGCTCCCTCGGCAAGGAACTCCGACGACGACGGCGACGATGTCGATGATGAGGACGACGTCGAAGATTCCGAGGCCACGGAGAGTGGAAGTGGCGAAGACGAGGACTAGCTCTTAGGTCTTAGCTTCCTCCCTTCTTTTCCTTTTTGGTGCCTTGATGCCAAAGGGGGAGAGTTAAGGGGGGAGTTAATCTTTTGTGGGTGTGTGTGTTTTGTGATGTTTGACTTTCATGTAACATATTTATGCTCTTGGATGTTTACATTTGTGCAAGACTCGTTATTGTTGCTTACTATCAATATATTGCTCTTATTGTCAATCTTATGAATGTATTGATGTTATTCATGTCTTGACACAAACTGTTGAGCACATCACGTAGGCACCCCACCATAACGTGTGTGGGTATGAAAGAACTCCTCCACCTCTTTTACATGTTGCATACTTTGAGGGGGAGTCATTCATATGCACACATGTTATGAAAACCAAACTTTATACTCTTATTTGTGAAGGACTTAATGTGTTGTCATCAATCACCAAAAAGGGGGAGATTGAAAGTGCATCTAGGTTCCCCGTGGGTTTTGGATGATTGATGACGACAATTAAGTCGCTAATGAGCTCAAGTGATCTTAGCACAGGTATGGACTCAATTGGAGACGCAAACCCTCAAAAAGGAAAAGGAAGGAAACGGAGTCAACTCGAAGCGTAGAAACTAGGGTTTCTAGCGTGGTTGAGTTAGACTAGCCGTAGCAATAGGAGGGTGTGTGTGTAAAGTGCATTGAGATCAAGTTTGGGAGCTCAAAGTGGTTTAGAGGTCAAACCTATGAAAGAAATGAGTGATTGAGTGGTCTGGCCGTAGGGCCGGACTAGTCCGTGCAGGAGGCCGGACTAGTCCGTTCCTGGCCGGCCAAGTCTGTTTCTGGCCGGACCAGAAGGGTCTGACTGAGATCGGACTAGTCCGTTTGTAGCCGGACTAGTCCGGTTAGCTGTGAGTGGGTTTTGGGGATGAAGTCCCAAAACCACGGACTTGTCCGTTTTGGACCGGACCAAGAGGTCCTGAGTGAGAACGGACTAGTCCGCCCGTGGGGCCGGACTAGTCCTGGTTGGCTAGAAAAGGTGCTTCTGTGGCTAAGTCTGGGAGGACCGGACTAGTACGCCCTAGGGGCCGGACTAGTCCGTGGTCCTCAGACTAGTCCGTTTTCACACGGAGCAAAAGGCTCTGTGTGAGATCGGACTAGTCCGGTGTTGACCGGACTAGTCCGTTCTGGAAGTGACCGTTTGAATTTGAAGTTTGGCGGGTAGCGTGACGATAGTGTGTCAGCTGTCGGGACCTGACAAAGGGGTCAGTGGTCCCCTAGGCCGGACTAGTCCGGGCCAGTGGCCGGACTAGTCCGCCCTTTTGCTGAAGTCATCAGATTGGGCTTGGGACCTCTATAAAAAGGGGACCCTCGGCCTCATTTCAAATAACCTTTGGAAAAACTCAAACCCTAGCGCCGCCACAACCAACTTGGAGCACTCCTAAGCCTCCTTCTTGCCTACTTTCCCTCTAAAACTAATTCTTGAGTGGATTAGGGTTTAGTGAGTTGGAGAAGAGGAAGAACATCGCGCTTGTGCTCCCGGTTTGATCTCTTGCACTCGTTGAGTCTTTGTGGGCTGTGTATTGAGTTTGCTTTATTGTGTTGATCATCTTTGTGGTGTGGGAGCCTCAGTTTGTGAGAAGCCCCAACGAACTTTGTAATCACCGTTGTGATTAGTGGAGAACCAAGTTAGGCCCGTGCGGTAAACTTGGTGAGGGAAGGGTTGTTGGACCCGGTCCTTTTGTGGACTCCTCAACGAGGACGTAGATTCCTTGTGTGGGATCGAACCTCGGGATAAAACCCTTGGCTCCTTGTGTTCTTTGCATTCATTCTATTGATTACTTTGTTCTAGGGTTGGTAGTCTCGTTTCATACTCCGCTTTGCTATAAACTTGTGGAAACTTGACTTGCTCTTGTTTAGGTTGTTGCTTAACTTGACTTAAACATATACACACGTGTAGTAAAGAGAAAATACCCTAAAACTTGCTAGAAACATCTTTTTAGGGTTATTCACGCAAGCTGACCGGACTAGTCCGCCCCCTGACCGGACTAGTCCGCCCCCTGTGATTTAATCTCGTTTTATTAAGTCATTTGCAGGTCGATTAGCCTATTCACCCCCCCTCTAGGCAACTTTCATATTGGATGTATGAACTCAACTCAGGTGACATGAGTTGAGAGCGCGTGTGAGCCGATCAGACTAGATCAGATCAGATCAGATCAGATCAGAGAGCCCAAACGATATCAGCCCCCCTCTATGTATCATCGGCCTGTCCTTTTATAGTACAAGGACATGCCGTTACAAGTTGGCCTGGCCTGACATGTGGCCCCGGCGGCTACTAATATTGATACACATTTGATGCGCTTAATTACCCTTAATGACCGAGTTACGAGCTTTGACAGCACCGTTACTGGTAATAAAGGTCATCCGATCGTGTGTCATTAACATAGTATTAATGACACTTAATCAAGTCTTGAAGTCCTTAATTCCCCTTTGAAGATCCGGAGCCGTTGTGGAGTCTACCGAAGGTTTGAGGCTGAAGATCCGACAGTTAGACACGTGGCAGCCCCGGAGCATACTATGGGGAACAGATAGGTCCGGTGCCACCAGACACGTGTCAGTTCCGGAGCTTCCCTCGGTCTGGGGTTAGGTCTGGGGGTGCCGTTATGGTACATAGCCCGAAGCTTCACCCTTGTGGGCGGTAGCTCCGGTTTGATGATACACGTGGCGACCCTGGGACTAGTCATATTGGAGAAGCGGGTCCGGTTATGTCTGACATGTGGGCCTCCGAAGGTCTTCAAATCAAGTAGATGACATTTCCTTGAGATCTTTGCAATCTCAAGGGGTATACGGTACTCAGGGTACCGACACTCGTCTAGCTCAAGGAGTTTAGTTGTGGTCTGGAACCGTCCCTTGTGTATCATTGACCAGTCCTTTTATAGTACAAGGATTGGCTATTACATCATCAGCCTGACCCGACATGTGGCTCTGGTGGTTACACATGCTTGATACACAATAAATGGGGTTAATTACCGTTAATAGCCTGGTAACGGGCCTTAACAGTGCCGTTACCAGGTGTAAGGGTCATCCGATCGTGTGTCATTAATATGGTATTAATGACACTTAATCGGGTCTTGAAGTCTGATTGCTCCTTGAAAGTCCGGAGCTGTTGGAGGGTCCATCAGCCTGATTGTTGAAGTTGAAGGTCCGACGGTCGCCACGTGGCAGCACTGAAGCTTATCGTCGTGGATGAGTAGGTCCGGTGCTACTGGACACGTGTCAGTACCGGAGCTTCCCTCTGTCTGGGGTTAGGTCCGGGGTGCCATATTGGTATACTGACCGGAGCTTCCCATGTGTGGGTGATAGCTCCGGTCTTATGATACACGTGGCGGCCCTGGGACTAACCATGTCGGGAAAGAAGGTCCGGTTACGTCTTACATGTGGGGCCTTCGGAGGTCTCCAGATCTGGTAGATGGAGTTTACTTGTGATCTTTGCAATCCCAAGGGGTATCCGGTACGGAGGGTACCGATAGTGGCCCCCTGGACTCACCTCCGGGAGAGACCTTTTGGATGAGGTCATTTCATCGGAGGTGGGTCCATTCTTCGGTTTCTGAGCCATGTCTTCAAGGGCCTTTGGTTGTGCCGTTGGTGGTAGTTCGCAGTTAAACTTCCGCCGCGTGGCGTATCTCGGAGGCGGCAGGTGAGATCTGAGCGTGCGGATCTCATGCAATTGAAGGTCGTCGGTTCCCAATACGAAAATCATATCGGTTCCGCGTGCCCTGTCAGGCCGTCGCCTTCGGGTTTCCCGCCTTTCATGATGACAACCCTTCGCCTGGGGTAAGAACCTTGACTTGATCGTTGGGGTGGCCCCGGGCCCCCTTGTCATTGACGGGGTGAAATTTTTGACTGGTATTGTCGGCTCCTCTGCAGTTTCCATCCAGGCATTGCGGGGGCTTACTTAAGAAGGAAAGTATGCATCGTTTGGGGTTCTTTATGCCTTTCAATCGATCTTGCGCTCAAACCTTCCAAACTTTTGCTTGTCTTTCCTCTCTTGCCTCGCTGTGCCGCGTTGGAGTTGGGTCTCCGCCAGAGCCGACTGAAGTCCGACGACGATTTGAAGAAGTTCTGGGCCCTTACGGGATGGTCCCCTAACTTCTTCAACCACTTGGTCCACGCCGGCAAGCTTTCGTTCGAGAAGGAACATGCCGTCGAGATGGTGTACTTCACCGCGTACACCATGGTGGGACTGATCCCACCTTTCTCTTCTTTCTTCTTAATGCTGCTAGACTTCAATGGTCTGCAGCTGTATCACCTTGGCCCCCACTCCATTCTGCTGGTGTCCATCTTTGTCCACTTCTGCGAGATGTGGGTGGGCATTCCCCCCTGCATTGAGCTTTTCCGCACCTTCTTCACTATCCAAACCACAGGTCGGAGCGACGAGTACCTTGGCTTCTACTATTTTGTGAAGCGCAAGAAGTGCCCGTACAAGTACTTGCGGTCGTTCCCTTCGGGGAAGTGGGACGACTGGAAGAAGGATTGGATTGTTATGAGGGTGGAGGAGCACGAGAAGCTGGAGCTGCCGAAAGGCCTCCCCAACATCGACACTGCAGTTTGGAATGAAGCTCCGGTGCTGTTGGATGCCTTCAATCCCGCTCTGACCAGGATCCACCTGTGCGTGGAAGGAGGGGTGACTCCCCAGGCGGTGTTTTGCAACTTCCTCACCAACAGGTGGGCTCCATTGAAGAGGAGGGAGAAGTTGGCTTGGGCCCTCAATAGTGTCGGTACCCTGGGTACCGTATACACTTTGAGATTGCAAAGATCTCAAGGAAATGTCATCTACTTGATTTGAAGACCTTCGGAGGCCCACATGTCAGACATAACCGGACCCGCTTTCCCAACATGGTTAGTCCCAGGGTCACCACGTGTACCATCAAACCGGAGCTACCGCCCACAAGGGGGAAGCTCCGGGCTATGTACCATAACGGCACCCCCGGACCTAACCCCAGACTGAGGGAAGCTCTGGAACTTACACATGTCTGGTGGCACCGAACCTATCTGTTCCCCACAGTGTGCTCCGGAGCTGCCACGTGTCCAACCGTCGGATCTTCAGCCTCAAACCTCCGGTAGACTCCACAACGGCTCCGGATCCTCAAAGGGGAATCAAGGACTTCAAGACCCAATTAAGTGTCATTAATATTATGTTAATGACACACGATCGGACGACCCTTATTACCAGTAACGGCGCTGTCAAAGCCTGTAACTCAGTCATTAAGGGTAATTAAGCGCATCAAATATGTATCAATATTAGTAACCGCCAGGGCCACATGTCGGGCCATGCCAACTTGTAACGACCTGTCCTTGTACTATAAAAGGACAGGCCAAAAATACATAGAGGAGGCTGATATCATCTGATATCATCTGATCTGATCTGGTCTGATCGGCTCACACGCGCTCTCAACTCACGTCACCTGAGTTGAGTTCATACATCCAATACAACACCAACACACCCCGTGGAGTAGGATATTTCCGAACCACTTAAATCTTTGTGTCTCCTGTGTCATTTTACATTTCACCTTCTTGAATCTCCGCGTGCCCACACCGAACTTCAAACTCCGCAAACACTTTTAGTAGTGTCGAGAGATCTGCCGGATCAAAACCACCGACAGTTGGCGCGCCAGGTAGGGGGGCGCCTGAGATTTCAAGAATGGTGAACTCATCTGCTGAATCATCCAATGGTCATCCCGCTGTTCAAGATGCTGGGGGCAATCCCTCAAATATGCAGCCACCAGTAGGAACCTCAGTTCCAGCAGGAGTCACACTTCCACCACCGCCGCCTCCACCAGCAAATCAAGATGGGCAACGCGATGGTGCACCGGCGTGAATCACTACGTCGGCGAATCATGACAACCTGGAACACGCGCTCCATGCATCACGTGCTCTCCTTCAGCGCCCACCACCTCCGGATGCATCCCGGGATGCAATGGAGCGGTGGAGGGCCGATGTGGAACACTTGGTTGCAGCAGCAGCCGACCACATCAGTAACAAGGGTCCTCCTCCTTCAGGATGGGCCCCATCGTAGCGACGGACCTTGTATGGCAGACTTGGTCCGCACGTTTCCAACAACAGGAGACGTGCTGCGTCACAGCAAGTGACGTCGTTGCCCTCCGGGGCGCGACGCACTCACACGATATCAAGGCTTTCAACTCATGACCTCCAGGCGGAGCTTGATCGCCGATACCGTCAACAAGACGACCGAGTCCATATCGAGCGTGCTCGTGAAGGACGAGAAGCTCAGGACGTTCCTGCTCTTGAAGGAGTAGGAGGAGACTGTTCAGCCCTGGCCATGCATCTGCGTATGGTCAGGTGGCCACAGAAATTCCAGCCTCACCTGCCGGAGAAGTTTGACAGGACCGTTACGAATTTCTTCAGATTTACTCCACTGCTATCCTGACAGCTGGAGGAAATGAGACCGTAATGGCTAACTATTTTCCAGTGGCTTTAACTGGGACCGCCCAGTTTTGGTTTATGAGCCTTCCACCCAACTCCATCAACAGTTGGGAGGAGTTGTGCCGACAGTTCACTGCCAACTTCGGGAGTTCATACACCCGACCAGGCACCGAACTGGACCTTTTTGCAGTCGTGCAAAAAGGGGGAGAATCCCTGCGACCATTCATCCAAAGATTCTCTCAGGTACGAAACACTATCCCTTCTATCTCTAGCGCTTCTGTTATTGTGGCATTTAGACAATGCGTACGGGATAAGAAGATGTTGGAGAAACTGGCGATCAAGGAGATCACCAGTGTCACGGAACTCTTCACCTTGGCCGACAAATGTGCCAGAGCTGCGGAGGACCGTGAAATGCACTCCAAACCATCTCCGGAGGATCGCAAGAAATCCTCCAAAGGCGAAGCCACTACCTCCGGGAGTGGCAAAAAGAAGAAAAAGACCAACAGCAAGAAGAAGCCGTCGGCCAACGCATCTAATGTTGCAGCTGCTGCAGCTCTGGGTGGCCGGGGGCCACGCCCCGAGAAGTGACCTCGACTGTCTTCTGAAGACAGTGGCAAACCCAAGGTGTGGTGTCCAATTTATAAGAAGGACAACCACAGTTTGGAAGACTGCCGGGAGGTCCAAAACCTTGCCGAGTGCTACAACAAGCGTCGGGAAGAAGTTCCTTTCCGATAGAGGGAAGGAAAACAAAAAGTTGACGAAGCTCTAGTTGAAGAGGAGTTAGGTTTTCAGGATCCTAGAAAGATCTTGAAGGCCGTCTACACCTCTGTCGACGACAATTCTGACGTCTCTAACAACGAGCATCGGAAGACCATGAACACTATTTTTGGTGGATCATGGGACATCACCTCCCGCCGTGTCCTCAAGACAATGCGTCGGGACATGGCCGCTGTAGCTCCTACAGCCAGGGTGGAGCCTCATCAGAAGTGGATGGAAACAACCATCACTTTTGATGCTTCGGACTGCCCTTGAAGCATGGTTGGAGCAGGCCAGTTACCTTTGATGGTATCTCCTACCATCAATAACATTTAGCTCCACCATGTTATGGTAGACGGAGGTTCGGGGCTGAACCTCATAAGCTTCGAAGCTTTTACCAAGCTTCAACTCCGACCTTCGGATATTCACCCCTCCCGACCTTTCTCTGGAGTAGGTCCGGGAGCCATTACCCCACTCGGTGCTATTACTCTCCCCGTTACCTTCGGGACCCGGGAGAAGTATCACACTGAGAAGTTGGTCTTTGACGTTGCTCAGATCAACTTACCTTTCAATGCCATCTTGGGTAGGCCTGCCTTGTACAAATTCATGGCAGCTGCTCATCATGGCTACCTGGTGTTAAAGATGCCAACACCAGTAGGCGTTCTACGGATCCGTGGAGATCGCACTGCCAGAGTAACCACTCTGGAAGAACTTCATGCGCTTACTACGGCGCAAGAGGAGGACTCTGGGCAGGAGCAAGCTCCAAAACCCCCGAGCATTCGGCAATGAGGTTCGACTTCTGCACCTTGTGTTCAGCCAAGCGGCGACACCGACATTCCCGTCAAAGTCGTCCAAATCGGTTCCGATGCCGCTCAAATGTGACGCCCGGTTCCGAAAACTGAACCAAGCTAACGCATATGTGTGCCGAGGATGTTCATCACACATACACGAGTGCAATCACAAAAGAGTATACAGAAAATTACCACAGAACAAGATTAATTAACCAAATTTTATTACACAAACCAGATTATCCTCGAATACAAGCTCTAATGAATATTAACGACAAGTTCAACTACTGCAGCGGAAATAAACTAATTAAGCAACTAAGCAAATTAAGCATAAGGGAATAGCGCAGCTCCATGCAACACCACAGGCAAAGCTGACGGTAGACACGACCTAGAACTCTACATTATCGTCATTAAACTCACAATTCTGACCTGCAACTGTTGGGGGGGGGGGGATTGCAAGAGTGAGTACATGTCATACTCAATAAGTGTGGAAAGTATGACATGTGGTTGATTCAAATGACGACAATAATAATGGCTAAGTGCTGAAAAGTACAGTAAGACATTTGGAAAGCAATATATATATATATATATATATATATATATATATATATATATATATATATATATATATATATATATATTATATGTATGTGAAGTAAGCCCATCATAATCATAAGTAATACCATAATACTAATCTGAATTCACTACCATCATCAATAGTTCCAGATTTCACCATTGTCAATAACCATATTCAATACCAGAGATTAATCCATAACCATCCATAGCCATTACCAAACCATAACCATCCCAAATCCCAAATTTCCCTCTAATCATGGAAGTTGTCCAGGTGCTCATAACCGGGAGCACGGCTATCATGATAGTTTTATTTGACTCTGCAGAGTTTGTACCTCTTTACCCACATGTTCGTGATTTCATCACCCTTTCGGCGACTAAGAATCTCCCTTATGCCCATGACCCATAAGTCATATTACACACTTCCGTTGGTGTGTGGCCAAGAGATCACAAAATAGCCTTTACAAAGGGATTACTAGTCTATTCAGACCCCACTGAGGTTTCACCGGTGGCGATGTCTCCCGTAGAGCACATCTTCAACCAAGGGCCCCCTCTTGAGCCATTCGGATCCCAAGGTAGTCCCACCAATCATCAACAAACCCAATCCGACTACCCCTTCCCCGAGCATCCACAATGGTCCAAACAGCACTAGCAAATCCCTAATTAATCAGCTACGCCGCACCCATACTTGGCCTCGTGGTGGCACTGTAGTCCTGGCTTATTCTCGCATGAACCGGTCCTTAGATCTAAAGCAAGCAAATCCACCATACGTCCAACCCATCCACATACCAGGCTTGCTTAGATCACCCATTACCATATCATATTTAACCAGTTCACATTAACAGAATAACATTAATGCATAATTAAATGTGTAGTGTAGTTTTCCCATCCCAATTAATTAAGCGATGCAAAGGTAAAAACCCTTCCTGACTCTCTATCATATGTCCTAGGCAACAAGAGTGGTTAAACAGAGCTAGTCAACTTCCTATCATAGGATTTCCAGCAAATTGACACAAGCATGCAGTTTTACAAACAAAACATTTATTTTAAAATAGGATCAATATGCTTCAAGGACACTTGCCTTGTTCCGACGGATAGGGTTGCTCAAGCGCTTTGAAATCTTGATTCTGAAAATCCTCGTACACGATCTCTTGAGCACTTCCCTCTACTCGTGATCAAACGTACAAGAATATACATACAAATCAACATGATGCACACACATTAATCAACATGCGATGATATGCATGCATGCAAAGTCAAATAATTAAGTAACTATGGTGGTTTATTAATTAGATGCAACTAGTTCATACATGTTCATATGAGTTTATGGGGGTTTTAACGGGAATTAATACTGCTGAAAATAAATTCATGGTGCAACTACGATTAAATTACGTCTATTAGATCTAATACGTCGCTAAAATTCACATCGGAAAAACGAATCCTACCATAGATACAACGGCTTCGAAGATCGCAGGATGATGGTGACGCGTAGACGAAGTGGATGGCGCAGCAGTCCTCTGGCGGCACGACGACGGCGACGACGACGCCCTCCTCTTTTTCTTCCTCTCCTTCCCCTCTTTTTCTTCCTTTTCTTCCCTGCGGCGCAGCCTCTGGTCTCCTCTGTTCTTATTTTCTGGCGGCTAGGGTTTTTTGGTCTTTTGGTCTGGCGGCATGGCTTCCTAGTACCGAAAAACGTCGGAGCCTCGGGGCTTTTTATAGCCGGCGGCTAGGGCACCAGTGCGGGGTCGGCGCGCGCTGCGGGGCGAGCGGGCACGGAACGAGCGGGAGTGCGCGCTGCGCGCGCGTGTTGCGGGGCCGCGTGGGCGCATGCGGGGCATCGCGCGGTGCGGCGCGTGCCGGCTCGGGGGCGTCGCGCGTCGGGCGCGATGCGGGTGGGGCCATGCGCAGGCGCGGCGAGTGGGCTGCGTGGTCGGGGGCGGGAGCGGGGCCCAGGCGGCGGGGTGCGTGCGGTACGGGCGAGCGCGGGGCCGGTCGGGGGTCGCGCTGGGGTCGCGTGGCGCGAGCGGGGCCGGTCGGGGTGAGCGGGAGCGCGCTCGCTGGCTGGGCCGTGGCCTGGCCGGCGGGCTGCTTTGTTTTTTTTCTTTTTTTTTATAAATATATTATTATTTATTTATTATTTATACTATTTTTTATATATATATTTTCTTTTTCTTTACATATACAAATATTATCATTAAATATATATTATTATATTTTATTTTTATACTTATTCCCTATTACAAGTTTTATGCTATTATTTTCTTTTTCTTCTTTTGCTACACATATTTGTATATATGCTTTATCTTTTATTTTTTCTTTTATTCTATTAATATTTAATGCATGAACATGTATGCAATGCATGATGCAAAAATTGAGGGCGTTACAAACCTACCCCCTTAAAGTGAATCTCGCCCTCGAGATTCGATAGCGTGGAGAAAAGAGGAGGGAATTCTGCCTTCAGGTCTTCTTCACGTTCCCATGTAGCTTCGGCTTCCATATGGTGTTTCCATTGCACTTTACACCAACGGATCCTCTTATTCTCATGAATCTTTCCTTTATGTCCAAGATCTTGATAGGTTGCTCGACATAAGACAAATCCTCCTGAAGTTCTAACTCGTCCATCGGCACTTGTTCTTCCGGCACCCTGAGACACTTCTTGAGTTGAGAGACATGAAACACATCATGTATGTCTGAAAGATGAGCTGGCATCTCCAACTTATATGCTACTTCTCCTCTTTTGTCCAAAATATTGAATGGTCCAATATAACGTGGTGCGAGCTTGCCTCGAATGTTAAACCTCTTATGACCTCTTATAGGTGATACCTTGAGGTAAACAAAATCTCCTATTTCAAAGGCTAATTTCCTTCTCCTATTGTCTGCATAGCCTTTTTGTCTTGATTGGGCAGCCCTCAAGTTTTCACGAATTATCTGGACTTGCTTTTCGGCTTCTTGCAACACATCCGGACCAAATACTTGAGTTTCTCCTGCCTCATTCCAGAATAAAGGTGTCCTACACTTCCTCCCATAAAGCACTTCATATGGTGACATTTTCAAGCTTGCTTGGTAACTATTGTTGTATGAAAATTCCGCGTATGGCAAGCTTTTGTCCCAACTTTTCCCATGCTTTAAAGCACAAGCTCTTAACATGTCCTCCAAAATCTGATTGGTCCTCTCGGATTGTCCATCCGTTTGAGGATGATATGCTGAACTAAAATTCAACCTCGTTCCCAGAGCTTCATGCAATTTTTGCCAAAATCCGGAGGTAAATTGAGAACCTCTATTCGAGACTATCTTCTTCGATACTCCGTGTCGACACACAATATGCTCCATGTATATTTCAGCCAATCGTGCAGCTGTATACTTGGTCTTCATAGGGATAAAATGAGCTGACTTGGTTAAGCGATCCACAATTACCCAAATTGAGTCATACCCGAACTGAGTACGTGGTAACCCAACTATGAAGTCCATTCCAATTTCTTCCCACTTCCATTCCGGAATCTTCAACGGTTGCAATAATCCGGCTGGCCTTTGATGTTCCGCCTTGACTCGTTGGCACACATCACACAATGCTACGTATTCAGCTATGTCCTTCTTCATGCTATCCCACCAATAGCAATCTTCAAGTCTTTGTACATCTTTGTACAACCAGAGTGAATTGAGTAAGGCGAGTCATGTGCCTCCTTTAATATTGTCTCCCGAATATGCTTTACATTAGGCAGAACGATCCTCTTTCCAAGCCATAAGGTACCATGTTCATCTTCATCAAATCTGAATTCTCTCCCTTCTTCGATTCTTTCCTTGATTTCCTTGATCTTCTCATCCGCGGTTTGTGCATCTCGAATTTCTTGCTCCAAGGTCGGATTTAACTCCATCATCTCCATCTCATTTACCAACCCGAGGTTCAGCCGTTCAAACTCCTTACATAACTCGGACGCTAACTCTCGAACTGTGAGTTGATTACTTACTCCTTTCCGACTCAAGGCATCGGTCACTACGTTGGCTTTTCCTGGATGATAG
The DNA here is from genome assembly GCA_036927565.1 of Tuctoria greenei. Classification (NCBI taxonomy): domain Eukaryota; kingdom Viridiplantae; phylum Streptophyta; class Magnoliopsida; order Poales; family Poaceae; genus Tuctoria; species Tuctoria greenei. The sequence goes on from JAYESD010000001.1 coordinate 304,483,975, forward strand.
TTGATCCCCACATCATAATCCTTGATGAGCTCCAACCATCTTCGTTGCCTCAAGTTCAGATCCGTTTGTGTGAAAATATACTTCAAACTCTTATGATCCGTGTAAATTTCACACCTATGTCCGAGAATATAGTGTCTCCAAATCTTCAATGCATGTATCACGGCTGCAAGTTCTAAATCATGTGTTGGGTAATTCTGCTCATGTTTCTTCAATTGTCTTGACGCATAGGCGACCACTTGACCTTCTTGCATAAGCACACATCCGAGTCCTTGTCTTGATGCGTCGTACAAATCCAAATTTCTTGCTCACCTCTAGTAATACCAGCATCGGTGCAGTTATAAATCTCTTCTTCACCTCCTCAATGTCGTCCTAGAAAGATAGAGTCCATTTGAGAAGCTTTCCCCTTGTTAGCAACTCAGTCATGCGCTTCACTACGTTGAAGTAGTCCTTGATGATTGGTTAGCTTTGATATTTATTGCGACGCATCAACTCTAATGCTGACTTCCTTATCACCTGTCGATTGCTTTGTCCTTGTGGCATATTGGACCACTCCATTATGCTTCCGTAGTCAATCCATTCCAAGCGTCATGTCCGATCCTTGTGAATCCAAAACAATAAGGTTGGTGAAGGATTCTACCCCCCTTATTTTAAAACTTGCTCTTGGACACACCATCTTTGTTCTCATCTTCCATACAGCTTTGTCTAAGACAGTGGATCTTCTGGTTGTGTCCTTCTTCCATTGAAGTAGAGATCGAGCGAGAAAGAAAAGAGAAATAGAACGAATTCCCAACTATATGCATCAAGGAATATGAAGCTAACCAACTAGCTATACTAGCCTAGGTGGACATGGCAATGCTAAAGCATCCCAAAATCCTCTATTAAGCGCACAAGCAAACAATATATATATAGCAAACAGCACACTAAGCAAAAACACATCGATTCCTGAGTGCTCCTATGTGCTCTAAAGTGTCCATTCTATCTAGGCTGCATCCTACGGTCAACCTGTGGCTCTGATACCAATCTGTGACGCCCAGTTCCGAAAACTGAACCAAGCTAACGCATATGTGTGTCCAGGATGTTCATCACACATACACGAGTGCAATCACAAAAGAGTATACAGAAAATTACCACAAAACAAGATTAATTAACCAAATTTTATTACACAAACCAGATTATCCTCGAATACAAGCTCTAATGAATATTAATGACAAGTTCAACTAATGCAGTGGAAATAAACTAATTAAGCAACTAAGCAAACTAAGCATAAGGGAATAGCGCAGCTCCATGCAACACCACAGGCAAAGCTGACGGTAGACACGGCCTAGAACTCCGCATTATCGTCATTAAACTCACAATTCTGACCTGCAACTGTTGGGGGGGATTGCAAGAGTGAGTACATGTCGTACTCAGCAAGTGTGGAGAGTATGACATGTGGTTGATTCAAATGACGACAATAATAATGGCTAAGTGCTGAAAAGTAGAGTAAGACATTTGGAAAGCAATATATATATATATATATATTATATGTATGTGAAGTAAGCCCATCATAATCATAAGTAATACCATAATACTAATCTGAATTCACTACCATCATCAATAGTTCCAGATTTCACCATCGTCAATAACCATATTCAATACCAAAGATTAATCCATAACCATCCATAGCCATTACCAAACCATAACCATCCCAAATCCCAAATTTCCCTCTAATCATGGAAGTTGTCCAGGTGCTCATAACCGGGAGCACGACTATCATGATAGTTTTATTTGACTCTGCAAAGTTTGTACCTCTTTACCCACGTGTTCGTGATTTCATCACCCTTTCAGCGACTAAGAATCTCCCTTATGCCCATGACCCGTCAGTCATATTACACACTTCCGTTGGTGTGTGGCCAAGAGATCACAAAATAGCCTTTACAAAGGGATTACTAGTCTATTCAGACCCCACTGAGGTTTCACCGGTGGCGATGTCTCCCGCAGAGCACATCTTCAACCAAGGGCCCCCTCTTGAGCCATTCGGATCCCAAGGTAGTCCCACCAATCATCAACAAACCCAATCCGACTACCCCTTCCCCGAGCATCCATAGTGGTCCAAACAGCACTAGCAAAGCCCTAATTAATCAGCTACACCGCACCCATATTTGGCCTCGTGGTGGCACTGTAGTCCTGGCTTATTCTCGCATGAACCGATCCTTAGATCTAAAGCAAGCAAATCCACCATACGTCCAACCCATCCACATACCAGGCTTGCTTAGATCACCCATTACCATATCATATTTAACCAGTTCACATTAACAGAATAACATTAATGCATAACTAAATGTGTAGTGTAGTTTTCTCATCCCAGTTAATTAAGCGATGCAAAGGTAAAAACCCTTCCTGACTCTGTATCATATGTCCTAGGCGACAAGGGTGGTTAAACAGAGCTAGTCAACTTCCTATCATAGGATTCCCAGCAAATTGACACAAGCATGCGGTTTTACAAACAAAATATTTATTTTAAAATAGGATCAATATGCTTCAAGGACACTTGCCTTGTTCCGACGGATAGGGTTGCTCAAGCGCTTCGAAATCTTGATTCTGAAAATCCTCGTACACGATCTCTTGAGCACTTCCCTCTACTCGTGATCAAACATACAAGAATATACATACAAATCAACATGATGCACACACATTAATCAACATGCGATGATATGCATGCATGCATGCAAAGTCAAATAATTAATTAACTACGGTTGTTTATTAATTAGATGCAACTAGTTCATACGAGTTTATGGGGGTTTTAACGGGAATTAATACTGCCGAAAATAAATTTATGGTGCAACTACGATTAAATTACGTCTATTAGATCTAATATGTCGCTAAAATTCGCATCGGAAAAACGAATCCTACCGTAGATACGACGGCTTCGAAGATCGCAGGATCATGGTGACGCGTAGACGAAGTGGATGGCGCAGCAGTCCTCCGGCGGCACGACGACGGCGACGCGACGACGACGACGACGGCGCCCTCCTCTTTTTCTTCCTCTCCTTCCCCTCTTTTTCTTCCTTTTCTTCCCTGCGGCACAGCCTCTGGTCTCCTCTGTTCTTATTTTCTAGCGGCTAGGGTTTTCTGGTCTTTTGGTCTGGCGGCGTGGCTTCCTGGTACCGAAAAACGTCGGAGCCTCGGGGCTTTTTATAGCCGGCGGCTAGGGCACCGGTGCGGGGCCGGCGTGCGCTGCGGGGCGAGCGGGCACGGAACGAGCGGGAGTGCGCGCTGCGCGCGCGTGTTGCGTGGCCGTGTGGGCGCGTGCGGGGCATCACGCGGTGCGGTGCGTGCCGGCTCGGGGGCGTCGCGCGTCGGGCACGGTGCGGGTGGGGCCATGCGCAGGCGCGACGGGTGGGCTGCGTGGTCGGGGCGCGGGAGCGGGGCCCAGGCGGCGGGGTGGCGTGCGGTACGGGCGAGCGCGGGGCCAGTCGGAGGTCGCGCTGGGGTCGCGTGGTGCTAGTGGGGCCGGTCGGGGTGTGCGGGAGCGCGCTCGCTGGCTGGGCCGTGGCCTGGCCGGCGGGCTGCTTTCTTTTTTTCTTTTTTTATAAATATATTATTATTTATTTATTATTTATACTATTTATATATATATATTCTTTTTCTTTACATATACAAATATTATCATTAAATATATATTATTATATTTTATTTTTATACTTATTCCCTATTAAAAGTTTTATGCTATTATTTTCTTTTTCTTCTTTTGCTACACATATTTGTATATATGCTTTATCTTTTATTTTTTTATTTTATTCTATTAATATTTAATGCATGAACATGTATGCAATGCATGATGCGAAAATTGAGGGCATTACATCAGACCACCCGTATATCGGGGGGACTGAATGACAAATAGGAACTTGCGCTCATCGCTTTCCTCCGGGCTAATGTCGACGTGTTTGCATGGCAACCGTCACAAATGCCCGGGATCCCCAGGGAAGTGATTGAGCACAATCTGAAGATCTACACTGACACCCGTCCCGTGCATCAAAAGCCTCGGAAGCAATCCGTGGAGCGACAAAACTTCATTCGACAAGAAGTGAAGAAGTTGCTCGAAGCTGGATTCATTCGAGAAGTCTTCCATCCAAAATGGCTGGCAAACCCTGTCGTTGTGCCCAAGGCCGGCGGGAAGCTTCGAATGCGTATTGACTACACAACACTAAATAAGGCATATCCAAAAGATCCATTCCCACTACATAGAATAGATCAGATAGTGGATTCCACCTCCGGGTGTGAATTACTGTGTTTCCTAGACGCATATTCTGGGTATCATCAAATCAGAATGTCTAGGAAAGATGAAGAGCATACCTCTTTCATCATTGTAGATGGATTGTACTGCTATACAGCCATGCTATTTGGTCTCAAGAATGCAGCTTCAACCTCTGCACAAGCTATGTACAAAACTTTTGAAGAACTCATTAGAGATATAGTGGAAGTGTACGTCGATGACATCGTGGTCAAGGTAAAGAACAAGGAGTCACTCCTTGACACCTTACAGGCTGTCTTTGACAAGCTACAGGCCACCCGCACAAAGCTAAACCCAGACAAGTGTGTCTTTGGAGTTAGCTCCGGAAAACTTCTTGGTTTCCTGGTAAATCACCGGGGCATAGAGGCTAATCCGGCGAAGATCAAAGCCATTGAAGACATGCGACCACCAGCCCGCATCAAGGATGTCCAAAAGCTGACTGGATGTCTAGCAGCCCTCAACCGGTTCATTTCAAGACTGGCGGAACAGACACTTCCCTTCTTCAAGTTATTGAGGAAGTCCGGACCATTCCAATGGTCTGAAGAAGCAGAAAAGGCATTCCAGGAGCTAAAACAGCTCCTCACCACCCTACCAACTCTGGTAGCTCCGAACCCTGGTGAGCCTTTGCTGCTTTACATTTCAGCAACTGACGAAGTCGTCAGTATGGTCCTGGTTGCGGAGAGACCAGGACCATCCCATGCTCAGGAATCCAGACCCCTCCGGGAGGGTCCGGAGGTTCCAGAAAGCGAGTCTGGGTCCCAGTTCCCAGACTTGAGTCCACAAGAAGTTACTTCAGAAGACCAAGACCCCCCAGGAGGGTCCAGGTCGCTTCTGAAGAAGCTCTAGGTCCCTCCAGCAAGGACCTGGAGGTCCCCGAAGAAGGTCTGGATCCCTCCGGGAGGATCCGGGTGAATGAAGAGGAAGTTCCGGGCCCCTCCGGGAGGGTCCGGACCATCCAACGCCTAGTGTACTTCATCAGTGAAGTACTTCATGATGCCAAGACTCGATACCTAGAGGTGCATAAGCTGCTCTATGTAGTTCTTATCGCCTCCAGGAAGCTTCGCCATTACTTCCAAGCTCACAAGATTTTAGTGGTGACTTCTTACCCACTTCGAGCAATCTTGCGTAATCCCAATTCAACTGGGAATATTGCAAAGTGGGCAGCAGAATTGGCCGAATTCGATCTCGAATTCATTCGAAGACAAGCAATCAAGAGTCAAGCATTGACAGATTTTGTGGCGGAATGGACTCCCTCTCCATCAAACCCTGGGGGCCCCAGTGAGCAGAAGTCGGAACACAAGGCTCCGGTCTTCACCGAGCCTCACTGGACCCTCTACTTCGACGGCTCCATGCAAAAACAGGGGGTCGGAGCTGGAATCCTTCTCCTCGCACCAACCGGGGAGAAGGTAAAATACATGGTACAACTTGACTTCAAGGCGACCAACAACATGGCGGAGTACGAAGCACTCATCTACGGACTAAAGGTGGCACTGTCATACGGTGTCAAGCAGCTGCTGGTCAAGGGAGATTCACAGCTCATCATTAAATAAGTGAAGGGTGAATGATCCTGCAATAATCTCCAGCTAGCTGCTTACCTCCTTGAAGTCCAGAGGCTTCAGAAGGACTTCGAAGACCTAGACCTCCACCATGTCCAGCGTGTCCACAACGCTGAAACCGACGAACTCTCGACGAAAGCGTCAACCGGAGCTCCAGCTCCTGATGGAACTTTTGTCCGGAGGTTGTCAAAACCCACAGCTCAGCCTGCCGAACTGAGCGAAGGGGGCGAGATCAGCATCCCGAAGCTGACGGTCCCGATGGCCCTGTTACCATGGCAGCCATCAAGGGTTGTAGGTGCTGCCGGAAGCTCCTAGCAACCCAGCACGCAAGACTCAAATGCTCAAGTTAGCTCCGATGCATGGATCTCGGAGATCCGGAGCTACTTGAAAGACAACATCCTTCCTGACGATGATGTATCCGCTGACCGGATAGTCAGATTGGCTAAAAGATACATGTTGGTAGAAGGGGATCTCTACCGGCGCGGTGCCAACGGCGTTCTAATGCGGTGCATCACAAGGGAAGAAGGCTGCGAGCTCCTCGCAGAAATCCATGGAGGCGAGTGTGAGAACCACGCGTCTTCCCGCACGCTGGTCGGTAAAGCCTTCCGGCATGGCTTCTACTGGCCTACATCACTCCAGGATGCAACTGAGCTGGTGAAGAAATGTGAAGCATGCCAATTTCATGCAAAGCAAATTCACACACCGGCTCAGCCTCTACAAATGATACCTCCTACATGGCCCTTCACTATGTGGGGGATGGACATGTTGGGACCTGTGACGCCCGGTTCCGAAAAATGAACCAAGCTAACGCATATGTGTGCCCAGGATGTTCATCACACATACACGAGTGCAATCACAAACGATATACAGAAAATTACCACAGAACAATATTAATTATCAAATTTTATTACACAAACCATATTATCCTCGAATACAAGCTCTAATGTATATTAATGACAAGTTCAACTAATGCAGCAGAAATAAACTAATTAAACAACTAAGGAAACTAAGCAAAAGGGATAGCGCAGCTCCAATAACACCACAGGCAAAGTTGACGGTAGACACGGTCTAGAACTCCGCATTATCACCATTAAACTCACAATCCTGACCTGCAACTGTTGGGGGGGATTGCAAGAGTGAGTACATGTCGTACTCAGCAAGTGTGGAAAGTATGACATGTGGCTGATTCAAATGACGACAATAATAATAGCAAAGTGCTGAAAAGTACAGTAAAACATTTGAAAAGCAATATAAGTATTATGTGTATGTAAACCCATCATTAACCATGTAACCATAATAATACCAGTCCATAATTCACCATTACCAATAACCATAATCGATGTCATAAACCATAATTCTATCTCATAACCATAACCATAATCATAATATCAACCATAACCATTACCAAACCATAACCATCCCAAATCCCAATTTCCCTCTAATCATGTAGGTCATTCAGGCGCTCATAACCGGGAGCACGGCTATCATGATAGTTTTAATAGACTCTGCAGAGTTTGTACCACTTTACCCACGTGTTTGTGATTTCATCACCCGTCGGCGACTAAAGAACCTCCCTTATGCCAATTACACTTCCTTTGGTGTATGGCCAAGAGATCACAAAATAGCCTTTACAAAGGGATTACTAGCATATTTAGACCCCACTGAGGTTTCACCGGTGGCGATGCCTCCAACTGAGCACATCTTCAACCAAGGGCCCCCTCTTGAGACATTCGGATCCTAGGGTAGTCCCACCAATCATCAACAAACCCAATCCGACTACCCCTTCCCCGAGCATCCATAATGGTCCAAACAGCACTAGCAAAGCCCTAATCAATCAGCTACGCCGCACCCATACTTTGCCTCGTGGTGGCACTGTAGTCCTGGCTTATTCTCCCATGAACCGGTCCTTAGATCTAAAGCAAGCAAACCACCATAACATCCAACCCATCCACATACCAGGCTTGCTTAGATCACCCATCACCATACCGTATCGACCAGTTCACATTAACCAGAATATCATTAATACATAATTAAATGTGTAGTGTTGGTTTTTCCATCCCAATTAATTAAGCGAAGCAAAAAGATAAAAACCCTTCCCGACTCTCTACCATAAATTCCAGGCGACAAGGGTAGTCAAACAAATCTAGTAAACTTCCTATCATAGGATTCCCATCAAATTGACACAGCATGCAGTTTTGCAAACAAAACATTTATTTTAAAACAGGATCAATATGCTTCAAGGACACTTGCCTTGCTCCGGCGGATAGGGTTGCTCAAGCGCTTCGAAATCTTGATTTTGGAAATCCTCGTATGCAGCCTCTTGAGCACGTTCCTCTACGCGTGATCATACATACAAGAGAGCATATACAATCAACATAATGCACACAAAATAATCAACATGCAATGACATGTATGCATGCACAATTCAATAATTAATTTACTACGGTCGTTTATTAATTAGATGCAACTAGTTCATACGTGTTCATATGAGTTTACGGGGATTTTTAGGGTGGATTAATGCTGCTGAAAATAAAATTATGGTGCAATTAAAATCAATTTATGTCTATTAGATCTAATACGGTCGCTAAAATTCGCATCGGGAACATGGCCTACCGTAGATGCGATGGCTTCGATGATCGCGGGATGGGGACAATGCATAGACTAAGTAGATGCGCAAGATCCTCCGGCGGCACGACGATAGCGGTGCGATGGCGACGTCGATCTCCGGCGAACGGTGGCGCCCTCCTTTTTTTCTTCCTCTTCTTCCCCTTCTTTTTCTCCTTTTTCTTCCCTGGTCGCAACCCTCTGGTCCCTGGTGTTTTTCCCCTTTGTACCGGCGGCTGCGGTTTGCTGGATCGGGGGAAACTAGGACCTACGGTCCTTTTTATAGGGGCGCTGGCGGGAGCGGTTCGGTACCTACTCAGTACCGGCCCGGCGCGGAATTTGCGGCATCGGCGCGGGGTGGGAAAATCGGCGGGAGGCGGGAGCGGGATTCGGGGCGGGGTCGGCGCGCGTGGGGGGGGGGGGGGCAGCATCGCTGCGGTGCGGGGTGGGGTCGGGCTCCGGGCGGTGCGGGAGGCGTGGCGGCGGGGTCGCGGTGTTCGGCGGGGCCGGGTGCGGGCAAGCGGCGGGGTGGGAGGCGGGGCCCAGGCGGGGCAGTGCAGTCGGCGCGGGAGTCCGCATGATGGGGCCGGGCGGCGGGGGGGGGGGGGGGGGCACGCGGTTGGCGTGGGCGGGAATCGAGGGAGGGCGGCGGGCCAGGCGGTTGGCGCGGGGCGTGGGAGGGCGCTCGGGGCCAGGCGCCTCGGGGCGCGCGGCGTGGGGTCGGCCGGGAGCGGGATTCGCGGGGCGTTGCCGGCTGGGCCGGTCGGCGGCCTGGCCGGCGGGGGGGTTTTCTTTTTTTTCTTTCTCTTCTTTTTTTTCTTCATATTATTATTATTATAATATATTTTATTATTTATATTTTATTTATTTTATTTATTTTATTTGTTTACTTTTTATATATATTTCTTTATTATTAAATTTATTTATATCTTTTATACAATTATTATATATATATTTTATATATTTTATTTATATATTTATTTTTATATATTATTATTTTATTATTGATTTTTATTCCCTAATACATGTTTTAGGCTATAATTATTATTTTCTATTTCTTATTTTGCTACATACATTTGTATATATATGCTCCATCTTTTATGTTTTATTATTTTTTTCTTTTATCCTACTAATGTTTAATGCATGATCATGTATGCAACGCAGGATGCGAAAATTTAGGTTGTTACACCTCACCACCCTACCAATTCTGGTAGCTCCGAACCCTGGTGAGCCTTTGTTGCTTTACATTTCAGGTACTGATGAAGTCGTCAGTATGGTTCTGGTTGCGGAGAGACCGGAACTACCCCACACTCAGGAATCCAGACCCCTTCGGGAGGGTCCGAAGGTTCCTGAAAGCGAGTCTGGGTCCCAGCTCCCAGATTCGAACCCACAAGAAGTCACTTCAGGAGACCTAGACCCCTCCGAGAGAGTCCAGGTCATTTCTGAAGAAGCTCCGGGTTCTTCCAGCCAGAACCCGAAGGTCCCCGAAGAGAATCTGGACCCCTTCGAGAGGGTCCGGATCAATGAAGAGGAAGCTCCGGACCCCTCGGGAGGGTCCGGACCATTCAACGCCCGGTATACTTCATCAGTGAAGTATTACATGATGCCAAGACTCGATACCTAGAGATGCATAAGCTGCTCTATGCAGTTCTTATTGCCTCCAGGAAGCTTCGACATTATTTCCAAGCTCACAAAGTCTCGGTGGTGACCTCCTATCCACTTCGAGCAATCCTGCATAATCCCAATTCAACTGGGAATATTGCAAAGTGGGCAGCGGAATTGGCTGAGTTTGATCTTGAATTTATTTCAAGACAAGCAGTCAAGAGTCAAGCGTTGGCAGATTTTGTGGCAGAATGGACACCCTCTCCATCAAACCCTGGGGCCCCCAGTGAGCAGAAGACGGAGAATCAAGCTCCAACCTTCACCGAGCCTCACTGGACCCTCTACTTCAACGGCTCCATGCAGAAGCAGGGGGCCGGAGCTAGAATCCTTCTCCTTGCACCGACTGGGGAGAAGGTGAAATATATGGTACACCTTGACTTCAAGGCAACCAACAACATGGCGGAGTATGAAGCACTTATCTACGGACTAAAGGTGGCACTGTCATACGGTGTCCGGCAACTGCTGGTCAAAGGAGATTCACAGCTCATCATCAAGCAGGTGAAGGGTGAATGCTCCTGCAACAATCTCCAGCTAGCTGCTTACCTCTTAGAAGTCCAGAGGCTTCAGAAGGACTTTGAAGTCCTAGACCTCCACCATGTTCAGCGTGCTCATAACGCTGAAGCTGACGAACTCTCGACCAAGGCGTCAACCGGAGCTCCGGCTCCTGACGGGACTTTTGTCCGGAGATTGTCGAAACCCACAGCTCAGCCTGCCGAACTGAGCGAAGGGGGCGAGATCAGCATCCTGAAGCTGATGGTCCCGATGGCCATGTTACCATGGCAGCCATCAAGGGTCGTAGGTGCTGCCGGAAGCTCCGAGCAACCCAGCACGCAAGACTCAAATGCTCAAGTCAGTTCCGATGCATGGATCTCGGAGATCCGGAACTACTTGAAAGACAACATCCTTCCTGACGATGATGTATTCGCTGTCCGGGTAGTCAGATTGGCTAAAAGATACACGCTGGTAGAAGGGGATCTCTACCGGCGCGGTGCCAACGGCATCCTAATGCGGTGCATCACAAGGGAAGAAGGCTGCGAGCTCCTCGCAGAAATCCATGGAGGCGAGTGTGGGAACCACACATCTTCCCGCACGCTCGTCAGAAAAGCCTTTCGGCATGGCTTCTACTGGCCTACAGCGCTCCAGGATGCCACTGAGCTGGTGAAGAAATGCGAAGCATGCCAATTTCATGCAAAGCAAATTCATACACCGGCTCAGCACTTACAAATGATACCTCCTACATGGCCCTTCGCTGTGTGGGGGATGGACATCTTGGGACCCTTCCCAAGAGCTGTCGGAGGTTACAAGTTCCTGTACGTCGCCATTGACAAGTTCACCAAGTGGCCGGAAGCGACTCCAGTTGTGACGATCAACAAGCAATCTGCTATCAACTTTCTGCAATCCATTGTGAGCAGATTTGGAGTCCCAAACAAAATCATCAATGATAATGGGACTCAATTCACAAGCTCCGCATTCCAAGGATATTGCGAAGAACTCGGCATACAAGTTTGCTACGCCTCCGTAGCTCACCCAGCCAGCAATGGCCAAGCCGAGAGAGCAAATGCTGAAATCCTTAAAGGACTCAAAACACGCACCTATGAGCGCTTGAAAAAACACGGAGCCAACTGGATCGAAGAGCTTCCGCCCACTCTATGGGCCAACAGGACTTCTCCAAACCGGTCAACCGAAGAGACACCCTTCTTTCTGGTGTACGGAGCTGAAGCAATCCTTCCTCCGGAAATCACCTTGGGTTCGCTTCGGGTCCGGACCTTCGACGAAGCCGCGCAGGACCAACTCCGGCGTGAAGACCTAGACCTCCTCGAGGAGGGAAGGTGCCAAACAGCTGTTCGGAATGCCCGATATCGCCAAGCTCTACGGCGTTATCACCAGCGGCATGTACACAACCGACAGCTCGAGGAAGGCGATCTGGTGCTATGGAGAATACTATCCAGAGAAGGGTTAAACAAACTCTCCCCCGGCTGGGAGGGGCCCTTCCGAGTGATCAAAGTATCCCGTCCCGGAAGCGTTCGCTTGGCTACCGAGGATGGGACACCTCTCCCAAATCCTTGGAACATCGAGCACCTCCATAAGTTCTACACTTAATACCACGGAGGTGAGTCTTGAGTAACTTGGGGTGTATGTTATAGAGTCATTGTACAAAGTCGGGTAGTTCCTCCGGGAGAGCAGCCGAACCTTTCCCGAAAGGTCCGCAAAGCTCATGCAGCACTTGTCACAGTCTCAGGACTAAAAGTGCGGCTAACTACCCTGGGTCAAACGAGAAACCAAACACACTTAGACTGGTTCCATACCCTAAGAGTGTACTTGTTTCCCCTGTACCCCGGACCTATAATGAAAGACATCTTCATGTAAAATAGACTCCACGTGCATTTATTTTGTACAGGCTCAACATTTTTATTTTTCTCTTTCTTGTCTATAACAAAGACGTGCAATTCTTAAGAAGTTTTAGTTCGACCAGTTTATATACGATTCGAGTTGTATTGTCAGTTCTTTTGGATTCAAATATCGTTCATGGCTAACTCGCCTGAAAGCCGCCAAGCCAATCTAGGGCCGGAGTGTGCTATCGACTTAGCCTGGTCAAGCACCCTAAGTACGCCACTCTACCTACACCCCGACAGGCCGAAGTAAGGCGGGTCCATGGACAGTTGAATCTAAGGGAAAAGACAGCGCATCCAGTTGTATTTAAAATCGCGTTCAACTTAAAATCTTCTTGAGAATCGTAAGCCGCGACGAAATTATAGACAAGGAACGAATTTTACTATTTTTCTTGGCTAAAGTGTGCAGGAAAGATAAAGTCTACGTCGATGGAGAAAAGCCAGAGCTAACGCAGCTCCGACTCCCCTAAGGGGGCCAGCCATCGACGCTGAATATAAGATGGTGAGAAGACCCCGTAAATGGAGTCTGCTGCCAACAAACCAAGTGTTAGCAAAGGTCACTGCCGGAGCTACTCAGCTCCGACACCCCGGAGGACTAACTATCGACGATTTACGTGTTGATAGAAGCTATTGTCGGAGCTACCAAGCTCCAGCGATGGACAATGCCGGAGCTTATAAGCTCCGACAACCTCAGGGGACCTTCACTATCGAAGACTTCGGACCTAAAATTCTACAAGTTCGGAGCAAATGAGTCTTCAACAAAGCACAATATCCTTTTGGTACATGTTCACAATCAAGTTGTGTACATATACCAGGGGGCCAAGTGAAGATAAAAGTGTTGAAGACAAAAAGTGAAATTCTCAAAAATCTGGGGATTTCATTCATCTGGAGACAAGAGATTACATCTGGAGACAAGAGATTACAAAATTGAGGAAGAAGAAGAGAAAATACAAGTGAGAGCTAAAGAGATGGTCCTAGACCCTATGGAAGAACTCGACGACTTTCTGGGCGACCTCCGATACGCTGGCTCGGGTAGCTTCGCCTTCTCCTTCGACGGGGCCTTCAAGCACCGGGTCCAGAGGAAATTGGGAGTTCCGGCTGGTGTAGCACGTCAGCACATACTCTGTGACGTTCCTCGCCAGGTATTGCCCCTCAACCTCCAGTTGGTCCGCGATGACATCGCCCACCTTGGAGAGCTTGCTACCAGCTGCACTCAACGCCTGCAGCGCAAGGTCCGGCTCCGGCTCCGGATCATCCGGGCGCACGGGGCTGGAACCCATCGGTGTCAGTGCGTCGTTGGCCTTGCCCAGGAACTCCCAAATCTGTAGGGAGTCCGCCGTCCTCAAGTTCTTCATCTCTTCCAGGGATCTCCTGGCCGCCGTCAGTTCGGAATTCACGCGGGCGAGGCGCTCAACTTCTTTGGTGTTTTCCTGAATCTTTGCAGCAACCCGCCTCTCGAGTCTTCCGAGCTCCTCCTCTCGGAGGTGGATCTTGTTCCGGCGATCGACCAGGTCCTTCTCCCTAGCCTCCACTTTTTTCTCCCAGGCAACAAGGACAGACTCGTATTCGTAGAGTTCCTATCCCCGCACCCAGGTCTTCTCCTCTTCCTCTTGGCAGCGCTCTTCCAATTTCTTGGTGCGCTCCTCGAGGCCCTTGTCCGCTAGAGCTACTTTCTCGGCGAGCTCCTCTTCCCTCCTCAGGACGTCATCCCGCAGCTCCAGGAGTTTCTGCTCTTCATCCTCGAGCCGTCTCTCCCTCTCTTCAAGTGCCTCTCGGCGCTTGATGAGTGCGGTGTTAATGGCCTCAAGCTGTTCGTGCCGAGCATCGGCCGCGTTATTGGCAGCTTTGGCCTGATCGTAGATCTCCCGAGATTGAGCGTCGAGGGCATGAGTCATGCTCTCCCTGTCATCCAGCAGCTTGCCCCAGTACTCCAGGCGGATCTTCTCCCGCTTGATCCACTCCTTGTCATCCACTAGCCTCGACTGCGCCAGCTTGGTCTCAAAGTGGAGTCGGTTACGCCACCGCCTAAGGGTTTGGCGCTCCTCTTCAAGAGCCTTGCTGTCGTGGAAGAAAGCCAATTGGACTTGATGCAGACTGGAGCAGGCGTTGTCGATAGACATCGACAGCGGGATGGGCTCCGGACCTACTGGGGTCTCCTCCGCTGGTTCCAGCGGGTCTTCACATACAAAAATTGGGTCCCACTCTACGAGAGCGGAACCCTGAGCTTCCAAGGCACTAGGGTCATCCTCCGGGATGGCCTCAGTCGCCATCGAAGAAGGCCCCGCAGCCATGTCTTCATTCGCCCCCTCGGGCAGGGGGCCAGCGACTTCGCTTGGGCACTCCAGCTCTGCCGTAGTCACCTCCGATGTCGTCGCCTCTGGAGCAGGAGATGCTACTGGCTCTGGCCGGGACACCTCTTCCGAGGGAGGCTCGAGCTCCATCGCCTCTTCAACCACCGGCTCAAGAGCTGGAGGATCTTCAACTTCGGCCGGCTCTGAGGCCGGAGCTTCAACAATAACCGGCTCAGCGGCCGGTGCTTTAGAAGTAACCGACTCAACTGCCGGAACTACCTCGACTTCCGGCTCGCATGTCGGGGCTTTAGTTACCTCTGGCTCAACCGCCGGGGCTTCGACAATTTCCGGCTCCGAGGCCGGGACTACTACTTCCTCCGGCTCAACAGCCGGAGCTTCCATCACTGCAGCACCTGGACCCGGAGCTTCAACCTCCGAGGCGGGTGCCGCTGGCATGTCTTCACTCCCGTGGTCCGGCGCTACCACGGGAACTTCTAGGGACGAGTCGAGGTCCATGACCACGACAGTCGGCGCCGGAGCTGTCGCAGCCTCAGCCACCACCTCGGGCGGCACCGGGACAGGAGCAGAAGCTCCCACGGCCTCCGACATCGTGGCTGAGGGTGGAGCTTCACTCCCCTTCTTGGGGACGCTGCAGATGATGGACGAAGAAAATTAACAAACAATCGCTACAATTAAAAAGTTAACCAAGGTAAAGATTAAAAATTACCTTGGAAGGCTTCCGCACCAGCTTGCGCGGAACCTTTTTCCTGGACGTTCCGGGCTGGCCACGGTCGGCGTAGAAGCTCCAGAAGGCCCCCCGGAATTTGTCGCAGCCACGGGCATTTCCCGGGTTGTAACACCCTAAATTTTCGCATCATGCATTGCATACATGTTCATGCATTAAATATTAGTAGGATAAAAGAAAAAAATAATAAAACATAAAAGATGGACCATATATAGACAAATGTATGTAGCAAAAGAGGAAAAAGAAAATAATAAGTATAGCCTAAAACATGTATTAGGGAATAAATATAGATAAATAATAATCAATAATAAAATATAAAAAGAAATATATATAAATAAATTATATATAATAATAAATAAATTATATATAAAATAGATAATAAATAAATAAAATGAATAAGATAAATAAAATAAATAAAATATAAACAATAATATATATATATATAAATATATATAATAAATTATATAATAAAAGAAAGTATAAAGAAAAAAAAAGAAAAGAAAAAAAAAGAAGAAACCGCCGCTGGCCAGGCCGAGCTGGCCCAGCCAGCCACGCCCCACCGCCCGAGGCGCCCGGGCCCCGCCGAACCGCGCCGCCCTCCCACGCACCCCGCGCCAGCGCCGAACCCCGCCGCCTGACGCCCCCATGCGCACGCGCCGAGCCCCGCAGCACCCCGCCGCCCGGCACCGGCCCCACCCGCCTCGACCGCGAACGCCCCGGCCCCGCCGATTTTCGCACCGACCGCGACCGACCCCACCCCACCGCCTTCCCGCGCGAGCCTCCCGCGCGCGACCGCTCCTGCCCCGCCTGCCGCGCAGCGCAGCGTCCCGCTGGGCCCCGCTCGCCCGAAGCCCGCGCTCCAGCACCGAGCCGCACCAGCCCGCCCCCGATTCCCGTGCCTCGACGCCCTGGCCGCTCGATCCAACCTCCCGCGCCTAACCGCCCACGCGACCCCGTCGCCCTAGCCGCCGCCTATAAAAGGACCGTAGGTCCCTAGGGGTTTCCCCCGATCCCAGAAACGCCGCCGCCCAGAGGGCCACGCCGCCAGAAAAAAAAGGGACCAGAGCCGCCGCCGCCAGGGGAAGAAAAAGAAGAAAAAAAAGAAGGGAAGAAAAGGAAGAAAAAAAGAGGGGAAGGAGAGGAAGAAAAAGAGGAGGGCCTCACCGTTCGCCGGAGATCGTCGTCGCCGTCGTCGTGCCGCCGAAGGACTGCTGCGCCATCCACTTCGTCTACGTATTGTCCCCATCCCGCGATCATCGAAGCCATTGCATATACGGTATGCCATGTTCCCAATGCGAATTTTAGCGACCATATTGAATCTAATAGACGTAAATTGATTTTAGTTGCACCATAATTTTATTTTCAGCAGCATTAATCCACCCTAAAACCCCCGTAAACTCGTATGAACACGTATGAACTAGTTGCATCTAGTTAATAAACAACCGTAGTTAATTAATTATGGTACTTTGCATGCATGCATATCATCGCATGTTGATTAATGTATGTGCATCATGTTGATTTGTATGTATATTCTTGTATGTGTGATCACGAGTAGAGGGAAGTGCTCAAGAGATCGTGTACGAGGATTTTCAGAATCAAGATTTCGAAGCGCTTGGAGCAACCCCATCCGTCGGAGCAAGGCAAGTGTCCTTGAAGCATATTGATCCTGTTTTAAAATAAATGTTTTATTTGCAAAACTGCATGCTGTGTCAATTTAATGGGAATCCTATGGTAGGAAGTTTACTAGAATTGTTAAACCACCCTTGTCACCTGGAATACATGGTACAAAGTGGGGAAGGATTTTTACCTTTTTGCTTCGCTTAATTAATTGGGATGGCAAACAACACTACACATTTAATTATGCATCGATAATATTCTGGATAACGTGAACTGGTTAAATATGATATGGTAATGGGTGATCTAAGCAATCCTGGTATGTGGATGGGTTGGATGTTATGGTGGTTTGCTTGCTTTAGATCTAAGGACCGGTTCATGCGAGAATAAGCCAGGACTACAGTGCCACCACGAGGCCAAGTATGGGTGCGGCGTAGCTGATTAATTAGGGCTTTGCTAGTGCTGTTTGGACCATTGTGGATGCTCGAGGAAGGGGTAGTCGGATTGGGTTTGTTGATGATTGGTGGGACTACCCTGGGATCCGAATGGCTCAAGAGGGGGCCCTTGGTTGAAGATGTGCTCAGTTGGAGGCATCGCCACCGGTGAAACCTCAGTGGGGTCTAAATAGGCTAGTAATCCCTTCATAAAGGCTATTTTGTGATCTCTTGGCCACACACCAACGGAAGTGTGTAATGTGACCGACGGGTCATGGGCATAAGGGAGGTTCTCAATCGCCGAAAGGTGATGAAATCACGAACACGTGGGTAAAGAGGTACAAACTCTGCAGAGTTAAATAAAACTATCATGATAGCCGTGCTCCCAGTTATGAGCACCTGGACAACTTCCATGATTAGAGGGAAATTGTAATTTGGAATGGTTATGGTTTGGTAATGGTTATGGTTGATATTATGGTTATGGTTATGGGTTGATAATGGTTATGGATTATTATGGATTTAATTTCTGGTATTGAATATGGTTATTGGCAAATGGTGAAATCTGGAATTATGGTTTATGACATTGATTATGGTTATTGGTAATGGTGAATTATGGACTGGTATTATTATGGATACATGGGTTATGATGGGATTACTTCACATACATATAATATATTGCTTTTCAAATGTTTTACTGTACTTTTCAGCACTTAGCCATTATTATTGTCGTCATTTGAATTAGCCACATGTCATACTTTCCACACTTGCTGAGTACGACATGTACTCACTCTTGCAACCCCCCCCCCCCCCCCCACAGTTGCAGGTCAGAATTGTGAGTTTAATGGTGATAATGCGGAGTTCTAGGCCGTGTCTACCGTCAGCTTTGCCTGTGGTGTTGCATGGAGTTGCGCTATCCCTTTTGCTTAGTTTGCTTAGTTGCTTAATTAGTTTATTTCCGCTGCATTAGTTGAACCTGTCATTAATATTCATTAGAGCTTGCATTCGAGGATATAATGAATTATGTAATAAGAGTACTTATTTAATAATTTGAGCTGTGGTAATTATCTGTTTATCATTTGTGAATCACTCGCGTATGTGTGTTGAACATCCTGGGCACACATATGCGCTAGCTTGGTTCATTTTCGGAACCGGGCGTCACAAATTGGTATCAGAGCCACAGGTTGACCGTAGGACGCAGCCTAGATAGAATGGACACTCTAGAGCACATAGGAGCACTCAAGAATCGATGTGTTTTTGCTTGGAGTGCTGTTTGCTATATATATTGTTTGCTTGTGTGCTTAATAGAGGATTTTGAAATGCTTTAGCATTACCATGTCCACCTAGGCTAGTATAGCTATTGGTTAGCTTCATATCCCTTGATGCATATAGTTGGGACGTTCTCTAATTCTTACCTATTGCTTTCCTTCAGATGGTGAGGACTCGCAACCAGAGAGATGTCAATAACGAGGAGGAGAACCATGGAGTACCTCAGAACAACAATGGACAAGAACATGCTCATGGAGCCATCAATATCGAGCAACTACTGGCTATGCAGAACCAGCTCATGCAGACCATGATACAAACTATGGGACAGCTGCAGGCTGGCAATATCAACAATCAGCCACACATGCCTCCACCGCCACCCCCGCCTCCTCATAACCGATTGGGAGAGTTTATGAGGACTAGGCCGCCAACCTTTGCTCAAGCTGCTGACCCTATGGATGCTGATGATTGCTCAAGTTCGTGGAGAAGATACTTGCTATTGTCCAATGCAGTGACCGAGAGAAGGTCCTATTTGCTTCTCATCAACTCGTTGGAGCAGCCGCCGATTGGTGGGATTCACTATGCAATGCTCATGAGGATCAAGAGAGGATCACCTGGGTGGAATTCAAGGAGAGTTTCCATTCTCATTATGTGCCGGAAGGAGTTATGATACTGAGAAGGCAAGATTTTGAAAATCTAAGGCAAGGAAGATCAAGCGTGAGTGAATATCTCAATAAGTTCACTCAACTCTCAAGGTATGCGCCTGAGGATGTTAGTCGGGACAGCCGGAAGCAATATTTGTTCATGAGAGGCTTGAACAATGAGATCCAAGTGAAATTGCTCAACTGCGATTATGCCAATTTTCAGAAGCTTGTGGACAAAGCAATTGTGGTTGAGAACAAGATCCGTGAGATGGAGTAAGAAATCAAGAGGAAGGCGCCATATCAAGGACAGCAACAAGGAATTAATGTGCGCCCTCGCTTTGCGCCACCCAATGCGCCTCATTACATCTCCTCTATTCCTGCTCAGCGCCCTGGTTATGCACCACGCCCAACTCAGTTTGTGCAGCAGCGCCCAGTCATGCAAGCAATGCCTTATGCACCTCGTGCTGATTTTCCTGGAGCCAATGTTCAAAACCAAGCTCGTCCCAACAATTCTGGTGGGGTTAAGAAGTGTTATACTTGTGGAGAAGCTGGACACTTTGCGAATCAATGTCCTAAGTCAGGCCTTGGTCAAAGAAGCAATGCGCCGAGGCAGAACCCAAGACCTAATGGAGGACAGCCACAAGGAAGTCGTGGACATCAGAATTTTGCTCGTGGCAACGTGAACCATGTCTCTACGGAGGATGCTCAACAAGCGGATGACGTGGTCATTGGTATGTTTCTCGCCAACTCCAATCCCGCAACTATGTTATTTGATTCTGGAGCATCGCATTGATTCATTGCATCGGAGTATGTTGCCAAGTATAGTTTGCCTATCTCTCATATGAAGTTTACTCTATTGGTTAAGTCTCCTGGAGGAGAGATGAGAAAAAAATATAGTATGTCCAAAAATAAGCCTTAGAATAAGGGGGGTAGACTTCTCTGCCAACCTAATTGTTTTGGGGTCACAAGAAATAAGAGGATCCGTTGTTGCAAAGTGCAATGGAAACACCATACAGAAGCCGAAGCTATGTGGGAACGTGAAGAAGACCTGAAGGCAGAATTCCCGCATCTTTTCTCCACGCTGTCGAATCTCGAGGGCGAGATTCACTCTAAGGGGGGTAGGTTTTGTAACACCCTAAATTTTCGCATCATGCATTGCATACATGTTCATGCATTAAATATTAGTAGGATAAAAGAAAAAAATAATAAAACATAAAAGATGGAGCATATATAGACAAATGTATGTAGCAAAAGAGGAAAAAGAAAATAATAAGTATAGCCTAAAACATGTATTAGAGAATAAATATAGATAAATAATAATCAATAATAAAATGTTAAAATAAATATATATAAATAAATTATATATAATAATAAATAAATATATAAAATAAATAATATATAAATAAAATGAATAAGATAAATAAAATAAATAAAATATAAACAATAATATATATATATATATATAAATATATATAATAAATTATATAATAAAAGAAAGTATAAAGAAAAAAAGAAAAGAAAAAAGAAGAAACCGCCGCTGGCCAGGCCGAGCGGGCCCAGCCAGCCACGCCCCGCCGCCCGAGGCGCTCGGGCCCCGCCGAACCGCGCCGCCCTCCCACGCACCCCGCGCCAGCGCCGAACCCCGCCGCCTGACGCCCCCACGCGCACGCGCCGAGCCCCGCAGCACCCCACCGCCCGGCACCAGCCCCACCCGCCTCGACCGCGAACGCCCCGACCCCGCCGATTTTCGCGCCGACCGCGACCGGCCCCACCCCGCCGCCTTCCCCGCGCGAGCCTCCCGCGCGCGACCACTCCTGCCCCGCCTGCCGTGCAGCGCAGCGTCCCGCTGGGCCCCGCTCGCCCGAAGCCCTCGCTCCAGCAATGAGCCGCACCAGCCCGCCCCCGATTCCCGCGCCTCGACGCCCTGGCCGCTCGATCCCAACTCCCGCGCCTAACCGCCCACGCGACCCCGTCGCCCTAGCCGCCGCCTATAAAAGGACCGTAGGTCCCTAGGGGTTTCCCCCGATCCCAGAAACGCCGCCGCCCAGAGAGCCACACCGCCAGAAAAAAGGGACCAGAACCGCCGCCGCCAGGGGAAGAAAAAGAAGAAAAAAAAGAAGGGAAGAAAAGGAAGAAAAAAAAGGGGAAGGAGAGGAAGAGAAAGAGGAGGGCCCCACCGTTCGCCGGAGATCGTCGTCGCCGTCGTCGTGCCGCCGAAGGACTGCTGCGCCATCCACTTCGTCTACGCATTGTCCCCATCCCGCGATCATCGAAGCCATTGCATCTACGGTAGGCCATGTTCCCAATGCGAATTTTAGCGACCATATTGAAGCTAATAGACGTAAATTGATTTTAGTTGCACCATAATTTTATTTTCAGCAGCATTAATCCACCCTAAAACCCCCGTAAACTCGTATGAACACGTATGAACTAGTTGCATCTAGTTAATAAACAACCGTAGTTAATTAATTATGGTACTTTGCATGCATGCATATCATCGCATGTTGATTAATGTGTGTGCATCATGTTGATTTGTATGTATATTCTTGTATGTGTGATCAAGAGTAGAGGGAAGTGCTCAAGAGATCGTGTACGAGGAATTTCAGAATCAAGATTTCGAAGCACTTGAGCAACCCCATCCGTCGGAGCAAGGCAAGTGTCCTTGAAGCATATTGATCCTGTTTTAAAATAAATATTTTGTTTGCAAAACTGCATGCTGTGTCAATTTAATGGGAATCCTATGGTAGGAAGTTTACTAGAATTGTTAAACCACCCTTGTCACCTGGAATACATGGTACAAAGTCGGGAAGGATTTTTACCTTTTTGCTTCGCTTAATTAATTGGGATGGCAAACAACACTACACATTTAATTATGCATCGATGATATTCTGGATAACGTGAACTGGTTAAATATGATATGGTAATGGGTGATCTAAGCAAGCCTGGTATGTGGATGGGTTGGATGTTATGGTGGTTTGCTTGATTTAGATCTAAGGACCGGTTCATGCGAGAATAAGCCAGGACTACAGTGCCACCACGAGGCCAAGTATGGGTGCGGCGTAGCTGATTAATTAGGGCTTTACTAGTGCTGTTTGGACCATTGTGGATGCTCGGGGAAGGGGTAATTGGATTGGGTTTGTTGATGATTGGTGGGACTACCCTGGGATCCGAATGGCTCAAGAGGGGGCCCTTGGTTGAAGATGTGCTCAGTTGGAGGCATCGCCACCGGTGAAACCTCAGTGGGGGTCTAAATAGGCTAGTAATTCTTTCGTAAAGGCTATTTTGTGATCTCTTGGCCACACACCAACGGAAGTGTGTAATGTGACCGACGGGTCATGGGCATAAGGGAGGTTCTCAGTCGCCGAAAGGTGATGAAATCACGAACACGTAGGTAAAGAGGTACAAACTCTGCAGAGTTAAATAAAACTATCATGATAGCCGTGCTCCCGGTTATGAGCACCTGGACAACTTCCATGATTAGAGGGAAATTGGAATTTGGAATGGTTATGGTTGATATTATGGTTATGGTTATGGGTTGATAATGGTTATGGATGATTATAGATTTAATTTCTGGTATTGAATATGGTTATTGGCAAATGGTGAAATCTGGAATTATGGTTTATGACATTGATTATGGTTATTGGTAATGGTGAATTATGGACTGGTATTATTATGGATACATGGGTTATGATGGGATTACTTCGCATACATATAATATATTGCTTTTCAAATGTTTTACTGTACTTTTCAGCACTTAGCCATTATTATTGTCGTCATTTGAATCAGCCACATGTCATACTTTCCACACTTGCTGAGTACGACATGTACTCACTCTTGCAATCCCCCCCCCCACAGTTGCAGGTCAGAATTGTGAGTTTAATGGTGATAATGCAGAGTTCTAGGCCGTGTCTACCGTCAGCTTTGCCTGTGGTGTTGCATGGAGTTGCGCTATCCCTTTTGCTTAGTTTGCTTAGTTGCTTAATTAGTTTATTTCCGCTGCATTAGTTGAACCTGTCATTAATATTCATTAGAGCTTGTATTCGAGGATATAATGAATTATGTAATAAGAGTACTTATTTAATAATTTGAGCTGTGGTAATTATCTGTTTATCATTTGTGAATCACTCGCGTATGTGTGTTGAACATCCTGGGCACACATATGCGCTAGCTTGGTTCATTTTCGGAACCAGGCGTCACACGGGTCGAGGCTCTCCTCGATCGGGAGGAACCCCTGGACCTGGAGGCTCCCACCGTCCCAGGTGCCGGAGTCGTGCGCCCGGAGCTAGCACCCCAGGAGGGTTCCACAACGGGGACAGACGCGCTCCAGGAGGATCCCAGTGCAGGAACGGTATCGTCCCGGGAGGACCCCACTACGGGGACAGTCGCCACGGTGGCAGAAGATCTTCTCCCCCTGGGGAGAAGGGACCGAGGCGGGAGTAGCGGGCCTGACGGACCTTCCGTCAGCATGTCGCAGCTTCCTCTTCCGGCTCATCCGCCAGCTCCTTGCCCTTGCCGACGACCTCGACCCTCGGCTGTGGGGCAGGGGCGGAGCCGTCTTCGGGCATCCCGGGGATCGCCACCCGGGTGGTTGATCTTCTCTCGATGACACCAAGGTCGTCAAGTAAGGGCATCGTCCGCCGGAGCTCCCTGCTGAACTCCACTTCCACGTCAAGAGGGAGAAAGGCCGACGGCGGAGTCAAGTCATCACCGTCGACATCGATGCCGTGCTGGAATTTCTTGAGGTGGAACTCCAAGGTTTTCCCCACCATGTTGGACTTCAACCCGGTCTCAACCCGGTCCTTGTCCATCACGCTGTTGAGGGCCCAAGCGAGCTTCTCCCTCCTCTTCAGCGGTGCCCACCTGTTGGCCAGGAAGTTGCAAAATACCGCCTGAGGGGTCAATCCTCCCTCCACAAATTGGTGGATCCTGGTCAAGGCGGGGCTGAAAGCTTCCGCCAGCACCAGAACTTCACTCCAGATCGCCGTGTCGATGCCGGGCAGGCTGTCGGGCAGCTCCAACCGCTCATGCTCCTCCACCCTGACTACTATCCAATCTTTCTTCCAGTCATCCCACTTCCCAGAAGGGAATGACCGGAGGTACTTGAATGGGCACTTCTTGCGCTTTACAAAGTAGTAGAAGCCAAGGTACTCATTGCTCCGGCCGGTGGTGTGGACGGTGAAGAAGGTCCGGAAGAGTTCGATGCAGGGGGGGGGATGCCCACCCACATCTCACAGAAGTGGACAAAGATGGACACGAGAAGAATGGAGTGAGGGCCAAGGTGGTATAGCTACATACCATAGAACTCTAGCAGCATCAAGAAGAAGGAAGAAAAAGGTGGGATCAACCCCACCATGGCGTACAAAGAAAAGTACACCATTTTGCCGGCGCGCTCCTTCTCGAAGGGGAGCTCTCCGCCGGCACGGACCAAGCGGTTGAAGAAGTCCGAGGACCACCCCATGAGGGCCCGCACCTTCTTCAAATCGCTGTCGGTCTTCAAGCGACTCTCGCGCAGACCCAACTCCATCGCAGCACAGCTAGGCAAGAGAAGAAGAGCTAAGCACGAGTTGGGAGTTTGAGCGCAAGATCAGATGAGGGGCGTAAAGAACTCCCGACAGTGCGCGCTTTCCTTCTTAAGTAAGCCCTCACAACGCTTGGATGGAAACCGCAGGGAAGTCGAAGATACCACTCAAGGATTTAACCCAGCCGATGACAAGAGGGCCCGGGACCACCCCGACGATCAAGTCGAGGCTCTTACCCAGGCGAACAGTTGTCATCACGAGGCGGGAAACCCAAAGGCGGCAGCCTGACAGGGCGCGCGGAACCGATACGATTTTCGTATCGGGAACCGGCGACCTTCAATTGCGTGAGATCCGCACGTCAAAGATCTCATCTGCCGCCTAAGGTGCACCACGCAGCGGGATCTAACTGTAAATCCCTGCCAACGGCACCTTCGAAGACCCTTGAAGACTCAGTTCAAGAGTCGCAAGGATGGACCCACCTCCGACGGAACGACTTCACCCCAGTGATCTCCCTCGGAGGTAGGTCCAGAGGGCCACTGTCGGTACCCTAGAAATCGTACAGCCCTTGAGGTTACAAAGATCTCAAAGGAAAGCCATCTACTTGGTTTGAAGACCCTCGGAGGCCCACTTGTCAGACATAACCAGACCCGCTTCTCCAACATGGTTAATCCCTGGGTCGCCACGTGTACGACTAACCCGGAGCTACCGCCCACAAGGGGGAAGCTCCGAGCCACGTACCGAAACGGCACCTCCGAACTTAACCCCAGACCGAGAGAAGCTCCGGACCTGACACGTGTCTGGTAGCCCCGGAGCTACCTGCTTCCCACAGCAAGCTCCGGAACTGCCACGTGTCAAATCGTCGGACCTTTCAGCTTCTAACCTCCGGAAGACCTTGTAATGGCTCCGGATCTTCAAAGGAGAGCCAAGGACTTCAAGACCCGATTAAGTGTCATTAATGCCATATTAATGACACTTAAACGAACGATCTTAACACCAGTAACGGTGCTGTCAAAGCCCGCTACAGGGTTATTAAGAGCAATTAAGTGTGTATCAATACTAGTAACCGCCGGGGCCACATGTCGGGCTAGGCTGAATTGTAACGGCCTGCCCTTGTACTATAAAAGGACAGGCCGACGATACACTCAGGGGTTCACGCACGGACGATCATACGCACCCCACACGTTTGTGGCAAGCTCTTACCGCTAATACAACACCAACACACCCGTGGAGTAGGGTATTACGCTCAGGCGGCCCGAACCACATAAATTCTTGTGTCTCCTGTGTCAAACTCTTATTCACCTTCTTGAATCTCCGCGCGCCCACACCGAACTTCAAACTCCCCAATCACTTTAGCAGTGTAGGGAGATCTGCCGGCTCCGACAGTCGACACATACTAATCAACATGCGATGACATGCATGCATGCAAAGTACAATAATTGATTAACTACGGTTGTTTATTAATTAGATGCAACTAGTTCATACGTGTTCATACGGGTTTACGGGGGTTTTAGAGTGGATTAATACTGCTGAAAATAAAAAGATGATGCAACAAAAATCAATTTACGTCTATTAGATCTAATACGTCGCTAAAATTCGCATTGGAAAAAACGAATCCTACCGTAGATGCGATGGCTTGGAAGATCGCAGGATGATGGCGACGCGTAGATGAAGTGGAGTAGACGGCGCAACAATCCTCCGGCGGCACGACGATGGCGACGATCTCCGGCGGATGACGGCACCCTTCTCTTTTTCTTCCTCTTCTTCTCCTTTTTTTTCTTCCTTTTCTTCCCCTGGCGGCGCAGCCCTCTAGTTCCTTTTTTTTCTGTACCGGCGGTGTCTTCTGGCGGCTAGGGTTCTGGGATCGGGGAATTACGAAGCCTTCGTGGCTTTTATAGGCGGCGGGCACGCGGTGCTAGGTGGTTCCGATGCGGGTGCGGGGCGCGGAACGCGCCGTCGGTGCGTGACTGACTCGGTCGGGGCCGACGCGCGGGGCGCTGGCGGGCGCAGGGCCCAGCGGCGGGGTCGGGCGGTGCGGGTTGCGTGCGGGAGGGCGCGGAAGCGGGGCCGGGGCGCTGGGGCCGGGCGCTGCGCGGGAGGGCTGGTGCATGGCGTGTGGGAGCGGGGCCCAGCGGGCGTCGGTGCGGGGCAATGCGCGGGGGCGCGCGCTGGAGGGCGGCGGGGTGGGGCATCGGGGCGCGCGGGAGGCCGGGCGAGCGCGCGGGGTTGGCGGGGCCCAGGCGCGGGGCTGGCGGCGCTGAGCGGGAGGCCGCGTGGGTGGGAGCGTGCGGCGCGCGCGGCTGGCTGGGCCGCTCGGCCTGGCCAGCTGGCGGTTTTGTTTTTTGTTTTGTTTTTCTTTTTTTTTTCTTTTTTTATAAATATATTACTATTTATTTATTTTTTAATATTATTTTATTATTATTTTTTTATATGCAGATATTATATATATTATTTATATATACTTTATATATATATATTATTATTATTATTATTACTATACTTATTCCCTATTACAAGTTTTATGCTATTATTTTCTTTTTCTTCTTTTGCTACTCATATATGTATGTTTTATCTTTTATTATATTTCTTTTATCCTACTAATGTTTAATGCATGATCATGTATGCAATGCATGATGCGAAAATTTAGGGTGTTACAGGACCTTTCTGAAAGTGCATCTAGGACTCCCTTGTGGGTTGTGGATGATTTATGACAAGCAATTGAGATCCTAATCCTTTTGTTGAGATGAATGCAGGAAAATGATGAAAAATGAGCAAAGTGCCAAAAAGAGGGAAATTGAGAAGGAAAATGAATTTGAGCTCAAGGAGAAGAAATTAGTAGTTTAGTATGTATGGAGTGTGTTAAGGAAACACACCCAAGAGCTCAATCTCATTTGATCACACACACACAATGCACAAAGCTATACAGGACCGGACTAGTCCGATATCAGCCGGACTAGTCCGATATCACTTTCTGCACTAGATCGGACAAGTCCGGTCTCTACCGGACTAGTCCGATATCTTTCTGTTCCACTTCGGACTAGTCCTCCCCAATGCGGACTAGTCTTCAACACAATGCACAAGTCACTAGATCGGACAAGTCCGGTCGCCACCGGACTAGTCCGATATTCTTTCTGATCCTCTTCGGACAAGTCCGGTGATTACACGGACTAGTCCGATATACACTCTGATCTAAATCGGACAAGTCCTCCAAGTGCGGACTTGTCATCCTAAACACTTCGGGTTTCACAGGTCCGGACAAGTCCGATGACAACCGGACCAGTCCGAAGCTTTCCAGTAGCGAAATCGGACAAGTTCGTTTTCAACCGGACTAGTCCGATATTCCTGGACACTTAGGGTTTGCTTTGCACAGCACACCGGACTAGTCCGGTCACCACCACGGACTAGTCCGATCTTTCTGAACCCTAACGGTAACCTCTAGAAACCCCACATAAATAGAGGTGCACGGCCCACTTTCACAATCTCTCGAACCCTAGCGCCGTCACACCTCCCAAGAGACTCAAAAACCATCTCTCTCCACGAAATTAAGTGCAAAACCAATCAATCCATTGAAGATCACTTCTAGATCATTGGAGAGGCACTTGGCACACGATTGAGCTCTTGGTTTGAATCTCTAACACACTCTTGCATCTCAATTTGTATATTTCGAAGTGTGTTATTGGTGGTCTTGAAACTTGTAATCAAGGGAGCTCTCAACTTGTGAGATCGCCCCTTCAACTCGGTGATTTACCCCTGTGTGATTAGTGGAAGATGATTGGCCTTCGTGGCAATCCGACGAGGGAAGGGTTGGTGAAGACCCGGTCCTTTTGTGGGCTCCTCAAAGTGGTTGTAGGTTGCCTTCGTGGTAACCGAACCACGGGATAAATATTGTGTTTTGTTCGTTTGTGTTCATCATTCTAGTTGATCAACATTATCTAGGGTTTGATTCATTTTGTTGAATTCAAGTTAAATAGTTGAACAAGAATCATACTTGCAATAGAACTTGACATACAACCATTGAACTGTTATTAAAGTTTATATTTCCGCTGCAAACGTCAACGAAACAATCAAATTGACCTAACTTGATCAACCTAGCCCGTGAAATCCGGACTAGTCCGCACTTTACCGGACTAGTCCGATATATCTGGTTTTGACCTTGTTGTTGAAGTGCTACAGGAACCGAGAAAATTCAAGAAGGCCTATTCACCCCCCCTCTAGGCCTACATTCAATTGGTATCAGAGCAGGTTCTTCAAGAAAAGAGTGCAACCACTCGAAGAGATCATGTCGGACATGAAGGAAGTCCAGAAAATCAACAACCAGGAAGAAATGAACAATGACAAGCACCAAAAGCTTGAAAAGTATCTCGAAGCCATTCAAGACTTCGATGATGATGATGAGGAGACATTGGAGCTGAAAGCACTGCTCCGAAAGAAAGCACTTTCCAAAGGGAAAGCTAAAGTTGAAGAAAAGAAGAAGGGGAGTAGTCACACTGACTACTCCCGATCTCCTTTTAATTATGACCATTTAAATTCTAACAGCAGTCATTATCTATCTATTCCTCTCGGAAAAGCCCCACACTTCGATGGGAGTGATTACTCCATGTGGAGGCAAAATATGAAGATGCACTTGATTTCCCTTAACCCAAGTTTATGGCATATTGTGTGCACAGGAATAAACATTCCTGATGACGATGAAGAACTCACGCCAAGTCAAGAGCAAGCTATCCACAGGAATGCCCAAGCCGCAGCCGTTATCACCTCATCTCTAAGTCGAGATGAATTCACAAAGGTGGACGGATTGGAAATTGCCAAAGAAATCTGGGACACATTACAGACAGCACATGAAGGTGATCGGCATGTGCGGGAGGCAAAGATTGAAATGATTGAAGGCGAACTAGGAAGGTTCGCAATTGAGGAAGATAAGTCTCCCCAGGACATGTACAACAGGCTGAAGACTCTTGTGAACAAGGTTCGATCATATGGGAGCAAAAAGTGGAATGACCACGAGGTTGTAAAGCTCATCCTTAGAGCCTTTATGCCTCGCAACGTCACACTTTGCTCTATGATCCGAGAAAGTCCCGGGTACAAGAAAATGACTCCGGATGAACTGCTTGGCAAAATCATCAACTTTGAGATGATGGAGAAGCAAGCCAAGCACGTAAAAGAAATAGCTGATCTCACATCAGCCAAGAAGAAGGGAGTTGCCCTAAAGTCCTCACTCAAGCCTCTATCCAAAGAAGCAAGAGAAGCACAACTTGAGGAGGACAGCAATGATGAAAGCAGCGAGCTGGACGAAGAAGATATGATTTTGTTCATGAAGAAGTTCAAAAGAATGATGAAGAAAAGACAAGGAACAAAATCGAGTGAAGGAAAATACAAGGAGAAGACAAAGCCGAAGATGAGGCGGGCATGCTATAATTGTGGTGAGTACAATCACTTTATAGTCGATTGCCCGTATGAGGACAACAAGAAGAAGAGTAAAGAGTCCAAGCCTCAACCAAAGAAATTCTTCAAGAAGAAGAAACAAGCTGAACAAGCACACATCGGAAAGGAGTGGGACTCAAACGATGAGTCCTCATCGTCCGATGAAAAAGAAATGGCTAGCATAGCCATTGAAAGCATGTCCAAGAAACCCACACTCTTCCCCACGCTCGGTGCAAAGAAGGCAAATGGAACTTGCCTCATGGCTAAGGAAGGTAAACGCAAGGTAAACATCAAAACTCCTTCCTTGCATTCTTACTCAAGTGATGATGATCTAGATAGTGATGATGAAGATATACTAATTGGTGTAGATAGAAAAACTGCTGCTAAAATGAAATTCTTGCTTAACCAACTTGTTGAGAAGGAAGAGCTATTTGATCGTCAAGAAGACATGATTATCTCCCAAAAGGAGAAGCATGTCGAACTTGACAATCTTCTAGTTCTTGAAAAGGAGAGAAACCACTCACTAGAGCTTGAGCTAGCTTCAAGCAAGAAAACTTGCTTGGAGTTAACCAACTCAAACGTTGCAATCAAGGATCAACTTGATGACCTAATCAAGGTCAACAAGATCCTTGAAGTGCAGGTTGAGTCACTCAAGCTTAGTGAACCTTCCTCCTCTTCAAGCCTACCTTCTCAACCCACTTCAACTAATATCGCTCATATTTGCAAATGTGATAAAATTAACACCAAGTTGAAGGAAAATTCTACCTCCACAAAGGACAAAAATCCTACCCAATGTGTAATATTTGACAAGGAGAGGATCAACTATGCACGTAGTGCATATTTGGTCCAAAGACCTCCAAATGTCAAGTATGGCATTGGTTACTCTTATGATGGAAAGCAAAGAGCTGGAAATCATAAGAATAACAAGGGAAGGATTACCTTTGTGAAGGGAGGACCCTCACAACCTGGTAACTCGAAAACTAAAAACCTGAACTCTCATAAAAACCGGACTAGTCCGGTTGTGGTACGGACAAGTATTCATCATGTTCCGAGGGCAGTCCGAAGCATCAAAAGTGATGGTGGTGTCCATCCATTTTCGATGAGGCTCCGCCCTGGCTATAGGAGCTTCTGAGGCCATGTCCCGCCGCATGGTCTTGAGGACTCGGCGGGAGGTGATGTCCCACGAACCACCAAAAATGGTGTTCATGGTCTTCCGACGTTCATTGTCGGAGACGTCAGAATCGTCGTCGACGGAGGTGTAAACAACCTTCAGGACCTTTTTAGGGTCCTGGAAGCCTAACTCCTATTCAGCCGGAGCTTCATCGACCTTCTGTTTTCCTTCCCTCTGACGGAAAGGAACTTCTTCCCGCCGCTTATTGTAGCGCTCAACAAGGTTTTGGACCTCCCAACAGTCCTCCGAGTTGTGGCTGTTCTACTTGTGGATAGGACACCACATTTTGGAGTTGCTACCGTCTTCAAAGGACGGCCGAGGTCGTTTCTCGGGGCGTGGCCCCCGGCCACCCCGAGCTGCAGCAGCTGCAGCGTTAGATGTGCCGGCCGACAGCTTCTTCTTGCCGTTGGACTTTTTCTTCTTTTTGCCACTCCCGGAGGTAGTGGCTTCGCCTTTGGAGGATTTTTTGCCATCCTCCGGAGGTGGTTTGGAGTGCATTTCACGGCCCTCCGCAGCTTTGGCACACTTGTCTGCCAAGCTGAAGAGCTCCGTGATGCTGGTGATCTCCTTGACCGCCAGCTTCTCTGGCATCTTCTTATCTCATACGCCCTGTCTAAACGCCACAATAACAGAGGCGCTAGAGATAGAAGGAATGGTGTTTCGTACCTGGGAGAACCTCTGGATGAATGAGCGCAGGGATTCTCCCCCCTTTTGCACGACTGCAAAAAGGTCCAGTTCGGTGCCTGGTCGGGTGTATGAACTCCCGAAATTGGCAGTGAACTGTTGGCACAATTCCTCCCAACTATTGATGGAGTTGTGAGGAAGGCTCATGAACCAGGACCTGGCGGTCCCAGTCAAGTCCACTGGGAAGTAGTTGTCCATTACGGCCTCGTTACCTCCGGCCGCAAGGATTGCGGTGGAGTAAATCTGGAGAAATTCAGCGGGATTAACAGTCCCGTCAAATTTCTCCGGTAGATGAGGCCGGAACTTTTGTGGCCATCTGACCATGCGTAGGTGCATGGTCAGGGCAGAACAGCCTCCTCCTACTCCCTCGGGAGCAGAACTGCCTCGAGCCTCTCGCCTTTCACGAGCACGCTCGATATGTACAAGACCATCCTGTTGATGGTAACAGCGATCAAGCTCTGCCCGGAGGTCATGAGTTGAAAGCCTTGTTACCGTATGGGTGCGTCGCACCCCGGAAGGTAACGACGTCACCTGTTGAGACGCAACACGTCTCCTATGGTGAGAAGCGTGCGGACCAAGTATGCCCAACACAGTCCGGCGCTGCGATGGGGCTTGCCCCGAGGGGGGAGGACCTTGGTTGCTGATGTTGTCGGCTGCTGCTGCAACCAAATGCTCCATGTCAGCCCTCCACTGCTCCATTGCACCCTGGGATGCACCTGGAGGTGGTGGTCGTTGAAGGAGAGCACACGCTGCATGGAGCGTGTGTTCAGGGTTGTTGTTATTCGCTGACGCCGTAACAGATGTCGATGCACCGTCATGCTTCTCAGTTTGATGTGCTGGTGCAGGCGGTGGCGGTGGAGGCATGACTCCTGCTAGAGCCACAACACTTGCTGGTTGCTGCATGTTAGAGGGATTGCCCCCAACAGGTTGAACAACAGGATTGCCGTTGGACGATCCAGCAGCTGAGTTCACCATCCTTGAAATCTCGGACCCCCCTACCTGGCGCGCCAACTGTCAGAGGTTGTGATCCGACTGATCTCCCGACACTACCTTTGATAGATCGAGGAGTTGTAGTTCGGTGATGGGCGCGTAGAGATTCAAGAAGGTGAACGACAAGTGTACACAGAGATTTACGTGCTTCAGGCCGCCTGAGCGTAATACCCTACTCCACAGGGTGTGTTGGTGATGTATTAAGCGTGTGAGTCTAGAAGAAGCTCCAGAAGAAGAAGCTCGTCTAGCTCAGGGAGTTCAGTTGTGGTCTGGAGCCGTTCCTTGTGTATCGTAGACCAGTCCTTTTATAGTACAAGGACTCGCCGTTACATCGTCAGCCTGGCCCGACATGTGGCCCCTTCGGTTATACATGCTTGATACACAATAAATAGGGTTAATTACCATTAATAGCTTGGTAACGGGCCTTAACAGTGTTGTTACCAGTATTAAGTGTCATCCGATCATGTGTCATTAATATGGTATTAATGACACTTAATCGGGTCTTGAAGTCTTTGATTGCTTCTTGAAGGTCCGAAGCTGTTGGAGGGTCCATCAGCCTGATTGTTGAAGTTGAAGGACCGGCGGTCGCCACGTGCACTACAGGAAATGCTATCACTTACGTCGGCCAACTTTATTTACGTCGGTCGGCCGAAGTAAATTAAATAACTTACGTCGGCCAGGAAAAACCAACGTAAGTTAACTAACTTACATCGGCAGCCGACGTGAGTTAGAAGACCGACAACAATAAATGTAAACTTACATCAGTCTGGATAACTAGCCGACGTGAATAAAGGTGCCGACGTGAGTAAGGATTAACTTACGTCGGCTGGAAGACTGGCCGACGTAAGTTACATAGGCCGACGTCATTTAATTATTTAGCCGACGTAAGTTATGTATTTTAACCTAACCCACGCGCCTTCTCTTTTCCCTTTCTTACCCGCACGCCACTTTGCCAACCCGTCGCCGCCGCTTTGCCAACCCGGTGCCGCCGCCGCCGCTTCACCAACCGTCGCCGCCGCCGCCGTCCGACGCAGCCATCGCGCCGCTACCGCCAAATATGCTCCTCCCCTCCCCTCCTCCCCTCCCTGACCGCTGGCCCGGCCCCCCGCCCCCTCCCCAAGCGCCGCCCCGCCCTCCTCAGCCGACGGCCGCCGTCCGACCCTCCCTCCCCCTCCCCCTTCCCTCCACGGCCGAGCGCCGGCCCCCTTCCCCTCTCCTCCCAAGCCCCCCTCCCCCTCCACCTCCCCTCCACGACCCCTCCCCTACCCTCCCCCACCCTCGCCCTGCTCCCCGCCTCCCCGCCCCCACCCTCACCCTGCTCCCCGAGCCCCCCCCCCCCCCAATTGAAAGTCAAATTTCAATTTGAATTGAAATCAAATTCAATTTTGAATTTTAAATTTTTTAAATTTTGCTGAAATTGCTTAATTGTTTATTTAATTATGGGTAAGTGGTTAATTTGCTTAAATATGCTTAAGTGGTTTATTTTATTATGCTTAATTTGCTTAATTATTCATAATTAAGCTTAAGCGGTTTATTTAATTATGCTTACTTTGCTTATTTTTGCTTAATTTGCTTAATTATGCTTAGGTGGTTTATTTAATTATGTTTAATTATGCTTAAATTGTTTAAATTTGTTTAATTATGCTTAAGTGGTTTATTTAAGTTGTTAATTTGCTTATGCGTTTAATTATGCTCAAGTGGTTTATCTATTTATTATTAAGTGGTTAATTGCACCATGAGGAGGGCAGCATCGAGGGCGGCCGGCTGTCGGGTGCCACGGAATCACCGGTAGCTCCAAGAGAGAGAGAGAGAGAGAGAGAGAGAGAGAGAGAGAGAGAGAGAGAGAGAGGAGGTGGGTCGTTTGTAGGGGTGAGCAGAGGAGATCGGGGCGGCGGTGCAGCTTGGTGCGTCATGCAGCATGCGGAGGAGTTCGCGCCGAGAGGAGCTCGCGCCGGCGGAGGAGCTCGAGGCGGTGGGCGGCACGCAAAAGGAGCTCGCGCCGGCGGTGAACTGAGAAACGCGATATATTTTGTCGTTGAACATAGTTATTAAGGTGTCGCTTTAGCGTCGCTAAAGCGACGCTAAAGCGGTAAGGCGCTCCGGCATCGTAAGGCGTCCCTGTCGCCTTGCTTTCTAGGGTAAGGCGGTGGTGGCGGCCGGGGAAGCCGGTGGCAACAGGGAAAGCTGGCACCGCGGGAGCAGGGGGATCCGTCGCCTTAAGTCGCCTTACCGCCTTAAGAACGTCAATGACTCGCGATTGCGTGGACGGTGGAAATGGATGTGGAATTGTCATCTAAGACCAACTTTCCTCTCACTCTTTCTCTAGTTCTTTCCTCTATCTTAAATGACCTCAATAGCAATGTACTACCCGCTTCGGATTGGCACGTCTCACATGCCATTGGCATGTGAGACGTGAAGGTTCGGAATTGTCCCTTTTTGGACAGCCTCGGAGTGACCGAGGGGGCGTGGCTTGTGACGAGAAGCGGGTCCGGATTTGGACGAGATTTCGGTGGCGTAACCCTGTTGTTCTCTGCTGCACCATTTTTGGGCGTGCAGTGGAGAACAACGGGGTTATGCTACCGAAATTTCGTTCGAATCTGGATCACGCGTCTCGTCATGAGCACGCTCCGCTCGGTCACTCTTGGGTGGGTTTAGGATCTATCTGCCTAGGTTGTATGGCCGTGACATAACATAACAATACATTAACAACAATTTCTTTCGCGTTAAACTGCAGATCCAAACATGGGTGAAGACTGCAGTTGGATGTATACTGGCTGGAAGAGCAGAACTGGTGGTCACTTAGATGAGTGGTACGCCAAGACAGAAGCTTTTGTGGAACGAGCTTTTTTGTTGTCAAATAGCGATAAGGCGCGGTGCCCATGTACGAAATGTCAAAATGGAACATTTTTGGAGAAAGTTGAACTTACGATGCACTTGTGTCGAAATGGTTATGTGTCACATTATGAGTTGTGGAACTTCCACAGCGAGACAACTTCTCAAGCTGTACAAGAAGTGGAAGCGGACAATGATGATGTCACAGAGGTTGATATGATGGATGAGATGTTGGAAGCTATACGACCAGAGCTTACAGAAGATCCTCAAACTGCAGAGGTTAAAGAGTTCTTCAAACGTCTCAACGATTCAGTAGAGGCACTGCATGGACACACTAAAATGTCAATCCTCAATTTTGTGACTAGACTTATGGCAATTAAGTCTAAGTTCTTATTTTCTAACAATTGTTACAACATGCTCATCGATTTGTTCAAAGATGCCCTTCCACAACCCAACAAAGTGCCGAAGGATATGTACAACTCGAAGAAAATTCTTTCCGGTCTCGGTATGAAGCACGAAAAGATTGATGTGTGTCCGGACAACTGCATGCTTTTCTGGAGAGAGCATGCCAATGAGAACAAATGTTTGAAATGTGGTCAACCGAGGTTTGTCGAAGTTGTTAATAACGATGTTAATACTGTGACGACGGAAGTCGCACGTAAGCAGCTTCATTACTTACCTATAACACCAAGGTTGAAGCGGTTGTTCCTTTCAAAAAAAAAAAACGGCCAGACACATAGGATGGCACAAAGAAGGTGAGCGTGAGAACAATGGAGTCATGACGCACCCGTCCGATGGTGAGGCTGGAAGGAGCTGGACCGGTTCGACCCAGAATTCGCTCGTGAAGCGAGAAATGTTCACATCGGGTTGGCGACAGATGGGTTCATGCCGTTCAGCACAAATGCCGCACCATACTCCTGTTGGCCCGTATTTGTCATTCCGTACAATCTTCCACCGGCTTTTTGCATGAAGAATGAGTTTATGTTTCTTAGCCTCATTGTACCTGGGCTAGATCATCCTGGGTCACAGCTCAACGTGATGTTCAAACTGTTGATCGAAGAGTTGAAAATGTTGTGGACAGGAGTCAAAGCGTACGACTGTTACGAGAAATAGAAATTCAACCTCCGAGCTGCTTATTTGTGGTCCGTTCATGATTTTCCGGCATACGGCATGTTTTCTGGATGGAGCACTCATGGTCGGTTGACGTGTTCGATATGTGCCTCGGATACCGATTGCTTTCGATTTACCCATGGAGGCAAGATATCTTACTTCGATTGTCATAGACGTTGGCTGCCTCCGAATCACTTGTTTAGACAACAAAGGAATGTCTTCAGAAAGAACACCTTTGTCACTAAAGGACCACCGAAATGTCTTAACGGGTCAGAAATATTTGATATGTTGGACAAATTAGTGCCAGATGAAGGTCGTCCTGGATATTTTGAAGGTTACGGAGACAAACACAATTGGACTCACATATGTGGACTTTGGGAGTTATCGTATGTGAAGTCGTTGATTCCAAGGCACAACATTGATGTTATGCATCAAGAGCGTAACATGGCCGAATGTATCATAAGCACATGCATGGACATGATGGGCAAAACAAAAGACAATTTAAAGGCTCGAAAGGATCTTGCCGAGCTTTGTAACCGTCAAACTCTTGAGCTCTCCGAAAATGGTGGTAAACCACACGCTCCTTTCTGTCTTCGACCTAAAGAAAAAAAAAGTTCTCGAATGGTTGCAAAGGTTGAAATTCCCAGATGGTTATGCAGCTAGTCTGAGACGAGCCGTGAATGTGAAAACGGGAAAGCTCATTGGGTTGAAGAGTCATGATTATCACATAATCATGGAAAGACTTCTATCTATTATGTTTTGAGGTTATTTTGACGATGCAGTGTGGAAGGTGTTAGCCGAGCTTAGCCACTTCTATAGGCAACTCTGTGCTAAAGAAATCACGCCAGGGATGATAACTAAATTGGAAAAGGAGGTTCCGATACTTTTGTGTAAGATGGAATACAATTTTCCTCCAGGATTTTTCAATCCAATGCAACATCTCTTAGTTCATCTTCCATTTGAAGCAAAAGTGGGCGATCCCGTGCAATATAGGTGGATGTATCATATTGAAAGATCACTTAGATATCTGAAACCAATGGTTGGTAACAGGGCAAGGGTTGAAGGTTGCATCGCCGAAACTTTTACTCTTAAGGAAGTAGGATACTTCTATAAGACCTATGTGTTCTAAATACATTGTCTTATAGTGAATACACTTGCTTTGATGATAAAAGTTTTGAATATCACCAAAACACCTTTTTATCAAGGTCCGACTCTAGCACCGAGCTACAGCAAGTTCCGACGGTAGGTCCGACTTGTTTTGGGTAGCTCCGTCTACGTTAGATGCTAGGTCCGACTTGTTGGTAAGGTCCGACTAGCTTTGGTTAGCTCCGGTGAGCTTTGTCTTTAGCTCCGGCATGTCTTTGATAGCTCCGACATGTTTTTGCTAAGCTCCAGTGGAAGCTAGGTTATACTAGTTTTGGTAAGCTCCGGTCAAGCTCCGGTTTGCTTTTGCAAGGTCCGGAACTTGACTGCAGTGTTTCTGCTTTTTCATTTGCAATGTTGCGTACTTGCTTTACTCTGTTGGAAAGATTGCTTAGTATTTATTTGCTAAGTTTTTGATGCGTTTTGGTTGATATGGATGATATCGTTTTACTGTGGTTTTGCAACATGCTTATGTGAGGTGGTCACGTAAGGTGTTGTGTTTGGAACTAACTTGAGTCAAGTTGAGGACTTGGGATCGTACGGATTGGTTGTTTATTCATGTGCAGGTGTTGCTTGAGTTCAAGTCATGGCTGGTGACGGGATCCATTGGACTAGTCTCAGGGAGGAGATGAGGTTCCAACAACCAAGTTCGGGAGGAACTGTGGTTGATCTGATGAGGAGGTCGCGCAGGATGATTGAATCAAGGGCAGTGCATATGAAGGTTACTGAACATCGAAGGAAGGTGTTCACACGTATGCATGTGGTGCATGACGTGGCAACATGGTTCCGAAGATGGTATAAGGAAGGAAAGATCTGGTTGGAAGGATCGGATCGTATCGGTTGATGACTTTGGCTGCGGCGGAGTCGGTTATGGCTCGGTATGGAAAGTATCGAGTTGGTTATGATAGGATTTTGTCGGTGGTTTTGATCCGGCAGATCTCCCGACACTACTAAAGTGTTAGAGGAGTTTGAGGTTCGGTATGGGCGTGCGGAGATTCCAGAAGGTGAGATGTCGAGTGACACAAGGGACACAAAGATTTACGTGGTTCGGGCCGCCTGAGCGTAATACCCTACTCCACGGGGTGTGTTGGTGTTGTATTGGATGTATGAGCTCAACGTCAGTTGAGAGTGTAAAGTCAGCGTGTCTCCGGAGAGTGTCCTATGTATCGTCGGCCTGTCCTTTTATAGTACAAGGGCAGGCCGTTACAAGTTAGCCTCTCCCGACATGTGGCCCCGGTGGTTACTGATATTGATACACATTCAACACGTTTAATTGCCCTTAATGACCGAGTTATGGGCTTTGACAGCACCGTTACTGGTAATTAAGGTCGTCCGATCGTGTATCATTAATATAGTATTAATGACACTTGATTGGGTCTTGAAGTCCTTGATTCCTCTTTGAAGATCCGGAGCCGTTGTGGAGTCTTCCGGAGGTTAGAGGCTGACAATCCGACGGTTGGACATGTGGCAGCGCCAGAGCACACTGTGGGGAACAGATAGGTCCGGTGTTACCCGCCACGTGTCAGTTCCGGAGCTTCCTTCGGTCTGGGGTTAGGTCCGGGGGTGCCATTTCGGTACATAGCCCGGAGCTTCCCCCTTGTGGGCGGTAGCTCCGGTTTGATAGTACACGTGGCGACCCTGGGACTAACCATGTTGGAGAAGCGGGTCCGGTTATGTCTGACATGTGGGCCTCCGAAGGTCTTCAAATCAAGTAGATGACTTTCCCTTGAGATCTTTGCAATCCCAAGGAGTATATGGTACCCAGGGTACCGATTATGGCCCCTTGGGCCCACCTCTAGGGAAGACCCCATGGGTGAAGTCATTCCACCGGAGGTGGGTCCATCCTTCGACTTTTGAACTGAGTCTTCAAAGGTCTTCGGATGTGCCATTGGCGATAGTTTGGAGTTAAATCCTCGCCGCGTGGCATATCCTGTGTGTGGAAAATGAGATCTTTGGCGTGCGGATCTCACGCAATTGAAGGTCGCCAGTTTCCGATACGAAAATCGTATCGGTTCCGCGCGCCTTGTCAGGCCGCCGCCTTCGGGCTTCCCGCCTCATGATGACAACCGTTCGTCTGGGTAAGAATATCGACTTGATCGTCGGGGTGGTCCCGGGCCCTCTTGTCATCGGCTGGGTGGAATTTTTGAGTAGTATCTTCGACTTCCTTGCGGTTTCCATCCAAGCGTTGCGAGGGCTTACTTAAGGAGGAAAGCGCGCACCGTTTGGAGTTCTTTACGCCTCTCATCTGATCTTGCGCTCAAACTCCCAACTTGTGCTCGCTTTTCCTCTCTTGCCTTGCTGTGTTGCGATGGAGTTGGGTCTCCGCGAGAGTCGTTTGAAGACCGAAGGTGACTTGAAGAAGGTCCGGGCCCTCATGGGATGGTCCTCGGACTTCTTCAACCGTCTGGTCCGCGCCGGAAGTGAGCTCCCGTTCGAGAAGGAGCACGCCGGCGAGATGGTGTACTTCTCTTCGTACGCCATGGTGGGGTTGATCCCACCTTTTTCCTCCTTTTTCTTGATGCTGCTAGACTTTTATGGTCTGCAGCTATACCACCTTGGCCCCCACTCTATTCTTCTTGTGTCTATCTTCGTCCACTTCTGTGAAATGTGGGTGGGCATCCCCCCTGCATTGAACTTTTCCGGACCTTCTTCACCGTTCATACCATCGGTAGGAGTAATGAGTACCTTGGCTTCTATTACTTCGTGAAGCGCAAGAAGTGCCCATTCAATTACCTCCGGTCGTTTCCCTCTGGAAAGTGGGATGATTGGAAGAAGGACTAGATAGTCATCCGGGTAGAGGAGCACGAGAAGCTGGAGCTGCCCGAAGGCCTCCCCAACATCGACACTGCAGTCTGGAGTGAAGCTCCGGTGCTGTCGGATTCCTTCAACCCTGCTCTGACCAGGATCCGCCAGTGCTTGGAGGGGGGATTAACTCTTCAGGCAGTATTTTGCAACTTCCTGGTCAACAGGTGGGCACCGCTGAAGAGGAGAGAAAAACTCGCTTGGGCCCTCAACAGCGTGATGGACGACGACCGGGTCGAGACCGGACTGAAGTCCAACATGGCGGGGGCAACCTTGGAGTTACATCTCAAAAAGTTCCAGCACGACATTGATGTTGCAGATGATGACTTGACTTTGCCATCAGCCTTTCTCCCTCTGAACGTGGAAGTAGAGTTCAGCAGGGAGCTCCGACAGACGATGCCGGTGCTTGACGACCTTGGTATCGTCAAGAGAAGATCGACCTCCAGGGTGGTGATCCCTGGGACTTCCGAAGGTGGTTCCGACCCTTCCCCGAAGCCAAGGATCGAAGTCGTCGACAAGAGCAAGGAACCGACGGACGAACCCTTGAGCCAGAAGAGGAAACTGCAGCATGCCGACGGAAGGTCCGTCAGGCCTGCA
This sequence comes from Tuctoria greenei, assembly GCA_036927565.1. Taxonomy (NCBI): domain Eukaryota; kingdom Viridiplantae; phylum Streptophyta; class Magnoliopsida; order Poales; family Poaceae; genus Tuctoria; species Tuctoria greenei. The sequence continues at coordinate 304,525,717 of JAYESD010000001.1, forward strand.
ACCTCTGCATCAGCTCCTTCTCCCCGGAGGGGGAGGTCTTCTACAACTGCAGCGACTGTACCCGCAGCGGCGTCTTCCCGGGGTGCTAGCTCCGGGCATGCGACTCCATCACCAGGGCCAATTGAGGCCTCTAGGTCCGGAGGTCCTTCTCGGTCGAGGAGGGCCTCGACTAAGGAAGTGCCCGTGACTTCAACGAGTTCCAGGGGGCCTTTCAGAGCTTCCATGCCGGCGGCGGCTATGGTCAGCCCAGAACACCTGGGAAAGAGGCTCCGCGCAAGCTGGTGCGGAAGCCTCCCGAGGTAATTTTTAATCTTTACCTCAGACAATTGTTTTTTTGTAGTAATTGTTTTTAAAATTTCTTAATCCTTCATCTGCAGCGTTCCCAAGAAGAGGAGTGAGGCTCCACCCTCAGCCACAGCAGCTGAAGTTGTGAGGGCGGAAGCCTCTGCTCCTGTCCCGGTGCCGCCCCAAGTGGTGGCTGAAGCTGCGGCAGCTCCGGCGCCAGCTGTCGTGGTCATGGACATCGACTCATCCCCCGAGACTCCCGTGGTAGCGCCGGACCACGGGACAGAAGATGTGCCAGCGGCACCTGCCCCGGAGGTTGAAGCTCCGGGTTTGGGTGCTGAGATGATGGAAGCTTCGACCGTTGAGCCGGAGGAAGCAATAATTCTGGCCCCAGAGCTGGAAATTGTCGAAGCCCCGACGGTTGAGCCGGAGGTAATTGAAGTCCCGGCGTGCGCACCAGATGTTGAGGAAGTCCCAGCGGTTGGGCCGGGTACGTCTGAAGCACCGGCCGCAGAGCCGGTCGTTGCTGGAGCTCCGGCCGTAGGGCCGGTTGATGTTGAAGACCTTCCGGCTCCCGAGCCGGTTGCCGTTGAAGCTCCGGCCGCAGGGCCGGCTGTTGTTGAAGATCTTCCGGCGCCTGAGCCGGTCATTGCAAAGGCGTCAACGCTCGAGCCCCCAGTAGAGGAGGTGCTCAGGCCAGAGCCAGAAGAAGTTCCTACTCCGGGAGTGACGACGCCTTAGGTACCCGCCGCTGAGCCGGAGTGCTCTGATGAAGTCGCTGGCCCCCTGCCCGAGGGGACGAACGAAGATCTGGCTGCTGGTCCTTCGAAACCACTTACGGAGGTCGGAACTTCATCAGTGGGACCCTCCTTGATGGCGACTGAGGCCATCCTGGAGGACGACCCTGGTGCCGTGGAGGCTCAGGGGACCACTCTTGTGGAGTGGGACCCAATTTTTGTAACTAAAAACCCGCTAGAACCAGCGGAGGAGACCCCAGCAGGTCCGGATCCTATCTCGTTGTCCTTGTCTATTGACAACGCCTGCTCCAGTCTGCGTCAAGTTCAGCTGGCATTCTTCCACGACAGCAAGGCTCTTGAAGAGGAGCGCCAAACCCTTAGGAGGTGGCGTAATCAGCTCTACTTCGAGACCAAGCTGGCGCAGTCAAGGCTGGCAGATGACAAAGAATGGATCAAGCAGGAGAAGGTCCGCCTGGAGTACTGGGGCAAGTTATTGGATGACAGGGAGAGCTGGACTCGCGCCCTCGACGCTCAATCCCAGGCCATTTATGAGCAGACCAAAGCAGCTAATAGTGCGGCTGATGAACGCCAAGAAAGGCTTGAGGCCATTAACACTACTCTCATCAAGCGCCGGGAGGCACTTGAGGAGAGGGAGAAAAAGCTCGAAGATGAAGAGCAGAAACTCCTAGAGCTGCGGGATAACGTCTTGAGGAGGGAGGAGGAGCTCACCGAAAAGGTGGCTCTGGCTGACAAGGGCCTCGAAGAGCGCGTCAAGAAATTGGAAGAGCGCTGCGTTGAGGAGGAGGAGAAGGCCTGGGTGCAAGGGCAGGAACACTACGAGCAAGTGTGTGCCATCGTTGCCAGGGAGAAGAAAGTAAGGGGCAGGTAGAAGGACCTGGTTGACCGCCAGAACAAGATCTACCTCCGGGAGGAGGATCTCGGAAAACTAGAGAAGCGAGTTGCTGAAAAGATTCAGCAAAACGCCAAAGAAGTTGAGCGCCTCGCTCGCGAGAATTCTGAACTGGTGGCGGCCAAAAGATCCTTGGAAGAACTGAAGGGCTTGAGGGCTGCGGACTCCCTACAGGTTTGGGAGTTCCTGGGCAAGGCCAATGACGCGCTGACACCGATGGGCTTCAGTCCCGTGCGTCCGAATGATCCGGAGCCAGAGCCGGACCTGGCGTTGCAAGCGCTGAGCTCGGCGGGTAGCAAACTCTCCAAGGTGGGCGACGTCATCGCGGACCAGTGGGAGGTTGAGGGGCAATCCCTGGCGAAGAACATCGCAGAGTATGTGCTGACGTGCTACACCAGGCGGAATACCCAATTTCCTCTGGACCCGGTGCTCGAAGGTCCCATCGAAGGAGAAGGTGAAGGCGCTCGAGCCAATGTGTCAGAGGTTGCTCAGAAGGTCGCCCAGTTCTTCCATAGGGTCTAGGACCATCTCTGTAGCTCCCACTCGTATTCTCTCTTTTTCTTCCTCAATTTTGTAATCCCTTGTCTCCAGATGAATGAAATCCCCAATTTTTTGTGAATTTCACTTTTTGTCTTCAACACTTTTGTCTTCACTTGGCCCCCTGGTAGATGTACACAATTTGATTGTGAACATGTACCAAGAGGATATTGTGTTTTGTTGAAGACTCATTTGCTTCGAACTTGTAGAGTGTAGGTCCGAAGTCTTTGATAGTGAAGGCCCCCTGAGGTTGCCGGAGCTTAGAAGCTCCGGCATTGTCTATCGTCAGAGCTTAGTAGCTCTGGCAATAGTCCCTATCAACGCGTAGAGCATCGATAGTTAGTCCTCCGGGGTGTCGGAGCTTAGTAGTTCCGGCGGTGACCTTTACCAACATGTAGTTTTGTTGGTAGCAGACTCTGCTTGCGGGGTCTTCTCACCATCATCTATTTTGCATCGACGGCTGGCCCCCCTAGCTTTACCGGAGCTTGGTTGCTCCGGTGATGCTCGTTTTTAAAGTTTAACATCGATTACAAGCCACCTAGGCGGAGTCAGAGCTTAGTTAGCTCCGGCTTTTCTCCATTAACGTGGATTTTTTATTTTTCCTGCACACTAAAACCAAGAAAAATAGTAAAATTCATTCCTTGCCTATAACTTCGTTGCGGCTTACGATTCCCAAGAGAGTTTTAGGCCAAACGCGATTCTGAATACAACAGAATGCGTTGTCTTTTCTTCCAAATCCAATTGTACTTGGACCCGCCTTACTTCGGCTTGCCGGGGTGTAGGTAGAGTGGCGTACTTAGGGTGCTTGACCAGGCTAAGTCGATAGCACACTCCGGCCCTAGGTTGGCTTGGCGGCATTCAGGCGAGTGGGCCATAAACAATATTTGAATCTATAAGAATCGACAATACAGCTCAAATCGTATATGAATCAGTCAAACTAAAATTTCTTAAGAATTGCACGTCTTTGTTATAGACAAGAAAGAGAAAAATAAAAAATGTTGAGCCTGTACAAAATAAATGCACGTGGAGTCTGTTTCACATGAAGATGTCTTTCATTATAGGTCGGGGTACAGGGGAAACGAGTACACTCTTAGGGTACGGAACCAGGCTAAGCGTGTTTAATTTATCGTTTGACCCAGGGTAGCTAGCCACACTTTTAGTCCTGAGACTGCGACAAGTGTTGCATGAACTTTGCGGACCTTCCGGGAAAGGTCCGGCTGTTCTCCCGGAGGAACTACCCGACTCTATACAATGACTCTATAACATACACCTCAAGTTACTACAGACTCACCTCCGTGATATTAAGTGTAGAATTTACGGAGGTGCTCAATGTTCCAAGGATTTGGGAGAGGTGTCCCATCCTCGGTAGCCAAGCGAACGCTTCCGGGACGGGATACTTTAATCACTCGGAAGGGTCCCTCCCAGCTGGGGGAGAGTTTGTTTAACCCTTCTCTGGATTGTATTCTCCGTAGCACCAGATCGCCTTCCTCGAGCTGTCGGTTGTGTACATGCCGCTGATGATAGCGCCGAAGGGCTTGGCGGTATTGGGCATTCCGAACAGCTGCTTGGCACCTTCCCTCCTCAAGGAGGTCTAGGTCTTCACATCGGAGCTGGTCCTGCGTGGCTTCGTCGAAGGTACGGACCCAGAGTGACCCCAAGGTGATTTCCGGAGGAAGGATTGCTTCAGCTCCATACACTAGGAAGAAGGGTGTCTCTCCAGTTGACCGGTTTGGAGTTGTCCTGTTGGCCCATAAAGTGGGCGGAAGCTCTTCAATCTAGTTGGCTCCATGTTTTTTCAAGCGCTCATAGGTGTGCGTTTTGAGTCCTTTAAGGATTTCAGCATTTGCTCTCTCGGCTTGGCCATTGCTTGCTGGGTGAGCTACGGAGGTGTAGCAAAGTTGAATGTCGAGGTCTTCGCAATATCCTTGAAATGCAGAGCTTGTGAATTGGGTCCCATTATCAGTGATGATTTTGTTTGGGACTCCAAATCTGCATACAATGGACTGCAAAAAGTTGATAGAAGATTGCTTGTTGATTGTCACAACTGGAGTTGCTTCCGGCCACTTGGTGAACTTGTCAATAGCAACGTACAGGAACTTGTAACCTCCGACGGCTCTTGGGAAAGGTCCCAAGATGTCCATCCCCCACATAGCGAAGGGCCATGTAGGAGGTATCATTTGTAGGGGCTGAGCCGGTGTGTGAATTTGCTTTGCATGAAATTGACATGCTTCGCATTTCTTCACCAGCTCAGTTGCATCCTGGAGTGTTGTAGGCCAGTAGAAGCCATGCCGAAAGGCTTTACAAACCAGCGTGCGGGAAGACGCGTGGTTCCCACACTCGCCTCCATGGATTTCTACGAGGAGCTCGCAGCCTTCTTCCTTTGTGATGCACCGCATTAGGATGCCATTGGCACTGTGCCGGTAGAGACCCCCTTCTACCAACGTGTATCTTTTAGCCAATCTGACTACCCGGTCAGCAGATACATCATCGTCAGGAAGGATGTTGTCTTTCAAGTAGTTCCGGATCTCCGAGATCCATGCATCAGAACTAACTTGAGCATTTGAGTCTTGCGTGCTAGGTTGCTCGGAGCTTCCGGAAGCACCTATGACCCTTGATGGCTGCCATGGTAACAGGGCCATCGGGACCATCAGCTTCGGGATGCTGATCTCGCACCCTTTGCTCAGTTCGGCAGGCTGAGTTGTGGGTTTTGACAACCTCAGGACAAAAGTTCTGTCAGGAGCCGGAGCTCCGATTGACGCTTTCGTCGAGAGTTCGTCGGCTTCAGCGTTGTGGGCACGCTGGACATGGTGGAGATCTAGGACTTCGAAGTCCTTCTGAAGCCTTTGGACTTCAAGGAGGTAAGCAGCTAGCTGGAGATTGTTGCAGGAGCATTCACCCTTCACTTGCTTAATGATAAGTTGTGAATCTCCCTTGACCAGCAGTTGCTTGACACCGTATGACAGTGCCACCCTTAGTCCGTAAATGAGTGCTTCATATTCCGCCATGTTGTTGGTCGCCTTGAAGTCAAGGTGTACCATGTATTTTACCTTCTCTCCGGTTGGTGCGAGGAGAAGGATTCCAGCTCCGGCCCCCTTCTTTTGCATGGAGCCGTCGAAGTAGAGGGTCCAGTGAGGCTCGGTGAAGACCGGAGCCTTGTGTTCTGGCTTCTGCTCGCTGGAGCCCCCAGGGTTTGATGGAAAGGGAGTCCATTCCGCCATGAAGTCTGTCAATGCTTGACTCTTGATTGCTTGCCTTAAAATGAATTCGAGATCGAATTCGGCCAATTCTGCTACCCACTTTGCAATATTCCCAGTTGAGTTGGGATTATGCAAGATTGCTCAAAGTGGGTAAGAAGTCACCACTGAGATCTTGTGAGCTTGGAAATAATGGCGAAGCTTCCTGGAGGCAATAAGAACTGCATAGAGCAGCTTATGCACCTCTAGGTATCGAGTCTTGGCGTCATGAAGTACTTCACTAATGAAGTACACTGGGCGCTGGATGGTCTGGACCCTCCCGGAGGGGCCCGGAGCTTCCTCTTCATTGATCCGGATCCTCCCGGAGGGGTCTAGATTTTCTTTGGGGACTTCCGGATCCTTGTTGGAGGAACCCGAAGCTTCTTCAGAAGCGACCTGGACCCTCCCGGAGGGGTCTGGGTCTTCTGAAGTAACTTCTTGTGGATTCAAGTCTGGGAGCTGGGACCCAGACTCGCTTTCAGGAACCTCCAGACCCTCCTGAAGGGGTCTGGACTCCTGAGTATGGGATGGTTCTGGTCTCTCCGCAACCAGGACCATACTGATGACTTCGTCAGTGGCTGAAATGTAAAGCAGCAAAGGCTCACCAGAGTTTGGAGCTACCAGAATTGGTAGGGTGGTGAGGAGCTGTTTTAGCTCTTGGAACGCCTTTTCTGCTTCTTCGGACCATTGGAATGGTCCGGACTTCCTTAATAACTTGAAGAAGGGGAGTGCCCGTGCCGACAGTCTTGAAATGAACCGGCTCAGGGCTGCTAGACATCCAGTTAGCTTTTGGACATCTTTGATGCGGGCTGGTAGCCGCATGTCTTCAATGGCTTTGATCTTCGCCAGATTAGCTTCTATGCTTTGGTGACTTACCAGGAAACCAAGAAGTTTTCCGGAGCTAACCCCGAAGACACACTTGTCTGGATTTAGCTTTGTGCGGGTGACCCGCAGCTTGTCGAAGACAGCCTGCAAGGTGTCAAGGAGTGACTCCTTGTTCTTGACCTTTACCACGATGTCATCGACGTACACTTCCACTATGTCTCTAATGAGTTCTTCAAAGGTTTTGTACATAGCTCGTACAAAGGTTGAAGCTGCATTCTTGAGACCAAATGGCATGGTTGTATAACAGTACAATCCATCTACTGTGATGAAAGAGGTATGCTCTTCATCTTCCCTAGACATTCTGATTTGATGATACCCAGAATATGCGTCTAGGAAACACAATAATTCAGACCCAGAGGTGGAATCCACTATCTGATCTATTCTAGGTAGTGGGAATGGATCTTTTGGACATGCCTTATTTAGTGTCGTGTAGTCGATACACATCCGAAGCTTCCCGTCGGCCTTAGGCACAACGACTGAGTTTGCCAGCCATTTTGGATGGAAGACTTCTCGGATGAATCCAGCTTCGAGCAACTTCTTCACTTCTTGTCGAATGAAGTTCTGTCGCTCTACGGATTAATTCCGAGGCTTCTGATGCACAGGCCGGGCATCGGGGTAGATCTTCAGATTGTGCTCAATCACTTCCCTGGGGATCCCAGGCATTTGTGACGGTTGCCAGGCAAACACGTCGACATTAGCCCGGAGGAAAGCGATGAGTGCGAGTTCCTATTTGTCGTTCAATCCCCCCGATATACGGGTGGTCTGAGCGGCATCGGAACCGATTTGGATGACTTTGACGGGAATGTCGGTGTCGCCGCTTGGCTGCACACGAGGTGCAGAAGTCGAGCCTCACTGACGAATGCTCGGGGGTTTTGGAGCTTACTCCTGCCTGGAGTCCTCCTCTTGTGCCGTAGTAAGCGCATGGAGTTCTTCCAGAGCAGTTACTCCAGCAGTACGATCTCCGCGGATCCGGAGAACGCCTACTGGTGTTGGCATCTTTAAAACTAGGTAACCATAATGAGCAGCTGCCATGAATTTGTACAAGGCAAGCCTACCCAAGATGGCATTGAAGGGTAAGTTGATCTGAGCAACGTCAAAGACCAACTTCTCGGTGCGATACTTCTCCTGGGTCCCGAAGGTAACGGGGAGGGTAATAGCTCCGAGTGGAGTAATGGCTCCCGGACCTACTCCGGAGAAAGGTCGGGAGGGGTGGAGATCCGAAGGTCGGAGCTGAATCTTGGTAAAAGCTTCGAAGCTTATGAGGTTGAGCCCCGAACCTCCGTCTACCATGACATGGTGGAGATGGATGTTATTGATGGTAGGAGATACCATCAAAGGTAGCTGACCTGCTCCAACCATGCTTCGAGGGCAGTCCGAAGCATCAAAAGTGATGGCTGTGTCCATCCACTTCCGATGAGGCTCCGCCCTGGCTGTAGGAGCTACAACAGCCATGTCCCGACGCATAGTCTTGATGACGCGGCGGGAGGTGATGTCCCATGATCCACCAAAAATGGTGTTCATGGTCTTCCGACGCTCGTTGTCAGAGACGTCGGAATCATCATCGACGGAGGTGTAGACGGCCTTCAGGACCTTTTTGGGATCCTGAAAACCTAACTCCTCTTCAGCCGGAGCTTCGTCAACTTTTTGTTTTCCTTCCCTCTGTCGGAAAGGAGCTTCTTCTCGGCGCTTGTTGTAGCGCTCGACAAGGTTTTGGACCTCCCGGCAGTCTTCCAAAATGTGGTTGTCCGTTTTGTGAATTGGACACCACACCTTGGGTTTGCCACCATTTTCAGAAGACAGTCGAGGTCGCTTCTCGGGGCGTGGCCCCCGGCCACCCGGAGCTGCAGCAGCTGCAGCATTGGATGCACCGGCCGACGGCTTCTTCTTGCCATTGGTCTTTTTCTTCTTCTTGCCACTCTCGTAGGTAGCGGCTTCTCCTTTGGAGGATTTCTTGTGATCCTCTGGAGTTGGTTTGCAGTGCATTTCACGGCCCTCCGCAGCTCTGGCACATTTGTTAGCCAAGCTGAAGAGTTCCGTGACAATGGTAATCTCCTTGATCGCCAGTTTCTCCAGCATCTTCTTATCCCGCACTCCCTGTCCAAATGCCACGATGACGGAGGCGCTAGAGATAGAAGGGATAGTGTTTCGTACCTGAGAGAATCTCTGGATAAATGATCGCAGGGATTCTCCTCCTTTTTGCACAACTGTAAAAAGGTCCAGTTCGGTGCCTGGTCGGGTGTAAGAACTCCCGAAGTTGGCGGTGAACTGTCGGCACAACTCCTCCCAACTGCTGATGGAGTTGGGTGGAAGGCTCATAAACCAGGACCTGGCAGTCCCAGTTAAAGCCACTGGGAAATAATTTGCCATTACGGTCTCATTTCCTCCAGCTGCCAAGATAGCAGTGGAGTAACTCTGAAGAAATTCGACAGGATTAACGGTCCTATCGAACTTCTCCGGCAGGTGAGGCCGGAACTTCTGTGGTCACCTGACCATACGCAGATGCATGTCCAGGGCTGAATAGCTTCCTCCTACTCCTTCAGGAGCAGGAATATCTTGAGCATCTCGTCTTTCACGAGCACGCTCAATATGGACTCGGCCGTCTTGTTGGCGATATCGGCGATCAAGCTCCGCCCGGAGGTCATGAGTTGAAAGCCTTGATACTGTGTGAGTGTGTCGTGCCCCGGAGGGCAACGACGTCACCTACTGTGATGCAGCACGTCTCCTGTTGTTGGAAACGTGCGGACCAAGTCTGCCAGACAAGGTCCGTCGCTGCGACGGGGCCCGTCCTGAAGGAGGAGGACCCTAGTTGCTGATGCGGTCGGCTGCTGCTGCAACCAAGTGTTCCACATCGACCCTCCACTGCTCCATTGCATCCTAGGATGCGTCCGGAGGTGGTGGGCGCTGAAGAAGAGCACGTGCTGCATGAAGCGCGTGTTCCAGGTTGTCAAGATTCGCCTACGCAGTGATTGACGCCGGTGCACCATCGCGTTGTCCATCTTGATTTGCTGGTGGAGGCGGTGGTGGTGGAAGTGTGACTCCTGCTGGAACTGTGGTTCCTTCTGGTGGAAGCATATTGAAGGGATTACCCCCAACAGCTTGAACAGCGGGATGACCATTGGATGATCTAGCGGCTGAGTTCACCATTCTTGAAATCTCTGGGCCCCTACCTGGCGTGCCAACTGTCAGTGGTTTTGATCCGGCAGATCTCCTGACACTACTAAAGTGTTAGAGGAGTTTGAGGTTCGGTATGGGCGCGCGGAGATTCCAGAAGGTGAGATGTCCAGTGACACAAGGGACACGAAGATTTACGTAGTTCGGGCCGCCTGAGCGTAATACCCTACTCCATGGGGTGTGTTGGTGTTGTATTGTATGTATGAGCTCCACGTCAGTTGAGAGTGTAAAGTCAGTGTGTCTCCGGAGAGTGTCCTATGTATCGTCGGCCTGTCCTTTTATAGTACAAGGGCAGGCCGTTACAAGTTAGCCTGGCCCAACATGTGGCCCCGACGGTTACTGATATTGATACACATTCAACATGTTTAATTGCCCTTAATGATCGAGTTATGGGCTTTGACCGCACCATTACTGGTAATTAAGGTCGTCCGATCGTGTGTCATTAATATAGTATTAATGTCACTTGATTGGGTCTTGAAGTCCTTGATTCCCCTTTGAAGATCCGGAGCCGTTGTGGAGTCTTCCGGAGGTTAGAGGCTGAAGATCCGACGGTTGTACACGTGGCAGTGCCGAAGCACACTGTGGGGAACAGATAGGTCCGGTGTTACCCGCCACGTGTCAGTTCTGGAGCTTCCCTCGGTCTGGGGTTAGGTCCGAGGTGCCATTTCGGTACATAGCCCGGAGCTTCCCCCTTGTGGGCAGTAGCTCCGGTTTGATAGTACACGTGGCGACCCTGGGACTAACCATGTTGGAGAAGCAGGTTCGGTTATGTCTGACATGTGGGCCTCCGAAGGTCTTCAAATCAAGTAGATGACTTTCCCTTGAGATCTTTGCAATCCCAAGGAGTATATGGTACCCAGGGTGTCAGTGGTTTGGATCCGGCAGATCTCCCGACACTACTAAAGTGTTAGAGGAGTTTGATGTTCGGTGTGGGCACGCGGAGATTCAAGAAGGTGAATTGTAAATGACATATGAGACACGGAGATTTATGTGGCTCGGGCCGCCTGAGCGTAAAACCCTACTCCACGGGTTGTGTTGGTGTTGTATTGGTTGTCTGAGCTCAAAAGTGAGTTCAGAGTGTCGAGTGAGCGTATCGTGTATCGAGCGTATGTTGAACGTGTCCTATGTATCGTCGGCCTGTCCTTTTATAGTACAAGGGCAGGCCGTTACAAGTTAGCCTAGCCCGACATGTGGCCCCCGCGGTTACTGATATTGATACACATTCAACACGTTTAATTGTCCTTAATGACCGAGTTATGGGCTTTGACAACACTGTTACTGGTAATTAAGGTCGTCCGATCGTGTGTCATTAATATAGTATTAATGACACTTGATCGGGTCTTGAAGTACTTGATTCCCCTTTGAAGATTCGGAGCCGTTGTGGAGTCTTCCGGAGGTTAGAGGCTGAAGATCCGACGGTTGGACACGTGGCAGCTCTGGAGCATACTGTGGGAAACAGATAGCTCCGGAGCTACCTGACACGTGTCAGTTCTGGAGCTTCCCTCAGTCTGGGGTTAGATCCGGGGTGCCATTTCGGTACATAGCCCGGAGCTTCCCCCTTGTGGGTGGTAGCTCCGGTTTGATAGTACACATGGTGGCCCTGGGACTAACCATGTTGGAGAAGCGGGTCCGGTTATGTCTGACATGTGGGCCTCCGAAGGTCTTCAAATCAATTAGATGACTTTCCCTGGAGATCTTTGTAATCTCAAGGGGGGTACGGTTCCCAGGATATCGACAGTGGCCCCCTGGGCCCAGCTCTGGGGAAGACCCCTTGGGTGAAGTCATTCCGCTAGAGGTGGGTCCATCCTCGCGACTTTTAAACTGAGTCTTCAAAGGTCTTCGGATGTGCCGTTGGCGATGGTTTGGAGTTAAATCCTCGCCGCGTGGCGTGTCCCGTGTGCGGCAGATGAGATCTTTGGCGTGCGGATCTCACGCAATTGAAGGTCGCCGGTTCCCAATACAAAAATTGTATCGGTTATGCGCGCCTCGTCAGGTCGTCGCCTTCGGGCTTCCCGCCTCATGATGACAACCGTTCGCCTAGGTAAGAACCTCGACTTGATCGTCGGAGTGGTCCCGGGCCCTCTCGTCATCGGCAGGGTAGGATTTTTGAGTAGTATTTTTGGCTTCCTTGCGGTTTCCATCCAAGCGTTGCGAGGGCTTACATAAGAAGGAAGGCGCGCACCGTCTGGAGTTCTTTACGCCTCTCATTTGATCTTGCGCTCAAACTCCCAACTTGTGCTCGCCTTTCCTCTCTTGCCTTGCTGTCCTGCGATGGAGTTGGGTCTCCGCGAGAGCCGTTTGAAGACCGACGGCGACCTGAAGAAGGTCCGGACCCTCATGGGATGGTCCTCGGACTTCTTCAACCGCCTGGTCCGCGCCGGGGGAGAGCTCCCGTTTGAGAAGGAGCACGCTGGCGAAATGGTGTACTTCTCTTCGTACGCCATGGTGGGGTTGATCCCACCTTTTTCCTCCTTTTTCTTGATGCTGCTAGACTTTCATGGTCTACAGCTATACCACCTTGGCCCCCACTCCATTCTCCTTGTGTCTATCTTCGTCCACTTCTGTGAGATGTGGGTGGGCATCCCCCCTGCATTGAACTCTTACATACCTTCTTCACCGTACCACCGGTAGGAGCAATGAGTTCCTTGGCTTCTACTACTTCATGAAGCGCAAGAAGTGCCCATTCAAGTACCTCCGGTTGTTTCCCTCTGGGAAGTGGGATGATTGGAAGAAGGACTGGATAGTCATCCGGGTGGAGGAGCACGAGAGGCTAGAGCTGCCCGAAGGCCTCCCCAACATTGACACAATAGTCTGGAGTGAAGCTCCGGTGCTGGCGGACACCTTCAACCCTGCTCTGACCAGGATCCGCCAGTGCGTGGAGGGAGGATTAACCCCTCAGGCGGTGTTTTGTAACTTCCTGGTCAATAGGTGGGCACCGCTGAAGAGGAGAGAGAAACTCGCTTGGGCCCTCAACAGCGTGATGGATGACGACCGGGTCGAGACCGGGCTGAAGTCCAACATGGTGGGGACAACCTTGGAGTTTCATCTCAAGAAGTTCCAGCACGTCATCGACATCGCGGGTGACGACTTGACTCCGCCATCAGCTTTTCTCCCTCTGAACGTGGAAGTAGAGTTCAGCAGGGAGCTCCGGCGGAAGATGCCTGTGCTTGACGACCTTGGTGTCGTCGAGAAAAGATCGATCTCTAGGGTGGCGATCCCTGGGGTTTCCGAAGGTGGCTCCGACCCTGCCCCGAAGCCAAGGGTCGAGGTCGTCGGCAAGGGCAAGGAGCCAGCGGATGAACCCTTGAGCCGGAAGAGGAAGCTGCAGCATGCCGACGGAAGGTCTGTCAGGCCTGCCACCTCTGCATTGGCTCCTTCTCCCCGGAGGGGGAGGTCTTCTACAACCGCGGCGACTGTACCCGTAGCGGCATCCTCCCGGGGTGCTAGATTTGGGCATGCAGCTCCAGCACCAGGGCCGGTTGAGACCTCTAGGTCCGGAGGTTCTTCCCGATCGAGGGGGGCCTCGACTAGGGAAATGCCCGTGGCTGCAATGAGTTCTGGGGGGGCCTTCCGGAGCTTCCACGCCGACGGCGGCTATGACCAGCCCAGAACGCCCGGGAAAGAGGTTCCGCGCAAGCTGGCACGGAAGCCTCCCAAGGTAATTTTTAATCTTTACCTTGGACAGTTGTTTTGTTGTAGTAACTGTTTTTTAAGTTTCTTCGTCCATCATCTGCAGCGTTCCCAAGAAGAGGAGTGAGGCTCCACCCTCGGCCACAACAGCTGAAGCTATGAGGGCGGAAGCTTCTGCTCCTGTCCCGGTGCCGCCCCAAGTGGTGGCTGAAGCTGCGACAGCTCCGGCGCCAGCTGTCGTGGTCATGGACCTCGACTCATCCCCAGAGACTCCCGTGGTAGCGCCGGACCGCGGGAGAGAAGATGCGTCAGCGGCACCTGCCCCAGAGGTTGAAGCTCCGGGTCCTGGTGCAGAGATGATGGTGCTCCGGCCGTTGAGCCGGAGGAAGCAGTAATTCCAGCCCCAGAGCCGGAAATTGTCGAAGCTCCGGCGGTTGAGCCGGAGGTAATTGAAGTCCCGGCGTGCGCGGAGAATGTCGAGGAAGTCCCGGCGGTTGGGCCGGCTACCTCAGAAGCACCGGCCGCAGAGCCGGTCGTTGTTGGAGCTCCGGCCGCAGGGCCGGTTGATGATGAAGATCTTCCGGCTCCCGAGCCGGTTGTTGCAGAGGCGTCAGCGCTCGAGCCCCCAGTTGAGGAGGTGCTCAGGTCGGAGCCAGAAGCAGCTCCTGCTCCGGGAGTGATGACGCCGGAGGTACCCGCGGCTGAGCCGGAGTGCTCAGAAGAGGTTGCTGGCCCCCTGCGTGTGGGGGTAAATGAAGACCTGGCGGCGGGGCTTTCAGAACCACTTCTGGAGGTCGGAACTTCATCAGAGGGACCCTCTTCGATGGCGACTGAGGCCATCCTGGAGGACGGCCCTAGTGCCATGGAGACCCAAGGGACCACTCTTGTGGAGTGGGACCCAATTTTTGTATCTGAAAACCCGCTGGAACCAGTGGAGGAGACCCCAGCAGGTCCGAAACCTATCCCGTTGTCATTGTCTATTGACAACGCCTGTTCCAGTCTGTGTCAAGTTCAACTGGCCTTCTTCCACGACAGCAAGGCTCTTGAAGAGGAGCGCCAAACCCTTAGGCGGTGGTGTAACCGACTCTACTTCGAGACCAAGCTGGCGCAGTCGAGGCTAGCAGATGACAAAGAGTGGATCAAGCGGGAGAAGGTCCGCCTGGAATACTGGGGCAAATTATTGGATGACAGGGAGAGTATGACTCGCGCCCTCGACGCTCAATCCCGGGCCATTTACGAGCAGACCAAAGCAGCTAACAGTGCGGCCAATGAACGCCAAGAGAGGCTTGAGGCCATTAACACTACTCTCATCAAGCGCCGGGAGGCACTTGAGGAGAGGGAGAAAAGGCTCGAAGATGAAGAGCAGAAACTCCTAGAGCTGCGGGATGACGTCCTAAGGAGGGAGGAGAAGCTCACCGAAAAGGTGGCTCTGGCCGACAAGGGCCTCGCAGAGCGCGCCAAGAAATTGGAAGAGCGCTGCACTGAGGAGGAGGAGAAGGCCTGGGTGCGAGGGCAGGAACTCTACGAGCAAGAGTGTGCCCTTGCTGCCAGGGAGAAGAAAGTGAGGGGTAGGGAGAAGGACCTGGTTGACCGCCAGAACAAGATCCACCTCCGGGAGGAGGAGCTCGGAAAACTCAAAAAGCGGGTTGCTGAAAAGATTCAGCAAAATGCCAAAGAAGTTGAGCGCCTCGCTCGCGAGAATTCTGAACTGGTGGCGGCCAGAAGATCCTTGGAAGAATTGAAGGGCTTGAGGGCTGCGGACTCCCTACAGATTTGGGAGTTCCTGGCAAGGCCAACGACGCGCTGACACCGATGGACTTCAGTCTCGTGCGTCCAGATGATCCGGAGCCGGAGCCAGACCTGGCATTGCAGGCGTTGAGCTTGGCAGGTAGCAAACTCTCCAAGGTGGGCGACGTCATCGCGGACCAATTGGAGGTTGAGGGGCAATCCCTGGCGAAGAACATCGCAGAGTATGTGCTGACGTGCTACACCAGCCGGAATCCCCAATTTCCTCTGGATCCGGTGCTTGAAGGTCCCATTGAAGGAGAAGGTGAAGCTGCCCGAGCCAACGTGTCGGAGGTTGCCTAGAAGGTCGCCCAATTCTTCCATAGGGTCTAGGACCATCTTTGTAGTTCCCACTTGTATTCTCTCTTCTTCCTCCTCAATTTTGTAATCCCTTGTCTCCAAATGAATGAAATCCCCAAATTTTTGTGAATTTCACTTTTTGTCTTCAACACTTTTGTCTTCACTTGGCCCCCTGGTATATGTACACAATTTGATTGTGAACATGTACCAAGAGGATATTGTGTTTTGTTGAAGACTTATTTGCTTCGAACTTGTAGAGTGTAGGTCCGAAGTCTTCGATAGTGAAGGCCCCCTGAGGTTGTCGGAGCTTAGAAGCTCCGGCATTGTCTATCGTCGTAGCTTAGTAGCTCCGGCAATAGTCCCTATCAACGCGTAGAGCATCGATAGTTAGTCCTCTGGGGTGTCGGAGCTAGCAGCTCCGGCAGTGACCTTTGCCAACGCGTAGTTTGTCGGCAGCAGACTCCATTTGTGGGGTCTTCTCACCATCATTTATTTTGCATCGACGGCAATCCCCGCTAGCTTTACCGGAGCTTGATTGCTCCGATGATGCTCGTTTTCAATGCGTAACATCGATTACAAGCCACCTAGGGGAGTCGGAGCTTTGTTAGCTCCGGCTTTTCTCCATCAACGTAGATTTTTTATTTTTCCTGCACACTGAAGCCAAGAAAAATAGTAAAATTCGTTTCTTGCCTATAACTTCATCGCATCTTACGATTTTCAAGAAAATTTTAGGTCAAACACGATTCTAAATACAACCGAATGCGTTGTCTTTTCTTCCAGATCCAATTGTACTTGGACCCGCCTTACTTCGGCCTGCCGGGGTGTAGGTAGAGTTGCGTACTTAGGGTGCTTGACCAGGCTAAGTCGATAGCATACTCCGGCCCTAGATTGGCTTGGCGGCATTCAGGCGAGTGGGCCATCAACAATATTTGAATCCAAAAGAATCAACAATACAACTTGAATCGTATATGAGCCGGCCGAACTAAAATTTCTTAAGAATTGCACGTCTTTGTTATAGACAAGAAAGAGAAAAATAAAAAAAGTTGAGCATGTACAAAATAAAAGCACGTGGAGTCTGTTTCACATGAAGATGTCTTTCATTATAGGTCCGGGGTACAGGGGAAACAAGTACACTCTTAGGGTACGGAACCAGGCTAAGCGTGTTTCATTTCTCGTTTGACCCAGGGTAGCTAGCCACACTTTTAGTCCTGAGACTGTGACAAGTGTTGCATGAACTTTGCGGACCTTCCGGGAAAGGTCCGACTGTTCTCCCGGAGGAACTACCCGATTCTGTACAATGACTCTATAATATACACCTCAAGTTACTACAGACTCACCTCCGTGATATTAAGTGTAGAACTTATGGAGGTGCTCAATGTTCCAGGGATTTGGGAGAGGTGTCCCATCCTCGGTAGCCAAGCGAACGCTTCCGGGATGGGATACTTTAATCACTCGGAAGGGTCCCTCTCAGCTGGTGGAGAGTTTGTTTAACCCTTCTCTGGATTATATTCTGCGTAGCACCAGATCGCCTTCCTCGAGCTGTCGGTTGTATACATGCCGCTGATGATAGCGTCGAAGGGCTTGGCGGTATCGAGCATTCTGAACAGCTGCTTGGCACCTTCCCTCTTCAAGGAGGTCTAGGTCTTCACGCCGGAGCTAGTCCTGCGTGGCTTCATCGAAGGTCCGGACCCGAAGTGACCCCAAAGTGATTTCCGGAGGAAGGATTGCTTCAGCTCCATACACCAGGAAGAAGGGTGTCTCTCCAGTTGACCGGTTTGGAGTTGTCCTATTGGCCCATAAAGTGGGTGGAAGCTCTTCAATCCAGTTGGCTCCATGTTTTTTCAAGCGCTCATAGGTGCGCGTTTTGAGTCCTTTAAGGATTTCAACATTTGCTCTCTTGGCTTGGCCATTGCTTGTCGGATGAGCTACGGAGGTGTAGCAAACTTGAATGCTGAGGTCTTCACAATATCCTTGAAATGCAGAGCTTGTGGATTGGGTCCCATTATCAGTGATGATTTTGTTTGGAACTCCAAATCTGCATACAATGGACTGCAAAAAATTGATAGCAGATTGCTTGTTGATTGTCACAACTGGAGTTGCTTCCGGCCACTTGGTGAACTTGTCAATGGTGACGTACAGGAACTTGTAACCTCTGACGGCTCTTGGGAAAGGTCCCAAGATGTCCATCCCCCACACAGCGAAGGGCCATGTAGGAGGTATCATTTGTAGGGGCTGAGCCGGTGTGTGAATTTGCTTTGCATGAAATTGACATGCTTCGCATTTCTTCACTAGCTCAGTTGCATCCTGGAGTGTTGTAGGCCAGTAGAAGCCATGCCGAAAGGCTTTACCAACCAGCATGTGGGAAGACGCGTGATTCCCACACTCGCCTCCATGGATTTCTGCGAGGAGCTCGCAGCCTTCTTCCCTTGTGATGCACCGCATTAGGATGTCGTTGACACCGCGCCGGTACAGATCCCCTTCTACCAACGTGTATCTTTTAGCCAATCTGACTACCCGGTCAGCGGATACATCATCGTCAGGAAGGATGTTGTCTTTCAAGTAGTTTTGGATCTCCGAGATCCATGCATCGGAACTAACTTGAGCATTTGAGTCTTGCGTGCTGGGTTGCTCGGAGCTTCCGGCAGCACCTACGACCCTTGATGGTTGCCATGGTAACAGGGCCATCGGGACCATCAGCTTCGGGATGCTGATCTTGCCCCCTTCGCTCAGTTCAGCAGGCTGAGCTGTGGGTTTTGACAACCTCCGGACAAAAGTTCCATTGGGAGCCGGAGCTCCGGTTGACGCTTTCGTCGAGAGTTCGTCGGTTTCAGCGTTGTGAGCACGCTGGACATGGTGGAGATCTAGGACTTCGAAGTCCTTCTGAAGCCTCTGGACTTCCAGGAGGTAAGCCGCTAGCTGGAGATTGTTGCAGGAGCATTCACCCTTCACTTGCTTAATGATGAGCTGCGAATCTCCCTTGACCAGCAGTTGCTTGACACCGTATGATAGTGCCACCTTTAGTCTGTAGATGAGTGCTTCGTACTCCTCCATGTTGTTGGTCGCCTTGAAGTCAAGGTGTACCATGTATTTTACCTTCTCCCCGGTTGGTGCGAGGAGAAGGATTCCAGCTCCGGCCCCCTGCTTTTGCATGGAGCCGTCGAAGTAGAGAGTCCAATGAGGCTCGGTGAAGACCGGAGCTTCGTGTTCCGGCTTCTGCTCACTGGGGCCCCCAGGGTTTGATGGAGAGGGAGTCCATTCCTCCATGAAGTCTGCCAATGCTTGACTCTTGATTGCTTGCCTTGAAATGAATTCGAGGTCGAATTCAGCCAATTCCGTTGCCCACTTTGCAGTATTCCCAGTTGAGTTGGGATTATGCAAGATTGCTCGAAGTGGGTAAGAGGTCACCACTGAGATTTTGTGAGCTTGGAAGTAATGGTGAAGCTTCCTGGAGGCAATAAGAACTGCATAGAGCAGCTTATGCACCTCTAGGTATCGAGTCTTGGCATCATGTAGTACTTCACTGATGAAGTACACCGGGCGCTGAATGGTCTGGACCCTCCCGGAGGGGCCCGGAGCTTCCTCTTCACTGACCCGGATCCTCCCGGAGGGATCCGGATTTTCTTCGGGGACCTCCAGGTCCTGGCTGGAGGAACCCGGAGCTTCTTCAGAAGCGATCTAGACTCTCCCGGAGGGGTCTAGGTCTTCTGAAGTAACTTCTTGTGGATTCAAGTCTGGGAGCTGGGACCCAGACTCGCTTTCAGGAACCTCCGGACCCTCCCGAAGGGGTCTGGATTCCTGAGTATGGGGTAGTTCTGGTCTCTCCGCGACCAGGACCATACTGACGACTTCGTCAGTGGCTGAAATGTAAAGCAACAAAGGCTCACCAGGGTTCGGAGCTACCAGAGTTGGTAGGGTGGTGAGAAACTGTTTTAGCTCCTGGAATGCCTTTTCTGCTTCTTCAGACCATTGGAATGGTCCGAACTTCCTCAATAACTTGAAGAAGGGGAGTGCCTGTTCCGCCAGTCTTGAAATGAACCGGCTGAGGGCTGCTAGACATCCAGTTAGCTTTTGGACATCTTTGATGCGGGCTGGTGGCCGCATGTCTTCAATGGCTTTGATCTTCGCCGGATTAGCTTCTATGCCTCGGTGACTTACCAGGAAACCAAGAAGTTTTCCGGAGCTAACCCCGAAGACACACTTGTCTGGGTTTAGCTTTGTGCGGGTGACCCGCAGCTTATCGAAGACTGCCTGCAAGGTGTCAAGGAGTGACTCCTTGTTCTTGATCTTAACTACGATGTCATCGACGTACACTTCCACTATGTCTCTAATGAGTTCTCCAAAGGTTTTCTACATAGCTCGTACAAAGGTTGAAGCTGCATTCTTGAGACCAAATGACATGGCTGTATAACAGTACAATCCATCTACTGTGATGAAAGAGGTATGCTCTTCATCTTCATTAGACATTCTGATTTGATGATACCCAGAATATGCGTCTAGTAAACACAGTAATTCACACCCGGAGGTGGAATCCACTATCTGATCTATTCTAGGTAGTGGGAATGGATCTTTTGGACATGCCTTATTTAGTGTTGTGTAGTCAATACACATCCGAAGCTTCCCGCCAGCCTTGGGCACAACGACTGGGTTTGCCATCCATTTTGGATGGAAGACTTCTTGGATGGATCCAGCTTCAAGCAACTTCTTCACTTCTTGTCGAATGAAGTTTTGTCGCTCTACGGATTGCTTCCGAGGCTTCTGATGCACAGGCCGGGCATCGGGGTAGATCTTCAGATTGTGCTCAATCACTTCCCTGGGGATCCCAGGCATTTGTGACGGTTGCCAGGCAAACATGTCAACATTAGCCCGGAGGAAAGTGATGAGCGTGAGTTCCTATTTGTCATTCAATCCCCCCGATATACGGGTGGTCTGAGCAGCATCAGACCCGATTTGGACGACTTTGACGGGAATGTCAGTGTCGCCGCTTGGATGCACACGAGGTGCAGATGTCGAGCCTCGCTGACGAATGCTCGGGGGTTTTGGAGCTTGCTCCTGCCTAGAGTCCTCCTCTTGCGCTGTAGTAAGCGCATGGAGTTCTTCCAGAGAAGTTACTCCGGCAGTGCGATCTCCGCAGATCCAGAGAACGCCTACTGGAGTTGGCATCTTTAACACCAGGTAGCCATAATGAACAGCTGCCATGAATTTGTACAAGGTAGGCCTACCCAAGATGGCATTGAAGGGTAAGTTGATCTGAGCAACGTCGAAGACCAACTTCTCGGTGCGATACTTCTCCCGGGTCCCGAAGGTAACGGGGAGGGTAATAGCTCCGAGTGGGGTAATGGCTTCTAGACCTACTCCAGAGAAAGGTCGAGAGGGGTGGAGATCCGAAGGTCGGAGCTGAAGCTTGGTAAAAGCTTCGAAGCTTATGAGGTTGAGCCCCGAACCTCCGTCTACCATGACATGGTGGAGCTGGATGTTATTGATGGTAGGAGATACCATCAAAGGTAATTGACCTGCTCCAACCATGCTTCGAGGGCAGTCCAAAGCATCAAAAGTGATGGCTGTGTCCATCCACTTTCGATGAGGCTCCGCCCTGGCTATAGGAGCTACAGCAGCCATGTCCCGACGCATAGTCTTGATGACGTGGTGGGAGGTGATGTCCCATGATCCACCAAAAATGGTGTTCATGGTCTTCCGACGCTCGTTGTCGGAGACGTCGAAATCGTCGTCGACGGAGGTGTAGACGACCTTCAGGACCATTTTTTGGATCCTGAAAACCTAACTCCTCTTCAGCCGGAGCTTCGACAACTTTTTGTTTTCCTTCCCTCTGTCAGAAAGGAGCTTCTTCCCGGCGCTTGTTGTAGCGCTCGGCAAGGTTTTGGACCTCCCGGCAGTCCTCCAAATTGTGGTTGTTCGTTTTGTGAATTGGACACCACACTTTGGGTTCGCCACCGTCTTTAGAAGACGGTCGAGGTCGCTTCTCGGGGCGTGGCCCCCGGCCACCCGGAGCAGCAGCAGCTGCAGCATTGGATGCACCGGTCGACGGCTTCTTCTTGCCGTTGGTATTTTTCTTCTTCTTGCCACTTCCGGAGGTAGCGACTTCTTCTTTGGAGGATTTCTTGTGGTCCTCCGGAGTTGGTTTGGAGTGCATTTCACGGCCCTCCGCAGCTCTAGCACATTTGTCGGCCAAACTGAAGAGTTCCGTGACACTGGTGATCTCCTTGATCGCCAGTTTCTCCAACATCTTCTTATCCCATACACCCTGTCTGAATGCCACAATGACAGAGGCACTAGAGATAGAAGGGATAGTGTTTCGTATCTGAGAGAATCTCTGGATGAATGATCGCAGGGATTCTCCCCCTTTTTGCACAACTGCAAAAAGGTCCAGTTCAGTGCCTGGTCGGGTGTATGAACTCCCGAAGTTGGCGGTGAACTGCCGGCACAGCTCCTCCCAACTGTTGATGGAGTTGGGTGGAAGGCTCATAAACCAGGACCTGGCGGTCCCAGTCAAAGCCATTGGGAAATAATTGGCCATTACGACCTCATTTCCTCCAGCTGCCAAGATAGCAGTGGAGTAAATCTGAAGAAATTCAACAGGATTAACGGTCCCGTCGAACTTCTCCGGCAGGTGAGGCCGGAACTTCTGTGGCCACCTGACCATACGCAGATCCATGGCCAGGGCTGAACAGCCTCCTCCTACTCCTTCAGGAGCAGGAACGTCTTGAGCTTCTCGTCTTTCACGAGCACGCTCAATATGGACTCGGCCGTCTTGTTGGCGGTATCGGCGATCAAGCTCAGCCCGGAGGTCATGAGTTGAAAGCCTTGATACCGTGTGAGTGCGTCGTGCCCCGGAGGGCAACGACGTCACCTGCTATGATGCAGCACGTCTCCTGTTGTTGGAAACGTGCGAACCAAGTCTGCCAGACAAGGTCCGTCACTGCGACGGGGCCCGTCCTGAAGGAGGAGGACCCTGGTTGCTGATGCGGTTGGCTGCTGCTGCAACCAAATGTTCCACATCAGCCCTCCACTGCTCCAGTGCATCTCGGGATGCATTTGGAGGTGGTGGGTGTTGGAGAAGAGCATGTGCTGCATGAAGCGCGTGTTCTGTGTTGTCATGATTTCCCGATGTAGTGATTGACACTGGTGCACCATCGCGTTGTCCAGCTTGATTTGCTGATGGAGGCGGCGGTGGTGGTAGTGTGACTCCTGCTGGCACTGGGGCTCCTGCTGGTGCTGAGGCTCCTGCTGGTGGCTGCATATTGGAGGGATTGCCCCCAACAGCCTGAACAGCAGGATGACCGTTGGATGATCCAGCAGTTGAGTTCACCATTCTTGAAATCTCAAGCGCTCCCCCTACCTGGCGCACCAACTATCGGTGGTTTGGATCCGGCAGATCTCCCGACACTACTAAAGTGTTAGAGGAGTTTGATGTTCGGTGTGGGCGCGCGGAGATTCAAGAAGGTGAATTGTAAATGACACAGGAGACACGGAGATTTACGTGGTTCGGACCGCCTGAGCATAATACCCTACTCCACGGGTTGTGTCGGTGTTGTATTGGTTGTCTGAGCTCAAAATTGAGTTCAGAGTGTCGAGTGAGCGTATCGTGTATCGAGCGTATGTCGAACGTGTCCTATGTATCGTCGACCTGTCCTTTTATAGTACAAGGGCAGGCCGTTACAAGTTAGTCTGGCCCGACATGTGGCCCCAGCGGTTACTGATATTGATACACATTCAACACGTTTAATTGTCCGTAATGACCGAGTTATGGGCTTTGACAGCACCGTTACTGGTAATTAAGATCATCCGATCGTGTGTCATTAATATAGTATTAATGACACTTGATCGGGTCTTGAAGTACTTGATTCCCCTTTGAAGATCCGGAGCCGTTGTGGAGTCTTCCGGAGGTTAGAGGCTGAAGATCCGACGGTTGGACACTTGGCAGCTCCGGAGCATACTGTGGGAAACAGATAGCTCCGGAGCTACCTGACACGTGTCAGTTCCGGAGCTTCCCTCGGTCTGGGGTTAGATCCGGGGGTGCCATTTCGGTACATAGCCCGGAGCTTCCCCCTTGTGGGTGGTAGCTCCGGTTTGATAGTACACGTGGCGACCCTGGGACTAACCATGTTGGAGAAGCGGGTCCGGTTATGTCTGACATGTGGGCCTCCGAAGGTCTTCAAATCAAGTAGATGACTTTCCCTGGAGATCTTTGTAATCTCAAGGGGGGTACGGTTCCCAGGGTATCGACACAGGGTACCGACAGATTTCGTTTGGGTCACGAATTTGAGTTATTTAGGAATGTGGTATACGTTCCTAAGGTGCTTGGAAGTCTTAAGATTGTTTCTATCTACGAATAGGAAGATCTTGAGCAGTTATGGAAAGTTCCGATTTGTGATCGGAGTAGGCTTGGAGTTCTAGTTGATATTGGGTTGGACTAAGGGCTGGTTATATACGCAATGGAAGGCCAGAGCTTGTGGTGCACGACTTTGGGGTTGTTCCTCTTGTGTTCTATTGAATAAAATTCATGGTTTGAAGGAACTTTTGTGTCTTGTTCGTCCGACTTGTTCCAGACAAGTTTTACTCGTCGAGTTTTTGGACAGCACTACCTTTCGTCGGTGGTTTTATCATAACTCGAGTTTTACCAATCCATTTGACGTGATTCTTTTTGGGTTGTCTTCAAAAATTGATTATCTATCATCTGTAGAAATTTCACGATCATTGGATTTGTGGTTTATGATCTACACGAGTTTTTTGCAGCATTCTAGAACTGTTTTTTTTCGGGTAGAACAGATTGACCTTTATACGATCTTTCGATCATAACTTGAGTTTTTCTCAACGGATTTGTGTGATTCTTGTTGTGTTGTTCTCGTGACTTGATTCTCTTTGATATCTATCATTTTTGTCACGGTGAAACACATTATTAGTCTCTCACATGATTTCTTTAATAGATCGTTTTTCTGCCGAAATGGTTGGGATTTAATTGTTTCCGCTGCGTAAGATTTTTAAATCTACCATTCACCCCCCCTCTGGTAGCTTTTCACGTGCTCTTCGATCCTACAATTGGTATCAGAGCCACGGCGCTCTAATATTTTTGATTTGCTCGTGTTTTTTACTAATCATCATGGAGAAGTACTCTGCCAAACCTTGTGTGTTTGCTGGTATTGATTTTCAGGTTTGGAAGGCACGCATGGAGGCTTTCATCCAGGCACAAGGCTTTGCAATATGAGAGAAGGTATAAAAGCCTTACGAAGTGCCATCAAATGATCAAGTTACAGCTACAAATCTGAGAGATGTCGACAACAACAACAATGCACGAAACTTGATCATACAAGGATTAACTCAAAGCGACTTCGACCGTGTTGCACACCTCCGATCTGCATACGATGTGTGGAAAGCACTTTGTGACTACCATGAAGGATCCAACACGATCAAAGAGCTAAGGCAAGACATGTTCAAGAAAGAATACATGCGCTTCGAGATGCAACCCGGTGAGTCTACGATGACCTTTTTGCTCGCTTTAATAAAATTCTTAGCAACTTGCGTAGTGTCAATGTTAATTTTTCAGATGCTGAAAATGCTAGGCAATTGCTAAGTGCATTAGATATGTCAATTTGGGAGATGAAAGTCACATCTATTCGTAAATCTACTTTCATGAGTACACTTACTTAGATGTGCTATATTCCAAGTTAAAAACTCATGAAATTGATATAATATCACGTAAGAACCCCAACAAGTCTATTGCTTTTGTTTCTCAACGTGATATGCCTAGCTCCGGCCAATCTTCATCTTTTGGTACACTTGCTTTGTTGTCCTCTCTAACCCTTGAACAGATTGAGGAGTTTCCAGAGAAGGAGCTAGTACTTCTCTCTACTAGGTTCTCGAAAGCATTGCAAAATGTGAGAACTAGAAGGAGGGGAAGCTCCGGACCTCAACGATGCTTCAAATGTGGTAATACAGGACACTTTCGTACAGATTGTCCTAACCTTTCAGGTCCTACCTCCTGGGAAAAAAACAATCAAGGACCAAGCACTCCTCAACAAATGATAAGAAGAAGAAGAAGAAGAAGAAGAAGGGCTTTACAGGTCGCCAACTGGTGAACAGTTTTATCTCAGCACTCCAGGAACTTGGCTCAAGCGACGTGGACATTGGAAGTGATGACGATGAATATGATTTGGAAAACTTGTGCTTCATGGCGGGCAAATCAAGATCAAGTATGGAGGAGGCAGGACACAATAGCGACAATGAAGAGGTATGTCCTACTTGCGAAGAAATATGTGATGCTATTTCTCGTGCCACTGTTATTGTTAAGAAAAAGGACAAAAATCTTAGGGACAATGCTGTCAAAATTGAGTCACTAGAATCTGAAATTAATCGTTTGAAGTCCTTGATTCCTAGTGATGATTCTTGTTCCTCATGTGATTTAATATATGAACAATTGTCCTCCCTAAGAAGTGCACATACCTCCACACTTGATAAACTTGAACTTGAAATTGAAAAGAACAAAAAGCTTGCTGCACTTAATATTGGAAACTTAAAAGATGCTTCTTGTTCTACAATTGATTTGCATTATTCTAGTTGTGATGATCTTGATAAGAAACTGCAAGATGCTATGAATGAAATCTCTATATTGAACAATGCTTTATGTTGTCATGAAGTTAAATATTGTTCCAATTGCAAATTAAAAGGAAAAACTTCATGTGAAAATTGCCTTTATCTGTCCAATAAACAAACATGCATAAGACATTTGATCGGTTTTGTAATGGGAATAAGAACCTAAACTTGCTGCTGAATTCATCCAAGTCTTGCAATGATAAAACTGGTTTAGGTTTTGATTCTCATGCTCATGCTAAGGCACATCCACCTAAAATTGTAAATTCATTAGGAAGTGGTTTGATTCAAACAGTTCGTAAACAAAAAGAAGTGGTTTTCAAATCTGCAGGAGTTTTGTCTCATTCAGTTTCAAATAAAAATGTTGTTTGCTCATCTAGACATGAACACAAAGTTAAATTTTATTGTACCTACTGTGGTAGAGATGGTCATGTCATAAATTTTTGTTATAGACTAGCTAAACAACAGAAAAAGGAAAGAATGGTTGCTATATCTCTTAACTTTCATGCAAAATTTGCTGCACATATTGAACTGAATGTACAACTTGCTGTTATGAGTCAAAAACATTGAAAGTTTACCTCCGGAGCTACTGATTTTTGTGCTACACAAGTAACATCTTATAGGTCAGTAGTTAAGAATAAAAAAATCTCAAACTTTGACTCATAAACCTGTTGTTTTGTCTCAGCTTTCGCGTGTTTTTCCTGCTGCACGTCGCGTGACTCAGTACCGGATTCCTAAATGCCTTTTGACTAACCCCAGTATTGAGTCATCAACGTATTGTGCTTCTATGTAGGTTACACGTTTGAGGAAGGAGAACATTTGGATTGTGGATTCAGGTTGCTCACGCCACATGACCGGTAACAAAGATTGGTTCTCCTCCCTCTCTTTTGTGTCACGTGTAGAGAATGTTACTTTTGTCGATAATTCTTCAACTCCTATAATTGCTAATGGTTCGGTTAGAGTAAATGATCACTACACTTTGAAGGATGTGGCACTTGTCAAAAATTTGAAATACAACTTGCTTTATGTTTCACAATTGCTAGATGAAAATCTGGAAATTATTTTCAATAAAAACTGCTGCAAAGTTGTAAGTTCAAATAGTGAGCTTATTTTTAACATGTCTCGGTTTGGAAGAGTTTTTAAAGCTGATTTTTATATGTCTTCCTCTAAGCACAGGTGTCTAGTTGCTAATGATTCAAAGGACCTATATTTTTGGCATCGTAGACTTGGTCACATAGGCTTTGATCGCCTAACGTGTGTTAGTGCTCTTGATCGCATACGTGGGCTGCCTAAGCTTAAAGGGGACAAAGAAACTGTGTGCTCTTCTTGTAGACATGCTAAGATGGTTGCAGGTTCACATACTCCTCTCACAATGATCATGACAACTGAACCGTGTCAACTTTTGCACCTTGACACCGTAGGACCTTCACGTGTTCAATCCTTCGGAGGAAAATGGTAATGTTCTTGTGATTGTTGATGATTATTCTAGATACTCTTGGGTTTACTTTATGGCATCTAAAAATGAAGCATTTAGTCACTTTAGAACTTTATTTCTTAGATTATCAATTGATCACCCAGGATCATTAAAAGCAATTAGAAGTGATAAAGGAACTGAATTTAAAAATCAATCTTTTGATCACTTTTGTGCTGAAAATGGAATAGATCATCAATTTTCTTCACCATATGTACCTCAACAAAACGGTGTTGTAGAAAGAAAGAACAAAACCTTAGTTGAGATGACTAGGACTATGCTTGATGAATATCAAACTCCTAGGAAATTTTGGGCTGATGCGTTAGCAACCGCTTGTTATGTCTCCAATCGTGTTTTCTTGCGCGCTAAGCTAGGTAAAACACCATATGAGCTCCGCTTTGGACATAGGCCCAGTGTTACACACTTTCGAGTCTTTGGTTGCAAATGCTTTGTTAAGAAACAGGGTAATCTTTATAAATTTGAACCTAGATCCATTGATGGAATGTTTCTTGGTTATCCATCTCATAATAGAGGCTACCGTGTGCTTTTACTTGACACTAAAAAAATTGTGGAGACTTGTGAAGTGTCTTTTGATGAAGCTAGCCCAGGTACTAGCTCCGGTGTTGCAGAACCAGATCCATATCCTCAGGGGGAGGGTATTTTCGAAGATGAAGAAGAGCCGGTGATACTGCCTGGTAGTTCCAAAGTTGACACGTGTCCAGCTCCGGACATTGAACAAGCTCCGGCTATCACCTATGCTGGTCCTGATCGTCCACAAGTTACAAGCTCATCAATCTACGATGAACCTAATAAAGAAGAAGCTTGTGAGACATCTATTCCCCTATGTTTTTACAAAGATCATCCCCCGCAACAGATAATTGGAAGCTTGCATGAACGAGTCACACGGTCCAGGTTTTGCGATCCAAACTCTCATGCTCATTCTGCTTTTGTTTCTTCTTTTGAACCCAAATATATATCACACACACTCACTAATGAATCTTGGATTATTGCCATGCAAGAAGAGTTAGAAAATTTTGAAAGAAATAATGTTTGGAAACTTGTACCTCCACCTCAAGGTCACACTTTAATTAGAACTAAATGGGTGTTTAAAAATAAACAAAGCGAGGATGGGGTTGTGGTTAGGAATAAGGCTAGGTTTGTTGCTCAAGGTTTCACTCAAGTTGAAGGTCTAGATTTTGATGAAACTTTTGCTCTCTTGCTAGATTAGAAGCCATAAGAATTTTGTTAGCTTTTTCTGCATCTAAAGGTTTTAAGCTATACTAAATGGATGTTAAAAGTGCTTTTCTTAATGGCTACATAGATGAGGAGGTTTATGTCAAACAACCACCGGGTTTTGAAAATTCAGATTTTCCTAATCATGTTTTCAAACTGTCCAAAGCCTTGTACGGTCTCAAACAAGCCCCTAGAGCATGGTATGATAGGTTAAAAACATTCTTACTTGAAAATGGTTTTACCATGGGCAAGGTTGATAAAACTCTTTTTGTGCTTAAGCATGGCAATGACTCATTATTCGTTCAAGTGTATGTGGATGATATTATCTTTGGTTGTGCTTCTCATGATCTTGTGTCCAAGTTTTCAGCTATGATGAGTTCAGAATTTGAGATGAGTATGATGGAAGAACTTATGTACTTTTTGGGGCTGCAAATCAAGCAAACCAAGGGAGGGTACCTTTGTGCATCAAATGAAGTATACAAAAGACCTCCTAAGGCGCTTCAACATAGACAAAAGCTAGCCTCTTCAGACACCAATGGGAACAACAACAACACTTGAACTTGATGAAGATGGTGAACCCGTGAATCAAAAAGAATATAGAAGCATGATCGGATCACTTTTGTATCTCACGACATCAAGACCGGACATACAATTCAGCGTATGTCTTTGTGCACGGTTTCAAGCTTCCCCACGTGCTTCACATCGTCAAGCCGTCAAAAGGATTCTCAGGTACTTACATGGAACTCAAGAATTTGGCATTTTTCTTCCCTCTTCCTCAACCGTTACTTTGAAAGCTTTTTCTGATGCTAATTTTGGAGGTTGTAGGATTGATGGGAAAAGTACTTCCGGTGCTTGTCATTTTCTTGGTAATTCACTTGTTGTTTGGTCCTCTAGAAAACAAAATTCTGTTGCACAATCCACAGCCGAATCTGAATATGTAGCTGTTGCTAGTGCTTGCTCACAAATTCTTTGGATTGTTCAAACACTAAAGGACTATGAGGTTGATCTAGATAGTGTTCCACTTTTTTGTGATAACACTAGTGCCATTTTCATCGCTAAAAACCCTGTGCAACATTCTAGAACTAAGCAAATTGACATCATGTATCACTTTCTCCGAGATAATGTTGAAAAAGGAAACATTGTGCTTCACCATGTAGATACTGAACAACAATTGGCTGACATTTTTACAAAACCTTTGGATTTCACTCGTTTTTGTTACATTCGTAGTGAAAATAGGGGTTATGCATCCTCATGGTTTAAATTGAAGGGGAGTTTTGAAATTTGGGAAGTCTATGTGAGAATCTGAACTTTAAATAATATGAGCATAGTATTTCATACATATATGACTTTGTGATTCCTTTTACATGCTGAAAGTTCTTACTACATTACTCGTGTTATACATTTTATAGTTTTTGCCATGTCTTGTAATTGGAATAATTACTTACACTAAATCTGGCCATGGTCGAACTTTCTTGCTGTTTTGAACTTGTTGCATGCTCACAAGTGTTTTAAATCATAAAGAATTAATCAAGTAATCAACTTACATGTTGAGTTTTTATGAACAAAAATAAATTGAGAAAATATCAAGAGAATATGCATGCATCACACTTCTTCTCTTAAGATGGCTTATCATTGCACCTAGATATGAACTTGGAAGAAGTTGTGTATGACTAAAACCATGTCCTTAAGCTTCTGATTGTCAAATGACAAAGGTTTGGCTTGGTTGGTTTAGAATAAGGCAGATGCACATATAATCTCTTGCAAATATCATATGATCTAAATTTGTGCTTTGAAAAATAATAAAATGCAGCAACAAGTGTCATGCTTTCAGGTATTGAAATAGTTAAGTTTGTGAGATCATGACTTGCTTAAATTGAAGATTACATTTGACCTTTAGCATGGCTTACACTACTTTATGTATCTCATTAATGTGATAGTGTAAGGCACTTGATAGTATGACTTGGATGAGCTTTGTTTATATGTGTATGTTATAATATGCTCATAACAACTAAAGGAGGAGAGATAATTTGCTTTTATGCTCATGACTTGATGAATACATTGTCAAAGGGGGGAGAGATAAGCATGAAGAGAGAGAGAATATGTGCATAAGGAGAGATAATAAAGGGGGGAGAGATAATATGGGATAATTTTTGTTTTTTAGATTTTCTTCTCATTTTACTTTTGATTTACAAAGGGGGAGAAATTGTCTTCAAAACTTTTATGTGAATAAGTCAATGTTCGGATTTTAAATGGTGTTGCCAATGCATTCATCAAGGGGGAGATTGTAAGACCTATGTGTGCTGAATACATTGGCTTGTAGTGAATACACTTGCTTTGATGATAAAAGTTTTGAATATCACCAAAACACCTTTTTATCAAGGTCCGACTCTAGCACCGAGCTACAGCAAGTTCTGACGGTAGGTCCAGCTTGTTTTGGGTAGCTCCGGATACGTTAGATGCTAGGTCCGACTTGTTGGTAAGGTCCAACTAGCTTTGGTTAGATCCGGTGAGCTTTGTCTTTAGATCCGGCATGTCTTTGATAGCTCCGACATGTTTTTGCTAAGCTCCGGCGGAAGCTAGGTTATACTAGTTTTGGTAAGCTCCGGCTTAAGCTCCGGTTTGCTTTTGCAAGGTCCGGAACTTGATTGCAGTGTTCATGCTTTTTCATTTGCAATGTTTCGTACTTGCTTTACTCTGTTGGAAATATTGCTTAGTATTCATTTGCTAAGTTTTTGATGCGTTTTGGTTGATATGGATGATATTGTTTTACTGTGGTTTTGCAACATGCTTATGTGAGGTGGTCACGTAAGGTGTTATGTTTGGAACTAACTTGAGTCAAGTTGAGGACTTGGGCTCGTACGGATTGGTTGTTTATTAATGTGCAGGTGTTGCTTGGTTTCAAGTCATGGCTGGTGACGGGATCCATTGGACTAGTCTCAGAGAGAAGATGAGGTTCCAACAACCAAGTTCGGGAGGAACTGTGATTGAGCTGATCAGGAGGTCGCACAGGATGATTGAATCAAGGGGCAGTGCATATGAAGGTTACTGAACGTCGAAGGAAGGTGTTCGCACGTATGCATGCAGTGCATGACATGGCAACATGGTTCCGAAGATTGGATAAGGAAGGAAAGATCTGGTTGGAAGGATTGGATCGTATCGGTTGATGACTTTGGCTGCGGCGAAGTCGGTTATGGCTCGGTATGGAAAGTATCGAGTTGGTTATGATAGGATTTCATGTGGGTCACGAATTTTGAGTTGTTTAGGAATGTGGGATACGTTCCTAAGGTGTTTGGAAGTCTTAAGATTGTTTCTATCTACGAATAGGAAAATCTTGAGCGGTTATGGAAAGTTCCAATTTGTGATCGGAGTAGGATTGGAGTTCTAGTTGAGATTGTGTTGGCCTAAGGACTTCTCAAGCTGCACAAGAAGTGGAAGTGGGCAATGATGATTTCACAGAGGTTGATATGATGGATGAGATGCTGGAAGCTATACGACCAGAGATTACAGCAGATCCTCAAACAACAGAGGTTAAAGAGTTCTTCAAACGTCTCAAAGATTCAGAAGAGGCACTGCATGGACACACTAAAATGTCAATCCTCAATTTTGTGACTAGACTTATGGCAGTTAAGTCTAAGTTCTTCTTTTCTAACAATTGTTACAACATGCTCATCGATTTGTTCAAAGATGCCCTTCCACAACCCAACAATGTGCCTAAGGATATGTACAACTCAAAGAAAATTCTTTTCGGTCTCGGTATGAAGCACAAAAAGATTGATGTGTGTCCGGACAACTGCATGCTTTTCTAGAGAGAGCATGCCAATGAGAACAAATGTTTGAAATGTGGTCAACCGAGGTTTGTCAAAGTTGTTAATAACAATGTTAATAATATGACGACGGAAGTCGCACGTAAGCAACTTCGTTACTTACCTGTGACACTGAGGTTGAAGTGGTTGTTCCTTTCAAAAAAAACGGCCAGACACATGAGATGGCACAAAGAAGGTGAGCGTGAGAACAATGGAGTCATAACGCACCCGTCCGATGGTGAGGCTGGAAGGCGTTGTACCGGTTCGACCCAAAATTCACTCGTGAAGCGAGAAATGTTCGCATCGGGTTGGCGACAGATGGGTTTACGCCGTTCAGCACAAACACCGCACCATACTCCTGTTGGCCCGTCTTTGTCATTCCGTACAATCTTCCACTGGCTTTTTGCATGAAGAATGAGTTTATGTTTTCTTAGCCTCATTGTACCTGGGCCAGATCATCCTGGGTCACGTCTCAACGTGATGTTGAAACCATTGATTGAAGAGTTGAAAATGTTGTGGACAGGAGTCGAAGTGTACGACTGTTACAAGAAACAGAAATTCAACCTCCAAGCTGCTTATTTGTGGTCCCGTTCATGATTTTCCGGCATACGACATGTTTTCTGGATGGAGCACTCATGGTCGGTTGACGTGTCCGATATGTGTCTCGGATACCGATTGCTTTCGACTTACCCATGGAGGCAAGATATCTTACTTCGATTGTCATAGACGTTGGCTGCCTCCGAATCACTTGTTTAGACAACAGAGGAATGTCTTCAAAAAGAACACCGTTGTCACTAAAGGACCACCGAAACATCTTAATGGGTCAGAAATATCTGATATGTTGGACAAATTGGTGCCAGATGAAGGTCGTCCTGGATATTTCGAAGGTTACGGAGACAAACACAATTGGACTCACATATGTGGACTTTGGGAGTTATCGTATGTAAAGTCGTTGATTCTAAGGCACAACATTGATGTTATGCATCAAGAGCGTAACATGGCCCGAATGTATCATAAGCACATGCATGGACATGACAGGCAAAACAAAAGACAATTTAAAGGCTCGAAAGGATCTTGTCGAGCTTTGTAACCATCAAACTCTTGAGCTCTCCGAAAATGGTGGTAAACCACGCGCTCCTTTCTGTCTTCGACCTAAAGAAAAAAAAAGAAGTTCTCGAATGGTTGCAAAGGTTGAAATTCTCAGATGGTTATGCAGCTAGTCTGAGACGAGCCGTGAATGTGAAAACAGGAAAGCTCATTGGGTTGAAGAGTCATGATTATCACATAATAATGGAAAGACTTCTGCCTGTTATGTTTCGAGGCTATTTTGACGGTGCAGTGTGGAAGGTGTTAGCCGAGCTTAGCCACTTCTATAGGCAACTTTGTGCTAAAGAAATCACGCCAGAGATGATGACTAAATTGGAAAAGGAGGTTCTGGTACTTTTGTGTAAGATGGAAAAAAATTTCCTCCAGGATTTTTTCAATCCAATGCAACATCTCTTAGTTCATCTTCCATTTCAAGCGAAAGTGGGCGGTCCCGTGCAATATAGGTGGATGTATCATATTGAAAGATCACTTAGATATCTGAAACCAATGGTTGGTAACAGGGCAAGGGTTGAAGGTTGCATCGCCGAAGCTTTTACTCTTAATGAAGTAGGATACTTCTGTAAGACCTATGTGTGCTGAATACATTGGCTTGTAGTGAATACACTTGCTTTGATGATAAAAGATTTGAATATCACAAAAACACCTTTTTATCAAGGTCCGACTCTAGCACCGAGCTACAGCAAGTTCCGACGGTAGGTCCGGCTTGTTTTGGGTAGCTCCGGCTACGTTAGATGCTAGGTCTAACTTGTTGGTAAGGTCCGACTAGCTTTGGTTAGCTCCGGTGAGCTTTGTCTTTAGCTCCGTCATGTCTTTGATAGCTCCGACATGTTTTTGCTAAGATTCGGCGGAAGCTAGGTTATACTAGTTTTGGTAAGCTTCGGCTCCGGTTTGCTTTTGCAAGGTCCGAAACTTGACTGCAGTGTTTCTGCTTTTTCATTTGCAATGTTTCATACTTGCTTTACTCTGTTGAAAAGATTGCTTAGTATTCATTTGCTAAGTTTTTGATGCGTTTTGGTTGATATGGATGATATCGTTTTACTGTGGTTTTGCAACATACTTATGTGAGGTGGTCACGTAAGGTGTTGTGTTCGGAACTAACTTGAGTCAAGTTGAGGACTTGGGCTCGTATGGATTGGTTGTTTATTCATGTGTAGGTGTTGCTTGAGTTCAAGTCATGGCTAGTGTCGGGATCCATTGGACTAGTCTCAGGGAGGAGATGAGGTTCCAACAACCAAGTTCGGGAGGAACTGTGGTTGAGCTGATCAGGAGGTCGCGCAGGATGATTGAATCAAGGGCAGTGCATATGAAGGTTACTACGTCAAAGGAAGGTGTTCGCACGTATGCATGCGGTGCATGACGTGGCAACATGGTTCCGAAGATGGTATAAGGAAGGAAAGATCTGGTTGGAAGGATCAGATCGTATCGGTTGATGACTTTGGTTGCGGCGGAGTCGGTTATGGCTCGGTATGGAAAGTATCGAGTTGGTTATGATAGGATTTCATGTGGGTCATGAATTTGAGTTATTTAGGAATGTGGGATACATTCCTAAGGTGTTTGGAAGTCTTAAGATTGTTTCTATCTGCGAATAGGAAGATCATGAGCAGTTATGGAAAGTTCTGATTTGTGATCGGAGTAGGATTGAAGTTCTAGTTGAGATTGGGTTAGCCTAAGGGCTGGTTATATAAGCAAGGGAAGGCCAGAGCTCGTGGTGCACAACTTTGGGGCTATTCCTCTTGTGTTCTATTGAATAAAATTCATGGTTTGAATGAACTTTTGTGCCTTGTTCGTCTGACTTGTTCCAGACAAGTTTTACTCGTCGAGTTTCTGGACAGCACTACCTTTCGTCGGTGGTTTTATCATAACTCGAGTTTTACAAATCCATTTGACGTGATTCTTTTTGGGTTGTCTTCACAACTTGATTATCTATAATCTATAAAAATTTAGCGGTCATTGGATTTATGGTTTATGATCTACACGAGTTTCTTTGCAGCATTCCAGAACTGTTTTTTTTTCGGGTAGAACAAATTGATCTTTGTACGATCTTTCGGTCATAACTTGAGATTTTCTCAATGGATTTGAGTTATTCTTGTTGTGTTGTTCTCATGACTTGATTCTCTTTGATATATATCATTTTTGTCACGGTGAAACACGTTTAAATTAGTCTCACACATGATTTCTTTAACATATCGTTTTTCTGCCGAAAGGGTTGGGATTTAATTGTTTCCGCTGCGTAAGATTTTTAAATATACCATTCACCCCCCCTCTGGTAGCTTTGCACGTGCTCTTCAACCCTACAACTTCTCAAGTGTTTACTTTGCAGAGGAAAACAATGTTAATACTTCGGTAATGCGGTACAATATAGATGAGCAACCTCCTTGTAGCGATCTCTCCATTTTTGCAACAAGAGGCACTATTGTTGGTAGTTACACTTAGTACGATGTTAGCGAAAAAGAAAGGTGTGCTGCATTCTTCTACATGTACGCTAATATGGAAGAAATGAATGAATATTTCAAGTAAGTGTTTCTTCTACACTTATGCTTTTCACTATATTTTCTGACACATGTATTCTAAAAGGTTCTCTTTGTCGTGTAGTATGTTCGACAAGGAAATATGGTGACATAGACATCAACCCACGAGCAAGCAAATAGAACATATTCGACGGGAAGGAATAAACGGGGGATCTAATTTTCTCTCCTGGTTTCGAGATCATGTAACGTTTTCTCGATAACTAATCAATGTTAACAACGTTTTCTTATAACTTAAGAATGCTTACATTTTCTAATAACTCCATATCTTGGACAGTGCCAAAAAGATGCCAACGTCCATGAAGATTTGCGACAACTATCTCATGGAGTGGTTAATGTTAGAAGCTATGGTCGATATGACGTCAACGGCTTTCGATTCCGTACAACTCAATTTGAATCTCTTCGTCCTCTCGCAACAACATGTAATACTAGAGTTGTGATGAGGGCAATCGATTTGCAAGATCATGAAACGCAATACTACGGGATTATTAAAAAAATCTTTGAATTCACTTTTGTCGCAAACAAGCCAATTCAAGCGGTATTCTTTGACTGCGAATGGTTTGATTCCATTCATGGAATTCGAGTAAACGAATTTGGCATGGTAGAAGTAAAACACAAGGAATGGTTGAAAGGATTCGATTCATTAGTTCTTGCACACCAAGTAGATCAAGTGTACTATCTACCTTATCCATGCAATAAATTCAAAGCTTGGTGGGTGGTACATAAGGTGAATCCTCGTGGGTGGTTATACGCTCCAAGAGATGATGATTACCACGACGAAGCTGAGGTTGATTGTGTCTACCAAGAGGAAGAGTTGCCAGACTTCTTCTCAGTCGAGCCCGGTGTAGGACTCGATGACTTAGTTGGAGACGCTCAAGATATTGAGGCTAGCACGGAAGCGGAAACAGAATCAGAATCGGAAACTGAAGATATCGATGACATAGTCGAACCTGCTGATTTGCGCAAACGAAAACGATATGCGGAAGAAGAAGATTGATGGGCTGGTTTAAGGAGTAGGGTGCATGATCGTGATGTTTATGAATTCTGATGTAACATTTTATTCACTAATTTAGATTTCATTTTGTATATTATTTTTGCATATTAATCATTTATTCCTTGCAACAGGATGTCGTCAAAGGGGAAGGGGAAGCCAGTGAGAGGGTTTGAGCCGCCACGAGACCCTTGCTCAGGGACCTCGTTACCTTCGAGCCGACGTTCCCTCCTTCTGGCGCACGCTCCACCCTCAGCTGTTGTGTGCTTTCAGCGGACTGAGGTAAATTTTAGTTACAATAAAGTTATTTTTGAAATTGCAATTATTATTATTATTTATTGTCAATCTTTTCCTTTTGTGCAGTCTGACTCAGAGACTTCTGAGTCAGAGTAAAAGGCTAGGGGGCCGCTACAGGAGCCCGACTCAGAGGCTAGGGGGCCACTACAGGATCCCTCTATCCCTAGCCTCCCTTCGGAGCCGGCTAGCGCTAGCCTCCCCGTGCAGCCGACTACCACTAGCCTTCCTGGAGACTCCGGTGGTTCCGTGGAGCCTTAAGGGTCACAGGACGCGGCAGCGTCGCAGCAGAGGCGATGGACGAGGACCCACTTTGCAGCTCCTCCTCCGGTTACTACTCAGCAGACCACGATCCGCCCTATTGGAGACAGGTAAATACTGTATATAGTATATTAAATATTAGATGTTGTTTTCCTTTACTTAATGATTTAATATATTTTGTAGATGTTGGTACGACTTTTCGTTCACGGGGGCCGAGAAGCACCACAGGCAGGTTAACAGTGTCCTGGGTGCTATCGCGAAGTTCCACTACCCCGGTGTGATTGACGGTTTTCCTGCCCTGTCGTGGGATGACTACGCTCGTGTCTCTCACCCGGTCCATGGCACGGTTCAGGGAGCCGTGTGGCATGATTTTATGGTAAGTTTAACTGTTTCATTTTTTCAACTCGTTTGAATTGTTAATTCATATCACTTAAATATTTGTTTGCTTAAAGCTGAGGTACCAAGTAGAGGAACCGGGCATGGAGGACCACACGAGACGCGTGTTCCATTACAACGCTCGAAATCTCATGACGGTGGCGTTGTCGTATGCCCGGATTCAGGCCGTCAATGCGTACTGCAAGCGGCACCCCCGGGAGCAGGAGCAGGAGCAGCAAAGGGGTGTATTTAGGAAGGACTCCGACTCGTACTTGACAGAGGAGCAGTACGTGGAGGTAAGTTTTTAATATTGTTAAATATTTACAATATCTACGTATGTTAACTGCTTTGATGAAAAATGAAATATGTGCAGATTAGTATTTCCTGGTTACAGGGTAACATGGAGGCGTACTTAGCTCTCTGTCGGTACTGAGCTAGCGACACTTTCATCAATAAGTCCACGAAGGCTAGACAGTGCTGCATGGGGTCCGAGGGCAAGCACAACTATGGCGGCGACATCTACTTGCGTTTGGCTAAACGCATGGTAAGTACCTTTTCAATTTATTTATGTGTTCCTAATATATTATTTATCTCACTAACACGACTGTACAGGAGCGAGAGATGGGTCATGAGCCGACCCCGATCCAGGTTTGGAAGAGAGGTCACAAGGGAAGTGACCCTTCTCAGCCAAGGCAGTGTAGTCAGGTCGCAGCCGACCGACTGGTAAGTTTTTGAAATTCATTAATTTCATTATAACTAATACTGTTATTGACATGCTGACAAGATTTATTTGTTTTGTAGGCAAAGTACGCGCAGGAGGTCGCGAAGATACACGGTGCAAACTACGATTGGGAAAGCGCGCCAATCGACCCCCAAGCCGCATACGCAAGCGGAGGCGGGAAGGCCCACAGACGGTGAGTTCTTCGTGTGTTTCATTTCTTTTTCAATTAATCTTCTTCTGCTTAGTGTTTTTATTCTTTTGCAGGTTTGCCATTTTTGATGGAGTTGTCGACTCGAGGTCGACGCAACCTTTGAGAGGCGCTTCATCGTCGCAGGCTTCGTCCGTTGGGACCAGTGGTCGTCTCTCGCAGACCCAGCTGGAGCTCCAGGCCATGAGGGAGACGCTGACGCAAACCCAGGCAGAGCTGGAGAGGACGAGAACGGAGGCAAGGGAGGAGTAGCAGAAGACGGCCTTAATGATGGCCCAGATGCAAGCAGCGGTGGCGGTAAGTAATTTAAAGTACCGTAGTTAAATTTCACAGCACTTCAATAACATATATCTTCTAATATTATGCAATGGCAGGCATTTCCTCGACACAGCAGTCAGGATATCGAGATTCCTACGCTTCCGCCGCAGCAGACACCGGAGCAGTTGATAAACTCTCTCTTTAATATTGTTGTATCCATTTTAGTATTTTACATAGAGAGTAAGGAGGTAGAACATAGAGGTAGATCTTGATGACTTGTCAGATATTGATTCCTATAGTGGTGAGGAAGTTAAGTGTATCTAATCAAGCTTTAGTAGTTTTTGACCATGGCAGAAATGATTAGTATATAGTTAATAAGTTTTCAGTGCTTCCATTTAACAAAGGGCTAGTGGTTCATAAGCTTGACCTGTTACCTAAAGTCTCCAACTCTGATACCTGCTAGTTTGCTATTTATATATGCAACATTACTTCATTTGAAACTACAACATGCTTCCTTCTTTTATCACTGATGTTATTGGCATCTTATGTTATCACTGAGTTGACATTGATGCTTACTAGTGATTATGTTTCTTTTGTAGGGTTCGGGAACGCCCCGAGAAGATCCCGGAGGCAGTGGAGGGGCTAGCATGTAGCCCGGTGGATGTTTTGTTGTTTTTGATGTTTTGGAACCTAATTTGGAACTGTTTTGTGTTCTGTGTATATCTGTGTGTATATGTATATCTATTCTGCATTCTCGCCATCGAGCGAGGTAGTCAGTTTTTGTTTTTAAAAAAAAAATCGAAAACTTAACTTACGTCGGCTATGGCCTTGCCGACGTAAGTTAGCCCAGTTTAAATTACGTCGGTCAGACCAAACCGACGTAAGTTAGACCACTTAACTTACATCGGTATGGAACAGCCGACGTAAGTTAGACCACTTAACTTACGTCGGCCCTTTGTGGCCGACGTAAGTACTCCGGCCCATCCCGGTACGTGACTTACGTTGGTTGCTGCAGACCGACGTAATTAAGGTAACTTACGTCGGTGGCCGACGTAAGTTACCTTAATTACATCCAAACCGCTACGTCGGCCAACCACCGACGTAATTAAGGGAAAACCGACGTAATTAAGTTACTTACGTCAGTTTAGGCCTTAATTACGTCGGCTTTAGACAACGTAATTGATCGATATTCCTGTAGTGGTGGCAGCATCGGAGCTTATCGTCGTGGACGAGTAGGTCCGGTGCTAGTGGACACGTGTCAATACCGGAGCTTCCCTCTGTCTGGGGTTAGGTCCGGGGGTGCCATATTAGTATACCGACCGGAGCTTCCCATGTGTGGGTGATAGCTCCGGTCTTATGATACACGTGGTGGCCCTGGGACTAACCATGTCGGGGAAGCAGGTCCGATTACGCCTGACATGTGGGGCCTTCGGAGGTCTCCAGATCTGGTAGATGGAGTTTCCTTGTGATCTTTGCAATCCCAAGGGGTGTCCGGTACGGAGGGTACCGACAGTTGTCCTATCTAGAAAATGACTTTTATGCCCCTGAGGTTGATGACAACTCAACTTGTTAGTTTCTTCTATCTTATTCAATAGTAAGTATAATATAATTAATAATTATTTTATTATAACATTACACATTGACATTTACCACATTTACGTACACAGAAGGATTGTAACCAACATGTAATGACAACTCCATTATATGAATTGTCATACAGGCGCTGCCAAACATGGTTGTCTTCAGGTTAATTGCATATGTTTCTTCTATGATTATGTACATCCTGGATCGTACCGCAAAATTCAAGTCATGTAAACACGCTTCAATATCAGTGCAAAAGGCATCTCCAGGTGATTGAATATGACCTGCTCCTGCTCCCCAAAAGTAACCATCCTGATCACAAATACTACCAAGACTTCACAGTTCATTCAGAGCAGCATCCTGAGCATGCTACTTATCTGCATTCATAATTCACCAGGCCCCTGGTATGAGAAGAGGATAGGTTGGCATTTATCTTAACGTTTCTTTAACCATAGTTCTTGAAAATCTAGTGCTGCTATGCTAAGACGTTGATGACAGACAATGAACAAATCAGAAGCACATACCACATCGAAGCCAACAGGAACTCAATTAGAGAAGAGATTTACCTGTACGCCACAGATGTGCGGAGAGTGAAGCTCGGCGGCAGGGCACGACACAACCACACCGCGCAAAGAACAGGAGAGGGATGGATGCGGCGGAAGGCGGTAGAGGAAGGGAGCGACGGCCGAAGGCTCGTGCGAAGTTTCAATCGACGGGGCAAAGTCTCGATCGACCGCAGTGATTGTGGGCAAAGACGGCCATCGTCACGGTCGAGGAGGGCGACTTTGCTGCTGGGAGTGGCAAGCGGTGGCGTTACGATGCGGAGTGATGAGTGCAGGAGGGCACCGTGGTATATCGGGTCCGATTAATGAAATCGCGACTGTTGGGCTGCGTTACGGAAACACCGGGTTGCAGTTGTTTTCCGGATTATCACAAAAGTGATTTAGAAATTAAGTGAAATTTAAGCAACCTGTTTGGATGGGATTTTCACTTATTTTTATTAATAAGCTGCTTATAAGCAGAAACAAACATGACCTATATCTACCTAATGAAGAATTGATAACCATGTGAAATGCAGCAGTATTACGGAACGGCACCAAAACACATGTCACACAGCCTTTGGACTCGCTCACCGCCCTCTCTTGGCATGAGCATTCTGGAATGATCGTTATTAGCTTGGAAAAAGAAGAGGACGACAAAAGGGCACGTACAATAAATTCGAGGCTAATATATAATGCAGAGAGAAACGAGCAAGCTGATGCATGTCTTCCCATGCATGCATCCCATATACTAATGAAACTGACAAAGCCTAGAGAGATAGAGCTAGGCCTTTTGAAAAACTGAACTGCGTAATCCTGGAGTAGCTAGCTAGTGGGGCGTAAGAGTAGCATGCAGCAGCTCAGCGAGCACGGAAACAACTTCAGACGGCAAATTAAGTTGCTTCCACTTTGGTGAAAGAAAACGGCGATCAGCGACGGGCAACAGGCAGCAGGAAACGGCTGCCATTTCTGCACCTGATAATGGCGCTGCCGTTTCGATGCTGCGAGTCTTTGCTGCAAACAAAGCAACCAGAGGCCGGAGCTGGAAAACGCAGAAGCCAGCAGTTGGAGCGAGAGACAAGGCGGCCTCCGATCCGGCATGAACTGCCCATACATGAGGACGACGATGGAGTCACCTTTTCCGTACGTAGTCCAGGTCCATGCCTATCTCCACCTGCACAGCACGGAATAAAAAAAAAAAAAAACCTCATCAGAGACGACGACGTGATAAGAGCCGTAGTCAAGTCTAACTATAATCGCGTGATCTCCTCATCAATCAGGTGACGATAGGATCTGCAGCTGGACGAATGCAAGCAAGTGAAATGTTAACGGGCATTACACCTGGTGTAGTGCATGCATGGTCAAGAGAGAACTCTGTCGCAACTGCTGTTTTTTTTCCTGTTGGACATCAATTACGCCACCCAACCCAAACATCGTTGATGCGCGCGTGCTGGAGTAACCCATAATCCATACTACGTACGTACAGCTGCTGCAGGCGTGTGAGAAACGACGAACGCTGCGGCGGCAGGGCAGGGCAGGGTGCTTGTTGTTGACACAAGAGCAGCTAGCTACACAAAGATGACACGCTGTCGCAGCCGCCTCCATTTCCCAAGAAGAGATACGGGAGATTTGAGAAGTTGTAATCATTAGATCTTCTCTCTGCATGCACGCGTACGTAGGAGCAATGGTGTCGTTTTCATCAGTTGGGATGGGTCGTTAATCCCGTGCACTGCAGCTGCCGCGGCCGGCCGGAACAATGAAGGCGGGGAAGGAAGCAGTAAGGAAGGCGCAGCAGCTGGGCGATGAGTGAGGGATCGGAGGTGGAATGATTTGCTTCCATTGCACTGAGAGTGGACGTGATCCGTCCAACGGTTGCAGCAGACATGTACAGTACTGTACGTACGTATGTTCGGCCGCCCGCATGCAGGTCGTCCCTGCTGCTCTCCTCCATCAGCTGCGCCTGCCCCCGCCGTCCCCGGCGTCCGTTGCCCGACCTTATTGTATTATGCATTCACGCTGTTGTCTTTGTGTGTGTGGCGCGCCTTCATTAATTATCTGATTGCTACACGTACTCCCTCTGTCTCTAAATATATATCGTTTTATAATTTATTTTTAATCTACAAAACGACAAGTATTTAGAGTCGACAGATTGCAGTATCTTTTAACAGTGATGATGGACCGGCAAGCCAGAAGAAGATGACCGATTGAGAAAACGAAGGGTTCAGGAAATGCTGCGATCGAGTGTGTAATCCAGTAATGTTCATGTATGCAAAGTGCCGTGGCCATGATGTTTCTTCATGGGATCTTGAAGCTGTTGGATAATCGGGTGCTTGCATTGCATGTAGGCAGGATTGCGCCTGTAGTATAACTAATCAGTGGCACACAGTTTTCGTACCATGATCATGCGTTGAACAAATTCTGGAACGTACGTTAGACCATGCATGCATGCAAGGACGACATAAATTGATTCACGAACAAAACGATGCTCCAGCTAGCTGCTAAACGTGCTTCATTGGCTACACACATGTCCTGCTATGCTTGTTTTTTTTTTTTTGAAGCCATGCATTAACTAGGCTTGTCTTGGTGGGGCGCGTTGGAGCCTGTATATAAGAAGGATGGCTGGCTGGCTGGCTAGTAACAACAAACGCTCGTGAGCTCACTCGATCGATCGAACAACCATGGGTCGGGTCGCCCTCTTGCTGCTCGCGTTGGGTGCTGCAGCTGCTGCCGCTACGGCGTACCAGCCCGACTGCAGGTTCGACTACACCAGCCTCGCCCTGCTCTCATGCCAGGAAACAAGCCCCCAGGCGCCAACTCGCTCGTGCTGCGACGCCCTGCTCACTGCCATTGACGAGTACCCTCGCCCGACCGACAGAGGTATTTGCTGTCTCTGCACGTACCTGCGCGTCAAGGAACCTCGGTTTGATATCGGC
The DNA here is from genome assembly GCA_036927565.1 of Tuctoria greenei. NCBI lineage: Eukaryota > Viridiplantae > Streptophyta > Magnoliopsida > Poales > Poaceae > Tuctoria > Tuctoria greenei. The sequence goes on from JAYESD010000001.1 coordinate 304,570,092, forward strand.
ACTGCCTACGTCACTTGCGGTGGCAAGGACGCGGCTTACGTCGTGACCTCGATGCAGCAGATCCCGGCAAGCTGCGATGGTGCGTGGCCCTAGCTCTCTCTACGTACTCTTCTTATAATTTGTACTGCTATTTATCACCAGTCGTCGTTTGATTCGATAAAACATAAACTACTCCGATCCGTATATCCAGTAATCCAACGAGTAGTAACAAATTAATAATCCATGCTTGTTTCGTGCAGACTATTGTGGCGGCACCACCGGCGGACGATATAGGCCGCCGCCGCCGGGTGACGTGCAGCCCCCGCCACCACCACGCACGAAAGAGGGCGATACCAAGAAGCTGTCCACGGGCGCCGTCGCTGCTATCATCGTCTCCGTCCTTGTCGGAGTTTCACTGATCAGCTACATCCTCTACCGTGCCTTTCGCCCAGTGGTCAAGGAACACAGGTCCCCGGACCCCTCCTTCAGGCAGCAAGGCATGCACCGTCGTACCTTATTGCATGTACATTCTTCATTTCTCCCACTACTTGCTACGTGGTACCAGTAATTAACTACTGTGTGTTCCACATCCAGCAGATGACGACGCGCGCCCGAGATGAGCTCCGGACGTATCTCCTCTGCGTCGGCGCGCTTCTCCACCTCCACGCTGCCGTAGCGCCCTTGCTATACATAGCTCTTCTCCACATCGACGCCGAGGAAGGATAGGACTCATGAACGCGCGCTCCCTTGTTACCTGCAAACAACAATATAGTACTATTACAGTAGCTACTAGCACAGTATTTGTACTCTCTATGTCGACATGCATAGTCGCATCGCATGTACGTGTAGGGTTAGCTAGGCTTCTTTGGATCATCTACTAGTACCCCCCATGCATCCATGGAGCCTTTAGATTCTTCTCGTCGTTTAAGTACTCTTATTAGGCCATCTAGCTCTTTCACACCGCACGTAAGGATTTGGTAGCTCCTCCACTTATCGTGCATGTTCCCTCGGTTAAGTTAATTAGCTAGGAATTATTAATCCACCATCAGTTCCTGCACCGCCGGTCATCTGTAACCTGCATTGCATTGTACTAGCTAGCTGATGGACCAATATGAATGCATGTTGTCGTTCTTCTCTCTCTCTCTCTCTCTCTCTCTCTCTCTCTCTGGTTTTTATTTTGAACCATTTAATATCTTGTCTTGGATTTGAAAATTTTGAATAACCAAGACTCAATTAAGGTACTGTACGTCCCAGCATGGCCTCCAATAACAGGAACATCCACACCCCGCTGAAAAGCATCACAGCAAGAACTCACATTGACAGGACTTGTAAATATAACATCTGAAAACCGCAATCAAAGTGTATCTACACGTCGACAGGTACAATGTCAGGTTAGTACCGGCCGGTACGTAATATCGACAAGAGAGCCTAGACGAGCACGTAACCAAGAGAACCCAGTCAAATTGATAATATTTGTATTGTCAAAGTTAAGTTGACAGGTCATGTAACAGTAACACTTTATTACAACGCACACACATGTATCATTTACAGTTAATAAGTTATCATCAAAACAAACCCATTCGCAATGCGGATTGGTAGTAGCATACAATGGCACAGAGATGTAATACGTACGTAAACTGAGTTCTGAAGCCAACATGCCTCTTAGAAAGAGCTAGAGAGGTACTCTAGTGGCTACCAGATCTATTTGTGTCTGCAACAGCTCTGTTCCATACCATTTATTATGAACACCGTATCTAAGCACTAAGCGTCAACAATTCCAATCAGGCCAAAATGGAATACCGAGTTACGTTCTGAAATAATTGCCGCTTCCGACAACCAAATGAATTTAGAAATGAACTTAAGAAGATTGTCCTAATAACCATTAAAACGAAACAGAGGAATTATTTACCACCCCAAAACCTCGTCCACGGACCACGGCAGATCTAGGGCGGCGAGACGCTTACGTTGGGGCAGTGCCCACCCCAAAACCTCGTCCACGGACCACGGCAGATCTAGGGCGGCGAGACGCTTACATTGGGGCAGTTCCGGGCGACGGAGGTGCAGATGGACTTAACGATGCCGGCGTTGATGTTGGAAAGGTCGTCCCTGCAGGTGATGCCGGGCTTTGATCACGAAACTGAACTGACCCTTCCAGCGCCTCCCATGTTGTTTCAGCACAATATGGGCTGCCAGAAATAAAATTGGCAAATTTTGGAAATGCAATGCGGCCCATACTATTTCAGCCTAGCTGGATGATTCTCCTGTTTCAATTGCAGCTGTTCGGCTTCGTTGTTAACGGATTGACCGTCGGTACCCTCAAGATCAGGTACCCCGCATACAAGAAGAAGCTCCGGACCCGGCCTTCCCGCCGAGAAGGGCTCCGGAGCTACCACGCGTCGTCCGACTCCGGACCCTTGCTCCCACCGAGGAGGGCTCCGGAGCCGCCACGCATCGTCCGGCTCCGGGCCCTTGCTCCTACCGAGGAGGGCTCCGGAGCCGCCACGCGCCCTCCGGCTCCGGGCCCTTGCTCCACTGAGGAGGGCTCCGGAGCTGCCACGCGCCCTCCGGCATCAAGCCCTCACACCCACCGAGGAGGGCTCCAGATCTGGAGTGTATCCCACGGCTTGCAATGAGCCGTGGATCCCTAAGAGTAAAGGGTGGCGCGTGCTGTACAGTCGCGCATTGAAGGCGCACGCCTTTCCCAGGAGCACAATGCAGCGCACAACCCTGTCAGGTACCGCTACGCCTAATCACATCACAGTAAAAGCACTGCAGGCCTACCCACACCACCAAGTTGGTAGCTTACAACGACAAGACGGATGGGATATTCCCTGCCATCATCAACGACTACGCCTGGCCACTTACGACTGACGCGGCAAGACAGCAAGTCTTCAAGGCACGGTAAGAGGCAGCGTACGCAAGAAGCCTTAGATATTGTACAGGATAAGATCACTTGTAAGCTGTCCGGCCTTGGACTATAAAAGGACCGGGCAGCCACCGACTTAGGGGGATCTTCTCTGGTCTGATCGGACCAGACTCAGAAGGTTCTCTCAGACCTAGACACACGCTTGAGCAATACAACACACAAACCACTGTGGAGTATGATATTACGTCGAGGCGGCTCGAACTACGTAAATTCATGGCGTTCATCGTTCCCTGCATTCGATCTTGCGAGGACTAGCCCCTGAAAATACATCGAACCTCCGCGGGCTGCTTCCGAGCAGGTCTGGGGGAGGTGTCAGTAACACACCTCGACATTTGGCGCGCCAGGTAGGGGGCTTTTTCCCAGCAAAGATCTTCACCAGCAGCATGGTGAACGCCCAAATTATGTTCATTCTCGTATATTCTTTATCATATGTACATACACTCTCTCCTGTCTTGCACCTAGCAGAGTTATGCAATCTTGTTGCTGGCGGGTCTCCTTGAGGTTTCTGTGATGTATTTGAGTTTTTTGGTTGTTTTCCTACTCAGGAGCCCGTGGCGCCGAATGGCCACTCCCCTGAAAAGCAAACGCTCCTGGGAGGTCCAGAGTGTACAGCCTGCTTAGTCTGGTCCTGCACCCTAAGCATGTACACTTTACCTCTTCAGCGCTAATGGCTGAGTACAGGGGGCCAGACGGCACACCCTCCTGAGCAGGGCGATAACCATAAACTGGATACCGTTGCACCACGCACCGTAAGCCCATCTTGGGACCGTAAGACATAACAAAACTAAAAGCAGGAAGGGAGTAACTGACGAGCAAAATTATTTACATTATGCTTTAATTTTTTGCTTACTTTCGCATATCGTGTGCCATATGCCCGGTTACATCTCTCCTGTCTCGTCCTAGTCGGAGTTGTGCTATTCTACTAAAGGTGGATCCGCATGAGGTACTTGCAATGTGTTTGGGGTCTGATGACCATTTTCTTGGTCAGGGTCCATGGTGTCGAATGGTTCTAACCCCTGAAAGGCTAACGCTGAGCTGGAGGTCCACGGTGTGCAGCCTGCTTAGCCTGGTTCTATACCCTAAGCATGCGCACCTTGCCTCCTAGTGCTAACAGCTGAGTACAGGGGGTTGGACGACTCATGCCTTCAGCAAGGCAACGACCATACCGTGAATGTTGTCGCACCGAATTACCCATGCCCCGTATCTTAGCTAAGGATTGTAAACCATAACGAAACTAAAGAGCAGGGAAGGGGTGACCGGTGAGCGAAATTACTTTTTATCTACCGTGTGTGCAGGACGTACAGAAAGCCCGCCGCTGACGTTCTTCACGTCTATGGTAGGGGTCGGTGACGCTTCTTCGAGCTCCGACGTCCCCAAGAGGGTCGACGACATCGCTTCTCCGAGCTCCAGCGCCCCAAGGGGGTCGCTGGCGACGCTTCTCCGAGCTTCGGTGCCCCCCTGATGTCACTTCTCTGAGCTCCGGCGTCCCCAAGGGGTTCACCGACGTCGCTTCTCCGAGCTTCGGCGTCCCCAAGGGGGTTGCCTACGTCGGTTCTCCGAGCTCCGGGGTCCCCAAGGGGGTCGCCAACGTCGCTTCTTCGAGCTCCAGCGCCCCTCAAGGGGGCCGCTGATGTCACTTCTTCGAGCTATGGCGTCCCCAAGGGGGTCGTCGATGTCAACTTTCCGAGCTCCGGTGTCCCCAAGGGGGTCGCCGACGTCAGCTTCTTCTAGCTTCGGCGCCCCCCAAGGGGGTCGCTGATGTCACTTCTCCGAGCTGCAATGTTCCCAAGGGGGCCGCTGACGTCACTTCTCTGAGCTCTGGTGTCCCCAAGGGGGTCGCCGACGTCAGCTTCTTCGAGCTTCAGCGTCCCCAAGGGGGCCACTGACGTCACTTCTCTGAGCTCTGGCGCTGTAACACCCTAAATTTTCGCATCATGCATTGCATACATGGTCATGCATTAAACACTAGTAGAATAAAAGAAAAATAATAAAACATATGCATATACAAATGTATGTAGCAAAAGAAGAAAAAGAAAATAATAATTATAGCCTAAAAATTGTAATAGGGAATAAGTATAAAAATAATAATAATAAAATATATATAAATATATATATAAATAATATATATAACAATATATAAAAATAGAAAAAAATATTAATAATATATGTTATAAAAATAATAAAAAAATAAATAATAAATATATAATATTAATAATATATATATATAAATATATATATAATAAATTATAATAAAGGAAAAGTAAAAAAAAGAAAAAAAAAGAGCCGCCCGGCGGCCAGGCCAGCGGCCCAGCCGGCCGAGCCGGCCCCGCTCCGCCCCAGCGCCCGAGGCGCCTGGCTCCCTGCCGCGCCGCCTGCCGCTGCAGCGCGCAGCGCGCGCTACACCCGGGCCCCGCCGCCGCCCGACCCTCCCGGCCGCCGTACGGCCCCGCAGCCGGGCCCCACCTCCGCCGAATCACCCAGCGCGCCCACGCCCGGGACCGCGTGGCTCCGCGGCCTCCCGCCCGAGGCCCCGACCGAATCCCGCCCGACACTCCTGCCTCGACCCCAACGCCCCCGACTCGGCTCCCGTCCCGACGCCGCCCGGGCTCCCGAGCGCCCGGTCTCCCGCGCCGTAACGCCCCGTCCCGCCCCGAATCCCCACCTGACGCGCGATTCCCGCCACCGACGCGGTTACGGTTTTTCTCGATCCCTGTTGCCGTGATTCCCTCGCGCCTATAAAAAGAGACCGACAGCTCCGTAGGGTTTCCAGCCGCCAGAAAGCGCCGCCTTCAGAAGAAAAGCCGCCAGAACCAAGGTCCAGAGAGCTGCGCACAGGGAAGAAAAAAGGAGAAAAAGAAGGGGAAGAAGAGGAAGAAAAAGAGGAGGGCGCCACCGTTCGCCGGAGATCGTCGCCGACATCGCGCCACTGTCGTCGTGCCGCTGGAGGACGCATCTACTTCGTCTACGCGTCACATTTGTTCCGCGACCGTCAAGCCGTCAGATCTACGGTAGGACATGTTCCCGATGCGAATTTTTGCGATCATATTGAATCTAATAGGCATAAATTGATTTTAGTTGCACCATAAATTTTATTTCAGCAGCATTAATCCACCCTAAAACCCCCGTAAACTCATATGAACACGTATGAACTAGTCGCATCTAATTAATAAACGACCGTAGTAAATTAATTATTAAATTATGCATGCATGCATGTCATTGCATGTTGATTATTTTGTGTGCATTATGTTGAATTGTGTATGTTTTCTTGTATGTATGATCACGCGTAGAGGAACGTGCTCAAGAGGCCGCATACGAAGATTTCCAAAACCAAGACTTCGAAGCGCTTGAGCAACCCCATCCGCCGGAGCAAGGCAAGTGTCCTTGAAGCATATTGATCCTATTTTAAATTAAATGTTTTGTTTGCGAACTTGCATGCTTGTGTCAAATTGATGGGAATCCTATGGTAGGAAGTTTACTAGTTTTGTTTGACCACCCTTGTCACCTGGAATTATAGTAGAGAGTCGAGAAGGTTTTTTTTACCTTTTTGCTTCGCTTAATTAATTGGGATGGCAAACAACACTACACATTTAATTATGCATCAATGATATTCTGGTTAATGTGAACTGGTCAATACGATGGGTGATCTAAGCAAGCATGGTTATGTGGATGGGTTGGTTGTTATGGTGGTTGCTTGCCTTAGATCTAAGGACCGGTTCATGCGAGAATATGCCAGGTCAACAGTGCCACCACAAGGCCAAGTATGGGTGCGGCGTAGCTGAATAATTAGGAGCGCTGCTAGTATTGTATGGACCATTGGATGACGCGGGGAATGGGAGTCGAGGAGGACTGCCCTGGGATCCGCATGGCACACGAGGAGGCCCGTGGGTGGGAGAATAGAGATTCAAGCCTGCCGGTGAAACCTTAGTGGGCCCGTACATACTAGTAGTCCCTTTTGAAAGGCTATTTTGTGATCTCTTGGCCACACACCTACGGAAGTGTGAGATGGCACAATGGAGGTTTCTTAGTCATCGAAAGGTGACAAAATCACAAACATGTGGGTAAAGTGGTACAACCTCTGCAAAGTGTTTAAAACTATCATGATAGCCGTGCTCCCGGTTATGAGCGCTTGGATGACCTACATGATTAGAGTTGGAATTGGGATTTGGTTTATGGTTATGGTTTGGTAATGGTTATGGTTATGGATTATGGTCATGGATATGAATTTGAGTTATGGTAATTGGACATGGATAATGGTAATGTTGGTACTAATTGGATATGGTTCATGTTTTGTTAATATGATGGGATTGTTTCACATAGACATAGTATAATGCTTTTCAAATGTTTTACTGTACTTTTCAGCACTTAGCCATTATTATTGTCGTCATTTGAATTAGCCACATGTCATACTTTCCACACTTGCTGAGTACGACATGTACTCACCCTTGCAATCCCCCCCCCCCCCCAACAGCTACTGGAGACAATTGGGAGTACCCTGATGATCACGTGGAGTACTAGGTTGCGTACCGCCGTCAATCGCCTGTGGATTGGAGTCGTGCTGTTTAGTTTATTTTCCGCTGCAATTATTTAGAGTTTTATTATTCGTGAACTATTGGATTATTGTAATAAAGTACTTATTTATTAGTTAAGACGTGGTTAAATTCTGTTTATCATTTGTGAATCACTCGTGTATGTGTGTTGAACATCCTGGGCACACATATGCGTTACGCTTGGTTCATATTCGGAACCGGGTGTCACAAATTGGTATCAGAGCCGCGTTGACCATAGGACGCAAGCCTAGGTAGAATGGACACTCTAGAGCACTTAGGAACACTCTTCTAATCTGCTACTTTCGAAAAATTTTGCTGTTGCTTTGTTTCCCTTATTTTCAGCCGCAAAAAGTACTGATCGCTGCTGCGTTTTTGATAAAAATGTTCGGAAGTGAGCAATATTAAGTGCTGCTGTTTTGCTGTGTAAATTTTCGCGGAAAAAGTGTGTTTTGCCGCTGTTATGTGTGGGTAAAATTATTGTGTTGGGTGCTGTAATTTTTCTCTTTATTTTTCGTTCTTTTGGAACCGTTGCACCGCTCTTTTTCTGCCGTTTTAGCTGCTGAAATTTTCAGATTTGTATTTGGTTATTTCTTTTTTCCTCTAATGTATTCTTGTTTTCTGTAGATGGCCCGCACCAAGACAACCCCCCGTAAGTCGACCGGTGGACTTGTGCCCCCGCGTAGGTTGGCCAGTCGCTCCCCGACCGTCGACCCCCGTCACCCGGTGGTGATCCGTTCTGACGGCAGAGCCGCAGGACAACTGCGACACCGTCTCCGTGCCCTACTCCGTGAGGCTGGCTACCGTCACCACAGCCTCTCGCTCTCCTACCACACCACAGGAGTGCAGCGTCCCGACAGGAAGGAGTGGAGCTGCAAAATCTATATCTACTACGGTGACGAGTTGGTGAAGACCCACATCAGTCCTGCTTGGAGGAGCTCCCGCCGATCTGCAGAGCAGGATGCTAGCTGGGAAGCAGCCACTTTTTGGAGCCACGCCCGCCGTTTCTATCTGGAGGACACGGTGCACGCCTTCGTCCCGCAGCGTCCCAGTGGCACTGCGCGCTTCGTCTCCAGGCACGTGGAGGGACCCCTGGACCTCCCGCAGTCTCGTCAGACTGTTGACGACGTGGCCCAGCTCAGTGCCCGACTTCAGAGGGCGCAGCAGGAGATTCAGGATGGACGTGACCTCGCCCAGCACCACGAGGCGATAATCAGGAGGTATCGTCGGATCACCGACGAGGACCCGGACGACTACGAGTCCGACACCCCGATGTGGACCCCAGACTCCCCAGACCGTCGCAACGGTCAGCGTGAGTCGTCTTCTGAGGAGTCCTCTGACGAGGAGCCTTCCAGTGTGGCGTCTACCGCACCACCGCCGCCTGCTGCCTCACCACCCCAGGACCCACAGGACCCCGACGACGACGACGACGATGACGAGGACCCGGATGAGTTCCCGCTCGACGATGAGTAGTCCTCGACCTATGCCACGACTCAAGGATAGGCACACCCCCATTAGTAAATAAGAGCGATGTAGATATACTTGTGTGACCTTGAGTTGTGTTACTTCTTTTAGGATCTTTGTAAATTCTGTTTTGTACTTGTTTGAGTGCTTGTGTGCTTAGTAGAGAGTTGTGGGATGCTTCGGCAATTGTCCACATCCTCATAATATAGGTCTATATTAATAAAGGATTATTTAGGGTCACATACCTTGATGCATGTAGTTAGGACGTTTCCTTCCAAATTCTAAATCCTTCTGTCCCTACCTTTCTTTCGCCAACAGATGGTGAGAACTCGTAACCAGAGGGATGCCAACGATGAGGAGGAGCGCAATGAAGTACCTCATAACAGCCAAGGACACGCTCATGGAGCTATCAATATTGAACAACTGTTAGCTATGCAGAACCAGCTCATGCAGACCATGATACAGACCATGGGACAGCTGCAAGCTGGCAACAACAATCAGCCCCACCTGCCTCCACCGCCACCCCCGCCACATCACAACCGATTGGGAGAGTTCATGAGGACCAGACCGCCTACCTTTGCACAAGCCACAGACCCAATGGAAGCTGATGATTGGCTGAAGTCTGTTGAGAAGAAACTTGCTATTGTCCAGTGCACTGATAGGGAGAAGGTTCTCTTTGCATCACATCAGCTAGTTGGAGCAGCCGCTGACTGGTGGGAAGCTCTTTGCAACGCTCATGATAATCAGGAGACAATCACTTGGGCTGAGTTTAAACAGAATTTCCGTTCCCACTATGTACTTGAAGGAGTTATGATACTGAGGAGACAAGATTTTGAAAACCTCAGGCAAGGAAGGATGAGCGTGAGTGAGTATCTCAACAAATTCACTCAATTATCAAGATATGCCCCAGAAGACATCAAAACTGATAGTAGGAAGCAGTATCTGTTTATGAGGGGCCTCAACAATGAAATTCAAGTCCAGTTGCTCAATACTGATTATCCAAACTTCCAAAAGCTGGTTGACAAGGCTATTGTGGTTGAGAACAAGATTCGTGAGATGGAGCAGGACAACAAGAGGAAGATGTCACATCATGGACCGCAACAAGGAAGCAATGTTCGCAACCGCTATGCACCACCTGCTGCACCACACTACAACCCATCTGCTCCTGCATACCGTGCTGCTTATCCGCCCCGCCCAAATCAGCCACCGCAGCAACGCCCCGCCATGCAAGCGCCTCGCAACCCTGTGCCACCTGCGCCACGTCCTAACATGGCGGCAAATGCTCAAAACCAGATGCGCCCAAACTTCCCCAATGCTACGGGTGGTAAGACATGCTATGCGTGTGGAGAACCCGGACACTTTGCAATTCAATGCCCCAGGAGAAACAATGGACCTATGAACAATGCACCAAGGCCAAATCACCCGCGACCAAATGGAGGAGCACCACAAGGTAACCGTGGACAGCAGAATTTTGCTCGTGGCAATGTGAATCATGTCTCTACTGAGGAAGCCCAGCAAGCTGATGACGTCGTGATTGGTATGTTTCTCGCCAACTCCAACCCCGCGACTGTTTTATTTGATTCAGGAGCATCTCATTCATTCATCTCATCAAAGTATGTTGCCAAGTACAATTTGCCTATATCTCATATGAAGAAAACTATGCTAGTAAGTTCTCCTGGCGGAGAGATGAGGACAAATATAGTATGTCCGAAAGTAAGCATTAAAATAAGGGGGGTAGACTTTCTCGCGAACCTCATAGTATTGGACTCCCAAGGAATAGACATAATACTTGGAATGGACTGGCTGAGCAAGTATAATGGAGTCATTCAATGCGCCGAGAGGATTGTGCAGTTGACAAGTGGACATGGTACACGCATTGAAGTTGAAGCAGCCCAACCTGCAAGAGGGAAAGCGATGCTGAATCACGTGGAAGAAGTGACGTTGGAAAGCATTCCGATCGTTCGCGAGTACCCGGATGTGTTTCCAGATGAGTTGCCAGGTATGCCACTTGATCGTGACATAGAATTCGCCATTGAGTTGATACCCGGAACTGCACCTATAGCTAAGAGGCCGTATAGGATGCCTCCTAAGGAATTAGTAGAGCTCAAGAAGCAAATTCAAGAGCAGCTAGAGAAGGGTTTTATACGCCCAAGCTCGTCCCCGTGGGGAGCCCCAGTGCTCTTCGTAGATAAGAAGGATGGAACCTAGAGGATGTGTGTGGACTATAGGGCTCTCAACGAAGTGACAATTAAGAACAAGTACTCACTGCCCCGTATAGAGGATTTGTTCGACCAAATGAAGGGTGCCTGCATCTTCTCCAAGATCGACTTGCGGTCAGGATACTTCCAAATGAAGATTAGACCATCAGATATACCCAAGACAGCATTTCGGACACGATATGGATCTTATGAGTACACCGTCATGTCATTTGGATTGACAAACGCGCCTGCGTACTTTATGTATCTCATGAATATGGTCCTCATGGAATATCTGGATAAGTTCGTTGTAGTGTTCATCGATGATATTATGATCTACTCGAAGGATGAGAAGGAACACGAGGAACACTTGAGGCTTACGCTGCAGAAATTGAGGGAGCATCAATTGTATGCCAAGTTCAGTAAATGTCAGTTTTGGTTACGGGAAGTTTCTTTCTTAGGCCATATTATTTCCGGAGGAGGAGTATCAGTTGACCCAGGGAAGGTGAGAGATGTGCTTAAGTGGGAACCGCCACAGAATGTCAAGGAGATTCGGAGTTTCCTTGGAATGGCCGGATATTACCGCCGATTCATAAAGGATTTTTCCAAGATAGCCAAGCCTATGACCGAATTACTCATGAAAGGGAAGGCATTCCGATGGACTCAATCTTGTCAGGATAGCTTTGAAGAGTTAAAGAAAAGGTTGACAACCGCCCCGGTGTTAGTATTACCGGACGTGAGCAAGAGTTTTGATATATACTGTGATGCATCAAGACAAGGATTGGGATGTGTGCTCATGCAAGAAGGCCAAGTGGTAGCTTATGCATCGAGGCAACTAAAGAAACATGAGTTGAATTATCCTACGCACGACCTTGAACTGGCAGCCCTGGTACACGCCTTGAAGATATGGAGACACTATGTTTTTGGTCACCGATGTGAGATTTATACGGATCATAAGAGTCTCAAGTACATATTTACGCAAACGGATCTGAATCTGAGGCAACGCCTATGGTTGGAGCTCATCAAGGATTATGACGTGGGAATCAACTATCACCCAGGGAAGGCCAACTTAGTGGCCGATGCTTTGAGCCGAAAAGGAGTAAGTCATCAACTCACAGTTCGAGAGCTTCCATCCGAGTTATGCAAGGAGTTCGAACGATTGAACCTCGGATTCATAAATAAGATGGGAACGATGGAAGTCAACCCAACATTAGAGCAGGAAATACGAGAAGGACAAACAAATGACAAGGAAATACAGGAAATCAAGGAAAGGACCCAAGAAGGAAAGGAATTCAGATTTGATGAGGACGAACAGGGTACCTTATGGCTTGGAAAGAGGATTGTGGTACCAAATGTCAGGCATATTCGTGAAACAATATTGAAGGAGGCACATGACTCGCCTTACTCGATTCATCCCGAAGATGTACAAGGACTTAAAGACATGCTACTGGTGGGCCAGCATGAAAAAGGACATAGCCGAATATGTTGCACTTTGTGATGTGTGCCAACGAGTTAAAGCTGAACATCAAAGGCCAGCCGGATTGTTACAACCACTAAAGATCCCGGAGTGGAAGTGGGAAGAGATTGGTATGGACTTTATAGTTGGATTACCGCGAACTCAGTCTGGCTATGATTCAATATGGGTTATTGTGGATCGATTGACAAAATCAGCTCATTTCATCCCCGTCAAGACCACATATACCACCGCGAAGCTAGCAGAATTGTATATGGAGCACATTGTGTGTCGACACGGAGTACCAAAGAAGATAGTCTCGGATAGAGGTTCTCAATTTACCTCCAGATTTTGGCAGAAATTGCATGAAGCAATGGGAACAAGGCTGAACTTCAGTTCGACGTATCACCCTCAAACAGATGGACAAACCGAGAGGACCAACCAAATTTTGGAAGACATGTTGAGAGCATGTGCTTTAAAGCATAGGAAAAGTTGGGATAAAAGTTTGCCGTATGCTGAATTCTCGTACAACAATAGTTACCAAGCAAGTTTGAAAATGTCACCCTATGAGGCATTATACGGAAGGAAATGTAGGACTCCCTTGTTTTGGAATGAAACCGGAGAGAATCAAGTGTTTGGTCCCGACGTGTTACAAGAAATTGAAAGGCAAGTCCAAATAATACGGGAAAACTTAAAGGCTGTCCAGTCTCGACAGAAAGGTTATGCTGATAATAGGCGAAGGAATCTGACTTTTGAAGTTGGAGATTTTGTATACCTCAAAGTGTCACGTATCAGAGGTCAGCGAAGGTTTAACGTCAAAGGAAAACTGGCACCACGTTACATCGGACCATTCAAGATTCTGGACAAACGAGGAGAAGTGGCATATCGACTTGAGCTGCCGACGTATCTCTCCGATGTACACGACGTGTTTCACGTGTTGCAACTCAAGAAGTGTCTCAGGGTACCGGAAGAACAAGTGTCGATGGACGAGTTAGAACTTCAGGAGGATTTGTCCTATGTCGAGCAACCTATCAAAATTTTGGATATGAAGGAAAGGGTCACGAGAAATAAGAGGATCCGTTGGTGCAAAGTGCAATGGAAACACCATACGGAAGCCGAAGCTACATGGGAACATGAAGAAGACTTGAAGACAGAATTCCCTCATCTTTTCTCCACGCTATCGAATCTCGAGGGCGAGATTCACTTTAAGGGGGGTAGGTTTGTAACACCCTAAATTTTCGCATCATGCATTGCATACATGGTCATGCATTAAACACTAGTAGAATAAAAGAAAAATAATAAAACATATGCATATACAAATGTATGTAGCAGAAGAAGAAAAAGAAAATAATAATTATAGCCTAAAAATTGTAATAGGGAATAAGTATAAAAATAATAATAATAAAATATATATAAATATATATAAATAATATATATAACAATATATAAAAATAGAAAAAATATTAATAATATATGTTATAAAAATAATAAAAAAATAAATAATAAATATATAATATTAATAATATATATAAAAATATATATAATAAATTATAATAAAGGAAAAGAAAAAAAAGGAGCCGCCCGGCGGCCAGGCCAGCGGCCCAGCCGGCCGAGCTGGCCCCGCTCCGCCCCAGCGCCCGAGGCGCCTGGCTCCCTGCCGCGCCGCCTGCCGCTGCAGCGCGCAGCGCGCGCTGCGCCCGGGCCCCGCTGCCCCCCGGCCGCCCGACCCTCCCGGCCGCCGTACGGCCCCGCAGCCGGGCCCCACCTCCGCCGAATCACCCAGCGCGCCCATGCCCGGGACCGCGTGGCTCCGCGGCCTCCCGCCCGAGGCCCCGACCGAATCCCGCCCGACACTCCCGCCTCGACCCCAACGCCCCCGACTCGGCTCCCGTCCCGACGCCGCCCGGGCTCCCGAGCGCCCGGTCTCCCGCGCCGTAACGCCCCGTCCCGCCCCGAATCCCCACCTGACGCGCGATTCCCGCCATTGACGCGGTTACGGTTTTTCTCGATCCCTGTTGCAGTGATTCCCTCGCGCCTATAAAAAGAGACCGACAGCTCCGTAGGGTTTCCAGCCGCCAGAAAGCGCCGCCTTCAGAAGAAAAGCCGCCGGAACCAAGGTCGAGAGAGCTGCGCCTAGGGAAGAAAAAAGGAGAAAAAGAAGGGGAAGAAGAGGAAGAAAAAGAGGAGGGCGCCACCGTTCGCCGGAGATCGTCGCCGACATCGCGCCACCGTCGTCGTGCCGCCGGAGGATGCATCTACTTCGTCTACACGTCGCATTTGTTCTGCGACCGTCAAGCCATCAGATCTACGGTAGGACATGTTCCCGATGCGAATTTTTGCGATCATATTGAATCTAATAGGCATAAATTGATTTTAGTTGCACCATAAATTTTATTTCAGCAGCATTAATCCACCCTAAAACCCCCGTAAACTCATATGAACACGTATGAACTAGTCGCATCTAATTAATAAACGACCGTAGTAAATTAATTATTAAATTGTGCATGCATGCATGTCATTGCATGTTGATTATTTTGTGTGCATTATGTTGAATTGTGTATGTTTTCTTGTATGTATGATCACGCGTAGAGGAACGTGCTCAAGAGGCCGCATACGAAGATTTCCAAAACCAAGACTTCGAAGCGCTTGAGCAACCCCATCCGCCGGAGCAAGGCAAGTGTCCTTGAAGCATATTGATCCTATTTTAAATTAAATGTTTTGTTTGCGAACTTGCATGCTTGTGTCAAATTGATGGGAATCCTATGGTAGAAAGTTTACTAGTTTTGTTTGACCACCCTTGTCACCTGGAATTATAGTAGAGAGTCGAGAAGGGTTTTTTTTTACCTTTTTGCTTCGCTTAATTAATTGGGATGGCAAACAACACTACACATTTAATTATGTATCAATGATATTCTGGTTAATGTGAACTGGTCAATACGATGGGTGATCTAAGCAAGCATGGTTATGTGGATGGGTTGGTTGTTATGGTGGTTGCTTGCCTTAGATCTAAGGACCGGTTCATGCGAGAATATGCCAGGTCAACAGTGCCACCACAAGGCCAAGTATGGGTGCGGCGTAGCTGAATAATTAGGAGCGCTGCTAGTATTGTATGGACCATTGGATGGCGCGGGGAATGGGAGTCGAGGAGGACTGCCCTGGGATCCGCATGGCACACGAGGGGGCCCGTGGGTGGGAGAATAGAGATTCAAGCCTGCCGGTGAAACCTTAGTGGGCCCGTACATACTAGTAGTCCCTTTTGAAAGGCTATTTTGTGATCTCTTGGCCACACACCTACGGAAGTGTGAGATGGCACAATGGAGGTTTCTTAGTCATCGAAAGGTGATAAAATCACAAACATGTGGGTAAAGTGGTACAACCTCTGCAGAGTGTTTAAAACTATCATGATAGCCGTGCTCCCGGTTATGAGCGCCTGGATGACCTACATGATTAGAGTTGGAATTGAGATTTGGTTTATGGTTATGGTTTGGTAATGGTTATGTTTATGGATTATGGTCATGGATATGAATTTGAGTTATGGTAATTGGACATGGATAATGGTAATGTTGGTACTAATTGGATATGGTTCATGTTTTGTTAATATGATGGGATTGTTTCACATAGACATAGTATAATGCTTTTCAAATGTTTTACTGTACTTTTCAGCACTTAGCCATTATTATTATCGTCATTTGAATTAGCCACATGTCATACTTTCCACACTTGGTGAGTACGACATGTACTCACCCTTGCAATCCCCCCAACAGCTACTGGAGACAATTGGGAGTACCCTGAGGATCACGTGGAGTACTAGGTTGCGTACCGCCGTCAATCGCCTGTGGATTGGAGTCGTGCTGTTTAGTTTATTTTCCGCTGCAATTATTTAGAGTTTTATTATTCGTGAACTATTGGATTATTGTAATAAAGTACTTATTTATTAGTTAAGACGTGGTTAAATTCTGTTTATCATTTGTGAATCACTCGTGTATGTGTGCTGAACATCCTGGGCACACATATGCGTTACGATTGGTTCATATTCGGAACCGGGTGTCACAGGCGCCCCCCAAGGGGGCCGCTGGCGCCACTTCTCCGAAGCTCCAGCGCCCCCCAAGAGGGCCGCTGGCGTGACTTCTCCGAAGCTCTGGCGCCCCCACTGGCCCGTTGGTGTCACTTTTACAAGTCAAGGTGAAGGCCCCACCCACAGGTTCATCATCACTCCCGAGGTGGTCCCGGGGGCCACTATCGGTACCCTCAAGACCGGGTACCCCCGCATACAAGAAGAAGCTTCGGACCCGGCCTCCCCGCCGAGGAGAGCTCCGAAGCTGCCACGCGTCCTCCGGCTCCGGGCCCTTGCTCCCACTGAGGAGGGCTGTAGAGCCACCACGCGCCCGCCGTCTTAGGGCCCTTGCTCCCACCGAGGAGGGCTGCAGAGCCGCCACGTGCCCTCCGGCATCAAGCCCTCGCTCCCACCGAGGGGGGATCCTGAGCTCGAGTGTATCCCATGACCTGCAATGAGCCGTGGACCCCTAAGAGTAAAGGGCGGCGCGTACTGTACAGTCGCGCATTGAAGGTGCGCGCCTTTCCCGGGCGCACGATGCAGCGCACGCCCTTGTCAGGTACTGCTACGCCCAATCACATCACAGTGAAGGCACTGCAGGCCTACCCCACACCGCCAAATGGATAGCTTACGGCGACAAGACGGATGGGACATTCCCTGCCATCATCAACGACTATGCCTAGCCACTAGCGACTGACGCAACAAGACAACAAGTCTTCAAGGCGCAGTCAGAGGCAGCGTACACAAGAAGCCTTAGATCTTGTACACGATAAGATCACCCCAGGGCCACCTGTCGGGTCTCGGGGCCCACTTGGAAGCTGTCTGGCCTTGGACTATAAAAGGATTGGGCAGTTACCAACTTAGGGGGATCTTTTCTGGTCCGCTCGGACCAGACTCAGAAGGTTCTCTCACACACAGACACACACTTGAGCTATACAACACACAAACCACCGTGGAGTAGGGTATTACGCTCAGGTGGCCCGAACCACGTAAATTCTTGGCGTTCATCGTTCCCTGCGTTTGATCTTGCTAGGACTAGCCCCCAAAAATACATCAAACCTCCATGGGCTGCTTCCGAGCAGGTCCGGCAGAGGTGTCAGTTAGACACCTCGACATTTGGCGCGCCAGGTAGGGGGGATTTTCCCAGCAAAGATCTTCACTAGCAGCATGGTGAAGGTCCAAATTATGTTCGATCTCATATATTCTTTGTCATATGTACATGCACTCTCTCCTGTCTTGCACCTTGCAGAGTTATGCAATCCTATTGCTGGCGGGTATGCTTGAGGTTCCTGTGATGTATTTGAGTTCTTTGGTTGTTTTCCTGCTCGGGAGCCTATGGCGCCGAATGGCCACTCCCTTGAAAAGCTAACGCCCATGGAAGTTCCAGAGTGCACAGCCTGCTTAACCTGGTCCTACACCCTAAGCGTGTACACTTTGCTTCTTCAGTGCTAATGGCTGAGTACAGGGAGCCAGACGACACACACTCCTGAGCAGGGCGATTACCATAAACCGGATACCGTCACACTGAATTACGCACGCACCATAATCCCGGCTTGGGACCGTAAGACATAACAAAACTAAAAGCAGGAAGGGAGTAACCGACGAGCAAAATTATTTACATTATGCTTTAATTTTTTGCTTTCTTTCGCATATCGTCTGCCATATGCCCGGTTACATCTCTCTTGTCTCGTCCTAGTTGGATTTGTGCTATACTACTAAAGGTGGATCCGCATGAGGTACCTGCAATGTGTTTGGGGTCTGATGACTGTTTTCTTGGTCAGTGTCGAGGTGTGATTCTAGCAATTCTCCTGGTACTACCGTTAGCAGCCCGCGGAGTTTGTAATTCGATTGTGGGCGCGCAGAGATTCAGAACAAGATGGCAAGTTGACACGAGATTTACGTGGTTCGGGCCGCCTGAGCATAATACCCTACTCCACGGGTGTGTGTTATTGTTGTATTGAGCATCTGAGCGCTTGAGTGTGAAATACTAGAGTGTCTCGCCTCAGCTTGCGTGTCCGTCTCTGGAAGCCTCTCTCTTTGTATCGCTCGACCAGTCCTTTTATAGTACAAGGACTGGATGCTTAATACACAATTAATGTACTTAATTACCCTTAACAGCATGGTAACACCCCTTGATGGTGGCGTTATTGGTATTAAGGATCATCCGATCGTGTGTCATTGTGACGCCTGGTTCTGAAAACTGAACCAAGCTAATGCATATGTGTGCCCAGGACGTTCAACACACATACACGAGTGCAATCACAAAAGATTATACAGAAAATTACCACAGAACAAGATTAATTATCAAATTTTATTACACAACCGTATTATCCTCGAATACAAGCTCTAATGAATATTAATGACAAGTTCAACTAATGCAGTGGAAATAAACTAATTAAGCAAACTAAGCAAACTAAGCAAAAGGGATAGCGCAGCTCCAATAACACCACAGGCAAAGCTGACGGTAGACACGGCCTAGAACTCCGCATTATCGCCATTAAACTCCCAATCCTGACCTGCAACTGTTGGGGGGGGGGGGATTGTAAGAGTGAGTACATGTCGTACTCAGCAAGTGTGGAAAGTATGACATGTGGCTGCTTCAAATGACGACAATAATAATGGCAAAGTGCTGAAAAGTACAGTAAACATTTGAAAAGCAATATATTACATGTATGTGAAGTAAACCCATCATAATCATAAATAATACCATAATACTAGTACATAATTCACCATCCTCATCCATGATTCCAGATTTCATCATTTGCCAATAACCATATTCAATACCAGAAATTAATCCATAACCATCCATAACCAAACCATAACCATCCCAATTCCATATTTCCCTCTAATCATGGAAGTTGTCCAGGTGCTCATAACCGGGAGCACGGCTATCATGATAGTTTTATTTAACTCTGCAGAGTTTGTACCTCTTTACCCACGTGTTTGTGCTTTCATCACCCGTCGGCGACTAAAGAACCTCCCTTATGCCAATTACACTTCCTTTGGTGTATGTCCAAGAGATCACAAAATAGCCTTTACAAAGGGATTACTAGCCTATTTAGACCTCACTGAGGTTTCACCGGTGGCGATGTCTCCCGCAGAGCACATCTTCAACCAAGGGCCCCCTCTTGAGCCATTCGGATCCCAGGGTAGTCCCACCAATCCTCAACAAACCCAATCCGACTATCCCTTCCCCGAGCATCCACAATGGTCCAAACAGCACTAGCAAAGCCCTAATTAATCAGCTACGCCGCACCCATACTTGGCCTCGTGGTGGCACTGTAGTCCTGGCTTATTCTCGCATGAACCAGTCCTTAGATCTAAAGCAAGCAAACCACCATAACATCCAACCCATCCACATATCAGGCTTGCTTAGATCACCCATTACCATACCGTATCGACAAGTTCACATTAACAAGAATATCATTAATACATAATTAAATGTGTAGTGTTGTTTTCCATCCCAATTAATTAAGCGAAGCAAAAAGGTAAAAACCCTTCCCGACTCTCTACCATAAATTCCAGGTGACAAGGGTGGTCAAACAAAACTAGTAAACTTCCTACCATAGGATTTCCCATCAAATTGACACAAGCATGCAGTTTTGCAAACAAAACATTTATTTTAAAAACAGGATCAATATGCTTCAAGGACACTTGCCTTGCTCTTGCTGTTGATTAGGGCCAAAGCCTTCAAACTCCTGGTGCTGTAGATCCTCCGCGGTACTTTCTAGCGCAAATCCGTCTAATCCACACAATAAACATACAAGACAAGAAACACAATCAAAGAGTGCACAAATATTACTCAATATGACATGACATGCATGATTGATGCAAATGCAAGGTAGAACTTGTTACTTGATTGCTTTTAATGATAACTAACTAGTTCTAATAGCTTTTAACAAGTTTATACAGGTTTGGATTCGATTAGATCAAATTTTAGAACCAATTCAACACAATTTAACTAGAAAGATCGGACTAGTCCGCTAGGGACCGGACAAGTCCGTCCTCTGCGAGATCAGCAGATTAGGGTTTTCTTGATCGATGTGAATTTGGAGATTTGGGGTTGAATTCACGTAAGGACAAGAGAATAGAAGGTATACCAGGTGTTTAGAACTCCAACGAATCAAGAAACTTGGAGGTAACACTTGGATCTTGATGATCTAGGATTGGTGATGAACTTGGGGATGAATTGGTGATGAAGAACGAAAACTTGGTGGAGATCTTGATCCTCTTTCGTTTCCTCCTCTTCTTCTCCTTGCTTGGGATCTTCTCCTCCCTCCTTGGTGGTCGCTCCCCACGAACTAGGGTTTGGGTGGGTGGAAAAGTGGCAAATAGATGTCAAACCAAGGGGTGGGGCTGTTTATATAGAGGTGGAGGCTAGGGTTAGATGGATTTCGAGTTTTGGGATGAGTAGAGGCCGGTTTAGAGTCCCACATGGGCTCTAAAAGAGTTAGGCACGACGTACCTAGGCCCACTTAACATGAAACCCAAGAAACAAGTCGTAAAACAAAAGGTCAATTTCGGAGTCATGAAATATCGGACAAGTCCGGAAAGGACCGGACTAGTCCGAAGTTGTCCAGAGAGAAAAATCAGACAAGTCTGGCCTAAAATCGGACAAGTCCGACTTTAAACAGAGAGGAAAATGGACAAGTCCGCTGGAACACTGGACTAGTCCGGAAAAGTCCAGGGACTTAGCAAATTTCCAAGGATTCATGGAAAATCGAACTAGTCCGCACAAAATCGGACAAGTCCGAAAGTTTCCAGGGGAAGAATCGGACTAATCCGCAGCAAAACAGACAAGTCCGTTTTTAGACAGAGAGAAATCGGACTAGTCCTCAGTAAAATCGGACTAGTCCGCACTTTCCTGCGTTTTAAGTGCGGTTTTGTTCCAAATCAATTTTAAATGCTCCGAATCAATTTTAAACTCATTCCTCTTGTTGTGGGCTAATGTTAATCATGTATATGAGTGCATGTAGGGCATGATGCATGAAAATTAGGGTGTTACAGTCATTAGGATAGAATTAATGACACACAATCGAGTCTTGAAGCTTTAATTGTTCCTTAAAGATTCGAGCCGTTGGAGGTCCACCAACCTACCTGTTGAACTTGAAGGTCCGACGGTTGGACGTGTGGCAGCTTCGGAGCTTACTGTCTTGGACGAGTAGGTCCAGTGTTATTGTACACGTGTCGGTACTGGAGCTTCCCTCTGTCAGGGGTTAGGTCCGGGGGTGCCACACGGGTATCTAGTCCGGAGCTTTCCCATGTAAGGAATGTAGCTCCGGTTTTATGATACACGTGGCGCCACTAGGACTAACCATAGAAGGGAGGCAGGTTCGGTTCCGTATGACACGTGGGGACTTCGGAGGTCTTCAACTCAGGTATGTGAAGTTCCTTAGCATTCTTTGCAGTCCCAAAGGGTATCCGATACGTAGGGTACCGACAGTGGCCCCTTGGGCCCACCTCTGGGAGAGACTTTTTGGATTAAGTCATTCTGCCGGATGTGGGTCCATCTTTCGATTTCCGTGCCATGTCTTCAAGGGTTTTTGGATGTGCCGTTGGGGTGGTGGTTCGCAGTCAAACCATCGCCACGTGGCATATCCAGGATGCGGCAGGTGAGATCTGAGCGTGCGGATCTCACGCAATTGATGGTCATCGGTTCCCAATACGAAAACCGTATCGGTTCCGCGCGCCCTGTCAGGCCGCCGCCCTTGGGTTTCCTGCCTTTCATCATGACAACTGTTCGCCTGGGGTAAGGACCTCGACTTGATCGTCGGGGTGGCCCCGAGCCCCCTTGTCATTGGCAGGGTGAAGTTTTTGAACTATATCGTTGGCCCCTCTGTGGTTTCCATCCAAGCGTTGTGGGGGCTTACTTACGAAGGAAAGCGCACACCGTTTGGGGATTCCTTACGTCTTCATTTGAACTTGTGCTCGTTCCAAACTTTCGCTTGCTTTTCATCTCTCGCCCCACTGTGCTGCGATGAAGTTGGGACTCCCCAAGAGCCGCATTGGGAGCAAGAAGGAGTTGTCTAGGGTTTGGACCTACATGGGTTGGTCCAGTGACACCTTCGACAACGACATTCGCTGCGGCAAGCTTCCCTTCAAGAAGGAGCGAGCTGGAGATATGGTGTACTTCCTTGGGTACGCCATGGCGAGTTTGATCCCGCCTTTCTCCACTTTCTTTCTGATGCTGCTAGATTTCTATGGTCTGCAGCTCCACCATCTTGGCCCCCACTCAATCTTGCTCGTGGCGACTTTCATCCACTTTTGCGAGATGTGGGTGGGTGTGCCCCCTTGCGTGGAGTTGTTCCGGACTTTCTTCACTGTCTACCTCACGGGAAGAGTGATGAGTTCATCGGCTTCTACTACTTCGTGAAGCGGAAAAACTCCCCCCCTCAAGTATTTGAGGTCCTTTCCTTCCGGCAAGTGGGACGAGTGGAAGAAAGATTGGGTGGTCATCACCGTGGAGGGACACAAGAGGCTGGAACTGCCTGAAGGCCTCCCCCGCGTCGACACCGACACTTGGAGTGATGTGTCGGAGCTGTCGAGGGAGTACAGGCCCATTCTGGATAGAATCCAGGAGTGTGTCAAAGGTGGGGTGACCCACCATATGGTCTTCGGCAACTTCTTGACGAACAGGTGGGCCCTGCTGAGGGCTAGGGGGCGGACTACCTGGGCCTTCAACAGTGAGATGGACACCAACCGCATTAAGGTTGGTTTGGGCACCAACTTGAACGATGAAGCCTTGAAGATCCATCTCAAGAAGTTCCAGCCTGGGAACATCGGCTCTGGCGACGTGTCTCCACCGACAGCCTTCCTTCCTCTGAACATGATACCAGAGGAGTGCAGAGAGCTCCGGAGGAAGATGCCGCTTGTAGGTGGTTTGGAACCGGCAGATCTCCCGACAATACTAAAGAGTTAGAGGAGTTTGATGTGCGGTGTGGGCGCGCGGAGATTCAAGAAGGTGAATAGTAAATGACACAGGAGACACAGAGGTTTACGTGGTTCGGGCCGCCTGAGCGTAATACCCTACTCCACGGATGTGTTGGTGTTGTATTAGCTGTATGAGCTTGTGACGAGTGTCTATGGCACGTGAGTAGCATCACTGAACGTGTCATCGGCCTATCCTTTTATAGTACAAGGGTAGGCCGTTACAAATTAGCCTGGCCCGACATGTGGCCCCGGCGGTTACTAGTATTGATATTCATTAAACAAGTTTAATTGTCCTTAATGACCGGGTAATGGGCTTTGACAGCACCGTTACTGGTAATTAAGGTCATCTGACCTTGTGTCATTAAC
This sequence comes from Tuctoria greenei, assembly GCA_036927565.1. Classification (NCBI taxonomy): domain Eukaryota; kingdom Viridiplantae; phylum Streptophyta; class Magnoliopsida; order Poales; family Poaceae; genus Tuctoria; species Tuctoria greenei. Next base: position 304,594,003 of record JAYESD010000001.1, read on the forward strand.
ATGGTATTAATGACACTTAATCGGGTCTTGAAGTCCTTGATTCCCCTGTGAAGATCCGGAGCCGTTATGGAGTCTTCCGGAGATCAGAGGCTGAAGCTCCGACGGTTGGACACGTGGTAGCTCCGGAGCATGCTGTGGGAAATAGGATGCTCTGGAGCTACCTGACATGTGTCAGGTACGGAGCTTCTCTTGGTCTGGGGTTAAGTCCGGAGGTGCCATTTCGGTACATGGCCCGGAGCTTCCCCCTTGTGGGCGGTAGCTCCGGTTTTATAGTACAAGTGGCAACCCTGGGATTAACCATGTTGGAGAAGCGGGTCCGGTTATATCTGACATGTGGGCCTCCGAAGGTCTTCAAATCAAGTAGATGACTTTCCTTTGAGATCTTTATAACCTCAAGGGGTGTACGGTTTCCAGGGTACCGACACCGCTGTTGGACGACTTGGGCCTGATGGAGAGGCGATCAACCTCTGGGGTGGTGATCCCTAGAGCTTCAGAGGGTGGCTCCGCTCCCGCCCCGAAGCCAAGAGCTGAAGTCGTAGGCAAGGGCAAAGAGTTGGCGGAGCCCTCCAGCTGAAAGAGGAAGTTGAAGCACTCTGACCAGAGGTCCGTCAAACCTGCTCCTTCCGCAACAGCTCCTTCTCCTCGGCGGGGGAGGTCTTCAACGGCGACACCTACTCCAGCATCGGCGTCTCTCCAGAATGCCAGCTCCGGCCATGTGACTCCGGTACCAGGGCCTGCTAAGGGCTCTATGTCCGAGGGTCCTTATCAGTCGAGGGGGGCCTCAACCAAGACATCGCTGACAGTGGCAGCAAGCTCTGGGGAGCCTTCCAGAGATACTATGCCAGTGACGACAGGGTCCAGTCCTGAGCGTCCGATGAAGAGGTTTCGCGCTAGCTAGAGTGGAAGCCTTCCAAGGTAAATTTGATCTTTTACCTCAATTGATTGTTTTTGTTGTAATCATATTTTGAGTTTCTTCGTCCTTCATCCACAGGGTACCCAAAAAGGGGGTTGAAGCTCCGGTTCTTGCAACAGCGGCTGATGTTGTGCAGGCGGAGGCTTCGGCTCCAATCCCAGCGTCGCCTGAGGAGGTGTCTTAGGCCACGGCTGTCGTGGTCCTTGACCTCGAGTCATCCCCTAAAGCTCATGTGGTGGCGCCGAACCACGGGAATGAAGATGTATCAGCGGCACCAGCTCTAGAGGTTGAAGCTCCGGTTTTGGATTCTGATATGATGGACGCTCCGACATCAGTGCTGGAGGTAGCTGCACTTCCGGCCTTAGAGTCAGATGTTGTTGAAGCCCCAACGGTGGAGTCGGTGGTTGATGAATTTCCGGCGCCTCAGCCGGTTGTTGCGGAGGTGCCAGCGCCCGAAACGGTGGAGGTTGAAGCGTCGGTGCCTGTCGGTACCCTGGGAACCATACACCCCTTGAGATTACAAAGATCTCAAGGGAAAGTCATATACTTGATTTGAAGACCTTCGGAGGCCCACATGTCAGACACAACCGGACCCGCTTCTCCAACATGGTTAATCCCAGGGTCGCCACGTGTACTATAAAACCGGAGCTACCGCCCACAAGGGGAAAGCTTTGGGCTATATACCGAAATGGCACCCCCGGATCTAACCCCAGACCGAGGGAAGCTCCGGAACTGACACGTGTCTGGTAGCTCCGGAGCTACATGTTTCCCACAGTATGCTCCGGAGCTGCCACGTGTCCAACCATCAGATCTTCAGCCTCTAACCTCCGGAAGACTCCACAACTGCTCCGGATCTTCAAAGGGGAATCAAGGGCTTCAAGACCCGATCAAGTGTCATTAATACTATATTAATGACACACGATCGGACGATCTTAATTACCATTAATGGTGCTGTCAAAGCCCATTACCCGGTCATTAAGGGCAATTAAATGTGTTGAATGAGTATCAATACTAGTAACCGTCGGGGCCACATGTCGGGCCAGGCTAACTTGTAACGGCCTGCCCTTGTACTATAAAAGGACAGGCCGACGACGGACTCTAGAGGTTCAGATACGCTACACACGTTCCAGAGACGCTCGACACAAGCTCATACAGCTAATACAACACCAACACACCCGTGGAGTAGGGTATTACGCTCAGGCGGCCCGAACCACGTAAACCTTGTGTCTCCTGTGTCATTTACAATTCACCTTCTTGAATCTCCGCGCGCCCACACCGAACCACAAACTCCTCTAACACTTTAGTAGTGTCGGGAGATCTGCCGGATCCAAACCACCGACAGTTGGCGTGCTAGGAAGGGGCGCCTGAGATTTTGAGAATGGTGAACTCAGCTGCTGGATCATCCAATGGTCATCCTGCTGTTCAAGCTGTTGGGGGCAATCCCTCCAATATGCAACCACCAGCAGGGGCCTCAACGCCAGCAGGAGTCACACTACCACCACTGCCACCTCCACGAGAAAATCAAGTTGGACAACGCGATGGTGCACCGGCGTCAGTCACTGCGTCGGGAAATCATGACAACTCGGAACACGCGCTCCATGCAGCACGTGCTCTTCTCCAACGCCCACCACCTCCGGATGCATCCCGGGATGCACTGGAGCAGTGGAGAGCTGATGTGGAACATTTGGTTGCAGCAGCAGCTGACCGCATCAGCAACCAAGGTCCTCCTCCTTCAGGACGGGTCCCATCGCAGCGACGGACCTTGTCTGGTAGACTTGGTCCACACGTTTCCAACAACAGGAGACGTGCTGCCTCACAGCAAGTGACGTCATTGCCTTCCGGGGCACGACGCACTCACACGGTATCCAGACTTTCAACTCATGACCTCTGGGCGGAGCTTGATCGCCGATACCGCCAACAGGACGGCCGAGTCCATATTGAGCGTGCTCGTGAAAGACGTGAAGCTCAAGACGTTCTTGCTCCTGAAGGAGTGGGAGGAGGCTGTTCAGCCCTGGCCATGCATCTGCGTATGGTCAGGTGGCCACAGAAGTTCCGGCCTCACCTGCCGGAGAAGTTCGATGGGGCCGTCAATCCTGTCGAATTTCTTTAGATCTACTCCACTGCTATCTTGGCAGCTCGAGGAAATGAGGCCATAATGGCCAATTATTTCTTAGTGGCTTTAACTGGGACCGCCAGGTCCTAGTTTATGAGCCTTACACCCAACTCCTTCAACAGTTGGGAGGAGCTGTGCCCGCAGTTCACCGCCAACTTCGGGAGTTCATACACCCGACCAGGCACTGAACTGGACCTTTTTGCAGTCGTGCAAAAAGGGGGAGAATCCCTGTGATCATTCATCCAGAGGTTCTCTCAGGTACGAAACAATATCCCTTCTATCTCTAGCGCCTCTGTCATTGTGGCATTCAGACAGGGTGTACGGGACAAGAAGATGCTGGAGAAACTGGCGATCAAGGAGATCACCAGTGTCACGAAACTCTTCAGTTTGGCCGACAAATGTGCTAGAGCTGCGGAGGGCCATGAAATGCACTCCAAACCAACTCCGGAGGATCACAAGAAATCCTCCAAAGGAGAAGCCGCTACCTCCGGGAGTGGAAAAAAGAAGAAGAAGACCAACGGCAAGAAGAAGCCGTCGACCGATACATCCAATGTTGCAGCTGTTGCAGCTTCGGGTGGTCGGGGGCCACGCCCCGAGAAACGACCTCGACCGTCTTCTGAAGATGGTGGCAAACCCAAAGTGTGGTGTCCAATTCACAAAACGGGCAGCCACAGTTTGGAAGACTGTCGGGAGGTCCAAAACCTTGCCGAGCGCTACAACAAGCGCCAGGAAGAAGCTCCTTTCCGACAGAGGGAAGGAAAACAAAAAGTCGACGAAGCTCCAGCTGAAGAGGAGTTAGGTTTTCAGGATCCCAAAGAGGTCCTGAAGGCCGTATACACCTCCGTCAACGACGATTCTGACGTCTCCGACAACGAGCGTCGAAAGACTATGAACACCATTTTTGGTGAATCATGGGACATCACCTCCCATCGCGTCATCAAGACTATGCGTCAAGACATGGCTGCTGTAGCTCCTACAGCCAGACCGGAGCCTCATCGGAAGTGGATGGACACAGCCATCACTTTTGATGCTTCGGATTGCCCTCGAAGCATGGTTGGAGCAGGTCAGTTACCTTTGATGGTATCTCCTACCATCAATAACATCAAGCTCCATCATGTCATGGTAGACGGAGGTTCGGGGCTCAACCTCATAAGCTTCGAAGCTTTTACCAAGCTTCAGCTTCGACCTTCGGATCTCCACCCCTCCCGACATTTCTCCGGGGTAGGTTCGGGAGCCATTACCCCACTCGGAGCTATTACTCTCCCCATTACCTTCAGGACACGGGAGAAGTATCGCATCGAGAAGTTGGTCTTTGACGTTGCTCAGATCAACTTACCCTTCAATGCCATCTTGGGTAGGCCTGCCTTGTACAAATTCATGGCAGCTGCTCATTATGGCTATCTGGTGTTAAAGATGCCAACACCAGTAGGCGTTCTCCAGATCCGCGAAGATTGTACTGCCAGATTAACTGCTCTGGAAGAACTCCATGCACTTACCACGGCGCAAGAGGAGGACTCCAGGCAGGAGCAAGCTCCAAAACCCCCGAGCATTCGTCAACGAGGCTCGACATCTGCACCTCGTGTGCAGCCAAGCGGTGACACCGACATCCCCGTCAAAGTCGTCCAAATCGGTTCTGATGCCGCTCAGACCACCCGTATATCGGGAGGATTGAACGACAAATAGGAACTCGCGCTCATCACTTTCCTCCGCACTAATGTCGACGTATTTGCCTGGCAACCGTCACAAATGCCTGGGATCCCCAGGGAAGTGATTGAGCACAATCTGAAGATCTACCCCGACGCCCGGCCTGTGCATCAGAAGAATCGGAAGCAATCTGTAGAGCGATAGAACTTCATTCGACAAGAAGTGAAGAAGTTGCTCAAAGCTGGATTCATCCGAGAAGTCTTCCATCCAAAATGGCTGGCAAACCCAGTTGTTGTGCCCAAGGCCGGCGGGAATCTTTGGATGTGTATCGACTACACAACATTAAATAAGGCATGTCCAAAAGATCCATTCCCACTACCTAGAATAGATCAGATATTGGATTCCACCTCCGGGTGCGAATTACTGTGTTTCCTAGACGCATATTCTGGGTATCATCAAATCAGAATGTCTAGGGAAGATGAAGAGCATAACTCTTTCATCACAGTAGATGGATTGTACTGTTATACAGTCATGCCGTTTGGTCTCAAGAATGCAGCTTCAACCTTTGTACGAGCTATGTACAAAACCTTTGAAGAACTCATTAGAGACATAGTGGAAGTGTACGTCGATGACATCGTGGTCAAGGTCAAGAACAAGGAGTCACTCCTCGACACCTTGAAGGCTGTCTTCGATAAGCTACGGGTCACCCGCACAAAGCTAAACCCAGACAAGTGTGTCTTCGGGGTTAGCTCCGGAAAACTTCTTGGTTTCCTGGTAAGTCACCGGGGCATAGAAGTTAATCCAGTGAAGATCAAGGCCATTGAAGACATGCAGCCACCAGCCCACATCAAAGATGTCCAAAAGCTAACTGGATGTCTAGCAGCCCTCGGCCGGTTCATTTCAAGACTGGCGGAACAGGCACTCCCCTTCTTCAAGCTATTGAGGAAGTCCGGACCGTTCCAATGTTCTGAAGAAGCAGAAAAGGCATTCCAGGAGCTAAAACAGTTCATCACCACCCTACCAACTCTAGTAGCTCCGAACCCTGGTGATACTTTGTTGCTTTACATTTCAGCCACTGACGAAGTCGTCAGTGTGGTCCTGGTTGCGGAGAGACCAGAACTACCCCATACTCAGGGATCCAGACCCCTTCGGGAGGGTCCAGAGGTTCCTGAAAGCGAGTCTGGGTCGCAGCTCCCAGATTCGAATCCACAAGAAACCACTTCAGAAGACCCAGACTCCTCCGGGAGGATCCAGGTCGTTTTTGAAGAAGCTCCGAGTTCCTCCAATCAGGACCTCTTACCCACTTCGAGCAATCTTGCATAATCCCAATTCAACTGGGAATATTGCAAAGTAGGCAGCGGAATTGGCTGAATTCGATCTCAAATTCATTTTAAGGCAAGCAGTCAAGAGTCAAGCATTGGCAGATTTCGTGGCGGAATGGACTCCCTCTCCATCAAACCCTGGGGGCCCCAGTGAGCAGAAGCCGGAACACCAAGCTCCAGTCTTCACCGAGCCTCATTGGACCCTCTAATTCGACGGTTCCATGCAAAAGCAGGGGGCCGGAGCTGGAATCCTTCTCCTCGCACCAACCGGTGAGAAGGAAAAATACATGGTACACCTTGACTTCAAGGCGACCAACAACATGGCGGAGTATGAAGCACTCATCTACGGACTAAAGGTGGCACTGTCATATGGTGTCAAGCAATTGCTGGTCAAGGGAGATTCACAGCTCATCATTAAGCAAGTGAAGGGTGAATGCTCCTGCAACAATCTCCAGCTAGCTGCTTACCTCCTTGAAGTCCAGAGACTTCAGAAGGACTTCGAAGTCCTAGATCTCCACCATGTTCAGCGTGCCCATAATGCTGAAGCTGACGAACTCTCGACGAAAGCGTCAACTGGAGCTCCGGTTCCTGACGGAACTTTTGTCCGGAGGTTGTCAAAACCCACAGCTCAGCCTGCCGAACTGAGCGAAGGGGGCGAGATCAGCATCCTGAAGCTGACGGTCCCGATGGCCCTGTTACCATGGCAGCCATCAAGGGTCGTAGGTGCTGCCGGAAGCTCTGAGCAACCCAGCACGCAAGACTCAAATGCTCAAGTTAGTTCCGATGCATGGATCTCAGAGATCCGGAACTACTTGAAAGACAAAATCCTTCCTGACGAAGATGTGTCCGCTGACTGGGTAGTCAGATTAGCTAAAAGATACATGTTGGTAGAAGGGGATCTCTACCGGCGCGGTGCCAACAGCATCCTAATGCGGTGCATCACAAGGGAAGAAGGCTGCGAGCTCCTCGTAGAAATCCATGGACGCAAGTGTGGGAACCACGCGTCTTCCTGCACGTTGGTTGGTAAAGCCTTTCGGCATGGCTTTTACTGGCCTACAGCACTCCAGGATGCAACTGAGCTGGTGAAGAAATGCGAAGCATGTCAATTTCACGCAAAGCAAATTCACACACCGGCTCAGCCCCTACAAATGATACCTCCTACATGGCCTTTCGCTGTGTGGGGGATGGACATCTTGGGACCTTTCCCAAGAGCCGTCGGAGGTTACAAGTTCCTGTACGTCGCCATTGACAAGTTCACCAAGTGGCCGGAAGCAACTCCAGTTGTGACAATCAACAAGCAATCTGCTATCAACTTTTTGCAGTCCATTGTATGCAGATTTGGAATCCCAAACAAAATCATCACTAATAATGGGACCCAATTCACAAGCTCTGCATTTCAAGGATATTGCGAAGACCTCGGCATTCAAGTTTGCTACGCCTCCGTAGCTCACCCAGCAAGCAATGGCCAAGCCGAGAGAGCAAATGCTAAAATCCTTAAAGGACTCAAAATGCGCACCTACGAGCGCTTGAAAAAACATGGAGCCAACTGGATTGAAGAGCTTCCGCCCACTTTATGGGCCAACAGGACATCTCCAAACCGGTCAACTGGAGAGACACCCTTCTTCCTAGTGTATGGAGCTGAAGCAATCCTTCCTCCGGAAATCACCTTGGGGTCACTCCGGGTCCGGACCTTCGACGAGGCCACGCTGGACCAGGTCCGGCGTGAAGACCTAGACCTCCTCGAGGAGGGAAGGTGCCAAGCAGCTGTTCAGAATGCCCGATACCGCCAAGCCCTTCGACACTATCATCAGCGGCATGTACACAACCGACAGCTCGAGGAAGGCGACCTAGTGCTACGGAGAATACAATCCAGGGAAGGGTTAAACAAACTCTCCCCCAGCTGGGAGGGACCCTTCCGAGTGATTAAAGTATCCCGTCCCGGGAGCGTTCGCTTGGCTAACGAGCATCACCAGAGCAACCAAGCTCCGGTAGAGCTAGGGGGACCAGCCGTCGACGCTAAATAAAAGATGGTGAGAAGACCCCGCAAACAGAGTCTGCTGCCAACAAACTAAGTGTTGGCAAAGGTCACTGCCGGAGCTACTAAGCTCTGACACCCCGGAGGACTAACTATCGATGCTCTACGCGTTGATAAGGACTATTGCCGGAGCTACTAAGCTCCGACGATAGACAATGTCGGAGCTTCTAAGCTCCGACAACCTCAGGGGGCCTTCACTATCGAAGACTTCGGACCTACACTCTACAAGTTCGGAGCAAATGAGTCTTCAACAAAACACAATATCCTCTTGGTACATGTTCACAATCAAATTGTGTACATCTACCAGGGGGCCAAGTGAAGACAAAAGTGTTGAAGACAAAAAGTGAATTCACAAAAATTTGGGGATTTCGTTCATCTGGAGACAAGGGATTACAAAATTGAGGAAGAAGAAGAGAAAATACAAGTGAGAACTACAGAGATGGTCCTAGACCCTATGGAAGAATTGGGCGACCTTCTGGGCAACCTCCGACACGTTGGCTCGGGCAGCTTCGCCTTCTCCTTCAACGGGACCTTCAAGCACCAGGTCTAGAGGAAATTGGGAGTTCCGGTTGGTGTAGCACGTCAGCACATATTATGCGACGTTCTTCACCAGGGATTGCCCCTTAACCTCCAATTGGTCCGCGATGACATCGCCCACCTTGGAGAGTTTGCTGCCTGCCGAGCTCAACGCCTGCAACGCCAGGTCCGGCTCCAGCTCCGGATCATCCGGACGCACGGGACTAAAGCCCATCGGTGTCAGCGCATCGTTGGCCTTGCCCAGGAATTCCCAAATCTGTAGGGAGTCCGCAGTCCTTAAGCCCTTCAATTCCTCCAGGGATCTTCTGGCCGCCACCAGTTCAGAATTCTCGCAAGCGAGGCGCTCAACCTCTTTGGCGTTTTGCTGGATCTTTTCAGCAACTCGCTTCTCGAGTTTTCCGAGCTCCTCCTCCCGGAGGTGGATCTTGTTCCGCGGTCAACCAGGTCCTTCTCCCTGCCCCTCACTTTCTTCTCCCTGGCAGCAAGGGCGCACTCTTGCTCGTAGAGTTCCTGCCCTCGCACCCAGGCCTTCTCCTCTTCCTCAGTGCAGCGCTCTTCCAATTTCTTAACGCGCTCCTCTAGGCCCTTGTCAGCCAGAGCCACCTTCTCGGTGAGCTCCTCCTCCCTCCTCAGGACGTCATCCCGCATCTCTAGGAGTTTCTGCTCTTCATCTTCGATCCATTTCTCCCTCTTCTCAAGTGCCTCCCGGCGCTTGATGAGTGTAGTGTTAATGGCCTCAAGCCTTTCTTGGTGTTCATCGGCCGCACTGTTAGCTGCTTTGGTCTGCTTGTAAATCTCCCAGGATTGAGCGTCAAGGGCACGAGTCATACTCTCCCTGTCATCCAATAATTTACCCCAGTATTCCAGGCGGACCTTCTCCCACTTGATCCACTCTTTGTCATCCGCTAGCCTCGACTACGCCAGCTTGGTCTCAAAGTAGAGCCGGTTACGCCACCACCTAAGGGTTTGGCGCTCCTCTTCAAGAGCCTTGCTGTCATGGAAGAAGGCCAGTTGAACTTGACGCAGACTAGAACATGCGTTGTCAATAGATAGTGACAACGGGATAGGTTCCGGACCTGCTGGGGTCTCCTCCGCTAGTTCCAGCGGGTTTTTAGATACAAAAATTGGGTCCTACTCCACAAGAGTGGTCCCTGGGTCTCCATGTCACTAGGGCTGTCCTCCGGGATGGCCTCAGTCCCCATCGAGGAAGGTCCCGCCACCAGGTCTTCATTTGCCCCCTCAGGCAGGGGGCCAGCAACTTCACTAGGGCACTCCAGCTTAGCCGCGGGTACCTCCGGCGCCGTCACTCCCAGAGTAGGAGCTGCTTCTGGCTCCGGCCTGAGCACCTCCTCAACTGGGGGCTCGAGCGTTGACGCCTCTTCAACAACCGGCTCGGGAGCCGGAAGATCTTCATCATCAATCGGCCCTGCGGCCGGAGCTCCAACAATGACCGGCTCTGCGGCCGGTGCTTCTGAGGAAGCCAGCCCAACCGCCGGAACTTCCTCAACATTCGGCGCGCATGTCGGGACTTCAATCACCTCCGGCTCAACCGCTGGAGCTTCGACAATTTCTGGCTCTGGGGCCGGAATTACTGCTTCCTCCGGCTCAACGGCCGGAGCTTCCATCATCTCAGCACCAGGACCCGGAGCTTCAACCTTCGGGACAGGTACCGCTGGTGCATCTTCTCTCCCGAGGTCCGGCGCTACCACGAGAGTCTATGGGGATGAGTCGAGGTCCATGACCACGACAGCTGGTGCCGGAGCTGTCGCAGCTTCAGCCACCACTTGGGCGGCACCGGGACAGGAGCAGAAGCCCCCGCCCTCACAGCTTCAGCTGCTGTGGCTGAGGGTGGAGCTTCACTCCTCTTCTTGGGAACGCTGCAGATAATGGATGAAGAAACTTAAAAAATAGTTACTACAACTAAACAACTGTCCAAGGTAAAGATTAAAAATTACCTTGGGAGGCTTCCGCACCAGCTTGCGCAGAACCTCTTTCCCGAGCGTTCTGGGCTGGTCATAGCCGGCGTGGAAGCTCCGGAAGGCCCCCCAGAACTCGTTGCAACCACGGGCGTTTCCCTAGTCGAGGCCCCCCTCGATCGGGAAGAAACTCCGGACCTAGAGGCCTCAACCGGCCCTGGCGCTGGAGTTGCATGCCCGGAGCTAGCACCCCGGGAGGACCCCGCTGCGGGTACAGTCGCCGCAGTTGTAGAAGACCTCCCCCTTCGGGGAGAAGGAGCCGATGCAGAGGTGGCAGGCCTGACGAACCTTCCGTCGGCATGCTGCAGCTTCCTCTTCTGGCTCAAGGGTTCGTCCGCCGACTCCTTGCCCTTACCGACGACCTCGACCCTTGGCTTCGGGGCAGGGTCGGAGCCACCTTCAAACACTCCAGGGATCGCCACCCTGGTGGTTGATCTTCTCTCGGTGACACCAAGGTCGTCAAGCACGGGCATCTTCCGCTGGAGCTCTCTACTGAACCCTACTTCCACGTTCAGAGGAAGAAAAGCCGATGGCGGAGTCAAGTCGTCACTCTCGACATCGATGTCGTGCTGGAACTTCTTGAGGTGGAACTCCAAGGTTGTCCCCACCATGTTGGACTTCAGCCCGGTCTCGACCCGGTCGTCGTCCATCACGTTGTTGAGGGCCCAAGCGAGTTTTTCTCTCCTCTTCAGCGGTGCCCACCTGTTGACCAGGAAGTTACAAAACACCACCTGAGGGGTTAATCCCCCCTCCACGCACTGGCGGATCCTGGTCAGAACAGGGTTGAAGGCATCCACCAGCACCGGAGCTTCACTCCAGATCGTCGTGTCAATGTTGGGGAGGCCTTTGGGCAGCTCCAGCCTCTCGTGCTCCTCCACCCGGATGACTATCCAGTCCTTCTTCCAGTCATCCCACTTCCCAGAGGGAAACGACCAGAGGTACTTGAATGGGCACTTCTTGCGCTTCACAAAGTAGTAGAAGCCAAGGTACTCATTGCTCCTACCGGTGGTATGGATGGTGAAGAAGGTCCAGAAGAGTTCAATGCAGGGGGGATGCCCACCCACATCTCACAGAAGTGGACGAAGATAGACACAAGGAGAATGGAGTGAGGGCCAAGGTGGTATAGCTGCAGACCATAAAAGTCTAGCAGCATCAAGAAAAAGGAGGAAAAAGGTGGGATCAACCCCACCATGGCGTACGAGGAGAAGTACAGCATTTCGCCGGCGTGCTCCTTCTCAAATGGGAGCTCTCCCCCGGCGCGGACCAAGCGGTTGAAGAAGTCCGAGGACCATCCCATGAAGGTCCGGACCTTCTTCAGGTCACCGTCGGTCTTCAAACGGCTCTCGCGGAGACCCAACTCCATCGCAACATAGCAAGGCAAGAGAGGAAAAGCGAATCACAAGTTGGGAGTTTGAGCGCAAGATCAGATGAGAGGCGTAAAGAACTCCAGACGGTGCGCGCTTTCCTTCTTAAGTAAGCCCTCGCAACGCTTGGATGGAAACCGCAAGGAAGTCGAAGATACCGCTCAAAAATTCCACCCAGCCGATGACAACGGGGCCCGGGACAACCCCGACGATCAAGTCGAGGTTCTTACCCAGGCGAACGGTTGTCATCATGAGGCGGGAAGCCCGAAGGCGGCGGCCTAATAAGGCGCGCGGAACCGATACGGTTTTCGTATCGGGAACCGGCGACCTTCAATTGCGTGAGGTCCGCACGTCAATGATCTCATCTGCCTCGCTCGGGATACGCCACAAATCTTTGCCAACGGCACATCCGAAGACCTTTGAAGACTCAGTTCAAAAGTCACGAGGGTGGACCCACCTCTGGTGGAATGACTTCACCCAAGGGGTCTTCCCCAGAGGTGGGCCCAGGGGACCACTGTCGGTACCCTGGGAACCGTACACCCCTTGAGATTACAAAGATCTCAAGGGAAAGTCATCTACTTAATTTGAAGACCTTCGGAGGCCCACATGTCAGACACAACCGGACCCGCTTCTCCAACATGGTTAATCCCAGGGTCGCCACGTGTAATGTAAAACCGGAGCTACCGCCCACAAGGGGAAAGCTCCAGGCTATGTACCGAAATGGAACCCCCGGATCTAACCCTCGACCGAGGGAAGCTCCAGAACTGACACGTGTTAGGTAGCTCCGGAGCTACATGTTTCCCACAGTATGATCCGGAGCTGCCACGTGTCCAACCGTCAGATCTTCAGCCTCTAACCTCCGGAAGACTCCACAACTGCTCCGGATCTTCAAAGGGGAATCAAGGGCTTCAAGACCCAATCAAGTGTCATTAATACTATATTAATGACACACGATCGGACGACCTTAATTACTAGTAACGGTGCTGTCAAAGCCCATTACCCGGTCATTAAGGGCAATTAAACATGTTGAATGAGTATCAATACTAGTAAATGTCGGGGCCACATGTCGGGCCAGGCTAACTTGTAACGGTCTGCCCTTGTACTATAAAAGGACAGGCCGACGACGGACTCTAGAGGTTCAGATACCCTACACACGTTCCAGAGACGCTCGACACAAGCTCATACAGCTAATACAACACCAACACACCCGTGGAGTAGAGTATTACGCTCAGGCGGCCCGAACCACGTAAACCTCTATGTCTCCCGTGTCATTTACAATTCACCTTCTTGAATCTCCGCGCGACCACACCGAACCACAAACTCCTCCAATTTTACAACAAAACATTTATTTTAAAAACAGGATCAATATGCTTCAAAGACACTTGCCTTGCTCTTGCTGTTGATTAGGGTCAAAGCCTTCAAACTCTTGATGCTGTAGATCCTCCGCGGCACTCTCTAGCGCAAATCCGTCTAATCCACACAATAAACATACAAGACAAGAAACACAATCAAAGAGTGCACAAATATTACTCAATATGACATGACATGCATGATTGATGCAAATGCAAGGTAGAACTTGTTACTAGATTGCTTTTAATGATAACTAACTAGTTCTAATAGCTTTTAACAAGTTTATACAAGTTTGGAGTTGATTAGATAAAATTTTAGAATTAATTCAACACAATTTAACCAGAAAGATCGGACTAGTCCGCTAGGGACCGGACAAGTCCGCACTTGACGAGATCAGAAGATTAGGGTTTTCTAGATCGACGCGAATTTGGAGATTAGGGGTTGAATTCACGTAAGGAAAAGAGAATAGAAGGTATACCAGGTGTTTAGAACTCCAATGAACCAAGAAACTTGGAGGTAGCACTTGGATCTTGATGATATAAGGTTGGTGATGAACTTGGAGATGAACTGGTGGTGAAGGACGAAACTTGGTGGAGATCTTGATCCTCCTTCATTTCCTCCTCTTCTTCCTTTTGCTTGGGATCTTCTCCTCCCTCCTTGATGGTGGCTCCCCACGAACTAGGGTTTGGATGGGTGGAAAAGTGGCAAATAGATGTCAAACCAAGGGGTGGGGTTGTTTATATAGAGGTGGAGGCTAGGGTTAGATGGATTTCGGGTTTTGGGATGAGTAGAGGCCGGTTTAGAGTCCCACATGGGATCCAAAAGAGTTAGGCACGACGTCCCTAGGCCCATTTAATGTGAAACCCAAGAAATAAGTCGTAAAACAAAAGGTCAACTCGGAGTTGCGAAATATCGGACAAGTCCGGAAAGGACCGGACTAGTCCGAAGTCGTCCAGAGAGAAAATCGGACAAGTCTGGCCAAAAATCGGACAAGTCCGATCTTAGTCAGAAAGGAAAACGGACAAGTCCGCTGGAACACCGGACTAGTCCGGAAAAGTCCAGGGACTTAGCAAATTTTCAAGGATTCATGGAACATCGGACTAGTCCGCACAAAATCGGACAAGTCCAAAAGTTTCCAGGGGCAGAATCGGACTAATCCGCAGCAAAAACGGACAAGTCCGTTTTTAGACAGAGAGAAATCGGACTAGTCCTCAGCAAAACCAGACTAGTCCGCACTTTCCTACATTTTTAAGTGCAGTTTTGCTCCAAATCAATTTTAAACATGTTCCTCTTGTTATGGGTTAATTTTAAACATGTATATGAATGTATGCAAGGCATGATGCATGGAAATGAGGGTGTTACAAACCTACCCCCCTTAAAATGAATCTCGCCCTCGAGATTCGACGCGGAAGAGAAGAGATAGGGAAATTCCTTCTTGAGATCATCTTCTAGCTCCCAAGTTGCTTCTTTTTCGGTGTGGTGCTTCCATTGAACTTTACACCATCTAATGACCTTGTTCCTTGTGACCCTCTCCTTAGTTTCCAAGATTTTGACCGGTTGCTCGGCATACGTCAAATCTTCCTCTAGTTCCAATTCTTCCATTGGCACTTGTTCTTCCGGTACTCTTAAACACTTCTTGAGCTGGGAAACATGAAAGACATCATGTACATCCGAAAGATGAGCTGGCATCTCCAACTTATACGCTACTTCTCCTCTTTTGTCCAAAATCTTGAATGGTCCAATATAGCGAGGTGCGAGCTTACCCCTTATGTTAAACCTCTTATGACCCCTCATTGGTGACACCTTGAGGTAAACAAAATCTCCTATTTCAAAGGCTAATTTCCTTCTCCTATTGTCCGCATAGCCTTTTTGTCTTGATTGGGCTGCCCTCAAGTTTTCACGAATCATTTGGACTTGTTTTTCGGCTTCTTGCAACACATCCGGACCAAATACTTGAGTTTCCCCTGCTTCATTCCAGAATAAAGGTGTCCTACACTTCCTCCCATAAAGCGCTTCATATGGTGACATTTTCAAGCTTGCTTGGTAACTATTGTTGTATGAAAATTCCGCGTATGGCAAGCTTTTGTCCCAACTTTTCCCATGCTTTAAAGCACAAGCTCTTAACATGTCCTCCAAAATCTGATTGGTCCTCTCGGTTTGTCCATCCGTTTGAGGATGATATGCTGAACTAAAATTCAACCTCGTTCCCAAAGCTTCATGCAATTTTTGCCAAAACCTGGAAGTAAATTGAGAACCTCTATCCGAGACTATCTTCTTCGGTACTCCATGTCGGCACACAATATGCTTCATATACAATTCTGCTAGCTTTGCGGTGGTATACGTGGTCTTGACAGGAATAAAGTGAGCTGATTTTGTCAACCGATCTACAATGACCCATATTGAATCATAGCCATACTGGATTCGCGGTAATCCAACTATAAAGTCCATACCAATCTCTTCCCACTTCCACTCTGGAATCTTTAATGACTGCAATAACCCTGCTGGCCTTTGATGTTCCGCCTTGACTCGTTGGCACACGTCACACAATGCAACATATTCGGCTATGTCCTTCTTCATGCTATCCCACGAATAGCAAGTCTTCAAGTCTTTGTACATCTTCGTACAACCTGGGTGAATCGAGTAAGGCGAGTCATGTGCCTCCTTTAATATTGTCTCCCGAATATGCTTTACATTAGGCACAACGATCCTCTTTCCAAGCCATAAGGTACCATGTTCATCCTCGTCAAATCTGAATTCTCTCCCTTCTTCGGTTCTTTCCTTGATTTCCTTGATCTCCTCATCTGTGGTTTGTGCCTCTCGAATTTCTTGCTCCAAGGTTGGGTTTAACTCCATCATCTCCATCTTGTTTACAAACCCAAGGTTCAACCGTTCAAACTCCTTGCATAGCTCGGATGGTATCTCTCGAACTGTGAGTTGGTGACTTACTCCCTTTCTACTCAAAGCATCGGCCACTACATTGGCCTTCCCCGGATGATAGTTGATCCCCAAATCATAATCCTTGATGAGCTCCAACCATCTTTGTTGCCTTAGGTTCAGATCCATTTGTGTGAAAATATACTTCAAACTCTTATGATCCGTGTAAATTTCACACCTATGTCCAAGAATATAGTGTCTCCAAATCTTCAATGCATGTACCACAGCCGCGAGTTCCAAATCGTGCGTGGGGTAATTCTGCTCATGTTTCTTCAATTGTCTTGATGCATAGGCGACCACTTGACCTTCTTGCATCAATACACACCCAAGTCCTTGTCTTGATGCATCACAATAGATGTCGAAACTCTTGCTTACATCCGGCAATACCAAAACTGGGGCTGTTGTTAACCTCTTCTTCAACTCCTCAAAACTGTTTTGACAAGCTTCAGTCCATTGGAACGCCTTCCCCTTCATTAGCAACTCTGTCATATGCTTGGCTATCTTGGAAAAATCCCTGATAAACCGACGGTAATATCCAGCCATTCTAAGAAAACTCCTTATTTCCTTGACATTTTGCGGCGGCTCCCACTTCAACACGTCCCTCACTTTACCAGGGTCAACCGATACTCCTCCTCCTGAGATTATATGACCCAAAAATGGCACCTCTTTCAACCAAAACTGACACTTGTTGAACTTGGCATACAACTGATGCTCCCTCAATTTCTACAGTGTAAGCCTCAAGTGTTCCTCATGTTCCTTATCATCCTTTGAGTTGATCATAATATCATCAATAAACACCACAACGAACTTATCCATGTACTCCATGAAGACCCTATTCATGAGGTACATAAAGTAGGCAGGAGCATTTGTCAATCCAAAAGACATCACGGTGTACTCATAAGATCCATACCATGTCCTAAAAGCTGTCTTGGGTATGTCCGATGGTCTAATCTTCATTTGAAAGTATCCCGACCTCAAATCAATCTTGGAAAATACACAGGCACCTTTCATCTGATCAAACAAATCCTCTATACGGGGCAAGGTGTACTTGTTCTTGATGGTCACCTCGTTGAGAGCTCGGTAATCCACGCACATCCTTTGCGTTCCATCCTTCTTGTCCACAAATAGAACGGGCACTCCCCAAGGTGAAGAGCTTGGGCGAATAAAACCCTTCTCTAATTGCTCTTGAATTTGCTTCTTGAGCTCCGCTAGTTCCATAGGAGGCATCCTATACGGCCTCTTAGCTATAGGTGCAGTTCCAGGTATTAAATCAATAACAAATTCAATGTCTCGATCAGGTGGCAT
Organism: Tuctoria greenei; assembly: GCA_036927565.1. Classification (NCBI taxonomy): domain Eukaryota; kingdom Viridiplantae; phylum Streptophyta; class Magnoliopsida; order Poales; family Poaceae; genus Tuctoria; species Tuctoria greenei. The sequence continues at coordinate 304,611,496 of JAYESD010000001.1, forward strand.
ACCTGGCAACTCCTTCGGAAAAACATCCAAAAATTCACACACCACCGGAATCTCCTCAATTGCGGCACCGTCCATATGATTCAATTCCAATTGCTTCGGTGCGGTTTGAGATGCTTCAAATTCTACGGCGATCCCTTCCTCATTGGTCAACTTCACCATCTTCGTGGCACACTCAATAACTCCATTGTGCTTCCTCAACCAGTCCATACCAAGTATAATGTCCAATCCTTGAGAATCCAAAACAATGAGGTTGGCGGAGAAGTCTACCCCCTTATTCTAAGGCTTACTTTTGGACATACTATATTTGTCCTCATCTCTCCTCCAGCAGACTTAACCAACAGAGTAAACTTCATATGAGAGATAGGCAAACTATACTTGGCAACATACTTCGATGCAATGAATGAATGCGATGCTCCAGAATCAAATAACATAGTCGCGGGGTTGGAGTTGGCGAGAAACATACCAATGACCACATCATCCGCTTGTTGAGCATCCTCCGTAGAGACATGGTTCACGTTGCCACGAGCAAAATTCTGCTGTCCACAGCTTCCTTGTGGTTGTCCTCCATTAGGTCTTGAGTTTTGCCTCGGTGCATTGCTTGCTTGACCAAGGCCCGACTTAGGACATTGATGCGCAAAGTGTCCAGCTTCTCCACAAGTATAACACTTCTTAACCCCTCCAGAATTGTTGGGACGAGCTTGGTTTTGAGCATTTGCAGCAGGAAAATTAGCACGAGGCTCATAAGGCATTGGAGGCCTAGGTGCTTGCATAACAGGGCGCTGCTGCACAAACTGAGTTGGGCGCGGTGCATAACCAGGGCGCTGAGCAGGAATAGAGGAGCTGTAATGAGGCGCATTGGGCGGCGCAAGGCGAGGGCGCACATTACTTCCTTGTTGTTGTCCTTGATACGGCGCCTTCCTCTTGATTTCTTGCTCCATCTCACGGATCTTGTTCTCAACCACAATCTCTTTGTCCACAAGCTTCTGAAAATTGGCATAATCGCATTTGAGTATTTGCACTTGGATCTCATTGTTCAAGTCCCTCATGAACAAGTATTGCTTCCAGCTGTCCCGACTAACATCCTCAGGCGCATACCTTGAGAGTTGAGTGAACTTATTGAGATATTCACTCACGCTTGATCTTCCTTGCCGTAAATTCTCAAATTCTTGCCTCTTCAATATCATAACACCTTCCGGCACATAATGAGAACGAAAATTCTCCCTGAATTCGGCCCAAGTAATTCTCTCTTGGTTCTCATGAGCATTGCAATAAGAATCCCACCAATCCGCAGCTGCTCCAACTAGTTGATGAGAAGCAAATAGGACCTTCTCCCGGTCACTGCATTGGACAATAGCTAGCTTCTTCTCCACGGACTTGAGCCAATCATCCGCATCCATAGGGTTTGCGGCTTGAGCAAAGGTCAGCGGCCTAGTCCTCATAAACTCTCCCAACCGGTTATGAGGAGGCGGGGGTGGCGGTGGAGGCATGTGGGGTTGATTGTTGATATTGCCAGCCTGCAGCTGTCCCATAGTCTGTATCATGGTCTGCATGAGCTAGTTTTGCATGGCCAATAGCTGCTCGATGTTGATACCTCTCTGAGTAGATCCTTGCCCATTGTTGTTCTGAGGCACTCCATTGTTCTCCTCTTCATCATTGCCATCCCTCTAGTTGCGAGTCCTCACCATCTGAAGAAAAGCAGTAGGTAAGAATTAGAAAACGTCCCCAACTATATGCATCAAGGGATATGAAACTAAACAGCTAGCTACACTAGACTAGGTGGACATGGCAATGCTAAGGCATCCCAAAATCCTCTATTAAGCACACAAGCAAACAATATATATAGCAAACAGCACTCCAAGCAAAAACACATCGATTCCTGAGTGCTCCTATGTGCTCTAAAGTGTCCATTCTATCTAGGCTGCGTCCTACGGTCAACCTGTGGCTCTGATACCAATCTGTGACGCCCGGTTCCGAAAAACTGAACCAAGCTAACGCATATGTGTGCCCAGGATGTTCATCACACATACACGAGTGCAATCACAAAAGAGTATACAGAAAATTACCACAGAACAAGATTAATTATCAAATTTATTACACAAACCAGATTATCCTCGAATACAAGCTCTAATGAATATTAATGACAAGTTCAACTAATGCAGCGGAAATAAACTAATTAAGCAAACTAAGCTATGCAGCATAAGCGACAGGGTATGTATGCGCAGCTCCAATCAACACCACAGGCAAAGCTGACGGTAGACACGGCCTAGAAATCCGCATTATCGCCATTAAACTCATAATCTTGACCTGCAACTGTTGGGGGGGATTGCAAGAGTGAGTACATGTCGTACTCAGCAAGTGTGGAAAGTATGACATGTGGCTGATTCAATTGACGACAATAATAATGGCTAAGTGCTGAAAAGTACATAGAACATTTGAAAAGCAATATATTACATGTATGTGAAATAAACCCATCATAATCATAAGTAATACCATAATACCAAATCTGAATTCGTTACCATCATCAAAATTTCCAGATTTCACCATTGCCAATAACCAGATTCAATACCAGAAATAAGTTCATAACCAGACATAACCATTACCAAACCATAACCATCCCAATTACCAATTTCCCTCTAATCATGTAGGTCATCCAGGCGCTCATAATCGGGAGCACGGCTATCATGATAGTTTATTTAGACTCTGCAGAGTTTGTACCTCTTTACCCACGTGTTCGTGATTTCATCACCTTTCGATGACTAAAACCTCTATTATGTCGTCTCACACTTCCATCGGTGTGTGGCCAAGAGATCACAAAATAGCCTTTACAAAGGGATTACTAGCCTATTTAGACCCCACTGAGGTTTCACCGGTGGCGATGCCTCCAACTGAGCACATCTTCAACCAAGGGCCCCCTCTTGAGCCATTCGGATCCCAGGGTAGTCCCACCAATCATCAACAAACCCAATCCGACTACCCCTTCCCCGAGCATCCACAATGGTCCAAACAGCACTAGCAAAGCCCTAATTAATCAGCTACGCCGCACCCATACTTGGCCTCGTGGTGGCACTGTAGTCCTGGCTTATTCTCGCATGAACCAGTCCTTAGATCTAAAGCAAGCAAACCACCATAACATCCAACCCATCCACATTCCAGGCTTGCTTAGATCACCCATTACAATACTGTATCAACCAGTTCATGTTATCCATAATCTCATCCATGCATAAGTAAATTGAGTGGTATAGTTATTCCCATCCCAGTTGATTAAGCGAAGCAAAAGGTAAAAAGTCCATCCTGACGCTCTACCATAAATTCCAGGTGACAAGGGTGGTTTAGCAAGTCTAGTAAACTTCCTACCATAGGATTCCCATCAAATTGACACAAGCATGCAATTTTACAACAAAAAATTTATTTTAAAAATAGGATCAATATGCTTCAAGGACACTTGCCTTGCTCTTGCTGTTGATTAGGGTCAAAGCCTTCAAACTCTTGATGCTGTAGATCCTCCGCGGCACTCTCTAGCGCAAATCCGTCTAATCCACACAATAAACATATAAGACAAGAAACACAATCAAAGAGTGCACAAATATTACTCAATATGACATGACATGCATGATTGATGCAAATGCAAGGTAGAACTTGTTACTAGATTGCTTTTAATGATAACTAACTAGTTATAATAGCTTTTAACAAGTTTATACAGGTTTGGAGTTGATTAGATCAAATTTTAGAATTAATTCAACACAATTTAACCAGAAAGATTAGACTAGTCCGCTAGGGACCGGACAAGTCCGCACTTGACGAGATCAGCAGATTAGGGTTTTCTAGATCGACGCGAATTTGGAGATTAGGGGTTGAATTCACGTAAGGAAAAGAGAATAGAAGGTATACCAGGTGTTTAGAACTCCAATGAACCAAGAAACTTGGAGGTAGCACTTGGATCTTGATGATCTAGGGTTGGTGATGAACTTGGAGATGAACTGGTGGTGAAGGACGAAACTTGGTGGAGATCTTGATCCTCCTTCATTTCCTCCTCTTCTTCCTTTTGCTTGGGATCTTCTCCTCCCTCCTTGATGGTGGCTCCCCACGAACTAGGGTTTGGATGGGTGGAAAAGTGGCAAATAGATGTCAAACCAAGGGGTGGGGCTGTTTATATAGAGGTGGAGGCTAGGGTTAGATGGATTTCGGGTTTTGGGATGAGTAGAGGCCGGTTTAGAGTCCCACATGGGATCCAAAAGAGTTGGGCACGACGTCCCTAGGCCCACTTAACGTGAAACCCAAGAAACAAGTCGTAAAACAAAAGGTCAACTCGGAGTTGCGAAATATCGAACAAGTCTGGAAAGGACCGGACTAGTCCGAAGTCGTCCAGAGAGAAAATCGGACAAGTCTGGCCAAAAATCGGACAAGTCCGATCTTAGTCAGAAAGGAAAACGGACAAGTCCGCTGGAACACCGGACTAGTCCGGAAAAGTCCAGGGACTTAGCAATTTTTCAAGGATTCATGGAATATCGGACTAGTCCGCACAAAATCGGACAAGTCCGAAAGTTTCCAGGGGCAGAATCAAACTAATCCGCAGCAAAAACGGACAAGTCCGTTTTTAGACAGAGAGAAATCGGACTAGTCCTCAGCAAAACCGGACTAGTCTGCACTTTCCTACATTTTTAAGTGCGGTTTTGCTCCAAATCAATTTTAAACCTGTTCCTCTTGTTATGGGTTAATGTTAAACATGTATATGAATGTATGCAAGGCATGATGCATGGAAATGAGGGTGTTACAAAGATGCGTGGTTCCCACACTCGCCTCCATGGATTTTTGCGAGGAGCTCGCATCCTTCTTCCTTTGTAATGCACCGCATTAGGACGCCGTTAGCACCGCGCCGGTAGAGATCCCCTTCTACCAACGTGTATCTTTTAGCCAGTCTGACTATCCGGTCAACGGATACATTATCTTCAAGAAGGAAGTTATCTTTCAAGTAGCTCCGGATCTTCGAGATCCATGCATCGGAGCTAGCTTGAGTATTTGATTCTTGCGTACTGGGTTGCTCAGAGCTTCCGGCAGCACCTACGACCCTTGATGGCTGCCATGGTAACAGGGCCATCGGGACTGCCAGCTTTGAGGTGCTGGTCTCACCCCCTTCGCTCAGTTCGGCAGGCTGAGCTATAGGTTTAGACAACCTCCGGACAAAGATTCCGTCGGGAGCCGGAGCTCCGGTTGACACTTTCATCGAGAGTTCGTCATCTTCCGCGTTACGGAGACGCTGGACATGGTGGAGGTCCAGGACTTCGAAGTCCTTCTGAAGCCTCTGGGCTTCAAGGAGATAAGCAGCTAGTTGGGGATAGTCCCAGGAGCATTCACCCTTCACTTGTTTAATGATGAGCTACGAATCTCCCTTGACCAACAACTGCTTCACACCATATGATAGTGCCACCTTTAGTCCATAAATGAGTGCTTCATACTCTGCCATGTTGTTGGTCGCCTTGAAGTCAAGGTGCACCATATATTTAACCTTCTCCCCGGTCGGAGCGAGAAGAAGGACTCCAGCTCCGGCCCCCTGCTTCTGCATGGATTCGTCGAAGTAGAGAGTCCAGTGAGGCTCGGTGAAGACCAGAGCCTTGAGTTCCGGCTTCTGCTCATTGGGGCCCCCAGGGTTTGGTGGAGAGGGGGTCCACTCTGCCACAAAGTCCGTCAATGCCTGACTTTTGATTGCTTGTCTTGGGACGAATTCAAGATCAAACTCGGCCAATTCCGCTGCCCACTTTGCAATGTTTCCATTGGAGTTGGGATTATGCAAAATCGCTCGCAGTGGATATGAGGTCACCACTAAGATCTTGTGAGCTTGGAAATAGTGTCGGAGCTTCCTGGAAGCAATAAGAACTACGTATAGCAGTTTATGTACTTCCAGGTACCGTGTTTTGGCGTCGTGGAGTACTTCACTGATGAAGTACACTTGTCGTTGGACTGTCCGGACCCTCTCGTAGGGGCCCGAAGCTTCCTCCTCATCGACCCGGACCCTCCCGGAGGGGTCCAGACCTTCTTCGGGGACCTCTGGGTCCTTGTTAGAGGAACCCGGAGCTTCTTGAGGAGTGACTTGGACCCTCCCAGGGGGGTCCAGCTCTTCTTGCTCAACAAGAGTAACTCCTTGTTGACCCAAGTCTGGGGGCTGGGACCCAGACTCGCCTTCAGAAACCTCCTGACTCTCCCGGAGGGGTCTTGATTCCTGAGCTTGTAACGGTTCTGGTCTCTCCGCAACCAGGACCATGCTGACGACTTCAGCAGTTGCCGAAATGTAAAGCAGTAGAGGCTCACTAGGATTCTAAGGTATCAAGGTTGGTAGAGTGGTGAGGAGCCGATTCAGCTCCTGGAACGTCTTTTTTGCTTCTTCAGGCCATTAGAATGGTCCGGACTTCCTAAATAGCTTGAAGAAGGGTAGTGCCCGTTCCACCAGTCTTGAGATGAACCGGCTGAGGGCGGCTAGACATCCAGTCATATTCTGAACGTCCTTGATTTGGGCTGGCGGCTGCATATCTTCAATGGCTTTAATCTTCGCCGGATTTGCCTCTATGCCTCGGTGGTTTACCATGAAACCAAGAAGCTTTCCGGAGCTAACCCAGAAGACACATTTGTCTCGGTTCAACTTCGTGCGAGTGACTCGCAACTTGTCGAAGATAGTTTGCAAGGTGTCAAGAAGTGACGCTTTGTCCTTAATCTTGACGACGATATCATCGACATACACTTCCACTACGTCTCTGATGAGCTCTCCAAAAGTTTTGTACATAGCTCGTCCAAATGTTGAAGTTGCGTTCTTGAGACTAAATGGCATGGCATTATAACAATGCAATCCATCTACTGTGATGAAGGACGTATGTTCCTCATCTTCCCTAGACATTCTGATTTGATGGTACCAAAAATATGCGTCTAGGAAACACGGTAATTCACACCCGGAGGTGGAATCCACTATCTGATCTATTCTAGGTAGTGGGAATGGATCTTTTGGACATGCCTTATTCAGTGTAGTGTAGTCGATACACATCCGAAGCTTCCCGCTAGCCTTGGGTACAATGACTGGGTTTGCCAGCCATTTTGGGTGGAAGACTTCTCGGATGAATCCAGCTTCGAGCAACTTCTTCACTTCTTGTCGTATGAAGTTCTGTTGCTCTACTGATTGCTTCCGAAGCTTCTGATGTACAGGCCGAGCGTCAGGGTAGATCTTCAGATTATGCTCGATCACTTCCCTAGAGATCCCAGGCATTTGTGACGGTTGCCAGGCAAACACGTCAACATTAGCCCGGAGGAAAGTGATGAGCGTGAGTTCTTATTTGTCATTCAGACCTCCCGATATACGGGTGGTCTAAGCAGCGTCGGAACTGATTTGGACGGCTTCGACAGGAATGTCGGTGTCGCCGCTTGGCTGCACGCGAGGTACGGAGGTTGAGCCTCGATGACGAATGCACGGAGGTTTCGGAGCTTGCTCCTTTCTAGATTCTTCTTCCTACGTTGTGTCAAGCGCGTGAAGTTCTTCCAGAGTTGTCACTCCGGCGGTGCGATCTCCACAGATCTGGAGAACACCAGCTGGTGTCGGCATCTTCAATACCAAGTAGCCATAATGAGCAGCAGCCATGAACTTGTATAAGGCTGGCCTGCCCAGAATGGCGTTGAAGGGTAATTTGATCTGAGCAACGTCATAGACCAACTTCTCAGAGTGATAATTCTCCCGAGTCCCAAAGGTTACGGGGAGAGTAATGACACCAAGTGGGGTTATGGCCCCCGGACCTACTCCGAAGAAAGGTCGGGAGTGGCGAAGGTCCGAAGGTCGGAGCTGAAACTTGAAGAAAGCTTCATAGCTTATGAGGTTCAACCCCTAACCTCCGTCTACCATCACGTGGTGGAGTTGGATGTTGTTGATGGTCGGAGATACCATCCATGGGAGTTGGCCAGCTCCGATCATATTCCGAGGGCAGTCTGATGCGTCGAAAGTGATGGCAGTATCCATCCACTTCCGGTGCGGCTCCGCCCTGGTGGTGGGAGCCACCGAGGCCATGTCCCGCCGCATGGTCTTGTGGACGCGGCGGGAGGTAATGTCCCACGAACCACCAAAGCTGGTGTTCATGGTTTTCTGACGTTCATTGTCGCCGACGTCGGAGTCGTTGTCGACGGAGGTGTAAACAGCCTTCAAGACATTTTTAAGGTCCTTAAAGCCTAACTCCTCTTCAACCGGAGCTTCGTCGATTTTTTGCTTTCCTCCCTTTGTCGGAAAGGAACTTCTTCCCGACGCTTGTTGTAGCGCTCAGCAAGGTTCTGGATCTCTCGGCAGTCTTCCAGGTTGTATTTGTTTGACTTATGTATAGGACACCACAATTTGGAGTTGTCGACGTCTTCAGATGACGGCCGAGATCGTTTCTCTGGGTGTGGCCCCCGGCCACCCGGAGCTGCAGCAGCTGTAGTAGTAGGTGTGCCGGCCGACGGCTTTTTCTTGCTGTTGGACTTTTTCTTCTTTTTGCCACTCCTGGAGGTAGTGGCTTCACCCTTGGAGGATTTTTTTTGTTATCCTATGGAGGTGGTTTGGAGTGCATTTCATGGCCTTCTGCAACTTTGGCACACTTGTCTGCCAAGCTAAAGAGCTCTGTGACGCTGGTGATCTCCTTGATCGCCATCTTCTCTAACATCTTCTTGTCTCGTACACCCTGTCTAAATGCCACAATAACAGAGGCATTGGAGATAGAAGGAATAGTGTTTCATACCTGAGAGAACCTCTGGATGAAGGAATGCAGGGATTCTCCCCCTTCTGCATGACAGCAAAAAGGTCCAGTTCAGTGCCTGGTCGGGTGTATGAACTCTCGAAATTGGCGGTGAACTATTGGCACAGTTCTGCCCAACAATTGATGGAGTTGGGCGGAAGACTCATGAACCAGGACCTGGCGGTCCCAGTTAAAGCCACTGGGAAGTAGTTGGCCGTTACGGTCTCATTACCTCTAGCCACAAGGATTGCAGTGGAGTAAATATGGAGAAACTCCGCGGGATTGACAGTCCCGTCAAATTTCTCTGGCAGGTGAGTCCGAAACTTTTGTGGCCATCTGACCATGCGTAAGTTCGTGGCCAGGGCGGAACAGCCTCCTCCTACACCCTCAAGAGCAGGACTGTCTCGAGCCACTCGCCTTTCACGAGCACGCTCGATATGGACATGGCCGTCCTGTTGACGGTAACGGCGATCAAGATCTGCTCGGAGGTCATGAGTTGAAAGCCTGGTTACCGTATGGGTGCGTCGCGCCCTGGAAGGCAGCGACGTCACTTGTTGAGACGCAACACACCTCCTATTTTGGGAAGCGTGCATACCAAGTCTGCCCGACACAGTCCGATGCTGCGATGGGGCTCGCCCCAAGGGGGGAGGACCTTGGTTGCTGATGCGATCGGATCCTACTGCAACCAAATGTTCTACATCAGCCCTCCACTACTCCATTGCACCCTGAGATGCGCATGGAGGTGGTGGGCATTGGAGAAGAGCATGCGCTGCATGGAGCACGTGTTTAGGATTGTTGTTATTCGCCGATGCGGTGACCAACGCAAAAGCTCTGTCTCGCAGTCCAGCTTGATTTGCTGGTGCAGACGGTGGCGGCAGAGGCATGACTCTTGCTAGAGCTGCGGCACCTGCTGGTTGTTGCACGTTGGAGGGATTGCCTCCAGCAGGTTGCGCAGCAGAGTTGCCATTGGACAATACAGCTGTAGAGTTCATCATCTTCGAATCTCGGGCACCCCCCTTCCTGGCGCGCCAACTGTCAGGGTATTTTTCCGGCAATTCTCCCGATACTACCATTTGTAGCTCGCGGAGTTTGTAGTTCAGTATTGGGTGCGCAGAGATTCCAAAGAGTATGGCAAATGAACACAAGAATTTACATGGTTTGGGCCGCCTGAGCGTAATACCCTACTCCACGGGATGTGTAGGTGTTGTATTGAGCGTCTAAGAGTCTAGAGCTTCTAGAGAGTCTCTAGTCCAGAGATCGTGCCAGAGAGTCCCTTTGTGTATCATCGACCAATTCTTTTATAGTACAAGGACTGGTCGTTACACCGTTAGCCTAGCCCGACATGTGGACCTTGCGGTTACTGATGTTTAATACATAATTAATGAGATTAATTACCCTTAATAGCGTGGTATCGGTACTTGACAATGCCGTTACTGGTATTAAGGGCCTTCTGATCGTGTGTCATTAATATAGTATTAATGACACTTAATCAGATCTTGAAGTCTTTGATTACCCTTTGAAGGTCTGAGCCGTTGGGGGTTCACCAGCCTGATTGTTGAGATTGAAGGTCCGGCGGTTTGGACACGTGATAGCTTCGGAGCTATTCGTCTAGGACGGGTAGGTCCGGTGTAGATGTACACGTGTCGATACCGAAGATTCCCACTATCGGGGGTTAGGTCCGGGGGTGCCGCACACGTGTTTAGCTCGGAGCTATCCCATGTGTAGGATGTAGGTCCGGTTGCAGTGTTCACGTGGCAGCACCGGGACTAACCATAGATGGGAGGCAGATCTGGTCCTGTCGGTACCCTACGTACCGGATACCCCTTGGGATTACAAAGATCACAAGGAAACTCCATCTACCAGATTTGAAGACCTCCGAAGGCCCCACATGTCAGGAGTAACCGGACCTGCTTCCCCGACATGGTTAGTCCCAGGGCCGCCACGTGTATCATAAGACCGGAGCTATCGCCCACACATGAGAAAGCTCCGGACGGAATACCAGTATGGCACCCCCGGACCTAACCCCAGAGAGAGGGAAGGTCCGGTACTGACACGTGTCCAACAGCACCGGACCTACCCATCCACGACGATAAGCTCCAGAGCTGCCATGTGGCTGAACCAACGGCTCCAGACCTTCTAGGAGCAATCAAAGACTTCAAGACCCGATTAAGTGTCATTAATGTCATATTAATAACACATGATCGGATGGCCCTTAATACCAGTAACGACACTGTTAAGGCCCGTTACCAGGATATTAAGGGTAATTAACCTCATTAATTGTGTATCAAGTATGTGTAACTGCCGGGGCCACATGTCGGGTAAGGCTAACGGTGTAACGACCAGTCCTTGTACTATAAAAGGACTGGTCGATGATACACAAGGGATCTCTCTCCAGACCTCTTCTGGACTCCCTGACCTAGACGAGCTTCTTCTTCTGGAGCTTCTTCTAGAGTCACACGCTCAATACAACACTAACACACCCCGTTGAGTAGCGTATTACGCTCAGGCAGCCCGAACCACGTAAATCTTTGTGTCCACTTGTCTTTCACCTTCTTGAATCTCTGCGCGCCCATTACCGAACTACAACTCCTCGATCTACCAACAGTAGTGTCAGGAGATCTGCCGGATCCAAACACCGACAGTTGGTGCGCCAGGTAGGGGGGGGGGGGCGCCCGAGATTTCAAAGATGGTGAACTCAGCTGCTGGATCATCCAACGGCAATCCTGCTGTTCAACCTACTGGGGGCAATCCCTCCAACATGCAGCAACCAGCAGGTGCCATGGCTCCAGCAGGAGTGATGCCTCCACCGCCACCGCCTGCACCAACAAATCAAGCTGGGTAGCGTGACGGTGCATCGGTGTCGGTCACCGCATCGGCGAATAACAACAACCCTGAGCACGCGCTCCATGCAGCGCGTGCTCTCCTTTAACGTCCACCACCTCCAGGTGCATCCAAGGGTGCAATGGAGCAGTGGAGGACTAACGTGGAACACCTGGTTGTAGCAGCAGCCGACCGCATCAGCAACCAAGGTCCTCCCGCTTCGGGGCGGGCCCCATCGGAGCGTCGTACTGTGTCGGGCAGACTTGGTCCACACACTTCCCAAAACAGGAGGCGTGCTGCATCTCAGCAAGTTATGTCGCTACCTTTCGGGACGTGACGCACTCATACGGTAACCAGGCTTTCAACTCATGACCTCCGGGCGGAGCTTGATCGCCGTTACCATCAACAGGACAGCCGTGTCCATATCGAGCATGCTCGCGAAAGGCGAGAGGCTCGAGACAGTCCTGCTCCCAAGGGAGTAGGAGGAGGCTGTTCTGCCCTGGCCAGGCACCTACGCATGGTCAGATGGCCACAAAAGTTCCGGCCTCACCCGCTGGAGAAATTTGACGGGACTGTTAATCCTGCTGAGTTTCTCTAGATTTACTCCACCGCAATCCTTGCGGCCGGAGGTAATGAGGTCGTAATGGCCAACTACTTCCCAATGGCCTTGACTGGGACCGTCAGGTCCTGGTTCATGAGCCTTCCTCACAACTCCATCAATAGTTGGGAGGAATTGTGCCAATAGTTCACCGCCAATTTCGGGAGTTCATACACCTGACCAGGCACTGAACTGGACCTTTTTGTTGTCGTGCAGAAAGGGGGAGAATCCCTGCGCTCATTCATCCAGATGTTCTCCCAGGTACGAAACACTATTCCTTCTATCTCTAGCGCACCTGTTATTGTGGCATTTAGACAGGGTGTACGAGATAAGAAGACGCTGGAGAAGCTAGCGATCAAGGAGATCACCAGCATCATGGAGCTCTTCAGCTTGGCAGACAAGTGTGCCAAAGCTGCAGAGGGCCGTGAAATGCACTCCAAACCACCTCCGGAGGATGGTAAAAAATCCTCCAAAGGCGAAGCCACTACCTCTGGGAGTGGCAAAAAGAAGAAAAATTCCAACGGCAAGAAGAAGCCGTCGGCTGGCACATCTACTGCTGCAGCTGCTGCAGCTCCGGGTGGCCGGGGGCCACGCCCCGATAAACGACCTCGGTCGTCCTCTGAAGACGGTGGCAACTCCAAAGTGTGGTGACCTATTCACAAGTCGAATAGCCACAACTTGGAAGACTGCCAGGAGGTCCAAAACCTTGTCGAGCGCTACAACAAGCGTCGGGAAGAAGTTCCTTTCCGTCAGAGGGAAGGAAAACAGAAAGTCGATGAAGCTCCGACTGAAGAGGAGTTAGGCTTTCAGGACCCTAAAAAGGTCCTGAAGGCTGTTTACACCTCCGTCGATGATGACTACGACGTCTCCGACAATGAGCGTCGGAAGACCATGAACACCATCTTTGGTGGTTCGTGAGATATCACCTCCCGCTGTGTCCTCAAGACCATGCGGCGGGACATGGCCTCAGTAGCTCCTACAGCCAGGGCGGAGCCTCATCGAAAGTGGATGGACACCACCATCACTTTTGATGCTTCAGACTTCCAGCGGAACATGATCGGAACTGGTCAACTACCTTTGTTGGTATCTTCGACCATCAATAACATTCAACTCCACCATGTAATGGTGGACGGAGGTTCGGGGCTGAACCTCATAAGCTTCAAAGCTTTCGTCAAGCTTCAACTCTGACCTTCGGACCTTTGTCCCTCCCGACCTTTCTCCAGACTAGGTCCAGGGGCCATAACCCCACTCGGTGCCATTACTCTCCCCGTGACCTTCGGGACTCAGGAGAATTATCGCACTAGGAAGTTGTGTAACACCCTAAAATTTCGCATCATGCATTGCATACATGGTCATGCATTAAACACTAGTAGAATAAAAGGAAGATAATAAAACATATATATACAAATGAATGTAGCAAAAGAAGAAATAGAAAACAATAATTATAGCCTAAAACTTGTAATAGGGAATAAGTATTAAAATAATAATAAAGATATATATAAATATATATATAAATAATATATATAACAATATATAAATAAGTATTAAAATAATATATGTTATAAAAATAATAAATATATAATATTAATAATATATATATAAAAATTTAATATATATAATAAATTATATAATAAAAGAAAAGGAAAAAAAAGAAAAAAAAAGGCAACCCGGCGGCTAGGCCAGCGGCCCAGCCAGCCGAGCCACCCCGCGCGCCGAGCCGGCCGCGCGCGCCAGCCCCGAGGCGCCCCCACCCGCCGCCTGCCGCTGCAGCGCGCCCGGGCCCCGGTCCGCCCCCCCCCCCCCCCCCCCTGACGCGATGCGCCGACCGCGCCTGCGCCTGGGGCCCGCCTCCGCGACCTCCCGCTCCCGCTGGACTCCCTCCCGCGTCCGACTCCCCTGCCGCGAATCCTGCCCGTACCGAGTCGGTACTATCCCGCCGCCCCTATAAATAGGACCGAGGCCCTAGGCTTTTTCCCCACGAACCAGCAGCCGCCAGCAGAGAAGAAAAAGCCGCCGGAACCAAGGTCCAGAGAGCTGCGCCCAGGGAAGAAAAAAGGAGAAAAAGAAGGGGAAGAAGAGGGAGAAAAAGAGGAGGGCGCCATCGTTCGCCGGAGATCGTCGCCGACATCGCGCCGCCGTCGTCGTGCCGCCGAAGGACTGCTGCGCCATCCACTTCGTCTACGCGTCGCATTTGTTCCGCGACCGTCAAGTCGTCAGATCTACGGTAGGACATGTTCCCGGTGCGAATTTTTGCGATCATATTGAATCTAATAGGCGTGAATTGATTTTAGTTGCACCATAAATTTTATTTCAGCAGCATTAATCCACCCTAAAACCCCCTTAAACTCATATGAACATGTATGAACTAGTCGCATCTAATTAATAAACGACCGTAGTAAATTAATTATTAAATTGTGCATGCATGCATGTCATTGCATGTTGATTATTTTGTGTGCATTATGTTGAATTGCATATGTTTTCTTGTATGTATGATCACACGTAGAGGAACGTGCCCAAGAGGCCGCATACGAGGATTTCCAAAACCAAGACTTCGAAGCGCTTGAACAACCCCATCCGCCGGAGCAAGGCAAGTGTCCTTGAAGCATATTGATCCTATTTTAAATTAAATGTTTTGTTTGCGAACTTGCATGCTTGTGTCAATTTGATGGGAATCCTATGGTAGGAAGTTTACTAGTTTTGTTTGACCACCCTTGTCACCTGGAATTTATGGTAGAGAGTCGGGAAGGGTTTTTACCTTTTTGCTTCGCTTAATTAATTGGGATGGCAAACAACACTACACATTTAATTATGCATCAATGATATTCTGGTTAATGTGAACTGGTCAATACGATGGGTGATCTAAGCAAGCATGGTTATGTGGATGGGTTGGTCGTTATGGTGGTTTGCTTGCCTTAGATCTAAGGACCGGTTCATGCGAGAATATGCCAGGTCAACAGTGCCACCACAAGGCCAAGTATGGGTGCGGCGTAGCTGAATAATTAGGAGCGATGCTAGTATGATATGGACCATTGGATGGCGCGGGGAATGGGATTCGAGGAGGATTGCCCTGGGATCCGCATGGCACACGAGGGGGCCCGTGGGTGGGAGAATAGAGATTCAAGCCTGCCGGTGAAACCTTAGTGGGCCCGTACATACTAGTAGTCCCTTTTGAAAGGCTATTTTGTGATCTCTTGGCCACACACCTACGGAAGTGTGAGATGGCACAATGGAGGTTTCTTAGTCATCGAAAGGTGATGAAATCACAAACATGTGGGTAAAGTGGTACAACCTCTGCAGAGTGTTAAAAACTATCATGATAGCTGTGCTCCCGGTTATGAGCGCCTGGATGACCTACATGATTAGAATTGGGATTTGGGATGGTTATGGTCTGGTAATGGTTATGGTCTGGTAATGGTTATGGTCTGGTAATGGTTATGGTTGGTTAATGGTTATGGTTGGTTTATGGTTATGGTTGGTTTATGGATTATGGACATGGATAATGGTAATGTTGGCAATAATTAGATATGGTTTATATTATGTTAATATGATGGTTATGATAGGATTTGTTTCACATAGACATAGTATAATGCTTTTCAAATGTTTTACTGTACTTTTCAGCACTTAGCCATTTATTACATTTGTCATTTGAATAAGCCACATGTCATACTTTCCACACTTGCTGAGTACGACATGTACTCAGCCTTGCAATCTCCCCCCCAACAGCTACTGGAGACAATTGGGAGTACCCTGAGGATCACGTGGAGTACTAGGTTGCGTACCGCCGTCAATTACCTGTGGATTGGAGTCGTGTTGTTTAGTTTATTTTCCGCTGCAATTATTTAGAGTTTTATTATTCGTGAACTATTGGATTATTGTAATAAAGTACTTATTTATTAGTTAAGACGTGGTTAAATTTTGTTTATCATTTGTGAATCACTCGTGTATGTGTGATGAACATCCTGGGCACACATATGCGTTACGCTTGGTTCATATTCGGAACCGGGTGTCACAAATTGGTATCAGAGCCGCGTTGACCGTAGGACGCAAGCCTAGGTAGAATGGACACTCTAGAGCACTTAGGAACACTCTTCTAATATGCTATTTTCGAAAAATTTTGCTGCTGTTTTGTTTCCTTTATTTTCAGCGCCAAAAAGTACTGATCGCTGCTGCGTTTTTGATAAAAAATTTCGGAAGTGAGCAATATTAAGTGCTGCTGTTTTGCTGAGTAAATTTTCGCGAAAAAGGTGTGTTTTGCTGCTGTTATCTGTGGGTAAAATTATTGTGTTGGTTGCTGTATTTTTTCTCTCTATTTTTCGTTCTTTTGGAACCGCTGCACCGCTCTTTTTCCGCCGTTTTAGCTGCTGAAATTTTCAGATTTGTATTTGGTTATTTCTTTATCCCTCTAATGTATTCTTGTTTTCTGTAGATGGCCCGCACCAAGACAACCCCCCGTAAGTCGACCGGTGGACTTGTGCCCCCGCGTAGGTTGGCCAGTCGCTCTCCGGCCGTCGACCCCCGTCACCCCGTGGTGATCCGTTCTGACGGCAGAGCCGCAGGACAACTGCGACACCGTCTCCGTGCCCTACTCCGTGAGGCTGGCTACCGCCACCACAGCCTCTCGCTCTCCTACCACACCACTGGAGTGCAGCGCCCCGGCAGGAAGGAGTGGAGGTGCAAAATCTATATCTTCTACGGTGACGAGTTGGTGAAGACCCACAGCAGCCCCGCTTGGAGGAGCTCCCGCCGATCTGCAGAGCAGGATGCTAGCTGGGAAGCAGCCACTTTTTGGAGCCACGCCCGCCGTTTCCGTCTGGAGGACACGGTGCACGCCTTCGTCCCGCAGCGTCCCAGTGGCACTGCACGCTTCGTCTCCAGGCACGTGGAGGGACCCCTGGACCTCCCGCAGTCTCGTCAGACTGTTGACGACGTGACCCAGCTCAGTGCCCGGCTTCAGAGGGCGCAGCAGGAGATTCAGGATGGACGTGACCTCGCCCAGCGCCACGAGGCGATAATCAGGAGGTATCGTCGGATCACCGACGAGGACCCGGACGACTACGCGTCCGACACCCCGATGTGGACCCCAGACTCCCCAGACCGTCGCAACGGTCCGCGTGAGTCATCCTCTGAGGAGTCCTTTGACGAGGAGCCTTCTAGTGTGGCATCTACCGCACCACCGCCACCTGCTGCCTCACCACCCCAGGACCCCGAGGACCCCGACGACGACGACGACGACGACGAGGACCCGGATGAGTTCCCGCTCGACGACGAGTAGTCCTCGACCTATGCCACGACTCAAGGATAGGCACACCCCCATTAGTAAATAAGAGCGATGTAGATATACTTGTGTGACCTTGAGTTGTTTTACTTCCTTTAGGATCTTTGTAAATTATGTTTGGTGCTTGTTTGAGTGCTTGTGTGCTTAGTAGAGAGTTGTGGAATGCTTCGGCAATTGTCCACATCCTCATAATATAGGTCTATATTAATAAAGGATTATTTAGTGTCACATACCTTGATGCATATAGTTGGGACGTTTCCTTCCAATTTCTAAATCCTTCTGTCCCCACCTTTCTTTCGCCAACAGATGGTGAGAACTCGTAACCAGAGGGATGCCAACGATGAGGAGGAGCGCAATGAAGTACCTCAGAACAACCAGGGACATGCTCATGGAGCTATCAACATTGAACAACTGTTAGCTATGCAGAACCAGCTCATGCAGACCATGATACAGACCATGGTACAGCTGCAAGCTGGCAACAACAATCAGCCCCACCTGCCTCCACCGCCACCCCCGCCACATCACAACCGTTTGGGAGAGTTCATGAGGACCAGACCACCTACCTTTGCACAAGCTACAGACCCAATGGAAGCCGATGATTGGTTGAAGTCTGTTGAGAAGAAACTTGCTATTGTCCAGTGCACTGATAGGGAGAAGGTTCTCTTTGCATCACATCAACTAGTTGGAGCAGCCGCTGACTGGTGGGAAGCTCTTTGCAACGCTCATGATAATCAGGAGACAATCACTGGGGCTGAGTTTAAGCAGAGTTTCCGTTCCCACTATGTACCTGAAGGAGTTATGATACTGAGGAGACAAGACTTTGAAAATCTCAGGCAAGGAAGGATGAGCGTGAGTGAGTATCTCAACAAATTCACTCAATTATCAAGATATGCTCCAGAAGACATCAACACTGATAGTAGGAAGCAGTATCTGTTTATGAGGGGTCTCAACAATGAAATTCAAGTCCAGTTGCTCAATACTGATTATCCAAACTTCCAAAAGCTGGTTGACAAGGCTATTGTGGTTGAGAACAAGATTCGTGAGATGGAGCAGGACAACAAGAGGAAGATGTCACATCATGGACCGCAACAAGGAAGCAATGTTCGCCCCCGCTATGCACCACCTACTGCACCACAATACAACCCCTCTGCTCCTGCATACCGTGCTGCTTATCCGCCCCGCCCAAATCAGCCACCGCAGCAACGCCCCGCCATGCAAGCGCCTCGCAATCCTGTGCCACCTGCGCCGCGTCCTAACATGGCGGTGAATGCTCAAAACCAGTTGCGCCCAAACTTCCCCAATGCTACGGGTGGTAAGACATGCTATGCGTGTGGAGAACCCGGACACTTTGCAAGTCAATGCCCCAAGAGAAACTATGGACCTATGAACAATGCACCAAGGCCAAATCACCCGCGACCAAATGGAGGAGCACCACAAGGCAACCGTGGACAGCAGAATTTTGCTCGTGGCAATGTCAATCATGTCTCTACTGAGGAAGCCCAGCAAGCTGATGACGTCGTGATTGGTATGTTTCTCGCCAACTCCAACCCCGCGACTGTTTTATTTGATTCAGGAGCATCTCATTCATTCATCTCATCAAAGTATGTTGCCAAGTATAATTTGCCTATATCTCACATGAAGAAAACTATGCTAGTAAGTTCTCCTGGCGGAGAGATGAGGACAAATATAGTATGTCCGAAAGTAAGCATTAAAATAAGGGGGGTAGACTTTCTCGCAAACCTCATAGTATTGGACTCCCAAGGAATAGACATAATACTTGGAATGGACTGGCTGAGCAAGTATAATGGAGTCATTCAATGCGCCGAGAGGATTGTGCAGTTGACAAGTGAACATGGTACACGCATTGAAGTTGAAGCAGCCCAACCTGCAAGAGGGAAAGCAATGCTGAATCACGTGGAAGAAGTGACATTGGAAAGCATTCCGATCGTTCGCAAGTACCCGGACGTGTTTCCAGATGAGTTGCCAGGTATGCCACCTGATTGTGACATAGAATTCGCTATTGAGTTGATACCCGGAACTGCACCTATAGCTAAGAGGCCGTATAGGATGCCTCCTAAGGAATTAGCAGAGCTCAAGAAGCAAATTCAAGAGCAGCTAGAGAAGGGTTTTATACGCCCAAGCTCATCCCCGTGGGGAGCCCCAGTGCTCTTCGTAGATAAGAAGGATGGAACCCAGAGGATGTGTGTGGACTATAGGTCTCTCAACGAAGTGACAATTAAGAACAAGTACTCACTGCCCCGTATTGAGGATTTGTTCGACCAAATGAAGGGTGCCTGTATCTTCTCCAAGATCGACTTGCGGTCAGGATACTTCCAAATGAAGATTAGACCATCGGATATACCCAAGACAGTGTTTCGGACACGATATGGATCTTATGAGTACACTGTCATGTCATTTGGATTGACGAACGCGCCTGCGTACTTTATGTATCTCATGAATAAGGTCTTCATGGAATATCTGGATAAGTTCGTTGTAGTGTTCATCGATGATATTATGATCTACTCGAAGGATGAGAAGGAACATGAGGAACACTTGAGGCTTACGCTGCAGAAATTGAGGGAGCATCAATTGTATGCCAAGTTCAGTAAATGTCAATTTTGGTTACGGGAAGTTTCTTTCTTAGGCCATATTATTTCCGGAGGAGGAGTATCAATTGACCCAGGTAAGGTGAGAGATGTGCTTAAGTGGGAACCGCCACAGAATGTTAAGGAAGTTTGGAGTTTCCTTGGAATGGCTGGATATTACCGCCGATTCATTAAGGATTTCTCCAAAATAGCCAAGCCTATGACCGAATTACTCATGAAAGGGAAGGCATTCCGTTGGACTCAAGCTTGTCAGGATAGCTTTGAGGAGTTAAAGAAAAGGTTGACAACCGCGCCAGTGTTAGTATTACCGGATGTGAGCAAGAGTTTTGATATATATTGTGATGCATCAAGACAAGGATTAGGATGTGTGCTCATGCAAGAAGGCCAAGTGGTAGCTTATGCATCGAGGCAACTAAAGAAACATGAGTTGAATTATCCTATGCACGACCTTGAACTCGCAGCCGTGGTACACGCCTTGAAGATATGGAGACACTATGTTTTTGGTCACCGATGTGAGATTTATACAGACCACAGGAGTCTCAAGTACATATTTACGCAAACGGATCTGAATCTGAGGCAACGCCGATGGTTGGAGCTCATCAAGGATTATGACGTGGGAATCAACTATCACCCAGGGAAGGCCAACGTAGTGGCCGATGCTTTGAGCCGAAAAGGAGTAAGTCATCAACTCACAGTTCAAGAACTGCCATCCGAGTTATGCAAGGAGTTTGAACGGTTGAACCTTGGATTCGTAAATGAGATGGGAACGATGGAAGTCAACCCAACATTAGAGCAGGAAATACGGGAAGGATAGACAAAGGACAAGGAAATACAGGAAATCAAGGAAAGGACCCAAGAAGGAAAAGAATTCCGGTTTGATGAGGACGAACAGGGTACCTTATGGCTTGGAAAGAGGATTGTGGTACCTAATGCCAGGCATATTCGTGAAACAATATTGAAGGAGGCACATGACTCGCCTTACTCAATTCATCCTGGCTGTACGAAGATGTACAAGGACTTAAAGACATGCTACTGGTGGGCCAGCATGAAAAAGGATATAGCCGAATATGTTGCACTTTGTGATGTGTGCCAACGAGTTAAAGCTGAACATCAAAGGCCAGCCGGATTATTACAACCACTAAGGATCCCGGAGTGGAAGTGGGAAGAGATTGGTATGGACTTTGTAGTTGGATTACCGCGAACTCAGTCTGGCTATGATTCAATATGGGTTATTGTGGATCGATTGACAAAATCAGCTCATTTCATCCCCGTCAAGACCACATATACCACCGCGAAGCTAGCAGAATTGTATATGGAGCACATTGTGTGTCGACACGGGGTACCGAAGAAGATAGTCTCGGATAGAGGTTCTCAATTTACCTCCAGATTTTGGCAGAAATTGCATGAAGCAATGGGAACAAGGTTGAACTTCAGTTCGGCGTATCACCCTCAAACAGATGGACAAACCGAGAGGACCAACCAAATTTTGGAAGACATGTTGAGAGCATGTGCTTTAAAGCATAGGAAAAGTTGGGATAAAAGTTTGCCGTATGCTGAATTCTCGTACAACAATAGTTACCAAGCAAGTTTGAAAATGTCACCCTATGAAGCATTATACGGAAGGAAATGTAGGACTCCCTTGTTTTGGAATGAAACCGGAGAGAATCAAGTGTTTGGTCCTGACGTGTTACAAGAAGCTGAAAGGCAAGTCCAAATAATACGGGAAAACTTAAGGGCTGCCCAGTCTCGACAGAAAGGTTATGCTGACAATAGGCGAAGGAGTTTGACTTTTGAAGTTGGAGATTTTGTATACCTCAAAGTGTCACCTATCAGGGGTCAACGACGGTTTAACGTCAAAGGAAAACTGGCACCACGTTATATCGGACCATTTAAGATTCTGGACAAGCGAGGAGAGGTAGCCTATCGACTTGAGCTGCCGACGTATCTCTCCGATGTACACGACGTGTTTCACGTATCACAACTCAAGAAGTGTCTCAGGGTACCGGAAGAACAAGTGCCGATGGACGAGTTAGAACTTCAGGAGGATTTGTCCTATGTCGAGCAACCTGTCAAAATTTTGGATATGAAGGAAAGGGTCACGAGAAATAAGAGGATCCGTTGGTGCAAAGTGCAATGGAAACACCATACTGAAGCCAAAGCTACATGGGAACGTGAAGAAGACCTGATGAATGTTGGCCTAGAGGGGGGGTGAATAGGCCTTCTTGAATTTTATCGGTTCCTGTAACACTTCAACAACGAGATCAAAAACCAGATATAACGGACTAGTCCGGTAAAGTGCGGACTAGTCCGGATTTTACGGGCTAGGTTGATCAAGTTAGGTCAATTTGATTGTTTGTTGACTTTTGCAGCGGAAATATAAACTTTGTGATCAGTTCAATAGTTGTGTAGCAGATTCTATTAAGAATATGACTTTATTTCAACTATCAACTTTGTATTCAACAAATCTAATCAAACCCTAGATTATGTTAATCAACTAGAATAAAGAACACAATTGAAAGACACAAGATTTATCCCGTGGTTCGGTTACCACGAAGGCAGCCTACGTCCACGTTGAGGAGCCCACAAAAGGGCCGGGTCTTCACTAACCCTTCCCTCGTTCGGATCGCCACGAAGGCCAATCCTCTTCAACTAATCACACAGGGGTAAATCACCGAGTTTAAGGGGCGATCTCACAAGTTGAGCGCTCCCTTGATTACAAGATTCAAGACCACCAATAACACACTTCAAAGTATACAAACTGAGATGCAAGAGTGTGTTAGAGATTCAAACCAAGAGCTCAATCGCGTATCAAGTGCCCTCTCCAATGATCTACAAGTGATCTTCAATGTAGTGATCAATTTAGCACTTGGTTTTGTGGAGAGAGTTAGTTTTTGAGGCTCTTGGGAGGTGTGACGGCGCTAGGGTTCGAGAGAGTTTCAAAGTGGGCCGTGCACCTCTATTTATAAGGGGTTTCTGGAAGTTACCGTTAGGGTTCAGAAAATTCGGACTAGTCCGTGGTGGTGTCCGGACTAGTCCGGTGTGCTGTGAGAAGCAAACCCTAAGTGTCCAGGAATATCGGACTAGTCCGTTTGAAAACGGACTTGTCCGATTTCACTGCTGGAAAACTTCGGACTAGTCCGATTGTCATCGGACTGGTCCGGACCTGTGAAACCTTTAGTGTTTAGGATGACAAGTCCGCACTTGGAGGACTTGTCCGGTTTAGATCAGCGTGTATATCGGACTAGTCCGTGTAAACACCGGACTTGTCCGAAGTGGATCAGAAAGGATATCGGACTAGTCCGGTGGAGACCGGACTTGTCCGATCTAGTGACCTGTGCATTGTGTTGAGGACTAGTCCGCACTGGGGAGGACTAGTCCGAAGTGGAACAGAAGAATTATCGGACTAGTCCGGTGATGACCGGACTTGTCCGATCTTGTGCAGAATGTGATATCGGACTAGTCCGGTGGACATCGGACTAGTCCGGTCCTGTATGGCTTTGTGCATGTGTGTGTATGATTAAATAAGATTGAGCTCTTGGGTGTGTTTCCTTAACACACTCCACACATACTAAACAACTAGTTTCTTCTCCTTGAGCTCAAATCCATTTTCCTTCTCAATTTCCTCTTTTTGGCACTTTGCTCATCTTTCATCAATTTTTCTGCATTCATCTCAACAAAAGAATTAGGATCCCAATTGCTTGTCATAAATCATCCAAAACCCACAAGGGAGTCCTAGATGCACTTTCAATCTCCCCCTTTTTGGTGATTGATGACAACCAATTGAGATTTCACAAAATGAGGTATAAAATGAGATTTTTCATAAAGTGTGCACATATGACTCAAAAATGCATCAAGCAACAAGAGAATCATTCATATGTGCATTCTTTATGGTGGGATGCATACTAAGAGCATGAATGCATCAAGAATGACAGAATTTGCATTGATCAACCAATATCAAGTGAATATAGCATTTCAGGAGCAAAAATTCAGATTTCATCACACACTTGCAAATTAACTGAGCAATTTAACATAGGACCAAACATGATATGAAAATAGCGTTAAACAATTACAATCACAAATAGAAGATACATGGAGACTCTCTCCTCGCATTCTACGCAGCTAAAGCTAAGTCTAGAAGCTCCCCCTCAATCTCTCCCCCTTTGGCATCAAGACACCAAAAAGAGAGAGAGGGAGGTCCTAGGGCTTCACTCTTCGCTGTCAGTCCTCTCATTGTCTTCATCATCTTCATCGCTTTCTTCTTGGCGAGGTTGAGAGGGAGGAGGAGGAACGGAGCTGCTCGAGCCCCCAATGCCAAAATAGGCAAGCTCGGATGAAGTCAAGGGGCTGAGTTCAGTGACGTCCAGATCAGAGTCTTCAGAAATGACTGGAGACCCTATTGGGTTGATCTCCAGTTTCTCACTCAGCTGCTTCACATTTGCTTTTATGTACCTCATGTCTTCTTTCCTCTTCTGGTTGAGCTTATGAAGCTTCACTTCAGTTTTCTTGCAGGAGGAGAGAAGAGACACCAAGTACTTCAGGATCCCACTGGCGGATCCTTTCTTAGGGGCTTCCCTAGCAGCTTCTTCTTGTCTTGCCGGTGCCTCGGGGCTTGAGGCCGGCGATGGAGGAGCTTGGACAAGTACTGGCTGAGGCTTCTGAGGCCTCAGTGGAGTGTGCTCCACATCCTTCACGAACTCGATCCCTGTGACCTTCTCGATCATAAACATCAAGTAGGGGGCATAGCCACAGGATCGGTTGGGGGTGCTTGAGATATTGACCATATCATTCCAGATATAGTCAGCCACATCAAACTTTCTGTCCTTGCATATGACCCTCATCAGGGTCCGGAGGTAGCCTTGTACACTCCCTGCATCCCCATCCTTGGGGGCTATTGTCTTCCGGAGGACTCTATTGAGCACAACAAAGAAAGGCTTCAGATTCTTGGTAGAGGGAGGGACATACTTGGAGTTGGGCTCATACATGAACTTCATCCTGTCCCTCTCAATGACCCCTATGTTGTGGATAATGAGGTGGTCATGTCCTCCATACTCAAGGTGCAGCAAACTGGCAAACTCTTCTTGGGTAATTGAGTACTTGGATCCATGAGTCATCCAAGTCACACTTTCCTCGTCTTCACTGGAGAAGTGGCATGTTGCATAAAACTGTGCAATCACTTCATCATTCCAGTTATATCTGAAGGCAAACAAGTCCTTCAGTCCGTGTTTCTCAGCAGCTGCAATAACCTCATCAAAGGCTGCACACTTCTTCTTCTCCAGGTGGGCCCAGTCAATCCATTGACTGCGCACCACTGGGGTCTTCATAGGCAAATAGACCAATTTGTAGAAGTCCGAGTGAAAATTGGACCAAAATCTGCCATCTGCTGCTTGCTTGGATCTTGCATAGCAGTCTACCTCTCTCAGCTTAGCAGCCACCTCGCTGCCCTTGCCAGTGAACTTCTCTTCATTTGGGTCCCGGGCCCCTTCTCTGGGGGCATGCAGCTTGAGGGGCCCAACTGGCCCTGTGGCAACTCCTTTGCCCTTTCCTTTGGTTTGTCGAAGGCCACTTGAGGAGGTGCCGGCCTTCGATGCAGCTTTCTTCACACACACTTTCCTTCTGACTTGGGGAGGAGAGGGAGCTGGCTCGGAGGGTTTCTCTTGGCGTTTCTTGCCAAGACCCGCCGAGGGCCGAGGTGCCACCTCGGACTCAAAATCGGACATTTCGTAGTCAGAGCTCGACATGACCTGAGAATGAGTGATCAAGGTAAAATACAGGTTATACAAGGCATTGGTGAGATAATATGGCAATGGAAGGCATTAGGGAATGAAGGAATTAGGTTTTGGTTCAGAAACAACGGACTTGTCCGGTGCACAGGCACGGACTAGTCCGGTGGACCGGACTTGTCCGTACCTGGACCGGACTAGTCCGGTGTTCATCCGCAAAAACCTAACAGATTGAGTAAAATTTGATCCCTAAGCCAAAAATAGTCTAGCATACACGTAGTACATCTAATGGGCATGTAGCTAGTGAAGAATGCTAGGCCAAACGATAAGCAATGGAGAAATTTGCGATTTCTTAGGGTTTGAAGAAAATTTACCAAGGAATCGAAGGAGGCTTGAGATTTTGGGGGTTGGAGGCCGGACTTGTCCGCTAACTTCAATCCCCGAGTCTTCAAGCTTGATCTCCGCCCAAGTTTGAGGCTTTTCGACGGAGGAATCGAGTATTTGCCTTGGGAGCTCGAGCGCAAGAGAGAGAATGCTTGGGGCGAGTGTGAGAGTGAATGAATTAGGGTTTGGTGGCGGCTAGGGTTAAGGACACGAAAAATCGGACAAGTCCGGACAAGACCGGACTAGTCCGAAGTCGTCCAGAGACTTATATCGGACTAGTCCGTGGTCTGTCGGACTAGTCCGGCCTAACCGGCACTCTGCGGACAAGTCTGCAATGGGCGGACTAGTCCGGGTAACCACGGACTTGTCCGTGGTCACCAGGAGAGAAAAACAAAGCCCATTCATATATATTTGAAGGTCCAATATTAGAGATTAGAGAGACAAAACAATTCAAATAATCTTGATGAATTTGACCAGTAAGCAAACAACAATTATACTATGATCAAAATTCATCAAGATCTAATAATTGACATAGTTTTCGAGAGAAAAGAGAAGAGGGATGATTTTCACAATTCAATCAAAATTTTGAAGAAACATACAGGTATGCAACTTTTCAAGCCACACTCCGAGAATCAAGAACATTTAGCTCATTTCGGAGTTCACAAAAGCGTTTTTCATCAAGTGGCTTGGTGAATATGTCGGCTAATTGTTTTTGGGTGTTGACATGAGAGATGGATATGTCTCCTTTCATGGAATGGTCTCTCAAGAAGTGGTGTCTTATGTCTATATGTTTTGTTCTAGAGTGCTCAACTGGATTGTGTGCTATTTTAATGGCACTCTCATTATCACAAAGGAGAGGAATATGGTTCATATTGTAACCATAATCCCTTAGAGTTTGTCGCATCCAAAGAAGTTGTGCACAACAACTCCCGGCTGCAACATACTCCGCTTCGGCTGTGGATAATGCAATGGAATTCTGTTTCTTGGATGACCAAGAAACTAAGGATCTTCCTAGAAATTGGCAAGTGCCGGAAGTACTTTTTCTATCTACTTTGCACCCGGCATAATCTGCATCGGAATACCCAATGAGATTGAATTTTGAGCCTTTTGGGTACCAAAGACCAAGGTTGGGTGTATGAACTAAATATCTTAAGATTCTCTTAACGGCTGTCAAATGACATTCCTTGGGGTTGGCTTGAAATCTTGCACACAAGCAAACACTCAACATGATGTCTGGCCTAGATGCACATAGATATAGTAAAGATCCAATCATGGAGCGATATACCTTTTGGTCGACGCTCGTTCCATCTTCATTGAGGTCCAAGTGCCCATTCGTTGCCATGGGAGTCTTTATTGGCTTTGCTTTGTCCATGCCAAACTTCTTGAGGATGTCCTGCGTGTACTTGGTTTGGCTTATAAAAGTTCCTTCCCTTTGTTGTCGCACTTGGAATCCCAAGAAGTACTTCAATTCTCCCATCATCGACATTTCGAATCTCTCTGTCATAATTTTGCTAAACTCTTCACAGAAGGATTGGTTAGTTGACCCAAAAATTATATCATCAACATATATTTGGCAAATAAAAAGATCATTATCCAGATTTTTTGTGAATAACGTATAGTCTACTTTGCCAATTTGAAAACCATTATCTATTAAAAAATCTCTAAGGCACTCATACCAAGCTCTAGGAGCTTGTTTGAGGCCATAGAGAGCCTTACGCAGTTTATACACGTGATCGGGGAACTCTTCGTCTTCAAACCCGGGTGGTTGCTCCACGTACACCTCCTCCTTGATCGGTCCGTTGAGGAAGGCGCTCTTCACGTCCATTTGATACAGCTTGAAATCATGGTGAGTAGCATATGCAAGTAATATTCTAATTGATTCAAGCCTAGCTACTGGAGCAAAAGTTTCATCGAAATCCAAACCTTCGACTTGTGAGTAACCTTTGGCCACAAGTCGTGCCTTGTTTCTTGTTACCACACCGTGTTCGTCTTGCTTGTTGCGGAAGACCCACTTGGTGCCTACAACATTTGCATTGGGTCTTGCCACAAGTTCCCAGACCTCGTTTCTCTTGAAATTATTCAACTCTTCTTGCATCGCCACTACCCAGTCCGGATCCTTCAATGCATCCTCAGTCCTGCGGGGTTCCAAAAAGGAGACAAACGAGTAATGTTCACAAAAATTTGCTATGCGAGATCTAGTGGTTACTCCCTTTTGGATGTCGCCGATGATGTTGTCGATCGGGTGATCCCTTTGAATGCATTGGTGTACTCTTGGGTGTGGTACTTGGGGAGTCGTGTGTTGGTGATCATCTTCTTCTCCCCCTGAGTTGTTGTCCTCGTTGATTTGTTCATTACGTTCGTACTCCTGTGGTTGATCTTGTATTGAGGCTCCCCCTTGATGGTTGATTTCATCTTGTGGTTCACTTTCATCTTGTATTTGTGACGTTGACTCTTGTGGTCGTACTTCGCCTAGAGCCATTTTCTTCAATGCTTGATAGGGGGCTTCTTCTTTACCTAACTCACATTGATCAACTTGCTCCTTTTGGGAGCCATTAGTTTCATCGAACACTACGTCACGTGCCACTTCAACAAGTCCGGAGGACTTGTTGAAGACACGATAGGCGTAAGTGTTCGAATCATAGCCAAGCAAGAAACCTTCATCGGACTTCGAAGCGAACTTTGAAGTCCTGGGCTTCTTGTTTAAAATATAGCAAGGAGAACCAAAAACTCGAAAATATGAAATGTTCGGTTTGTTACCGGTGAGTAGCTCATAGGGGGTCTTCTTTAGTAGTCGATGAAGATAGAGGCGATTTGTGGCGTGGCAAGCTGTGTTGATTGCTTCCGCCCAAAATCGGTCCGAAGTCTTGTATTCATCGAGCATAGTTCTTGCCATTTCTATGAGCGTGCGGTTCTTCCTTTCGGCAACTCCATTTTGTTGTGGGGAGTATGGTGCTGAAAATTCGTGCTTGATTCCTTCTTCATCAAGGTACTCCTCCACTTGTATGTTTTTGAACTCCGTGCCATTGTCACTCCGAATACTCTTGATTTGTAATGAAAATTCGTTTTGTGCTCGCTTGAAGAACTTCTTGAGTGTCCCTTGTGTTTCTGATTTTTCATGCAAAAAGAACACCCAAGTGAAGCGGGAAAAATCATCAACAACAACTAAACCATACTTGTTACCGCCGATGCTTATGTAAGCAATTGGACCAAACAAGTCCATATGAAGTAGTTCGAGCGGTCTTGTTGTGGTCATGATGTTCTTCGCAGGATGCTGTGCTCCAACTTGTTTCCCTGCTTGGCACGCGCTACATGGCCTGTTTTTCTCAAACACAACATCTTTCAAACCTCGGATGTGATCACCCTTGAGGAGTTTTTGAAGGTTCCTCATACCAACATGTGCCAGCCGTCTATGCCACAGCCAACCCATGTTGGTCTTTGCAATCAAGCATGTGTCGAGTTCGGCTTTATCCTTGTTGAAGTCAACAAGGTAAAGCTTTCCCTTCAACATACCCTTGAATGCACTAGAACCATCGCTCCTTCTTGAGACGATCACACCCTCGTTAGTAAACAGGCAATTATAACCCTTGTCGCACAATTGAGATATGGACAGCAGGTTATAATCTAAAGATTCAACGTGCAAAACATGTGAAAGAGTATGTTCAGAGGATATGGCTATTTTACCGGTACCGAGGACCCTCCCTTGACTGTTGTCTCCAAAGTAGATCCCTTCATTTGGGTCCTCGTTCACTTCATACTCCACAAACATCCTCCTTTCTCCGGTCATGTGGTTTGTGCATCCACTGTCTAGCACCCATTTGGATCCACCGGAGGAGTAGGCCTGCAGAAACAAGTTACGCCTTGGTTTTAGGTACCCAAGCTTGCTTGGGTCCTTGGAGGTTAGTGACAATACATTTGGGCACCCACACATGGGATTTTGTGTTCCCATGGCGTGGCCCAGCATAATAAGCATACACTTTACCAATATTGTTTCTCATTAATACATATGAAGCATCGAAGGTTTTAAACAGGAGTTGTTGCTGATTATTGGTCGGACTAGTCTGTGTGACCGGACTTGTCCGGATGACCGGACTTGTCCGGACCACAACCGGACTAGTCCGGTTTTCATGAGAGTTCAAATTTTTAGTTTTCGTGCTGCCGGGTTGTGAGGGTCCTCCTTTCACAAAGGTAATCTTTCCCTTGTTATTCTTATGATTTCCAGCTCTTTGCTTTCCATCATAGGAATAACCAATGCCATACTTGACATTTGGAGGTCTTTGGACCAAATATGCACTACGTGCATAGTTGATCCTTTCCTTGTCAAATATTACACATTGGGTAGGGTTTTTGTCCTTTGTGGAGGTGGACTTTTCTTTCAACCTGGGGTTTATCTTTTCACATTTGCAGATATGAGTATTATTACTTGAAGAGGATTGAGAAGGTAGGCTTGAAGAGGAGGAGGGTTCACTAAGCTTGAGTGACTCAATTTGCACTTCAAGGATCTTGTTGACCTCGATCAGGTCATCAAGTTGGTCCTTGATTGCTACATTTGAGTTGGTTAGCTCCAAGCAAGTTTTCTTGCTTGAAGCTAGCTCAAGCTCTAGTGAGTGGCTTCTTTCCTTTTCATGAACTAGAAGATTGTCAAGTTCCACATGCTTCTCCTTTTGGGAGATAATCATGTCTTCTTGACGATCGATTAGCTCTTCCTTCTCAACAAGTTGGTTAAGCAAGAATTTTATTTTTGCAGCAGTTTTTCTATCTAAGCCAGCTAGCATATCTTCATCACTATCTAAATCATCATCACTTGAATAAGAATGTAAGGAAGGAGTTTTGATATTTACCTTGCGTTTACCTTCCTTAGCCATGAGGCAAGTCCCATTTGCCTTCTTTGCACCGAGCGTGGGAAAGAGTGTGGGTTTCTTGGACACGCTCTCGATGGCTATGCTAGCCAATTCTTCTTCATCGGACGATGAAGACTCATCGTTTGAGTCCCATTCCTTTCCAATGTGTGCTTGTTCAGCTTGTTTCTTCTTCTTGAAGAACTTCTTTGCTTGAGGCTTGGACTCTTTGTTCTTCTTCTTATTGTCCTCATACGGGCAGTCGACTATAAAGTGGTTGTATTCACCACAGTTATAGCACGCCCGCCTCATCTTTGGCTTCGTCCTTTCTTTGTATTTTGCTTCATTTGATTTTGTTCCTTGTCTTTTCTTCATGATTCTCTTAAACTTCTTCATGAACAAAATCATATCTTCTTCATCTAGCTCGCTGCTTTCATCATCGCTGTCCTCCTCAAGCTGTGCTTCTCTTGCTTCTTTGGATAAAGGCTTGAGTGAGGACTTTAGGGCAACTCCCTTCTTCTTGGCCGATGTGAGGTCGGCTATTTCTTTTACGTGCTTGGCTTGCTTCTCCATCATCTCAAAGTTAATGATCTTGCCAAGCAGTTCATCAGGAGTCATTTTCTTGTACCCCGGACTCTCTCGGATCATAGAGCAAAGCGTAACATTGCGAGGCATGAAAGCTCTAAGGATGAGCTTTACAACCTCGTGATCATTCCACTTTCTGCTCCCATATGATCGAACCTTGTTCACGAGAGTCTTCAGTCTGTTGTACATGTCCTGGGGTGACTCATCTTCCTCAATCGCGAACCTTCCTAGTTCGCCCTCAATCATTTCAATCTTGGCTTCCCTCACATGTCTGTCACCTTCATGCGCTGTTTGTAAGGTATCCCAGATTTCTTTGGCAATCTCTAATCCGTCCACCTTTGTGAATTCATCTCGACTTAGAGATGAGGTGATGACGGCTGCGGCTTGTGCATTCCTGTGGATGGCTTGCTCTTGACTTGGCGTGAGCTCTTCGTCGTCATCTGGGATATTGATTCCTGTGCACACAATATGCCATAAACTTGGGTTAAGGGAAATCAAGTGCATCTTCATGTTTTGCCTCCACATAGAGTAGTCACTCCCATCGAAGTGTGGGGCTTTTCCAAGGGGAATGGATAGATAGTGATTGCTGTTAGAATTTAAACGGTCATAATTAAAAGGATATCGGGAGTAGTCGGTGTGACTACTCCCCTTCTTCTTTTCTTCAACTTTGGCTTTGCCTTTGGAAAGCGCTTTCTTTCTAAGGAGAGCTTTCAGCTCCAATGTCTCCTCATCATCATCGTCAAAGTCTTGAATGGCTTCGAGATACTTCTCAAGCTTTTGATGCTTGTCATTGTTCATCTCTTCCTGGTTGTTGATCTTTTGGACTTCCTTCATGTCCGACATGATCTCTTCGAGCGGTTGCACTCTTTCTTGAAGAACCTTGCTCTGATACCAATTGAATGTTGGCCTAGAGGGGGGGTGAATAGGCCTTCTTGAATTTTATCGGTTCCTGTAACACTTCAACAACGAGATCAAAAACCAGATATAACGGACTAGTCCGGTAAAGTGCGGACTAGTCCGGATTTTACGGGCTAGGTTGATCAAGTTAGGTCAATTTGATTGTTTGTTGACTTTTGCAGCGGAAATATAAACTTTGTGATCAGTTCAATAGTTGTGTAGCAGATTCTATTAAGAATATGACTTTATTTCAACTATCAACTTTGTATTCAACAAATCTAATCAAACCCTAGATTATGTTAATCAACTAGAATAAAGAACACAATTGAAAGACACAAGATTTATCCCGTGGTTCGGTTACCACGAAGGCAGCCTACGTCCACGTTGAGGAGCCCACAAAAGGGCCGGGTCTTCACTAACCCTTCCCTCGTTCGGATCGCCACGAAGGCCAATCCTCTTCAACTAATCACACAGGGGTAAATCACCGAGTTTAAGGGGCGATCTCACAAGTTGAGCGCTCCCTTGATTACAAGATTCAAGACCACCAATAACACACTTCAAAGTATACAAACTGAGATGCAAGAGTGTGTTAGAGATTCAAACCAAGAGCTCAATCGCGTATCAAGTGCCCTCTCCAATGATCTACAAGTGATCTTCAATGTAGTGATCAATTTAGCACTTGGTTTTGTGGAGAGAGTTAGTTTTTGAGGCTCTTGGGAGGTGTGACGGCGCTAGGGTTCGAGAGAGTTTCAAAGTGGGCCGTGCACCTCTATTTATAAGGGGTTTCTGGAAGTTACCGTTAGGGTTCAGAAAATTCGGACTAGTCCGTGGTGGTGTCCGGACTAGTCCGGTGTGCTGTGAGAAGCAAACCCTAAGTGTCCAGGAATATCGGACTAGTCCGTTTGAAAACGGACTTGTCCGATTTCACTGCTGGAAAACTTCGGACTAGTCCGATTGTCATCGGACTGGTCCGGACCTGTGAAACCTTTAGTGTTTAGGATGACAAGTCCGCACTTGGAGGACTTGTCCGGTTTAGATCAGCGTGTATATCGGACTAGTCCGTGTAAACACCGGACTTGTCCGAAGTGGATCAGAAAGGATATCGGACTAGTCCGGTGGAGACCGGACTTGTCCGATCTAGTGACCTGTGCATTGTGTTGAGGACTAGTCCGCACTGGGGAGGACTAGTCCGAAGTGGAACAGAAGAATTATCGGACTAGTCCGGTGATGACCGGACTTGTCCGATCTTGTGCAGAATGTGATATCGGACTAGTCCGGTGGACATCGGACTAGTCCGGTCCTGTATGGCTTTGTGCATGTGTGTGTATGATTAAATAAGATTGAGCTCTTGGGTGTGTTTCCTTAACACACTCCACACATACTAAACAACTAGTTTCTTCTCCTTGAGCTCAAATCCATTTTCCTTCTCAATTTCCTCTTTTTGGCACTTTGCTCATCTTTCATCAATTTTTCTGCATTCATCTCAACAAAAGAATTAGGATCCCAATTGCTTGTCATAAATCATCCAAAACCCACAAGGGAGTCCTAGATGCACTTTCACCTGAAGACAGAATTCCCTCACCTTTTCTCCACGCTATCGAATCTCGAGGGCGAGATTCACTTTAAGGGGGGTAGGTTTGTAACACCATAAATTTTCGCATCATGCATTGCATACATGGTCATGCATTAAACACTAGTAGAATAAAAGGAAGATAATAAAACATATATATACAAATGAATGTAGCAAAAGAAGAAATAGAAAACAATAATTATAGCCTAAAACTTGTAATAGGGAATAAGTATTAAAATAATAATAAAGATATATATAAATATATATATAAATAATATATATAACAATATATAAATAAGTATTAAAATAATATATGTTATAAAAATAATAAATATATAATATTAATAATATATATATAAAAAATTATATATATATAATAAATTATATAATAAAAGAAAAGGAAAAAAAAAGAAAAAAAAGGGCAACCCGGTGGCCAGGCCAGCGGCCCAGCCAGCCGAGCCACCCCGCGCCTCGAGCCGGCCGCGCGCGCCAGCCCCGAGGCGCCCCCACCCGCCGCCTGCCGCTGCAGCGCGCAGCGCGCCCGGGCCCCGGTCCGCCCCCCCCCCCCCCCTGACGCGACGCGCCGACCGCGCCTGCGCCTGGGGCCTGCCTCCGCGACCTCCCGCTCCCGCTGGACTCCCTCCCGCGTCTGACTCCCCTGCCGCGAATCCCGCCCGTACCGAGTCGGTACTATCCCGCCGCCCCTATAAATAGGACCGAGGCCCTAGGCTTTTTCCCCACGAACCAGCAGCCGCCAGCAGAGAAGAAAAAGCCGCCGGAACCAAGGTCCAGAGAGCTGCGCCCAGGGAAGAAAAAAGGAGAAAAAGAAGGGGAAGAAGAGGGAGAAAAAGAGGAGGGCGCCACCGTTCGCCGGAGATCATCGCCGACATCACGCCGCCGTCGTCGTGCCGCCGAAGGACTGCTGCGCCATCCACTTCGTCTACGCGTCGCATTTGTTCCGCGACCGTCAAGCCGTCAGATCTACGGTAGGACATGTTCCCGATGCGAATTTTTGCGATCATATTGAATCTAATAGGCGTGAATTGATTTTAGTTGCACCATAAATTTTATTTCAGCAGCATTAATCCACCCTAAAACCCCCGTAAACTCATATGAACATGTATGAACTAGTCGCATCTAATTAATAAACGACCGTAGTAAATTAATTATTAAATTGTGCATGCATGCATGTCATTGCATGTTGATTATTTTGTGTGCATTATGTTGAATTGCATATGTTTTCTTGTATGTATGATCACGCGTAGAGGAACGTGCTCAAGAGGTTGCATACGAGGATTTCCAAAACCAAGACTTCGAAGCGCTTGAACAACCCCATCCGCCGGAGCAAGGCAAGTGTCCTTGAAGCATATTGATCCTATTTTAAATTAAATGTTTTGTTTGCGAACTTGCATGCTTGTGTCAATTTGATGGGAATCCTATGGTAGGAAGTTTACTAGTTTTGTTTGACCACCCTTGTCACCTGGAATTTATGGTAGAGAGTCGGGAAGGGTTTTTACCTTTTTGCTTCGCTTAATTAATTGGGATGGCAAACAACACTACACATTTAATTATGCATCAATGATATTCTGGTTAATGTGAACTGGTCAATACGATGGGTGATCTAAGCAAGCATGGTTATGTGGATGGGTTGGTCGTTATGGTGGTTTGCTTGCCTTAGATCTAAGGACCGGTTCATGCGAGAATATGCCAGGTCAACAGTGCCACCACAAGGCCAAGTATGGGTGCGGCGTAGCTGAATAATTAGGAGCGCTGCTAGTATGGTATGGACCATTGGATGGCGCGGGGAATGGGAGTCGAGGAGGACTGCCCTGGGATCCGCATGGCACACGAGGGGGCCCGTGGGTGGGAGAATAGAGATTCAAGCCTGCCGGTGAAACCTTAGTGGGCCCGTACATACTAGTAGTCCCTTTTGAAAGGCTATTTTGTGATCTCTTGGCCACACACCTACGGAAGTGTGAGATGGCACAATGGAGGTTTCTTAGTCATCGAAAGGTGATGAAATCACAAACATGTGGGTAAAGTGGTACAACCTCTGCAGAGTGTTAAAAACTATCATGATAGTCGTGCTCCCGGTTATGAGCGCCTGGATGACCTACATGATTAGAATTGGGATTTGGGATGGTTATGGTCTGGTAATGGTTATGGTCTGGTAATGGTTATGGTCTGGTAATGGTTATGGTTGGTTAATGGTTATGGTTGGTTTATGGTTATGGTTGGTTTATGGATTATGGACATGGATAATGGTAATGTTGGCAATAATTGGATATGGTTTATATTATGTTAATATGATGGTTATGATGGGATTTGTTTCACATAGACATAGTATAATGCTTTTCAAATGTTTTACTGTACTTTTCAGCACTTAGCCATTTATTACATTCGTCATTTGAATAAGCCACATGTCATACTTTCCACACTTGCTGAGTACGACATGTACTCACCCTTGCAATCTCCCCCCCAACAGCTACTGGAGACAATTGGGAGTACCCTGAGGATCACGTGGAGTACTAGGTTGCGTACCGCCGTCAATTGCCTGTGGATTGGAGTCGTGTTGTTTAGTTTATTTTCCGCTACAATTATTTAGAGTTTTATTATTCGTGAACTATTGGATTATTGTAATAAAGTACTTATTTATTAGTTAAGACGTGGTTAAATTCTGTTTATCATTTGTGAATCACTCGTGTATGTGTGATGAACATCCTGGGCACACATATGCGTTACGCTTGGTTCATATTCGGAACCGGGTGTCACAAGTTGTTCTTTGGCGTTGCTCAGATCAACGTACCTTTCAATGCCATTCTGGGCAGACCCGCCTTGTACAAGTTCATGGTTGCTGCTCATTATGGCTACCTGGTGTTGAAGATGCCAACACCAGCTGGTGTTCTCTAGATCCGTGGAGACCGCACTGCCAGAGTGACTGCTCTGGAAGAACTTCATGCACTTGCTATAGCGCACGAGGAAGAGTCCAGGCAGGAACAAGCTCCGAAACCCCCGAGCATTCGTCAACGAGGCTCAACCTCCGCACCTCACGTGCAACCAAGCGGAGACATCGACATCCCCATCAAAGTCATCCAAATCGGTTCCGATGCTGCTCAGACAACCCGTATATTGGGAGGTCTGAATGACAAATAGGAACTTGCGCTCATCACTTTCCTCCAGGCTAATGTTGACCTGTTTGCCTGGCAACTATCGCAAATGCCTGGGATCCCTAGGGAAGTGATCGAGCATAATCTGAAGATCTATCCTGACGCTCGGCCTGTACATCAGAAGCCTTAAAAGCAATCAGTAGAGCGACAGAACTTCATACGACAAGAAGTGAAGAAGTTGCTCGAAGTTGGATTCATCCGAGATGTCTTCCATCCAAAATGGCTGGCAAACCCAGTCGTTGTACCCAAGACCGGCGGGAAGCTTCGGATGTGTATCGACTACACAACACTGAATAAGGCTTGCCCAAAAGATCCATTCCCACTACCTAGAATAGATCAGATAGTGGATTCCACCTCTGGGTGTGAATTACTGTGTTTCCTAGACGCATATTCTAGGTACCATCAAATTAGAATGTCTAGGGAAGATGAAGAACATACTTCTTTTATCACAGTAGATGGATTGTATTGTTATACTACCATGCCATTTGGTCTCAAGAATGCAGCCTCAACATTTGTACGAGCTATGTACAAAACCTTTGGAGAGCTCATCAGAGACGTAGTGGAAGAGTATGTTGATGACATCGTCATCAAGATCAAAGACAAGGAGTCACTCCTTGACACTTTGCAAGCTGTCTTCGACAAGTTGCGAGTCACTCGCATGAAGCTGAACCCAGACAAGTGCGTCTTCGGGGTTAGCTCCGGAAAGCTTCTTGGTTTCCTGGTAAACCACCGGGGCATAGAGGCAAATCCGGCGAGGATTAAAGCCATTGAGGATATGCGGCCACCAGCCCGCTCAAGGACGTCCAAAAACTGACTGGATGTCTAGCCGCCCTCAGCCGGTTCATCTCAAGACTGGCGGAACGGGCATTACCCTTCTTTAAGCTATTGAGAATGTCCGGACCATTCCAATGGTCTGAAGAAGCAGAAAAGGCATTCCAGGAGCTAAAGCAGCTCCTCACCACTCTACCAACCTTGGTAGCTCCGAACCCTGGTGAGCCCTTACTGCTTTACATTTCGGCAACCGACGAGGTTGTCAGCATGGTCCTTGTTGCGGAGAGACCAGAACCATCCCAATCTTAGGAATCCAGACCCCTCCGGGAGGGTCCGGAGGTTCTGAAGGTGAGTCTGGGTCCCAGTCCCCAGACTTGGATCTACAAGGAGTTACTCCAGAAGATCCGGACTCCTACGGGAGGGTCCGGGTCGCTCCAGTAGAAACTTCGGGTTCCTCTAGAAAAGACGCAGAGGTCCCCGAAACAGGCTTGAACCCCTCCGGGAGGGTCCAGGTCGATGTGGAGGAAGCTCTGGGCCCCTCCGGGAGGGTCCGAACGGCCCAGTGCCCAGTGTACTTCATCAGCGAAGTACTACATGATGCCAAGACTCGATACCTAGAGGTGCACAAGCTGCTCTACGCAGTTCTCATCACCTCCAGGAAGCTTCGTCATTACTTCCAAGCTCACAAGATCTCAGTGGTTACTTCTTATCCACTGCGTGCAGTCTTGCATAATCCCAACTCTACTGGGAACATTGCAAAGTGGGCAGCAGAATTGGCCGAATTCGATCTTGAATTCATCCCAAGACAAGTGATCAAGATTCAAGCA
Organism: Tuctoria greenei; assembly: GCA_036927565.1. Classification (NCBI taxonomy): domain Eukaryota; kingdom Viridiplantae; phylum Streptophyta; class Magnoliopsida; order Poales; family Poaceae; genus Tuctoria; species Tuctoria greenei. The sequence goes on from JAYESD010000001.1 coordinate 304,650,283, forward strand.
TTGGCAGACTTCATGGCGGAATGGACCCCCTCTCCATCAAACCCTGGGGGCCCTAGTGAGCAAAAGCCGAAACTCAAGGGTCCGGTCTTTGCCAAACCTCACTGGACCCTCTACTTCGACGGCTCCATGCAAAAGCAGGGGGCCGGAGCTGGAGTCTTTATCCTCGCTCCAACCGGGGAGAAGGTAAAATACATGGTCCACCTTGACTTCAAGGCGACCAACAACATGGCGGAGTATGAAGCACTCATTTACGGACTAAAGGTGGCACTATCATATGGTGTCAAGCAGCTATTGGTCAAGGGAGATTCGCAGCTCATCATTAAACAAGTGAAGGGTGAATGCTCCTATAACAATCCTCAACTAGCTGCTTATCTCCTTGAAGTCCAGAGGCTTCAGAAGGACTTCAAAGTCCTGGACCTCTACCATGTCCAGCGTGTCCATAACGCTGAAGCTGACGAACTCTCAACGAAAGCGTCAACCGGAGCTTCGGATCTTGACGGAGCCTTCGTCCGGAGGTTGCCAAAACCCATAGCTCAGTCTGCCGAACTGAGCGAAGGGGGCGAGACCAGCATCTCGAAGTTGGCGGTCCCGATGGCCCTGTTACCATGGCAGCCATCAAGGGTCGTAGGTGCTGCCGGAAGCTCCGAGCAACCCAACACGCAAGACTCAAATGCTCAAGCTAGCTCCGATGCATGGATCTCGGAGATCCGGAGCTACTTGAAAGACAATATCCTTCCTGACGATGATGTATCCGTTGACCGGATAGTCAGATTGGCTAAAAGATACACGCTGATAGAAGGGGATCTCTACCGGCGTGGTGCCAACGGCATCCTAATGCGGTGCATCACAAGGGAAGAAGGCTGCGAACTCCTCGCAGAAATCCATGGAGGCGAGTGTGGGAACCACGTGTCTTCCCGAATGCTGGTCGGTAAAGCCTTCCGGCATGGCTTCTACTGGCCTACAGCGCTCCAGGATGCAACTGAGCTGGTGAATAAATGCAAAGCTTGCCAGTTCCATGCAAAGCAAATTCACACACCGGCTCAGCCTCTATAAATGATACCTCCTACATGGCCTTTCATTTTGTGGGGGATGGACATCTTGGGACCTTTCCCAAGAGCCGTCAGAGGTTACAAGTTCTTGTATGTTGCCATTGACAAGTTTACCAAATGGCTGGAAGCAACTTTAGTTGTGACAATAAACAAACAATCAGCTATCAACTTCTTGCAGTCCATCATATGCAGATTTGGAGTCCCAAACAAAATCATAACAGATAATGGGACCCAATTCACAAGATCTGCTTTCCAAGGATACTGCGAGGACCTCGGCATCCAAGTCAGCTACGCCTCCGTAGCTCACCCGGCAAGCAATGGCCAAGCCGAGAGAGTAAATGCAGAAATCCTCAAAGGACTCAAGACGCGCACATATGAGCGCCTGAAAAAACATGGAGCCAACTGGATCGAAGAGCTCCTGCCCACTCTATGGGCCAACAGGACAACTCCAAACCGGTCAACTGGAGAGACACCCTTCTTCCTAGTGTACGGAGCTGAAGCAGTCTTTCCTTCGAAAATCACCTTGGGGTCGCTCCAAGTCCGGACCTCTGACGAAGCCACGCAGGACCAGATCCGGTGTGAAGACCTTGACCTCCTTGAAGAGGGTAGGTGTCGAGCAGCTATTCGGAATGCCCGATAGCGCCAAGCTCTTCGGTGCTATCACCAAAGGCATGTTCACAGCCGACAGCTCGAGGAAGGCGATCTGTGCTACGGAGAATACAATCCAGAGAAGGGTTAAACAAACTCTCCCCCCAGCTGGAAGGGACCCTTCCGAGTGATCAAAGTATCCCGTCCCGGATGCGTTTGCTTGGCAACCGAGGATGGGACACCTCTCCCAAATCCTTGGAACATTGAGCACCTCCGTAAGTTCTATGCTTAATATAACGGAGGTGAGTCTGTAATTACATGTGATGTATGTTATAGAGTCATTGTACAGAGTCGAGTAGCTCCTCCGAGAGGGCAGTCGGACCTACCCCGTTAGGTCCGCAACATCCATGCAACACTTGTCATAGTCTCAGAACTAAAAGTGTAGCTAGCTACCTTGGGTCAAACGAGAAACGAAACACACTTAGCCTGGTTCTGTACCCTAAGAGTGTACTTGTTTCCTCTGTACCCCGGACCTATAATGAAAGTGTCACACCCGGTTCCGAATATGAACCAAGCGTAACGCATATGTGTGCCCAGGAAGTTCATCACACATATACGGTTGCATCACAAACGATATACAGAATTTAACCACGTCTTAACTATTAAATAAGTACTTTATTACAATAATCCAATAGTTCACGAATGATAAACCTCTAAATAATGCAGCGGAAAATAAAATAAACAGCACGACTCCAATCCACAGGCAATTGACGGCGGTACGCAACCTAGTACTCCACGTGATCCTCAGGGTACTCCCAATTGTCTCCAGTAGCTGCTGGGGGGGATTGCAAGGGTGAGTACATGTTGTACTCAGCAAGTGTGGAAAGTATGACATGTGGCTAATTTAAATGATGAATGTAATAATGGCTAAGTGCTGAAAAGTACAGTAAAACATTTGAAAGCATTATACTATTTCTATGTGAAACAATCCCATCATAACCATCATATTAACAAAATTTAAACCATATTCAATTATTGCCAACATCACCATTATCCATGTCCAATTACCATAACTCAATTTCATATCCATGAACATAATCCATAAACCATAACCATTACCAAACCATAACCATAAACCAAACCATAACCATTACCAGACCATAACCATCCCCAATCCCAATTCCAACTCTAATCATGTAGGTCATCCAGGCGCTCATAACCGGGAGCACGGCTATCATGATAGTTTTTAACACCCTGCAGAGTTTGTACCACTTTACCCACATGTTTGTGATTTCATCACCTTTCGATGACTAAGAAACCTCCATTATGCCATCTCACACTTCCGTAGGTATGTGGCCAAGAGATCACAAAATAGCCTTTCAAAAGGGACTACTAGTATGTACGGCCCCACTAAGGTTTCACCGGCAGGCTTGAATCTCTATTCTCCCACCCACGGCCCCCCTCGTGTGCCATGCGGATCCCAGGGCAGTCCTCCTCGACTCCCATTCCCCGCGCCATCCAATGGTCCATACAATACTAGCAGCGCTCCTAATTATTCAGCTACGCCGCACCCATACTTGGCCTTGTGGTGGCACTGTTGACCTGGCATATTCTCGCATGAACCGGTCCTTAGATCTAAAGCAAGCAAACCACCATAACATCCAACCCATCCACAAAACCAAGCTTGCTTAGATCACCCATCATATTGACCAGTTCACATTAACCAGAATATCATTGGTACATAATTAAATGTGTAGTGTTGTTTACCATCCCAATTAATTAAGCGGAGCAAAAAGGTAAAAACCCTTCCCGACTCTCTACCATATATTCCAGGTGACAAGGGTGGTTAAACAAAACTAGTAAACTTCCTACCATAGGATTCCCATCAATTTGACACAAGCATGCAAGTTCGCAAACAAAACATTTATTTTAAAACAGGATCAATATGCTTCAAGGACACTTGCCTTGCTCCGGCGGATGGGGTTGCTCAAGCGCTTCAAAGTCTTGATTTTGGAAATCCTCGTATGCGGCCTCTTGAGCACGATCCTTTACGCGTGATCATACATACAAGAAAACATATACAATCAACATGATGCACACAAAATAATCAACATGCAATTACATGTATGCATGCACAATTCAATAATTAATTAACTACGGTTGTTTATTAATTAGATGCGAGTAGTTCATACGTGTTCATATGAGTTTACGGGGGTTTTAGGGTGGATTAATGCTGCTGAAAATAAAATTATGACAGAACTACGATCAAGTTACGCCTATTAGGTTCAATATGATCGCTAAAATTCACATCGAGAACATGGCCTACCGTAGATGCGATGCTTCGATGATCGCGGGATGGGGACAATGCGTAGACGAAGTAGATGCGTCCTCTGGCGGCACGACGACGGCGGCGCGATGTCGACGACGATCTCCGGCGAACGGTGGCGCCCTCCTCTTTTTCTTCCTCTTCTTCCCCTTCTTTTTCTCCTTTTTCCTTCCCTGGGCGCAGCTCTCTGGTCCCTGGCGTTTTTCCCGGCGGCTAGGGTTCTTCCTGGAGCGCTTCTGGCGTCGGGGTCGGGGGCCTTCGGTCCCTTTTTATAGGGGTGGCGGGAGGGCGATCGGGATCGGGGGCGGGCGGTATCGCGGGTGGGGCGCGCCGGGGCGGGGTGTTCGGCGGGGCCGGGAAAATCGGAACCGGCGTCGGGGGGGGGGGGGGGGGGGGGGGGGGGGAGTCGGGGCCGGACGGGACTCGGGGGCGGCACCCAGGCGGGGCCGGGCGCGTACGGCGGGCGGGAGCGGAGTCGAGGCACGGGAGGCGCTCGGTCGCTGCGGCCTCGGGCGCAGGCGCGGGGCGCTCGGTCGGCTGGGCCGCTGGCCTGGCCGCCGGGTTGGCCCTTTTTTTCTTTTTTTTCTTTTTTATTTAGTATTATTATTATTTTATAATTTATATGTGTTTATTTTACTTTTTTTATACTCCTTTTTTATTATATAATTTACTATATATATATATATATATATTATTCATATTATATATTTATTATTTATTATTTTTATAACATATATTATTAATATTAATATTTTATCTATTTTTATATATTGTTATATATATTATTTATATATATATTTATATATATTATTATTATTTTTATACTTATTCCTTATTACAAGTTCTAGGCTATAACTATTATTTTCTTTTCCTTCTTTTGCTACACATATTTGTATATGCATGTTTTATTATTTTTCTTTTATTCTACTAGTGTTTAATGCATGATCATGTATGCAATGCATGATCATGTATGCAATGCATGATGCGAAAATTTAGGGTGTTACAAACCTACCCCCCTTAAAGTGAATCTCGCCCTCGAGATTCGATAGCATGGAGAAAAGGTGAGGGAATTCTGCCTTTAGGTCTTCTTCACATTCCCATGTAGCTTCGGCTTCCGTATGGTGTTTCCATTGCACTTTGCACCAACGGATCCTCTTATTTCTCCGGACCCTTTCCTTCATGTCCAAAATCTTGATAGGTTGCTCGACATAGGACAAATCTTCCTGAAGTTCTAACTCGTCCATCGGCACTTGTTCTTCCGGTACCCTGAGACACTTCTTGAGTTGAGAGACGTGAAATACGTCGTGTACATCGGAGAGATACGTCGGCAGCTCAAGTCGATATGCCACTTCTCCTCGTTTATCCAAAATCTTGAATGGTCCGATGTAACGTGGTGCCATTTTTCCTTTCACGTTAAACCGTCGCTGACCTCTGATAGGTGACACTTTGAGGTATACAAAATCTCCAACTTCAAAAGTCAAACTCCTTCGCCTATTATCAGCATAACCTTTCTGTCGAGACTGGGCAGCCTTTAAGTTTTCCCGTATTATTTGGACTTGCCTTTCAGCGTCTTGTAACACGTCGGGACCAAACACTTGATTCTCTCCGGTTTCATTCCAAAACAAGGGAGTCCTACACTTCCTTCCGTATAGTGCTTCATAGGGTGACATTTTCAAACTTGCTTGGTAGCTATTGTTGTACGAGAATTCTGCATATGGCAAGCTCTTATCCCAACTTTTCCCATGCTTTAAAGCACAAGCTCTTAACATGTCTTCCAAAATTTGGTTGGTCCTCTCGGTTTGTCCATCTGTTTGAGGGTGATACGCCGAACTGAAGTTCAACCTTGTTCCCATTGCTTCATGCAATTTCTGCCAAAATCTGGAGGTAAATTGAGAACCTCTATCCGAGACTATCTTCCTCGATACTCCGTGTCGACACACAATATGCTCCATATACAACTCCGCTAGCTTCGCAGTGGTATACGTGGTCTTGACAGGGATGAAGTGAGCTGATTTTGCCAACCGACCCACAATAACCCATATTGAATCATAGCCAGACTGAGTTTGCGGTAATCCAACTATAAAGTCCATACCAATCTCTTCCCACTTCCATTCCGGGATCTTCAATGGTTGTAGAAATCCGGCTGGCTTTTGATGTTCAGCTTTAACTCGTTGGCACACATCACAAAGTGCAACATATTCGGCTATGTCCTTTTTCATGCTGGCCCACCAATAACATGTCTTTAAGTCCTTGTACATCTTCGTACAGCCAGGATGAATTGAGTAAGGCGAGTCATGTGCCTCCTTCAATATTGTTTATCGAATATGCCTGACATTAGGCACCACAATCCTCTTTCCAAGCCATAAGGTACCCTGTTCGTCCTCATCAAATCTGAATTATTTTCCTTCTTGGGTCCTTTCCTTGATTTCCTGTATTTCCTTGTCCTTTGTCTGTCCTTCCCCGTATTTCCTGCTCTAATGTTGGGTTGACTTCCATCATTCCCATCTCATTTATAAATCCAAGGTTCAACCGTTCAAACTCCTTGCATAACTCAGATGGCAGCTCTCGTACTGTGAGTTGATGACTTACTCCTTTTCGGCTCAAAGCATCAGCCACTACATTGGCCTTCCCTGGGTGATAGTTGATTCCCATGTCATAATCCTTGATGAGCTCCAACCATCGGCGTTGCCTCAGATTCAGATTCGCTTGCGTAAAAATGTACTTGAGACTCTTGTGATCCATATAAATCTCACATTGGTGACCAAAAACATAGTGTCTCCATATCTTCAAGGCGTGTACTACGACTGCGAGTTCAAGGTCGTGTGTAGGATAATTCAACTCATGTTTCTTTAGTTGCCTCGATGCATAAGCTACCACTTGGCCCTCTTGCATGAGCACACATCCTAATCCTTGTCTTGATGCATCACAATATATATCAAAACTCTTGCTCACGTCCGGTAATACTAACACCGGGGCGGTTGTCAACCTTTTCTTTAACTCCTCAAAGCTATCCTGACAAGCTTGAGTCCATCGGAATGCCTTTCCCTTCATGAGTAATTCGGTCATAGGCTTGGCTATTTTGGAGAAATCCTTAATGAATCGGTGGTAATATCCAGCCATTCCAAGGAAACTCCGAATTTCCTTGACATTCTTGTGGCGGTTCCCACTTAAGAACATCTCTCACCTTCCCTGGGTCAACTGATACTCCTTCTCCGGAAATAATATGGCCTAAGAAAGAAACTTTCCCGTAACCAAAATTGACATTTACTGAACTTGGCATACAATTGATGCTCCCTCAATTCTGCAGCGTAAGCCTCAAGTGTTCCTCGTGTTCCTTCTCATCCTTCGAGTAGATCATAATGATCATCGATGAACACTACAACGAACTTATCCAGATATTCCATGAAGACCTTATTCATGAGATACATAAAGTACGTAGGCGCGTTTCGTCAATCCAAATGACATGACGTGTACTCATAAGATCCATATCGTGTCCGAAATGCTGTCTTGGGTATATCCGATGGTCTAATCTTCTTTGAAGTATCCTGACAGCAAGTCGATCTTGAGAAAGATATCGCACCCTTCATTTGGGTCGTAACAAATCCTCTATATGGGGCTGTGAGTACTTGTTCTTAATTGTCACTTCGTTGAGAGACCTATAGTCCACACACATCCTTCTGGGTTCCGATCCTTCTTATCTACGAAGAGCACTGGGGCTCCCCACGGGGATGAGCTTGGTGGCGTATAAAACCCTTCTCTAGCTGCTCTTGAATTTGCTTCTTGAGCTCTGCTAATTCCTTAGGAGGCATCCTATACGGCCTCTTAGCTATAGGTGCAGTTCCGGGTATCAACTCAATGGCGAATTCTGTGTCACGATCAGGTGGCATACCTGGCAACTCATCTGGAAACACATTCGGGTACTCGCGAACGATCGGAATGCTTTCCAATGTCACTTCTTCCACGTGATTCAGCATTGCTTTCCCTCTTGCAGGTTGGGTTGCCTCAACTTCGATGCGTATACCATGTTCACTTGTCAACTGCACATTCCTCTCGGCACATTAGAATGACTCCATTATACTTGCTCAACCAGTCCATTCCAAGTATTATGTCTATTCCTTGGGAGTCTAATACTATGAGGTTTGCGAGAAAGTCTACCCCCCTTATTTTAATGCTTACTTTCGGACATACTATATTTGTCCTCATCTCTCCGCCATGGAGAACTTACTAGCATAGTTTGCTTCATATGATATATAGGCAAATTGTACTTGGCAACATACTTTGACGAGATGAATGAATGAGATGCTCCTGAATCAAATAAAACAGTCGCGGGGTTGGAGTTGGCGAGAAACATACCAATCACGACGTCATCAGCTTGCTGGGCTTCCTCAGTAGAGACATGATTCACATTGCCACGAGCAAAATTCTGCTGTCCACGGTTGCCTTGTGGTGCCTCCTCCATTTGGTCGCGGGTTATTTGGCCTTGGTGCGTTGTTCATAGGTCCATAGTTCTCCTGGGGCATTGACTTGCAAAGTGTCTGGGTTCTCCACACACATAGCATGTCTTACCGCCTGTAGCATTAGGGAAGTTTGGGTGCAACTAGTTTTGAGCATTTGCTGCCGTGTTAGGACGCGGCGCAGGTGGCACAGGATCGCGAGGCGCTTGCATGGCGGGGCGTTGCTGCGGTGGCTGATTTGGGCGGGGCGGATAAGCAGCACGGTATGCAGGAGCAGATGGGTTGTAGTGTGTGCAGTAGGTGGTGCATAGCAGGGGCGAACATTGCTTCCTTGTTGCGGTCCATGATGTGATATCTTCTCTCTCTTGTTGTCCTGCTCCATCTCACAAATCTTGTTCTCAACCCACAATAGCCTTGTCAACCAGCTTTGGAAGTTTGGATAATCAGTATTGAGTAACTGGACTTGAATTTCATTGTTGAGACCCCTCATAAACAAATACTGCTTCCTACTATCAGTTTTGATGTCTTCTGGAGCATATCTTGATAATTGAGTGAATTTGTTGAGATACTCACTCATGCTCATCCTTCCTTGCCTGAGATTTTCAAAATCTTGTCTTCTCAGTATCATAACTCCTTCAAGTACATAGTGGGAATGGAAACTCTGTTTAAACTCAGCCCAAGTGATTGCCTCCTGATTATCATGAGCGTTGCCAAGAGCTTCCCACTAGTCAGCGGCTGCTCAACTAGTTGATGTGATGCAAAAAGAACCTTCTCCCTATCAGTGCACTGGACAATAGCAAGTTTCTTCTCAACGGACTTCAGCCAATCATCAGCTTCCATTGGGTCTGCAGCTTGTGCAAAGGTAGGCGGTCTGGTCCTCATGAACTCTCCCAAACGGTTGTGGTGTGGCGGGGGTGGTGGCGGGGGCAGTATATGAGGCTGATTGTTGTTTGCCAGCTTGCAGCTGTCCCATGGTCTGTATCATGGTCAGCATGAGTTGGTTCTGCATAGCCAACAGTTGTTCAATATTGATAGCTCCATGAGCATGTCCCTGGTTGTTCTGAGGTACTTCATTGCGCTCCTCCTCATCGTTGGCATCCCTCTGGTTACGAGTTCTCACCATCTGTTTGGCGAAAGAAAGGTGGGGACAGAAGGATTTAGAATTTGAAAGAACATCCCAACTATATGCATCAAGGTATGTGACACTAAATAATCCATTATTAATATAGACCTATATTATGAGGATGTGGACAAGTGCCGAAGCATTCCACAACTCTCTACTAAGCACACAATCACTCAAACAAGCACCAAACAGAATTGACAAAGATCCTAAAAGAAGTAACACAACTCAAGGTCACACAAGTATGTCTACGTCGCTCTAATTTAACTAATGGGGGTGTGCCTATCCTTGAGTCGTGGCATAGGTCGAGGACTACTCGTCGTCAAGCGGGAACTCATCCGGGTCCTCGTTGTCGTCGTCGTCGTCATCGGAGTCCTCGGGGTCCTGTGGTGGTGAGGCAGCAGGCCGGCGGTGGTGCGGTAGACGCCACACTGGAAGGATCCTCGTCAGAGGACTCCTCAGAAGACGACTCCCGCTGGCCGTTGCGACGGTCTGGAGAGTCTGGGGTCCACGTCGGGGTGTCGGACTCGTAGTCGTCCGGGTCCTCGTCGGTGATCCGACGATACCCTCCTGATTATCGCCTCGTGGCGCTGGGCGAGGTCACGCCCATCCTGAATCTCCTGCTGCGCCCTCTGAAGTTGGGCACTGAGTTGGGCCACGTCGTCAACAGTCTGACGAGACTGCGGGAGGTCCAATGGTCCCTCCACGTGCCTGGAGACGAAGCGCGCAGTGCCACTGGGACGCTGCGGAACGAGGCGTGCACCGTGTCCTCCAGACGGAAACGGCGGGCGTGACTCCAAAAGGTGGTTGCTTCCCAGCTAGCATCCTGCTCCGCAGATCAGCGGGAGCTCCTCCAAGCAGGACTGCTGTGGGTCTTCACCAACTCATCACCATAGTAGATATAGATCTTGCAGCTCCACTCCTTCCTGCCGGGGCGCTGCACTCCAGTGGTTGTGGTAGGAGAGCGAGAGGCTGTGGTGACGGTAGCCAGCCTCACGGAGTAGGGCACGGAGGCGGTGTCGCAGTTGTCCTGCGGCTCTGCCGTCAGAACGGATCACCACGGGGTGACGGGGGTCGATAGCCGGAGAGCAACTGGCCAACCTACGCGGGGGCACAAGTCCACCGGTCGACTTACGGGGGGTTGTCTTGGTGCGGGCCATCTACGGGAAACAAGAATACATTAGAAAAATAATGAAAAATAAATCTGAAAATTTCAGTAGTTAAAATGGCGGAAAAAGAGTGGTGCAGCGGTTCCAGAAGAACGAAAAATAAAGAGAAAAATTACAGCAAACCAACACAATAATTTTACCCACACATAACAGCGGCAAAACACACTTTTTCCGCGAAAATTTACGCAGCAAAAACAGCAGCACTTAATATTGCTCACTTCTGAATTTTTTTTATCAAAAACGCAGCAGCGATCAGTACTTTTTGCGGCTGAAAATAAAGGAAACAAAACAGCAGCAAAAATTTTCGAAAATAGCATGATTAGAAGGGTGTTCCTAAGTGCTCTAGAGTGTCCATTCTACCTAGGCTTGCGTCCTACGGTCAACGCGGCTCTGATACCAATTTTGACACCCGGTTCCGAATATGAACCAAGCATAACGCATATGTGTGCCCATGAAGTTCATCACACATATACGGTTGCATCACAAACGATATACAGAATTTAAACACGTCTTAACTATTAAATAAGTACTTATTACAATAATCCAATAGTTCACGAATGATAAACCTCTAAATAATGCAGCGGAAAATAAAATAAACAGTATGACTCCAATCCACAGGCAATTGACGGCGGTACGCAACCTAGTACTCCACGTGATCCTCAGGGTACTCCCAATTGTCTCCAGTAGCTGCTGAGGGGGGATTGCAAGGGTGAGTACATGTCGTACTCAGCAAGTGTGGAAAGTATGACATGTGGCTAATTCAATGACGAATGTAATAATGGCTAAGTGCTGAAAAGTACAGTAAAACATTTGAAAAGCATTATACTATGTCTATGTGAAACAATCCCATCATAACCATCATATTAACAAAATGTAAACCATATTCAATTATTGCCAACATCACCATTATCCATGTCCAATTACCATAACTCAATTTCATATCCATGACCATAATCCATAAACCATAACCATTACCAAACCATAACCATAAACCAAACCATAACCATTACCAGACCATAACCATCCCCAATCCCATTCCAACTCTAATCATGTAGGTCATCCAGGCGCTCATAACCGGGAGCACGGCTATCTGATAGTTTTTAACACTATGCAGAGTTTGTACCACTTTACCCACATGTTTATGATTTTCATCACCTTTCAATGACTAAGAAACCTCCATTATGCCATCTCACATTTCCGTAGGTGTTGTGGCCAAGAGATCACAAAATAGCCTTTCAAAAGGGACTACTAGTATGTACGGCCCTACTAAGGTTTCACCGGCAGCTTGAATCTCTATTCTCCCACCCACGGGCCCTCTCGTGTGCCATGCGGATCCTAGGGAAGTCCTCCTCGACTCCCATTCCCCGTTCCATCCAATGGTCCATACAATACTAGCAGCGCTCCTAATTATTCAGCTACGCCGCACCCATACTTGGCCTTGTGGTGGCACTGTTGACCTGGCATATTCTCGCATGAACCGGTCCTTAGATCTAAAGCAAGCAAACCACCATAACATCCAACCCATCCATAAAACCATGTTTGCTTACATCACTCATCATATTGACCAGTTCACATTAACCAGAATATCATTGGTATATAATTAAATGTGTAGTGTTGTTTACCATCCCAATTAATTACGCAAAGCAAAAAGGTAAAAACCCTTCCCGACTCTCTACCATATATTCCAGGTGACAAGGGTGGTCAAACAAAACTAGTAAACATCCTACCATAGGATTCCCATCAATTTGACACAAGCATGCAAGTTCGCAAACAAAACATTTATTTTAAAACAGGATCAATATGCTTCAAGGACACTTGCCTTGCTCCGGCGGATGGGGTTGCTCAAGCGCTTCAAAGTCTTGATTTTGGAAATCCTCGTATGCGGCCTCTTGAGCACGATCCTTTACGCGTGATTATACATACAAGAAAATATATACAATCAACATGATGCACACAAAATAATCAACATGCAATGACATGTATGCATGCACAATTCAATAATTAATTAACTACGGTTGTTTCTTTAATTAGATGCGAGTAGTTCATACGTGTTCATATGAGTTTACGGGGGTTTTAGGGTGGATTAATGCTGCTGAAAATAAAATTATAACACAACTACGATCAAGTTACGCCTATTAGGTTCAATATGATCGCTAAAATTCGCATCGAGAACATGGCCTGCCGTAGATGCGATGGCTTCGATGATCGCGGGATGGGGACAATGCGTAGACGAAGTAGATGCGTCTCCGGCGGCACGACGACGGCGGCGCGATGTCGACGACGATCTCCGGCGAACGGTGGCGCCCTCCTCTTTTTCTTCCTCTTCTTCCCCTTCTTTTTCTCCTTTTTCCTTCCCTGGGCGCAGCTCTCTGGTCCTGGCGTTTTTCCCGGCGGCTAGGGTTCTTCTAGAGCGCTTCTGGCGTCGGGGTCGGGGGCCTTCGGTCCCTTTTTATAGGGGGGCGGGCGGGAGGGCGATCGGGAGTGAATCGGGATCGGGGGCGGGCGGTATCGCGGGTGGGGCGCGCCGGGGCGGGGTGTTCGGCGGGGCCGGGAAAATCGGAACCGACGTCGGGGGGGGGGGGGGGGGGGGGGGGGGGGGAGTCGAGGCGGGACGGGACTCGGGGGCGGGGGACCCCAGGCGGGGCCGGGCGCGTACGGCGGGCGGGAGCGGAGCCGAGGTGCGGGAGGCGCTCGGTCGCTGCGGCCTCGGGCGTGGGGCCTCGGGCGCGGGGCGCTCGGTCGGCTGGGCTGCTGGCCTGGCCGCCGGGTTGGCCCTTTTTTTTCTTTTTTTTCTTTTTTTATTTAGTATTATTATTATTATTTTATAATTTATATGTATTTATTTTACTTTTTTATACTATTTTTTTATTATATAATTTATTATATATATATATATTTATATATATATATTATTCATATTATATATTTATTATTTATTATTTTTATAACATATATTATTAATATTAATATTTTATCTATTTTTATATATTGTTATATATATTATTTATTGTAACACCCTAAATTTTCGCATCATGCATTGCATACATGGTCATGCATTAAACACTAGTAGAAAAAAAAATATAATAAAACATATGCATGTACAAATGTGTGTAGCAAAAGAAGAAATAGAAAATAATAATAGGCCAAAACTTGTAATAGGGAATAAGAAAAAAAAAGAATAATATAAATATATATATAAATATATATAAATAATATATATAACAAAATATGAAAATAGAAAAAAAAATAACATTAATAATATATATATATATAAAAATAATAATAATAATAAATATATAACATTAATAATGTATATTATAAAAATAATAGATAATAAATAATAAATATATAATATTAAAAATATATATATATAAATAATTATATAATAAGGAAAAAAAAAAGAAAAAAAAAAGAAAAAAAAAAAGGAGCCGCTCGGCGGCCAGGCCAGCGCCCAGCCGGCCGAGCCGGCACCGCGCCCCGAGGCCACGCCGCACGCGCGAGCGAGCGCGCCCGACCGGGGGCCCCACGCCGCTGCCGCTCCCTGACCGCGCTGCGCTGCAGCGCCGCGCCGGCCGCGTGCCCCTGCCGCGCAGGCTGCGCCGGGCCCCGCCCCCCTTACGCACCGCCCGAGGCCGCAGCCGCCTCGGTCTCCCGCCCCCGACGCGACTTTTCCCACCGCGCGCGTCTCCCGCGCCGTCCCGCCTCCCTTCCCGCGCTGCAACGTCCCATCCCGAAACTCCCGCTCTCCCTCCCGCGTCCGACTCTTCTGCCGCGTTCCCGGTGCCGCGTGACTCCCAACCGAGTCGGTACAAGCCGTACCCTAGTGCCGCCCCTATAAATAGGACCCAGGCCTAGGCTTTTTTTTTCCCACGAACCAGCAGCCGCCAAAGCCGACGGAACCAGCCGCCGTTCCAGAGAAGAAAAGGCACCAGGAGCTCTGCGCCAGGGAAGAAAAAGAAGAAGAAAAAAAAAAGGGGAAGAAGAGGGAGAAAAAGAGGAGGACACCGCCGTTCGCCGGAGATCGTCGCCGACATCGCGCCGCCGTCATCGTACCGCCGAAGGACTGCTGCACCGCCTATTTCGTCTTCGCGTCGCATTTATTCCGCGACCGTCACGCCGTCAGATCTACGGTAGAGTTCGTTCCCGATGCGAATTTTTGCGACCATATTAAATCTAGTAGGCGTAAATTAATTTTAGTTGCACCATGATTTTATTTTCAGCAGCATTAATCCACCCTAAAAACCCCGTAAACCCTTATGAACACGTATGAACTAGTCGCATCTAATTAATAAACGACCGTAGTAAATTAATTATTAAATTGTGCGTGCATGCATGTCATTGCATGTTGATTATTTTGTGTGCATTATGTTGAATTGTATATGTTTTCTTGTATGTATGATCACGCGTAGAGGAACGTGCTCAAGAGGTTGCGTACGAGGATTTCCAGAACCAAGACTTCGAAGCGCTTGAGCAACCCCATCCGTCGGAGCAAGGCAAGTGTCCTTGAAGCATATTGATCCTGTTTTAAAATTAAATGTTTTGTTTGCAAACTTGCATGCTTGTGTCAAATTGATGGGAATCCTATGGTAGGAAGTTTACTAGTTTTGTTTGACCACCCTTGTCACCTGGATTTATGGTAGGGAGTCGGGAAGGGTTTTTACCTTTTCGCTTCGCTTAATTAATTGGGATGGTAAACGACAATACACATTTAATTATGCATCAATGATATTCTGATTAATGTGAATTGGTCAATACGATGGGTGATCTAAGCAAGCATGGTTATGTGGATGGGTTGGTCGTTATGGTGGTTTGCTTGCTTTAGATCTAAGGACCGGTTCATGCGAGAATATGCCAGGTCAACAGTGCCACCACAAGGCCAAGTATGGGTGCGGCGTAGCTGAATAATTAGGAGCGCTGCTAGTATTGTATGGACCATTGGATGGGGCGGGGAATGGGAGTCGAGGAGGACTGCCCTGGGATCCGCATGGCACACGAGGGGACCCGTGGGTGGGAGAATAGAGGTTCAAGCCTGCCGGTGAAACCTTAGTGGGGCCGTACATACTAGTAGTCCCTTTTGAAAGGCTATTTTGTGATCTCTTGGCCACACACCTACGGAAGTGTGAGATGGCATAATGGAGGTTCCTTAGTCACCGAAAGGTGATAAAATCACAAACATGTGGGTAAAGTGGTACAACCTCTGCAGAGTGTTAAAAACTATCATGATAGCCGTGCTCCCGGTTATGAGCGCCTGGATGACCTACATGATTAGAATTAGAATTGGGATGGTTATGGTTTGGTGATGGTTGTGGTCATGGTTATGGAATTGAGTTATGGTAATTGGACATGGATAATGGTAATGTTGGTAATAATTGGATATTGTTTACACTTTGTTAATATGATGGGATTTATTTCACATAGACATAGTGTAATGCTTTTCAAATGTTTTACTGTACTTTTCAGCACTTAGCCATTATTATTGCCGTCATTTGAATTAGCCACATGTCATACTTTCCACACTTGCTGAGTACGACATGTACTCACCCTTGCAATCCCCCCCCAACAGCTACTGGAGACAATTGGGAGTACCCTGAGGATCACGAGGAGTACTAGGTTGCGTACCGCCGTCAATTGCCTGTGGATTGGAGTCGTACTGCTTAGTTTATTTTCCGCTGCAATTATTTAGAGTTTTATTATTTGTGAACTATTGGATTATTGTAATAAAGTACTTATTTATTAGTTAAGACGTGGTTAAATTCTGTTTATCATTTGTGAAACATTCGTGTATGTGTGTTGAACATCCTGGGCACACATATGCGTTACGCTTGGTTCATATTCGGAACCGGGTGTCACAAATTGGTATCAGAGCCAGGTTGACCGTAGGACGCAAGCCTAGGTAGAATGGACACTCTAGAGCACTTAGGAACACTCTTCTAATGTGCTATTTTCGAAAATTTTTGTTGCTGTTTTGTTTCCTTTATTTTCGGCCGCAAAAAGTATTGATCGCTGCTGCATTTTTGATAAAAATTTTCAGAAGTGAGCAATATTAAGTGCTGCTGTTTTGCTGTATAAATTTTCGCGAAAACGGTGTGTTTTGATGCTATTATGTGTGGGTAAAATTATTGTGTTGGTTGCTGTAATTTTTCTCTTTATTTTTCGTTCTTTTGGAACCGCTGCACCGCTCTTTGTCCGCCGTTTAGCTGCTGAAATTTTCAGATTTGTTTTTCATTATTTTTCTAATGTATTCTTGTTTCTTGTAGATGGCCCGCACCAAGACAACCCCCCGTAAGTCGACTGGTGGACTCGTGCCCCCGCGTAGGTTGGCTAGTCGCTCTCCGGCCGTCGACCCCCGTCACCCGGTGGTGATCCGTTCTGACGGCAGAGCCGCAGGACAGCTGCGACACCGTCTCCGTGCCCTACTCCGTGAGGCTGGCTACCGCCACCACAGTCTCTCGCTCTCCTACCACACCACTGGAGTGCAGCGCCCCGGCAGGAAGGAGTGGAGCTGCAAAATTTATATCTACTACGGTGACGAGTTGGTGAAGACCCACAGCAGCCCTGCTTGGAGGAGCTCCCGCCGATCTGCAGAGCAGGATGCTAGCTGGGAAGCAGCCACTTTCTGGAGCCACGCCCGCCGTTTCCGTCTAGAGGACACGGTTCACGCCTTCGTCCCGCAGCGTCCCAGTGGCACTGCGCGCTTCGTCTCCAGACACGTGGAGAGACCCCTGGACCTCCCGCAGTCTCGTCAGACTGTTGGCGACGTGACCCAGCTGAGTGCCCGACTTCAGAGGGCGCAGCAGGAAATCCAGGATGGACGCGACCTCGCCCAGCGTCACGAGGCGATAATCAGGAGGTATCGTCGGATCACCGACGAGGACCCGGACGACTACGCGTCCGACACCCCGATGTGGACCCCGGACTCTCCAGACCGTCGCAACGGTCAGCGTGAGTCATCCTCTGAGGAGTCCTCTGACGAGGAACCTTCCAGTGCGGCGTCTACCGCACCACCGCCGCCTGCTGCCTCACCACCCCAGGACCCACAGGACCCCGAGGACCCCGACGACGACGACGACGACGACGAGGACCCGGATGAGTTCCCGCTCGACGACGACTAGTCCTCGACCTATGCCACGACTCAAGGATAGGCACACCCCCATTAGTAAATAAGAGCGATGTAGATATACTTGTGTGGCCTTGAGTTGTATTACTTCTTTTAGGATCTTTGTAAATTCTGTTTGGTGCTTGTTTGAGTGCTTGTGTGCTTAGTAGAGAGTTGTGGGATGCTTCGGCAATTGTCCACACCCTCTTAATATAGGTCTATATTAATAAAGGATTATTTAGTGTCAAATACCTTGATGCATATAGTTGGGACGTTTCCTTCCAAATTCTAAATCTTTCTGTCCTTACCTTTCCTTCGCCAACAGATGGTGAGAACTCGTAACCAGAGGGATGCTAACGATGAGGAGGAGCGCAATGAAGTACCTCAGAACAACCAGGGACATGCTCATGGAGCTATCAACATTGAACAACTATTAGCTATGCAGAACCAGCTCATGCAGACCATGATACAGACCATGGGACAGCTGCAAGCTGGCAACAACAATCAGCCTCACCTGCCTCCACCACCACCCCCGCCACATCACAACCGTTTGGGAGAGTTCATGAGGACCAGACCGCCTACCTTTGCACAAGCTACAGACCCAATGGAAGCTGATGATTGGCTGAAGTCCGTTGAGAAGAAACTTGCCATTGTCCAGTGCACTGACAGGGAGAAGGTTCTCTTTGCATCACATCAACTAGTTGGAGCAGCCGCTGACTGGTGGGAAGCTCTTTGCAACGCTCATGATAATCAGGAAACAATCACTTGGGCTGAGTTTAAACAGAGTTTCCGTTCCCACTATGTACCTGAAGGAGTTATGATACTGAGGAGACAAGACTTTGAAAATCTCAGGCAAGGAAGGATGAGTGTGAGTGAGTATCTCAACAAATTCACTCAATTATCAAGATATGCTCCAGAAGACATCAAAACTGATAGTAGGAAGCAGTATCTGTTTATGAGAGGTCTCAACAACGAAATTCAAGTCCAGTTGCTCAATACTGATTATCCAAACTTTCAAAAGCTGGTTGACAAGGCTATTGTGGTTGAGAACAAGATTCGTGAGATGGAGCAGGACAACAAGAGGAAGATGTCACATCATGGACCGCAGCAAGGAAGCAATGTTCGCCCTCGCTATGCACCACCTACTGCACCACAATACAACCCCTCTGCTCCTGCATACCGCACTGCTTATCCGCCCCGCCCAAATCAGCCACCGCAGCAACGCCCCGCCATGCAAGCGCCTCGCAATCCTGTGCCACCTGCGCCACGTCCTAACATGGCGGCAAATGCTCAAAACCAGATGCGCCCAAACTTCCCCAATGCTACGGGTGGAAAGACATGCTATGCGTGTGGAGAACCGGGACACTTTGCAAATCAATGCCCCAGGAGAAACAATGGACCTATGAACAATGCACCAAGGCCAAATAACCCGCGACCAAATGGAGGAGCACCACAAGGCAACCGTGGACAGCAGAATTTTGCTCGTGGCAATGTCAATCATATCTCTACTGAGGAAGCTCAGCAAGCTGATGACGTCGTGATTGGTATGTTTCTCGCCAACTCCAACCCCGCGACTGTTTTATTTGATTCAGGAGCATCTCATTCATTCATCTCGTCAAAGTATGTTGCCAAGTACAATTTGCCTATATCTCATATGAAGCAAACTATGCTAGTAAGTTCTCCTGGCGGAGAGATGAGGACAAATATAGTATGTCCGAAAGTAAGCATTAAAATAAGGGGGGTAGACTTTCTCGCAAACCTCATAGTATTGGACTCCCAAGGAATAGACATAATACTTGGAATGGACTGGCTGAGCAAGTATAATGGAGTCATTCAATGCGCCGAGAGGATTGTGCAGTTGACAAGTGAACATGGTACACGCATTGAAGTTGAAGCAGCCCAACCTGCAAGAGGAAAAGCGATGCTGAATCACGTGGAAGAAGTGACATTGGAAAGCATTCCGATCGTTCGCGAGTACCCGGACGTGTTCCCAGATGAGTTGCCAGGTATGCCACCTGATCGTGACATAGAATTCACCATTGAGTTGATACCCGGAACTGCACCTATAGCTAAGAGGCCGTATAGGATGCCTCCTAAGGAATTAGCAGAGCTCAAGAAGCAAATTCAAGAGCAGCTAGAGAAGGGTTTTATACGCCCAAGTTCATCCCCGTGGGGAGCCCCAGTGCTCTTCGTAGATAAGAAGGATGGAACCCAGAGGATGTGTGTGGACTATAGGGCTCTCAACGAAGTGACAATTAAGAACAAGTACTCACTGCCCCGTATAGAGGATTTGTTCGACCAAATGAAGGGTGCCTGTATCTTCTCCAAGATCGACTTGCGGTCAGGATACTTCCAAATGAAGATTAGACCATCAGATATACCCAAGACGGCATTTCGGACACGATATGGATCTTATGAGTACACCGTCATGTCATTTGGATTGACGAATGCGCCTGCGTACTTTATGTACCTTATGAATAAGGTCTTCATGGAATATCTGGATAAGTTCGTTGTAGTGTTCATCGATGATATTATGATCTACTCGAAGGACGAGAAGGAACATGAGGAACACTTGAGGCTTACGCTGCAGAAATTGAGGGAGCATCAATTGTATGCCAAGTTCAGTAAATGTCAATTTTGGTTACGGGAAGTTTCTTTCTTAGGCCATATTATTTCCGGAGGAGGAGTATCAGTTGACCCAGGGAAGGTGAGAGATGTGCTCAAGTGGGAACCGCCACAGAATGTCAAGGAGATTCGGAGTTTCCTTGGAATGGCTGGATATTACCGCCGATTCATTAAGGATTTCTCCAAAATAGCCAAGCCTATGACCGAATTACTCATGAAAGGAAAGGCATTCCGATGGACTCAAGCTTGTCAGGATAGCTTTGAGGAGTTAAAGAAAAGGTTGACAACCACGCCAGTGTTAGTATTACCGGACGTGAGCAAGAGTTTTGATATATATTGTGATGCATCAAGACAAGGATTAGGATGTGTGCTCATGCAAGAAGGCCAAGTGGTAGCTTATGCATCGAGGCAACTAAAGAAACATGAGCTGAATTATCCTACGCACGACCTTGAACTCGCAGCCGTGGTACACGCCTTGAAGATATGGAGACACTATGTTTTTGGTCACCGATGTGAGATTTATACAGATCACAAGAGTCTCAAGTACATATTTACGCAAACGGATCTGAACCTGAGGCAACGCCGATGGTTGGAGCTCATCAAGGATTATGACGTGGGAATCAACTATCACCCAGGGAAGGCCAACGTAGTGGCCGATGCTTTGAGCCGGAAGGGAGTAAGTCATCAACTTACAGTTCAAGAACTGCCATCCGAGTTATGCAAGGAGTTTGAACGGTTGAACCTCGGATTTATAAATGAGATGGGAACGATGGAAGTCAACCCAACATTAGAGCAGGAAATACGGGAAGGACAGACGAAGGACAAGGAAATACAAGAAATCAAGGAAAGGACCCAAGAAGGAAAGGAATTCAGATTTGATGAGGACGAACAAGGTACCTTATGGCTTGGGAAGAGGATTGTGGTACCTAATGTTAGGCATATCCGAGAAGCAATATTGAAGGAGGCACATGACACGCCTTACTCAATTCATCCTGGCTGTACGAAGATGTACAAGGACTTAAAGACATGCTACTGGTGGGCCAGCATGAAAAAGGACATAGCCGAATATGTTGCACTTTGTGATGTGTGCCAACGAGTTAAAGCTGAACATCAAAGGCCAGCCGGATTGTTACAACCATTGAAGATCCCGGAGTGGAAGTGGGAAGAGATTGGTATGGACTTTATAGTTGGATTACCGCAAACTCAGTCTGGCTATGATTCAATATGGGTTATTGTGGATCGATTGACAAAATCAGCACATTTCATTCCTGTCAAGACCACATATACCACCACAAAGCTAACAGAATTGTATATGGAGCATATTGTGTGCCGACACGGAGTACCAAAGAAGATAGTCTCGGATAGAGGTTCTCAATTCACCTCTAGATTTTGGCAGAAATTGCATGAAGCAATGGGAACAAGGCTGAACTTTAGTTCGGCGTATCACCCTCAAACAGATGGACAAACCGAGAGGACTAACCAAATTTTGGAAGACATGTTGAGAGCATGTGCTTTAAAGCATAGGAAAAGTTGGGATAAAAGTTTGCCGTATGCTGAATTCTCGTACAACAATAGTTACCAAGCAAGTTTAAAAATGTCACCCTATGAAGCATTATACGGAAGGAAATGTAGGACTCCCTTGTTTTGGAATGAAACCGGAGAGAATCAAGTGTTTGGTCCCGACGTGTTACAAGAAGCTGAAAGGCAAGTCCAAATAATACGGGAAAACTTAAAGGCTGCCCAGTCTCGACAGAAAGGTTATGCTGATAATAGGCGAAGGAGTTTGACCTTTGAAGTTGGAGATTTTGTATACCTCAAAGTGTCACCTATCAGAGGTCAACGACGATTTAACGTCAAGGGAAAACTCGCACCACGTTACATCGGACCATTTAAGATTCTGGACAAGCGAGGAGAGGTAGCTTATCGACTTGAGCTGCCGACGTATCTCTCCGATGTACACGACGTGTTTCACGTCTCTCAACTCAAGAAGTGTCTCAGGGTACCGGAAGAACAAGTGCCGATGGACGAGTTAGAACTTCATGAGGATTTGTCCTATGTCGAGCAACCTATCAAAATTTTGGATATGAAGGAAAGGGTCACGAGAAATAAGAGGATCCGTTGGTGCAAAGTGCAATGGAAACACCATACAGAAGCCGAAGCTACATGGGAACGTGAAGAAGACCTGAAGGCAGAATTCCCTCATCTTTTCCCCACGCTATCGAATCTCGAGGGCGAGATTCACTTTAAGGGGGGTAGGTTTGTAACACCCTAAATTTTCGCATCATGCATTGCATACATGGTCATGCATTAAACACTAGTAGAAAAAAAAATATAATAAAACATATGCATGTACAAATGTGTGTAGCAAAAGAAGAAATAGAAAATAATAATAGGCCAAAACTTGTAATAGGGAATAAGAAAAAAAAAGAATAATATAAATATATATATAAATATATATAAATAATATATATAACAAAATATGAAAATAGAAAAAAAAATAACATTAATAATATATATATATATAAAAATAATAATAATAATAAATATATAACATTAATAATGTATATTATAAAAATAATAGATAATAAATAATAAATATATAATATTAAAAATATATATATATAAATAATTATATAATAAGGAAAAAAAAAGAAAAAAAAAAGAAAAAAAAAAGGAGCCGCTCGGCGGCCAGGCCAGCGCCCAGCCGGCCGAGCCGGCACCGCGCCCCGAGGCCACGCCGCACGCGCGAGCGAGCGCGCCCGACCGGGGGCCCCACGCCGCTGCCGCTCCCTGACCGCGCTGCGCTGCAGCGCCGCGCCGGCCGCGTGCCCCTGCCGCGCAGGCTGCGCCGGGCCCCGCCCCCCTTACGCACCGCCCGAGGCCGCAGCCGCCTCGGTCTCCCGCCCCCGACGCGACTTTTCCCACCGCGCGCGTCTCCCGCGCCGTCCCGCCTCCCTTCCCGCGCTGCAACGTCCCATCCCGAAACTCCCGCTCTCCCTCCCGCGTCCGACTCTTCTGCCGCGTTCCCGGTGCCGCGTGACTCCCAACCGAGTCGGTACAAGCCGTACCCTAGTGCCGCCCCTATAAATAGGACCCAGGCCTAGGCTTTTTTTTTTCCCACGAACCAGCAGCCGCCAAAGCCGACGGAACCAGCCGCCGTTCCAGAGAAGAAAAGGCACCAGGAGCTCTGCGCCAGGGAAGAAAAAGAAGAAGAAAAAAAAAGGGGAAGAAGAGGGAGAAAAAGAGGAGGACACCGCCGTTCGCCGGAGATCGTCGCCGACATCGCGCCGCCGTCATCGTACCGCCGAAGGACTGCTGCACCGCCTATTTCGTCTTCGCGTCGCATTTATTCCGCGACCGTCACGCCGTCAGATCTACGGTAGAGTTCGTTCCCGATGCGAATTTTTGCGACCATATTAAATCTAGTAGGCGTAAATTAATTTTAGTTGCACCATGATTTTATTTTCAGCAGCATTAATCCACCCTAAAAACCCCGTAAACCCTTATGAACACGTATGAACTAGTCGCATCTAATTAATAAACGACCGTAGTAAATTAATTATTAAATTGTGCGTGCATGCATGTCATTGCATGTTGATTATTTTGTGTGCATTATGTTGAATTGTATATGTTTTCTTGTATGTATGATCACGCGTAGAGGAACGTGCTCAAGAGGTTGCGTACGAGGATTTCCAGAACCAAGACTTCGAAGCGCTTGAGCAACCCCATCCGTCGGAGCAAGGCAAGTGTCCTTGAAGCATATTGATCCTGTTTTAAAATTAAATGTTTTGTTTGCAAACTTGCATGCTTGTGTCAAATTGATGGGAATCCTATGGTAGGAAGTTTACTAGTTTTGTTTGACCACCCTTGTCACCTGGATTTATGGTAGGGAGTCGGGAAGGGTTTTTACCTTTTCGCTTCGCTTAATTAATTGGGATGGTAAACGACAATACACATTTAATTATGCATCAATGATATTCTGATTAATGTGAATTGGTCAATACGATGGGTGATCTAAGCAAGCATGGTTATGTGGATGGGTTGGTCGTTATGGTGGTTTGCTTGCTTTAGATCTAAGGACCGGTTCATGCGAGAATATGCCAGGTCAACAGTGCCACCACAAGGCCAAGTATGGGTGCGGCGTAGCTGAATAATTAGGAGCGCTGCTAGTATTGTATGGACCATTGGATGGGGCGGGGAATGGGAGTCGAGGAGGACTGCCCTGGGATCCGCATGGCACACGAGGGGACCCGTGGGTGGGAGAATAGAGGTTCAAGCCTGCCGGTGAAACCTTAGTGGGGCCGTACATACTAGTAGTCCCTTTTGAAAGGCTATTTTGTGATCTCTTGGCCACACACCTACGGAAGTGTGAGATGGCATAATGGAGGTTCCTTAGTCACCGAAAGGTGATAAAATCACAAACATGTGGGTAAAGTGGTACAACCTCTGCAGAGTGTTAAAAACTATCATGATAGCCGTGCTCCCGGTTATGAGCGCCTGGATGACCTACATGATTAGAATTAGAATTGGGATGGTTATGGTTTGGTGATGGTTGTGGTCATGGTTATGGAATTGAGTTATGGTAATTGGACATGGATAATGGTAATGTTGGTAATAATTGGATATTGTTTACACTTTGTTAATATGATGGGATTTATTTCACATAGACATAGTGTAATGCTTTTCAAATGTTTTACTGTACTTTTCAGCACTTAGCCATTATTATTGCCGTCATTTGAATTAGCCACATGTCATACTTTCCACACTTGCTGAGTACGACATGTACTCACCCTTGCAATCCCCCCCCAACAGCTACTGGAGACAATTGGGAGTACCCTGAGGATCACGAGGAGTACTAGGTTGCGTACCGCCGTCAATTGCCTGTGGATTGGAGTCGTACTGCTTAGTTTATTTTCCGCTGCAATTATTTAGAGTTTTATTATTTGTGAACTATTGGATTATTGTAATAAAGTACTTATTTATTAGTTAAGACGTGGTTAAATTCTGTTTATCATTTGTGAAACATTCGTGTATGTGTGTTGAACATCCTGGGCACACATATGCGTTACGCTTGGTTCATATTCGGAACCGGGTGTCACATTTATATATATATTTATATATATTTTTATTATTATTTTTATACTTATTCCTTATTACAAGTTCTAGGCTATAACTATTATTTTCTTTTCCTTCTTTTGCTACACATATTTGTATATGCATGTTTTATTATTTTTCTTTTATTCTACTAGTGTTTAATGCATGATCATGTATGCAATGCATGATGCAAAAATTTAGGGTGTTACAGAAAGACATCATTATGTGAAAACAGACTCCACGTGCATTTACTTTGTACAGGCTCAATATTTTTTATTTTTCTCTTTCTTGTCTATAAAAAAGTTGTGCCGTTCTTAAGAAACTTTAGCTCGGCCAGTTCATGTACAATTCGAGTTGCATTGTCTATCCTTCTTGGTTCAAATATTGTGGATGGTCTACTCGTCTAAATGCCGTCAAGCCAATCTAAGGGCCGGAGTGTGCTATCGACTTAGTCTGGTCATGCACCCTAAGTACGCCACTCTACCTACACCCCGGCAGGCCGAAGTAAGGCGAGTCCAGAAACGATCGGACCTGAAGGAAACAGGACGGCGCTCTTGATTGTATTTAGAATTGTGTTCGACCTAAAACTTTCTCAGGAATGGTAAGCCGCAATGAAGTTATAGATAGGAAATAGATTTTACTATTTTTCTTGACTTCAGTGTGCAAGCAAAATAAATATTTCATGATGATGGTGAATGAAGCCGGAGCTGCCAAAGCTCCGACATCCTCTAGGCGGCTTGTGGTCGATGTTCAAACATTGACATCGAGCGTCGCTAGAGCTACTCAGCTCCGGTAAAGCTAGGGGGCAAGCAGTCAACGTGAAGATGGTGGAAAGACTCTAAAGTGGAGTTTGCAATTGACACATCATGTGTTGACAGAGGTCACTGCCGGAGCTACCAAGCTCCGACACCCCAGAGGGCTAACCGTCGATGCTTTACGCGTTGATGGAGACTACTGCTGGAGCTACTAAGCTCCGACTATGGTCAATGCTGGAGCCACTAAGCTCTGACAACCTCAGGGGGCCTACACTATCGAAGACTTCGGACCTACATTCTACAAGTTCGAAACACACAAGTCTTCAACAACTGTTACATCCTCTTGGTACATGTTCACAATCAAATTGTATACATCTACCAGGGGGGCAAGTGAGACAAATTTGTTGAAGACAAAAAATGAAATTCACAAAAAAATTTGGATTTCATTCATCTGAAGACAAGAGATTACAAAATTGGAGAAGAAGAAGAGAGAATACAAGCGGGAGCTACAAAGAGATGGTCCTAGACCCTGTGGAAGAACTGGGTGACCTTCTAGGCAATTTCCGACACACTGGCTCAAGCGGCTTCACCCTCTCATTCGATGGGGCCTTCAAGCACCAGGTCCAGAGGGAATTGAGGGTCCCGGCTGGTGTAGCACGTCAGCACAAACTTTGTGACGTTCTTCGCCAGGGACTGTCCCTCAGTTTCCAGCTGGTCCGCGATGACATCGCCCATCTTGGTGAGCTTGTTGCCTACGAAACTCAGCGCCTCCAACGCCTGGTCCAGCTCCGGCTCCGGATCATCCGGACGCACGGGACTAAAGACCATTGGCGTCAGCGTGTCGTTGGCTTTGCCAAGTCCCAAACTTGTTGGGACTCTGCATCCCTTGTGCTTCGCATCTCCTCCAGGGATCTTTTGGCCGCCGCAAGCTCCGAGTTCTCCCGAGCAAGACGCTCCACCTCTTTGGCATTCTGTTGAATCTTTTCAGCAACCTGCCTTTCGAGTTTACTGAGCTCTTCCTCCCGGAGGTGGATATCGTTCTGGCGGTTGACCAAATCCTTCTCTCGGCCCCGCACTTTCTCCTCCCTGGCGGCGACGGCATTCTCCTCCTTGTAGAGATCTTGACCTGCTCACAGGCCTTCTTCTCCTCCTCCTCGCAACGCTCCTCCAATTTATTGGTGCGTTCTTTGAGGCTCTTGTTAGCCAGAGCTGTCTTTTGGACAAGCTCTTTCTCCCTCTTCACGAGGTCGTCCCGCAGCTCCAGGAGTTTTTGCTCTTCATCTTCGAGCTTTCTCTCCCGCGCCTCAAGAGCCTCCCAGCGCTTGACGAGACTATCATGGATGGCGGCGAGCCTCTCCTGGCGATCATTTGCTGCGCTATTTGCAGCTTTGGCCTGCTCATAGATGGCTCGGGACTGGTTGTCGAGGGATCGTGTCATGCTTTCCCTCTCATCCAACAGGTTACCCTAGTACTCCAGGCGGACCTTCTCCCTCTACACCCACTCTTTATTGTCAGCAAGCCTCGACTGCGCCAGCTTGGTCTCGAAATGGAGCCGGTTGCGCCACCTCCTAAGAGTTTGGCGCTCCTCCTCGAGGGCCTTGCTATCATGGTAGAAAGCTAGCTGGACCTGGCGAAGACCGGAGCAGGCGTTGTCAATAGACAACAATAGGGGGATTGGGTCCGGCCCTGTCGGGGTCCTCTCCGCTGGCTCCAGTGGATCTTCGGTGACAAAAATTGGGTCCCACTCTACAAGAGCGGTCCCCTGAGCTTCCACGACACTAGGGCCGTCCTCTGGGATAGCCTCGGCCAGGTCATCAACACCTGGCCCCTCAGGCGGGGGGTCAACAGCTTCATCTTGGCACCCTGGCTCAGCAGCGGGCGCCTCCGGGATCACCACTTTCGGAACAGGTGTTGAAGGTTCAGTCGGAGTAGGAGCTACTTCCGGCTCCAGCGCAGGTGCCTCCCCCGCCGTTGGCTCAAGTGCTGGCGCTTCGACCATCATGGGCTCACGCGCTGGCGCTTAGACCATAATAGGCTCAGGCGTCGACACCTCCGCAACAACTGGCTCAGACACAAGAACCTCTTCAATGACTGGCTCTATAGCCGGAACTTCTGCAGCAACCGGCTCTGCCGCCGGAGCTTCCTCAACAACCGGCTCAAGTGCCGGAACTTCATCAACACCCGGCTCCACCGTCGGGACCTCATCAACCATCGGCTCGACTGTCGGGGCTTCAACAACATCCGACTCTAGGGCCGGAATCGCAGCTATCTCCGGCTCTGTGGCCGGAGCGTCCAACATCTCAGCATCCAAGCCCGGAGCTTCAACCTCCGGGGCTGGTGCCGCTGGTACATTTTCATTCCCGTGGCCCGATGCTACCACGGGAGCTTCTGGGGATGAGTCGAGGTCCAAGACCACGACAGCCAGCGCCGGGGCTGCCGCAGCCTCAACCACCTCTTGGGGCGGCACTGGAATTGGAGTTGGAGCTTCAGCTTGCACAACCTCAACTGCCGCTGCAGGGACTGGAGCTTCAACCCTTTTCTTAGGCACGTTGTGGATGAAAGATGAAGAAACTCAAAATACAGACATAACAATAAAACAACTGGCTGAGGTAAAAAAATCAAAAATTACCTTGGAAGGCTTCCACACCAATTAGCACAGACCCTCTTTTCTGGACGCTCCAGACTGACCCCATCCTCCACTGGTGTGGTAGTCCCAGAAGGTCCCCTGAAGCTTGCTGCTGCTATCGGCGTTGCCTTGATCGATGCCCCCCTCGACCGGGAAGGACCTCTGGACCTAGAGCCCTCAGCTGGCCCTGGTGCTGGAGTCACATGGCCGGAGCTAGAACCCCAGGAAGATGCCGCTGTTGGAGTAGATGCCGCCGTTGAAGACCTCCCCCTCCGGGGAGAAGGAGCCGCCATGGAAGAAGCAGGCCTGGTGGACCTTCTGTCAGCATGCTTCAGCTTCCTTTTACGGCTCGAGGGCTTGACCAACTCCTTGCCCTTGCTGACGACTTCGGTTCTTGGCTTTGGGGCAGGAGTGGAGCCGCCTTCAGCAGCTTCGGAGATCGCCAACCCGGTGGTCGAACGCCTCTCAATAACACCAAGGTCGTCAAGCACCGGCATCATCCGCCAGAGCTCCCTGCTGAACTCTGCCTCCATGTTCAGAGGGACGAAAGCTGTCGGCGGTGCCAAGTCGTCACCCTCGACGTCGATGCCATGCTGGAACTTCTTGAGGTGGAACTCCAATGTTGCACCCTCCATGTTGGACTTCAAATCGATCTCGATCAGATCGTCGTCCAGCATACTATTGAGGGCCCAAGCAAGCTTCTTCCTCTTCTTCAGCGGAGCCCACCTGTTGGTTAGGAAGTTGCAAAACACCGCCTGAGGAGTCACCCCTCCTTCCACACACAGGCGGATCCTGGTCAGAGCAGGGTTGAAGGCGTCCGACAACACCGGAGCTTCACTCCAAATTGCGGTGTCGATGTTGGGGAGGCATTCCGGCAACTCCAGCTTCTCGTGCTCCTCCACCCTGATGACAATCCAATCCTTCTTCCAGTCGTCCCACTTCCCAGAAGGGAACGATCGCACAAGTACTTGTACGGGCACTTCTTGCGCTTCACAAAATAGTAGAAGCCAAGGTACTCGTCACTCCTGCCCGTAGTATGGACAGTGAAGAAGGTGCGGAAGAGCTCAATGCAGGGGGGAATGCCCACCCACATCTCGCAGAAGTGAACAAAGATCGACACCAGGAGAATGGAGTGGGGGCCAAGGTGATACAGCTGCAGACCATAGAAGTCTAGCAACATCAAGAAGAAAGAGGAAAAAGGTGGGATTAGCCCCACCATGACGTACGCGGAGAAGTACACCATGTCGTCGGCGTGTTCCTTCTCAAACGGAAGCTTGCCGGTGCGGACCAAGTGGTTGAAGAAGTGAGAGGATCACCCCATGAGGGCCCGGACCTTCTTCAAATCACCGTCGGTCTTCAGTCGGCTATGGCGAAGACCCAACTCCATCGCGGCACAGCGGGGCAAGAGATGGAAAACAAGCAAAAGTTTGGAGGGTTTGAGCGCAAGTTCGAATGAAAGGCGTAAAGAACCCCCAAACGGTGCGTGCTTTCCTTCTTAAGTAAGCCCCCGCGACGCTTGGATGGAAACCACAGAGGAGCGGACGATACTAGTCAAAAACTTCACCCTGCCAATGACAAGGGGGCATGGGGTCACCTCGACGATCAAGTCGAGGTCCTTACCTCAGGCGAACGGTTGTCATCATGAAAGGCGGGAAACCCGAAGGCGGCGGCCTGACAGGGCGCGTGGAACCGATACGATTTTCGTATCAGGAACCGGCGACCTTCAATTGTGTGAGATCCGCACGCTGAGATCTCACCTGCAGCATCCAGGATATGCCACACAATGGTGGTTTAACTGCGAACTATCGCCAACGGCACGTCCGAAGACCCTTGAAGACACGGCTCAAGAACCGAAGAATAGACCCACCTCCGACAGAATGACTTCATCCAAAAGGTCTCTCCCGTAGGTGGGCCCAGGGGGCCACTGTCGGTACCCTACGTACCGGATACCCCTTTGGATTGCAAAGATCACAAAAAAACTCCATCTACCAGATTTGAAGACCTCCGAAGGCCCCACATGTCAAGCGTAACCAGACCTGCTTCCCCGACATGGTTAGTCCCATGGTCGCCACGTGTATCATAAGACCGGAGCTATCGCCCACACATGGGAAAGCTCCGGACGGAATACCAGTATGGCACCCCCGGACCTAACCCCAGACAGAGGGAATCTCCGGTACTGACACGTGTCCAACAGCACCGAACCTACCCGTCCATGACGATAAGCTCCGGAGCTGCCATGTGGCTGAACCGCCGGACCTTCAACCTCAACAATCAGGCTGGTGGACCCCCAACGGCTCCGGACCTTCAAGGAGCAATCAAAGACTTCAAGACCCGATTAAGTGTCATTAATGCCATATTAATGACACACGATCGGATGTCCCTTAATACTGATAACGACACTGTTAAGGCCCATTACCAGGCTATTAAAGGTAATTAACCTCATTAATTGTGTATCAAGTATGTGTAACTGCCGGGGCCACATGTCGGGCCAGACTAACGGTGTAATGACCAGTCCTTGTACTATAAAAGGACTGGTCGATGATACAAAAGGGATCTCTCTCCAAACCTCTTCTGGACTCCCTGGCCTAGACGAGCTTCTTCTTCTGGAGCTTCTTCTAAAATCACACGCTCAATATAACAATAACACACCACGTGGAGTATGGTATTACGCTCAGGCGGCCCGAACCACGTAAATCTCTGTGTCCACTTGTCTTTCACCTTATTGAATCTCTGTGCGCCCATTACCGAACTACAACTCCTCGATCTACCGATGGTAGTGTCGGGAGATCTGCCGGATCCAAACACCGACAGGTCCCGTATGACATGTGGGGCCTTCGCAGGTCTTCAACTCAGACAGGTGAAGTTCCTTTGGTCTTTTTATAGTCCCAAGGGGTACACGATACGCAGGGTACCGACAGCGCCTGGACCGGCAGTGGAGGGGGCACCAGCACCAGAGCCAGAAGTGGCTTCAGCTTCCGCTGAATCTTCAACGCGTGCCCCGGAGGTGGTGGTTATGGAGGTTCCCGTGCCCGAGCCAAGGTGCCAAGGTGAAGCGACCAGTCCTCTGCTAGAAGGAGCAGTTGCTCATGATCTGGCGATGGGACCTTCAGAGCCGACTCCGGGGGCAGGAACTTCCGTTGCAGGACCTTCCTTAGCAGCGGTCGAGGCTGTCCCGGAGGGCGGCCCTAGTGTCTCAGAAACTCAGGGGACCGCTCTTGTAGAGTGGCACCCAATTTTTGTTATGGAGAACTCGTTGGAGCCAGCAGAGAGGACCCCGACAGGTCCGGAGCCAATCCTTTTGTCGTTATCCATCGATAATGCCTGCTCCAGCCTTCGTCAGGTTCAACTGGCCTTTTACCATGACAGGAAGGCCCTTGAGGAGGAGCGCCAAACCGTTAAGAGGTGGCACAACCGGCTCCAATTCGAGACCAAGCTGGTGCAGACGAGGATGGCTGATGACAAGGAGTGGGTGAAAAGGGAGAAGGCCCGGTTGGAGTATTGGGGTCAGCTGCTGGATGAGAGGGAAAGCATGGTGCGATCCCTCGACACCCAATCCCGGGCCTTCCAAGAACAGGCCATGGCTGCTAATGAAGCAGCGAATGATCGCAAAGAGAAGCTCAGCGCCATCCACGACAGCCTCGTCAATCGTCGGGAGGCTCTTGAGGAGCAGGAGAAAAAGCTCGAAGATGAAGAGCAAAAACTCCTGGAGGTGCGGGGTGACCTCGTGAAGAGGGAGGAGGAACTTACTCAGAGGCTGACTCTGGGTGACAAGAGCCTCACGGAGCGCACCAAGAAGTTGGAGGAGCTCTGCGAGAAAGAGGAGAAGAAGGCCTGGCAGCAGGGACATGACCTCACCAAGATGGAGAATGAGGTTACTGCCAGGGAGAAGAAAGTGCGGGGCCGGGAGAGAGATCTGGTCGACCGCCAGAATAAGATCCACGTATGGGAAGAGGAGCTTGGTAAACTCTAAAGGCAAGTTGCTGAAAAGATTCAGCAGCACGGCAAAGAGGTCGAGCGTCTTGCCCGAGAGGGTTCGGAGCTTGTGGCGACCAAAAGGTCCCTGGAAGAGGCGCGAGGCTCAAGGGCTGCGGAGTCCCAACAAGTATGGGAATTCTTGGTGTCGAAAGGGTATCCGGTACTCAGAGTACCGACAGTCAGGGTCCATGGTGTCGAATGGTTCTAACCCCTGAAAGGCTAACGCCGAGCTAGAGGTCCAGGGTGTGCAGCCTACTTAGCCTCGTTATATACCCTAAGCATGCACACATTGCCTCCCAGTGCTAACAGCTGAGTACAGGAGGCCAGACGATCTCGAGGTGTCTAAACCGACACCTCCCCCGGACTAGCTCAGAGGTAGCCCGCGGAGGTTCGTTGTATATTCGGAGGCTAGTCCTAGCAAGATCAAGCTCAGAGAATGGTGAACGCAAGAGTTTTATGTGGTTCGGACCGCGTGGGCGTAAAACCCGATCGGACGAGCCGGCGACGCATCCTCCCGTGCTCACCCTCCTCGCCGCCTCGTCCTCATGGATGCCGGTCGTCCTCATCGACGAAGCGCAGGACGCCGGTCGTCCTCATAGTACGGCGGCTACCTGCACAGCCGCTCCAAGGACGCCGCGCCGGGAGCTTAGGCGCCGCCGTGCACCACGTGCGTCGCTGTCTCTTTGGTTCCTTCGTGTTGTCGATTTATTCCCCTAAGTGTTTTCCCATAGTTAGGGCGCTACTCTGGATGTGTCTAGTGATTGGCTTTTGTTGAGATTGGAGTGCACGGGCTTTCAAGAATAAAATCATGTTAAATCCTTTGCGTCTGTATATTTTGATAATTTTACTGCGATGGCAAAAATGGGAGTTAATATTATCATTTTGTGCTCACTCCTCTCCTCTTTTCTTTGATGTAGTGGTACATCTAGTAGTTGCCAAGATGCATGTTACTAGAAGTCCTCGACATTATAGATCATGCATGGTCTTCCTTGGGCAAATGGTTTTACAGAAAATATATGCAGATAATTCGGCTGATAATACAATTCCAAGTGTTAGAATTACCAGATTTAGTTAAACTAAAAAAAATAATTGAACGGTAACACGCACTCCCTCTGTTTTTAAACACGATAACCCAAATGCATGCATGTGTGTCTAATTGTATGGATGGGGATCAACCTTGGACACGCGAGGCGGACTATATTAGGCGGTTACCCTAAAGTTTGGTTTTCTTGCCTTGTTGGTTACTTGATTAACCAAAAATAATTAGCATCTACTCCCAATATTTCAATAAATGATATCTTTGAATTAATTTTCTATATTTGAGGATTGGGGAATAATTTGTTTTTTTTCTCTCTACTTACGTAATTCTGTTGTGGGCTCTCGGTTGTGACAAGTATGTATCCGACGGCTCTGGATACTTTGATGACATGAATCGAACCACTGCTGCGAATCCGACGGCTGCGGGTTGCCTGATGACACGTACCGGCCTCCAACACAGGACAAGGCTGCAGCAGCAGCACTACTACAAAAACCGGTCCCGATCGAAAGGAGGCGTGGGGCGAGGCAGGCGGCGATGGGGCGCCGTCTTTTCTTGTTCGCTGCGGCGCTCATGGGTGAGCACTCGTCGCCGTCTAATTTCTTTCGCATTTTTTCCAAAAAAAAAAATCGAATCAACGAAGCTTTCATGATCTTCTTGCAGCGGCGGCGTCGTTGGGGGCGGCGTCGTTCGCGATCCCAAGATTCTCCGCTCCCTTCGGACTCGAAAAAGCGTCGGGGGAGTTCTGCGTGCGCTATTACTGGCCACCGTCGAGCGCGCCCTTTCCCCTGGGCCAGGCG
Organism: Tuctoria greenei; assembly: GCA_036927565.1. Lineage (NCBI taxonomy): Eukaryota > Viridiplantae > Streptophyta > Magnoliopsida > Poales > Poaceae > Tuctoria > Tuctoria greenei. The sequence continues at coordinate 304,684,996 of JAYESD010000001.1, forward strand.
GCAGCCATCCACCTCGGCAACACCAGGTCGTGCATCGCCGGCTACGGGAGCTGGAGAGGCGACCCCGGGAGCGTGTACCGGTTCTGCATCCCCTCCTGGGTTGCCTTCAGTGACAAGGAGGGCACTCTCACCGGCGAGGCGGCCAGGGACCACGCCGCCCTCAGCCCCGCGACAGCCATCTCCGGCTTCACGCGCCTCATCCACCGAAGGCATGCATCCATCTCTCTCCCCCTCTCTCAGTTTTCGTGTGTGTGTAGCAGATCTGCCTGCCTAGGCCTGGCTGAGTTGAGCTGAGCTGAGCTGAGCATTATTGATTGTTTTCTTTGGCTGCAATGCAAGTAGGCCCGAGGATCCCCGGGTGAAGCAGGAGATGGAGCTTGTGCCGTACAATTTTACCAGCGAGCTGGGATGGGCCTCCGTCCAGTTGGAGACGGGCCAGGTTTTCTCTCCCGACCATCTCGCCGGCGTCCTCATCTCAGAGCTGAAGCGCATGGCGGAGGCGCACCTGGGCCGCGAGATCCGGTATGCGGTCATCACCGTGCCCCGTCACCTGAACTACGACGGAAGGCAGCGCGTCGAGTTCGCTGCGACATCGCAAGCTGGCTTCCGGATTGCCAAAGTCGTTGACCAGCAGATCGCCGCGGCGGCGGCGCACGGCCACCACACGGAGCAGGGCGACGGCAAGGTCGTCCTTGTCTTGCACGTTGGCGGCCGCACGTCCCACGCGACCCTCTTCAAGTTTGTCAAGGGCAAGACTAGGTTGATCCATGCGCGCGATGATCTTTTCCTCGGAGGCAAGTCCTCCGACTTCCTCTCCTCCTGCATAGGAATACGAATAGAATAGATTCGTGCCATTGCCATTGCTTGCTTGAATCGATTACATTCGTGGCGGTTGCAGGTGATGACTTCACTGCGAGGGTTGTGGACCACATGGTGGAGCTCGTCAAGCAGCAGCACGGCGTTGACATACGGCATGATCGGGTCGCCGTGCTCCGGTTGACGGCGGCGTGCGAGCAAGCCAAGAAGTTTCTGAGCGAGCGGCAAGAGACGGTGGTCCGGGTGCAGTCGCTCGCCGACGGCGTGGACCTGTTCTCAGCGCGGCTCACGCGGGCCAAGTTCGAGGAGCTGAACCGGGACCTGTTCGACAGGGTCATGGGCCTGGTGGATGGGGTGGTGATGAAGCCCCGAGTGGTGGAGGAGCGCAGGGGCATGCTCCGCCATCTCATCTACGCGGCTTTGGAAACGGTGACGGGACGTAGCCTAGAGGCGGAAAGGCGCAAGGGCTTCGTCGACGAGATCGTTGTCGCCGGCGGCAGCTGCAGCATCCCCAAAATCCGTGAGCTCGCCAAGGACTACTTCCGCGGCAGGGAGCCTAATGGAGGCATGGAACCCGACGAGGCCGTCATCCATGGCGCACTGCTTCTTTCTCGCCCCGAGGCAGCTGGGTACTTGCAGCGTTGCTTGCACTAGTAGCACTAGTTTAATCCCTCTCTCTTTCCCCGAAGGGCCTTGTTCTGTTTAATCTCGAGTACTGTATTAATAAAGCGTCATTGATCCAACTGATGTTAAGCTGAGTTTGAGTCAAACAAACTGATGTTCCAGCAGCTAGTAAAACCATACTAGCAATAGCCCTGTTCTGTTGTGTTCTAAAATACTATCTTAAAAATCTCAATAAATCTCGAAAAGAACAGATTTTTTATCCTGAGTGACATATATTTAATATCGGAAAGAGTATATACTATCTCATGGAACATGTTCCATGTCACATCCGATTTTATTAAGAATAAAACCAGCTGCAAATACGTGTATGCCAGGATCAGTTTTACCATATATGTACGACAAATAGTGATAAACAGTTCTATATCTAATAGAAACAATATTAATACCTTGAAAAGAGTTTTGAATAGCAGTGGAAGAGACAAAACTATAGGGTAACCACAGGCAAATCGACTAGCAGCAACGCGATCTATGCACCGTCTTCACTTGTCACTGTCTTCGTTAGATTTTCTCTTCACTGAGCAGTATATCAAAAGTACAATAAAGTAAGTGTGAGTATCATCTCGTGGTACTCCGCAAGTGTGGGAAATAAATGACATGAAGGTCAATAAAAAAGGAAAGGCTGATAATGGTTTAGGCACTATGCATTAAACCTATACTTAGCTTTCATTAGCACCTACATCTAGGTGTATATTCCCAATCATAATAGAATAATAATAATCATGATGATGATGAATCAATGTCAACATCATTCCCAAACTATCATCTCAACCATTGTCTAATTATGAATTGGACATCAAGTCGCTCTTGTCCGTGAGCACGGCTGTCATGACAGTTTTACCAATTCTCTGCAGAGAGTGTACCCTTTTCCCACAAGCAGTGATTTCATCCTCTGTTGCCAGGTGGACTGAGTAAACCTCCCTAAGGCCCGTGGCGGCTGTCGGTACCCTAGAAACCGTACACCCCCTGAGGTTATAAAGATCTCAAAGGAAAGTCATCTATTTGATTTGAAGACCTTCGGAGGCCCACATGTCAGATATAACCGGACCCGCTTCTCCAGCATTGTTAATCCCAGGGTCGCCACATGTACTATCAAACCGGGCCTACCACCCACAAGGGGAAAGCTCCGGGCCATGTACAAAGATGGCACCTCCGGACTTAACCCCAGACCGAGAGAAGCTCCGGACCTGACACGTGTCGGGTACCTCCGGAGCTGCGCCTCCCACAGTATGCTCCGGAGCTACCACGTGTCCAACCGTTGGAGCTTCAGCCTTCGACCTCTGGAAGACCCCGCAACGGCTCCGGATCTTCAAAGAGGAATCAAGGACTTCAAAACTCAATTAATTGTCATTAATACCATATTAATGACACACGATCGGATGACCTTAATTACTAGTAACGGTGCTGTCAAAGCCCATTACACGGTCATTAAGGGCCCTCAAGCGTGTTGAAGAAGTATCAATACTAGTAACCGTCGGGGCCACATGTCGGGCCAGGCTAATTTGTAACAGCCTGCCCTTGTACTATAAAAGAACAGGCCGACGACACGTTCAGGGATGGGAGCACACACACACCATAGACGCTCGATACAAGCTCATACAGCTAATACAGAACCAACACACCCGTGGAGTAGGGTATTACGCTCAGGCGGCCCGAACCACGTAAACTCTTGTGTCTCCTGTGCCATTTACAATTCACCTTCTTGAATCTCCGCGCGCTCATACTGAACTTCAAACTCCTATAACACTTTAGTAGTGTCGGGAGATCTGCCGGTTCCAAACCACCGACAGTTGGCGCGCCAGGTAGGGGCGCCTGAGATTTTGGGAATGGTGAACTCAGCTGCTGGATCATCCAACGATCAACCTGCTGCTCAGGTTGTTGGGGGCAATCCTCCCAATATGCAGCCACCAGCAGGGGCTTCAGCACCAGCAGGAGTCACACTCCCACCACCACCGCCTCCACCAGCAAATCAAGCTGGGCAACGCGGTGGTGCGCCAGCGTCAATCACTGTGTCAGCGAATCATGATAACTCGGAACACGCGCTTCATGCAGCGCAGGCTCTTCTCCAACGCCCACCTCCTCCGGATGCATCCCGGGATGCACTGGAACAGTGGAGGGCCGATGTGGAACATTTGGTTGCAGCAGCAGCCGAACGCCTCAGCAACCAGGGTCCTCCTCCTTCGGGGCGAGCACCATCGCAGCGGCGGACTTTGTCTGGTAGACTTGGTCCGCACGTTTCCAACAGCAGGAGACGTGCTGCCTCATCTGCCGGAAAAATTTGACGGGACCGTCAATCCCGCTGAATTCCTTCAGCTACTCCACTGCCATATTGGCAGCTGGAGGAAATGAGGCTCTTATGGCCAATTATTTTCCAGTGGCCTTAACTGGGACCACCAGGTCCTGTTTTATGAGCCTTCCACCCAACTCTATCAACAGTTGGGAGGAGCTGTGCCGGCAGTTCACTACCAACTTCGGGAGTTCATACACCCGACCAGGCACTGAACTGGACCTTTTTGCAGTCGTGCAAAAAGGGGGAGAATCCCTGCGGTCATTTATCCAGAGGTTCTCTCAGGTACGGAATACTATTCCTTCTATCTCTAGCGCCTCTGTCATTGTGGCATTCAGACAGGGTGTACGGGACAAGAAGATGCTGGAGAAACTGGCGATCAAGGAGATCACCAGCGTCACGGAACTCTTCAGCTTGGCTGACAAATGTGCCAGAGCTGCGGAGGGCCGTGAGATGCACTCCAAGACAACCCCGGAGGGTCACAAGAAATCCTCCAAAGAAGAAGCCGCTACCTCCGGGAACGGCAAGAAGAAGAAAAAGACCAACGGCAAGAAGAAGTCGTCGGCCGGTACATCCAATGTTGCAGCTACTGCAGCTCCGGGTGGCCAGGGGCCACGCCCCGAAAAGCGACCTCGACCGTCTTCTGAAGATGGTGGCAAGCCCAAGGTGTGGTGCCCAATTCACAAAACGGGCAGCCACAGTTTGGAAGACTGTCGGGAGGTCCAAAACCTTGCCGAGCGCTACAGCAAGCGCCGGGAAGAATCTCCTTTGTGACAGAGGGAAGGAAAGCAAAAAGTCGACGAAGCTCTAGCTGAAGAGGAGTTAGGTTTTCAGGATCCCAAAAAGGTCTTGAAGGCCGTTTACACCTCCGTCGACGATGATTCTGACGTCTCTGACAACGAGCGTCGGAAGACCATGAACACCATTTTTGGTGGATCATGGGACATCACCTCCCGCCGCGTCATCAAGACTATGCGTCGGGATATGGCTGCTGTAGCTCCTACAGTCAGGCCGGAGCCTTATCGGAAGTGGATGGACACAACCATCACTTTTGATGCTTCGGACTGCCCTCGGAGCATGGTTGGAACGGGTCAGTTACCTTTGATGGTATCTCCTACCATCAACAACATCCAGCTCCACCACGTCATGGTAGACGGAGGTTCGGGTCTTAACCTCATAAGCTTCGAAGCTTTTACTAAGCTTCAACTCCGACCTTCGGATCTCCACCCCTCTCGACCTTTCTCCGGAGTAGGTCCGGGGGCCATTATCCCACTCGGAGCTATTACTCTCCCCGTTACCTTCGGGACACAAGAGAAGTACCGCACTGAGAAGTTGGTCTTCGACGTCGCTCAGATCAACTTACCCTTCAATGCCATCTTGGGTAGGCCTGCTCTGTACAAATTTATGGTAGCTGCTCATTATGGTTATCTAGTGTTGAAGATGCCAACGCCTGTAGGCGATCTCCGGATCCGCGGAGATCGTACTGCCGGAGTAACTGCTCTAGAAGAACTCCATGCACTCACCACGGCGCAAGAGGAGGACTCCAGACAGGAGCAAGATCCAAAACCCCCGATCATTCGTCAACGAGGCTCGACTTCTGCACCTCGTGTGCAGCCAAGCGACGACACCGACATTCCCGTCAAAGTCATCCAAATTGGTTCCGATGCCGCTCAGACCACCCGTATATCGGGGGGACTGACCGACAAATAGGAACTCGCACTCATCACTTTCCTCCGAGCTAACATCGACGTGTTTGCCTGGCAACCGTCACAAATGCCTGGGATCCCCAGGGAAGTGATTGAGCACAATCTGAAGATCTACCCCGACGCCCGGCCTGTGCATCAGAAGCCCCGGAAGCAATCCATAGAGCGACAGAACTTCATCCGACAAGAAGTGAAGAAGTTACTCGAAGCCGAATTCATCCGTGAAGTCTTCCATCCAAAATGGCTGGTAAACCCAGTCGTTGTGCCCAAGGCCGGCGGGAAGCTTCGGATGTGCATCGACTACACCACACTAAATAAGGCATGTCCAAAAGATCCATTCCCACTACCTAGAATAGATCAGATAGTGGATTCCACCTCCGGGTGTGAATTACTGTGTTTCCTAGACGCATATTCCGGATATCATCAAATTAGGATGTCTAAGGAAGATGAAGAGCATACCTCGTTCATTACAGTAGATGGATTGTACTGTTATACAGCCATGCCCTTTGGTCTCAAGAATGCAGCTTCAACTTTTGTACGAGCTATGTACAAAACTTTTGAAGAACTCATTAGAGACATAGTGGAAGTGTACGTCTATGACATTGTGGTCAAGGTCAAGGACAAGGAGTCACTCCTTGACACCTTGCAGGCTGTCTTCGACAAGCTGCGGGCCACCCGCACAAAGCTAAACCCAGACAAGTGTGTCTTCAGGGTTAGCTCCAGAAAACTTCTCGGTTTCCTCGTAAGTCACCGGAGCATAGAAGCTAATCCGGCGAAGATTAAGGCCATTGAAGACATACGGCCACCAACCCGCATCAAAGACGTCCAAAAATTAACTGAATGTCTAGCATCCCTCAGCCGGTTCATTCAAGACTGGCGGAACGGGCACTCCCCTTCTTCAAGTTATTGAGGAAGTCCGGACCATTCCAATGGTCCGAAGAAGCAGAGAAGGCATTCCATGAGATGAAACAGTTCCTCACCACCCAACCAATTCTGGTAGTTCCGAACCCTGGTGAGCCTTTGTTGCTTTACATTTCAGCTACTGACGAAGTCGTCAGTATGGTTCTGGTTGCGGAGAGACCAGAGCTACCTCATACTCAGGAATCCAGACCCCTTCGGGAGGGTCCGGAGGTACCTGAAAATGAGCCTGGGTCGCAGCTCCCAGACTTGAACCCACAAGAAGTCACTTCAGGAGACCCAGACCCCTCCGGGAGGGTCCAGGTCACTTCTGAAGAAGCCCCGGGTCCCTCCAGCCAGGACCCGGAGGTCCTTGAAGAAAATTCGGATTCCTCCGGGAGGATCCGGGTCGGTGAAGAGGAAGCTCCGGACCCCTCCGGGAGGATCCGGACCATTCAGCGCCCGGTGTACCTTATTAGTGAAGTACTACATGATGCCAAGACTCGATACCTAGAGGTACATAAGCTGCTCTATGCAATCCTTATTGCCTCCAGGAAACTTCGCCATTACTTCCAAGCTCACAAAGTCTCAGTGGTGACCTCTTACCCACTTCGAGCAATCTTGCATAATCCCAACTCAACTGGGAATATTGCAAAGTGGGCAGCGGAATTGGCTGAATTTGATCTTGAATTCATTTCAAGGCAAGCAGTCAAGAGTCAAGCATTGACAGATTTTGTGGCGGAATGGACTCCCTCTCCATTAAACCATGGGGGTCCCAATGAGCAGAAGACGGAGCATCAAGCTCCAACCTTCATCGAGCCTCACTGGACCCTCTACTTCGACGGCTCCATGCAGAAGCAGGGGGCCGGAGCTAGAATCCTTCTCCTTGCACCGATCGGGGAGAAGGTGAAATACATGGTACACCTTGACTTCAAGGAGACCAACAACATGGAAGAGTATGAAGCGCTTATCTACGGACTAAAGGTGGCACTATCATATGGTGTCAAGCAACTGCTGGTCAAGGGAGATTCGCAGTTCATCATTAAGCATGTGAGGGGTGAATGTTCCTGCAATAATCTCCAACTAGCTGCTTACCTCCTTGAAGTCCAGAGGCTTCAAAAGGACTTCAAAGTCCTAGATCTTCACCATGTTCAGCGTGCCCATAATGCTGAAGCTGACGAACTCTCGACGAAAGCGTCAACCGGAGCTCCGGCTCCTGATGGAACTTTTGTCCGGAGGTTGTCAAAACCAACAGCTCAGCCTGCCGAACTGAGCGAAGGGGGCGAGATCAGCATCCTGAAGCTGACGGTCCCGATGGCCCTGTTACCATGGCAGCCATCAAGGGTCGTAGGTGCTGCCGGGAGCTCCGAGCAACCCAGCACGCAAGACTCAAAAGCTCAAGCTAGTTCTGATGCATGGATCTCGGAGATCCGGAGCTACTTGAAAGACAACATCCTTCCTGACGATGATGTATCCGCTGACCGGGTAGTCAGATTGGCTAAAAGATACACGTTGGTAGAAGGGGATCTCTACCGGCGTGGTGCCAATGACATCCTAATGCGTTGCATCACAAGGGAAGAAGGTTGCGACCTCCTCGCAAAAATCCATAGAGGCGAGTGTGGGAACCACACGTCTTCCCGCACGCTGGTCGGTAAAGCCTTTCGGCATGGTTTTTACTGGCCTACATCACTCCAGGATGCAACTGAGCTGGTGAAGAAACGCGAAGCATGTCAATTTCATGCAAAGCAAATTCACACACCAGCTCAGCCCCTACAAATGATACCTCCTACATGGCCTTTCGCTGTGTGGGGGATGGACATCTTGGGAACTTTCCCAAGAGCCGTCGGAGGTTACAAGTTCCTGTACGTCGCCATTGATAAATTCACCAAGTGGCCGGAAGCAACTCCAGTTGTGACAATCAACAAGCAATCTGCTATCAACTTTTTACAGTCCATTGTGTGCAGATATGGAGTCCCAAACAAAATCATCACTGATAATGGGACCCAATTCACAAGCATAGCATTCCAAGGATATTGCGAAGACCTGGGCATACAAGTTTGCTACGCCTCCGTAGCTCACCCAGCAAGCAATGGTCAAGCCGAGAGAGCAAATGCTGAAATCCTTAAAGGACTCAAGACACGCACATATGAGCACTTGAAAAAACATGGAGCCAACTGGATTGAAGAGCTTCCGCCCACTTTATGGGCTAACAGAACATCTCCAAACCGGTCAACCGGAGAGACACCCTTCTTCCTGGTGTACGGAGCTGAAGCAATTCTTCCTTCGGAAATCACCTTGGGTTCACTCTGGGTCCGGACCTTCGACGAAGCCACGCAGGATCAGCTCCGGCGTGAAGACCTAGACCTCCTTGAGGAGGGAAGGTGTCAAGCAGCTGTTCGGAATGCCCGATATTGCCAAGCCCTACGGCGTTATCATCAGCGGCATGTACACAACCGACAGCTCGAGGAAGGCGATCTGGTGCTACGGAGAATACAATCCAGAGAAGGGTTAAACAAACTCTCCCCCGACTGGGAGGGTCCCTTCCGAGTGATTAAAGTATCCTGTCCCGGAAGCGTTCGCTTGGCTACCAAGGATGGGACACCTCTCCCAAATCCTTGGAACATCGAGCACCTCCGTAAGTTCTACACTTAATACCATGGAGGTGAGTCTTGAGTAACTTGAGATGTATGTTATAGAGTCATTGTACAAAGTCGGGTAGTTCCTCCGGGAGAACAACCGGACCTTCCCCGGAAGGTCCACCAAGTTCATGCGACACTTTTCACAGTCTCAGGACTAAAAGTGTGGCTAGATACCCTGGGTCAAACGAGTAATAAAACACGCTTAGCCTTGTTCCGTACCCTAAGAGTGTACTTGTTTCCCCTGTACCCCGAACCTATAATGAAAGACATCTTCATGTGAAACAGACTCCACGTGCATTTATTTTGTACAGGCTCAACATTTTTATTTTTCTCTTTCTTGTCTATAACAAAGGAGTGCAATTCCAAAGAAATTTTAGTTCAACCGGTTCATACGCAACTCGAGTTGTATTGCCGATTCTTTTGGATTCAAATATTGTTCATGGCCTACTCGCTTGAATGCTGCCAAGCCAATCTACGGCCGGAGTGTGCTATCGACTTAGCCTTGTCAAGCACCCTAAGTACGCCACTCTACCTACACTCCGGCAGGCCGAAGTAAGGCGAGTACATGTACAGTTGGATCTGGAAGAAAAGATAACGCATTCGGTTCTATTTAAATCGCGTTTGACTTAAAACTTTCTCGAGAATCGTAAGTCGCGACGAAGTTATAGGCAAGAAACGAATTTTACTATTTTTCTTGACTTCAGTGTGCAGGAAAAATAAAATACACGTTGATGGAGAAAAGCCGGAGCTAACAAAGCTCCGACCCCTCTAAATGGCTTGTAATCGATGTTAACAAGCATCACCGAAGCAACCAAGCCCCGGTAAAGCTAGGGGGGCCCGACCGTCGACGTAAAGGATGGTGAAAAGACCCCACAAGTGGAGTCTGATGTCGACAAGTTACATGTTGGCAAAGGTCAGCGCCAGAGCTACTAAGCTCCGACACCCCGGAGGACTAACTATCGATGCTCTATGCGTTGATAGGGACTATTATCGGAGCTACTAAGCTCCAACGATAGTCAGTTTTACCTCAGGGGGCCTTCACTATCGAAGACTTCAGACCTAAATTCTACAAGTTCGGAGCAAATGAGTCTTCAACAAAACATAATATCCTCTTGGTACATGTTCACAATCAAATTGTGTACATCTACCAGGGGGCCAAGTGAAGACAAAAATGTTGAAGACAAAAAGTGAAATTCACAAAAATTTGGGGATTTCATTTATCTGGAGACAAGGGATTACATCTGGAGACAAGGGATTACAAAATTGAGGAAGAAGAAGAGAAAATACAAGTGAGAACTAAGGAAATGGTCCTAGACCCTATGGAAGAATTGAGCGACTTTTTGGGCAACCTCCGACACGTTGGCTCGGGCAGCTTCCCCTTCTCCTTCGACGGGACCTTCAAGCACCGGGTCCAGAGGAAATTGGGAGTTCCGGCTGGTGTAGCATGTCAGCACATATTCTGCGATGTTCTTCGCCAGGGATTGCCCCTCAACCTCCAATTGGTCCGTGATGACATCGCTCACCTTGGAGATCTTGCTACCTGCCGAGCTCAATGCCTGCAGCGCTAGGTCCGGCTCCGGCTCCGGGTCATCCGGGCGCACGGGACTGAAGCCCATTGGTGTCAGCGCGTCGTTGGCCTTGCCCAGGAACTCCCAAATTTGTAGGGAGTCCGCAGTCCTCAAGCTTTTTAATTCTTCCAAGAATCTTATGGCCGCCACCAGTTCGGAATTCTCACGGGCGAGGTGCTCAACTTCTTTGGCGTTTTGCTGAATCTTCTCAGCAACCCGCTTCTCGAGTTTTCCGAGCTCCTCCTCCCGGAGGTGGATCTTGTTCCGGTGGTCGACCAGGTCCTTCTCCCTGCCCCTTACTTTCTTTTCCCTGGCAACGAGGGCACACTCCCGCTCATGGAGCTCCTGTCCTCGCACCCAGGCCTTCTTCTTCTCCTCTGCGCAGCGCTCTTCCAATTTCTTGGCGCGCTCCTCAAGGCCCTTGTCAGCCAGAGCCACCTTCTCGGAGAGCTCCTCCTCCCTCCTCAGGACGTCATCCCGCAGCTCTAGGAGTTTCTGCTCTTCATCTTCGATCCGTTTCTCCCTCTCCTCAAGTGCCTCTCGGCGCTTGATGAGTGTAGTGTTAATGGCCTCAAGCCTTTCGTGGCGTTCATCAGCCGCACTATTGGCTGCTTTGGCTTGATTGTAGATCTCCTGGGATTGAGCGTCGAGGGCGCGAGTCATACTCTCCCTGTCATCTAGCAACTTGCCCCAGTACTCCAGGCGGACTTTCTCCCGTTTGATCCACTCTTTGTCATCCGCTAGCCTTGACTGCGCCAGCTTGGTCTCGAACTAGAGCCGGTTACGCCACCTCCTAAGGGTTTGGCGCTCCTCTTCAAGAGACTTGCTGTCGTGGAAGAAGGCCAGTTGGACTTGACGCAGACTGGAACATGCGTTGTCAATGGACAGTGACAACGGGATAGGTTCCGGACCTGCTGGGGTCTCCTCTGCTGGTTCCAGCGGGTTTTCAGATACAAAAATTGGGTCCCACTCCACAAGAGTGGTCCCCTGTGTCTCCATAGCACTAGGGCCGTCCTCCGGGATGGCCTCAGTCGCCCTCGAGGAGGGCCCCGCCGCCAGGTCTTCATTCACCCCCTCAGACAGGGGGCCAGCAACTTCTCCGGGGCACTCCAGCTCAGCCGTGAGTACCTCCGATGTCATCACTTCCGGAGCAGGGGCCGCTTCTGGCTCTGGCCTTGGCACCTCCTCCGATGGGGGCTCGAGCTCCGACGCTTCTGTATCAACCGGCTCAGGAGCCGGAAGATCTTCATCTCCAATCGGCCCTGCAGCCGGAGCTCCAACAACTACCGGCTCTGCGACCGGTGCTTCTGAGGTAGCCGGCCCAACCGACGGGACTTCCTCAACATCCGGCACGCACGCTGGGACTTCAACCACCTCCGGCTCGACCGCTGGGGCTTCGACACTTTCCGGCTCTAGGGCCAGAATCACAGCTTCCTCCGGCTCAACGGCCGGAGCTTCCATCATCTCAGCACCAGGACCCGGAGCTTCAACCTCCGGGACTGGTGCCGCTGGCACATCTTCACTCCCGCGGTCCGGCGCTACCACGGGAGCCTCTGGGGATGAGTCGAGGTCCATGACCACGACAGCCGGCGCCAGAGCTGTCGCAGCTACATCCACCACTTGGGGCGGCACCGGGACGGGAGCAGAAGCTTCCACCCTCACAGCTTCAGCCACTGTGGTTGAGGATGGAGCCTCACTCCCCTTCTTGGGGACGCTGCAAATGATGGACGAAGAAACTTAAAAAATATAGTCACTATAATCAAAACAACTATCCAAGGTAAAGATTAAAAATTACCTTGGGAGGCTTCCGCACCAGCTTGCACTTAACCTTTTTCCCGGGCGTTCAGGGCTGGTCATAGCCGGCGTGGAAGCTCCGGAAGGCCCCCCGGAACTAGTCGCGGCCACAGGTGTTTCCCGAGTCGAGGCCCTCCTCGATCGAGAAGAACCCCCAGACCTGGAGGCCTCCACCGGCCCAGGTGCTGGAGTCGCATGCCCGGAGCTAACACTCCGGGAGGATCCCACTACGGGAACAGTCGCACTCCGGGAGGACCCCACTGCGGGAACAGTCGCGTCCCGGGAGGACCCCACTGCGGGAACAGTCGCCGCGGTTGTAGAAGACCTTCCCCTCCAGGGAGAAGGAGCCGAGGCGGAAGTAGCGGGCCTGACAGACCTTTCGTCGGCATACTGCAGCTTCCTCTTCCGACTCTCGGGTTCATCCGCCAGTTCCTTGCCCTTGCCGACGACCTCGACCCTCGGCTTTGGGGCAGGGTCAGAGCCATCTTCGGGCATTCCGGGGATCGCCACCCGGGTGGTTGATCTTCTCTCGACGACACCAAGGTCGTCAAGCACGGGCATCTTTCGCCGGAGCTCCCTGCTGAACTCCACTTCCACGTTCAGAGGGAGAAAGGCTGATGGTGGAGTCAAGTCATCACCATCGACGTCGATGTCGTGCTGGAACTTCTTGAGGTGGAACTCCAAGGTTTTCCCCACCATGTTGGACTTCAACCCGGTCTCAACCCGGTCGTCATCCATCACGCTGTTGAGGGCCCATGCGAGTTTCTCCCTCCTCTTCAGCGGTGCCCACCTGTTGACCAAGAAATTGCAAAATACCGCCTGAGGAGTCAATCCTCCCTTCACGCATTGGCGGATCCTGGTCAAAGCAGGGTTGAAAGCTTCCGCCAGCACCGGAGCTTCACTCCAGATTGTCGTGTCGATGCTGGGAAGACCATCGGGCAGCTCCAGCCTCTCGTGCTCCTCCACCCTGATGACTATCCAGTCCTTCTTCCAGTCATCCCACTTCCCCGAGGGAAAGGACCGGAGGTACTTGAATGGGCACTTCTTGCGCTTCACGAAGTAGTAGAAGCCAAGGTACTCATTGCTCCGGCCGGTGGTGTGGACGGTGAAGAAGGTCCAGAAGAGTTCAATTCAGGGGGGATGCCCACCCACATCTCACAGAAGTGGACGAAAATGGACATAAGGAGAATGGAGTGGGGGCCGAGATGATACAGCTGCAGACCATAAAAGTCTAGCAGCATCAAGAAAAAGGAAGAAAAAGGTGGGATCAACCCCACCATGGCGTACGAGGAGAAGTACACCATTTCACCGGAGTGCTCCTTCTCAAACGGGAGCTCTCCACCGGCGCGGACCGAGCGATTGAAGAAGTCCGAGGACCATCCCATGAGGGCCCGGACCTTCTTCAGATCGTCGTCGGTCTTCAAACGGCTTTCACGGAGACCCAACTCCATCGCGGCACAGCAAGGTAAGAGAGGAAAAGTGAAGCACAAGATGGGAGTTTGAGCGCAAGAACAGATGAGAGGCGTAAAGAACTCCCGACGGTGCGCGCTTCCCTTCTTAAGTAAGCCCTCGCAACGCTTGGATGGAAACCGCAAGGAAGTCGAGGATACCATTCAAAAATGCCACCCAGCCGATGACAAGAGGGCCCGGGACCACCCCGACGATCAAGTCGAGGTTCTTACCCAGGCGAACGGTTGTCATCATGAGGCGGGAAGCCCAAAGGCGGCGACCTGACAAGGCGCGTGGAACCCATACGGTTTTCGTATCGGGAACCGGCGACCTTCAATTGCGTGAGATCCGCACGCCAAAGATCTCATCTGCCGCACGCGGGATGCGCCACGCGGCGGGTATTTAACTCCAAATCCTCGCCAACGGCACCTCTAAAGACCTTTGAAGACTCAGTTCAAAAGTCGCGAGGATGGACACACCTCCGGCAGAATGACTTCACCCCAGTGGTCTTCCCCAAAGGTAGGTCCAGGGGGCCACTGTCGGTACCCTAGAAACCGTACACCCCCTGAGGTTATAAAGATCTCAAAGGAAAGTCATCTATTTGATTTGAAGACCTTCGGGGGCCCACATGTCAGATATAACCAGACCCGCTTCTCCAACATGGTTAATCCCAGGGTCGCCACGTGTACTATCAAACTGGGCCTACCACCCACAAGGGGAAAGCTCCGGGCCATGTACCAAGATGGCACCTCCGGACTTAACCCCAGACCGAGAGAAGCTCCGGACCTGACACGTGTCGGGTAGCTCCAGAGCTGCCTGCCTCCCACAGTATGCTCCAGAGCTACCACGTGTCCAACCGTTGGAGCTTCAGCCTCCGACCTCCGGAAGACACCGCAACGGCTCCAAATCTTCAAAGAGGAATCAAGGACTTCAAAACCCGATTAAGTGTCATTAATACCATATTAATGACACACGGTCGGATGACCTTAATTACCAGTAACAGTGCTGTCAAAGCCCATTACACGATCATTAAGGGCCCTCAAGCGTGTTGAAGAAGTATCAATACTAGTAACCGCCGGGGCCACATGTCGGGCTAGGCTAATTTGTAACGGCCTGCCCTTGTACTATAAAAGGACAGGCCGACGACACGTTCAGGGAGGGGAACACACACACACCATAGACGCTCAATACAAGCTCATACAGCTAATACAGAACCAACACACTCGTGGAGTAGGGTATTACGCTCAGGCGGCCCGAACCACGTAAACTCTTGTGTCTCCTGTGCCATTTACAATTCACCTTCTTGAATCTCTGTGCGCCCACACCGAACTTCAAACTCCTATAACACTTTAGTAGTGTCAGGAGATCTGCCGGTTCCAAACCACCGACAGCGGCCAACCACATTACACACTTCCTTTGGTGTGAGGTCAGGAGATTACTACATGGTCTTTACAAAGGTACTCCCGACTAGTGCTAGCCCTCTAAGGTTTCCACCACTGAGGCATTTTCGGAGTAACCCTCCACCTCAGAGCCCCCTCTTGAGCCTTGCGGTTCCCAGAGCAGTACCCCTGCATCATTCCCTGCACCTTCCAACTACTAGCATTTCATCGGGAGAAACCTAATTAATTGACCAAGCCGCTCCATCTCAGTCTCGTGGTGGTACTATAAAGCTTAGTGGCTTCCTCTATAAATCGGTCCTTAGAATCCGGCAGTACCAAACCAAATCCCGAGTCTCGTGCAAACTGCACCATACCATAATCATCCAACCGCCAGATTCATACCAGTTACTTCATCATTTTCAATGTAACATAATGATCATAATTAATAATATAATCATGTGTCTAGATTCCATCCCAACTAATAAGCATGGCTAAGCGTGATTGAAATACCCAAAACCACCCAATTCAACCCGGGCGACAAGGAATTACATGGAACGGTAAATAAAATAAGATTCACGTTAATTATGCATGCAACTAGCTATAATTCCTAAAATAGGCATAAGATGATCAAGGACACTTGCCTTTCATTGAATAGTTGCTCAGTCTCTTGATTGAACTCTTGTCTTCATATCTTCATGTCGCTTCTTCGTCGAAATACGAATGTGTATAAACTACCGTCAAAAGAAAAAAAAACAATCACTAGCAATACACCATACAAACAATACAAATGGTACCATTAGAGATACTGAAATTATAATTAAAATCGGAGTTATGAGTGATTTATTATTTTTCATAGCCAAAGAAATGCATTTACCATTTATTTTTCATTTATAGTATTTATTTACAGGCTAAAAAACTTTTTATTGAATTTATCATAGTCAAAATATATTTTATATGCATTTTATAAATTTTATTTTTAGCATAAAATATTTTATAAATAATTTTCCTACTATTTTCACATTTATTCTATATTTTAAATATTTATTTATAACTAAAAACATTTTTATTAAATTTTCCATTGTAAAAATGTATTTTATATGAACTCTACAATTTTACTTTAGTATAAAAAGATTTATAACCATTTTCCTATGTTTTCTATATTTATTTTATCACTTAAAAACATTTCCTATGTATTAAATATAATTTTCTGCAATTAAATTCTATTTACTGGAGTTTTCCTATAAAAACAGAAAACAAAATAGAGTTTAAGCTAAATTCCATAAAGTTCAGGGGTTGTTTTGTGATTTTTCCTAATTGGACAGTGGTTAAAAGTGTGATTTAATATATTTACAGGGGTTTCACTATTATTCTTGCTTATTTACATATTACTTCCTAATTACAACAAAGGTTAGGGTCATCTCTGCAAAAAAAGGGCTTATGCCAATTATCTATAGAAGTCCAGGGACCAAGCTGCAAATATGCGAAGGGGTATGTGGTTGTTAAATGTGAACCATTGGATTTGATTTGCATGGCCTGGATTTAAAATACGAAGGGGTATCTTCCTGTTCTAATCTAGAGCGTTGTAGCAAGATCTAACGGTTCGAAACAAAATGAAGCCATGGGCTTCTTCAACCTCCAGCCAACATGGTTGTACCACCATGGATGGCATCTAGAGCTCGCCGGAGTACGTCCAGGGGGCCTGATCCATGGTTGCGATTGCTGGAAATGAAGGAGGGGGGCTCTGTGAACTCACCTAGGAAGTTTCATGGCCCAAAACGGCGCGTAAAGGGAGCAGCAACATGGGAGGTCGACATGCGGCGCGGTCTTCGTGGGGATGGCGTCCCGACAGCAGAGCTTCAAGTTCCTTTGGCTAGGGAGCTTTCATGATGCATGGCGAGCCCGTTGGAGCAAGTAGATTGAGGGGGAAACGGGTGGAGCGGCGGACCGACGGTGAGGGGCGGCGGTCGACATTGATCCTCGTTGAGAGGGCTTTCCGGCGGCGATTCCTCAGTGACAACGTGTCGGGGACATGTTCTAGGGCAAGGAAAACGCGATGGAGAAGTTATATCGAAGAAAAGATGGAAGAAGCGACGGAAACAGCAGTGACACTAGTGGGGGAGGTTGATTTTCACGGTGGAGAGAATGTGGGAGCGAGGAGCGATCGAGTATTTGAAGGGGGAACGGTTGCTTGGTGTTGTGCGGTTGCCATGGAATATGGGTGATGAGGGAAGGGGCATGGGATGGGTGTGAACCGGCGCGACGGTTGTCGGAGCGCGCCTCGCACGCCAACTGCTCGATAGAAAGTTTCCATGGTGCTTGGTGACGGTTGGAGGAGGGAGAAGATGACAAGTTAGGCCCGCATGGCAGTGGCAAGGAGAGAGAGAGGTAAGGGTAAAATAACGGGTGTTACAATTCTACCCCCCTTAAACGGAATCTCGCCCCGAGATTCTAGAAGGTTGGATAAGAAGAAGATATAAGTTTTTGTTAACCGAATGTTACTCCATAGAAAGTATTTTCTATTATTCTGTTATTTTATTTGGTCTTGAAATTTTTATTCTAGAATTCTTCAAAGTTTAATATCTTACAGAATGCGAGAATAAAAACATGAAGATCTTGTTTAAATTGTTTTAAGAAAATATTTTGTTACTACTATATTTTACACCTTATTATTATATATATATTTATTATTATTATTACTATTATTATTACTATTATGTACACTATTATTATTTAAACGGGGTGTTACTAGGTTTGGTAAAGCTTTCTTTGTCCTCTCTAAATTTTATTTGAACTTAACATTTTCTCTACACTTATAATTTGCATTTTTCACACAAAATGTGTCAGATTGGCTTAATTTAAAAGTATTGTCACAGAACACCACATATTATTTTATGCTCTTATCATTACTACTCTTAATCTTATCCTTTTTATTATTTTGAATTTGGCCTAATTTCCTTTGTGTTCAAGTTTAAAGTCCTTTATGTTAAATGCATTGTCATAATTATTTTTTTTATTTGTATTATTTCTTTAATTTATATATATATATATGTGTGTGTGTGTGTGTGTGAGGGTCACAATCCCACCCACGTTACAAGGATGTGATAATAAATTATTTTATTATCAAAATATTATTATTTTAAATATAGTGCTACTAGGTCTCGTAAGGTTTTCGTTGTTGTGCCCTAATTTTCATTTGGATCCAAATGTATTCTCTAGCAATTTAAATTTGTATTTTTCACAAATGAATAATTAACGCAATTCGTCAATTTAGTTTAATTTTAAATAATTATCACATGACGACACACATGATTTTTATGTTTTAATAATATTATTATTATTATTTTATCTTGGCCTAAATTTCCATTGTGGTTTAAATTTTAAAGTCTTTCATTTTAAATGTATTGTCATGATTAATAAATTTATTATCATTATTTTCCTTTTTGTTAAGTACCGTGGTTACAATCATTTATTAGCAGTCAGCTACCCCCCTTAAACAAATAATTGTTATAATTTGTTGTTGTTATTATCATTAACTTAATGCAATACATCAAGCAACGTTGTCGACGGTTTTGATCCGGCAGATCTCCCGACACTGCTAAAGTGTTGAAGAAGTTTGTGGTTCGGTGTGGGCGCGCGGAGATTCAAGAAGGTGAAAATCAAAGTAATGTAGGAGACACGAGGATTTACGTGGTTCGGGCCGCCTGAGCGTAATACCCTACTCCACGGGTGTGTTGGTGTTGTATTAGCGGTAAGAGCTTGTCACGAACGCGTGGGGTGCGTATGTTCGCCCGTGAACGTCCCTGAGTGTATCGTCGGCCTGTCCTTTTATAGTACAAGGATAGGCCGTTACAAGCTAGCCTGGCCCGACATGTGGCCCCGGCGGTTACTAGTATTGATACACGATTAATTGCTCTTAATGATCCTGTAACAGGCTTTGACAGCACCGTTACTGGTGTTAAGATCGTCCGATTGAGTGTCATTAATATGGCATTAATGACACTTAATCGGGTCTTGAAGTCCTTGGCTCTCCTTTGAAGATCCGGAGTCGTTACAAGGTCTTCCGGAGGTTAGAAGCTGAAAGGTCCGACGATTTGACGCGTGGCTGCTCCGGAGCTTGCTGTGGGAAGCAGGTAGCTCCGGGGCTACCAGACACGTGTCAGATCCGGAGCTTCTCTCGGTCTGGGGTTAAGTCCGGAGGTGCCGTTTCGGTACGTGGTCCGGAGCTTCCCCCTTGTGGGAGGTAGCTCCGGGTTAGTCGTACACGTGGCGACCTAGGGATTAACCATGTTGGAGAAGCGGGTCCGGTCATGTCTGACAAGTGGGCCTCCGAGGGTCTTCAAACCAAGTAGATGGCTTTCCTTTGAGATTTCTGTAACCTCAAGGGGTGTATGGTTTTTAGGGTACCGACAAACGTGCTACTAATTCGTTGTGATCAAAGCATGGACTTCACCCGCTAAACAAAATGGAACCTAAGCGAGCGACATGTGATAATCTTCAAGAGTCTTCTTCATCCTTTGTATTATCCTCATACATCGGTCTTCAAGCTCCTATCAGTTGAGTTGAATCTTCTTCTTCTTGAGCAAGGTCCAAGGGATGCCTAATAAGTCCATTATAACTAAGGTCACGTGCCTAGAGTCGATATATACCTCGATACCACTTTGTCGCACCCGTTTTTATTAAGAATAAAACCAGCTGCAAATACGTGTATGCCAGGATCAGTTTCACCATACATGTACGACAAATAGTGATAAACAGTTCTATATCGAATAGAACTAATCTTAATACCTTGAAAAGAGTTTTGAATAGCGGCGGAAGAGACAAAATTATAGGGTAACCACAGGGAAATCGTCTGGCAACAACGCGATGTATGCACCGTCTTCACTTGTCACTTTCTTCGTTAGATCTTCTCTTCACTGAGCAGCATATCAAAAGTACAACAAAGCAAGTGTGAGTACCATCTCGTGGTACTCCGCAAGTGTGGGAAATAAATGACATGAAGGTCAATCAAAAAGGAAAGGCTGATAATGGTTTAAGCACTATGCATTAAACCTATACTTAACTTTCATTAGCACCTACATATAGGTGTATATTCCTAATCATAATAGAATAATAATAATGATGATGATGATGAATCAATGTCAACATCATTCCCAAACCATCATCTCAACCATCATACCAACCATTGTCTAATTATGAATTGGACACCAAGTCACTCTTGTCCGTGAGCACGACTGTCATGACAGTTTTACCAATTCTCTGCAGAGTGTACCCTTTACCCACAAGCAGTGATTTCATCCCCTGTTACTAGGTGGACTGAGTAAACCTCCCTGAGGCCCGTGGCGGCCAACCACATTACACACTTCCTTTGGTGTGAGGCCAGAAGATCACTACATGGTCTTTACAAAGGTACTCCCGACTAGTGCTAGCCCTCTAAGGTTTCCACCACTGCGGCATTTCCGGAGTAACCCTCCACCTTAGAGCCCTCTCTTGATCCTTGCGGTTCCTAGAGCAGTACCCCTGCATCATTCCCCGCACCTTCCAACTACTAGCATTTCATCGGGAAAAACCTAATTAATTGACCAAGCCGCCCCATATCAGTCTTGTGGTGGTACTATAAAGCTTAGTGGCTTCCTCCATAAATCGGTCCTAAGAATCCGGCGGTACCAAACCAAATCCCGAGTCTCGTGCAAACTGCACCATACCATAATCATCCAACCGCCAGATTCATACCAGTTACTTCATTGTATTCAATGTAACATAATGATCATAATTAATAATATAATCATGTGTCCAGATTTCCATCCCAACTAATAAGCATGGCTAAGTGTGATTGAAATACCCAAAACCACCCAATTCAAGTCGGACGACAAGGAATTATATGGAACGGTAAATAAAATAAGATTCACATTAATTAAGCATGCAACTATCTATAATTCCTAAAATAGGCATAAGATGATCAAGGGCACTTGCCTTTCATTGAATAGTTGCTCAGTCTCTTGATTGAACTCTTGTCTTCATATCTTCTTGTCGCTTCTTCGTCGAAATACGAATGTGTATAAACTACCGTCAAAAGAAAATAAAAGCAATCACTAGCAATACACCATACAAACAATACAAATGATATCATTGGAGATATTGAAATTATAATTAAAATCGGAGTTATGAGTGATTTATTATTTTTCATAGCCAAAGAAATGCATTTACCATTTATTTTTCATTTTTAGTATTTATTTACAGGCTAAAAAACTTTTTATTGAAATTATCATAGGCAAAATATATTTTATATGCATTTTATAAATTTTTTTCAGCATAAAATATTTTATAAATAATTTTCCTACTATTTTCACATTTATTCTATATTTCAAATATTTATTTATAACTAAAAACATTTTTATTAAATTTTCCATTGTAAAAATGTATTTTATATGAACTCTACAATTTTACTTTAGTATAAAAAGATTTATAACCATTTCCCTATGTTTTCCATATTTATTTTATCACTTAAAAACATTTCCTATGTATTAAATATAATTTTCTGCAATTAAATTCTATTTACTGGAGTTTTCCTATAAAAACAGAAAACAAAATAAAGTTTAAACTAAATTCCATAAAGTTCAGGGGTTGTTTTGTGTTTTTTCCTAGTTGGACAGTGGTTAAAAGTGTTATTTAATATATTTACAGGGGTTTCACTGTTATTCTTGCTTATTTACATATTACTTCCTAATTACAACAAAGGTTAGAGTCATCTCTGCAAAAACAAGGGCTTATGCGCAATTATCTATAGAAGTCCAGGGACCAAGCTGCAAATATGCGAAGGGATATGTGGCTGTTAAATGTGAACCGTTGGATTTGATTTGCATGGCCTGGATTTAAAATACGAAGGGGTATCTTCCTGTTCTAATCGAGCGTTGAAGCAAGATCTAACAGTTCAAAACAAAATGAAGCCATGGGGTTCTTCAACCTCCAACCAACATGGTTGTACCACCATGGATGGCATCTAGAGCTCGCCGGAGTACGTCCAGGGGGCCTGATCCATGGTTGCGATCGCTGGAAATGAAGGAGGGAGGCTCTGTGAACTCACCAAGGAAGTTTCATGGCCCAAAACGACGCGTAGAGGGAGCAGCAACATGGGAGGTCGACATGCGGCGCGGTCTTCGTGGGGATGGCGTCCCGATGGCAGAGCTTCAAGTTCCTTTGGCTAGGGAGCTTTCATGATGCATGGCGAGCCCGTTGGAGCAAGTAGATTGAGGGGGAAACGGGTGGAGCGGTGGACCGACGGTGAGGGGCGGCGGTCGACATTGATCCTCATTGAGAGGGCTTTCCGGCAGCGATTCCTCAGTGACAACGTGTCGGGGACATGTTCTAGGGCAAGGAAAACGCGATGGAGAAGTTATATCGAAGAAAAGATGGAAGAAGCGACGGGAACAACAGTGACACTAGTGGGGGCGGTTGATTTTCACGGTGGAGAGAATGTGGGAGCGAGGAGCGATCGAGTATTTGAAGGGGGAACGGTTGCTTGGTGTTGTGCGGTTGCCATGGAATGTGGGTGATGAGGGAAGGGGCACGGGATGGGTGTGAATTGGCGCGACAGTTGTCGGAGCGCGGCTCGCACGCCAACTGCTCGATAGAAAGTTTCCATGGTGTTGGGTGACGGTTGGAGGAGGGAGAAGATGACAAGTCGGGCCCGCATGGCAGTGGCAAGGAGAGAGAGAGGTAAGGGGAAAATAACGGGTGTTACATTCCATCACTTCCTCGGTCCCTAAATATTTATCCAACAGAAATAGGTGGAGATGTTCATCGGCCGACTGCACATAGGAGCACTTCAAAGTGTCAGGAACTCTATTGAGATCCTTCAAGCATGCGTCTGCAAAAACAGCACCAGCGTAGCTGCAAAATAAAAGTACTTCTTTCATTTTCGAAAATTTATCATTTTGTAGTTCAAATAAAAATTTGTCTCTATAGTTCATTTTTGAACTATAAAACAACTAATTTTTGGAAATGAAAGGAATACTTACCTTAATAAAATGAAGTTACTAATACGGTTTGGATAACTGACTGCAGTTTGAAACACCAGTACAATAGTGTTTGGATATATTATTGATCTAAATCATAAGACACAATATAAAAATGATAAATTAGCACGAACGCAGGATATATATACATGGTGGAATAGCTGGTAGAAGCAAACTATCAACTCTCCAGTGGTCCTATATTCCAACAACTGCAAAGCACTATCAGAAAAAAAGCTACACATGACATTTAAGACTGTTTTTATTTTCAGGCTCACAATATCTATTCCGTTTGACAACATGAATTTCAAGATAAAATAATCCTATCGAAATTCCAAACTAACACTAGCCTTCTGCACCAATTTCAAGGTGCAGTGCAGCCGGTGAAGGATCTAGTTCTACAATGAATCTAACCCAATGACTGGTGGCTGCTGCAGTCCCAGTGCTCAAGACAGGAGCAGATGCCTAGGCCAAGATGAATTGTCCACAAGTAAAATTAAATTGTACTAGCAGATATTAGGATGAACAAAGTGACTAAAACTGTAGCAGATATTAGGATGAACAAAGCGACATAGCAAACGATTTATGGGTTCCAAGCAGAATTCTGGTCCAGAAGCACCCAACTGTATGAAGTAAAAGAAACAAAAAAACGCATATTTCCCTTTTAATATGTAAACGTCAATTCGAAAAGAAAAGAAAAAAAATCCAGGTTCGCAGAGTAGTTAAAGGTCCATAGTACACAGCACACATATCACTTGATAACATAATATCCAACAAAGTCCAGGTTCGCAAAGTAGTTCAACATCCATGTCTCACGATAACATCAGTAGAAGCAAACTAGTTAAACATCCATGTCTCTCACGATTACATCAGTACATCCAACTAATTATTCCTCTTACTTCTCATCCCGCTCACTTGCACTTGCACTAGCCTGCATACGACGAAAAGAATTTGTTATATAAAATCATTGTTATCGCAGCTAACAGAGCAACAACACCATAATAAATTAGACATCCAACCGCACCCTAAATCAGTAATATATACAAATCAGCTTATCAATTTATCCTCTTATTCGACAATTTGTGCGATCCCAAACGAAATGGAATGTAGGACGATTTTCATAAAATTAATTTTTGTATTCATCAACTAGTAGTGTACTATAACGTATACTTGCAAAATGCATGTAGAAGAACGGTACTTACTACGTATTGATCACTCACGCGGAGAATGAGAAAACAACATCATCTAACAAGCTCCCTGCCGAAAGCCAAATCGACTGCCTTGGATGTCAAATATCGTCTCGAATGATCGGGTCACCCTGTTCCCTAATATCTCGATTTGCTCCTCTTGGTCATGAGCAAAGTTTGAGCAGAAACCAATTTCTGGGTCGTTGTAGAATGCATTCTTAGGAGGCAGGGTGAGTTTGGCAGTTCCAGTGAATCCAATTTCTACCACAAACAAACTTGACCGGTTAGTGAAAGGCGTGTAGGCTCCCTTCCAGTTAAGCAAGTCACTTTGCGACTGAAAGCATAATAACTTGTCACTCCAGGGATTGCTCCGAACATACCCAAGACCCTTCATTGCTTGTTCGATGCTCTCGACAAGGCTATTGAAGGTCTCAGTTGAAAGGTAAGTGTATGGTGATCCAGAGTCCACCAACATCTCTGATTTTGAGTTGAGTATGTTTTGTCCGCCAAAAGTAAATGTGGTCATGAACAATGAATATGTCGGTTTTAAGCTTGATCCGAACAAGCGAGTATATCCATCTACACCTTGTCGGTCGTAGTCTCCCAAAGACATGTAACCTTTCTCTGTCTCCTCCATGGGAAAGCAGTATCGGAATGCCTTGTAGCCTATGAAAGGCGCTATCTGCTCAAAAAAAGATAGGTATGTGCTCCCAAATCCAAAAAGGCCTGCCTCCATGGCCCAATACTTATGTCTAAACTGCATCCGAACATCAAATTGATTGAGGTGTCATTGTTTCCAACAGATAACTTATCCTTTACTACCTTCCCAGCGCTGTATGCAACATTGAATCCGTAGGATAAGCTGTACAAGCAGCTGTCCTCTTTCTCCATACAGTTAGCGGAGATCAATCTGAGTGCATTTTTGATCTGAACACAATCATTCGATGAGCAGGACACCCGCTGGAATGTTGAGGATTTGGTTGGATCGAAAATGGGACCAGCTTGCTCGGGCTGCTTGTGGCAGTAGATTGTGCATGGCTCACACTGCACCCACGAAAATGTAGAACCCGTGTCAATGGCCGCGAGGTTCATCACCGGAGGGGTACCAAGTTTGATAGGCATGAGGAACACTAATTTGTTGAGGCTTGTATCTTCAATGACGTCAATTGATGTATCCATCTGATGTACTATCTCACCACTTGATGGCCTGGCAAGGGAGCGGAGGCACGGGTGGCTCCTATGGAACACGGGAAACTTGATGGCACCTTTCGAGTTGATTGAGTGATCTGTACATGGATAGTACGTAATTATGGAGGAGGAATAAGAGGCTATGCCGTTATTGTTATTTTATCATTATGCAGAAAAAAATTTAATGTTACAATTAAGGTGCGTACCAAACAGGTCGTGAGGGCAGTGGTCGGCCTCCGAATTGGAGGAGGGAAGTCCTCCAGGCGCCGTCACAAGCAACAACACCAGCAGCAGAAATTGACGAACCATTGAAAATCGCACCAGATGTTTAACTGAGATAAATGAAAGAAAGAATTCGATAAAATAACGAGAAAAAAATAAGACCCAACAGTAAACCATATTTTTCTGAGATCATCCCCTAACAACCCATTCTCTAACCTGTGTCGCGAGTATGTATATAAGAGAGGCGATGCTTTTTCAAAAAAAAGGAACAACAGAGGGAGAGAGGCGCTGAAAACAGCCGGGAGACACAAAAACAACACGAAAAGTTTACTACGTATTAGAGATCAAGAGTCAGGTTAATCACCCCCGCGCTGTAGAAAAGTTTACTATTAAGGATCAAGTTCAGTTGCAGTTTAATCTGAATTATCATAGTTTATTTCTATTTGTTATTGATTAATAGCCACGGTTAAATTATTATTATTATTATTTTCACTGATTGACTATAGAACACCTACCAAAAAATACTGGAATATATACTAGTAGATCCGAACAAAAGGGGGGATTAAATTCGGGTTTACCGATTGACGCGCACCCAGAATGCGCCAGAGAAGCAGCAGCCATCGATCCGGTCTCCCACCGCCCCGCCGAGTCTCGAGCGCCCCGCCCACCACCGCTGGGAAGTCGCTACAGTAGTACTCCTGTCTTGTTCCAGCTGGGAAGCTGGGGCCCGCATGGTTTTGTTCCTCGCAGTGACGTCAGCCGTAGAACTAACTTTTAGATCGACGGCTCGGATGAAGACGGGGGTGGTGGGATGCGCGCGGCACGTACTACTGTTTCACGCGGGGCGGGCACGTCCGCCTGCATGCGGTCGCGCTCGCGGCGGGCGGGCACGTGGATGATGCACCCACTAACTTACAGTCGTACATGTTCTCCCCCTCCTCATTGGATGCATGGTGTAGTGACTGGCTTTGAGATTGTTGCGTACGGACTCTCGAGAATAAAATTTTATGTAGATCGTCCATTCGAGAACACTTGTGTTCTTAGTTTAGAATTATTTTGCAAACCAAAACTTCTTTCGATTACTACTGTATATAATTACGCGCTGATATATACTACTACTAGATAGACAGAGAGTTCAAGCTAATTTGTACGTCGTACGTGCGCATAATATACGAGGCGTAGTATTACGATTCGTTCAAACAACAGCGCATAACTCCTAGCATATATGGTACCAGATGCAAAATTCTGTCAGTACGAAGAATTGATATATCTCTGTATATCTATCTGTTGATGAAGCTATCGGTTTTACGCCTACGCCTAACCATGTGAAGTGCTGCGCAGTAGAACACATGTCACACATCCTTTGAACTTTTTTTTGACTCGCTCACCTCTCTTGGCATGAGCTAGCGATTCTGGAATGATCCTTTAGCTTGGAAAAACAAGAAACTAGCAAGCCTAGCCTAGAGCTAGCTACGTAGCTAGCTAGGCCTTGGCTAGTAAGGATTCTGTGGAGTACTGTAAGTAGCTAGCTAGCAGCTACTAGTAGCTCAGAGCGAGCACGGAAACAACTTCCGGTCGACGGCAAAATAAGTTCACATCATCGTCCACTTGGGTGAAAAAAAAAACGACGGGCAACAGGCGGCTGCCATTTTCTGCACCTGATAATGACGCTGCCGTTTCGACGATTGATGCAGCGAGCGAGCGAGTTGCTGCAGACAAATTAGCAAGCAGAGGCCAGAGCTGGAACTGGAAACGCAGCAGGCAGGCAGGCAGGCGACGGGATGCATGGGTCGTTACATTAATCCCATGCACTGCATGCAGCTCTGCCGCAGCCGACCGGAACAATGAAGCAGTAAAAGGAAGGCGAGCGCAGGGCGATGAGCGAGGGATCGGAGGTGGAACGATTTTGCTTCCATTGCCGACATGTATGTCCAACAACGGCTGCCCGCATGCACATGTGTCGTCTCTGCTCTCCTGCTTCCGCCGCCCCCCCCCCCCCCCCCCCCCCCCCCGCCGTGTTGCCCTACCTTATATTTATTGTATACTGCGCTCACGCTGCTGCTCCTCCTGCTGTTGTGTGTACGTGGTGTTCGTCATCTAATTGCTACTCTCTTCATCCTAAATATTTCGTCACTCTCTAGTTCTTTTTTTAATTAAAAAATGACAAATAATTTAGGATGAAGACAGTATATTTTATGTAAGTATCTTTGAATTAAGGTCTGTCTATTTCTCGGGTGCTTGGAATCTAAAAAAAATTCGGCACCGGATAATTAACAATCAATTAATGCCACTAATCACAAATTCTTGCAAGCAATCATTAACCTTTAATACTATAGGTTAATCAATCAAAAAAATGTTTGATTATTTTACAATTGACTAACCCTACAAATTACCAATTAACAAATTTACGAATCACAAATACGAATTACTCCCTCCTTTTTCAAAAGTTTGTCACTTTTCTAGTTCATTTTTGAACTAGAAGGTGACACAAACTTTTGAAAAAGAGGGAGTAACAATTATAAAAAAAGCATCTTCTTCCTCACTTTCTATCGGCGGCGGCGCCGCCGCCAGCCGCCGCGCCGCTCTACTCGTGCTCCCCCTGTCGTGCCCAACCTGCTGTGAGATCCGCTCCGCCGCCGGGCTGTCTGGACACAGATGTCGCGCCGCCAGCCACGGGCAACGTGCTGTCAGCCATAGAGCACTACTACAACATGTATTTTTGTAGGCGTCTCAAAATTTTTTTTACAGGAGGTTAGTAAAAAATCTGTCTGTGATGTGGAATACACTAAAATCCGCATGTGATAATGCATTTTTACAGACGATCTGTAACTAAAAACCACATGTGAAAAAATATAGGTTATTACAGGCGGTCGTTGGTACAAACCGCCTGTGATAATAGTGGCTCATGATTGGTTCGCTGCTTCATCCTGCGGATCACTCTTGGACTTCGGATCTCCGATGTCCGTTGCTTACCGATCTAGCGACTTGAACAAGATCTTCCTCGGAACCCGCACAAGAGTTTTTGTCTATAATAGCAGGAGCACTGACACCTCAGGTCCTTATTCCCAATCTTGCTATCCTTTCTCCCCAACTTCTCTCGAACGCTGCTCTACCTCAAGGTTGTCGCGTCAGTCGCCCGCTTCTGCTCCTCGCGATCCTCGCCATTGCGGCGGCCCGCTCCTCGAGGTCATCGCCATGGCGGCGGCGGCCTGGCTCTATGCCGATCCCCGCGGATCCAACCTCAGTCGACGACGAGGGCCGCACAGATCAGTCTCATAGGCGTCGCGTCGGCCGCCTTGGTGCTGCACGAGGTGCTGCACTTGCTGATTGCTGGTGGTCATAGAACGGGACAAAATCCTGGTACTGCACGTGGTGTTGTGCACGTTGGTGTTGGCGTTCTCTTATGTGAGAGCGTCGCTGCGAGGTTGATGAGGGAGACGAGCAGCTTGTTGACGCCCTGCTGCAATGATGTGTTTGTTGGGTTGTAAATTCGACGGTGTGCGTTGTAATTTCTGTTGTGTTTCTTTTTTTGTTGCATATCTACAATGTAATTTTGTCTAAATCTTTTAGCCTTATATAGATCGAACTGTGTTGGTTCAAAATCTGCTTAAATGTTATCGTTTCTTGCCTCCTAATTATGCCCAGTCACGATCATAATGCACACTGTCGGTACCCTAAAAACCATACACCCCCTGAGGTAACAAAGATCTCAAGGGAATGACGTCTACTCAAATTGAAGACCCTCGGAGGCCCACTTGTCAGACATAACCGGACCTGCTTCTCCAACATGGTTAACCCCTAGGTTGCCACATGTACTGCCAGACCGGAGCTACTACTCACAAGGGTGAAGCTCCGGGCTAGGTACCAAAACGGCACCTCCGGACTTAACCCCTGACCGAGAGAAGCTCCGGACCTGACACGTGCCAGGCCACCCCGGAGCTACCCGCTTCTCACAAGCAAGTTCCGGAGCTGCCACGTGTCCAAACGTCGGAGCTGGCCGCCTCAAACCTCCGGAAGACATTGTAATGACTCCGGATCTTCAAAGGATAGCCACGGACTTCAAGACCTGATTAATTGTCATTAATTCCATGTTAATGACACTTAATCGGACAATCTTAACACCTGTAACGGCACTGTCGGAGCCCGTTACAGGGTTATTAACAACAATTAATCGTGTATCAATACTAGTAACCGCCGGGGCCACATGTCGGGCCAGGCTAACTTGTAACGGTTTGTCCTTGTACTATAAAAGGACAGACCAACGATACACGGAGGGGGCTCTGGAACGCTCTCAGGCACACACGCATTGACGTGAGCTTTCATACACAAACTAATACAACATCACACACCCGTGGAGTAGGGTATTACGCTCCGGCGGCCCGAACCACGTAAACCACTGTGTCTCTCGTGTCCAATCGTGATTCACCTTCTTGAGTCTCCGCGCGCCCACACCGAACTACAAACTCCTCCAACACTTTAGTAGTGTCAGGAGATCTGCCGACTCCAACAGTCGACAGTTGGCGCGCCAGGAAGGGGCGCCTGAGATTTTCAAGAATGGTGAATTCTGCGGCTGGATCATCCAACGGGCAACCTGCTGTTCAGGCTGTCGGGGGCAATCCCTCCAACATGCAGCCACCAGCAGGAACCTCAGCACCAGCAGGAGTCACACTCCCACCATCACCATCTTCTCCAGCAAAACGTGCCGGGCAACATGATGGTGCGCCGGCGTCACATACTGCGCCGGCAAGTCATGACAACCCGGAACACGCGCTCCACGCAGCGCGCGCTCTTCTCCAGCGACCACCACCTCCGGATGCATCTCGAGATGCCATGGAGCAATGGAGGGCTGATGTTGAGCATTTGGTCGCAGCAGCGGCCGAACGCCTCAACAACCAGGGTGCTCCTCCTTCAGGGCGAGCCCCGTCGCAGCGACGGACGTTGTCTGGAAGACTTGGTCCGCATGTCTCCAACAACCGAAGACGAGCTGCATCACAGCAAGTGACGTCGTTACCCTCTGGGGCACGACGCACCCATACGGTATCTCGGCTTTCGACACATGACCTCCGGGCGGAGCTTGATCGCCGATACCGTCAACGGGATGGTCGTGTCCATATCGAGCGAGCTCGTGAAAGACGGGATGCTCAGGACCTTTCTACTCTGGAGGGAGTAGGAGGAGGCTGTTCTGCTCTAGCCATGCACCTGCGCATGGTTAGATGGCCACAGAAGTTCCGGCCACACTTGCCGGAAAAATTCGACGGGACTGTCAACCCCGTAGAATTTCTGCAGATATAATCCACTGCAATCTTAGCAGCTGGAGGAAACGAGGCCGTAATGCCAATTACTTTCCAGTGGCCTTGACTGGGACCGCCAGGTCCTGGTTTATGAGCCTTCCACCCAACTCTATCGACAGTTGGGAGGAGCTGTGCCGTCAGTTCACTGCCAACTTCGGGAGTTCATACACTCGACCAGGCACTGAACTAGACCTTTTTGCGGTCGTGCAAAAAGGGGGAGAATCCTTGCGGTCATTCATCCAGAGGTTCTCTCAGGTACGCAACACAATCCCTTCTATCTCAAGCGCTTCTGTCATTGTGGCATTCAGACAGGGTGTACGAGACAAGAAGATGTTGGAGAAGCTGGCAATCAAAGAGATCACCAGCGTCACAGAGCTCTTCAGCTTGGCAGACAAATGTGCCAGAGCTGCGGAGGGCCGTGAAATGCACTCCAAACCAGCCCTGGAGGATCACAAAAAATCCTCCAAAGAAGAAGCCGCTACCTCCGGGAGTGGCAAGAAGAAAAAGAAGACCAACGGCAAGAAGAAGCCGTCGGCCGGCACATCCAACGTTGCAGCCGCTGCAACTCCTGGTGGCCGGGGGCCACGCCCCGAGAAGCGACCTCGACCGTCTTCCGAAGACGGCGGCAAATCCAAAATGTGGTGCCCCATTCACAAAACGGCAGCCACAGGCTGGAAGACTGCCGGGAGGTCCAAAACCTTGTCGAGCGCTACAACAAGCGCCGGGAAGGGTCTCCTTCTCGACAGAGGGAGGGAAAACAGAAGGTTGACGAAGCTCCGGCTGAGGAGGAGTTAGGGTTTCAGGACCCCAAAAAGGTCCTGAAAGCCGTCTACACCTCCGTCGACGATGACTCCGACGTCTCCGACAACGAGCGTCGGAAAACCATGAACACCATCTTTGGTGGATCATGGGACATCACTTCTCGTCGTGTCATCAAGACTATGCGGCGGGATATGGCTGCTGTAGCTCCTACAGCTAGACCAGAGCCACATAAAAAGTGGATGGACACACCCATCACTTTTGATGCTTCGGACTGTCCTCGAAGCATGGTCGGAGCTGGCCAATTACCTTTGATGGTATCTCCCACCATCAACAACATTCAGCTCCATCATGTTATGGTGGATGGAGGTTCGGGGCTGAACCTCATAAGCTTTGAAGCTTTTACCAAGCTTCAGCTTTGACCTTCGGATCTTCAGCCCTCTCGACCATTCTCCGGAGTAGGTCCGGGGGCCATTACCCCACTCGGAGCTATAATTCTCCCCGTTACCTTCGGGACACGGGAGAAGTATCGCACCGAGAAGTTGGTCTTCGACGTCGCTCAGATCAACTTACCATTCAACGCCATCTTGGGTAGACCTGTCCTATACAAATTTATGGCAGCTGTCCATTATGGATACTTGGTGTTGAAGATGCCAACACCAGCAGGCGTTCTCCGGATTCGTGGAGATCGCACCGCCGGAGTAACTGCTCTGGAGGAGCTCCATGCACTCACCACCGCGCAAGAGGAGGACTCCAGACAGGGGCAAGCTCCGAAACCTCCAAGCATTCGACAACGAGGCTCAACCTCTGCTCCCCGTGTGCAGCCAAGCGGCGACACTGACATCCCCGTCAAAGTCGTCCAAATTGGTTCCGATGCCACTCAAACCACCCGCATATCGGGTGGGTTGAATGACAAATAGGAACTCGCGCTCATCACTTTCCTCCGGGCTAACATTGACGTATTTGCTTGGCAACCGTCACAAATGCCTGGGATCCCCAGGGAAGTGATTGAGCACAATCTGAAGATTTACCCCGATGCTCGACCTGTGCATCAGAAACCTCGGAAGCAATCTGTAGAGCGACAGAACTTCATCCGACAAGAAGTGAAGAAGTTGCTCGAAGCCGGATTTATCCGAGAAGTCTTCCATCCAAAATGGCTGGCGAACCCAGTCGTTGTGCCCAAGGCCGGCGGGAAACTTCGGATGTGCATCGACTACACCACACTGAATAAGGCATGTCCAAAAGATCCATTCCCACTACCTAGAATAGATCAGATAGTGGATTCCACCTCCGGGTGCGAGTTACTGTGTTTTCTAGACGCATATTCTGGATATCATCAAATCAGGATGTCTAGGGAGGATGAAGAGCATACTTCATTCATCACAGTGGATGGATTGTATTGTTACACAGCCATGCCGTTTGGTCTCAAGAATGCAGCTTCAACTTTTGTACGAGCTATGTACAAAACTTTCGAAGAACTCATCAGAGACATAGTGGAAGTGTACGTCGATGACATTGTGGTCAAAGTCAAAAACAAGGAGTCCCTCTTGGACACCTTGCAGGCTGTCTTCGACAAACTGCGGGCCACCCGCACGAAGCTAAACCCAGACAAGTGCGTCTTCGGGGTTAGTTCCGGAAAGCTTCTTGGTTTCCTGGTAAGTCACCGGGGTATAGAGGCTAATCCGGCGAAGATAAAAGCCATTGAAGACATGCGGCCACCAACCCGCATCAAAGACGTCCAAAAATTAACTGGATGTCTAGCAGCCCTCAGCCGGTTCATTTCAAGACTGGCGGAAAGAGCACTTCCCTTCTTCAAGTTACTGAGGAAGTCCGGACCATTCCAATGGTCTCAAGAAGCAGAGAAGGCATTCCAGGAGCTGAAACAGTTCCTCACCACCCTACCAATTCTGGTAGCTCCGAACCCTGGTGAGCCTTTGTTGCTTTACATTTCAGCTACTGACGAAGTTGTCAGTATGGTTCTGGTTGCGGAGAGACCGGAACTACCCAATACTCAGGAATCCAGACCCCTTCGGGAGGGTCCGGAGGTTCCTGAAAGTGAGTCTGGGTCCCAGCTCCCAGACTCAAACCTACAAGAAGCCACTTCAGAGGACCCGGACCCCTCTAAGAGGGTCCAGGTCATTTCTGAAGAAGCTCCGGGTTCCTCCAGCCAGAACCCGGAGGTCCCCGAAGAGAGTCTGGACCCCTCCGAGAGGGTCCGGATCAATGAAGAGGAAGCTCCGGACCCCTCCGGGAGGGTCCGGACCATTCAACGCCCGGTATACTTCATCAGTGAAGTGTTACATGATGCCAAGACTCGATACCTAGAGGTACATAAACTGCTTTATGCAGTTCTTATTGCCTCAAGGAAGCTTCGACACTATTTCCAAGCTCACAAAGTCTCGGTGGTGACCTCATATCCACTTCGAGCGATCCTGCATAATCCCAATTCAACTGGGAATATTGCAAAGTGGGCAGCGGAATTGGCTGAATTCGATCTTGAATTCATTCCGAGACAAGCAATCAAGAGTCAAGCGTTGGCATACTTCGTGGCGGAATGGACTCCCTCTCCATTAAACCCTGGGGGCCCCAGTGAGCAGAAGACGGAACCTCAAGTTCCAACCTTCACTAAGCCTCACTAGACCCTTTACTTCGATGGCTCCATGAAGAAGCAGGGGGCCGTAGCTGGGATCCTTCTCCTTGCACCAACTGGGGAGAAGGTGAAATACATAGTACACCTTGACTTTAAGGCAACCAACAACATGGCGGAGTATGAAGCACTCATCTATGGATTAAAGGTGGCACTATCATACGGTGTCAAGCAATTGCTGGTCAAAGGAGATTCACAACTCGTCATCAAACAGGTGAAGGGTGAATGCTCCTGCAATAATCTCCAGCTAACTGCTTACCTCCTTGAAGTCCAGAGGCTTCAGAAGGACTTTGAAGTCCTAGACCTTCACCATGTTCAGCGTGCTCACAACGCTGAAGCTGACGAACTCTCGACCAAGGCGTCAACTGGAGCTCCAGCTCCTGATGGAACCTTTGTCCGGAGGTTGTTAAAACCCACAGTTCAGCCTGCCGAACTGAACGAAGGGGGCGAGATCAGCATCCCGAAGCTGACGGTCCCGATGGCCCTGTTACCATGGCAGCCATCAAGGGTCGTAGGTGCTGCCGGAAGCTCCGAGCAACCCATCACGCAAGACTCAAATGCTCAAGTCAGTTCCGATGCATGGATCTCGGAGATCCGGAGCTACTTGAAAGACAACATCCTTCCTGACGATGATGTATCCGCTGACCGGGTAGTCAGATTGGCTAAAAGATACACGTTGGTAGAAGGGGATCTCTACCGGCGCGGTGCCAACGGCATCCTAATGCGGTGCATCACAAGGGAAGAAGGCTGCGAGCTCCTCGCAGAAATCCATGGAGGCGAGTGTTGGAACCACGCATCTTCCCGCACGCTGGTCGGAAAAGCCTTCCGGCACGGCTTCTACTGGCCTACAGCGCTCCAGGATGCCACTGAGCTGGTGAAGAAATGCGAAGCATGCCAATTTCATGCAAAGCAAATTCATACACCTGCTCAGTCCTTACAAATGATACCTCCTACATGGCCTTTCGCTGTGTGGGGGATGGACATCTTGGGACCCTTCCCAAGAGCCGTCGGAGGTTACAAGTTCCTGTATGTCGCCATCGACAAGTTCACCAAGTGGCTGGAAGCAACTCCTGTTGTGACGATCAACAAACAATCTGCAATCAACTTTCTACAATCCATCGTGAGCAGATTCGGAGTCCCAAATAAGATCATCACTGATAATGGGACTCAATTCACAAGCTCCGCGTTTCAAGGATATTGCGAAGACCTCGGCATACAAGTTTGCTACGCTTCCGTAGCTCATCCTGCCAGCAATGGACAAGCCGAGAGAGCAAATGCAGAGATCCTTAAAGGACTCAAAACGCGCACTTATGAGCGCTTGAAAAAGCACGGAGCCAATTGGATCGAAGAGCTTCTGCCCACTCTATGGGCCAACAGGACTTCTCCAAGTCGGGCAACCGGAGAAACACCTTTCTTTCTGGTGTACGGAGCTGAAGCGATCCTTCCTCCGGAAATCACCTTGGGTTCCCTCCGAGTCCGGACCTTCGACGAAGCCACGCAGGACCAGCTCCGGCGCGAAGACCTAGACCTCCTCGAGGAGGGAAGGTGCCAAGCAGCTGTTCGGAATGCCCGATACCGCCAAGCTCTACGGCGCTATCACCAGCGGCATGTACACAACCGACAGCTCGAGGAAGGCGATCTGGTGCTACGGAGAATACTATCCAGAGAAGGGCTAAACAAACTCTCCCCCGGCTGGGAAGGGCCCTTTCGAGTGATCAAAGTATCCCGTCCCGGAAGCGTTTGCTTGGCTACCGAGGATGGGACACCTCTCCCAAATCCTTGGAACATCGAGCACCTCCGTAAGTTCTACACTTAATTCCACGGAGGTGAGTCTTAAGTAACTTGAAATGTATGTTATAGAGTCATTGTATAGAGTCGGGTAGTTCCTCCGGGAGAGCAGCCGGACCTTTCCCGAAAGGTTTGAAAAGCTCATGCATCACTTGACACAGTCTCCGGACTAAAAGTGTGGCTAACTACCCTGGGTCAAACGAGAAACCAAACACACTTAGCCTGGTTCCGTACCCTAAGAGTGTACTTGTTTCCCCTGTACCCCGGACCTATAATGAAAGACATCTTCATGTGAAATAGACTCCACGTGCATTCATTTTTGCATAGGCTCGACATTTTTATTTTTCTCTTTCTTGTCTATAACAGAAACGTGCAATTCTTAAGAAGTTCTAGTTTGACCGGTTTACATACGATTCGAGTTGAATTGTCAGATTTTTTGGATTTAAATATCGTCTGTGGCCAACTCGCCTGAAAGCCGCCAAGCCATTCTAGGGCCGGAGTGCGCTATCGACTTAGCCTGGTCAAGCACCCTAAGTACGCCACTCTACCTACACCCCGGCAGGCCAAAGTAAGGCGGGTCCATGGACAATTGGATCTAAAAGAAAAGACAATTCATCCAGTTGTATCAAAAATCGTGTTCAACTTAAAATTTTCTTGAGAACCATAAGCCGCGATGAAGTTATAGACAAGGAACGAATTTTACTATTTTTCTTGGCTTAAGTGTGCAGGAAAAATGAACCCTACGTTGATGGAGAAAAACCGGAGCTAACCAAGCTCCGACTCCCACCAGGGCGTCAACCATCGGCGTTGACTAAAAGATGGTGAGAAGACCCCGACACTGGAGTCTGTTGCCAACAAACCAAGTGTGGCAGAGGTCATTGCCGGAGCTGCTAAGCTCCGACACCTTGGAGTATTAACTATTGATGCTCTACATGTTGATAGAGGCTATTGCCGGAGCTACTAAGCTCCAGCGATAGACAGTGCCGGAGCTTCTAAGCTCCGACAACTTCAGGGGACCTTCACTATAAAAAACTTCGGACCTAAATTCCACAAGTTCGAAGCAAATTCGTCTTCAACAAAACTCAACATCCTTTTGGTACATGTCCACAATCAAATCGTGCACATCTACCAGGGGGCCAAGTGAAGATAAAGATGTTGAAGACAAAAAAATGAAATTCGCAAAAAATTGGGGATTTCATTTCATCTGAAGACCGGAGATTACATCTGGAGACAAGGGATTACAAAATCGAGGAAGAAGAGAAGATACAAGTAAAGGCTAAAAGAGACGGTCCTAGACCCTATGGAAGAACTCGGCGACCTTCTGGGCGACCTCCGATACGCTGGCTCGGGTAGCTTCGCCTTCTCCTTCGACGGGGCCTTCAAGCACCGGGTCCAGAGGAAATCGAGGGTTCCGGCTGGTGTAGCACGTCAACACATATTCTGTGACGTTCTTAGCCAGGGACTGCCCCTCGACCTCCAGCTAGTCCGCGATGACGTCGCCGACCTTGGAGAGCTTGCTGCCTGCGGTGCTCAACGCTTGCAACGCAAGGTCCGGCTCCGGCTCCGGATCATCCGGGTGCACGGGGCTGAAACCCATAGGCGTCAGCGCGTCGTCAGCATTGCCCAGGAACTCCCAAATCTGCAGGGAGTCTGCCTTCCTCAAGTTCTTCATCTCTTCCAGGGATCTCCGGGCCGCCGTCAGCTCTGAATTCTCGCGGGAGAGGCGCTCAACTTCTTTAGCGTTTTGCTGGATCTTCGCAGCAACCCGCTTCTCAAGTCTTCCGAGCTCCTCCTCCCGGAGGTGGATCTTGTTCCGGCGGTCGACCAGGTCCTTCTCCCTAGCCTCCACTTTCTTCTCCCGGGCAACAAGGGCACACTCATATTCGTAGAGTTCCTGCCCCTGCACCCAGGTCTTCTCCTCTTCCTCGAGGCAGCGCTCTTCCAATTTCTTAGTGCGCTCCTCGAGGCCCTTGTCCGCCAGAGCTGTTTTCTCGGCGAGCTCTTCTTCCCGTCGCAAGACGTCATCCCGTAGCTCCAGGAGTTTTTGCTCCTCGTCCTCGAGCCGTCTTTCCCTCCCTTCAAGTGCTTCTCGGCGCTTGATGAGTGCGGTGCTGATTGCCTCGAGCTGATCAAACCGAGCATTGGCCGCGTCGTTAGCAGCCTTAGCTCAGTCGTGGAACTCCCGGGATTGAGCATCGAGGGCGTGAGTCATGCTCTCCCTCTCATCCAGCAGCTTATCCCAGAGCTCCAGCCGGATCTTCTCCCGCTTGATCCATTCCTTGTCATCCGCAAGCCTCGACTGCGCCAACTTAGTCTCGAAGTGGAGCCGATTACGCCACCGCCTAAGGGTTTGGCGCTCCTCTTCAAGAGCCTTGCTGTCGTGGAAGAAGGCCAGTTGGACCTGACGTAGACTGGAGCAGGCGTTGTCGATGGACATCGACAGCGAGATGGGCTCCAGACCTGCTGGGATTTCTTCCGCTGGTTCCAGCGGGTCTTCACATACAAAAATTGGGTCCCACTCTACGAGAGTGGAACCCTGAGCTTCCAAAGCGCTGGGGCCTTCCTCGGGGATGGCCTCAGTCGCCATCGGAGGAGGTCCCGCCACCAAGTCTTCATTCGCCCCCTCAGGCGGGGGGCCGGCGAATTCATTCAGGCACTCTGGCTCTGCCACAGGTACCATCGACGTCGTCGCCTCC
Source organism: Tuctoria greenei (assembly GCA_036927565.1). Classification (NCBI taxonomy): domain Eukaryota; kingdom Viridiplantae; phylum Streptophyta; class Magnoliopsida; order Poales; family Poaceae; genus Tuctoria; species Tuctoria greenei. The sequence goes on from JAYESD010000001.1 coordinate 304,723,996, forward strand.
GGAGCAGGAGCCGCTACTGGCTCCGGCCGGGACACTTCTTCTGAGGGAGGCTCAAGCTCCCTCGCCTCTTCAACCGCCGGCTCTGCGGCCGACGCTCCAACGATCGCCGGCTCTGCGGCCGGTGCTTCGGAAGTAACCGGCTCAACTGCCGGAACTACTTCGACTTCCGGCTCGCATGCCGGGGCTTCAGCCACCTCCGGCTCAATCGCTGGGGCTTCAGCACTTTCCGGCTCCGAAGCCGGGACTGCTACTTCCTCCGGCTCAACAGCCGGAGCTTCTACTACTGCAGCACCAGGACCCGGAGCTTCCACCTCCGGGACGGGTGCCGCTGGCGCATCTTCATTCCCGTGGTCCGGCGCTACCACGGGAACTTCTGGAGACAAGTCGAGGTCCATGACCACGACAGCCGGCGCCGGAGCTGTCGCAGCCTCCGCTTGGGGCGGCACCGGGACTGGAGCAGAAGCCCTCACAACCTCAGACACTGTGGCTGAGGGTGGAGCTTCACTCCCCTTCTTGGGGACGCTGCAGATGAAGAACGAAGAAATTGAGCAAACAGATGCTACAATTAAAAAGTTAATCGAGGTAAAAAAGAAAAATTACCTTGGAAGGCTCCCGCACCAGCTTGCGCGGAACCTCTTTCCCGGACGATCCGGGCTGGCCACGGTCGGCGTAGGAGCTCCGGGAGGACTCCCAGGACTTGCCGCAGCCGCGGGCGTTTCCCGGGTCGGAGCTCTCCTTGATCGGGAGGAACTCCTGGACCTGGAGGCCCTCACCGCTCCAGATACCGGAGTCGCGCGCCCGGAGCTAGTGCCACAGGAGGGATCCACCACGGGGACAGTCGCACTCCGGGAGGATCCCACCACCGGAATAGTAACGTTCCGGAAGGACCCCACCACGGGGACAGTCGCCACGGCGGCGGAAGATCTTCCTTCCTGAGGAGGAGGAACCGAGGCGGAAGTGGCAGGTCTGACGGACCTTCCGTCGGCATGTCGCAGCTTCCTCTTCCGGCTCTCCGGCTCCTCTACCAGTTCCTTGCCCTTGCCGATGACCTCAACTCTCGGCTGTGGGACAGGGGCGGAGCTGTCTTCGGACAACCCGGGGATCGCCAACCGGGTGGTCGATCTTCTCTCGACGACACCAAGGTCGTCAAGCGCGGGCATCGTCCGCCGGAGCTCCCTGCTGAACTCAACTTCCACGTTCAGAGGGAGGAAGGCCGGCGGCGGAGTCAAGTAATCTCCGTCGACGTCGATGCCGTGCTGGAATTTCTTGAGGTGAAACTCCAAGGTCTTCCCCACCATGCTGGACTTCAACCCGGTCTCAACCCGGTCCTCGTCCATCACGCTGTTGAGGGCCCAGGCGAGCTTCTCCCTCCTCTTCAGCGGCGCCCACCTGTTGGACAGGAAGTTGCAGAACACCGCCTGGGGAGTCAATCCTCCCTCCACACATTGGCGGATCCTGGTCAGGATAGGGTCGAAAGCTCCCGCTAGCACCGGAACTTTGCTCCATATCGACGTGTCAATGCCGGGCAAACAGTCTGGCAACTCCAACCGCTCATGCTCCTCCACCCGGACGACTATCCAATCTTTCTTCCAGTCATCCCACTTCCCGGAAGGGAATGACCGGAGGTACTTGAATGGGCACTTCTTGCGCTTCACGAAGTAGTAGAAGCCAAGATACTCATCGCTCCGGCCGGTGGTGTGGACGGTGAAGAAGGTTCGGAAGAGCTCGATGCAGGGAGGGATGCCCACCCACATCTCGCAGAAGTGGACAAAGATGGACACAAGGAGAATGGAGTGAGGGCCAAGGTGGTATAGCTGCAGACCATAGAAGTCCAGCAGCATCAAGAAGAAAGAAGAAAATGGTGGGATCAGCCCCACCATGGCGTACGAGGAAAAGTACACCATCTCGCCAGCTTGCTCCTTTTCAAAGGGGAGCTCTCCGCCGGCGCGGACCGAGCGGTTGAAGAAGTCCGAAGACCACCCCATGAGGGCCCGGACCTTCTTCAGATCGCTGTCAGACTTCAAGCGACTCTCACGCAGACCCAACTCCATCGCAGCACAGCTAGGCAAGAGAAGAGGAGCAAAGTACGAGTCGGGAGTTTGAGCGCAAGAATAGATGGAAAGCGTAAAGAACTCCCGACGGTGCGCTTTCCTTCTTAAGTAAGCCCTCGCAACGCTTGGATGGAAACTGCAGGGGAGTCAATGATACTACTCAAGAATTCAACCCTGCCGATGACAAGAGGGCCCGGGACCACCCTGACGATCAAGTCGAGGCTCTTACCCAGGCGAACAGTTGTCATCACGAGGCGGGAAACCCAAAGGCGGCGACCTGACAAGGCGCGCGGAACCGATACGGTTTTCGTATCGGGAACCGGCGACCTTCAATTGCGAGAGATCCGCACGTCAAAGATCTTATCTGCCGCCTGAGGTGCGCCACGCGTCGGGATTTAATCGTAAAGCCCTACCAACGGCACCTCCGAAGACCCTTGAAGACCCAGTTCAAGAGTCGCAAGTATGGACCCACCTCCGACAGAATGACTTCACCCCGGTGACTTTCCCCGGAGGTAGGTCCAGGGGGACACTGTCGGTACCCTAAAAACCATACACCCCCTGAGGTAACAAAGATCTCAAGGGAAGGACGTCTACTCAAATTGAAGACCCTCGGAGGCCCACTTGTCAGACATAACCGAACCTGCTTCTCCAACATGGTTAACCCCTAGGTTGCCACGTGTACTGCCAGACCGGAGCTACTACCCACAAGGGTGAAGCTCCGGGCTAGGTACCAAAACGACACCTCCGGACTTAACCCCTGACCGAGAGAAGCTCCGGACCTGACACGTGCCAGGCCACCCCGGAGCTACCCGCTTCTCACAAGCAAGTTCCGGAGCTGCCACGTGTCCAAACGTCGGAGCTGGCCGCCTCAAACCTCCGGAAGACATTGTAATGACTCCGGATCTTCAAAGGATAGCCACGGACTTCAAGACCTGATTAATTGTCATTAATTCCATGTTAATGACACTTAATCGGACAATCTTAACACCTGTAACGGCACTGTCGGAGCCCGTTACAGGGTTATTAACAACAATTAATCGTGTATCAATACTAGTAACCGCCGGGGCCACATGTCGGGCCAGGCTAACTTGTAACGGTTTGTCCTTGTACTATAAAAGGACAGACCGACGATACACGGAGGGGGCTCTGGAACGCTCTCAGGCACACACGCATTGACGTGAGCTTTCATACACAAACTAATACAACATCACACACCCGTGGAGTAGGGTATTACGCTCCGGCGGCCCGAACCACGTAAACCACTGTGTCTCTCGTGTCCAATCGTGATTCACCTTCTTGAGTCTCCGCGCGCCCACACCGAACTACAAACTCCTCCAACACTTTAGTAGTGTCACAAGTCTAAAAACCGTTTGTTATAATGCATTATCACAAGTGGTTGACAGTAAAAACAGCATGTGATAATGCGTTTTCACAAACGGTTTGTTACTAAGAAACCGCATGTGTTCACAGACGATTTTTGCAGCCGCCTGTGATAATCAACCATTTTCACATGCTCTTGGTTACAAATGGTTTTTAAAAATGCATATATAATAATAATAATAATAATAATAATAATAATAATAATAATAATAATAATAATAATAATAATAATAATAATAATAATAATAATAATATGTTTTGACCCGTCTGTAAAAGCGTTTTTGTAGCAGTGGAGATCGAGCAACAGACGTAAGGGAGTTTGTGGTTCGGGAGAGGTAGGGGAAGAATCTCAAAAAACATCTAAAGGTCGGCTGAAGTGAACCTTATTTTCAGACGCCTGGCAAATAACATTTCTCTGTAATTAACAGTGATGATGGACTGCCAGAAGATGACCGATCGAGAAAATTAACAAAGGGTTAAGGAAATGCTGCGGCGAGTGTGTAATCCAGTAATGTTCATGTATGCAAAGTGTCGTGGCCATGCATGATGTTGCTTCATGGGATCTTGGAGCTGGTGTTGGATAATAATTATCGATCGGGTGCTGTTGCATTGCATATGTGGCAGGATTATTGCCTGTAACTAATCAGTGGCACAAAGTTTTTCATGCCATGACCGTTGAACATATTCTGGAACATTAGACCATGCATGCATGCATGCATGCATGCAAGGACGACATCAATGAATTCATGAACGCACGTACGTTCAATATGTGCTTGTTAGGCCGCCTTGTGGTGGTGATTCCTCTGGTACGGCCGGCGTTGATGCATGGTTGTTTTAAGATGGACTGGAGTGTGTGTTGACGGTGCAGTGGGGTGGAGAGGTTGGAGTCGTCGGAATGCTAGCTTTATTGTTTAATCGCGTCAGCATCAGAGGTTATATATTATCGCTCTCATGCTGCTTACCATGCACACATATCTATCTTCAGGGGTAAACGGCCGGTGATCCAGCTAGCTACCTGGCCTGGGTAATAAACGTGCTTCATTGGCTACACATGCACACCTGACCTGCTATGCTTGTCTTTTTTTTTTTAAAAAAAAAACAGGATTGCCTTGGTGGCGCGGCGCATGGAGCCTATAAAAAGGCCGCCTGCTGGCTACCAACGACAAGATCAAGCTCGTGAGCTGACTCAATATATCGATCGAGCAACGACCATGCGTATGCGTCGGGTCGCCCTTTTGCTGCTCGCGTTGGGTTCTGCTGCTGCCTCCGCTTCAGCGTACCAGGAGCCCAGCGATGACTGCAGGTTCGACTACACCAGCCGCGCCCTGCTCTCATGCCAGGAAACAAGCCCCCAGGCGCCAACTCGCTCGTGCTGCGACGCCCTGCTCTATGCCATTGACGAGTACCCTCGCCCGACCGACAGAGGTATTTGCTGTCTCTGCACGTACCTGCGCGTCAAGGAACCTCGGTTTGATATCGGCACTGCCTACGTCACTTGCGGTGGCAAGGACGCGGCTTACGTCGTGACCTCGATGCAGCAGATCCCGGCAAGCTGCGATGGTGTGCGTGGCCCTAGCTCTCTCTACGTACTCTTCTTATAATTTGTACTGCTATTTATCACCAGTCGTCGTTTGATTCGATAAAACATAAACTACTCCGATCCGTATATCCAGTAATCCAACGAGTAGTAACAAATTAATAATCCATGCTTGTTTCGTGCAGACTATTGTGGCGGCACCACCGGCGGACGATATAGGCCGCCGCCGCCGGGTGACGTGCAGCCCCCGCCACCACCACGCACGAAAGAGGGCGATACCAAGAAGCTGTCCACGGGCGCCGTCGCTGCTATCATCGTCTCCGTCCTTGTCGGAGTTTCACTGATCAGCTACATCCTCTACCGTGCCTTTCGCCCAGTGGTCAAGGAACACAGGTCCCCGGACCCCTCCTTCAGGCAGCAAGGCATGCACCGTCGTACCTTATTGCATGTACATTCTTCATTTCTCCCACTACTTGCTACGTGGTACCAGTAATTAACTACTGTGTGTTCCACATCCAGCAGATGACGACGCGCGCCCGAGATGAGCTCCGGACGTATCTCCTCTGCGTCGGCGCGCTTCTCCACCTCCACGCTGCCGTAGCGCCCTTGCTATACATAGCTCTTCTCCACATCGACGCCGAGGAAGGATAGGACTCATGAACGCGCGCTCCCTTGTTACCTGCAAACAACAATATAGTACTATTACAGTAGCTACTAGCACAGTATTTGTACTCTCTATGTCGACATGCATAGTCGCATCGCATGTACGTGTAGGGTTAGCTAGGCTTCTTTGGATCATCTACTAGTACCCCCCATGCATCCATGGAGCCTTTAGATTCTTCTCGTCGTTTAAGTACTCTTATTAGGCCATCTAGCTCTTTCACACCGCACGTAAGGATTTGGTAGCTCCTCCACTTATCGTGCATGTTCCCTCGGTTAAGTTAATTAGCTAGGAATTATTAATCCACCATCAGTTCCTGCACCGCCGGTCATCTGTAACCTGCATTGCATTGTACTAGCTAGCTGATGGACCAATATGAATGCATGTTGTCGTTCTTCTCTCTCTCTCTCTCTCTCTCTGGTTTTTATTTTGAACCATTTAATATCTTGTCTTGGATTTGAAAATTTTGAATAACCAAGACTCAATTAAGGTACTGTACGTCCCAGCATGGCCTCCAATAACAGGAACATCCACACCTCTCTGAAAAGCATCACAGCAAGAACTCAAATTGACAGGACTTGTAAATAACATCTGAAAACCGCAATCAAAGTGTGTAAATAACATCTGAAAACTGCAATCAAAGCGTATCTACACGTCGACAGGTACAATGTCAGGTTAGCACCGGCCGGTACGTAATATCGACAAGAGAGCCTAGACGAGCACGTAACCAAGAGAACCCAGTCAAATTGATAATATTTGTATTGTCAAAGTTAAGTTGACAGGTCATGTAACAGTAACACTTTATTACAACGCACACACATGTATCATTTACAGTTAATAAGTTATCATCAAAACAAACCCATTCGCAGTGCGGATTGGTAGTAGCATACAATGGCACAGAGATGTAATACGTACGTAAACTGAGTTCTGAAGCCAACATGCCTCTTAGAAAGAGCTAGAGAGGTACTCTAGTGGCTACCAGATCTATTTGTGTCTGCAACAGCTCTGTTCCATACCATTTATTATGAACACCGTATCTAAGCACTAAGCGTCAACAATTCCAATCAGGCCAAAATGGAATACCGAGTTACGTTCTGAAATAATTGCCGCTTCCGACAACCAAATGAATTTAGAAATAAATTTAAGAAGATTGTCCTAATAACAATTAAAACGAAACAGGGGGATTATTTACCACCCCGAAACCTCGTCCACGGACCACGGCAGATCTAGGGCGGCAAGACGCTTACGTTGGGGCAGTGCCGGGCGATGGAGATGCAGATGGCCTTAACGATGCCGGCGTTGATGTTGGGTAGGTCGTCCCTGCAGGTGATGCCGGGCTTCCTTGATCGGCACCCAGCAGGGATGATCACGAAACTGAACTGACCCTTCCAGCGCCCCCCATGTTGTTTCAGCACAATATGGGCTGCCAGAAATAAAATTGGCAAATTTTGGAAATACGATGCGGCCCATACTATTTCAGCCTAGCTGGATGATTCTCCTGTTTCAATTGCAGCTGTTCGGCTTCGTTGTTAACGGATTGACCGTGGGTACGGTACGCATACAAGAAGCTCTGGACTCGACCTTCCCGCCGAGGGCTCCGGAGCTGCCACGTGTCGTCCGACTCCGGGCCCTTGCTCCCACCGAAGAGGGCTCCGGAGCCGCCACGCGTCGTCCGGCTCCGGGCCCTTGCTCCCACCGAGGAGGGCTCCAGAGCCGCCACGCGCCCTCCGGCTCCGGGCCTTGCTCTACTAAAGAGGGCTCCATAGCTGCCACGCGCCCTCCGGCATCAAGCCCTCGCACCCACCGAGGAGGGCTCCAGAGCTGGAGTGTATCCCACGGCCTGCAATGAGCCGTGGATCCCTAAGAGTAAAGGGTGGCGCGTCCTGTACAGTCGCGCATTGAAGGCGCACGCCTTCCCCAGGAGCATAATGCAGCGCACAACCCTGTCAGGTACCGCTACGCCCAATCACATCACAGTAAAAGCACTGCAGGCCTACCCCACACCACCAAGTGGGTAGCTTACATCGACAAGACGGATGGGACATTCCCTGCCATCATCAACGACTACGCCTGGCCACTGACAACTGACGCGGCAAGACAACAAGTCTTCAAGGCGCGGTAAGAGGCAGCGTACGCAAGAAGCCTTAGATCTTGATCTTGTACAGGATAAGATCACTTGTAAGCTGTCCGGCCTTGGACTATAAAAGGACCGGGCAGCCACCAACTTAGGGGGATCTTCTCTGGTCTACGCGGACCAGTCTCAGAAGGTTCTCTCAGACCTAGACACACGCTTGAGCAATACAACACACAAACCACCGTGGAGTAGGGTATTACGTTGAGGCGGCCTGAACCATGTAAATTCCTGGCGTTCATCGTTCCCTGCGTTCGATCTTGCTAGGACTAGCCCCCGAAAATACATCGAACCTTCGCGGGCTGCTTCCGAGCAGGTCCGGGGGAGGTGTCAGTTAGACACCTCGACATTTGGCGCGCCAGGTAGGGGGCTTTTTCTCAGTAAAGATCTTCACCAGCAGCATGGTGAACACCCAAATTATGTTTGTTCTCGTATATTCTTTATGATATGTACAGACACTCTCTCCTGTCTTGCACCTAGCAGAGTTATGCAATCTTGTTGCTGGCGGGTCTCCTTGAGGTTTCTATGATGTATTTGAGTTCTTTGGTTGTTTTCCTACTCGGGAGCCCGTGGCGCCGAATGGCCACTCCCCTGGAAAGCTAACGCTCCTAGGAGGTCCAGAGTGTACAGCCTGCTTAGTCTTGTCCTGCACCCTAAGCGTGTACACTTCGCCTCTTCAGCGCTAATGGCTGAGTACAGGGGGCCAGACGGAACACCCTCCTGAGCAGGGCTATCGAAGGTCTTAAACGACACTTCCCCCGGACCTGCTTAGAGAGCAGCCCGCGGAGGTTCTTTGGATTCACGAGGGCTAGTCCCAGAAGATTGAGCGCAGCAGGATGGTGAACACAGACGGTTTTACGTGGTTCGGGCCGCCGGAGTGTAACACCCTACGTCCACGGGAGTGTTTGTGTATTGCCTTGCTTGAGCGTGTATGAGTCTTAGTCTGATTTTTTCGATCCCTTCCCAAGGTCGTCTGCTGAGTCCTTTTATAGTTCAAGGACTCTGCAGTCACAAGGTGGCCCACGTGGCCCGACAGGTGGTCCCGGGGAGAGCCAAATCCTATACAAGATCTAGGATTAAATGCTATCTACTTCCCTTTGTCAGGGGCGTCAATGTGCCGTCCCGCCGCGTCATGCACCAGGGCTACACATAGTTGGTGATGATGGCGGTGCACGTCCTGCCCGTCTTGTCCTTGCAGCTCATTCGTCCGTCTTGCGGCGCGGGTCTGTACCGGCTACTTGGACAAGACAGGACACTGGAGCCTTGACTTACGCATGCGCGACTCCGCTTCGCCTGGGGAAGGTGCACGTACTTTGATGTCTAGCCGAGCAGCGCACGTCTTCCTTTACTGCAGGCTCCTACCGCACTGAGTTGGCCGTCTGCCACGTGGTTGCGCTGGAGCCTGCCTCTGTGGGGAGTCGAGCACTTGATGATACAGGCCACGTGGCGCATCCGGAGCCCACCCCTGTGGAGGGGTGGAGGCTCAGCCCTGCGGGCCACGTGGTAGTTTCGGTGCCTCTCCCTACAAGGAAGTGGGCCTGGCCCTGAGGTTCCGATTGGCCACGTGGCGGCCCCGGAGCCTGCCTCAGCGGGGAGGCGAGGGTCCAGTTCTGCCGGCCACACGACAACCCGAGATCTTACCCCAGCGGAGAGGAAGGATATGGTCCTTCCCTCCACGACGTGGCAGCCTCGGATTCGTCCTCTCAAGTAGAGTCCGAGTCCTTAGCCGTTTTCTCCTTGTGCGCGGGGGTACCCGATCTACGGGGTACCGATAGTGGCCCCAGAGCCCACCTGGGGAGAGTCGTCGATACCGCAGGTGGGGTCTTCTTCCTTATCTTCCCACGCAACTCTTCCAATTCCAATTCGGGGAAGTTCCCCAGGCGACACATCCCTGCCGTTGTGGCAATGCGTCTCCTCCTGGTAAGCGGGGGCACTGGACAGGCGCCACGCGACGTGACTTCTGCCTTCAATCGTGCTTTAACTATGGTGGTTCCCAAGGTGGATCCTGCACTTCTGCTGCTTTTGCCTTTTCAGAAATCGCCGAGTTACCTCCCGCACAATTGGCCACCCGGCTCGCCTTCTTTGTCGAGCGACTCGGGCCCTCATGTCATTGCCTGTGCGGGTTTGTTGCTCTTCTACCGAGGCCGTGGTGATTCACACGCCGCGTCTGTTGACTTGCAGAGGTGGATAAAAAGAGACCTTTCCCCCTAAGAGTCCTTTCTTCCGCTTCTGCATCCTTGCGCTCGTGCCTTCTTGCCCCAAGCCCAATTCTTGCGCTCTATCCCCCGATCTCCCCTTCCAGAGCCTCCTCCTCCGATCCTCATGGCGAGCATCCTGCCCAAGTCTCGGCTGTCCAGATCCGCTAACCTGGCCCCCATGCGCCGGCTTCTCGGCTGGCACGCTCCTGAGCAGGAGAAGTGGCTCCGTCCCGGGAGGCTGTCGTTGAGCCTATCCGCCGGGGAGATGGTGCTTTTTTTGTCGTACGTGCTGGACGCCTTCGTCCCGCCTACATCCGCCTTCCTGGTCATGCTCCTGGAGACCTTCGGCCTCCAACTCCACCACCTCGCGCCGAACTCGATCGCCATGCTGGCGGTCTTTGCTCACCTCCGCGAGATGTCCGTGGGGGTGATGCCGTCGGTGAAGCTCTTCAGGTACTTTTTTGTACTGACGGCCACCGGCAGAAGCTCGAAGGAGCACCTTGGCGCCTACTACTTCCAGCGCCGCACTAAGGTCCCCACGAGGTACATTGCTTCCTTCAACTCTGCATGTTGGGAGCAGTGACGCGAAGATTGGATGATCGCCAAGGTCAAAGCCCACGACCAGGCTAAGCGGAATGTGCACTCGGAGCCCCATCGCCTTATGCTAAGTGTTGTCCTGAGGAAGTATGCAACTTTTACAATGAAATAGCGTTGCCCCAACCCTGGTCTAGGGGTAGAACTTACGGAGATGCTCGATGTTCCATGGGTTGGGTAATCGCTGTCCATCCTCCATAGCCAGGCGGACGCATCCTGGCCGGCAAACCTCTCTTACCCGGAAGGGACCCTCCCAGTTGGGGGAGAGTTTGTTAGACCCCTCCCGGGAGAGTATGTGGCGCAACACCAGGTCATCGACCTTTATCTCCCTACTCCGCACGGTCCTCTGATGGTAGCGCTGGAGCGCCTGCCTGTACCGTGCATTTCAGAGAGCCGCTCGCACTCGTCCCTCGTCGACGAGGTACTGCGCGGCTTCGTCGTACCTCCGGGCACGGAGGGAGCCCATGGTAATTTCTGGGGGGGGGGGGGGGGACGACCTCTGCCCCGTACACCAAGAAGAAAGGCGTTTCCCCCGTGGCCTGGCTGGTTGATGTCCGGCTAGCCCACAGCGCACACGGAAGCTCATCCACCCAATTTGCACCATGTTTCTCAAGGTGTGAGAATGTGCGAGTCTTGAGGCCCTTGAGGATCTCTGCATTGTCTCTCTCAACCTGCCCGTTGCTCTCTGGATGAGCAACTGATGCATAGCAGACTTGGATCCCCAGGTCCTCGCAGTATTCCTGGAACGCTGCACTTGTGAACTGGGTCTCGTTATCAGTTATGATTCTGTTCGGGACCCCGAACCGACAGACGATTGACTTGATGAATTTTACTGCCGATTGCTTGTTGATGGTGACAACTGGGGCGGCTTCCGGCCACTTGGTGAACTTATCTATGGCGACATAGAGATGACGGAATCCTCCAACGGCTCTAGGAAATGGTCCCAGGATGTCCAACCCCCATACAACGAATGGCCATGAGGGAGGGATCATCTGCAGCGCCTGAGCTAGTGTGTGGATCTGCTTGGCATGGAACTGGCACGCCTTGCATCTCTTTACCATCTCGGCGGCATCCTGGAGTGCTGTCGGCCAGTAAAAGCCATGCCGAAAGGCTTTACCGACCAGCGTGCGGGAGGACGCATGGTTCCCGCACTCGCCTCCATGGATCTCTACGAGTAGGTCGCAGCCCTCCTCCCGGGTAATGCATCGCAGTAGGATGTCGTTGGCGCCACGCCGGTAGAGATCCCCTTCCACCAGCGTGTACCTTTTAGCCATGCGAACAATCCTTTCTGCCAGGGCATGTTCTTCGGGAAGGATATTGTCTTTCAAGTAGTCCCGGACCTCCGAGATCCATGCATCGGGACTTGCTTGAGCCTCTGGATCTTGGGCGCCCGGTAGCTCGGAGCCGCCGATGGTGCATATGATCCTTGGCGGACTCCATGGTAGCAGGGTCGCCGGGACTGCCAGCTTCGAGGTGCTGGGCTCACCCCCTTCGTCCGGTTCGGCTGCTCGGGCGGTTGGTCGCGGTAACGTCCTTGCGAAGACTCCTTAGGGCACTGGGGCCCCTGTGGAGGCCTTCGTTGACAGGTCATCTGCGATTGAGTTGTCGGCTCGGGGTACATGGCACAAGTCCAAGACTTCAAAGTCCTTCTCCAGCTTCCGGACGTGCAGTAGGTATGCTGCTAATTGAGGGTCGTTGCAGCTGCACTCTCCTCTGGCTTGCTTGATGATCAGTTGAGAATCACCTTTAGCCAGAAGCTGTGGGACATTGAGGGTCAGGACAGTCTTCAGCCCAAAGATTAGGGCTTCATACTCCGCCATGTTGTTTGTGGCCTTGAAGTCGAGGCGCACCATGTACTTGAACTGCTCCCCAGTCGGGGTGAGGAGCAGGATCCCGGCCCCGGCCCCCTGCTTCCGCGAGGAGCCGTCGAAGTAGAGCGTCCAGGGGGTCTCGGTGAAAACTGGAGCCTTGGGCACCGTTTCGCCGTTGTCCGGGCCCCCTGGGTTGCTCGACGATGGGGTCCATTCGGCCAAGAAGTCCGCCAGTGCTTGGCTTTTGACTGCATGTCGAGGTAAGAATTCCAGCTCGAACTCAGCCAGCTCCGCTACCCACTTGGCAATGTTGCCAGTCGAATTGGGGTTGTGGAGTACGGTTTTCAGTGCGAAGGAGGTGACCACTGAAACTCGATGAGCTTGGAAGTAATGCCGAAGCTTCCTCGACGCTATAAGCACTGCATATAGCAGTTTGTGTACCTCCAAATATCTTGTTTTTGCTTCATGGAGGACCTCGCTGACGTAGTAGACTGGCCGTTGGGAGGTCCGAACCCTCCTCGGGGGGTCCGGGGCTCCTTGCAATGCATCTGCATCCTGGGGGATGTGGCTCCCAGGGTCTAGCTGGGCCTCCGGGGGTTGGGACCCATAAGGCACTTTGTCACTGGAACCCACAGCGGGGGGGGGGGGGGGGGGGTCTTCTGGTTTCGGGCCTTGAGGCTCGGCCTCCCCTTCTGGGGCTCCTTCTGGTGCTTGTTGCGGTAGCAGCTCCGGCCGCTCTGCAACCAAGACCATGCTGACCACTTCCGTTGTTGCGGTGATGTACAACAGGAGCGGTTCGCCGGGTTCTGGCGCCACCATAATGGGTAGCCTCGTCAGGTGTTTCTTGAGCTCCTGGAAGGCCGCTTCAGCTTCCTCAGTCCACTCAAAGGGGCCTGACTTCCGCAGAATCTTGAATAAGGGCAGGGCTCGCTCAGCCAGTCTTGAGATGAACCGACTAAGGGCTGCCAAACATCCTGCAAGCTTCTACACGTCCTTGATGCGGGCCGATGGCCGCATCAACTCTATCGCCTTGATCTTCTCTGGGTTAGCTTCGATCCCTCGGTGCGATACCAAGAAACCAAGGAGCTTCCCTGCAGAGACCCCAAAGACACACTTGTCGGGGTTCAACATCGTGCGTGTCATGCGCAGTTTGCTGAAGACTCGGGCTAGGTTGTCTAATAGGTATGTGCTGTCCCTGATTTTTACCACGATGTCGTCGACATACACCTCTACCAGATCTCTAATGAGGTCCCCGAATGTCTTATGCATTGCACGTATGAAGGTGGGAAGAGCATTCTTGAGACCATAAGGCATGGAGACATAACAATACATGCCGTCTACTGTTATGAAAGCAGTGTGTTCCTCATCTTCCCTAGACATAGGTATTTGGTGAAAACCAAAATACGCATCTAGGAAACACAGGAGGTCACAGCCTGATGTTGAGTCTACTATTTGATCTATCCTAGGAAGAGGGAATGGATCCTTGGGACATGCCTTATTGAGATTGGTGTAGTCGATGCACATCCGGAGCTTCCCGCCAGCCTTGGGAACGACAACAGGGTTGGCCAACCATCGTGGGTGGTGGACCTCCCATATGAAACCAGCATCGAGCAGCTTCTTGATTTCTTCACGGATGAAGTTCTACCGCTCGATGGACTGTTTCCTGGGCTTCTGCTATACCGGTGGGGCATCGGGGTAGATCTTCAGATGGTGCTCAATCACCTCCCTGGGGATCCCGGGCATTTGTGATGGTTGCCATGCAAACACATCGACGTTGTCCCGGAGGAAGGTGATGAGCGTGCATTCCTATTTGCTGTCCAGGTTCCCCGCGATACGGGTTGTCTGGGCAGCCTCGGAGCCAATCCTGACGACCTTCACAGGGACGTCGTCATCGTTGGCAGGTTGCACACGAGGTGCAGTAGTGGAGGCTCGTTGCGCTGGGCCTTGCTCTTGCTGACTCTCCTTCGAGCCTCCTGGGGTCGGAGCCCTCCCCGCTGCAAGTGCTTGGAGCTGCTCCAAGGCTGACACTACGGCTGAGCGGCCCCCTCTGATCCTGAGGACACCGGAAGGCGTCGACATCTTCAGGACGAGGTAGCCGTAGTGGGCTACAACCATGAACCTGTAGAGGGTTGGCCTCCCGATGATTGCATTGAAGGGGAGGTCGACGTCTGCCATGTCGAATAAAACGCTCTCCGTACGATAGTTCTCCGGGGTCCCGAAGGTCACCGGGAGGTGTATGTTACCATACGGGAGGATCTGCCCAGGTCCGACACCCAAGAATGGGCTCGAGGGTGTGAGCTGGGACATCGGCAGCTGCAACTTTAGAAAAGCCGCCGTGGAGATGAGGTTGAGGCCCGCCCTCCATCTACCAACACGTGAAAGACCTTCACGTTGGCGATGGTCGGGGACACCAACAGCGGGAGCACTCCTGCCCCTGCCATGTTCTTCGGGCAGTCCGAAGCGTCGAAGCTGATCGTCGTGCTCGTCCACTTGTGGTGGGGAGCCGGACTTGGGGTGGGGGCCACTGCGCCCACTGCTAGATGCAGGGTTTTCATTGCGTTTCGGGACGTGGGGTCAGTGGCTCCCCCGTAGATGACATGGAGGGTCTTGCGGCGCTCCTTATCACTGCTGGAGTCGGAGTCGCCACCCTCAAAGACGGCCTTGACCGTCCGCTGGGGTTCCTGGAACCCGATCTCGCTGTCATCCTCCTTCTCGGGATCAGCCTTCTGCTTGCCCTCCCTCTAGCGGGGGGGGGGGGGGGTGCACCCTCCTGGCGCTGCAACCTCTGTTTCTGTTCGCGGAATCGTTCCGCAAATCTCTTCACTTCCCGACACTCGCTAGCACTATGGCTATTTGTACGGTGCACCGGGCACTTGAAGTCAGGCTCCTCGGGATCAGGCGACTGCCTAGGGCGCTTATCTCGGCGCGGCGCTCGGGCTCCGCCGGGCGCCGCAGCCGCCATTGCCTGAGCTCCGGGCTTTGGCCTGTTCTTGCCACTGCTCTTCTTCTTCTTCTTCTTGCCGCTACTTCTTGCAAAGGCTCCTTCCTCAGTCGGGGTGGCTTCCCTTGCTTCTGAGGATGGCTGGGAGTGCTAGTTGCGCCCCTCAGCTGCCCTAACACATCTGTCCGCCAGGGAGAACAGCTCGGAGACATCACGCACCTCGTGCGTGGCTAACTTCTCGAGCATCTTCTTGTCCCTCACACCCTGTCTGAACGCGACGATAACCGACGCGCTAGCAACATGAGGGATGGTGTTCCATACCTGGGAGAACCGCTGGATGAACGATCGCAGCGACTCTCCAGCGCGCTGCCTAACCGCGTGGAGGTCAAGCTCGGTGCCAGGGCGCTTGTAGGAACTGCCGAAGTTAGCCACGAACTTTCGGCACAACTCATCCCAGGAGGTTATGGACCCCTGGGGCAGGTTCATGAGCCATGACCGAGTTGGGCCGGTCAGGACGACGGGGAAGTAGTTAGCCATAATGTCCTCGTCGCCTCCTGCAGCTAGTATCGCAGTGGTGTAGATCTGCAGGAACTCGCTCGGGTTGACACTCCCGTCGTACTTCTCTGGCATGTGTGGCCGGAACTTTCGTGGCCAGACCACAAAACGGAGGTGAGGCGCTAGCGCTGCACACCCTTGGCTAGGGCTGACTGGTGCCGGCGGCGGCAGTGCATACCCTGGGTGCACAGGCGGGCCTACGTACACCTGATGCGGGGGCGGTGTTGCATACGCCTGTGGGGGAGGCGCGGCGTACGCCTGGTGCGGTGGAGGCACGACGTACGTCTGGTGTGGTGGAGGCACAACATGAGCCTGGGGCACGGGGCCCGGCACGCTGTAATCTGCCTCGAGGTTGCGCCGACGTTCCCTCTGGCGCTCGATGGTGACTCGGCAGTCCTCTCCGGCCCTACGGCGCTGTAGCCCGGTTCTCAGATCTATTGTTGAGATCCTTGTCGAGCACGAGTCTGCCGTCCACCGGTTGATTGTCGGTGTTCGCGACAATGACACATGCATCAGCTGGGCATGTGTCTCCCTCCGCGGAGGCGCGTTGAGTGCGGTGGTGACGAGGTGGTCGACGTAGTTGATCCACTGCTGAGCTGCTCCCTGAGGGGCATCCCCAGCAGGAGGGTTGTGGAGTAGCGCGCGCGCTGCCGCAAGCGCACTCTCCGGGCTTGCAGCCGGTGGCGCCGTGATTGCTGTCACGGCCGGAGTACGCCGTGGAGTGGCGTGTCGGCCTGCAGCCGGAGAAGTAACTGCGGGGCGACGCGAAGGTCCTGACCTTCCTGCCCTAGAGCGGTAGCCTGCCATAGAGCGGGATGACGCCTGATCCTCCGCCACTGTCTGTCGCCGCGACTGCGCCCTGGATGATCCGGCGTTGGATTGGTCGTTCACCATTGCTGCTGGTGAAGATCTTGGCGGGGAAAAAGCCCCCTACCTGGCGCGCCAAATGTCGAAGGTCGTAAACGACACTTCCCCCGGACCTGCTTAGAGAGCAGCCCGCGGAGGTTCTTTGGATTCACGAGGGCTAGTCCCAGGAGATCGAACACAGCAGGATGATGAACACAGTGGATTTACGTGGTTCGGGCCGCCGGAGCGTAATACCCTACGTCCACGGGAGTGTTGTGTATTGCCTTGCTTGAGTGTGTATGAGCCTTGGTCTAATTTTTCCGTCCTCTGCTAAGGTCGTTCGCCGAGCCCTTTTATAGTTCAAGGACTCAGCTGTTACAAGGTGAGGCCTAGGACCCGATAGGTGGTCCCGGGGAGAACCAAATCCTATACAAGATCTAGGATTAATTGTTATCTACTTCCCTTTTCAGGTGCTTCAATGTGTCATCCCGCCGCGCCACTCGCTAGGGCTACACATAGTCGGTGATGATGGCGGTGCACGTCTCGTCCGTCTTGTCCTCGCGGCCCATTCATCCGTCTTGCAGCGTAGTTCTGTACCGGCTACTTGGACAAGACAGGACACTGGAGCCTTGACTTTTGCGAGCGCGACTCAGCCTGCCTGGGGAAGGCGCGCGTACTTAATGCCTGTCTAAGAAGCACGCGCGTTCCTTTACTGCAGCTTCCTACCGCACTGAGTTGGCCATCCGCCACGTGGTTGCGCCGGAGCCTGCCTCTGCGGGAAGTAAAGCACTTGGCGGATCAGGCCACGTGGCGCATTCGGAGCCCACCCCTATGGAGGGGTGGGGGCTCAGCCCTGTAGGTTACGTGGTAGCTCCGGTGCCTTCCCTTGCGTGGACGCGGGCTTGTCCGTGAGCCCCCGATCGGCCACGTGGCGGCTCTGAAGCCCGCCTCAGCGGGGAGGCATGGGTCCGGTCCTACCAGCCACGTGGCGGCTTGGGAGCCCCCCCCCCCCCCCCCCCCCGATGGGGAGGTAGGAGCTGGTCCTTCCCTCCTCGACGTGGCAGCCTTGGATTCGTCCCCTTAGGCAGGGGCGGAGTCCTTAGCGGTTTTCTCCTATGTGCGGGGGTACCCGGTCTGCAGGGTACCGACAGTCATCCCTGCAGGTGATGCCGAGCTTCCTTGATCGGCACCCAGCAGGGATGATCACAAAACTGAACTGACCCTTCCAGCGCCCCCCATGTTGTTTCAGCACAATATGGGCTGCCAGAAACAAAATAGGCAAATTTTGGAAATGCGATGCGGCCAATACTATTTCAGCCTAGCTGGATGATTCTCCTGTTTCAATTGCAGCTGTTCGGCTTCGTTGTTAACGGATTGACCGTCGGTACGGTACCCCACATACAAGAAAAAGCTCTGGACCCAGCCTTCCCGCTGAGAAGGGCTCCGGAGCTGCCACGTGTCGTCCGACTCCGGGCCCTTGCTCCCACCGAGGAGGGCTCCGGAGCCGCCACACGTCGTCCGGCTCCGGGCCCTTGCTCCCACCGAGGAGGGCTCCGGAGCCGCCACGTGCCCTCCGGCTCCGGGCCCTTGCTCTACTAAGGAGGGCTCCATAGCTGCCACACGCCCTCCGGCATCAAGCCCTCGCACCCACCGAGGAGGGCTCCAGAGCTGGAGTGTATCCCACGGCCTGCAATGAGCCGTGGATCCCTAAGAGTAAAGGGTGGCGCATCCTGTACAGTCGCGCATTGAAGGCGCACGCCTTCCCGAGGAGCATAATGCAGCGCACAACCCTGTCAGGTACCGCTACGCCCAATCACATCACAGTAAAAGCACTGCAGGCCTACCCCACACCACCAAGTGGGTAGCTTACATCGACAAGACGGATGGGACATTCCCTGCCATCATCAACGACTACGCCTGGCCACTGACAACTGACGCGGCAAGACATCAAGTCTTCAAGGCGCGGTAAGAGGCAGCGTACGCAAGAAGCCTTAGATCTTGTATAGGATAAGATCACTTGTAAGCTGTCCGTCCTTGGACTATAAAAGGACCGGGTAGCCACCAACTTAGGGGGATCTTCTCTGGTCTACGCGGACCAGACTCAGAAGGTTCTCTCAGACCTAGACACACGCTTGAGCAATACAACACACAAACCATTGTGGAGTAGGGTATTACGTTGAAGCGACCTGAACCATGTAAATTCCTGGCGTTCATCGTTCCCTGCGTTCGATCTTGCTAGGACTAGCCCCCAAAAATTCATCAAACCTCCGTGGGCTGCTTCCGAGCAGGTCCGGGGGAGGTGTCAGTTAGACACCTCGACATTTGGCGCGCCAGGTAGGGGGCTTTTTCTCAGCAAAGATCTTCACCAGCAGCATGGTGAACACCCAAATTATGTTCGTTCTCGTATATTCTTTATCATATGTACAGACACTCTCTCCCGTCTTGCACCTAGCAAATTTATGCAATCTTGTTGCTGGCGGGTCTCCTTGAGGTTTCTGTGATGTATTTGAGTTTTTTGGTTGTTTTCCTACTCGGGGGCCCGTGGCGCCGAATGGCCACTCCCCTGAAAAGCTAACGCTCCTGGGAGGTCCAGAGTGTACAGCCTGCTTAGTCTTGTCCTGCACTCTAAGCGTGTACACTTTGCCTCTTCAGCGCTAATGGCTGAGTATAGGGGGCCAGACGGTACACCCTCCTGAGCAGGGCTATCGAAGGTCTTAAACGACAATCCCCCTGGACCTGCTTAGAGAGCAGCCCGCGGAGGTTCTTTGGATTCACGAGGGCTAGTCCCAGAAGATTGAGCGCAACAGGATGGTGAACACAGAGGGTTTTACGTGGTTTGTGCTGCCGGAGTGTAACACCCTACGTCCACGGGAGTGTTTGTGTATTGCCTTGCTTGAGCGTGTATGAGTCTTAGTCTGATTTTTTCGATCCCTTCCCAAGGTCGTCTGCTGAGTCCTTTTATAGTT
Source organism: Tuctoria greenei (assembly GCA_036927565.1). Taxonomy (NCBI): domain Eukaryota; kingdom Viridiplantae; phylum Streptophyta; class Magnoliopsida; order Poales; family Poaceae; genus Tuctoria; species Tuctoria greenei. The sequence continues at coordinate 304,743,667 of JAYESD010000001.1, forward strand.
CAAGGACTCTGCAGTCACAAGGTGGCCCCCGGGGCCCGACAGGTGGTCCTGGGGAGAGCAAAATCCTATACAAGATCTAGGATAAAATGCTATCTACTTCCCTTTGTCAGGGGCCTCAATGTGCCGTCCCACCGCGTCATGCACCAGGGCTACACATAGTTGGTGATGATGGCGGTGCACGTCCCGCCCGTCTTGTCCTTGCGGCTCATTCGTCTGTCTTGCGGCGCAGGTCTGTACTGACTACTTGGACAAGACAGGACACTTGAGCCTTGACTTACGCATGCGCGACTCCGCTTCGCCTGGGGAAGGCATGCGTACTTTGATGTCTGGCCGAGCAGCGCACGTCTTCCTTTACTGCGGGCTCCTACCGCACTGAGTTGGCCGTCCGCCACGTGGTTGCGCTGGAGCCTGCCTCTGTGGGGAGTCGAGCACTTGATGGTACAGGCCACGTGGCGCATCTGGAGCCCACCCCTATGGAGGGGTGGAGGCTCAGCCCTGCGGGCCATGTGGTAGTTTTGGTGCCTCTCCCTGCGAGGAAGTGGGCCTGGCCCTGAGGTTCCGATTGGCCACGTGGCGGCCCTGGAGCCTGCCTCAGCGGGGAGGCGAGGGTCCAGTTCTGCCGGCCACACGGCAACCTGGGATCTTACCCCAGTGGAGAGGAAGGATCTGGTCCTTCCCTCAACGACGTGGCAGCCTCGGATTCGTCCTCTCAAGTAGAGTCCGAGTCCTTAGCCGTTTTCTCCTTGTGCGCGGGGCTACCCGATCTACGGGGTACCGACAGTGGCCCCCGAGCCCACCTCGGGAGAGTCGTCGATACCGCAGGTGGGGTCTTCTTCCTTATCTTCCCACGCAACTCTTCCGATTCCAATTCAGGGTAGTTCCCCAGGCGACACGTCCCTGCCATTGTGGCGATGCATCTCCTCCTGGTAAGCGGGGGCACTGGACAGGCGCCGCGCGACGTGACTTCCGCCTTCAATCGTGCTTTAACTGCGGTGGTTCCCAAGGTGGCTCCTGCACTTCCGCTGCTTTTGCCTTTTCAGAAACCGCCGAGTTACCTCCCGCACAGTTGGCCACCCGACTCGCCTTCTTTGTCGAGCGACTCGGGCCCTCATGCCATTGCCTGTGCGGGTCTGTTGCTCTTCTACCGAGGCCGTGGTGATTCACACGCCGCGTCTGTTGACTTGCAGAGGTGGATAAAAAGAGACCTTTCCCCCTAAGAGTCCTTTCTTCCGCTTCAGCATCCTTGCGCTCGTGCCTTCTTTCCCCAAGCCCAGTTCTTGCGCTCTAGCCCCCGATCTCCCCTTCCAGAGCCTCCTCCTTCGATCCTCATGGCGAGCATCCTACCTAAGTCTCGGTTGTCCAGGTCCGCTAACCTGGCCCCCATGCGCTGGCTTCTCGGCTGGCACGCTCCTGAGCAGGAGAAGTGGCTCCGTCCCGGGAGGCTGCCGTTGAGCCTCTCCGCCGGGGAGATGGTGCTTTTTTCGTCGTACGTGCTGTCCAGCTTCATCCCGCCTACATCCGCCTTCCTGGTCATTCTCCTGGAGACCTTCGGCCTCCAACTCCACCATCTCGCGCCGAACTCGATTGCCATGCTGGCGGTCTTTGCTCACCTCTGCGAGATGTTCGTGGGGGTGATGCCGTCGGTGAAGCTCTTCAGGTACTTTTTTGTACTGAGGGCCACCGGCAGAAGCTCGAAGGAGCACCTCGGTGCCTAGTACTTCCAGCGCCGCACCAAGGTCCCCACGAGGTACATTGCTTCCTTCAACTCTGCACGTTGGGAGCAGTGGCGCGAAGATTGGATGATCGCCAAGGTCAAAGCCCACGACCGGATGTGCCTCCCCACCGGGATCCCCTACTCCGATGTAACACCCTGATTTTCGAGTTTTGACAAATTAAAATTTTAAATGGGAATTTAGAGTTAATATTAGGAAGAAATTATTTTTATAAAGAAAATTATAAAATATATGCATCCCATATTGCATTTTGCATTCATCCTCAAGCATTGAAAAATTGTTACAAAAATAAATTTGCCAAAAGTAATCTATTTTCCATAATAAATATGAGATAAAAGAAGTAAATAAAACTAAAGGTATATATATAAAAATAAATAGTTTAATTATATGATGAACACATGCAAAAAGAATTAAGTAGGATAAAACAAAAAAATAGTAAAACATAAAAGATGGAGCATATATACAAATGTATGTAGCAAAAGAAGAAATAGAAAATAACAATTATAGCCTACAACATGTATTAGGGAATAAACATAAAATAATAATAATAATAGATAAAAAGAAATACATATAAATAAATTATATAATAATAAATATATATATATATATAAAATAATAAATAAATAAAATAAATAAGATAAATAAAATAAATAAAATATAAATAATAAAATATATAATAATAATAAAAATCTAAAAAAAAGGAAAGAAGGAAAAAAAGGGAAAAACCGCCTGCTGGCCAGGCGGCTGAGCCACCAGCCGGCCCCGCGCCCGGCCCCGCGATTCCCGCGCGCGCCACCCCGCGCCCGGTCGCCCGAACGGCCCTGCCGCCTGCCCCCCCCCCCCCCCCCCCGCCTCGATCGCCCCACCCCGCCAGCGCCCGCCCCGGCTCCCGACGCCCCCGCCTCGATCGCCCCGCCGCCCGGTTCCCGCCGACCCGTGCCTCCCTCCGCTGCCTCGGCCCCCACGCCCACGCGCACCGCGGCCTGCCTCGGCCCCCATGCCCACGCGCACCGACGCTGCCTGAACCCCGCCTCCTGCGACCGCGCCTGCGCCCGGGCCCCACCCGCCTCCCGTACCGCGTGCAGCCGCCACGCCACACCGCGCGAGCGCGCCCCGCGCCGATCCGCCGCTCGCGCCTGCGCCGCCGGGCCCCACTCGCTGACCCCCGCCGACCCGCACCCCACCCCGACCGCGCGAACTCCCGCGCAGCGCCCCCGCGCGGTACACGCTCCCGCCCTGCCCCTGGGTCCCACGCCCCGGCCCCGCCGATTTTCGCGCCGACCGCGCCGCACGCCCGCGCGAATTCCGCCTCCCAGCGCCGGCCCTAGCCTGGCGCCTATAAAAGAGAGAGGCTTCGTAGGTTTTCCCAGGAAACGCCGCCTCCACGGTAAAAGCCGCCGCCGCTGGTACAGAAGCAAAAAAAAGAGACACCAGGGAGCTGCGCCGCCAGGGAAAAAGAGGAGGGCCCCACCGTCTGTCGGAGATCGTCGTTGCCATCGCGCCGCTGTCGTCGTGCCGCCAAGGGACTGCTGCGCCATCTACTTCGTCTACGCATCATCCCCATCCCGCGATCATCGAAGCCATCGCATCTACGGTAGGATTCGTTCCCGATGCGAATTTTAGCGACGTATTAGTTCTAATAGACGTAAATTGATTTTAGTTGCACCATAATTTTATTTTCAACAGCATTAAGCCACTCTAAAACCCCCGTAAACCCGTATGAACACGTATGAACTAGTTGCATCTAATAAATAAACAACTATAGTTAATTAATTAATTGGTCCTTGCATGCATGCATATCATCGCATGTTGATTAATGTGTGTGCATCATGTAGATTTGTATGCATTTTCTTGTATGTGTGATCACGAGTAGAGGGAAGTGCTCAAGAGATCGTGTACGAGGATTTCCAGAACCAAGGCTTCGAAGCGCTTAAGCAACCCCATCCGCCGGAGCAAGGCAAGTGTCCTTGAAGCATATTGATCCTGTTTTTAAAATAAATGTTTTGTTTGCGAACTTGCATGCTTGTGTCAAGTTGATGGGAATCCTATGGTAGGAAGTTTACTAGAATTGTTAAACCAACCTTGTCACCTGGAATTTATGGTAGAGAGTCGGGAAGGGTTTTTACCTTTTTGCTTCGCTTAATTAATTGGGATGGAAAAACCAACACTACACATTTAATTATGTATTAATGATATTATGGTTAATGTGAACTGGTCAATACGGTATGGTGATGGGTGATCTAAGCAAGCCTGGTATGTGGATGGGTTGGATGTTATGGTGGTTTGCTTGCTTTAGATCTAAGGACCGGTTCATGTGAGAATAAGCCAGGACTACAGTGCCACCATGAGGCCAAATATGGGTGCGGCATAGCTGATTAATTATGGCTTTGCTAGTGCTGTTTGGACCATTGTGGATGCTCGGGGAAGGGGTAGTCGGATTGGGTTTGTTGATGATTGGTGGGACTACCCTGGGATCCGAATGGCTCAAGAGGGGGCCCTTGGTTGAAGATGTGCTCAGTTGGAGGCATCGCCACCGGTGAAACCTCAGTGGGGTCTGAATAGGCTAGTAATCCCTTTGTAAAGCCTATTTTGTGATCTCTTGGCCATACACCAAAGGAAGTGTAATTGGCATAAGAGAGGTTCTTTAGTCGCTGACGGGTGATGAAATCACAAACACGTGGGTAAAGAGGTACAAACTCTGCAGAGTTAATTGAAACTATCATGATAGCCGTGCTCCCGGTTATGAGCGCCTAGATGACCAACATGATTAGAGGGATTTGGTAATGGGATGGTTATTGGAATGGTTATGGTTTGGTAATGGTTATTGATATTATGGTTATGGTTATGGATAGAATTATGGTTTATGACATTGATTATGGTTATTGGCAATGGTGATTTATGGACTGGTATTATTATGGTTATATGTTTTATGATGGGTTTACTTCACATAAATATGATACACTGCTTTTCCAAATGGTTTTACTGTACTTTTCAGCACTTAGCCATTATTATTGTCGTCATTTGAATCAGCCACATGTCATACTTTCCACACTTGCTGAGTACGACATGTACTCACTCTTGCAATCCCCACCCCAACAGTTGCAGGTCAGAATTGTGAGTTTAATGGCGATAATGTGGAGATCTAGTCCGTGTCTACCGTCAGCTTTGCCTGTGGTGTTGCATGGAGCTGCGCTATCCCTTTTGCTTAGTTTGCTTAGTTGCTTAATTAGTTTATTTTCCGCTGCATTAGTTGAACTTGTCATTATTATTCATTAGAGCTTGTATTCAAAGTTATAATGAATTATGTAATAAGAGTACTTATTTAATAATTTGAGCTGTGGTAATTATCTGTTTATCATTTGTGAATCACTCGTGTATGTGTGTTGAACATCCTGGGCACACATATGCGTTAGCTTGGTTCATTTTCGTAACCGGGCATCACAAATTGGTATCAGAGCCACAGGTTGACCGTAGGACGCAGCCTAGATAGAATGGACACTTTAGAGCACATAGGAGCACTCAGGAATCGATGTGTTTTTGCTTGGTGTGCTGTTTGCTATATATATATCTATATATATATATATATATATATATATATATATATATATATATATATATATATATATATTATATATATGCTTAATAGAGGATTTTGTGATGCTTTAGCATTGCCATGTCCACCTAGGCTAGTGTAGCTAGTTGGTTAGCTTCATATCCCTTGATGCATATAGTTGGGGACGTCTTCTAAATTCTTACCTATTGCTCTTCTTCAGATGGTGAGGACTCGCAATCAGAGGGATGTCAATTGTGAGGAGGAGAACCATGGAGTACCTCAGAACAATACTGGACAAGGACCTGCTCATGGAGCTAGCAACATTGAGCAGCTATTGGCTATGCAAAACCAACTCATGCAGACCATGATACAGACAATGGGACAGCTGCAGGCTGGCAATATCAACAATCAGCCCCACATACCTCCACCGCCACCCCCGCCTCCTCATAACCGATTGAGAGAGTTTATGTGGACTAGGCCGCCAACCTTTGCTCAAGCTGCTGACCCTATGGATGCTGATGATTGGCTCAAGTCCGTGGAGAAGAAACTTGCTATTGTCCAATGCAGTGACCGAGAGAAGGTCCTATTTGCTTCTCATTAACTTGTTGGAGCAGCTGCCGATTGGTGGGATTCACTATGCAATGCTCATGAGAATCAAGAGAGGATCACTTGGGCCGAATTCAAAGAGAACTTCCGTTCTCATTATGTGCCGGAAGGTGTTATGATCTTGAAGAGGCAAGAATTTGAGAACTTAGGGCAAGGAAGATCAAGCGTGAGTGAATATCTCAATAAGTTCACTCAACTCTCAAGATATGCGCCTGAGGATGTTAGTCGGGATAGCCGGAAGCAATACTTGTTCATGAGGGGATTGAACAATGAAATCCAAGTGCAACTACTCAATTGTGATTATGTCAATTTTCAGAAGCTTGTGACAAAGCAATTGTGGTTGAGAACAAGATTCGTGAGATGGAGCCAGAAATCAAGAGGAAGACGCCATATCAAGGACAGCAACAAGGAAGTAATGTGCGCCCTCGCCTTGCACCACCCAATGCGCCTCATTACAGCTCCTCTATTCCTGCTCAGCGCCCTGGTTATGCACCACACCCAACTTCAGTTTGTGCAGCAGCGCCCTGTTATGCAAGCAATGCCTTATGCGCCTCGTGCTGATTTTCCTGGAACCAATGCTCAAAACCAAGCTCGTCACAATAATTCCGATGGAGTTAAGAGGTGCTATACTTTTGGAGAAGCTGGACACTTTGCGAATCAATGTCCTAAGTCAGGCCTTGGTCAAAGAAGCAATGCGTCGAGACAAAACCCAAGACCCAATGGAGGACAACCACAAGGGACCCGTGGACAGCAGAATTTTGCTCGTGACAACGTGAACCATGTATCTACGGAGGATTCTCAACAAGCGGATGACGTGGTCATTGGTATGTTTCTCGCAAACTCCAACCCCGCGACTATGTTATTTGATTCTGGAGCATCGCATTCATTCATTGCATCGAAGTATGTTTCCACGTATAGTTTGTCTGTCTCTCATATGAAGTTTACTCTATTGGTTAAGTCTCCTGGAGGAGAGATGAGGACAAATATAGTATGTCCGAAAGTAGGCCTTAGAATAAGGGGGGTTGACTTCTCCGCTAACCTCATTGTTTTGGATTCACAAGGAATAAGAGGATCCGTTGGTGCAAAGTGCAATGGAAACACCATACGGAAACCGAAGCTACATGGGAACGTGAAGAAGACTTGAAGGCAGAATTTCCTCACCTTTTCTCCACGCTATCGAATCTCGAGGGCGAGATTCACTTTAAGGGGGGGTAGAATTGTAACACCCTGATTTTCGAGTTTTGACAAATAAAATTTTAAATGGGAATTTAGAGTTAATATTAGGAAGAAATTATTTTTATAAAGAAAATTATAAAATATATGCATCACATATTGCATTTTGCATTCATCCTCAAGCATTGAAAAATTGTTACAAAAATAAATTTGCCAAAAGTAATCTATTTTCCATAATAAATATGAGATAAAAGAAGTAAATAAAACTAAAGGTATATATATAAAAATAAATAGTTTAATTATATGATGAACACATGCAAAAAGAATTAAGTAGGATAAAAGAAAAAAGTAATAAAACATAAAAGATGGAGCATATATACAAATGTATGTAGCAAAAGAAGAAATAGAAAATAACAATTATAGCCTACAACATGTATTAGGGAATAAACATAAAATAATAATAATAATAGATAACAAGAAATACATATAAATAAATTATATAATAATATATATATATAATAAATAATAAAATAAATAAGATAAATAAAATAAATAAAATATAAATAATAAAATATATAATAATAATAAAAATCTAAAAAAAGGAAAGAAGGAAAAAAAAGGGAAAAACCGCCTGCTAGCCAGGCGGCCGAGTCGCCAGCCGGCCCCACGCCCGGCCCCGCGATTCCCGCGTGCGCCACCCCGCGCTCGATCGCCCGAACGGCCCCGCCGCCTGCCCCCCCCCCCCCCCCCCCCCCCCCCCCCCCCCCCCCCCCCCCCCCCCCCGCCTCGGTCGCCCCACCCCGCCAGCGCCCACCCCGGCTCCCGACGCCCCCGCCTCGATCGCCCCACCGCCCGGTTCCCGCCGACCCGCGCCTCCCTCCGCTGACTCGGCCCCCACGCCACACGCGCACCGCGGCCTGCCTCGGCCCCCACGCCCATGCGCACCGACACCGCCTGGACCCCGCCTCCTGCGCCCGGGCCCCACCCGCCTCCCGTACCACGCGCAGCCGCCACGCCACACCGCGCGAGCGCGCCCCGCGCCGATCCGTCGCTCGTGCCTGCGCCGCCGGGCCCCACCTGCTGACCCCGCCGACCCGCACCCTGCCCTGACCGCGCGAACTCCCGCGCAGCGCCCCCGCGCGGTACGCGCTCCCCGCCCCGCCCCTGGGTCCCATGCCCCGGCCCCGCCGATTTTCGTGCCGACCGCGCCGCACGCCCGCGCGAATTCCGCCTCCCAGCGCCGGCCCTAGCCTGGCGCCTATAAAAGAGAGAGGCTTCGTAGGTTTTCCCAGGAAACGCCGCCTCCACGGTAAAAGCCGCCACCGCTGGTACAGAAGCAAAAAAACAGAGACACCAGGGAGCTGCGCCGCAAGGGAAAAAGAGGAGGGCCCCACCGTCCACCGGAGATCGTCGTCGCCATCGCGCCACTGTCGTCGTGCCGTCAAGGGACTGCTGCGCCATCTACTTCGTCTACGCATCATCCCCATCCCGCGATCATCGAAGCCATCGCATCTACAGTAGGATTCGTTCCCGATGCGAATTTTAGCGACGTATTAGATCTAATAGACGTAAATTGATTTTAATTGCACCATAATTTTATTTTCAGCAGCATTAAGCCACTCTAAAACCCCCGTAAACCCGTATGAACACGTATGAACTAGTTGCATCTAATAAATAAACAAATATAGTTAATTAATTAATTGGTCCTTGCATGCATGCATATCATCGCATGTTGATTAATGTGTGTGCATCATGTTGATTTGTATGCATTTTCTTGTATGTGTGATCACGAGTAGAGGGAAGTGCTCAAGAGATCGTGTACGAGGATTTTCAGAACCAAGGCTTCGAAGCGCTTGAGCAACCCCATCCGCCGGAGCAAGGCAGGTGTCCTTGAAGCATATTGATCCTGTTTTTAAAATAAATGTTTTGTTTGCGAACTTGCATGCTTGTGTCAAGTTGATGGGAATCCTATGGTAGGAAGTTTACTAGAATTGTTAAAACCCCCGTAAACCCGTATGAACACGTATGAACTAGTTGCATCTAATAAATAAACAAATATAGTTAATTAATTAATTGGTCCTTGCATGCATGCATATCATCGCATGTTGATTAATGTGTGTGCATCATGTTGATTTGTATGCATTTTCTTGTATGTGTGATCACGAGTAGAGGGAAGTGCTCAAGAGATCGTGTACGAGGATTTTCAGAACCAAGGCTTCGAAGCGCTTGAGCAACCCCATCCGCCGGAGCAAGGCAGGTGTCCTTGAAGCATATTGATCCTGTTTTTAAAATAAATGTTTTGTTTGCGAACTTGCATGCTTGTGTCAAGTTGATGGGAATCCTATGGTAGGAAGTTTACTAGAATTGTTAAACCAACCTTGTCACCTGGAATTTATGGTAGAGAGTCGGGAATGGTTTTTACCTTTTTGCTTCGCTTAATTAATTGGGATGGAAAAACCAACACTACACATTTAATTATGTATTAATGATATTCTGGTTAATGTGAACTGGTCAATAAGGTATGGTGATGGGTGATCTAAGCAAGCCTGGTATGTGGATGGGTTGGATGTTATGGTGGTTTGCTTGCTTTAGATCTAAGGACCGGTTCATGCAAGAATAAGCCAGGACTACAGTGCCACCACGAGGCCAAGTATGGGTGCGGCGTAGCTGATTAATTAGGGCTTTGCTAGTGCTGTTTGGACCATTGTGGATGCTCGGGGAAGGGGTAGTCAGATTGGGTTTGTTGATGATTGGTGGGACTACCCTAGGATCCGAATGGCTCAAGAGGGGGCCCTTGGTTGAAGATGTGCTCAGTTGGAGGCATCGCCACCGGTGAAACCTCAGTGGGGTCTGAATAGGCTAGTAATCCCTTTGTAAAGGCTATTTTGTGATCTCTTGGCCATACACCAAATGAAGTGTAATTGGCATAAGAGAGGTTCTTTAGTCGCTGACGGGTGATGAAATCACAAACACGTGGGTAAAGAGGTACAAACTCTGCAGAGTTAATTGAAACTATCATGATAACTGTGCTCCCGGTTATGAGCGCCTAGATGACCAACATGATTAGAGGGATTTGGTAATGGGATGGTTATTGGAATGGTTATGGTTTGGTAATGGTTATGGTTGATATTATGGTTATGGTTATGGATAGAATTATGGTTTATGACATTGATTATGGTTATTGGCAATGGTGATTTATGGACTGGTATTATTATGGTTACATGTTTTATGATAGGTTTATTTCACATAAATATGATACACTGCTTTTCCAAATAGTTTTACTGTACTTTTCAGCACTTAGCCATTATTATTGTCGTCATTTGAATCAGCCACATGTCATACTTTCCACACTTGCTGAGTACGACATGTACTCACTCTTGCAATCCCCACCCCAACAGTTGCAGGTAAGAATTGTGAGTTTAATGGCGATAATGTGGAGATCTAGGCCGTGTCTACCGTCAGCTTTGCCTGTGGTGTTGCATGGAGCTGCGCTATCCCTTTTGCTTAGTTTGCTTAGTTGCTTAATTAGTTTATTTTCCGCTGCATTAGTTGAACTTGTCATTATTATTCATTAGAGCTTGTATTCGAAGTTATAATGAATTATGTAATAAGAGTACTTATTTAATAATTTGAGTTGTGGTAATTATCTGTTTATCATTTGTGAATCACTCGTGTATGTGTGTTGAACATCCTGGGCACACATATGCGTTAGCTTGGTTCATTTTCGGAACCGGGCATCACATCCGAGCGGTCATTCTGGGAGGAGCGCCCAGAGCTGTAGGAGGCATTCAACCCGGTGTTGGAGAGGATCCAGATGCTGGCGGACCACGGGCTGCTGTCTGCCATGGTGCTGAGGGACTTCATGTCCCGCCGCATAGCTCCGCTCCAGCGCCGCACCCTCCCAGCGTGGATGTTCACCGGCCTATCGGACTGCACCCGACTCGAGATCGGCCCCGACTCCAACCTGGACGAGTAGCAGCTGCACGACATGCTGACCCGGGCCTGTCCTGACAACATTTCCCCCGAGGAGTTGGCTCTTCCGACGGCCTGCCGCCCCTTGTGCTCAGACTCCGAACTAAGGAGGCAACTGCTGAAGACGATGCCGACACTCGACGAGTCCGGGCTGGTGCAGCGCCAGATCGGGGACCCGTTCTGGGGGGTCAACATCGTCGACGACACTGAGGGAGGCGGGGCTCCCCCAAGCGGCGAATATCCTTCAAGCGACGACGCCTCAAGCGGGCCCCAGCACCGTCAATGGGGAGGCGACGACGCCTCTGTTGACAAGGGGAAAGGGAAAGCACCGGTTCCGGTGTCAGACCCGACCCCAAGAAGCGCGCTCGGTCGCTGCCGCCGGCCCCCTCCGCTCCTCGTCAGGACGCTGGAGCCCTGCCGCATTCGTCGTCAGGGGGGCGCCGATGGCGCCACTTTGCTGCCCGAGTCCTCGACGCGCAAGAGGGGGAGGCTCCTCAACGCCGACGGGACCCCAGCGTTCCCTCGTCGTTCGGAGGAGCGCCAGACTTCGGGGGTGCCACCGACTCCTCCACCACAGGGGCCCCCAACACACTCAGCGGCGCCCCCCAACCCTTTTGGAAAGCGGTGGAACTTCAACGTCCCCCGGTAAGCCTGCATAGATTTTATCTTGGGTGCTCTTTGCTGTGTGCTTACCCTGTCATTTCCTTATGATCCGGGTTTGCTTTATTTCAGCACCACTACAGCTACCCCTCCACCCGCTGGACCTTCTGCTGGGCGGTATGCCGCTCCAGCCGGCTCGCGGTGCTCTTCTGCAGCCTTGGGCCTCCGTGCCCGAGACCCCCACAGCAGCTGCTGAAGCCCAGCCGCACGCGCCGGCGACTGCTGCCGCGCCCGCCAACGACTCCGCATCCACCGGCTACTCCATGCTGGCCGATGCCACCGCGCCGTTCGACACCGCTACGTCGGCTGGCGCCGCCGCTCCTGGTGCCGTCACCGGTGAGGAGGCCCTTGGGGGCGACACTCCTGCTTCTGGCGGTGCCCCCCCCGCCCCGCCTTCTCCGATTGGGGGAGCTCTGGTCCCCATCTCCCCAGTGGTCCTCCAAATGGAGGATGATATTGAAGAAGTGGGGAGGCAGGGACCCGCTGCTACGCTGGAACCCCTCCCCCTATCTGAGGCCATGGCTGTGGCCTACTCCGGCTTCTGGCAGGCTCAGGTGGCCCTCGCCCGGGAGAAAGGGCAGCTTGAAGACGAGGATGACCGGCTGCGGGAATGGGCGAAGACCCTGGAGGCCCGGACCCGGCTGGCGAAGAGCCGAGCGGCTCAGCGGGAGGCGGTTGTTCGGGAGGAGATGAAGATCCTCGAGCAGGAGCGCGAGCTCATTGCTCAACTGGACGCCGTCACCCAGAAGCTGAAGGAGGATGCCGCGGTTATCCACGCTGAGGCCAGCCCCTGCCTCCAGTCGGACCTTCAGCAACTGCTGTCTCGCCGGGAAGCTGCTCTTGCCAAACGGGAGCAGGAGCTGGCGGCAAAGCAGGCTGAGGTGGAGGTGACCTCCCACTGGCTCGTCCTCCAGCAGGAAGGGGCGAGGGTCCACGCCGCCGAGCTAGACCGTCGGGATGCCGCCTTAGCTGAAGCAGAGCAAGCCCAGCTCGCCGAGCGCTAGGTCCTCCTGGACCGCGAGTTTAACATCGCCCTCAAGGAGGGTGACTTGAGCCGCCGCGAGCAGGAGGTCAGCAAGCGCGAGAGGGCCCTGGCGGCCAAGGAGAAGCGGTTCCTGGACGACGGCCCCCGGGCGTTGGCAGCGGCCCAGCAAGAGGTGCAGGAGCTCCGGGCGTCGCGCTTTGCTGAGGCCCAGAAGGTCTAAGAGTTCCTTGGTGGCGCCGACTCGGCTCTGGTGCCGCTCGGCTTCAGCCCGGTGCGCGTGGGAGAACTAGCGCAGGAGGTGAGCCAGGTGTTCCCGGCACTTGACTCCACCAGCTCGAGGATGCGTTCGCTGGGGGCCATCATCAACAACCAGCTGGAGGCAGAAGGGAGGATGCTGGTGCAGGAGGTGGCAACACACATCCTGGCCTGCTACCGGAGCTGGTACCCTGATGTCTCTCTGCAGCCGGTCCTCGAGGGGCCCATCGCCGAGAGGGAAGAGGCCGCCAAGTCTGAAGTCTCAGATGTGGTGGCGCTTATCACCTCAAGGTTCCAGCAGAGCGGCTGAGGGCTCGCCATGCGCTGTTTATGTTTTGTGTTTCTTTCAGCTTTTGTCTGTGATTGCTTGTGGCGGCAAACTTTTTATTTTGGAACAAAAAATCTGCCTGTGGTGCCACTTATACTCAGCATGCTTTTATTTCCAGCAATATCTTCTAGTTGCTTGTTGCTCCTTAGCTTCCAGGACCTGCCGCCCCCCGAAGTGTGGCCCCCTGAGAGGTGTGGCCAGTTGTTATGGGCACACCTGTCAGATACCTAGAAGTTAGGGCGGACGGTAGCAGGGGAGCTTAGGATGCGTAGGTTGCATTGCTGTAACTGAGTATGTAGGGACATCGACGGCGGGCCCCCTGGGGGTGCCGCCGGAGTTTCGGTCCGGCGGTTCCCACCATCTTCTGTGAAACGTCGATGGCGGGCCCCCTAGGGGTACCACCAGAGCTTCGGTCCGGCGGTGCCCACCATCTCTGGTGAAAGGTCAACGGCGGGCCCCCTGGGGGGTGCCACCGGAGCCTTGGTCCGGCGGTGCCCACCATCTTCGTGGGTACTCTGACGGTTATCACCAGAATAACTCCTTGAAGACCTGCGTATAGATCTAAAAACAGGAGAAGTAATTATGTCTGTTGGTTATTGTTTCCCTGCTCCTTTTTAGTGTCGCTTGACTTACGATCTTGTGCTGACTCATGGGGCTTGGGTAATTCAGTGCGTCTGCACCTAGGGCTCGCTATTCATACTACTTAAGGGTGGTCCATCTGGCCCCCAGTACTCAGCTGTAGCGCTGGGGAGGCAGGGTGCACAGGCTTAGGGTACAGGACCAGGCTAAGCAGGCTGTGCCCCTGGACCTCCCTCTCGGTGTAAGCTTTTCCTGGGGGAGACCATCCGGAGACACTTACCCCCGAGTATGGGAACATCCGAGGCCCCAGGCACATTGCAGGTATATCAAGCTACCCCACCTACAACCAGATAGCAAGGATCCCACTATTGCTAGAGCAGGGAAAAATGACAGCGCTCATGATAGATCACGAGCTACAGCGAACGTATAGCAATATCATAAAAAATTAAAGATAATTTTTTGAATGAGGAACCCTATACAAGGTAAGACAACAATCTTTCATTGCGGTCTCCCATAAGATGGGACAGGTTTTACAAGGGGAACGACCCGACTCAGGCGACAAAGGAAGTCGAGTGCACCTACTTAGGGTTCTGGACCAGGCTAAGCGAAATGTGCACTCAGAGCCTCGTCCGCGGAGCCTTAGTTGCCCTAAGTATCGTTCCTAGGCACCATGTACCTTTTACAATGTAAGAAAATTGTCCTAACGCTGGTCTAGGGGTAGAACTTACAGAGGTGCTTGATGTTCCAGGGGTTGGGCAGTCACCCTCCATCCTCCGTGGCTAGGCGGACGCACCCAGAGCGGCATACCTCCGTAACCCGGAAGGGGCCCTCCCATCTGGGGGAGAGTTTGTTAGCCCCTTCCCGGGAGAGTATGCGACGCAGCACCAGGTCGTCTACCTTTAGCTCCTGTCGGTGGTTTTGATCCGGCAGATCTCCCAACACTACTAAAGTGTAGAGGAGTTTGAGGTTCGGTATGGGCACGCAAAGATTCAAGAAGGTGAGATGTTGAATGACACAAGAGACACCAAGATTTACGTGGTTCGGGCCACGGAGTGTGTTGATGTTGTATTGGATGTATGTCTAGAGCATCTGTCTAGTATGTGTGTCCAGTGTACAGAGCGTGTGTTCTATGTATCGTCGACCTGTCCTTTTATAGTACAATGGTAGACCGTTACAAGTTAGCCTGGCCCGACATGTGGCCCCGACGGTTACTGATATGATACACATTCAACACGTTTAATTGCCCTTAATGACTGAGTTATGGGCTTTGACATCACCGTTACTGAAAGTGCATCTAGGACTCCCTTGTGGGTTTTGGATGATTTATGACAAGCAATTGGGATCCTAATCCTTTTGTTGAGATGAATGCAGGAAAATGATGAAAAATGAGCAAAGTGCCAAAAAGAGGGAAATTAAGAAGGAGAATGAATTTGAGCTCAAGGAGAAGAAATTAGTAGTTTAGTATGTATGGAGTGTGTTAAGGAAACACACCCAAGAGCTCAATCTCATTTAATCACACACACACAATGCACAACGCTATACAGGACTGGACTAGTCCGCTATCAGCCGGACTAGTCCGATATCACATTCTGCACCAGATCGGACAAGTCCGGTCACCACCGGACTAGTCCGATATCTTTGTGTTCCACTTCGGACTAGTCCTCCCCAGTGCGGACTAGTCCTCAAAACAATACACAAGTCACTAGATCGGACAAGTCTGGTCACCACCGGACTAGTCCGATATTCTTTCTGATCCACTTCGGACAAGTCCGGTGATTACACGGACTAGTCCGATATACACTCTGATCTAAATCGGACAAGTCCTCCAAGTTCGGACTTGTCATCCTAAACACTTAGGGTTTCACAGGTCCGGACAAGTCCGATGGCCATCGGACTAGTCCGAAGATTTCCAGCAGCGAAATCGGACAAGTCCGTTTTTCAACCGGACTAGTCCGATATTCCTGGACACTTAGGGTTTGCTTCACACAGCACACCGGACTAGTCCGGCCACCTTGGACTAGTCCGATATTTCTGAACCCTAACGGTAACTTCCAGAAACCCCATATAAATAGAGGTGCACGGCCCACTTTTAACCTCTCTCGAACCCTAGCGCCGTCACACCTCCCAAGAGACTCAAAAACCATCCCTCTCCACGAAATTGAGTGAAAAATCAATCAATCCATTGAAGATCACTTCTAGATCATTGGAGAGGCACTTGGCACACGATTGAGCTCTTGGTTTGAATCTCTAACACACTCTTGCATCTCAATTTGTATATTTCGAAGTGTGTTATTGGTGGTCTTGAAGCTTGTAATCAAGGGAGCTCTCAACTTGTGAGATCGCCCCTTCAACTTGGTGATTTACCCCTGTGTGATTAGTGGAATAGGATTGGCCTTCGTGGCGATTCGACGAGGGAAGGGTTGGTGAAGACCCGGTCCTTTTGTGGGCTCCTCAACGTGGATGTAGGCTGCCTTCGTGGTAACCGAACCACGGGATAAATCTTGTGTCTTGTTCGTTTATGTTCATCATTCTAGTCGATCAACATTATCTAGGGTTTGATTCATTTTGTTGAATTCAAGTTAAATAGTTGAACAAGAATCATACTTGCAATAAAACTTAACATACAACTATTGAACTGTCATTAAAGTTTATATTTCCGCTGCAAACGACAACGAAACAATCAAATTGACCTAACTTGATCAACCTAGCCCGTGAAATCCGGACTAGTCCGCACTTTACCGGACTAGTCCGATATATCTGGATTTGACCTTTTTGTTGAAGTGCTACAGGAACCGAGAAAATCAAAAAGGCCTATTCACCCCCCCTCTAGGCTTACATTCAATTGGTATCAGAGCGGGTTCTTCAAGAAAGAGTGCAACCACTCGAAGAGATCATGTCGGACATGAAGGAAGTCCAGAAAATCAACAACCAGGAAGAGATGAACAATGACAAGCACCAAAAGCTTGAAAAGTATCTCGAAGCCATTCAAGACTTCGATGATGATGATGAGGAGACATTGGAGCTGAAAGCACTGCTCCGGAAGAAAGCACTTTCCAAAGGGAAAGCTAAAGTTGAAGAAAAGAAGAAGGGAGTAGTCACACCGACTACTCCCGATATCCTTTTAATTATGACCGTTTAAATTCCAACAGCAGTCATTATCTATCTATTCCTCTCGGAAAAGCCCCACACTTCGATGGGAGTGATTACTCCATGTGGAGGCAAAATATGAAGATGCACTTGATTTACCTTAATCCAAGTTTATGGCATATTGTGTGCACAGGAATAAACATCCCTGATGACGATGAAGAACTCACGCCAAGTCAAGAGCAAGCCATCCACAGGAATGCCCAAGCCGCAGCCGTTATCACCTCATCTCTAAGTAGAGATGAATTCACAAAGGTGGACGGGTTGGAAATTGCCAAAGAAATCTGGGACACACTACAGACAGCACATGAAGGTGACCGACATGTGCGGGAGGCAAAGATTGAAATGATTGAAGGCGAACTAGGAAGGTTCGCGATTGAGGAAGATGAATCTCCCCAGGACATGTACAACAGACTGAAGACTCTTGTGAACAAGGTTCGATCGTATGGTAGCAAAAAGTGGAATGACCACGAGGTTGTAAAGCTCATCCTTAGAGCCTTTATGCCTCGCAACGTCACACTCTGCTCTATGATCCGAGAAAGTCCCGGGTACAAGAAAATGACTCCGGATGAACTGCTTGGAAAAATCATCAACTTTGAGATGATGGAGAAGCAAGCCAAGCACGTCAAAGAAATAGCTGACCTCACATCGGCCAAGAAGAAGGGAGTTGCCTTAAAATCCACACTCAAACCTCTATCCAAAGAAGCAAGAGAAGCTCAGTTTGAGGAGGACAGTGATGATGAAAGCAGCGAGCTGGACGAAGAAGATATGATTTTGTTCATGAAGAAGTTCAAAAGAATTATGAAGAAAAGACAAGGAACAAAACCGAGTGAAGGAAAATACAAGGAGAAGACAAAGCCGAAGATGAGGCGGGCATGCTATAATTGTGGTGAGTACAATCACTTCATAGTTGATTGCCCATATGAGGACAACAAGAAGAAGAGTAAAGAGTCCAAGCCTCAACCGAAAAAGTTCTTCAAGAAGAAGAAACAAGCTGAACAAGCACACATCGGAAAGGAGTGGGACTCAAACGATGAGTCCTCATCGTTCGATGAAGAAGAAATGGCTAGCATAGCCATTGAAAGCATGCCCAAGAAACCCACACTCTTCCCCACGCTCGGTGCAAAGAAGGCAAATGGAACTTGCCTCATGGCTAAGGAAGGTAAACGCAAGGTAAACATCAAAACCCCTTCCTTGCATTCTTACTCAAGTGATGATGATCTAGATAGTGATGATGAAGATATGCTAATTGGTTTAGATAGAAAAACTGCTGCAAAAATGAAATTCTTGCTTAACAAACTTATTGAGAAGGAAGAGCTAATTGATCGTCAAGAAGACATGATTATCTCCCAAAAGGAGAAGCATGTCGAACTTGACAATCTTCTAGTTCTTGAAAAGGAGAAAAATCACTCACTAGAGCTTGAACTAGCTTCAAGCAAGAAAACTTGCTTGGAGTTAACAAACTCAAACGTTGCAATCAAGGATCATCTTGATGACCTAATCAAGGTCAACAAGATCCTTGAAGTGCAGGTTGAGTCACTCAAGCTTAGTGAACCTTCCTCCTCTTCAACCCTACCTTCTCAACCCACTTTAACTAATATCGCTCATATTTGCAAATGTGATAAAACTAACACCAGGTTGAAGGAAAATCCTACCTCCACGAAGGACAAAAATCCTACCCAATGTGTAATATTTGACAAGGAGAGGATCAACTATGCACGTAGTGCATATTTGGTCCAAAGACCTCCAAATGTCAAGTATGGCATTGGTTACTCTTATGATGGAAAGCAAAGAGCTGGAAATCATAATAATAACAAGGGAAGGATTACCTTTGTGAAGGGAGGACCCTCACAACCTGGTAACTCGAAAACTAAAAACCTGAACTCTCATGAAAACCGGACTAGTCCGGTTGTGGTCCGGACAAGTCCGGTCCTCCGGACAAGTCCGGTCACACAGACTAGTCTGACCCATAATCAACAGCAACTTCTGTTTAAAACATTTGATGCCTCCTATGTTTTAATGAAAAATAATGTTGGTAAAGTGTATGCTTATTATGCTGGGCCACGCCATGGGAACACAAAATCCCATGTGTGGGTGCCCAAATGTATCGTTACTAACCTCCAAGGACCCAAGCAAGCTTGGGTACCTAAAACCAAGGCGTAATTTGTTTTTGCAGGCCTACTCCTCCGGTGGATCCAAATGGGTGCTGGACAGTGGATGCACCAACCACATGACCGGAGAAAGGAGGATGTTTGTGGAGTATGAAGTGAACAAGGACCCAAACGAAGGCATCTACTTTGGGGATAACAGTCAAGGAAGGGTCCTTGGTACCGGTAAAATAGCAATATCCTCTGAACATACTCTTTCGCATGTTTTACACGTTGAATCTTTAGATTATAACCTGCTGTCCATATCTCAATTATGTGACAAAGGTTATAATTGTCTGTTCACTAACGAGGGTGTGACCGTCTCAAGGAGAAGTGATGGTTCTACTGCATTCAAGGGTATGTTGAAGGGAAAGCTTTACCTTGTTGACTTCAACAAGGATAAAGCCAAACTCGACACATGCTTGATTGCAAAGACCAACATGGGTTGGCTGTGGCATAGACGGCTAGCACATGTTGGTATGAGGAACCTTCAAAAACTTCTCAAGGGCGATCACATCCGAGGGTTGAAAGATGTTGTGTTTGAGAAAGACAGGCCTTGTAGTGCGTGCCAAGCAGGGAAGCAGGTTGGAGCACAACATCCCGCGAAGAACATCATGACCACCACAAGACCGCTCGAACTACTTCATATGGACCTCTTCGGTCCAATTGCTTACATAAGCATCGGCGGTAACAAATACGGTTTAGTCATTATTGATGATTTTTCCCGCTTCACTTGGGTATTCTTTTTGCATGACAAATCAGAAACACAAGGAACACTCAAGAAATTCTTCAAGCGAGCACAAAACGAGTTCTCACTATCAATCAAAAGTATTCGGAGCGACAACGGCACGGAGTTCAAGAACATTCAAGTGGAGAAGTACCTTGATGAGGAAGGAATCAAGCACGAATTTTCAGCACCATACTCTCCACAACAAAACGGAGTTGCCGAAAGGAAGAACCGAACGCTCATAGAGATGGCAAGAACAATGCTCGATGAATACAAGACGTCGGATCGATTTTGGGCGGAAGCAATCAACACCGCCTGCCATGCCACAAATCGACTCTACCTTCATCGACTACTAAAGAAGACCCCCTATGAGCTACTCACCGGTAACAAACCGAACATTTCATATTTTCGAGTTTTCGGTTCTCCTTGCTATATTCTGAACAAGAAGCCCAGGACTTCAAAGTTCGCTTCGAAGTCCGATGAAGGTTTCTTGCTTGGTTATGATTCGAACACTTACGCCTACCGTGTTTTCAACAAAGCCTCCGGACTTGTTGAAGTGGCACGCGACGTAGTGTTCGATGAAACTAATGGCTCCCAAAAGGAGCAAGTTGATCAATGTGAATTAGGTAAAGAGGAAGCCCCTTATCAAGCATTGAAGAGGATGGCTCTAGGCGAAGTACAACCACAAGAGTCATCGTCACAAATACAGGAGGAAAGTGAACCACAAGACGAGATCAACAATCAAGGGGGAGCCTCGATACAAGATCAATCACAGGAATATGAACATGATCAACAAATCAACGAGGACAACAACTCAGGGGGAGAAGAAGATGAGAACCAACATACTACCCCCCAAGTGCCACACCCAAGAGTACACCAATGCATTCAAAGGGATCATCCAATCGACAACATCATCGGCGACATCTAGAAGGGAGTAACCACTAGATCCCGTATAGCAAATTTCTGTGAACATTACTCGTTTGTTTCCTTTTTGGAACCCCGCAGGACTGAGGATGCATTGAAGGATCCGGACTGGGTGGTGGCAATGCAAGAAGAGTTGAACAACTTCAAGAGAAACGAGGTTTGGGAACTTGTGGAAAGACCCAATGCAAACATAGTGGGCACCAAGTGGGTCTTCCGCAACAAACAAGACGAACACGGGGTGGTGACAAGAAACAAGGCACGACTTGTGGCCAAAGGTTACTCACAAGTCGAAGGTTTGGATTTCGATGAGACTTTTGCTCCAGTAGCTAGGCTTGAATCAATTAGAATATTACTTGCATATGCTACTCACCATGATTTCAAGCTGTACCAAATGGACGTAAAAAGCGCCTTCCTCAACAGACCGATCAAGGAAGAGGTGTACGTGGAGCAACCACCCGGATTTGAAGACGAAGAGTTCCCCGACCACGTGTATAAACTGCGTAAGGCTCTCTATGGCCTCAAACAAGCTCCTAGAGCTTGGTATGAGTGTCTTAGAGATTTTCTAATTGATAATGGTTTTTTGGCAAAGTAGACTATACATTATTCACAAAAAATCTGGATAATGATCTTTTTATTTGCCAAATCTATGTTGACGATATAATTTTTGGATCAACTAACCAATCTTTCTGTGAAGAGTTTAGTAAAATTATGACAGACAGATTTGAAATGTCAATGATGGGAGAATTGAAGTACTTCTTGGGATTCCAAGTGCGGCAACAAAAGGAAGGAACATTCATAAGCCAAACCAAGTACACACAGGACATCCTCAAGAAGTTTGGGATGGACAAGGCAAAGCCCATAAAGACTCCCATGGCAACGAATGGCCACTTGGATCTCAATGAAGATGGACCAAGCGTCGACCAAAAGGTATATCGCTCCATGATTGGATCCTTACTATACTTATGTGCATCTAGGCCAGATATTATGTTGAGTGTATGTTTGTGTGCAAGATTTCAAGCCAACCCTAAAGAATGTCATTTGACAGCCGTAAAGAGAATCCTAAGATATTTAGTTCATACACCCAACCTTGGTCTTTGGTACCCAAAAGGCTCAAAATTCAATCTCATTGGGTATTCCGATGCATATTATGTCGGGTGCAAAGTTGATAGAAAAAGCACTTCCGGCACTTGCCAATTCCTAGGAAGATCCTTAGTTTCTTGGTCATCCAAGAAACAGAATTCCATTGCATTATCCACAGCCGAAGCAGAGTATGTTGCAGCCGGGAGTTGTTGTGCACAACTCCTTTGGATGCGACAAACTCTAAGGGATTATGGTTACAATATGAACCGTATTCCTCTCCTTTGTGATAATGAAAGTGCCATTAAAATAGCCCACAATCCAGTTGAACACTCTAGGACTAAACACATTGACATAAGACACCATTTCTTGAGAGACCATTCCATGAAAGGAGACATATCCATCTCTCATGTCAATACCCAAAAACAATTGGCCGACATATTCACCAAGCCACTTGACGAAAAACGTTTTTGCGAACTCCGAAATGAGCTAAACATTCTTGATTCTCGGAGTGTGGCTTGAAACTTTGCATACCTGTATGATTGCTTCAAAATGTTGGTTGAATTGTGAAAATCATCCCTCTTTATTTTTCTCTCGAAAAACTATGTCAATTATTAGATCTTGATGAATTTTTGATCATAGTATGATTGTTGTTTGCTTACTGGTCAAATTCATCAAGATTGTTTGAATTGTTTTGCCTCTCTACTCTCAATTATTGGACCTTCAAATATATATGAATGGGCTAGGCTACTCCTTCCTGGTGACCACGGACAAGTCCGTGGTTACCCGGACTAGTCCGCCCTTGCAGACTAGTCCGTAGTGTGCCGGTTAGGCCGGACTAGTCCGACTGACCACAGACTAGTCCGATTTAGGTCTCTGGAGAACTTCGGACTAGTCCGGTCATGTCCGGACTTGTCCGATTTTTCGTGTCCATAACCCTAGCCGCCACCAAACCCTAATCCTTTCACCCCCACTCGCCCCCAAGCTTCTCTCTCTTGCGCTCGAGCTCCCAAGGCGAATCCTTGATTCCTCCGTCGAAAAGCCTCAATCTTGGGCGGAGATCAAGCTTGAAGACTCGGGGATTGAAGTTAGCGGACAAGTCCGGCCTCCAACCCCCACATTTTCAAGCTTCCTTGGATTTCTTGGTAAATTTTCCTCAAAACCCTAAGAAATCACAAATTTCTCTATTGCTTATCGTTTGGCCTAGCATTCTTCACTAGTTGCATGTCCAGTTGATGTACTATGTGTATGCTAGACTAGTTTTTTCATTAGGGATCAATTTTTATCCAGTCTGTTAGGTTTTTGCGGATGAACACCGGACTAGTCCGGTCCAGATACGGACAAGTCCGGTCCCCCGGACTAGTCCGTGCCTGTGCACTGGACAAGTCCGTTGTTTCTGAACCAAAACCTAATTCTTTAATTCCCTAATGCCTTCCATTGCCATCTTACCTCACCAATACCTTGTATAACTTGTCTTTTCTCTTGATCACTCATTCTCAGATCATGTCGAGCTCCGACAACGAAATCTCCGATTTCGAGGCTGAGTTGGACCACGAGGTGGCACCTCGGTCCTCGACGGGTCTTGGCAAGAAACGCCAAGAGAGACCCTCCGAGCCTGCTCCCTCACCTCCCCAGGTTCGGAGGAAGGTGTGTGCCAAGAAGCCCGCCTCGAAGGCTGCTACTCCTTCAAGTGGCCTTCGCCAGGCTAAAGGGAAGGGCAAGGGGGTTGCCACAGGGCCAGTTGGGCCCCTGAAGCTGCATACTCCCAGAGAAGGGGTCCGGGACCCCAATGAGGAAAGATTCAATGGCAAGGGCAGCGATGTGGCCATGAAGCTGAGAAGTGTGGATTGCTATGCAAGGACCAAGCAAGCAGCTGATGGCAGATTCTGGTCAAATTTCCATGCTGACTTCTACAAGCTGGTCTACTTGCCGATGAAGACCCCGGTGGTGCGCAGTCAATGGATTGACTGGGCCCACCTTGAGAAGAGGAAATGTGCAGCTTTTGATGAAGTGATACAAGCTGCAGAGAGACATGGGCTGAAGGATCTGTTTGCCTTCAGGTACAATTGGAATGATGAAGTGATTGCACAATTCTATGCAACGTGCCACTTCTCAAGCGAAGACGAAGAAAGTGTGACTTGGATGACTCATGGATCCAAGTATTCCATCACTCAAGAAGAGTTTGCCCGCCTGCTGCATCTTGACTCTGAAGGACATGACCACCTCATTATCCACAACATTGGGGTCATTGAGAGGGATGGAATGAAGTTCATGTATGAGCCCACCTCCAAGTATGTCCCTCCCCCCACAAAGAACATGAAGCCTTTCTTTGTGGTCCTCAACAGAGTCCTCAGGAAGACGATTGCCCCCAAGGATGGGGATGCAGGGAGTGTGCAAGGCTACCTCCGGACCCTGATGAGGGTCATCAGCAAGAAAAGGCAATTCGATGTTGCAGACTATATCTGGAATGATATGGTCAATATCTCAAGTACCCCCAACCGATCCTGTGGCTATGCCCCTTACTTGATGTTCATGATTGAGAAGGTCACAGGGATCGAGTTTGTGAAGGATGTGGAGCACACTCCACTGAGGCCTCAGAAGCCTCAGTCAGTGAGTGTCCAGGCTGCTCCATCGCCGGCCTCAAGCCCCGAGGCATCGGCAAGGCAAGAAGAAGCTGCTAGGGCTACTCCTCCCTCCAGTGAAGCCCCTCAGAAAGGATCCGCCAGTGGGATCCTCAAGTACTTGGCTGCAATTTTCTCCTCATGCAAGAAAACTGAAGTGAAGCTTCACAAGCTCAATCAGAAGAGGAAGGAGGACATGAGATACATAAAAGCCAATATGAAGCAGCTGAGTGAGAAGCTGGAGATCAACCCAATTGGATCTCCAGTACTTTCTGAAGATTCTGATCCGGACATCACCGAGCTCAGCCCCTTGACTCCCTCCGAGCTTGCCTATTTTGGCATTGGGGGCTCGAGCAGCTCCGCTCCTCCTCCTACCTCTCAACCTCGTCAAGCGGAAAGCGATGAAGATGATGAAGACGACGAGAGGACTGACAGCGAAGAGTGAAGCCCTAGGACCTTCCTCTCTCTCTTTTTGGTGTCTTGATGCCAAAGGGGGAGAGATTGAGGGGGAGACTCTAGTCTTAGCTTTAGCTGAATAGGATGCGAGGAGAGAGCTCTCTATGTATTTTTAGTTGTGATTGTATTTGCTTAACTCTATTTTCATATCATGTTTGGTCCTGTGATAATTTGCTCAATTAATTTGCAAGTGTGTGATGAAATCTGAGTTTTTGCTCCTGAAATGCCATATTTACTTGATATTAGTTGGTAAATGAAAATTCTGTCATTTTTAATGCATTCATGCTCTTAGTATGCATCCCACCATAAAGAATGCACATATGAATAATTATCTTGTTGCCTGATGCATTTTTGAGTCATATGTGCATACTTTATGAAAATCTCATTTTATACCTCATTTTGTGAAATCTCAATTGGTTGTCATCAATCACCAAAAAGGGGGAGATTGAAAGTGCATCTAGGACTCCCTTGTGGGTTTTGGATGATTTATGACAAGCAATTGGGATCCTAATCCTTTTGTTGAGATGAATGCAGGAAAATGATGAAAAATGAGCAAAGTGCCAAAAAGAGGGAAATTAAGAAGGAGAATGAATTTGAACTCAAGGAGAAGAAATTAGTAGTTTAGTATGTATGGAGTGTGTTAAGGAAACACACCCAAGAGCTCAATCTCATTTAATCACACACACACAATGCACAAAGCTATACAGGACCGGACTAGTCCGCTATCAGTCGGACTAGTCCGATATCACATTCTGCACCAGATCGGACAAGTCCGGTCACCACCGGACTAGTCCGATATCTTTCTGTTCCACTTCGGACTAGTCCTCCCCAGTGCGGACTAGTCCTCAAAACAATACACAAGTCACTAGATCGGACAAGTCTGGTCACCACCGGACTAGTCCGATATTCTTTCTGATCCACTTCGGACAAGTCCGGTGATTACACGGACTAGTCCGATATACACTCTGATCTAAATCGGACAAGTCCTCCAAGTGCGGACTTGTCATCCTAAACACTTAGGGTTTCACAGGTCCGGACAAGTCCGATGGCCATCGGACTAGTCCAAAGATTTCCAGCAGCGAAATCGGACAAGTCCGTTTTTCAACCGGACTAGTCCGATATTCCTGGACACTTAGGGTTTGCTTCACACAGCACACCGGACTAGTCCGGCCACCACCACGGACTAGTCCGATATTTCTGAACCCTAACGGTAACTTCCAGAAACCCCATATAAATAGAGGTGCACGGCCCACTTTTAACCTCTCTCGAACCCTAGCGCCGTCACACCTCCCAAGAGACTCAAAAACCATCCCTCTCCACGAAATTGAGTGAAAAATCAATCAATCCATTGAAGATCACTTCTAGATCATTGGAGAGGCACTTGGCACACGATTGAGCTCTTGGTTTGAATCTCTAACACACTCTTGCATCTCAATTTGTATATTTCGAAGTGTGTTATTGGTGGTCTTGAAGCTTTTAATCAAGGGAGCTCTCAACTTGTGAGATCGCCCCTTCAACTTGGTGATTTACCCCTGTGTGATTAGTGGAAGAGGATTGGCCTTCGTGGCGATTCGACGAGGGAAGGGTTGGTGAAGACCCGGTCCTTTTGTGGGCTCCTCAACGTGGATGTAGGCTGCCTTCGTGGTAACCGAACCACGGGATAAATCTTGTGTCTTGTTCGTTTATGTTCATCATTCTAGTCGATCAACATTATCTAGGGTTTGATTCATTTTGTTGAATTCAAGTTAAATAGTTGAACAAGAATCATACTTGCAATAAAACTTAACATACAACTATTGAACTGTCATTAAAGTTTATATTTCTGCTGCAAACGACAACGAAACAATCAAATTGACCTAACTTGATCAACCTAGCCCGTGAAATCCAGACTAGTCCGCACTTTACCGGACTAGTCCGATATATCTGGATTTGACCTTTTTGTTGAGGTGCTACAGGAACCGAGAAAATCAAAAAGGCCTATTCACCCCCCCTCTAGGCCTACATTCAGTTACTGGTAATTAAGGTCATCCGATCGTGTGTCATTAATATAGTATTAATGACACTTGATCGGGTCTTGAAGTCCTTGATTCCCCTTTGAAGATCCGGAGCCGTTGTGGAGTCTTCCGGAGGTTAGAGGCTGAAGATCCGACGGTTGGACACGTGGCAGCGCCAGAGCACACTGTGGGGAACATATAGGTCCGGTGCTACCCGACACGTGTCAGTTCCGGAGCTTCCCTTGGTCTGGGGTTAGGTCCGGGGATGCCATTTCGGTACATAGCCCGGAGCTTCCCCCTTGCGGGCGGTAGCTCCGGTTTGACAGTACACGTGGCGACCCTGGGACTAACCATGTTGGAGAAGCGGGCCCGGTTATGTCTGACATGTGGGCCTCTGAAGGTCTTCAAATCAAGTAGATGACTTTCCCTTGAGATCTTTGTAATCTCAAGGGGTGTACGGTTCCCAGGGTACCGACAGTGGCCCCCTGGGCCCACCTCTGGGGAAGATCCCTTGGGTGAGTTCATTCCACCGGAGGTGGGTCCATCCTTGCGACTTTTGAACTGAGTCTTCAAAGGTCTTCGGATGTGCCGTTGGCGATGGTTTGGAGTTAAATCCTCGCCGCGTGGAGTATCCCGTGTACGGCAGGTGAGATCTTTGGCGTGCGGATCTCATGCAATTGAAGGTCGCCGGTTCCCGATACGAAAATCGTATCGGTCCCGCGCGCCTTGTCAGGCCGCCGCCTTCGGGCTTCCTGCCTCATGATGACAACTGTTTGCCTGGGTAAGAACCTTGACTTGATCGTCGGGGTGGTCCCGGGCCCTCTTGTCATCGGCTGGGTGGAATTTTTGAGTAGTATCTTCGACTTCCTTGCGGTTTCCATCCAAGCGTCGCAAGGGCTTACTTAAGAAGGAAAGCGCGCACCGTTTGGGGTTCTTTACGCCTCTCATCTGATCTTGCGCTCAAACTCCCAACTTGTGCTTGCTCTTCCTCTCGTGCCTTGTTGTGCTACGATGGAGTTGGGTCTCCGCGAGAGCCGTTTGAAGACCGACGGTGACCTGAAGAAGGTCCGGGCCCTCATGGGATGGTCCTAGGACTTCTTCAACCGCATGGTCCGCGCCGGGGGAGAGCTCCCATTTGAGAAGGAGCACGCCAGCGAAATGGTGTACTTCTCCTCGTATGCCATGGTGGGGTTGATCCCACCTTTTTCCTCCCTTTTCTTGATGCTACTAGACTTCTATGGTCTGCAGCTGTACCACCTTGGCCCCCACTCCATTCTTCTCGTGTCCATCTTCGTCCACTTCTGTGAGATGTGGGTGGGCATCCCCCCTGCATTGAACTCTTCCGGACCTTCTTCACCGTCCATACCACCGGCATGAGCAATGAGTACCTTGGCTTCTACTACTTCGTGAAGCGCAAGAAGTGCCCATTCAAGTACCTCCGGTCGTTTCCCTCTGGAAAATGGGATGATTGGAAGAAGGACTGGATAGTCATTCAGGTGGAGGAGCACGAGAGGCTGGAGCTGCCCGAAGGCCTCCCCAACATCGACACGACAGTTTGGAGTGAAGCTCCGGTGCTGGCAGATGCCTTCAACCCTGCTCTGACCAGGATCCGCCAGTGCGTGGAGGGAGGATTAACTCCTCAGGCGGTGTTTTGCAACTTCCTGGTCAACAGGTGGGCACCGCTAAAGAGGAGAGAAAAACTCGCTTGGGCCCTCAACAATGTGATGGACGACGACCGGGTCGAGACCGGGCTGAAGTCCAACATGGCGGGGACAACCTTGGAGTTTCATCTCAAGAAGTTCCAGCACGGCATCGACGTCGCGGGTGATGACTTGACTCCGCCATCAGCTTTTCTCCTTCTGAACGTGGAAGTGGAGTTCACCAGGGAGCTTCGGCGGAAGATGCCCGTGCTTGACGACCTTGGTGTAGTCGAGAGAAGATCGACCTCCAGGGTGGTGATCCCTGGAGCTTCCGAAGGTGGCTCCGACCCTGCCCCGAAGCCAAGGGTCGAGGTCGTCGGCAAGGGCAAGGAGCCGGCGGACGAACCCTTGAGCCGGAAGAGGAAGCTGCAGCATGCCGACGGAAGGTCCGTCAGGCCTGCCACTTCTGCATCGGCTCCTTCTCCCCGGAGGGGGAGGTCTTCTACAACCGCGGCGACTATACCCGCAGCGGCGTCCTCCCGGGGTGCTAGCTCCGGGCATGCGACCCCAGCACCAGGGCCGGTTGAGGCCTCTAGGTCCGGAAGTTCTTCCTGATCAAGGGGGGCCTCGACTAGGGAAATGCCCGTGGCTGCAACGAGTTCCGGGGGGCCTTCCGGAGCTTCCACGCAAGCGACGGCTATGACCAGCCCAGAACGCCCGGGAAAGAGGTTCCGCGCAAGCTGGTGCGGAAGCCTCCCGAGGTAATTTTTAATCTTTACCCCAGATAGTTGTTTTGTTGTAGTAATTGTTTTTTAAGTTTCTTCATCCATCATCTGAAGCGTTCCCAAGAAGAGGAGTGAGGCTCCACCCTCAGCCACAGCAGCTGAAGCTGTGAGGGCGGAAGCTTCTGCTCATGTCCCGGTGTCGCCCCAAGTGGTGGCTGAAGCTGCGACAGCTCCGGCGTCAGCTGTCATGGTCATGGACCTCGACTCATCCCCAGAGATTCCCGTGGTAGCGCTAGACCGCGGGAGAGAAGATGTGCCATCGGCACCTGCTCCGGAGGTTGAAGCTCCGGGTCCTAGTGCAGAGGTGATGGAAGCTCCGACCGTTGAGCCGGAGGAAGCAGTAATTCCGGCCCCAGAGCCGGAAATTGTCGAAGCCCCGGCGGTTGAGCCGGAGGTAGCTGAAGTCCCGGCGTGCACGCCGAATGTTGAGTAAGTCCCGGCGGTTGGGCCGGCTACCTCTAAAGCACCGGCCGCAGAGCCGGTTGTTGTTGAAGCTCCGGTCGCAGGGCCGGTTGATATTGAAGACCTTCCGGCTCTCGAGTCGGTTGTTGCAGAGGCGTCGGCGCTCGAGCCCCCAATAGAGGAGGTGCTGAGGCCAGAGCTAGAAGCAACCCTGCTTCGGGAATGACGACGCCGGAGGTTCCCGCGGCTGAACCGGAGTGCCCAGAAGAGGTTGCTGGCCCCCTGCCTGAGGGGGCAAACGAAGACCTGGCGTCGGGGCCTTCGGAACCACTTCCGGAGGTCGGAACTTCATCAGCGGGACCCTCCTCAATGGAGACTGAGGCCATCCCAGAGAACAGCCCTAGTTCCATGGATACCCAGGGGACCACTCTTGTGGAGTGGGACCCAATTTTTGTATCTGAAAACCCGCTAGAACCAGCGGAGGAGACCCCAGCAGGTCCGAAACCTATCCTGTTGTCATTGTCTATTGACAACGCCTGTTCCAGTCTGCGTCAAGTTCAACTGGCCTTCTTCCACGACAACAAGGCTCTTGAAGAGGAACGCCAAACCCTTAGGCGGTGGCGTAACCGACTCTACTTCGAGACCAAGCTGGCGCAGTCGAGGCTAGCAGATGACAAAGAGTGGATCAAGCGGGAGAAGGTCCGCCTGGAATACTGGGGAAAATTATTGGATGACAGGGAGAGTATGACTCACGCCCTTGACGCTCAATCCTGGGATATTTATGAGCAGACCAAAGCAGCTAACAGTGCGGTCGATGAACGCCAAGAAAGGCTTGAGGCCATTAAAACTACTCTCATCAAGCGCCGGGAGGCACTTGAGTATTGGGAGAAACGGCTCGAAGATGAAGAGAAGAAACTCCTAGAGCTGCGGGATGACGTCTTGAGGAGGGAGGAGGAGCTCACCGAAAAGGTGGCTCTGGCCAACAAGGGCCTCGAAGAGCGCGCCAAGAAATTGGAAGAGCGCTGCACTGAGGAGGAGGAGAAGGCCTGGGTGCGAGGGTAGGAACTCTATGAGCAAGAGTGTGCCCTTGCTGCCAGGGAGAAGAAAGTGAGGGGCAGGGAGAAGTACCTGGTTGACCGCCGGAACAAGATCCACCTCCGGGAGGAGGAGTTCGGAAAACTCGAGAAGCGAGTTGCTGAAAAGATTCAGCAAAACGCCAAAGAAGTTGAGCGCCTCGCTTGCGAGAATTCTGAACTGGTTGCAGCCAGAAGATCCTTGGAAAAATTGAAGGGCTTGAGGACTGCGGACCCCTACAGATTTGGGAGTTCCTGGGCAAGGCCAACGACGTGCTGACACTGATGGGCTTCAGTCCCGTGCGTCCGGATGATCCGGAGCCGGAGCCGGACCTGGCGTTGCAGGCGTTGAGCTCGGCAGGCAGCAAACTCTCCAAGGTGGGCGACGTCATCGCGGACCAATTGGAGGTTGAGGGGCAATCCCTGGAGAAGAACGTCGCAGAGTATGTGCTGACGTGCTACACCAGCCGGAATCCCCAATTTCCTCTGGACCCGGTGCTTGAAGGTCCCGTTGAAGGAGAAGGTGAAGCTGCCCGAGCCAACGTGTCGGAGGTTGCCCAGAAGGCCGCCCAGTTCTTCCATAGGGTCTAGGACCATATCTGTAGCTCCCACTTGTATTCTCTCTTCTTCTTCCTCAATTTTGTAATCCCTTGTCTCCAGATGAATGAAATCCCCAAATTTTTGTGAATTTCACTTTTTGTCTTCAACACTTTTGTCTTCACTTGGCCCCCTGGTAGATGTACACAATTTGATTGTCAACATGTACCAAGAGGATATTGTGTTTTGTTGAAGACTCATTTGCTTCGAACTTGTAGAGTGTAGGTCCGAAGTCTTCGATAGTGAAGGCCCCCTGAGGTTGTCGTAGCTTAGAAGCTCCGGCATTATCTATCGTTGGAGCTTAATAGCTCCGGCAATAGTCCCTATCAACGCATAGAGCATCGATAGTTATTCCTCCGGGGTGTCGGTGCTAGTAGTTTTGTGACCTTTACCAACATGTAGTTTGTCGGCAGCAGACTCCGTTTGCGGGGTCTTCTCACCATCTTTTATTTAGCGTCGACGGCTGGCCCCCCTAGCTTTACCGGAGCTTGGTTGCTCTGGTGATCCTCGTTTTCAATGCTTAACATCGATTACAAGCCATCAAGGGGAGTCGGAGCTTTGTTAGCTCCGACTTTTCTCCATCAACGTAGATTTTTTATTTTTCCTGCACACTAAAGCCAAGAAAAATAGTAAAATTCATTTCTTGTCTATAACTTCGTCGCGGCTTACAATTCTCAAGAAAATTTTAGGTCAAACGCGATTCTGAATACAACTGAATGCGTCGTCTTTTCTTCGAGATCCAATTGTACTTGGACCCGCCTTACTTCGGCCTGCCGGGTTGTAGGTAGAGTGGCATACTTAGGGTGCTTGACCAGGCTAAGTCGATAGCACACTCCGGCCCCAGGTTGGCTTGGCGGCATTCAGGCGAGTGGGCCACAAACAATATTTAAATCCAAAATAATCGACAATACAACTCGAATTGTATATGAACTGGTCGAACTAAAATTTCTTAAGAATTGCACGATTTTGTTATAGACAAGAAAGAGAAAAATAAAAAATGTTGAGCCTGTACAAAATAAATGCATGTGGAGTCTGTTTCATATGAAGATGTCTTTCATTATAGGTCCGGGGTACAGGGGAAACAAGTACACTCTTAGGGTACGGAACCAGGCTAAGCGTGTTTAATTTCTCAGTTGACCCAGGGTAGCTAGCCACACTTTTAGTCCTGAGACTGTGACAAGTGTTGCATGAACTTTGCGGACCTTCCGGGAAAGGTCCGACTGTTCTCCCGAAGGAACTACCCAAATCTGGACAATGACTCTATAACATACACCTCAAGTTACTACAGACTCACCTCCGTGATATTAAGTGTAGAACTTACGGAGGTGCTCAATGTTCCAAGGATTTGGGAGAGGTGTCCCATCCTCGGTAGCCAAGCGAACGCTTTCGGGACGGGATACTTTAATCACTCGGAAGGGTCCCTCCCAGCTGGGGGATAGTTTGTTTAACCCTTCTCTGGATTGTATTCTCCATAGCACCAGATCGCCTTCCTCGAGCTGTCGGTTGTGTACATGCCACTGATGATAGCGCCGAAGGGTTTGGCGGTATCGGGCATTCCGGACAGCTGCTTGGCACCTTCCCTCCTCAAGGAGGTCTAGGTCTTCACGCCGGAGCTGGTCCTGCGTGGCTTCGTCGAAGGTCCGGACCCGGAGTGATCCCAAGGTGATTTCCGGAGGAAGGATTGCTTCAGCTCCATACACCAGGAAGAAGGGTGTCTCTCCAGTTGATCGGTTTGGATATGTCCTGTTGGCCCATAAAGTGGGCGGAAGCTCTTCAATCCAGTTGGCCCCATGTTTTTTCAAACACTCATAGGTGCACATTTTGAGTCCTTTAAGGATTTCAGCATTTGCTCTCTCGGCTTGGCTATTGCTTGCTGGGTGAGCTACGGAGGCGTAGCAAACTTGAATGCCAAGGTCTTCGCAATATCCTTGAAATGCAGAGCTTGTGAATTGGGTCCCATTATCAGTGATGATTTTGTTTGGGACTCCAAATCTGCATACAATGGACTGCAAAAAGTTGATAGCAGATTGCTTGTTGATTGTCACAACTGGAGTTGCTTCCGGCCACTTGGTGAACTTGTCAATGGCAACGTACAGGAACTTGTAACCTCCGACAGCTCTTGGGAAAGGTCCCAAGATGTCCATCCCCCACACAGCGAAGGGCCATGTAGGAGGTATCATTTGTAGGGGCTGAGCCGGTGTGTGAATTTGCTTTGCATGAAATTGACATGCTCCGCATTTCTTCACCAACTCAGTTGCATCCTGGAGTGCTGTAGACCAGTAGAAGCCATGCCGAAATGCTTTACCAACCAGCGTGCGGGAAGACGCGTGGTTCCCACACTCACCTCCGTGGATTTCTGCGAGGAGCTTGCAGCCTTCTTCCCTTGTGATGCATCGCATTAGGATGCCATTGGCACCGTGCCGGTAGAGATCCCATCCTACCAACGTGTATCTTTTAGCCAATCTGACTACCCGGTCAGCGGATACATCATCGTCAGGAAGGATGTTGTCTTTCAAGTAGTTCCGGATCTCCGAGATCCATGCATCGGAACTAACTTGAGCATTTGAGTCTTGCATGCTGGGTTGCTCGGAGCTTCCGGCAGCACCTACGACCCTTGATGGCTGCCATGGTAAAAGGGCCATCGGGACCGTCAGCTTCGGGATGCTGATCTCGCCCCCTTCGCTCAGTTCGGCAGGCTGAGCTGTGGGTTTTGACAACCTCCGGACAAAAGTTCCGTCAGGAGCCGGAGCTCCGGTTGATGCTTTCGTCGAGAGTTCGTCGGCTTCAGCATTGTGGGCACGCTGAACATGGTGGAGATCTAGGACTTCGAAGTCCTTCTGAAGCCTCTAGACTTCAAGAAGGTAAGCAGCTAGCTGGAGATTGTTGCAAGAGCATTCACCCTTCACTTTCTTAATGATGAGCTGCGAATCTCCCTTGACCAGCAGTTGCTTGACACCGTATGACAGTGCCACCTTTAATCCATAAATGAGTGCTTCATATTCCGCCATGTTGTTGGTCGCCTTGAAGTCAAGGTGTACCATGCATTTTACCTTCTCTCCGGTTGGTGTGAGGAGAAGGATTCCAGCTCCGCCCCCCTGCTTTTGCATGGAACCGTCAAAGTAGAGGGTCCAGTGAGGCCCGGTGAAGACCGGAGCCTTGTGTTCCGGCTTCTGCTCACTGGGGCCCCCAGGGTTTGATGCAGAGGGAGTCCATTCCGCCATGAAATCCGCCAATGCTTGACTCTTGATTGCTTGCCTTGAAATGAATTCGAGATCGAATTCAGCCAATTCCGCTGCCCACTTTACAATATTCCCAGTTGAGTTGGGATTATGCAAGATTGCTCGAAGTGGGTAAGAGGTCACCACTGAGACTTTGTGAGCTTGGAAGTAATGGCGAAGCTTCCTGGAGGCAATAAGAACTGCATAGAGCAGCTTATGCACCTCTAGGTATCGAGTCTTGGCATCATGTAGTACTTCGCTGATGAAGTACACTCGGCACTGAATGACCCGGACCCTCCCGGAGGGGCCCGGAGCTTCCTCTTCACTGGCCTGGATCCTCCCGGAGGGATCCAGATTTTCTTTGGGGACTTCCGGGTCCTTGCTGGAGGAACCCGGAGCTTCTTCCGAAGCGACCTGGACCCTCCCGGAGGGGTCTGGGTCTTCCGAAGTGACTTCTTGTGGATTCAAGTCTAGGAGTTGGGACCCAGACTCGTTTTCTGGATCCTCCGGACCCTCCCGAAGGGGTCTGGATTCCTGAGTATGGGGTAGTTCTGGTCTCTCCGCGACCAGGACCATACTGACGACTTCGTCAGTGGCTGAAATGTAAAGCAACAAAGGCTCACCAGGGTTCGGAGCTACCAGAATTGGTAGGGTGGTGAGGAACTATTTTAGCTCCTGGAATGCCTTTTCTGCTTCTTGAGACCATTGGAATGGTCCGGACTTCCTCAATAACTTGAAGAAAGGGAGTGCCCATTCCGCCAGTCTTGAAATGAACTGGCTGAGGGCTGCTAGACATCCAGTTAGCTTTTGGACATCTTTGATGCGGGCTGGTGGCCGCATGTCTTCAATGGCTTTGATCTTCGCCGGATTAGCTTCTATGCCCTGATGACTTACCAGGAAACCAAGAAGTTTTCCGGAGCTAACCCCGAAGACACACTTGTCTGGGTTTAGCTTTGTGCGGGTGACCCGCAGCTTATCAAAGACAGCCTGCAAGGTGTCAAGGAGTGACTCCTTGTTCTTGACCTTGACCACGATGTCATCGACGTACACTTCCACTATGTGTCTAATGAGTTCTTCAAAGGTTTTGTACATAGCTCGTACAAAGGTTGAAGCTGCATTTTTGAGACCAAATGGCATAGCTGTATAACAGTACAATCCATCTACTGTGATGAAAGAGGTATGCTCTTCATCTTCCCTAGACATTCTGATTTGATGATACCCAGAATATGCGTCTAGGAAACACAGTAATTTACACCCGGAGGTGGAATCCACTATCTGATCTATTCTAGGTAGTGGGAATGGATCTTTTGGACCATCCTTATTTAGTGTTGTGTAGTCGATACACATCCGAAGCTTCCCACCGGCCTTGGGCACAACGAGTGGGTTTGTCAGCCTTTTTGGATGGAAGACTTCTCGGATGAATCCAGCTTCGAGCAACTTCTTCACTTCTTGTCGGATGAGGTTCTGTCGCTCTACAGATTAGTTCCGAGGCTTCTGATGCACAGGCCGCGCGTCGGGGTAGATCTTCAGATTGTGCTCAATCACTTCCCTGGGGATCCCAGGCATTTGTGACGGTTGCCAGGCAAACACGTCGACATTAGCCCGGAGGAAAGTGATGAGCGTGAGTTCCTATTTATCGTTCAATCCCCCCGATATACGGGTGGTCTGAGCAGCATCGGAACCGATTTGGACGACTTTGACGGGAATGTCGGTGTCGCCGCTTGGCTGCACACGAGGTGCAGAAGTCGAGCCTCGTTGACAAATGCTCGGGGGTTTTGGAGCTTGCTCCTGCCTGGAGTCCTCCTCTTGCGCCGTGGTAAGTGCATGAAGTTCTTCCAGAGCAGTTACTCCGGCAGTACGATCTCCGCGGATTCGGAGAACGCCTACTGGTGTTGGCATCTTTAACACCAGGTAACCATAATGAGCAGCTGCCATGAATTTGTACAAGGCAGGCCTACCCAAGATGGCATTGAAGGGTAAGTTGATCTGAGAAACGTCAAAGACCAACTTCTCTGTGCGATACTTCTCCCGGGTCCCGAAGGTAACGGGGAGAATAATAGCTCCGAGTGGGGTAATGGCTCCCGGACCTACTCCAGAGAAAGGTCGGGAGGGGTGGAGATCCGAAGGTCGGAGCTGAAGCTTGGTAAAAGCTTCGAAGCTTATGAGGTTGAGCCCCGAACCTCCGTCTATCATGACATGGTGGAGCTGGATGTTATTGATGGTAGGAGATATCATCAAAGGTAACTGACCTGCTCCAACCATGCTTCGAGGGCAGTCCGAAGCATCAAAAGTGATGGCCGTGTCCATCCACTTCTGATGAGGCTCCGCCCTGGCTGTAGGAGCTACAACGGCCATGTCCCGACGCATGGTCTTGATGACGCGGCGGGAGGTGATGTCCCATGATCCACCAAAAATGGTGTTCATGGTCTTCCGTCGCTCGTTGTTAGAGACGTCAGAATCGTCGTCGACGGAGGTGTAGACGGCCTTCAGGACCTTTTTGGGATCCTGAAAACCTAACTCCTCTTCAGCCGGAGCTTCATCAACTTTTTGTTTTCCTTCCCTCTGTCGGAAAGGAGCTTCTTCCCAGCGCTTGTTGTAGCGCTCGGCAAGGTTTTGGACCTCCCAACAGTCTTCCAAACTGTGGTTGTCCATTTTGTTAATTGGACACCACACCTTGGGTTAGCCGTCGTCTTCAGAAGACGGTCGAGGTCGCTTCTCGGGGCGTGGACCCCGGCCACCCGGAGCTGCAGCAGCTGCAGCATTGGATGCACCGGCCGACGACTTCTTCTTGCCGTTGGTCTTTTTCTTCTTCTTGCCACTCCCGGAGGTAGCAGCTTCTCCTTTGGAGGATTTCTTGTGATCCTCCGGAGTTGGTTTGGAGTGCATTTCACGGCCCTCCGCAGCTCTGGACATTTGTCAGCCAAGCTGAAGAGTTCCGTGACATTGGTAATCTCCTTGATTGCCAGTTTCTCCAGCATCTTCTTATCCCGCACTCCCTGTCTAAATGCCACGATGACAGAGGCGCTAGAGATAGAAGGGATAGTGTTTCGTACCTGAGAGAACCTCTGGATGAATGATCGCAGGGATTCTCCCCCTTTTTGCACGACTGTAATAAGGTCCAGTTCAGTGCCTGGTCGGGTGTAAGAACTCCCGAAGTTGGCGGTGAACTGCCGGCACAGCTCCTCCCAACTGTTGATGGAGTTGGATGAAAGGCTCATAAACCAGGACCTGGTGGTCCCAATTAAAGCCACTGGGAAATAATTGGCCATTACGACCTCATTTCCTCCAGCTGCCAAGATAGCAGTGGAGTAAATCTGAAGAAATTTGACAGGATTAACGGTCCCGTCGAACTTCTCTGGCAGGTGAGGCCGGAACTTTTGTGGCCACCTGACCATACGCAGATGCATGGCCAGGGCTGAACATCCTCCTCCTACTCCTTCAGGAGTAGGAATGTCTTGAGCTTCTCGTCTTTCACGAGCACGCTCAATATGGACTTGGCCGTCTTATTGGCGATATCGGCGATCAAGCTCCGCCCGGAGGTCATGAGTTGAAAGCCTTGATACCGTGTGAGTGCGTCGTGCCCCGGAGAGCAACGACATCACCTGCTGTGATGTAGCACGTCTCCTGTTGTTGGAAACATGCGGACCAAGTCTGCCAGATAAGGTACGTTGCTGCAACGGGGCCCGTCCTGAAGGAGGAGGACCCTGGCTGCAGATGTGGTCGGCTGCTGCTGCAACCAAGTGTTCCACATCGGCCCTCCACTGCTCCATTGCATCCCGGGATGCGTCCGGAGGTGGTGGGTGCTGAAGAAGAGCACGTGCTGCATGAAGCACGTGTTCTGGGTTGTTAAGATTCGCCGACGCAGTGATTGATGCCGGTGCACCATCGCGTTGTCCAGCTTGGTTTGCTGGTGGAGGCGGCGGTGGTGGAAGTGTGACTCCTGCTGGAGCCGTGGTTCCTGCTGGTGGCTGCATATTGGAGGGATTACCCCCAACATCTTGAACAGTGGGATGACCATTGGATGATCCAGCGGCTGAGTTCACCATTCTTGAAATCTCAGGCGCCCCCTACCTGGCGCACCAACTGTCGGTAGTTTTGATCCGACAGATCTCCCGACACTACTAAAG
This sequence comes from Tuctoria greenei, assembly GCA_036927565.1. NCBI lineage: Eukaryota > Viridiplantae > Streptophyta > Magnoliopsida > Poales > Poaceae > Tuctoria > Tuctoria greenei. The sequence goes on from JAYESD010000001.1 coordinate 304,782,443, forward strand.
TGTTAGAGGAGTTTGAGGTTCGGTATGGGCGTGCGGAGATTCAAGAAGGTGAGATGTCGAATGACACAAGAGACACCAAGATTTACGTGGTTCGGGCCGCCTGAGCGTAGTACCCTACTCCACGGAGTGTGTTGATGTTGTATTGGATGTATGTCTAGAGCGTATGTCTAGTATGTGTATCCAGTGTATAGAGCGTGTATTCTATGTATCGTCGGCCTGTCCTTTTATAGTGCAAGGGTAGGCCGTTACAAGTTAGCCTGGCCCGACATGTGGCCCCGGCGGTTACTGATATTGATACACATTCAACACGTTTAATTGCCCTTAATGACCGAGTTATGGGCTTTGACATCATCGTTACTGGTAATTAAGGTCGTCCGATTGTGTGTCATTAATATAGTATTAATGACACTTGGTCGGGTCTTGAAGTCCTTGATTCCCCTTTGAAGATCCGGAGCCGTTGTGGAGTCTTCCGGAGGTTAGAGGCTGAAGATCCGACGGTTGGACACGTGGCAGCGCCGGAGCACACTGTGGGGAACATATAGGTCCGGTGCTACCCGACACGTGTCAGTTCCGGAGCTTCCCTCGGTCTGAGGTTAGGTCCGGGGATGCCATTTCAGTACATAGCCCGGAGCTTCCCCCTAGCGGGCGGTAGCTCCGGTTTGACAGTACACGTGGCGACCCTGGGACTAACCATGTTGGAGAAGCGGGCCCGGTTATGTCTGACATGTGGGCCTCCGAAGGTCTTCAAATCAAGTAGATGACTTTCCCTTGAGATCTTTGTAATCTCAAGGGGTGTACGGTTCCCGGGGTACCGACAACTCCCTACTTCGCACGGTCCTATGGTGGTAGCGCCGGAGCGTCTGCCTGTACCGTGCATTTCGGAGAGCCGCTCTCACTCGTCCCTCGTCGACGAGGTCCACGTCTTCATGCCGGAGCTGGTCCTGCGCGGCTTCGTCGTACACCCGGACACAGGGGGAGCCCCTGGTAATTTCTGGGGGGAGGACGGCCTCTGCCCCGTACACCAGGAAGAAATGCGTTTCCCCCGTGGCCCAGCTAGTTGATGTCCGGCTAGCCCACAGTGCACACGGAAGCTCGTCTACCCAGTTTGCACCATGCTTCTCAAGGCGTGAGAATGTGCGAGTCTTGAGGCCCTTGAGGATCTCTGCATTGGCCCTCTCGACCTGTCCATTGCTCTCTGGATGAGCGACAGATGCATAACAGACTTGGATCCCAAGGTCCTCGCAGTATTCCTAGAACGCTGCACTTGTGAACTGGGTCCCATTATCAGTGATGATTCTGTTCGGGACCCCGAATCGGCAGACGATCGACTTGATGAATTTGACTGCTGACTGCTTGTTGATGGTGATGACTGGGGCGGCTTCCGGCCACTTGGTGAACTTGTCTACGGCGACGTAGAGGTGCCGGAATCCTCCGACGGCTCTGGAAAAGGGTCCCAGGATATCCAACCCCCATACAGCGAATGGCCATGAGGGTTGGATCATCTGCAGCGCCTGAGCTGGTGTGTGGATCTGCTTGGCATGTAACTGGCACGCCTTGCATTTCATGACCATCTCGGCGGCATCCTGGAGTGCTGTCGGCCAGTAAAAGCCATGCCGAAAGGCTTTTCCGACTAGCGTGCGTGATGACACGTGGTTCCCACACTCGCCTCCAAGGATCTCTACGAGCAAGTCACAACCCTCCTCCCGGGTAATGCAATGCAGCAGGATGTCGTTGGCACCACGCCGGTAGAGATCCCCTTCCACCAGCGTGTACCTCTTAGCCATGCGGACTATCCTTTTTCCAGGGCATGTTCTTCGGGAAGGATGTTGTCTTTCAAGTAGTCCTGGACCTCCGAGATCCATGCATCGGGACTTACTTGAGCCTCTAGATCTTGGGCGCCCGATAGCTCGGAGCTCCCGGTGGCGCATACGATCCTTGGTGGGCTCCATGGTAGCAGGGCCGCCGGGACTGCCAGCTTCGAGGTGCTGGGCTCGCCCCCTTCGCCCGGTTCGGCTGCTCGGGCGTTTGGTCGCAGTAATGTCCTTGCAAACACTCCTTCAGGCACTGGGGCCACTATGGAGGCCTTTGTTGACAGGTCGTCTGCGATTGAGTTGTCGGCTCGGGGTACATGGCTTAGGTCCAAGACTTCAAAGTCCTTCTCCAGCTTCTGGACATGCAGCAAGTATGCTGCTAGCTGAGGGTCATTGCAGCTGCACTTCCCTTTGGCTTGCTTGATGATCAACTGGGAATCACCTTTAGCCAGAAGTTGACGGACATTGAGAGTCAGTGCAGTCTTTAGCCCGAAGATTAGGGCTTCATATTCTACCATGTTGTTTGTCGCCTTGAAGTCGAGGCGCACCATGTACTTGAACTGCTCCCCAGTCGGGATGAGGAGCAGGACCCCGGCCCCGGCCCCCCGCTTCCGCGAGGAGCCGTCGAAGTAGAGCGTCCAGGGAGGTTCGGTGAAAACTGGGGCCTTGGGCACCGTTTCTCCGTTGTCCGGGCCCCCTGGGTTGCTTGGCGATGGAGTACATTCTGCCAGGAAGTCCGCTAGTGCTTGGCTCTTGACTGCATGTCAAGGTAGGAACTCTAGCTCGAACTCCGCCAGCTCCGCTGCCCACTTGGCAATGTTGCCAGTCGAGTTGGGGCTATGGAGCATAGTTTTTAGTGGGAAAGAGGTCACCACTGAAACCCGGTGAGCCTGGAAGTAATGTCGGAGCTTCCTCGACGCTATGAGTACTGCATACAGCAGTTTGTGTACCTCCAAGTATCTTGTTTTTGCTTTATGGAGGACCTCACTGATGTAGTAGACTGACCGTTGGGAGGTCCGAACTCTCCCTGGGGGGTCCGGGGCTCCTTGCAATGCGTCTGCGTCCTGGGGAATGTGGCTCCCAGGGTCTAGTAGAACCTCCAGGGGCTGGGACCCGGAGGGCACTTGGTTGCTAGAGCACACAGCGGGGGGATCCCTTCTGGGTTCGGCCCCTGAGGCTCAGCCTCCCCCTCTGGGGCTCCTTCTGGTGCTTGTTGCGGCTGTAGCTCTGGCCGCTCTACAACCAAGACCATGCTGACCACCTCCGTTATTGCGGTGATGTATAGCAGCAGCGGTTCTCCGGGTTCTGGCACCACCATAATGGGTAGCGTCATCAGATGCTTCTTGAGATCATGGAATGCTGCTTCCGCTTCCTCGTTCCACTCAAAGGGACCCGACTTCCGCAGAATCTTGAAGAAGGGCAGGGCTCGCTCAGCCAGTCTTGAGATGAACCGGCCGAGGGCCGCCAAACACCCTGCAAGCTTCTGCATATCCTTGATACGGGTCGGCGGCCGCATCAGATCTATTGCCTTGATCTTCTCTGGGTTAGCTTCAATTCCTCGGTGTGAGACCAATAAACCAAGGAGCTTCCCTGCAGAAACCCCAAAGATGCACTTGTCGGGGTTCAACATTGTGCGCGCCGTGCGCAGATTGCTGAAGACTTAGGCCAGGTTGTCTAATAAGGATGTGGGGGCTCTAATTTTTACCACGATGTCGTCAACATACACCTCTACCAGGTCTCTAATGAGGTCCCCAAATGTCTTATGCATTGCACGCACAAAGGTGGGGAGAGCATTCTTGAGTCCATAAGGCATGGAGACATAACAATACATGCCATCTACTGTTATAAAAGCAGTGTGTTCGTCATCTTCCCTAGACATTGGTATTTGATGAAAACCAGAATACGCATCTAGGAAACACAGAAGATCACAACCTGATGTTGAGTCTACTATTTGATCTATCTTAGGAAGAGGGAATGGATCCTTTGGGCATGCCTTATTGAGGTTGGAGTAGTCGATGCACATTCGGAGCTTCCCGCCAACCTTGGGGACGACAACGGGTTGGCCAACCACCATGGGTGGTAGACCTCCCGGATGAAACCAGCATTGAGCAGCTTCTTGATTTCTTCACAGATGAAGTTCTGCCGCTCGATGGACTATTTCCTGGGCTTCTGTTGCACCGGTCGGGCGTCAGGGTATATCTTCAGATGGTGCTCAATCACCTCCCTAGGGATCCTAGGCATTTGTGATGGTTGCCATGCAAACACATCGACATTGTCCCGGAGGAAGGTGACGAGCGCGAGTTCCTATTTGTTGTCCAGGTTCCCCGCGATACGGGTTGTCTGGGCAGCCTCAGAATCAATTGTGACGACCTTTACTAGGACGTCGTCGTTGACTGGTTGCACACAGGGTGTAGAAGTGGAGGCCCGCTGCGTCGGACCCTGTTCTGGTTGACTCTCCTTCATGCCCCCTAAAGCCGGAGCCCTCCCGGCTGTGAGCGCCTGGAGCTACTCCAAGGCGAATACTGCAGCTGAGCGGTCCCCTATGATCCTGAGGACACCAGAAGGCGTCAGCATCTTCAGGACGAGGTAGCCGTAGTGGGCTACGGCCATGAACCTGTAGAGCGCTGGCCTCCCGATGATTGCGTTGAAGGGGAGGTCGACGTCCGCCACATCGAACAAAACGCTCTATGTATGGTAATTCTCCGGTGTCCCAAAGGTCACTGGGAGGTGAATGTTTCCGTACGGGAGGATCTGCCCCAGTCCGACACCTGAGAATGGGCTCGAAGGTGTGAGCTGGGACATCGGTAGCTGCAGCTTCCGAAAGGCCGCCGTGGAGATGAGGTTGAGGCCTGCCTTACCATCAATCAGCACGTGAAAGACCTTCACGTTGGCGATGGTCGGGGACACCAGCAGCGAGAGCACGCCTGCTCCCGCCATGTTCTTCGAGCAGTCAGAGGCGTCGAAGCTGATTGCCGTGCTCATCCACTTGTGGTGGGGTGCCGGACTCAGAGCGGGGGCCACTGCGGCCACTGCCCGTCGCTGAGTCTTCACTGCGTTTCGGGATGTGGGATCTGTGGCTCCCCCGTAGATGACGTGGAAAGTCTTGTGGCGCTCCTTATCACTGCTGGAGTCGGAGTCGCCACCCTCGAAGACGGCCTCATCGCCCGCTAGGTTTCCTGGAACCCCATCTCGCTATCATCCTCCTTTTCGGGATCGATCTTCTGTTTGCCCTCCCTCTGGCGGGAAGGTGCGCCCTCCTGGCGCTGCTACTTCTGCTTTTGTTCACGGAAGCGTTCCGCGAACTTCTTCACTTTTCGGCACTCGCTAGAGCTATGGCTATTTGTGCAGTGCACCAGGCACTTGAAGTCAGGCTCCTCGGGTTCAGGTGACTGCCGAGGGCACTTGTCTCGGCGTGGCGGCCGGGCTCCGCTAGGAGCCGTGGCTGCCACTGCATGGGCTCCGAGCTTTGGCTTGTTCTTGCCATTGCCCTTCTTCTTCTTCTTGCCACTGCTTTTTGCAGAGGCTCCTTCCTCAATCGGCGTGGCTTCCCTTGCCTCTGAGGAAGGTTGGGAGTGCAAGTTGCATCCCTCAGCTGCCCCAGCACATCTGTCTGCCAGGACGAACAGCTCGGAGACATCACGCACTTCATGCGTGGCTAGCTTCTCAAGCATTTTCTTGTCCCTCACACCCTGCCTGAACGCAACAATAACTGATGCGCTAGCGATATGAGGGATTGTGTTTCGTACCTAAGAGAACCGCCGGATGAATGATCGCAGCGACTCTCCAGCGCGCTGTCTGACGGCGTGGAGGTCAAGCTCTGTGTCGGGGCGCTTGTAGGAACTGCCGAAGTTCGCCACGAACTATCGGCATAGTTCATCCCAGGAGGTTATGGACCCCTGGGGCAGGTTCATGAGCCATGACCGGGTTGGGCCGGTCAGGACGACGGGGAAGTAGTTGGCCATGACGGCCTCGTCACCTCCTGCAGCTAGTATCGCGGTGGAGTAGATCTGCAAGAACTCACTCGGGTTGACACTCCCGTCGTACTTCTCCGGCATGTGTGGCCGGAACTTTCATGGCCAGACCACGAAATGGAGGTGAGGTGCCAGAGTCGCACACCCTTGGGTGGGGTTGATTGGCGCCGGTGGTGGCATTGCATACCCCGAGTGAGCAGGTGGGCCTGCACACACCTGATGCTGGGGCGGTGCAGTGTACGCCTGTGGAGGTGGAGGCGCGGCGTACTCCTGGTATGGAGGTGGCGTAACATACGCCGGGTTTGGCGGTGGCACGGCATGAGCCTGGGGAACAGGGCCCGGCGCACTGTAGTCCGCCTCAAGGTTGCGCCGCCGTTCCCTCTGTCGCTCGATGGTAACTCGGCAGTCTTCTCCCGACCTGCGGCACTGCAGCCCGGTTCTCAGGTCTGTTGACGAGATCCTGGTCGATCGCGAGTCCGCCGTCCATCGGTCGATGGTTGGAGTTCGTGACAACGACACATGCATCGGTTGGTCATGTGTCTCCCTTGGTGGAGGTGTGTTGAGTGCAGCGGTGACGAGGTGGTCGACGTCGTTGATCCACTGTTGAGCTGCTCCCCGGGGAGCATCTCCAGCAGGTGGATTGTGGAGTAGCGCGCGCTGTTGTGAGCGCACTCTCCGGGCTTGCTGCTGGCGGCGCTGTAGCTGCTGTCATGGCTGGAGTACGCCATGGTGTGGCGTGCCGACCTACAGCCGGCGAGGTGACAGCGGGGCGACGTGAAGGTCCCGGCCTCACTACTCTACAGCGGGATCCCACTCTAGAGCGAGATGATGCCTGGTCCTCAGCTGCTGCCTATCGCCGCGACTGCGGCCTGGATGTACCGGCGTTGGAATGGCCGTTCACCATTGCTGCTGGTGGAAATCTTCTCGGGGAAAAAGCCCCCTACCTGGCGCGCCAAATGTCGAAGGTATTAAACTACACTTTCCCCGGACCTGCTTAGAGAGCATTCCGCGGAGGTTCTTTGGATTCACGAGGGCTAGTCCCAGGAGATTGAGCGCAGCAGGATGGTGAACACAGAGGGTTTTACGTGGTTCGGGCCGCCAGAGCGTAACACCCTACGTCCACGGGAGTGTTTGTGTATTGCCTTGCTTGAGCGTGTATGAGTCTTAGTCTGATTTTTTCGATCCCTTCTCAAGGTCGTCTGCCGAGTCCTTTTATAGTTCAAGGACTATGCAGTCACAAGGTGGGACCCGGGGCCTGACAGGTGGTCCCGGGGAGAGCCAAATCCTATAAAAGATCTAGGATTAAATGCTATCTACTTCCCTTTGTCAGGGGCGTCAATGTGCCGTCCCGCCGCGTCATGCGCCAGGGCTACACATAGTTGGTGATGATGGCGGTGCACGTACCGCCCGTCTTGTCCTTGCGGCTCATTCGTCCGTCTTGCGGCGCGGGTCTGTACCAGCTACTTAGACAAGACAGGACACTGGAGCATTGACTTACGCATGCGCGACTCCTCTTCCCTGGGGAAGGCGCACATACTTTAATGCCTGGCCGAGCAGCGCACGTCTTCCTTTACTGCAGCCTCCTACCGCACTGAGTTGGTCGTCCGCCACGTGGTTGCGCCGGAGCCTGCCTCTGTGGGGAGTCGAGCACTTGATGGTACAGGCCACGTGGCGCATCCGGAGCCCACCCCTGTGGAGGGGTGGAGGCTCAGCCCTGCGGGTCATGTGGTAGTTCTGGTGCCTCTCCCTGCGAGGAAGTGGGCTTGGCCTGGAGGTTCTGATTGGCCACGTGGTGGCCCTGGAGCCCGCCTCAGCGGGGAGGCAAGGGTCCAGTTCTGCCGGCCACGCGGCAGCCTGGGAGCTTACCCCGGCGGAGAGGAAGGATCTGGTCCTTCCCTCCACGATGTGGCAGCCTCGGATTCGTCCTCTCAAGTAGAGTCCAAGTCCTTAGCCGTTTTCTCCTTGTGCACAGGGGTACCCGGTCTGCGGGGTACAGACAAGGGCGATAACCATAAACCGGATACCGTCGCACCATGCACCGTAAGCCCGGCTTGGGACCGTAAGACATAACAAAACTAAATGTAGGAAGGGAGTAACTGACGAGCTAAATTATTTACATTATGCTTTAATTTTTTGCTTACTTTCGCATATCATCTGCCATATGCCCGGTTACATCTCTCCAATCTCGTCCTAGTCGGAGTTGTGCTATTCTACTAAAAGGTGGATCCGCATGAGGTACTTGAAATGTGTTTGGGGTCTGATGACTGTTTTCTTGGTCAGGTTCCATGTTGTTGAATGGTTCTAACCCCTGAAAGGCTAATGCCGAGATGGAGGTCCAGGGTGTGCAGCCTGCTTAGCCTGGTTCTATACCCTAAGCATGCACACCTTGCTTCCCAGTGCTAACAGCTGAGTACATGGGGTTGGACGACTCATGCCTTGAGCAAGGCAACGACCATACCGTGAATGTTGTCGCACCGAATTACCCATGCCCCATATCTTAGCTAAGGACTATAAGCCATAACGAAACTAAAGAGCAGGGAAGGGGCGACCGGTGAGCAAAATTACTTTTTATCTACCGTGTGTGCAGGACATACAGGGTGCCCACCGCTGACGTTCTTCATGTCTGTGGTAGGGGCCGGCGACGCTTCTCCGAGCTCCGACGTCCCCAAGAGGGTCGACGACATTGCTTCTCCGAGCTCCAGTGCCCCCAAGGGGGTCGCTGGCGATGCTTCTCCGAGCTTCGGCGCCCCCCAAGGGGGCCGCTGATGTCACTTCTCTGAGCTCCGGCGTCCCCAAGGGGTTCACCGACGTCGCTTCTCTGAGCTTCGGCATCCCCAAGGGGGTCACCGACGTTGCTTCTCCGAGCTCCGGCGTCCCCAAGGGGGTAGCCGACGTCACTTCTCCGAGCTCCAGCGCCCCCAAGGGGGCCGCTGATGTCACTTCTCCGAGCTATGGCGTCCCCAAGGGGGTCGCCGACGTCACTTTTCTGAGCTTCGGTGTCCCCAAGGGGGTTGCCAACGTTAGCTTCTTCGAGCTTCGGCGCCCCCCAAGGGGGTCACTGACGTCACTTCTCCAAGTTGCAACGTCCCCAAGGGGGACGCTGACGTCACTTCTCTGAGCTCTGGTGACCCCAAGGGGGTCGCCGACGTCAGCTTCTTCGAGCTTCGGCGTCCCCAAGGGGGCCGCTGATGTCACTTCTCTGAGCTCTGGCGCCCCCCAAGGGGGCCGCTGGCGCCACTTCTCCGAAGCTCCGGCACCCTCCAAGAGGGCAGCTGGCGCGACTTCTCCAAAGCTCCGGCGCCCCCACTAGCCCGCTGGTGTCACTTTTACAAGTCAAGATGAAGGCCCCACCCACAGGTTCATCATAACTCCTGAGGTGGGCCCGGGAGCCACTGTCGGTACCCTCAAGATCGGGTACCCCCACATACAAGAAGAAGCTCCGGACCTGACCTCCTCGCCAAGGAGGGCTCCGAAGCTGCCACGCGTCCTCCGGCTCCGGGCCCTTGCTCCCACCGAGGAGGGCTGCAGAGTCGCCACGCGCCCTCCGGCTTCGGGCCCTTGCTCCCACCGAGGAGGGCTGCAGAGCCGCCGTGCGCCCTCCGGCATCAAGCCCTCGCTCCCGCCGAGGGGGGATCCTGAGCTGGAGTGTATCCCATGGCCTGCAATGAGCTGTAGACCCCTAAGAGTAAAGGGCGGCGCGTCTTGTACAGTCGCGCATTGAAGGCGCACACCTTTCCCAGGCACACGATGCAGCGCACGCCCCTGTCAGGTACCGCTACGCCCAATCACATCACAGTGAAGGCACTGCAGGCCTACCCCACACCGCCAAATGGGTATCTTACGGCGACAAGACGGATGGGACATTCCCTATTGTCGAAGGTCGTAAATGACACTTCCCCCGGACCTGCTTAGAGAGCAGCCGCGGAGGTTCTTTGGATTCACGAGGGCTAGTCCCAGGAGATCGAGCGCAGCAGGATGATGAACACAGAGGGTTTACGTGGTTCGGGCCTGTGAGGCCCGGTTCCAAAAAATGAACCAAGCTAACGCATATGTGTGCCCAGGATGTTCATCACACATACACGAGTGCAATCACAAAAGGATATACAGATAATTACCACAGAACAAGATTAATTAACCAAATTTTATTACACAAACCAGATTATCCTCGAATACAAGCTCCAATGTATATTAATGACAAGTTCAACTAATGCAGCGGAAATAAACTAATTAAGCAACTAAGCAAACTAAGCATAAGTGATAGGGTATAGCGCAGCTCCAATCAACACCACAGGCAAAGCTGACGGTAGACACGACCTAGAACTCCGCATTATCACCATTAAACTCCCAATCCTGACCTGCAACTGTTGGGAGGGGGGAATTGCAAGAGTGAGTACATGTCGTACTCAGCAAGTGTGGAAAGTATGACATGTGGCTGATTCAAATGACGACAATAATAATGGCAAAGTGGTGAAAAGTACATTAAAACATTTGAAAAGCGATATATTATATTTATATGAATCAAACCCATCATAATCATAAGTAATATCATAATACCAGTCTGCATTCACTACCATCATCAATACTTCCATATTTCGCCATTTCCAATAACCATATTAAATACTAGAAATAAATCCATAACCATAATACCAACCATAACCATCCCAATTACCAATTTCCCTCTAATCATGGAAGTTATCCAGGTGCTCATAACCGGGAGCACGGCTATCATGATAGTTTTATTAGACTCTGCAGAGTTTGTACCTCTTTACCCACGTGTTCGTGATTTCATCACCCGTCGGCGTCTAAAGAACCTCCCTCATGCCAATTACACTTCCTTTGGTGTATGGCCAAGAGATCACAAAATAGCCTTTACAAAGGGATTACTAGCCTATTTAGACCCCACTGAGGTTTCACCAGTGGCGATGTCTCCCGCAGAGCACATCTTCAACCAAGGGCCCCCTCTTGAGCCATTCGGATCCCAGGGTAGTCCCACCAATCATCAACAAACCCAATCCGACTACCCCTTCCCCGAGCATCCACAATGGTCCAAACAGCACTAGCAAAGCCCTAATTAATCAGCTACGCCGCACCCATACTTGGCCTCGTGGTGGCACTGTAGTCCTGGCTTATTCTCGCATGAACTGGTCCTTAGATCTAAAGCAAGCAAACCACCATAACATCCAACCCATCCACATACCAGGCTTGCTTAGATCACCCATTACCATATCATATTTAACCAGTTCACATTAACCATAATCTCATCCATGCATAATTAAATGTGTAGTGTTGTTTTCTCATCCCAATTAATTAAGCGAAGCAAAAAGGTAAAAGCCCTTCCCGACTCTCTACCATAAATTCCAGGTGACAAGGGTGGTTTAACAAATCTAGTAAACTTCCTACCATAGGATTCCCATCAAATTGACACAAGCATGCAGTTTGTAAACAAAACATTTATTTTAAAACATGATCAATATGCTTCAAGGACACTTGCCTTGCTCTTGCGGTTGATTAGGGTCAAAGCCTTCAAACTCTTGGTGATGTAGATCCTCCATGGCACTTTCTAGCGCAAATCCGTCTAATCCGCACAATAAACATACAAGACAAGAAACACAATCAAAGAGTGCACATATATTACTCAATATGACATGACATGCATGATTGATGCAAATGCAAGGTAGAACTTGTTAATAGATTGCTTTTAATGATCAGTAACTAGTTCTAATAGCTTTTAACAAGTTTATACAGGTTTCGATTCGGTTAGATCAAATTTTAGAATTAATTCAACCCAATTTAACCAGAAAGATCGGATTAGTCCGCTAGGGATCGGACAAGTGCGCCCTCTGCAAGATCAACAGATTAGGGTTTTCTAGATCGACGTGAATTTGGAGATTAGGGGTCGAATTCACGTAAGTAAAAGAGAATAGAAGGTATACCAGGTGTTTAGAACTCGAATGAATCAAGAAACTTGGAGGTAACGCTTGGATCTTGATGATCTAGGGTTGGTGATGAACTGGTGGTGAAGGACGAAACTTGGTGGAGATCTTGATCCTCTTCCGTTTCCTCCTCTTCTTCTTCTTGCTTGGGATCTTCTCCTCCCTCCTTGATGGTGGCTCCCCACGAACTAGGGTTTGGGTGGGTGGAAAAGTGGCAAATAGATGTCAATCCAAGGGGTGGGGCTGTTTATATAGAGGTGGAGGCTAGGGATAGATGGATTTCGAGTTTTGGGATGAGTAGAGGCCGGTTTAGAGTCCCACATGGGCTCTAAAAGAGTTGGGCACGACGTCCCTAGGCCCACTTAACGTAAAACCCAAGAAACAAGTCGTAAAACAAAAGATCAACTCGGAGTCACGAAATATCGGACAAGTTCGGAAAGGACCGGACTAGTCCGATGTCGTCCAGAAAGAAAATCGGACAAGTCTAGCCAAACATCGGACAAGTCCGACTTTGAACAGAGAGGAAAACGGACAAGTCCGCTGGAACACCGAACTAGTCCAGAAAAGTCCAAGGACTTAGCAAATTTTCAAGGATTCTTGGAATACCGGACTAGTCCGCACAAAATCGGACAAGTCCGAAAGTTTCCAGTGCCAACAATCGGACTAATCCGCAGCAAAAACGGACAAGTCCATTTTTAGTCAGAGAGAAATCAGACTAGTCCGCACAAAATCGGACTAGTCCACACTTTCCTGCGTTTTAAGTGCAGTTTTGTTCCAAATCAATTTTAAACTTGTTCCTCTTGATGTGGGTTAATGTTAAACATGTATATGAATGTATGCAAGGCATGATGCATGAAAATGAGGGTGTTATAGGGCCGCCGGAGCGTAACACCCTACGTCCACGGGAGTGTTTGTATATTTCCTTGCTTGAGCGTGTATGAGTCTTCGTCTAATTTTTTCGATCCCTTGCGAAGGTCGTCTGTAGAGTCCTTTTATAGTTCAAGGATTCTGCTGTCACAAGGTGGGCCCCAAGACCCGACAGGTGGTCCTGGGGAGAGCCAAGTCCTATACAAGATCTAGGATTAATTTCTATCTACTTCCCTTTGTCAGGGGTGTCAATGCGCCGTCCCGTTGCATCGTACGCCAGGGCTACACATAGTTGGTGATGATGGTAGTGCACGTCCCGTCCGTCTTGTCCTCGTGGCCCATTCGCCCATCTTGCAGCGTGGGTCTGTACCGACTACTTGGACAAGACAGGACACTGGAGCCTTGACCTTCGCATGCGCGACTCAGCTTGTCTGGGGAAGGCGCGCGTACTTAATGCCTGTCTGAGCAGCGCACGCCTTCCTTTACTGTGGCTTCCTACCGCACTGAGTCGGCCGTCCGCCACGTGGTTGCGCCGGAGCCTACCTCTGTGGGGAGTTGAGCACTTGACGGAACAGGCCACGTGGTGCACCCAGAGCCCACCCCTATGGAGGGGTGGAGGCTCAGCCCTGCAGGCCACGTGGTAGTTCTGGTGCCTTTCTCTACGAGGACGCGGGCCTGGCCCCGAGGTCCTGATCTACCGCGTGGCGGCTCCGGAGCCCACCTTAGCGGGGAGGCGAGGGTCCAGCTCTGCCGGCCACGTGGCAGCTTGGGAGCCTCCCCCGGCGGAGAGGCAGGATCTGGTCCTTCCCTCCACGACGTGGTAGCCTCGGATTCGGCCTCTTATGTAGATGCGGAGTCCTTAGCGGTTTTCTCCCTGTGTGAGGGGGTACCCGGTCTACGGGGTACCGACAGTGGCCCCCGAGCCCACCTCGGGAGAGTCGCTGATACCGCAGGTGGGGTCTTCTTCCTTTTCTTCGTGCGCAACTATCTCGATTCCACTTCAGGGCAGTTCCCCAGGCGACACACCCCTGCTGTTGTGGCGACGTGTCCCCTTCTGGTAAGTGGAGGTGCTGAACAGGAGACGCGCGACATGACTTCTGCCTTCAATCGTGCTTTAACTGCGGTGGTTCCCAAGGTGGCTCCTGCACTTCCGCTGCTTTTGCCCTTTCGAAAACCGCCGAGTTACCTCCCGCATAGCTAGCCACCCGGCTCGCCTTCTTTGTCGAGCGACCCGGGCCCTCATGGCATTGCCTACTCGGGACCATTGCTCTTCTACTGAGGCTGCGGCGATTCACATTTTTGCGCCTGTTGGCCTGCAGAGGTGCATAAAAAGAGCACTTCCCCCCTGAGGGTCCTTTCTCCCGCCTCTGCACCCCTGCGCTCTCAAGCCCAGTTCTTGTGCTCTAGCTCCCAATCTCCCTGTCCAGAGCCTCCTCCTTCAACCCTCATGGCGAGCATCTTGCCCAAGTCCAGACTGTCCAGGTCCGCTGACCTGGCCCCCATGCGCCGGCTTCTCGGCTGGCATACTCCTGAGCGGGAGATGTGGCTCTGTCCCGGGAGGCTCCCGCTGAGCCTCTCCGCCGGGGAGATGGTCCTCTTTTTGTCATACGTGCTGGCCGGCTTCGTCCCGCCAGCATCCGCCTTCCTGGTCATGCTCCTGGAGACTTTCGGCCTCCAACTCCACCACCTCGCGCCGAACTCGATCGCCATGCTGGCTTCGCTCACCTCTGCGAGATGTTCGTGGGGGTGATGCCGTCGGTGAAGCTCTTCCGGTACTTTTTTGTACTGAGGGCCACCGGCAGGAGCTCGAAGGAGCACCTCGGCGCCTACTACTTCCAGCGCCGGACAAAGGTCCCCACGAGGTACATTGCTTCCTTCAACTCAGCACGGTGGGAGCTGTGGCGTGAAGATTGGATGATTGCCAAGGCCGAGGCCCACGACCGGATGTGCCTCCCCACCGGGATCCCCTACTCCGAGCGGTCATTCTGAGAGGAGCGCCCAGAGCTGGAGGAGGCGTTCAACCCGGTGCTGGAGAGGATCCAGATGCTGGTGGACCATGGGCTGTCGTCTGTCATGGTGCTGAGGGACTTCATGTCCCCTCGCATAGCTCCGCTCCAGCACCGCGCCCGTCTGGCGTGGATGTTCACCGGCCTGTCGGACTGCACCCAGCTCGAGACCGGCCCTGACTCCAACCTGGGCGAGCAGCAGCTGCTCGACGTGCTGACCCGGGTCTGCCCCGATGACATCTCCCCTGAGGCACTGGCTCTTTCGTCGGCCTGCCGCCTCTTGTGCTCGGACTCCGAACTGAGGAGGCAGCTGCTGAAAACGATGTGGACCCTCGACGAGTCTGGGCTAGTGCAGTGCCAGATCGGGGACCCGTTCCGGGGGGTCAACATCGCCGACGACGCTGAGGGAGGCGAGGCTCCCTTAAGCGATGACGGTTCTTCAAGCGACGACTCCTCGGGCGGGCCCCAGCACCATCCAGGGGGTGGCGTCGACGCCTCTGCCGACAAGGGGAAGGGGAAAGTGCCGGTTCCGGAGCTGGACCCGACCCCCAAGAAGCGTGCTTGATCGCCGCCGTCGGCCCCTTCTGCCCCTCGTCAGGACTCCAGAGCCCTGCTGCGCTCGTCGTCTGGGGGCGCCGATGGTGCCACTTTGCCGCCTGAGTCCTCCACGCGCAAGAGGGGGAGGCTCCTCAACGCCGACGGGACCCCAGCGTTCCCTCTCCGTTCGGAGGGGCGCCAGACCTCAGGGGTGCCGCTGACCCCACCACCACAGAGGCCCCGAGCACACTCAGCGGCCCCCGCCGTGGGTTCGGGGGTCCGAACCCCCCCAACCCTTTCGGGAAGCGGTGGAACTTCAGCGTCCCCCACTAAGCTTGCACAGATTTTACCTTGGGTGTTCTTTACTGTGCGCCTACCTTGTCATTTTCTTATGATCTGAGTTTGCTTGATTTCAGCGCCACCACAGCTACTCCATCTCCACCCGCGGGCCCATCTTCTCGGGGGTTTGCCGCTCCAGCCGGCTCGCGGGGATCTTCTGCAGCCTTGGGCCCTACTCCGATGCACCGGGCTGCTGCCGTCGGGGTGCCCTGGGCCTCCGTGCCAGAGACCCCCGCAACGGCTGCCGAAGCCCAGCCGCGCGCGCCGATGACCGTTGCCGCGCCCGCCAACGACTCCTCATCCACCGGCTACTCCGTGCCGGCCGATGCCGCTGCGCCCTCCAACACTGCTATGTCGGCTGGCGCCACCGCCCCGGGTGCTGCCGTCGGGGAGGGGGCCCTAGTCCCCGTCTCCCCAGTGGTCCTCCAAATGGAGGACGATATTGAAGAAGTGGGGAGGCAGGGACCCGCTGCTATGGTGGAGCCTCTCCCCCTGTCTGAGGCTATGGTCGTGGCCTACTCCGGCTTCCGGCAGGCCCAGGTGGCCCTCGCCCGGGAGAAAGGGCGGCTTGAAGACGAGGACGACCGGCTCCGGGAATGGGCGAGGACCCTGGAGGCCCGGACCCTGCTGACGAAGAGCCGAGCGGCCCAACGGGAGGCGGTTGTACAGGAGGAGATGAAGATCATCGAGCAGGAGTGCGACCTCATTGCCCAGCTGGACGTCGTCACCCAGAAGTTGAAGGCAGACGCCGAGGCTATCCACGATGAGGCCAGCTCCCGCCTCCAGTCCTGCGAGGACCTTCAGCACCTGCTGTCCCTCCGAGAGGCTGCTCTAGCAGAACGCGGGCAGGAGCTGGCGGCGAAGCAAGCCGAGGTGGAGGCGACCTGCTGCGGGCTCATCCTCCAGCAGGAAGGGGCGAGAGTCCGCGCTGCCGAGCTAGACCGCCGGGAAGCCGCCGTGGCTGAGGCGTAGCAGGCCCAGTCCGTTGAGCGCCAGGCCCTCCTGAACCGCGATTTCAGTGTCGCCCTCAAGGAGGGTGACTTGGACCGCCGCGAGAAGGGGGTCGGCGAGCGCGAGAGGGCCCTAGCAGCCATTGAGAAGCGGTTCCTGGATGGTGGCCCCCGGGCGTTGGCGGCGGCCCAGCAGGAGGTGGAGGAGCTCCGGGCGACGCGCTCCGCTAAGGCTCAGAAGGTCTGGGAGTTCCTTGGCAGTGCCGACTCGGTGCTAGTGCCGCTCGGCTTCAGCCCGACGCGCGTGGGGGAGCCGGCGCAAGAGGTGAGCTAGGTGTTTCCGGCGCTTGACTCCACCAGCTCAAAGATGCGGGTGCTGTGGGTCGTCATCGAGAACCAGCTGGAGGCCGAAAGGAAGATGCTGGTGAAGGAGGTGGTGACGCACATCCTGTCCTGCTTCCAGAGCTGGTACCCCGACGTCCCTCTGCAGCCGTTCCTCGAGGGGCCCATCGCCGAGAGGGAAGAGGCCGCCAAGTCTGAAGTTTCGGATGCGGTGGCGCTCATCGCCTCAAGGTTCCAGCAGAGCTGCTGAGGGCTCCCCGGGTGCTTGTTTAAGTTTTTCTCTTTCTGCTTTTGTCTTGTGGTTGGTTGTTGCGACAAACTTTTTATTTGTGTAATAAAAAATTTGTCTGTGGTGCCTTTTATACTCAACTTGTTTTTATTTCCGGCAATGTCTTCTTGCTGCTTGTTGTTCCTTAGCTTCTAGGACCTGCCGTCCCCCAAAGTATGGCCCCCTGACAGGCGTGGCCAGTTGTTATGGGCACACCTGTCATACACTTAGGACTTAGGGCGGACGGGTGCAGGGGGAGCCTAGGACGCGTAGGTAGCATTGCCGTAGCTGAGTATGCAGGTACGTCGACAGCGGGCCCCCTGGGGGTGCCGTCGGAGCTTCAGTGCGGCGGTGGCCACCATCTTTGCTGAGAGGTCAACAGCGGGCCCCCTGGGGGTGCCGCCAGAGCTCTAGTCCAGCGGTGCCCACCATCTTCAGTGAGAGGTCAACAGCGGGCCCCTTGGGGGTGCCGCCGGAACTCCAGTCTGGTGGTGCCTGCCATCTTCGGTGATAGGTCGACAGCGGGCCCCCTGGGGGTGCCGCAGGAGCTTTAGTCCAGCGGTGCCCACTGTCTTTGCGGGTACTCTGACGGTGGTTGCCGGATTAACTTCCTCAAAGACCTGTATATAGATCAAAAAAGAGAAGTAATTCTGTCCGCTGGTCACTTTACCCCTGCTCTTTTTGTAGTGTTGCTTGACTTATGATCCTGGGCTGACTCGTGGGGCTTGGGTAATTTAGTGCATCTACACCTAGGACTCGTCGTCTATACTACCCAAGGGTGGTCCATCTGGCCCCCAATACTTGGCTGCAGCGCTGGGGAGGCAGAGCGCACAGGCTTAGGGTATAGGACCAGACTAAGCAGGCTGTGCCCTTGGACCTCCCGCTCGGCGTAAGCCTTTTCCGGGGGAGACCATCTGGAGACACAGGCCCCCAAGTATTGGAACATCCGAGGCCCCAAGCACATTGCAGGTACCTCAAGCAACCCCACCTGCAATCCAGACAACAAGGCTCCCACTATTGCTAAAGCAGGGGAAAATGACAGCGCTCATGATAGATCACGAGCTATGGCGGGCTTACAGCAACATCATAAAAATTAAAGATAATTTTTGAGTTGACAAACCCTATACTAGGCAGGACAACATTCTTTCATTGTAGTTTCTCATAAGATGGAGCAGACTTTACAAGGGGAATAACCCGGCCTGGGTGTCAGATGAAGTCGAGTGCACCTACTTAGGGTTCTGGACCAGGCTAAACGGAATGTGCACTCGGAGCCCCATCCCCCTAGCTTAAGTGCTGTCCTGAGACAATATGTAACTTTTACAATAAAATAACATTGTCCCAACCATGGTCTAGGGGTAGAACTTACGGAGGTGCTCGATGTTCCATGGGTTGGGTAATCGCTCTCCATCCTCCGTAGCCAGGCGGACGCATCCTGGGCGGCAAACCTCTGTTACCCGGTAGGGACCCTCCCATCTGGGGAGAGTTTGTTAGAACCTTCCCGGGAGAGTATGCGGCGCAACACCAGGTCGTCTACTTTTAGCTCCCTACTCCGCACGGTCCTCTGGTGGTAGCGCCAGAGCGCCTGCCTGTATCGTGCATTTCGGAGAGCTGCCCGCACTCGTCCCTCGTCGACGAGGTCCAGGTCTTCACGTCGGAGTTGGTACTGCGCGGATTTGTCGTACCTCCGGGCACGGGGGGAGCCCATGGTAATTTCTAGGGGGAGGACGGCCTCTGCCCCGTACACCAAGAAGAAAGGCATTTCCCCCGTGGCCCGGCTGGTTGATGTCCGGCTAGCCCACGGCGCACACGGAAGCTCATCCACCCAATTTGCACCATGCTTCTCAAGGTGTGAGAATGTGCGAGTCTTGAGGCCCTTGAGGATCTCTACATTGCCCCTCTCGACCTGCCCATTGCTCTCTGGATGAGCAACGGATGCATAGCAGACTTGGATCCCTAGGTCCTCGCAGTATTCCTGGAACGCTGCACTTGTGAACTAGGTCCTGTTATCAGTGATGATTCTGTTCAGGACCTCGAACCGGCAGACGATCGACTTAATGAACTTTACTGCTGACTGCTTGTTGATGGTGACAACTGGGGCAGCTTCCGGCCACTTGGTGAACTTATCTACAGCGACGTAGAGATGTCAGAATTCTCCGACGGATCTGGGAAAGGGTCCCAGGATGTCCAACCCCCATACAGCGAATGGCCATGAGGGAGGTATCATCTGCAGCGCCTGAGCTGGTGTGTGGATCTACTTGGCATGGAACTGGCACGCCTTGCATCTCTTTACCATCTCGGCGGCATCCTGAAGTGCTGTCAGCCAGTAAAAGCCATGCCAAAAGGCTTTACCGACCAGCGTGCGGGAGGACGCGTGGTTCCCACACTCGCCTCCATGGATCTCTGCGAGCAAGTCGCAGCCCTCCTCCCGGGTAATGTATCGCAGTAGGATGTCATTGGCGCCATGCCGGTAGAGATCCCCTTCCACCAGCGTGTACCTTTTAGCCATGCGAACAATCCTTTATGCCAGGGCATGTTCTTCGGGAAGGATATTGTCTTTCAAGTAGTCCCGGACCTCCGAGATCCATGCATCGGGACTTGCTTGAGCCTCTGGATCTTGGGCGCCCGGTAGCTCGGAGCCCCCGGTGGCGTATAGATCCTTGGCAAACTCCATGGTAGCAGGGTCGTCGGGACTGCCAGCTTCGAGGTGCTGGGCTCGCCCCCTTCACCCGGTTCCGCTGCCCGAGCGGTTGGTCGCGGTAACGTCCTTGCAAAGACTCCTTGAGGCATTAGGGCCCCTGTGGAGGCCTTCGTTGACAGGTCGTCTGCGAGTGAGTTGTCGGCTCGGGGTACATGGCACAAGTCCAAGACTTCAAAGTCCTTTTCCAGCTTCCGAACGTGCAGCAAGTATGCTGCTAACTGAGGGTCGTTGCAGCTGCACTCTCCTTTGGCTTGCTTGATGATCAGCTGGGAATCACCTTTAGCCAGAAGCTGTCAGAGATTGAGAGTCAGGGCAGTCTTTAGACCAAATATTAGGGCTTCATACTCTGCCATGTTGTTTGTTGCCTTGAAGTCAAGGCGCACCATGTACCTGAAATGCTCCCCAGTCGAGGTGAGGAGCAGGACCCCGACCCCGGCCCCCTGCTTCCGCGAGGAGGCGTCGAAGTAGAGCGTCCAGGGGGTCTCGGTGAAAACTGGAGCCTTGGGAACCGTTTCACCATTGTCCGGGCCCCCCTGGTTGCTTGGCGATGGGGTCCATTCGGTCAAGAAGTCCACCAATGCTTGGCTTTTGACTGCATGTCGAGGTAAGAACTCCAGCTCGAACTCGGCCAGCTCCGCTGCCCACTTGGCAATGTTGCCAGTCGAGTTGGGGATGTGGAGTACGGTCTTTAGTGGGAAGGAGGTGACCACTGAAACCCAGTGAGCATGGAAGTAACGCTGAAGCTTCCTCGACGCTATGAGCACTGCATACAGCAGTTTGTGTACCTCCAAGTATCTTGTTTTTGCTTCATGGAGGACCTCACTGATGTAGTAGACTGGCCGTTGGGAGGTCCGAACCCTCCCTGGGGGGTCCGGGGCTCCTTGCAATGCGTCTGCATCCTGGGGAATGTGGCTCCCAGGGTCGAGCTGGACCTCCGGGGGTTGGGACCCGTAAGGCACTTGGTCACTGGAACTCACAGCGGGGGGGGGGGGGGGGGGGGTCTCTTCTGGGTTCGTGCCTTGAGGCTCAGCCTCCCCCTCTGGGGCTCCTTCTGGTGCTTGTTGCGGCAGTAGCTCCGACCGCTCTGCAACCAAGACTATGCTGACCACCTCCGTTGTTGTGGTGATGTACAACAGGAGCGGTTCGCCGGGTTCTAGCGCCACCATAATGGGTAACGTCGTCAGGTGTTTCTTGAGCTCCTGGAAAGCCGCTTCAGCTTCCTCGGTCCACTCAAAGGGACCTGACTTCCGCATAATCTTGAAGAAGGGCAGGGCTCGCTCAGCCAGCCTTGAGATGAATCGGCCGAGGTCTGCTAAACACCCTGCAAGCTTCTGCACGTCCTTTATGCGTGTCGGCGGCCGCATCAGGTCTATCGCCTTGATCTTCTCTGGGTTAGCTTCGATCCCTCGGTGCGATACCAAGAAACCAAGGAGCTTCCCTACGGAAACCCCAAAGACACACTTGTCGGGGTTCAGCATCGTGCGTGTCGTGCGCAGCTTGCTGAAGACTTGGGCTAGGTTGTCTAATAGGGATGTGCGGGCCCTAATTTTCACCACGATGTCGTCGACATACACCTCTACCAGATCTCTAATGAGGTCCCCAAATGTCTTATGCGTTGCACGTACAAAGGTGGGGAGAGCATTCTTGAGTCCATAAGGCATGGAGACATAACAATACAGGCCGTCTAATGTTATTAAAGCAGTGTGCTCCTCATCTTCCCTAGACATAGGTATTTGGTGAAAACCGGAATACGCATCTAGGAAACACAGAAGATCAGAGCCTGATGTCGAGTCTACTATTTGATCTATCCTTGGAAGAGGGAATGGATCCTTTGGGCATGCCTTATTGAGGTTGGTGTAGTCGATGCACATCCGGAGCTTCCTGCCAGCCTTGGGAACGACAACAGGGTTGGCCAACCACCGTGGGTGGTGAACCTCCCAGACGAAACCAGCATCGAGCATCTTCTTGATTTCTTCAGGGATGAAGTTCTGCCGCTTGATGGCCTGTTTCCTGGGCTTTTGCTGCACCGGTCGGGCGTCGGGGTAGACCTTCAGATGGTGCTCAATCACCTCCCTGGGGATCCTGGGCATTTGTGATGGTTGCCATGCAAACACATCGCCTTTGTCTCGGAGGAAGGTGATGAGCGCGCATTCCTATTTGCTGTCCAAGTTCCCCGCCATACGTGTTGTCTGGGCAGCCACGGAGCCAATCCTGATGACTTTCACGGGGACATCGTCGTCGTTGGCTGGTTGCACACGGGGTGCAGTAGTGGAGGCTCGCTGCACCGGGCCTTGCTCCGGCCGACTCTCGTGCGAGCCTCCAGGGGCCGGAGCCCTCCCCGCTGCAAGTGCTTGGAGCTTCTCCAAGGCTGACACTACAGCTGAGCGGTCCCCTCTGATCCTGAGGACACCGGAAGGCGTCGGCATCTTTAGGACGAGGTAGCCGTAGTGGGCTATAGCCACGAACCTGTAGAGGGCCGGCCTCCTGATGATTGCGTTGAAGGGAAGGTCGACGTCTGCCACGTCGAACAAAACGCTCTCGGTACGGTAGTTCTCCGGGGTCCCGAAGATCACCGGGAGGTGTATGTTACCGTACGGGAGGATTTGCCCGGGTCCGACACCCGAGAACGGGCTCGAGGGTGTGAGCCGGGACATCGGCAGCTGCAGCTTTCGGAAGGCCGCCGTGGAGATGAGGTTGAGGCCCGCCCCTCCATCTATCAGCACGTGAAAGACCTTCACGTTGGCGATGGTCGGGGACACCAGCAACGGGAGCACTCCTGCCCCTGCCATGTTCTTCGGGCAGTCAGAAGCATCGAAGCTGATCGCCGTGCTCATCCACTTGTGGTGGGGAGCCAGACATGGGGCGGGGGCCACCGCAGCCACTGCCCGTCGCAGAGTTTTCACCGTGTTTTGGGATGTGGGGTATGTGGCTCCCCCGTAGATGACATGGAGGGTCTTGCGGCGCTCCTTATCACTGCTGGAGTCAGAGTTGCCACCCTCGAAGACGACCTTAACTGCCCGCTGGGGTTCCTAGAACCCCATCTCGCTGTCATCCTCCTTCTCGGGATCGGCCTTCTGCTTGCCCTCCCTCTGGCGGGGAGGTGCACCCTCCTGGTGCTGATGTCTCTGTTTCTGTTCGCGAAAACATTCCGTGAACCTCTTCACTTCCCGGCACTCGCTAGCACTATGGCTATTTGTATGGTGCACCGGGCACTTGAAGTCAGGCTCCTCGGGTTCAGGCGACTGCCTAGGGCGCTTATCTCAGCGCGGCGCACGGGCTCTGTCGGGTGCCGCAGCCGCCATTGCATGGGCTTCGGGCTTTGGCCTGTTCTTGCCACTGCCCTTCTTCTTCTTCTTGCCTCTGCTCCTCGCACAGGCTCCTTCCTCAGTCGGGGTGGCCTCCCTTGCTTCTGAGGATGGCTGGGAGTGCCAGTTGCGCCCCTCAGCTGCCCTAGCACATCTGTCTGCCAGGGAAAACAGCTCGGAGACATCACGCACCTCGTGCGTGGCTAGCTTCTCGAGCATCTTCTTGTCCCTCACACCTTGTCTGAACGCAACAATAACCGATGCGCTAGCAACATGAGGGATGGTGTTCCGTACTTGGGAGAACCGCTGGATGAACAATCACAGCGACTCTCCAGCGCACTGTCTAACGGCGTGGAGGTCAAGCTCTGTGCCGGGGCGCTTGTAGGAACTGCCGAAGTTAGCCACGAACCGTTGGCACAACTCATCCCAGGAGGTTATGGACCCCTGGGGCAGGTTCATGAGCCATGACTGAGTTGGGCCGGTCAGGACGACGGGGAAGTAGTTAGCCATGATGACCCCATCGCCTCCTGCAGCTAGTACCGCAGTGGTTTAGATCTGTAGGAACTCACTCGGGTTGACGCTCCCGTTGTACTTCTCCAGCATGTGCGGCCGGAACTTTCGTGGCCAGACCACGAAACGGAGGTGAGGCGCTAGTGCTGCACACCCTTGGCTGGGGCTGACTGGTGTTGGCGGCAGCAGCGCATACCCCGGGTGAGCAGGCGGGCCTGCGTACACCTGATGCTGGGGCGGTGCTGCATACGTCTGTGGAGGAGGCGCGACGTACGTCTGGTGCGGTGGAGGCGCGACGTACGTCTGGCGTGGTGGAGGCACGGCATGGGCCTGGGGCACAGGGCCCGGCACGCTATAATCTGCCTCGAGGTTGCGTTGATGCTCCCTCTGGCGCTCGATGGTGACTCGGCAGTCCTCTTCGGCCCTACAGCGCTGCAGCTCGGTTCTCAGATCTATTGTCGAGATCCTGGTCTAGTGCGAGTCTGCCGTCCATAGGTCGATTGTCGGCATCCGCGACAATGACACATGCATCAGCTGAGCATGCGTCTCCCTCGGTGGAGGCGCATTGAGCGCGGCGGTGACGAGGTGGTCAACATCGTTGATCCACTACTAAGCTGCTCCCTCAGGAGCATCCCCAGCAGGAGGGTTGTGGAGCAGCGCGCGCGCTGCTGCGAGCGCACTCTCCGGGCTTGCAGCCGGCGGCGCCGTGATTGCTGTCACGGTCGGAGTACGCCGCGGAGTGGCATGTCAGCCTGCAGTCGGCGAAGTGACAGCAGGGCGACGTGAAGGTCCTGACCTTCCTGCCCTAGAGCGGTAGCCTGCCCTAGAGCGAGATGACGCCTGATCCTCCGCCACTAGCTGCCGCCGTGACTGCGCCCTTTAATGAACCGGCGTTGGATTGGCCGTTCACGATTGCTGCTAGTGGAGATCTTGACGGGGAAAAAGCCCCCTACCTGGCGCACCAAATGTCGAAGGTCGTAAACGACACTTCCCCCGAACCTGCTTAGAGAGCAGCCCACGGAGGTTCTTTGGATTCACGAGGGCTAGTCCCAGGAGATCGAACGCAGCAGGATGATGAACACAGAGGGTTTACATGGTTCGGGCCGCCGGAGCGTAACACCCTACATCCACGGGAGTGTTTGTATATTTCCTTGCTTGAGCGTGTATGAGTCTTCGTCTAATTTTTTCGATCCCTTGCGAAGGTTGTGTGTAGAGTCCTTTTATAGTTCAAGGATTCTGCAGTCACAAGGTGGGCCCCAGGACCCGACAGGTGGTCCCGGGGAGAGCCAAATCCTATACAAGATCTAGGATTAATTGCTATCTACTTCCCTTTGTCAGGGGTGTCAATGCGCCGTCCCGTTGTGTCGTGCGCCAGGGCTACACATAGTTGGTGATGATGGTAGTGCACGTCCCGTCTGTCTTGTCCTCGCAGCTCATTCGTCCGTCTTGCGGCGTGGGTCTATACCGGCTACTTGGACAAGACAGGACACTGGAGCCTTGACCTTCGCATGCGCGACTCAGCTTGCCTGGGGAAGGCGCACGTACTTAATGCCTGTCTGAGCAGCGCACACCTTCCTTTACTGCGGCTTCCTACCGCACTGAGTCAGCCGTCCGCCACGTGGTTGCGCCGGAGCCTGCCTCTGTGGGGAGTCGAGCACTTGACGGAACAGGCCACGTGGTGCACCCGGAGCCCACCCCTATGGAGGGTTGGAGGCTCAGCCCTGCAGGCCACTTGGTAGTTTCGGTGCCTTTCTCTGTGAGGACGCGGGCTTGGCCCCAAGGTCCTGATATACCATGTGGCAGCTCCAGAGCCCACCTTAGCGGGGAGGCGAGGGTCCAGCTCTACCGACCACGTGGCAGCTTGGGAGCCTCCCCCGGCGAAGAGGCGGGATCTGGTCCTTCCCTCCACGACATGGCAGCCTCGGATTCGACCTCTTAAGTAGAGGCGGAGTCCTTAGCGGTTTTCTCCCTGTGCGCGGGGGTACCCGGTCCACGGGGTACCGACACCTACCATCATCAACGACTATGCCTAGCCACTGGCGACTGACGCGACAAGACAACAAGTCTTCAAGGCGCAGTCAGAGGCAGCGTACGCAAGAAGCCTTAGATCTTGTACAGGATAAGATCACTCTGGGGCCACCTGTCGGGTCTTGGGGCCCACTTGGAAGTTGTCTGGCCTTGGACTATAAAACGATCGGGTAGCCACCAACTTAGGGGGGGGTCTTCTATGGTCCGCTCGAACCAGACTCAGTAGGTTCTCTCACACCCAGACACACGCTTGAGCAATGCAACACACAAACCATCGTGGAGTAGGGTATTATGCTCAGGTGGCCCAAACCACATAAATTCTTGGCATTCATCGTTCCCTGCGTTCGATATTGCTAGGACTAGCCCCCAAAAATACATCGAACCTCTGCGGGCTGCTTCTGAGCAGGTCCGGCGGAGGTGTCAGTTAGACACCTCGACATTTGGCGCGCCAGGTAGGGGGGATTTTCCCAGCAAAGATCTTCACTAGCAGCATGGTGAAGTTCCAAATTATGTTCGATCTAGTATATTCTTTGTCATATGTACATGCACTCTCTCCTATCTTGCACCTTGCAGAGTTATGCAATCCTGTTGCTGGCGGGTATGCTTGAGGTTCCTGTGATGTATTTGAGTTATTTGGTTGTTTTCCTGCTCGGGAACCCGTGGCGCCGAATGGCCACTCCCTTGAAAAGCTAACGCCCATGGAAGGTCCAGAGTGCACAGGCTGCTTAACCTGGTCCTACACCCTAAGCGTGTACACTTTGCTTCTTCAGCGCTAATGGCTGAGTACAGGGGGCCAGACGATACACACTCCTGAGCAGGGTGATAACCATAAACCGGATACTGTCGCACTGAATTACCCATGCACCATAATCCCAGCTTGGGACTGTAAGACATAACAAAACTAAAAGCGGGAAGGGAGTAACCGACGAGCAAAATTATTTACATTATGCTTTAATTTTTTGCTTACTTTCGCATATTGTCTGCCATATGCCCGGTTACATCTCTCTTGTCTCGTCCTAGTTGGATTTGTGCTATACTACTAAAGGCGGATCCGCATGAAGTACCTGCAATGTGTTTGGGGTCTGATGACTGTTTTCTTAGTCAGTGTCAGG
Organism: Tuctoria greenei; assembly: GCA_036927565.1. NCBI lineage: Eukaryota > Viridiplantae > Streptophyta > Magnoliopsida > Poales > Poaceae > Tuctoria > Tuctoria greenei. Next base: position 304,809,120 of record JAYESD010000001.1, read on the forward strand.
GTGTGATTCCAGCAATTCTCCCAAGTACTACCGTTAGCATCCCGCAGAGTTTGTAATTCGATTGTGGGCGCGCAGAGATTCAGAACAAGATGGCAAGTTGACATGAGGATTTATGTGGTTCGGGCCGCCTGAGCATAATACCCTACTCCACAGGTGTGTGTTGTTGTTGTATTGAGTGTCTGAGCGCTTGAGTGTGAAATACTAGAGTGTCTCGCCTCAGCATGCGTGTCTATCTCTGGAAGCCTCTCTGTGTATCGCTCGACCAGTCCTTTTATAGTACAAGGACTGGATGCTTAATACACAATTAATGTACTTAATTACACTTAACAGCATGGTAACACCCCTTGATGGTGGCGTTACTGATATTAAGGGTCATCCGATCGTGTGTCATTAGGATAGCATTAATGACACACAATCGAGTCTTGCAGCTTTAATTGTTCCTTAAAGATCTGAGCCATTGGAGGTCCACCAACCTACCTGTTGAACTTGAAGGTCTGACGGTTGGACGTGTAGCAACTCCGGAGCTTACTGTCTTGGACGAGTAGGTCCAGTGTTATTGTACACGTGTCAGTACCGGAGCTTCCCTCTATCAGGGGTTAGGTCTGGCAGTGCCACACGGGTATCTAGTCCGGAGCTTTCCCATGTAAGGAATGTAGCTCCGGTTTTATGATACACATGGCGCCACTAGGACTAACCATAGAAGGGAGGCAGGTTCGGTTCTGTATGACACGTGGGGCCTTCGGAGGTCTTCAACTCAGGTATGTGAAGTTCCTTAGCATTCTTTGGAGTCCCAAAGGGTATCCGGTACATAGGGTACCGACAGTGGCCCCTTGGGCCCACCTCTAGGAGAGACTTTTTGGATTAAGTCATTCTGCCGGATGTGGGTCCATCTTTCGATTTCTGTGCCATCTCTTCAAGGGTTTTTGGATGTGCCGTTGGGGTGGTGGTTTGCAGTCAAACCATCGTCGCGTGGCATATCCAGGATGCGGCAGGTGAGATCTGAGTGTGCAGATCTCACGCAATTGAAGGTCGCCGGTTGCCAACACCAAAACTGTATCGGTTCCGCGTGCCCTGTCAGGCCACAGCCCTTGGGTTTCCCGCCTTTCATCATGACAACTGTTCGCCTAGGGTAAGGACCTCGACTTGATTGTTGGGGTGGCCTCGGGCCCCCTTGTCATTGGCAGGGTGAAGTTTTTGAACTATATAGTTGGCCCCTCTGCGGTTTCCATCCAAGCGTTGCGGGGGCTTACTTAAGAAGGAAAGCGCACACCGTTTGGGGATTCCTTACGCCTTAATTTGAACTTGTGCTCGTTCCAAACTTTCGCTTGCTTTTCATCTCTCGTCCCGTTGTGCTGCGATGAAGTTGGGACTCCCTAAGAGCCGCATTGGGAGCAAGAAGGAGTTGTCTAGGGTTCGGACCTACATGGGTTGGTCCAGTGACTCCTTCAACAACGACATTCGCTGCGACAAGCTTCCCTTCAAGAAGGAGTGAGCCGGAGATATGGTGTACTTCCTTGGATACGCCATGGCGGGTTTGATCCCGCCTTTCTCCACTTTCTTTCTGATGCTGTTAGATTTCTATGGTTTGCAGCTCCACCATCGTGGCCCCAACTCAATCTTGCTCGTGGCGACTTTCATCCACTTTTGCGAGATGTGGGTGGGTGTGCCCCCTTGCGTGGATTTGTTCCGTGGACTTTCTTCACTGTCTACCCCACGGGAAGAGTGATGAGTTCATCGGCTTCTACTACTTCGTGAAGCGGAAAAACTCCCCCCCCCCAAGTACTTGAGGTCCTTTCCTTCTGGCAAGTGGGACGAGTGGAACAAAGGCTGGGTGGTCATCACCGTGGAGGTACACGAGAGGCTGGAACTGCCTGAAGGCCTCCCCCGTGTCGACACCGATACTTGGAGTGACGTGCCGAACAGAATCTAGTAGTGTGTCAAAGGTTGGGTGACCCCCCAGATGGTCTTCAGCAACTTCTTGACGAACAGGTGGGCCCTGCTGAGGGCTAGGGGGCGGCCTGCCTGGGCCCTCAACGGTGAGATGGACACCAACTGCATTGAGGTTGGTTTGGGCACCAACTTGAACGATGAAGTCTTGAAGACCCATCTCAAGAAGTTCCAGCCTGGGAACATCGGCTCTGGCGACGTGTCTCCACCAACGGCCTTCCTTCCTCTGAATATGATACCAGAGTAGTGCAGAGAGCTCCGGAGGAAGATGCCGCTGTTGGACGACTTGGGCCTGATGGAGAGGCGATCAACCTCTGGGGTGGTGATACCCAGAGCTTTAGAGGGTGGCTCTGCTCCCACCCTGAAGCCAAGAGCTGAAGTCGTAGGCAAGGGCAAAGAGTTGGCAGATCCCTCCAGCCGAAAGAGGAAGTTGAAGCACTCTGACGGGAGGTCCGTCAGACCTGCTCCTTCCGCAACAGCTCCTTCTCCCCGGCGGGGGAGGTCTTCAATGGCGACACCTACTCCAGCATTGGCGTCTCTCTGGAACGCCAACTCCGGCCATGTGACTCCGATACCAGGGCCTGCTAAGGGCTCTAGGTCTGAGGGTCCTTCTCAGTCGAGGGGGGCCTCAACCAAGACACGCTGACGGCGGCAGCAAGCTCCGGGGAGCCTTCCAGAGCTACTACGCCAGTGATGACAGGGTCCGGTCCTGAGCGTCCGGTGAAGAGGTTTCGCGCTAGCTGGAGTGGAAGCCTTCCAAGGTAAATTTGATTTTTTACCTCAGTTGATTGTTTTTGTTGTAATCATATTTTGAGTTTCTTCGTCCTTCATCCACAGGGTACCCAAAAAAGGGGTTGAAGCTATGGTTCTTGCAACAGCGGCTGATGCTGTGCAGGCGGAGGCTCCGGCTCCAATCTGAGCACCGCCTCAGGAGGTGACTGAGGCCACGGCAGCTCCGGCGCCAGCTGTCGTGGTCCTTGACCTCGAGTCATCCCCTGAAGCTCCTGTGGTGACGCCGAACCACGGGAATAAAGATGTACAGCGGCACCAGCTCTGGAGGTTGAAGCTCCGGTTTTGGATGCTGATATGATGGACGCTCCAGCATCAGTGCCGGAGGTAGCTGCAGTTTCGGCCTTAGAGTCGAAAGTTGTTGAAGCCCCGGCGGTGGATCCGGTGGTTGATGAATTTCCGGCACCTGAGCCGGTTGTTGCGGAGGTGCCAGTGCCCGAACCGGTGGAGGTTGAAGCGTCGGCGCCTGTCAGAGTGTTTTTCCGGCAATTCTCCCGATACTACCATTGGTAGCTCGCAGAGTTTGTAGTTCGGTACTGAGTGCAAAAAGATTCCAAAGAGTATGGCAAATGGACACAAGGATTTACATGGTTCGGACCGCCTGAGCGTAATACCCTACTCCACGGGATGTGTAGCTGTTGTATTGAGCGTCTAAGAGACTAGAGCTTCTAGAGAGTCTCCAGTCCAGAGATCGTGCCAGGGAGTCTCTTTGTGTATCGTCGACCAATCCTTTTATAGTACAAGGATTGGTCGTTACACCGTTAGCCTGGCCCGACATGTGGCCCTGGCGGTTACTGATGTTTAATACATAATTAATGAGATTAATTACCCTCAATAGCGTGGTATCAGGACTTGACAGTGCCGATACTGGTATTAAGGGCCTTTTGATCGTGTGCCATTAATATAGTATTAATGACACTTAATCAGGTCTTGAAGTCTTTGATTGCCCTTTGAAGGTTTGAGCCGTTGGAGGTTCACCATCCTGATTGTTGAGGTTGAAGGTCCGGCGGTTTGGACACGTGGCAGCTTCGGAGCTATTCGTCTAGGACGGGTAGGTCCAGTGTAGATGTACATGTGTCGATATCGGAGCTTCCCCCTGTCGGGGGTTAGGTACGAGGGTGCCGCACACGTGTTTAGCCCGGAGCTATCCCATGTGTGGATGTAGGTCCGGTTGTAGTGTTCACGTGACAGCACCAGGACTAACTATAGATGGGAGGCAAGTCCGGTCCCGTATGACATGTGTGGCCTTTGCAGGTCTTCAACTCATACAGGCGAAGTTCTTATGGTATTTTTGTAGTCCCAAGGGGTATACGGTACACAGGGTACCGACAGTGGCCCCCTGGGCCCACCTCTGGGAGAGACCTTTTGGATGAAGTCGTTCTGCCAGAGGTGGGTCCATCCTTCAGTTTTCGAGCTGTGTCTTCAAGGGTCTTCGGATGTGCCGTTGGCGGTAATTCGCAGTTAAACCAACGCCGCGTGGCATATCCAGGATGCGGCAGGTGAGATCTGAGCGTGCGGATCTCATGCAATTAAAGGTCGTCGGTTCCCGATACAAAAATTGTATCGGTTCCGTGCGCCTTGTCACGCTGCCGCCTTCGGGTTTCCCGCCTTTCATGATGACAACCATTCGCCTTGGCTAAGGACCTCGACTTGATTGTCGGGGTGGCCCCGGGCCCCCTTGTCATTGGCAGGGTGAAGTTTTTGAATTGTATTGTCAGCTCCTCTGAGTCCATCCAAGCGTTGTGGGGGCTTACTTAAGAAGGAAAGCGCGCACCGTTTGGGGATTCTTTACGCCTTCATCTGAACTTGCGCTCAAATCCTCCAAACTTTTGCTTGCTTTTCCTCTCTCGCCACGTTGTGCCGCGATGAAATTGGGACTCCCCACGAGCCGCATTGGGAGCAAGAAGGAGTTGTCCAGGGTCCGGACCTACATGGGATGGTCCAAAGACTCCTTCGACAATGACATTTGCTGTGGTGAGCTTCCCTTCGAGAAGAAGTGAGCCGGAGATATGGTGTACTTCCTGGGGTACGCCATGGCGGGTTTGATCCCGCTTTTCTCCACCTTCTTTCTGATGCTGCTAGATTTCTATGGTCTGCAGCTCCACCATTTGGGTCCCCACTCAATCTTGCTGGTGGCGACTTTCGTCTACTTTTGCGAGATGTGGGTGGGTGTGCCCCCTTTCGTGGAGTTGTTCCGGACCTTCTTCACTGTCCACCCGACCAGGAAGAGTGATGAGTTCATCGGCTTCTACTACTTCATGAAGCAGAAAAACTCTCCCCTCAAGTACTTGAGGTCCTTCCCTTCTGGCAAGTGAGACGACTAGAAGAAAGACTGGGTGGTCATCACCGTCGAGGGACACGAAAGGCTGGAGCTGCCTGAAGGCCTTCCTCGCATCGATACCGACACTTGGAGTGACGTGTCGGCGTTGTCAAGGGAGTACAGGCACATCCTGGACAGAATCCAGGAATGTGTCGAAGGTGGGGTGACCCCGCAGATGGTCTTTGGCAACTTCTTGACGAATAGGTTGGCCCCGCTGAGGGCTAGGAGCCGGCCTGCCTGGGCCTTCAATAGTGAGATGGACACCAACCACATTGAAGTCGGCTTGGACACTAACTTGGCAGGTGAAGCCTTGAAGACCCATCTCAAGAAGTTTCAGCCTAGGAACATCGGTCCTGGCGACGTGTCTCCACCGGCGGCCTTCCTTCCTCTAAATATGATTCCAGGGGAGTGCAGAGACCTCCGGAGGAAGATGTCGCTATTGGACGACTTGGGCCTGGTGGAGAGGCGATCAACCTCCGGGGTGGCAATCCCCGGAGCTTCTGAAGGCGGCTATGCTCCCAACCCAAAGCCAAGAACTGAAGTCGTAGGCAAGGGCAAGGAGTTGGCCGAGCCCTCGAGCTGCAAGAGGAAGTTGAAGCATGCTGACGGGAGGTCCGTCAGACATACTCCTTCCACGACGGCTCCTTCTCCCCGGAGGGGAAGGTCTTCAACAGCGGCAACCATTCCAGCATCGGCATCTCCCCGAGATGCTAGTTCCAGCCATGCGGCTCGAGTACCAGGGCCAGCTAAGGGCTCTGGGTCCAGAGGTCCTTCCCGGTCGAGGGGGACCTCAACCAAGATGACGCCGACGGCAGCAGCAAGCTCTGGGGAACCTTCCGGAGCTACCACGCCAGTGGAGACAGGGTCTGGCCCCGAGCGTCCAGGGAAGAGGTTTCGCGCTAGCTAGAGCGGAAGCCTTCCAAGGTAAGTTTGATTTTTTACCTCAGTTGATTGCTTTTTGTTGGAACTATGTTTTGAGTTTCTTCGTCCTTCATCCACAGAGTGCCCAAGAAAGGGGCTGAAGCTCCGGTTCCTGCAGTAGTAGCTGAGGCTATGCAAGCGGAAGCTCCGACTCCAATCCCAGCGCCGCCACAAGAGGTGGTTGAGGCTGCGGTAGCTCTGGCACTGGCTGTCATGGTCTTGGACCTCGAATCATCCCCATAAGCTCTTGTGGTAGCGCCAGACCACGAGAATGAAGATGCACCAGCGGCACCAGCCCCGAAAGTTGAAGCTCCGGGTTTGGATGCTGAAATGGTGGACGCCCCGGCCTCAGAGCCGGAGGTAGCTGCAATTCCGGGCCTAGAGCCGGATGTTGTTGAAGCCCCGACAGTCGAGCCAGTGGTTTATGAGGCCCCGGTGGTGGAGCCGGTGGTTGATGAAGCTTCGGAACCCGAGCCGGTTGTCGAAGAAGTTCTGGTTCCTGAGCCGGTTGCTGCAGAGGTGCCGGCGCCCGAGCCCCTGATGGTCAAAGCGCTAGCGCCTGAGCCGGCGGCGGAGGAGGCGCCAGCGTCGGAGACGAAAATGGCTTCAGCTCCGGCAGAATCTTCAATGCCTGCCCCGGGGGCAGTGGTCCCTAAGGTGCCCGCGCTTGAGCTAGGGTGCCAAGATGAAGCTGCTGGCCCCCCGCTTGAGGGACCAATTGTTGATGACCTAGCGGCGGGACCTTCGGAGCCAGCTTCGGAGGTCGAATCTTCTGTAGAAGGACCTTCCTCGACGGTGGCCGAGGCTATCCCAGAGGACGGCCCTAGTGCCGTGGAAGCTCAGGGGACCGTTCTTGTAGAGTGTGACCTGATTTTTGTCACAGAGAACCCGTTGGAGCCAGCGGAGAGGACCCAGGCAGGTCTAGACCCGATCTCTCTGTCATTGTCTATTGACAACGCCTGCTCCAGTCTTCGCCAGGTTCAGCTGACTTTTTACCACGACATCAAGGATCTCGAGGAGGAGCGCCAAACTCTTAGGAGGTGGCGCAACCGGCTCCAATTCGAGACCAAGCTGGCGCAGTCAAGGCTGCCTGACGATAAAGAGGGGGTGAGGAAAGAGAAGATTCGTCTGGAGTATTGGGGTAAGCTACTGGATGAGAGGGAAAGCATGATGTGATCCCTTGACAACTAGTCCTGGGCCATCTACGAACAGGCCAAAGATGCTAATGGCACAGCGGATGATCACCAAGAGAGGCTCGACACCATCCACGACAGTCTCGTCAAGTGCCGGGAGGCTCTTGAGCAGCGGGAGAGAAGGCTCGAGGATGAAGAGCAAAAACTCCTGGAGCTGTGGGATGATGTCATGAAGAGGGAAGAAGAGCTTACTCAGAGGCTAACTCTGGGTGACAAGAGTCTCGAGAAGCGCACCAAAAATTGGACGAGCACTGCGAGAAAGAGGAGAAGAAGGCATGGCAACAAGGACAGGACCTCCATAGGAGGGAAAATGACGTTGCTGCCAGGGAGAAGAAAGTGCGGGGATGAGAGAAGGATCTGGTTATCCGCCGGAACGAGATCCACCTCCGGGAGGAAGAGCTCAGCAAACTCGAAAGGAAGGTTGCTGAAAAGATTCAGCAGAACGCCAAAGAGGTAGAGCGTCTTGATCGGGAGAACTCAAAGCTGGCGGCGGCCAGAAGATCCTTGGAGGAGCTGCGAGGTTGCAGGGTTGGAGAGTCCCAACAAGTTTGGGACTTGCTGGGCAAAGCCAACGACGCACTGACACCAATGGGTTTTAGTCCCGTGTGTCCGGATGATCCGGAGAAGGAGCTGGACCAGGCGTTGCAAGTGCTGAGTTTGGCAGGCAACAAGCTCACCAAGATGGGCGATGTCATTGCGTACCAGCTGGAAACCGAGGGTCAATCCCTGGCAAAGAGCATCGCAAAATTCGTTCTGACGTGCTACACAAGTCGGGACCCTCAATTCCCCCTGGACCCGGTGCTCGAAGGCCCCATCGACGGAGAGGGAGAAGCTGTCCAAGCCAGCATTTTGGAGGTTGCCCAGAAGGTCGCCTCATTCTTCCATAGGGTCTAGGATCATCTCTTTGTAGCTCCCGCTTGTATCCTCTCTTCTTTTTCTCCAATTTTGTAATCTCTTGTCTCGAGATGAATGAAATCCAAGTTTTTGTGAGTTTCAATTTTTGTCTTCAACACCTTTGTCCCACTTGGCCCCCTGGTAGATGTACACAATTTGATTGTGAACATGTACCAAGAGGATGTAACAGTTATTGAAGACTTGTGTACTTTGAACTTGTAGAGCGTAGGTTCGAAGTCTTCAATAGTGAAGGCTCCCTGAGGTTGTCGAAGCTTAAGGGCTACGGCATTGACCATTGTCGGAGCTTAGTATCTCCAGCAGCGGTCTCCATCAACGCGTAAAGCATCGACAGTTAGTCCTCTGGGGTGTGAACACGCGGTGTGTCAACAACAGACCCCACCGTGGAGTCTTCCCACCATCTTTTGTTCACGTTGACGGCCGGCCCCCTGGCTTTACCGGAGCTGAGTAGCTCCAGCGACGCTTGCTATCAATGCTTGAAACATCGACTTCAAGCCACCTAGGGGATGTCGAAGCTTTGATAGCTCTGGCTTATTTCACCATCATCATGAGATCTTTATTTTTCCTGCATACTGAAGTCAAGAAAGACAGTAAAATCCGTTTCTTATCTATAACTCAGTTGCGACTTACTATTCTCGTAAGAAATTTTTAGGTCGAGTGCAAGTCTTCATACAATCAAGTGCACTGAGTTGTTTCCTCCAGGTCCAATTACTTTCAGGACCCGCCTTACTTCGGCCTGCCGGGGTGTAGGTAGAGTGGCGTACTAAGGGTTCAGGACCAGGCTAAGTCGATAGCACACTCCGGACCTAAATTGGCTGGCGGCATTCAGGCGAGTGAGACATTCAACAACGTGAAAACCCAAAGGAATTAACAATGTGACTCGAGTTGTACATGAATTAGTCAATCTAAAAAATCCTTGATAATTGCACAACCTTGTTATAAACAAGAAAGAGAAAAATAAAAAATATTGAGCTTATACAAAGTAAATGCACGTGGACTCTGTTTTCACACAAAGATGTCTTTCATTATAGGTTTGGGGTACAGGGGAAACAAGTACACCCTTTGTAACACCCTAATTTTCATGCATCATGCCCTACATGCACTCATATACATGATTAACATTAACCCACAACAAGAGGAACGAGTTTAAAATTGATTCGGAGCATTTAAAATTGATTTGGAGCAAAACCGCACTTAAAACGCACGAAAGTGCGGACTAGTCCGATTTTACTGAGGACTAGTCCGATTTCTCTCTGACTAAAAACGGACTTGTCCATTTTTGCTGCGGACTAGTCCGATTTTGGCTCTGGAAAAATTCGGACTTGTCCGATTTTGTGCGGACTAGTCCGATATTCCATGAATCCTTGAAAATTTGCTAAGTTCGTGGACTTTTCCAGACTAGTCCGGTGTTCCAGCGGACTTGTCCTTTTTTCCTCTCTGTTCAAATTTGGACTTGTCCGATTTTTGGCCAGACTTGTCCGATTTTCTCTCTGGACGACTTCGGACTAGTCCGGTCCTTTCCGGACTTGTCCGATATTTTGCAACTCCGAGTTGATCTTTTGTTTTATGACTTGTTTCTTGGGTTTCACATTAAGTGGGCCTAGGTACGTCATGCCTAACTCTTTTGGAGCCCATGTGGGACTCTAAACCGGCCTCTACTCATCCCAAAACTCGAAATCCATCTAACCCTAGCCTCCACCTCTATATAAACAGCCCAACCCCTTGGTTTGACATCTATTTGCCACTTTTCCACCCACCCAAACCCTAGTTTGTGGGGAGCCACCATCAAGGAGGGAGGAGAAGATCCCAAGCAAGAGGAAGAAGAGGAGGAAACGAAGGAGGATCAAGATCTCCACCAAGTTTCGTCCTTCACCACCAATTCATCTCCAAGTTCATCACCAACCCTAGATCATCAAGATCCAAGTGTTACCTCCAAGTTTCTTGGTTCATTGGAGTTCTAAACACCTGGTATACCTTCTATTCTCTTTTCCTTACGAGAATTCAACCCCTAATCTCCGAATTTACGACGATCTAGAAAACCCTAATCTGCTGATATCGCGGAGTGCGGACTTGTCCGGTCCCTAGCGGACTAGTCCGATCTTCCTGGTTAAATTGTGTTGAATTGACTCTAAAATTTGATCTAATCAACTCCGAACCTGTATAAACTTGTTAAAAGATATTAGAACTAGTTAGTTATCATTAAAAGCAATCAAGTAACAAGTTCTACCTTGCATTTGCATCAATCATGCATGTCATGTCATATTGAGTAATATTTGTGCACTCTTTGATTGTGTTTCTTATCTTGTATGTTTATTGTGTCGATTAGACAGATTTGCGCTAGAAAGTGTCGCGGAGGATCTACAGCACCAGGAGTTTGAAGGCTTTGACCCTAATCAACAGCAAGAGCAAGGCAAGTGTCCTTGAAGCATATTGATCCTGTTTTTTAATAAATGTTTTGTTTGTAAAACTGCATGCTGTGTCAATTTGACGGGAATCCTATGGTAGGAAGTTTACTAGACTTGCTAAACCACCCTTGTCACCTGGAATTTATGGTAGAGCGTCGGGATGGACTTTTTACCTTTTGCTTCGCTTAATCAACTGGGATGGGAATAACTATACCACTCAATTTAATCATGCATGGATGAGATTATGGTTAACATGAATTGGTTAAATATGGTATGGTAATGGGTGATCTAAGCAAGCCTGGTATGTGGATTGTTTGGATGCTATGGTCGTTTGCTTGCTTTAGATCTAAGGACCGGTTCATGCGAGAATAAGCCAGGACTACAGTGCCACCACGAGGCCAAGTATGGGTGCGGCGTAGCTGATTAATTAGGGCTTTGCTAGTGCTGTTTGGACCATTGTGGATGCTCGGGGAAGGGGTAGTCGGATTGGGTTTGTTGATGATTGGTGGGACTACCCTGGGATCTGAATGGCTCAAGAGGGGGCCCTTGGTTGAAGATGTGCTCTGCGGGAGACATCGCCACCGGTGAAACCTCAGTGGGGTCTAAATAGGCTAGTAATCCCTTTGTAAAGGCTATTTTGTGATCTCTTGGCCACACACCAACGGAAGTGTGTAATGTGACCGACGGGTCATGGGCATAAGGGAGGTTCTTAGTCGCCGAAAGGTGATGAAATCACGAACACGTGGGTAAAGAGGTACAAACTCTGCAGAGTTAAATAAAACTATCATGATAGCAGTGCTCCTGGTTATGAGCACCTGGACAACTTCCATGATTAGAGGGTATTTGGTATTGGTAATGGTTATTGTAATGGTTATTGTAATGGTTATGGTGATGGTTATGGTTGGTTATGGATTTATTTCTGGTATTGAATATGGTTATTGGCAATGGTGAAATCTGGAATTATGGATGATGGTAGTAAATTCAGTTTGGTATTATGGTATTACTTATGATTATGATGGGTTTGATTCATATAATTATAATATATTGCTTTTCAAATGTTTTAATGTACTTTTCAGCACTTTGCCATTATTATTGTCGTCATTTGAATCAGCCACATGTCATACTTTCCACACTTGTTGAGTACGACATGTACTCAGTCTTACAATCCCCCCCAACAGTTGCAGGTCAGAATTATGAGTTTAATGGAGATAATGTGGAGTTCTAGGCTGTGTCTACCGTCGGCTTTGCCTGTGGTGTTATTGGAGCTGCGCTATCCCTTTTGCTTAGTTTGCTTAGTTACTTAATTAGTTTATTTCCGCTGCATTAGTTGAACTTGTCATTAATATTCATTAGAGCTTGTATTTGAGGATAATATGGTTTGTGTAATAAAATTTGATAATTAATCTTGTTCTGTGGAAATTTTCTGTATACTCTTTTGTGATTGCACTCGTGTATGTGTGTTGAACATCCTGGGCACACATATGCGTTAGCTTGGTTCATTTTCGGAACCGGGCGTCACATATTGGTATCAGAGCCACAGGTTGACTGTAGGATGCAGCCTAGATAGAATGGACTCTTTAGAGCACATAGGAGCACTCAAGAATCGATGTGTTTTTGCTTAGTGTGTTGTTTGCTATATATATATATTATATATATATATATTGTTTGCTTGTGTGCTTAATAGAGGATTTTTGGGATGCTTTAGCGTTGCCATGTCCACCTAGGCTAGTGTAGCTAGCTGTTTAGTTTCATATCCCTTGATGCATATAGTTGGGGACGTTTTCTAATTCTTACCTACTGCTTTTCTTCAGATGGTGAGGACTCGCAACCAGAGGGATGACAATGATGAGGAGGAGAACAATGGAGTACCTCAGAACAACATCAGACAAGGATATACTCAGGGAGCTATCAACATCGAGCAGCTATTGGCCATGCAAAACCAGCTCATGCAGACCATGATACAGACTATGGGACAGCTGCAGGCTGGCAATATCAACAATCAGCCCCACATGCCTCCACCGCCACCCCCACCTCCTCATAACCGATTGGGAGAGTTTATGAGGACTAGGCCGCCAACCTTTGCTCAAGCCACAGACCCTATGGATGCGGATGATTGGCTCAAGTCCTTGGAGAAGAAGCTAGCCATTGTCCAATGCAGTGACCGGGAGAAGGTGCTATTTGCTTCTCATCAACTCGTTGGAGCAGCTGCAGATTGGTGGGATTCTTATTGCAATGCTCATTAGAACCAAGAGAGAATTACCTGGGCGGAATTCAATGAGAGTTTTCGTTCTCATTATGTGCTGGAAGGTGTTATGATCTTGAAGAGGCAAGAATTTGAGAACTTGAGACAAGGAAAATCAAGCATGAGTGAATATATCAATAAGTTCACTCAACTCTCAAGATATGCGCCTGAGGATGTTAGTCGGGACAGCCGGAAGCAATACTTGTTCATGAGGGGATTGAACAATACGATCCAAGTGCAATTTCTCAACTGTGATTATGTCAATTTCCAGAAGCTTGTGGACAAAGCAATTGTGGTTGAGAACAAGATCCGTGAGATGGAGCAAGAAATCAAGAGGAAGGCACCATATCAAGGACAGCAACAAGGAAGTAATGTGCGCCCTCGCTTTGCGCCGCCCAATGCGCCTCATTACAGCTCCTCTATTCCTGCTCAGCGCCCTGGTTATGCACCACGCCCAACTCAGTTTGTGCAGCAGCGCCCTGTTATGCAAGCACCTAGGCCTCCAATGCCTTATGCACCTCGTGTTGATTTTCCTGGAGCCAATGCTCAAAACCAAGCTTATCCCAGTAATTCTGGTGGAGTTAAGAAGTGTTATACTTGTGGAGAAGCTGGACACTTTGCGCATCAATGTCCTAAGTCGGGCCTTGGTCAAGGAAGCAATGCACCGAGGCAAAACCCAAGACCCAATGGAGGACAGCCACAAGGGAACCGTGGACAGCAGAATTTTGCTCGTGGCAACGTGAACCATGTCTCTACAGAGGATGCTCAACAAGCGGATGATGTGGTCATTGGTATGTTTCTTGCAAACTCCAACCCCGCGACTATGTTATTTGATTCCGGAGCATCGCATTCATTCATTGCATCAAAGTATGTTGCCAAGTATAGTTTGCCTATATCTCATATGAAGTTTACTCTATTGGTTAAGTCTCCTGGAGGAGAGATGAGGACAAATATAGTATGTCCAAAAGTAGGCCTTAGAATAAGGGGGGTAGACTTCTCCGCCAACCTCATTGTTTTAGATTCTCAAGGGTTGGATATTATACTTGGTATGGACTGGTTGAGGAAGCACAATGGAGTTATTGAGTGTGCCACGAAGACGGTGAAGTTGACCAATGAAGAAGGGATCACCATAGAATTTGAAGCATCTCAAACCACACCGAAGCAATTGGAATCGAATCATATGGACAGTGCCGCAATTGAGGAGATTCCGGTGGTGTGTGAATTTTTGGATGTTTTTCCGGGCGAGTTGCCAGGTATGCCACCCGATCGGGACATTGAGTTTGTTATTGATTTAATACCTGGAACTGCACCTATAGCTAAGAGGCCGTATAGGATGCCTCCTATGTAATTAGTGGAGCTCAAGAAGCAAATTCAAGAGCAATTGGAGAAGGGTTTTATTCACCCTAGCTCTTCACCTTGGGGAGCGCCTGTTCTATTTGTGGACAAGAAGGATGGATCCCAAAGTATGTGCGTGGATTACCGAGCTCTCAACGAGGTAACAATCAAGAACAAGTACACCTTGCCGTGCATAGAAGACTTATTTGATCAGATGAAGGGTGCTTGTGTCTTCTCCAAGATTGATTTAAGGTCGGGATACTTTCAAATGAAGATTAGACCATCAGACATACCCAAGACAGCTTTTAGGACATGGTATGGATCTTATGATTACACCGTGATGTCTTTTGGATTGAGAAATGCGCCTGCCTACTTTATGTACCTCATGAATAAGGTCTTCATGGAGTACTTGGATAAGTTTGTTGTGGTGTTTATTGATGACATTATGATCTACTCGAGGGATGAGAAGGAACATGAGGAACACTTGAGGCTTACGCTGCAGAAATTGAGGGAGCATCAATTGTATGCCAAGTTCAACAAGTGCCAGTTTTGGTTGAAAGAGGTGCCATTTTTGGGTCATATAATCTCAGGAGGAGGAGTGTCGGTTGACCCCGGAAAAGTGAGAGACATGTTGAAGTGAGAGCCGCCGCAAAATGTCAAGGAAATAAGGAGTTTTCTTGGGATGGCTGGATATTACCGTCGGTTTATCAAGGATTTTTCCAAGATAGCCAAGCCTATGACGGAGTTGCTAATGAAGGGAAAGGCGTTCCAATGGACTGAAGCTTGTCAAAACAGTTTTGAGGAGTTGAAGAAGAGGTCGACAACAGCCCCAGTTTTGGTATTGCCAGATGTAAGCAAGAGTTTCGACATCTATTGTGATGCATCAAGACAAGAACTTGGATGTGTATTGATGCAAGAAGGTCAAGTGGTCGCCTATGCGTCAAGACAATTGAAGAAACATGAGCAGAATTACCCCACGCATGATCTTGAACTAGCAGCCGTGGTACATGCATTGAAGATTTGGAGACACTATATTCTTGGACATTGGTGTGAAATTTACACGGGTCATAAGAGTTTGAAGTATATTTTCACACAAACGGATCTGAACTTGAGGCAACGAAGATGGTTGGAGCTCATCAAAGATTATGATTTGGGGATCAACTATCATCCGGGAAAAGCCAATGTAGTGGCCGATGCTTTGAGTAGAAAGGGAGTAAGCCATCAACTTACAGTTCGAGAGTTACCGTCCGAGTTATGTAAGGAGTTTGAACGGTTGAACCTCGGGTTTCTAAATGAGATGGAGATGATGGAGTTAAATCTGACCTTGGAGCAAGAAATTCGAGAAGCACAGACCACAGATGAGGATATCAAGGAAATCAAGGAAAGAATCGAAGAAGGGAGAGAATTCAGATTTGATGAAGACGAACATGGTACCTTATGGCTTGGAAAGAGGATCGTTGTGCCTAATGTAAAGCATATTCGGGAGACAATATTTAAGGAGGCACATGACTCGCCGTACTCAATTCATCCCGGGTGTACAAAGATGTACAAGGACTTGAAGACATGCTATTGGTGGGCCAGCATGAAAAAGGACATAGCTGAATATGCCGCATTGTGTGATGTGTGCCAACGAGTTGAAGTAGAACACCAAAGGCCAGCTGGATTATTGCAACCGTTGAAGATTCCGGAATGGAAGTGGGAAGAAATTGGAATGGACTTCATAGTTGGGTTACCACGTACTCAGTCTGGGTATGACTCAATTTGGGTAATTGTGGATCGCTTAACCAAGTCAGCTCATTTTGTCCCTGTGAAGACCAAGTATACAGCTGCACGATTGGCCGAAATATACATGGAGCATATTGTGTGTCGACATGGAGTCCCTAAGAAGATAGTCTCGAATAGAGGTTCTCAATTTACCTCCAGATTTTGGCAAAAATTGCATGAAGCTTTGGGAACGAGGTTGAATTTTAGTTCAGCATATCATCCTCAAACGGATGGACAAACCGAGAGGACCAATCAGATTTTGGAGGACATGTTAAGAGCTTGTGCTTTAAAGCATGGGAAAAGTTGGGACAAAAGCTTGCCATACGCGGAATTTTCATACAACAATAGTTACCAAGCAAGCTTGAAAATGTCACCATATGAAGCGCTTTATGAGAGGAAGTGTAGGACACCTTTATTCTGGAATGAGGCAGGAGAAACTCAAGTATTTGGTCCGGATGTGTTGCAAGAAACTGAAAAGCAAGTCCAGATAATTCGTGAAAACTTGAGGGCTGCCCAATCAAGACAAAAAGGCTATGCGGATAATAGGAGAAGGGAATTAGCCTTTGAAGTGGGAGATTTTGTTTACCTCAAGGTGTCACCAATGAGGGATCATAAAAGGTTTAACATAAGGGGCAAGCTCGCACCTCGTTATATTGGACCATTCAAGATATTGGACAAAAGAGGAGAAGTAGCGTATAAGTTGGAGATGTCAGCTCATCTTTCAGATGTACATGATGTCTTTCATGTTTCCCAGCTCAAGAAGTGTTTGAGAGTACCGGAAGAACAAGTGCCAATGGAAGAATTGGAACTAGAGGAAGATTTGACGTATGCCGAGCAACCGGTCAAAATCATGGAAACTAAGGAGAGGGTCACAAGGAACAAGGTCATTAGACGGTGTAAAGTTCAATGGAAGCACCACACCGAAAAAGAAGCGGCATGGGAATTGGAGTATGATCTCAAGAAGGAATTTCCCAATCTCTTCTCTGTCGCGTCGAATCTCGAGGGCGAGATTCATTTTAAGGGGGGTAGGTTTGTAACACCCTAATTTTCATGCATCATGCCCTACATGCACTCATATACATGATTAACATTAACCCACAACAAGAGGAACGAGTTTAAAATTGATTCGGAGCATTTAAAATTGATTTGGAGCAAAACCGCACTTAAAACGCAGGAAAGTGCGGACTAGTCCGATTTTACTAAGGACTAGTCCGATTTCTCTCTGACTAAAAACGGACTTGTCCGTTTTTGCTGTGGACTAGTCCGATTTTGGCTCTGGAAAAATTCGGACTTGTCCGATTTTGTGTGGACTAGTCCGATATTCCATGAATCCTTGAAAATTTGCTAAGTCCCTGGACTTTTCCGGACTAGTCCGGTGTTCCAGCGGACTTGTCCGTTTTTCCTCTCTGTTCAAATTCGGACTTGTCCGATTTTTGGCCAGACTTGTCCGATTTTATCTCTGGACGACTTCGGACTAGTCCGGTCCTTTCTGGACTTGTCCGATATTTCGCGACTCCGAGTTGATCTTTTGTTTTACGGCTTGTTTCTTGGGTTTCACATTAAGTGGGCCTAGGTACGTCGTGCCTAACTCTTTTGGAGCTCATGTGGGACTCTAAACTGGCCTCTACTCATCCCAAAACTCGAAATCCATCTAACCCTAGCCTCCACCTCTATATAAACAGCCCAACCCCTTGTTTTGACATCTATTTGCCACTTTTCCACCCACCCAAACCCTAGTTCGTGGGGAGCCACCATCAAGGAGGGAGGAGAAGATCCCAAGCAAGAGGAAGAAGAGGAGGAAACGAAGGAGGATCAAGATCTCCACCAAGTTTCGTCCTTCACCACCAATTCATCTCCAAGTTCATCACCAACCCTAGATCATCAAGATCCAAGTGTTACCTCCAAGTTTCTTGGTTCATTGGAGTTCTAAACACCTGGTATACCTTCTATTCTCTTTTCCTTACGAGAATTCAACCCCTAATCTCCGAATTTACGACGATCTAGAAAACCCTAATCTGCTGATATCGCGGAGTGCGGACTTGTCCGGTCCCTAGCGGACTAGTCCGATCTTCCTGGTTAAATTGTGTTGAATTGACTCTAAAATTTGATCTAATCAACTCTGAACCTGTATAAACTTGTTAAAAGCTATTAGAACTAGTTAGTTATCATTAAAAGCAATCAAGTAACAAGTTCTACCTTGCATTTGCATCAATCATGCATGTCATGTCATATTGAGTAATATTTGTGCACTATTTGATTGTGTTTCTTGTCTTGTATGTTTATTGTGTCGATTAGACGGATTTGCGCTAGAAAGTGCCGCGGAGGATCTACAGCACCAGGAGTTTGAAGGCTTTGACCCTAATCAACAGCAAGAGCAAGGCAAGTGTCCTTGAAGCATATTGATCCTGTTTTTTTTAATAAATGTTTTGTTTGTAAAACTGCATGCTGTGTCAATTTGATGGGAATCCTATGGTAGAAAGTTTACTAGACTTGCTAAACCACCCTTGTCACCTGGAATTTATGGTAGAGCGTCGGGATGGACTTTTTACCTTTTGCTTCGCTTAATCAACTGGGATGGGAATAACTATACCACTCAATTTAATCATGCATGGATGAGATTATGGTTAACATGAACTGGTTAAATATGGTATGGCAATGGGTGATCTAAGCAACCCTGGTATGTGGATTTGTTGGATGCTATGGTGGTTTGCTTGCTTTAGATCTAAGGACCGGTTCATGCGAGAATAAGCCAGGACTACAATGCCACCACGAGGCCAAGTATGGGTGCGGCGTAGCTGATTAATTAGGGCTTTGCTAGTGCTGTTTGGACCATTATGGATGCTCGGGGAAGGGGTAGTCGGATTGGGTTTGTTGATGATTGGTGGGACTACCCTGGGATCCGAATGGCTCAAGAGGGGGCCCTTGCTTGAAGATGTGCTCTGCGGGAGACATCGCCACCGGTGAAACCTCAGTGGGGTCTAAATAGGCTAGTAATCCCTTTGTAAAGGCTATTTTGTGATCTCTTGGCCACACACCAACGGAAGTGTGTAATGTGACCGACGGGTCATGGGCATAAGGGAGGTTCTTAGTCGCCGAAAGGTGATGAAATCACGAACACGTGGGTAAAGAGGTACAAACTCTGCAGAGTTAAATAAAACTATCATGATAGCCGTGCTCCCGGTTATGAGCACCTGGACAACTTCCATGATTAGAGGGTATTTGGTATTGGTAATGGTCATTGTAATGGTTATTGTAATGGTTATGGTGATGGTTATGGTTGGTTATGGATTTATTTCTGGTATTGAATATGGTTATTGGCAATGGTGAAATCTGGACTTATGGATGATGGTAGTAAATTCAGTTTGGTATTATGGTATTACTTATGATTATGATGGGTTTGATTCATATAATTATAATATATTGCTTTTCAAATGTTTTAATGTACTTTTCAGCACTTTGCCATTATTATTGTCGTCATTTGAATCAGCCACATGTCATACTTTCCACACTTGTTGAGTACGACATGTACTCACTCTTGCAATCCCCCCCAACAGTTGCAGGTCAGAATTATGAGTTTAA
Organism: Tuctoria greenei; assembly: GCA_036927565.1. NCBI lineage: Eukaryota > Viridiplantae > Streptophyta > Magnoliopsida > Poales > Poaceae > Tuctoria > Tuctoria greenei. The sequence goes on from JAYESD010000001.1 coordinate 304,828,527, forward strand.
TGGCGATAATGCAGAGTTCTAGGCCGTGTCTACCGTCAGCTTTGCCTGTGGTGTTATTGGAGCTGCGCTATCCCTTTTGCTTAGTTTGCTTAGTTGCTTAATCAGTTTATTTCCGCTGCATTAGTTGAACTTGTCATTAATATTCATTAGAGCTTGTATTTGAGGATAATATGGTTTGTGTAATAAAATTTGATAATTAATCTTGTTCTGTGGAAATTTTCTGTATACTCTTTTGTGATTGCACTCGTGTATGTGTGTTGAACATCCTGGGCACACATATGCGTTAGCTTGGTTCATTTTCGGAACCGGGCGTCACACCCTTAGGGTATGGAATCAGGCTAAGTGTGTTTTGTTTCTTGTTTGACCCAAGGTAGCTAGCTACACTTTTAGTTCTGAGACTGTGACAAGTGTTGCCTGAACTTTGCGGACCTTCTGGGGAAGGTCCGACTGTTCTCCCGGAGGAGCTACTCAACTCTGTACAATGACTCTATAACATACATCACGTGTAACTACAGACTCACCTCCATGATATTAAGCGTATAACTTACAGAGGTGCTCAATGTTCCAAGGATTAGGGAGAGGTGTCACATCCTCGGTTGCCAAGCAAACGCATCCGGGACGAGATACTTTGATCACTCGGAAGGGTCCTTCCCAGCTGGGGGAGAGTTTTTTTAACCCTTCTCTAGTTTGTATTCTCCGTAGCACCAGATCGGCTTCCTCGAGCTGTCAGCTGTGAACATGCCTTTGGTGATAGCATCGAAGAGCTTGGCGGTATCGGGCATTCTGAACAGCTGCTCGTCACCTTCCCTCTTCAAGGAGGTCAAGGTCTTCACGCCGGAACTGGTCCTGCGTGTCATCGTCGAAGGCCCGGACCTAGAGCGACCCCAAGATGATTTCCGGAGGAAGGACTGCTTCAGCTCCGTACACCAGGAAGAAGGGTGTCTCTCCAGTTGACCAGTTTGGAGTTGTCCTGTTGGCCCATAGAGTGGGCGGAAGCTCTTCGATCCAGTTGGCTCCATGTTTTTTCAGGCACTCATATGTGCGCGTCTTGAGTCCTTATAGGATTTATGCATTTGCTCTCTCGGCTTGGCCATTGCTTGCCGGGTGAGCTACGAAAGCATAGCTGACTTGAATGCCGAGGTCTTCGCAATATCCTTGGAACGCAGAGCTTGTGAATTGGGTCCCATTATCGGTTGTGATTTTGATTGGGACTCCAAATCTGTATACGTTAAACTGTAAGAAGTTGATGGTTGATTGCTTGTTTATTGTCACAACTGGAGTAGCTTCCGGTCATTTGATGAATTTGTCAATGGCAACATACAGGAACTTGTAACCTCCGACAGCTCTTGGGAAAGGTCCCAAGATGTCCATCCCCCACACAGCGAAAGGCCATGTAGGAGGTATCATATGTAGAGGTTGAGCCAGTGTGTGAATTTGTTTTGCATGAAACAGGCACGCTTCACATTTCTTCACCAGCTCAGTTGCATCCTGGAGCGCTGTAGGCTAGTAAAAGCCATGCTGGAAAGCTTTACCGACCAGCGTGCGGGAAGATGTGTGGTTCCCACACTCGCCTCCATGGATTTCTGCGAGGATATCGCAACCTTCTTCCTTTGTAATGCACTGCATTAGGACGCCGTTAGCACCGCGCCGGTAGAGATCCCCTTCTACCAGCGTGTATCTTTTAGCCAGTCTGACTATACGGTCAGCGGATACATTATCTTCAAGAAGGAAGTTGTCTTTCAAGTAGCTCCGGATCTTCGAGATCCATGCATCGGAGCTAGCTTGAGCATTTGAGTCTTGCGTGCTTGGTTGCTCGGAGCTTCCAGCAGCACCTACGACCCTTCATGGCTGTCATGGTATCAGGGCCATCGGGACTGCCAGCTTTGAGGTGCTGGTCTCGCCCCCTTCGCTCAGTTCGGCAGGCTGAGCTATAGGTATAAACAACCTCCGGATGAAGGTTCTGTCGGGAGCTGGAGCTCCGGTTGACGCTTTTGTCGAGAGTTCGTCAGCTTCCGCGTTACGGAGACGCTGGACATGGTGGAGGTCCAGGACTTCGAAGTCCTTCTGAAGCCTCTGGACTTCAAGGAGATAAGCAGCTAGTTGGGGATGGTTCCAGGAGCATTCACCCTTCACCTGTTTAATGATGAGCTGCGAATCTCCCTTGACCAACAGCTGCTTGACACCATATGATAGTGACCTTTAGTCCATAAATGAGTGCTTCATACTCTGCCATGTTGTTGGTCGCCTTGAAGTCAAGGTGCACCATATATTTAACCTTCTCCCCGATCGGAGCGAGAAGAAGGACTCCAGCTCTGGCCCCCTGCTTCTACATGGAGCCATCGAAGTAGAGAGTCCAGTGAGGCTCGGTGAAGAACGGAGCCTTGAGTTCCGGCTTCTGCTCACTGGGCCCCCCAGGGTTTGATGGAGAGGGGGTCCACTCTGCCAAAAAGTCCGTCAATGCTTGACTTTTGATTGCTTGTCTTGGGACGAATTCAAGGTCAAACTCGGCCAATTCCGTTGCCCACTTTGCAATGTTCCCAGTGGAGTTGGGATTATGCAAAATCGCTCGCAGTGGATATGAAGTCACCACTGAGATCTTGTGAGCTTGGAAATAGTGTCGGAGCTTCCTGGATGCAATAAGAACTGCGTATAGCAGTTTATGTACTTCCAGGTACCGTGTTTTGGCATCATGGAGTACTTCACTGATGAAGTACACTGGTCATTGGACTGTTCGGACTCTCTCGTAGGGGCCCGGAGCTTCCTCCTCATCGACCCGGACCCTTCCGGAGGGGTTCGGACCTTCTTCGGGGACCTACGGGTCCTTGTTAGAGGAACCCGGAGCTTCTTCAGGAGTGACTTGGACCCTCCCAGGGGGGTCCGGCTCTTCTTGCTCAACAAGAGTAACTCCTTGTTGACCCAAGTCTGGGGGCTGTGTAACACCCTCAATTTTCGCATCATGCATTGCATACATGGTCATGCATTAAACACTAGTAGAATAAAAGAAAAATAATAAAACATATGCATATACAAATACGTGTAGCAAAAGAAGAAAAAGAAAACAATAATTATAGGCTAAAACTTGTAATAGGGAATGAGAATAAAAATAATAATAAATATATATATATAATATATATAGCAATATATAAAAGTAGAAAAAAATATTAATAATATATGTTATAAAAATAATAAATAATAAATATAATGATATATATATAAATATATATATATATATATAATAAATTATAATAAAGAGTAAAAAAAAGAGAAAAAAAGGAGCCGCCCGGCGACCAGGCCAGCGGCCCAGCCGGCCGAGCCGGCCCCGCTCCGCACCGCGCCCCGAGGCGCCTGGCACCCTGCCGCGCCGCCTGCCGCTGCAGCGCGCAGCGCGTGCAGCCGGGCCCCGCCGCCTGCGGCCTCGCTTCCGCCCCGGTACGACGCGCCCTGGGCCCCGCCCCGGCCGTCCACGCGCCAGCGCGCGAGCCTCGCGCTCCCGCCTGCGCCGGCCCCGCTCCGCAGCCGGGCCCCGCCCCCCTGACGCGACGCCGCCCGGACCCCGTCGCCCGCCCGACCCCGCTCGGCCGAGGCCCCGCTCGCCCGCGCCGTACGCGTCCAGCCCCGCGGCTGGGTCCCACCCCGCCGAAACGCGCCGAGCGAGCGCGCTCCTGCGCGGTTTCCGCGCCAGTCGGACCCCACCCCGCACTCCCGCGCCGTAACGCCCCGATTTTCCCGGATACGAGTCCCATCCCGCCCCGCTTCCCAACCGACTCGTTCCAATCTTTTTGCTCCCGCCGCCCCTATAAATAGGACCGAGGCCTAGGCTTTTTCCCCACGAACCAGCAGCCGCCAGCAGAGAAGAAAAAGCCGCCGGAACCAAGGTCCAGAAGGGTGCGCCCAGGGAAGAAAAAAAGAGAAAAAGAAGGGGAAGAAGAGGGAGAAAAAGAGGAGGGCACCACCGTTCGCCGGAGATCGTCGTCGACATCGCGCCGCCGTCGTCGTGCCGCCGAAGGACTGCTGCACCATCTATTTCGTCTACGCGTCGCATTTATTCCGCGATCGTCACGCCGTCAGATCTACGGTAGGGTTCGTTCCCGATGCGAATTTTTGCAATCATATTGAATCTAATAGGCGTAAATTAATTTTAGTTGCACCATAAATTTTATTTCAGCAGCATTAATCCACCCTAAAACCCCCGTAAACCCATATGAACACGTATGAACTACTCACATCAAATTAATAAACAACTGTAGTAAATTAATTGTTAAACTGTGCATGCATGCATGTCATTGCATGTTGATTATTTTGTGTGCATTATGTTGAATTGTATATGTTTTCTTGTATGTATGATCACGCGTAGAGGAACGTGCTCAAGAGGTTGCATACGAGGATTTCCAAACCCAAGACTTCGAAGCGCTTGAGCAACCCCATCCGCCGGAGCAAGGCAAGTGTCCTTGAAGCATATTGATCCTGTTTTAGGCAATGTTCTGTTTGCGAACTTGCATGCTTGTGTCAAATTGACGGGAATCCTATGGTAGGAAGTTTACTAGTTTTGTTTGACCACCCTTGTCACCTGGAATTATGGTAGAGAGTCGGGAAGGGTTTTTACCTTTTTGCTTCGCTTAATTAATTGGGATGACAAACAACACTACACATTTAATTATGCATCAATGATATTCTGGTCAATGTGAACTGGTCAATATGATGGGTGATCTAAGCAAGCATGGTTATGTGGATGGGTTGGTTGTTATGGTGGTTTGCTTGCCTTAGATCTAAGGACCGGTTCATGCGAGAATATACCAGGTCAACAGTGCCACCACAAGGCCAAGTATGGGTGCGGCGTAGCTGAATAATTAGGAGCGCTGCTAGTATTGTATGGACCATTGGATGGCGCGGGGAATGGGAGTCGAGGAGGACTGCCCTGGGATCCGCATGGCACACGAGGGGGCCCGTGGGTGGGAGAATAGAGATTCAAGCCTGCCGGTGAAACCTTAGTGGGCCCGTACATACTAGTAGTCCCTTTTGAAAGGCTATTTTGTGATCTCTTGGCCACACACCTACGGAAGTGTGAGATGGCACAATGGAGGTTTCTTAGTCATCGAAAGATGATAAAATCACAAACATGTGGGTAAAGTGGTACAACCTCTGCAGAGTGTTAAAAACTATCATGATAGCCGTGCTCCCGGTTATGAGCGCCTGGATGACCTACATGATTAGAGTTGGAAATTGGGATTTGGGATGGTTATGGATGGTTATGGTTGGTTTATGGATTATGGTCATGGTTATGAAATTGAGTTATGGTAATTGGACATGGATAATGGTAATGTTAGTAATAATTGGATATTGTTTATACTTTATTAATATGATGGGATTTATTTCACATAGACATAGTATAATGCTTTTCAAATGTTTTACCATACTTTTCAGCACTTAGCCATTTATTACATTCGTCGTTTGAATAAGCCACATGTCATACTTTCCACACTTGCTGAGTACGACATGTACTCACTCTTGCAATCCCCCCCAACAGCTACTGGAGACAATTGGGAGTACCCTGAGGATCACGAGGAGTACTAGGTTGCGTACCGCCGTCAATTGCCTGTGGATTGGAGTCGTGCTATTTAGTTTATTTTCCGCTGCAATTATTTAGAGTTATATTATTCGTGAACTATTGGATTATTGTAATAAAGTACTTATTTATTAGTTAAGACGTGGTTAAATTCTGTTTATCATTTGTGAATCATTCGTGTATGTGTGTTGAACATCCTGGGCACACATATGCGTTACGCTTGGTTCATATTCGGAACCGGGTGTCACAAATTGGTATCAGAGCCGCGTTGACCGTAGGACGCAAGCCTAGGTAGAATGGACACTCTAGAACACTTAGGAACCCCCTTCTAATATGCTATTTTCGAAAATTTTTGCTGCTGCTTTGTTTCCCTTATTTTCAGCCGCAAAAAGTACTGATCGCTGCTGCGTTTTTGATAAAAAATTTAGGAAGTGAGCAATATTAAGTGCTGCTGTTTTGCTGTGTAAATTTTCGCGAAAAAGGTGTGTTTTTGCTGCTGTTATGTGTGGGTAAAATTATTATGTTGGTTGCTGTATTTTTTCTCTTTATTGTTCGTTCTTTTGGAACCGCTGCACCGCTCTTTTTCCGCCGCTTTAGCTGCTGAAATTTTCAGATTTGTTTTTCATTATTTTTCTAATGTATTCTTGTTTTCTGTATATGGCCTGCACCAAGACAACCCCCCGTAAGTCGACCGGTGGACTTGTGCCCCCGCGTAGGTTGGCTAGTCGCTCTCCGGCCGTCGACCCCCGTCACCCCGTGGTGATCCGTTCTGACGGCAGAGCCGCAGGACAACTGCGTCACCGTCTCCGTGCCCTACTCCGTGAGGCTGGCTACCGTCACCACAGCCTCTCGCTCTCCTACCACACCATTGGAGTGCAGCGCCTCGGCAGGAAGGAGTGGAGCTGCAAAATCTATATCTACTACGGTGACGAGTTGGTGAAGACCCACAGCAGCCCCGCTTGGAGGAGCTCCCGCCGATCTGCAGAGCAGGATGCTAGCTGGGAAGCAGCCACTTTTTGGAGCCACGCTCGCCGTTTCCGTCTGGAGGACACGGTGCACGCCTTCGTCCCGCAGCGTCCTAGTGGCACTGCGCGCTTCGTCTCCAGGCACGTGGAGGGACCCCTGGACCTCCCGCAGTCTCGTCAGACTGTTGACGACGTGGCCCAGCTGAGTGCCCGACTTCAGAGGGCGCAGCAGGAGATCCAGGATGGGCGTGACCTCGCCCAGTGCCACGAGGCGATAATCAGGAGGTATCGTCGGATCACCGACGAGGACCCGGACGACTACGCGTCCGACACCCCGATGTGGACCCCAGACTCTCCACACCGTCGCAACGGTCAGCGTGAGTCATCCTCTGAGGAGTCCTCTGACGAGGAGCCTTCCAGTGTGGCGTCTACCGCACCACCGCCGCCTGCTGCCTCACCACCCCAGGACCCACAGGACCCCGAGGACCCCGACGACGACGACGACGACGACGAGGACCCGGATGAGTTCCCACACGACGACTAGTCCTCGACCTATGCCACGACTCAAGGATAGGCACACCCCCATTAGTAAATAAGAGCGATGTAGATATACTTGTGTGACCTTGAGTTGTGTTACTTCTTTTAGGATCTTTGTAAATTTCGTTTGGTGCTTGTTTGAGTGCTTCTGTGCTTAGTAGAGAGTTGTGGGATGCTTCGGCAATTGTCCACATCCTCTTAATATAGGTCTATATTAATAAAGGATTATTTGGTGTCACATACCTTGATGCATATAGTTGGGATGTTTCCTTCCAAATTCTAAATCCTTCTGTCCCTACCTTTCTTTCGCCAACAGATGGTGAGAACTCGTAACCAGAGGGATGCCAACGATGAGGAGGAGCGCAATGAAGTACCTCAGAACAACCAGGGACATGCTCATGGAGCTACCAACATTGAACAATTGTTAGCTATGCAGAACCAGCTCATGCAGACCATGATATAGACCATGGGACAGCTGCAAGCTGGCAACAACAATCAGCCCCATCTGCCTCCACCGCCACCCCCGCCACATCACAACCGTTTGGGAGAGTTCATGAGGACCAGACTGCCTACCTTTGCACAAGCCACAGACCCAATGGAAGCTGATGATTGGCTGAAGTCCGTTGAGAAGAAACTTGCTATTGTCCAGTGCACTGATAGGGAGAAGGTTCTCTTTGCATCACATCAGCTAGTTGGAGCAGCCGCTGACTGGTGGGAAGCTCTTTGCAACGCCCATGATAATCAGGAGGCAATCACCTGGGCTGAGTTTAAACAGAGTTTCCGTTCCCACTATGTACCTGAAGGAGTTATGATACTGAGGAGACAAGATTTTGAAAATCTCAGGCAAGGAAGGATGAGTGTGAGTGAGTATCTCAACAAATTCACTCAATTATCAAGATATGCTCCAGAAGACATCAAAACTGATAGTAGGAAGCAGTATTTGTTTATGAGAGGTCTCAACAATGAAATTCAAGTCCAGTTGCTCAATACTGATTATCCAAACTTCCAAAAGCTGGTTGACAAGGCTATTGTGGTTGAGAACAAGATTCGTGAGATGGAGCAGGACAACAAGAGGAAGATGTCACATCATTGACCGCAACAAGGAAGCAATGTTCGCCCCCGCTATGCACCACCTACTGCACCACAATACAACCCCTCTGCTCCTGCATACCGCACTGCTTATCCACCCCGCCCAAATCAGCCACCGCAGCAACGCCCCGCCATGCAAGCGCCTCGCAATCCTGTGCCACCTGCGCCGCGTCCTAACATGGCGGCAAATGCTCAAAACCAGTTGCGCCCAAATTTCCCTAATGCTACGGGTGGTAAGACATGCTATGCGTGTGGAGAACCCGGACACTTTGCAAGTCAATGCCCCAGGAGAAACAATGGTCCTATGAACAATGCACCGAGGCCGAATCACCCGCGACCAAATGGAGGAGCACCACAAGGCAACCGTGGACAGCAGAATTTTGCTCGTGGCAATGTCAATCATATCTCTACTGAGGAAGCCCAGCAAGCTGATGACGTCGTGATTGGTATGTTTCTCGCCAACTCCAACCCCGCGACTGTTTTATTTGATTCAGGAGCATCTCATTCATTCATCTCGTCAAAGTATGTTGCCAATTACAATTTGCCTATATCTCATATGAAGCAAACTATGCTAGTAAGTTCTCCTGGCGGAGAGATGAGGACAAATATAGTATGTCCGAAAGTAAGCATTAAAATAAGGGGGGTAGACTTTCTCGCAAACCTCATAGTATTGGACTCCCAAGGAATAGACATAATACTTGGAATGGACTGGCTGAGCAAGTATAATGGAGTCATTCAATGCGCCGAGAGGATTGTGCAGTTGACAAGTGAACATGGTACACGCATTGAAGTTGAAGCAGCCCAACCTGCAAGAGGGAAAGCGATGCTGAATCACGTGGAAGAAGTGACATTGGAAAGCATTCCGATCGTTCGCGAGTACCCGGACGTGTTTCCAGATGAGTTGCCAGGTATGCCACCTGATCGTGACATAGAATTCGCCATTGAGTTAATACCCGGAACTGCACCTATAGCTAAGAGGCCGTATAGGATGCCTCCTAAGGAATTAGCAGAGCTCAAGAAGCAAATTCAAGAGCAGCTAGAGAAGGGTTTTATACGCCCAAGCTCGTCCCCGTGGGGAGCCCCAGTGCTCTTCGTAGATAAGAAGGATGGAACCCAGAGGATGTGTGTGGACTATAGGGCTCTCAACGAAGTGACAATTAAGAACAGTACTCACTGCCCCGTATTGAGGATTTGTTCAACCAAATGAAGGGTGCCTGTATCTTCTCCAAGATCGACTTGCGGTCATGATACTTCCAAATGAAGATTAGACCATCGGATATACCCAAGACAGCATTTCGGACACGATATGGATCTTATGAGTACACCGTCATGTCATTTGGATTGACAAACGCGCCTGAGTACTTTATGTATCTCATGAATAAGGTCTTCATGGAATATCTGGATAAGTTCGTTGTAGTGTTCATCGATGATATTATGATCTACTCGAAGGATGAGAAGGAACACGAGGAACACTTGAGGCTTACGCTGCAGAAATTGAGGGAGCATCAATTGTATGCCAAATTCAGTAAATGTCAATTTTGGTTACGGGAAGTTTCTTTCCTAGGCCATATTATATCTGGAGGAGGAGTATCAGTTGACCCAGGGAAGGTGAGAGATGTGCTTAAATGGGAACCGCCACAGAATGTCAAGGAAATTCGGAGTTTCCTTGGAATGGCTGGATATTACCGCCGATTCATTAAGGATTTCTCCAAAATAGCCAAGCCTATGACCGAATTACTCATGAAGGGAAAGGCATTCCGATGGACTCAAGCTTGTCAGGATAGCTTTGAGGAGTTAAAGAAAAGGTTGACAACCGCCCCGGTGTTAGTATTACCGGACGTGAGCAAGAGTTTTGATATATATTGTGATGCATAAAGACAAGGATTAGGATGTGTGCTCATGCAAGAAGGCCAAGTGGTAGCTTATGCATCGAGGCAACTAAAGAAACATGAGTTGAATTATCCTACGCACGACCTTGAACTCGCAGCCGTGGTACACGCCTTGAAGATATGGAGACACTATGTTTTTGGTCACCGATGTGAGATTTATACGGATCATAAGAGTCTCAAGTACATATTTACGCAAACGGATCTGAATCTGAGGCAACGCCGATGGTTGGAGCTCATCAAGGATTATGACGTGGGAATCAACTATCACCCAGGGAAGGCCAACGTAGTGGCCGATGCTTTGAGCCGAAAAGGAGTAAGTCATCAACTCACAGTTCGAGAGCTACCATCCGAGTTATGTAAGGAGTTTGAACGGTTGAACCTTGGATTCATAAATGAGATGGGAACGATGGAAGTCAACCCAACATTAGAGCAGGAAATACGGGAAGGACAGACAAAGGACAAGGAAATACAGGAAATCAAGGAAAGGACCCAAGAAGGAAAGGAATTCAGATTTGATGAGGACGAACAGGGTACCTTATGGCTTGGAAAGAGGATTGTGGTACCTAATGTTAGGCATATTCGGGAAACAATATTGAAGGAGGCACATGACTCGCCTTACTCAATTCATCCTGGCTGTACGAAGATGTACAAGGACTTAAAGACATGCTACTGGTGGGCCAGCATGAAAAAGGACATAGCTGAATATGTTGCACTTTGTGATGTGTGCCAACGAGTTAAAGCTGAACATCAAAGGCCAGCCGGATTGTTACAACCATTGAAGATCCCGGAGTGGAAGTGGGAAGAGATTGGTATGGACTTTATAGTTGGATTACCGCGAACTCAGTCTGGCTATGATTCAATATGGGTTATTGTGGATCGATTGACAAAGTCAGCTCATTTCATTCCTGTCAAGACCACATATACCACCACGAAGCTAGCAGAATTGTATATGGAGCACATTGTGTGTCGACACGGAGTACCGAAGAAGATAGTCTCGGATAGAGGTTCTCAATTTACCTCCAGATTTTGGCAGAAATTGCATGAAGCAATGGGAACAAGGCTGAACTTCAGTTCAGCGTATCACCCTCAAACGGATGGACAAACCGAGAGGACCAACCAAATTTTGGAAGACATGTTGAGAGCATGTGCTTTAAAGCATAGGAAGAGTTGGGATAAAAGTTTGCCGTATGCTGAATTCTCGTACAACAATAGTTACCAAGCAAGTTTGAAAAAGTCACCCTATGAAGCATTATACGGAAGGAAATGTAGGACTCCCTTGCTTTGGAATGAAACCGGAGAGAATCAAGTGTTTGGTCCCGACGTGTTACAAGAAGCTGAAAGGCAAGTCCAAATAATACGGGAAAACTTAAAGGCTGCCCAGTCTCGACGGAAAGGTTATGCTGATAAGAGGCGAAGGAGTTTGACCTTTGAAGTTGGAGATTTTGTATACCTCAAAGTGTCACCTATCAGAGGTCAACGACGGTTTAACGTCAAAGGAAAACTGGCACCACGTTACATCGAACCATTCAAGATTCTGGACAAGCGAGGAGAGGTAGCTTATCAACTTGAGCTGCCGACGTATCTCTCCGATGTACACGACGTGTTTCACGTCTCTCAACTCAAGAAGTGTCTCAGAGTACCGGAAGAACAAGTGCCGATGGACGAGTTAGAACTTCAAGAGGATTTGTCTTATGTCGAGCAACCTATCAAATTTTGGACATAAAGGAAAGAGTCACGAGAAATAAGAGGATACGTTGGTGCAAAGTGCAATGGAAACACCATACGGAAGCCGAAGCTACATGGGAACGTGAAGAAGACCTGAAGGCAGAATTCCCTCATCTTTTCTCCACGCTATCGAATCTCGAGGGCGAGATTCACTTTAAGGGGGGTAGGTTTGTAACACCCTCAATTTTCGCATCATGCATTGCATACATGGTCATGCATTAAACACTAGTAGAATAAAAGAAAAATAATAAAACATATGCATATACAAATACGTGTAGCAAAAGAAGAAAAAGAAAACAATAATTATAGGCTAAAACTTGTAATAGGGAATGAGAATAAAAATAATAATAAATATATATATATAATATATATAGCAATATATAAAAGTAGAAAAAAATATTAATAATATATGTTATAAAAATAATAAATAATAAATATAATGATATATATATATAAATATATATATATAATAAATTATAATAAAGAGTAAAAAAAAAGAGAGAAAAAAAAAGGAGCCGCCCGGCGGCCAGGCCAGCGGCCGAGCCGGCCCCGCTCCGCACCGCGCCCCGAGGCGCCTGGCACCCTGCCGCGCCGCCTGCCGCTGCAGCGCGCAGCGCGTGCAGCCGGGCCCCGCCGCCTGCGGCCTCGCTTCCGCCCCGGTACGACGCGCCCTGGGCCCCGCCCCGGCCGTCCACGCGCCAGCGCGCGAGCCGCGCGCTCCCGCCTGCGCCGGCCCCGCTCCGCAGCCGGGCCCCGCCCCCCTGACGCGACGCCGCCCGGACCCCGTCGCCCGCCCGACCCCGCTCGGCCGAGGCCCCGCTCGCCCGCGCCGTACGCGTCCAGCCCCGCGGCCGGGTCCCACCCCGCCGAAACGCGCCGAGCGAGCGCGCTCCCGCGCGGTTTCCGCGCCAGCCGGACCCCACCCCGCACTCCCGCGTCGTAACGCCCCGATTTTCCCGGATACGAGTCCCATCCCGCCCCGCTTCCCAACCGACTCGTTCCAATCTTTTTGCTCCCGCCGCCCCTATAAATAGGACCGAGGCCTAGGCTTTTTCCCCACGAACCAGCAGCCGCCAGCAGAGAAGAAAAAGCCGCCGGAACCAAGGTCCAGAAGGCTGCGCCCAGGGAAGAAAAAAAGAGAAAAAGAAGGGGAAGAAGAGGGAGAAAAAGAGGAGGGCACCACCGTTCGCCGGAGATCGTCGCCGACATCGCGCCGCCGTCGTCGTGCCGCCGAAGGACTGCTGCACCATCTATTTCGTCTACGCGTCGCATTTATTCCGCGATCGTCACGCCGTCAGATCTACGGTAGGGTTCGTTCCCGATGCGAATTTTTGCGATCATATTGAATCTAATAGGCGTAAATTAATTTTAGTTGCACCATAAATTTTATTTCAGCAGCATTAATCCACCCTAAAACCCCCGTAAACCCATATGAACACGTATGAACTACTCACATCAAATTAATAAACAACTGTAGTAAATTAATTGTTAAACTATGCATGCATGCATGTCATTGCATGTTGATTATTTTGTGTGCATTATGTTGAATTGTATATGTTTTCTTGTATGTATGATCACGCGTAGAGGAACGTGCTCAAGAGGTTGCATACGAGGATTTCCAAACCCAAGACTTCGAAGCGCTTGAGCAACCCCATCCGCCGGAGCAAGGCAAGTGTCCTTGAAGCATATTGATCCCGTTTTATTAAATGTTCTGTTTGCGAACTTGCATGCTTGTGTCAAATTGACGGGAATCCTATGGTAGGAAGTTTACTAGTTTTGTTTGACCACCCTTGTCACCTAGAATTATGGTAGAGAGTCGGGAAGGGTTTTTACCTTTTTGCTTCGCTTAATTAATTGGGATGACAAACAACACTACACATTTAATTATGCATCAATGATATTCTGGTCAATGTGAACTGGTCAATATGATGGGTGATCTAAGCAAGCATGGTTATGTGGATGGGTTGGTTGTTATGGTGGTTTGCTTGCCTTAGATCTAAGGACCGGTTCATGCGAGAATATGCCAGGTCAACAGTGCCACCACAAGGCCAAGTATGGGTGCGGCGTAGCTGAATAATTAGGAGCGCTGCTAGTATTGTATGGACCATTGGATGGCGCGGGGAATGGGAGTCGAGGAGGACTGCCCTGGGATCCGCATGGCACACGAGGGGGCCCGTGGGTGGGAGAATATAGATTCAAGCCTGCCGGTGAAACCTTAGTGGGCCCGTACATACTAGTAGTCCCTTTTGAAAGGCTATTTTGTGATCTCTTGGCCACACACCTACGGAAGTGTGAGATGGCACAATGGAGGTTTCTTAGTCATCGAAAGATGATAAAATCACAAACATGTGGGTAAAGTGGTACAACCTCTGCAGAGTGTTAAAAACTATCATAATAGCCGTGCTCCCGGTTATGAGCGCCTGGATGACCTACATGATTAGAGTTGGAAATTGGGATTTGGGATGGTTATGGATGGTTATGGTTTGGTAATGGTTATGGTTGGTTTATGGATTATGGTCATGGTTATGAAATTGAGTTATGGTAATTGGACATGGATAATGGTAATGTTAGTAATAATTGGATATTGTTTATACTTTGTTAATATGATGGGATTTATTTCACATAGACATAGTATAATGCTTTTCAAATGTTTTACCGTACTTTTCAGCACTTAGCCATTTATTACATTCGTCGTTTGAATAAGCCACATGTCATACTTTCCACACTTGCTGAGTACGACATGTACTCACTCTTGCAATCCCCCCCAACAGCTACTGGAGACAATTGGGAGTACCCTGAGGATCACGAGGAGTACTAGGTTGCGTACCGCCGTCAATTGCCTGTGGATTGGAGTCGTGCTATTTAGTTTATTTTCCGCTGCAATTATTTAGAGTTATATTATTCGTGAACTATTGGATTATTGTAATAAAGTACTTATTTATTAGTTAAGACGTGGTTAAATTCTGTTTATCATTTGTGAATCATTCGTGTATGTGTGTTGAACATTCTGGGCACACATATGCGTTACGCTTGGTTCATATTCGGAACCGGGTGTCACAGGCTGGGACCTAGACTCGCCTTCAGAAACCTCCTGACTCTCCCGGAGGGGTCTGGATTCCTGAGATTGTAACGGTTCTGGTCTCTCCGCAACCAGGACCATGCTGACGACTTCATCAGTTGCCAAAATGTAAAGCAGTAGAGGCTCACTAGGATTCGGAGGTATCAAGGTTGGTAGAGTGGTGAGGAGCCGATTCAGCTCCTGGAATGCCTTTTCTGCTTCTTCAGACCATTGGAATGGTCCGAACTTCCTCAATAGCTTGAAGAAGGGTAGTGCCCGTTCCGCCAGTCTTGAGATGAACCGGCTGAGGGCGGCTAGACATACAGTCAGCTTCTGGACGTCCTTGATGCGGGCTGGCGGCCGCATATCTTCAATGGCTTTAATATTCGCTAGATTTTCCTCTATGCCTTGGTGGTTTACCATGAAACCAAGAAGCTTTCTGGAGCTAACCCCGAAGACACATTTGTATGGGTTCAACTTCGTGCAAGTGACTCGCAACTTATCGAAGATAGCTTGCAAGGTGTCAAGAAGTGACGCCTTGTCCTTAATCTTGATGATGATGTCATCGACATACACTTCCACTACGTCTCTGATGAGCTCTCCAAAAGTTTTGTACATAGCTCGTACAAATGTTGAAGCTGCGTTCTTGAGACCAAATGGCATGGCAGTATAACAATACAATCCATCTACTGTGATGAAGGAGGTATGTTCCTCATCTTCCCTAGACATTCTGATTTGATGGTACCCAGAATATGCGTCTAGGAAACACAGTAATTCACACCCGGAGGTGGAATCCACTATCTCATCTATTCTAGGTAGTGGGAATGGATCTTTTGGACATGCCATATTCAGTGTAGTGTAGTCGATACACATCCGAAGCTTCCCGCCGGCCTTGGGTACAATGACTGGGTTTGCCAGCCATTTTGGGTGGAAGACTTCTCGGATGAATCCAGCTTCGAGCAACTTCTTCACTTCTTGTCGTATGAAGTTATGTCGCTCTACTGATTGCTTCTGAGGCTTCTGATGTACAGGTCGAGCGTCAGGGTAGATCTTCAGATTATGCTCGATCACTTCCCTAGAGATCCCAGGCATTTGTGACGGTTGCCAGGCAAACATGTCGACATTAGCCCAGAGGAAAGTGGTGAGCGTGAGTTCCTATTTGTCATTCAGACCTCCCGATATACGGGTGGTCTGAGCGGCGTCGGAACCAATTTGGACGACTTTGACGGGAATGTCGGTGTTGCCGCTTGGTTGAACGCGAGGTGCGGAGGTTGAGCCTCGATGACGAATGCACGGAGGTTTCGGAGCTTGCTCCTTTCCAGATTCTTCTTCCTGCGTTGTGGCAAGTGCATGAAGTTCTTCTAGAGCTATCACTCCGGCGGTGCGATCTCCATGGATCTGGAGAACACCAGTTGGTGTCGGCATCTTCAATACCAAGTAGCCATAATGAGCAGCAACCATGAACTTGTATAAGGCTAGCCTGCCCAGAATGGCGTTGAAGGGTAAGTTGATCTGACCAACATCAAAGACCAACTTCTCACTGCGATAATTCTCCCGAGTCCCAAAAATTACGGGGAGAGTAATGGCACCAAGTGGGGTTATGGTCCCTCGACCTACTCTGGAGAAAGGTCGAGAGGGGCGAAGGTCCAAAGGTCGGAGCTGAAGCTTGACGAAAGCTTCGAAGCTTATGAGGTTCAACCCCTAACCTCCTTCTACCATCACGTGGTGGAGTTGGATGTTGTTGATGGTCGGAGATACCATCAATGGGAGTTGGCCAGCTCTGATCATATTCTGAGGGCAGTCTGACGCGTCGAAAGTGATGGCAGTATCCATCCACTTCCGGTGCGGCTCCGCCCTGGCGGTGGGAGACACCGAGGCCATGTCCCGCCACATGGTCTTGAGGACGCGGCGGGAGGTGATGTCCCACGAACCACCAAAGATGGTGTTCATGGTTTTCCTACGTTCATTGTCGGAGACGTCAGAGTCGTCATCGACGGAGGTGTAAACAGCCTTTAAGACATTTTTAAGGTCCTGAAAGCCTAACTCCTCTTCAACCGGAGCTTGTTCCCGATGTCGGAAAGGAACTTCTTCCCGATGCTTGTTGTAGCGCTCGGCAAGTTTCTGGATCTTTCGACAGTCTTCCAAGTTGTGGTTGTTTGACTTATGTATAGGACACCACAATTTGGAGTTGTCGCCGTCTTCAGATAACGTCCGATATCATTTCTCAGGGTGTGGCCCCCGGCCACCCGGAGCTGCAGCAGCTGCAGTAGTAGGTGTGCCGGCTGACGGCTTTTTCTTGCCGTTGGACTTTTTCTTCTTTTTGCCACTCCCGGAGGTAGTGGCTTCACCCTTGGAGGATTTTTTTGTTATCCTCTGGAGGTGGTTTGGAGTGCATTTCACGGCCTTCTGCAGCTTTGGCACACTTGTCTGCCAAGCTAAAGAGCTCCGTGACGCTGGTGATCTCCTTGATCGCCATCTTCTCCAGCATCTTCTTCTCTCGTACACCCTGTCTAAATGCCACAATAACAGAGGTGCTGGAGATAGAAGGAATAGTGTTTTGTACCTGGGAGAACCTCTGGATGAAGGAACGCAGGGATTCTCCCCCCTTCAGCGTGACAGCAAAAACGTCCAGTACGGTGCCTGGTCGGGTGTATGAACTCTCGAAATTGGCGGTGAACTATTGGCACAGTTCCGCCCAACAATTGATGGAGTTGGGCGGAAGGCTCATGAACCAGGACCTGGCGGTCCCAGTTAAAGCCACTGGGAAGTAGTTGGCCATTACGGCCTCGTTACCTCTGGTCGCAAGGATTGCAGTGGAGTAAATCTGGAGAAACTCTGCGGGATTCACCGTCCCATCAAATTTCTCCGGCAGGTGAGGCCGGAACTTTTGTGGCCATATGACCATGCATAAGTTCGTGGCCACGGCAGAACAGCCTCCTCCTACTCCCTCAGGAGCAGGACTGTCTCGAGCCTCTCAGCTTTCGCGAGCATGCTCGATATGGACGCGGTCATCCTGTTGACGGTAATGACGATCAAGATCCGCCCGGGGGTCATGAGTTGAAAGTCTGGTTACCGTATGGGTGTGTCGCGCCCCGGAAGGCAGCGACATCACTTGTTGAGACGCAGCACGCCTCCTATTTTGGGAAGCGTGCAGACCAAGTCTGTCCGACACAGTCCGATGCTGCGATGGGGCCCGCCCTGAGGGGGGAGGACCTTGGTTGCTGATGCGATCGGCTGCTGCTGCAACCAAATATTCCACATCAGCCCTCCATTGCTCCATTGCACCCTGAGATGCGTCTGGAGGTGGTGGGCGTTGGAGAAGAATACGCGCTGCATGGAGCACATGTTCAAGATTGTTGTTATTCACCGATGCGGTGACCGACGCAAAAGCTCCGTCCTGCAGTCCAGCTTGATTTGCTGGTGCAGACAGTGGCGGCGGAGGCATGAATCTTCTAGAGCCGCGGCATCTGCTAGTTGTTGCATGTTGGAGGGATTGCCTCCAGTAGGTTGCGCAGCAGAGTTGCCGTTGGACGATCCAGCTGCAGAGTTCTTCATCTTCGAATCTCAGGCACCCCCCTACCTAGCGCGCCAACTGTCGGAGTATTTTTTCCGGCAATTCTCCCGATACTACCGTTTGTAGCTCATGGAGTTTGTAGTTCGGTATTGGGTGCGCAGAGATTCCAAAGAGTATGGCAAATGGACACAAGGATTTATGTGGTTTGGGCCGCCTGAGCGTAATACCCTACTCCACAGGATGTGTAGTTGTTGTATTGAGCGTCTAAGAGTCTAGAGCTTCTAGAGAGTCTCCAGTCCAGAGATCGTGCCAGAGAGTCCCTTTGTGTATCATCGACCAGTCCTTTTATAGTACAAGGATTGTTCTTTATACCGTTAGCCTGGCCCGACATGTGGCTCTGGCAGTTACTGATGTTTAATACATAATTAATGAGATTAATTACCCTTAATAGTGTGGTATCGGGACTTGACAGTGTCGTTACTGATATTAAGGGCCTTCTGATCGTGTGTCATTAATATAGTATTAATAACACTTAATCAGGTCTTGAAGTCTTTGATTGCCCTTTGAAGGTCTGAGCCGTTGGGGGTTCACCAGCTTGATTGTTGAGGTTGAAGGTCCGGCGGTTTGGACACGTGACAGCTTCGGAGCTATTCGTCTGGGACGGGTAGGTCCGGTGTAGATGTACACGTGTCGATACCGGAGCTTCCCTCTATCGGGGGTTAGGTCCGGGGGTGCCGAACACGTGTTTAGCCCGGAGCTATCCCATGTGTGGGATGTAGGTCCGGTTGCAGTGTTCACGTGGCAGCACCGGGACTAACCATAGATGGGAGGCAGATTCGGTCCTGTCAGTACCCTATGTACCGAATACCCCTTGGGATTGCAAAGATCACAAGGAAACTCCATCTACCAGATTTGAAGACCTCCGAAGGCCCCACATGTCAGGCGTAATCAGACCTGCTTCCCCGACATGGTTAGTCCCAGGGCCGCCACGTGTATCATCAGACCGGAGCTATCGCCAACACATGGGAAAGCTCTGGACGGAATACCAGTATGGCACCCCCGGACCTAACCCCAGACAGAGGGAAGCTCCGGTACTGACACGTGTCCAACAGCACTGGACCTACCCGTCCATGACGATAAGCTCCAGAGCTGCCACGTGGCTGAACCGCTGGACCTTCAACCACAACAATCAGGCTGGTGGACCCCCAACGGCTTCGGACCTTCAAGGAGCAATCAAAGACTTCAAGACCCGATTAAGTGTCATTAATGTCATATAAATGACACACGATCGGATGACCCTTAATACCGGTAATGGCACTGTTAAGGCCCATTACCAGGCTATTAAGGGTATTTAACCTCATTAATTGTGTATCAAGTATGTGTAACTGCCGGGGCCACATGTCAGATTAGGCTAACGGTGTAATGCCCAGTCCTTGTACTATAAAAGGACTGGTCGATGATACACAAGGGATCTATCTCCGGACCTCTTCTAGACTCCCTGACCTAGACGAGCTTCTTCTTCTGGAGCTTCTTCTAGACTCACACGCTCAATACAACACTAAAACACCCCGTGGAGGAGGGTATTACGCTCAGGCGGCCCGAACCACATAAATCTCTGTGTCCACTTGTCTTTAACCTTCTTAAATCTCTGCGCACCCATTACCGAACTACAACTCCTCGATCTACCAACGGTAGTGTCGGGAGATCTGCCGGATCCAAACACCGACAGTTGGCGCGCCAGGTAGGGGGGCGCCCGAGATTTCAAGGATGGTGAACTCAGCTGCTGGATCATCCAACGGCAATCCTGCTGTTCAACTTGTTGGGGGCAATCCCTCCAACATGCAGCAACCAGCAGGTGCCACGGCTCTAGCAGGAGTGATGCCTCCACCGCCACCGCCTGCACCAACAAATCAAGCTGGGCAGCGTGACGGTGCATCAGTGTCGGTCACCGCATCGGCGAATAACAACAACCCTGAACACGCGCTCCATGCAGCGCATGCTCTCCTTTAATGTCCACCACCTCCAGGTGCATCCCAGGATGCAATGGAGCAGTGGAGGGCTGACGTGGAACACCTGGTTGCAGCAGTAGCCGACCGCATCAGCAACCAAGGTCCTCCCCCTTTGGGGCGGGCCCCATCGGAGCGTCGGACTGTGTCGGGCAGCCTTGGTTCGCACGCTTCCCAAAACATGAGGTGTGCTGCATCTCAGCAAGTTACGTCGCTACCTTCCGGGGCGCGACACACTCATACGGTAACCAGGCTTTCAACTCATGACCTCCGGGTGGAGCTTGATCGCCGTTACCGTCAACGGGACAGCCGTGTCCATATCGAGCGTGCTCGCAAAAGGCGAGAGGCTCGAGACAGTCTTGCTCCTGAGGGAGTAGGAGGAGGCTGTTCTGCCCTGGCCATGCACCTACGCATGGTCAGATGGCCACAAAAGTTCCGGTCTCACCTACTGGAGAAATTTGACGGGACTGTTAATCCTGCTGAGTTTCTCCAGATTTATTCCACCGCAATACTTGCGGCCGGAGGTAACGAGGTCGTAATGGCCAACTACTTCCCAGTAGCCTTGACTGGGACCGCCAGGTCCTGGTTCATAAGCCTTTCTCACAACTCCATCAATAGTTGGGAGGAATTCTGCCAATAGTTCACCGCCAATTTCGGGAGTTCATACACCTGACCAGGCACAAAACTAGACCTTTTTGCTGTCATGCAGAAAGGGGGAGAATCTCTGCGCTCATTCATCTAGAGGTTCTCCTAGGTACGAAACACTATTCCTTCTATCTCCAACGCCCCTGTTATTGTGGCATTTAGATAGGGTGTACGAGATAAGAAGATGATGGAGAAGCTGGCGATCAAGGAGATCACCAGCATCACAGAGCTCTTCAGCTTGCCAGACAAGTGTGCCAAAGCTGCGGAGGGCCGTGAAATGTACTCCAAACCACCTCCGGAGGATGGTAAAAAATCCTCCAAAGGCGAATCCACTACCTCCGGGAGTGGAAAAAAGAAGAAAAAGTCCAACAGCAAGAAGAAGCCGTCGGCCGGCACATCTACTGCTGCAGCTCCGGGTGGCCGGGGGCCACGCCCCGAGAAACGACCTCGGCCTTCCTCTGAAGACGGTGGCAACTCCAAAGTGTGGTGTCCTATTCACAAGTCGAATATCCACAACTTGGAAGACTGCCGGGAGGTCCAAAACCTTGTCGAGCGCTACAACAAGCGTCGGGAAGAAGTTCCTTTCCGTCAGAGGGAAGGAAAACAGAAAGTCGATGAAGCTCCGCCTGAATAGGAGTTAGGCTTTTAGGACCCTAAAAAGGTCTTGAAGGCTGTTTACACCTCCGTCAACGACGACTCCGACGTCTCCGACAATGAGCGTCGGAAGACCATGAACACCATCTTTGGTGGGTCGTGGGACATCACCTCCGGCCGTGTCCTCAAGACCATGCAGCGGGACCTAGCCTCAGTAGCTCCTACAGCCAGGGCAGAGCCTCATCGAAAGTGGATGGACACCACCATCACTTTCGATGCTTCAGACTGCCAGCAGAACATGATCGGAGCTGGTTAACTACCTTTGATGGTATCTCCGACCATCAATAACATTCAACTCCACCATGTAATGGTAGACGGAGGTTCGGGGCTGAACCTCATAAGCTTCAAAGCTTTCGTCAAGCTTCAGCTCTGACCTTTGGACCTTCGCCCCTCCCGACCTTTCTCCAGAGTAGGTCCGGGGGCCATAACCCCACTCGGTGCCATTACTCTCCCTGTGACCTTCGGGACTCGGGAGAATTATCGCACTGAGAAGTTGGTATTTGAAGTTGCTCAGATCAACTTACCTTTCAACGCCATTCTGGGTAGGCCCGCCTTGTACAAGTTCATGGCTGCTGCTCATTATGGCTACCTGGTGTTGAAGATGCCAACACCAGCTGGTGTTCTCCAGATCCGCGGAGACCGCACTGCCGGAGTGACTGCTCTGGAAGAACTTCATGCGCCGTCTATAGCGCAGGAGGAAGAGTCCAGGCAGGAACAAGCTCCGAAACCCCCGAGCATTCATCAATGAGGCTCAACCTCCGCACCTCGCGTGCAACCAAGCGGAGACACCGACATCCCCGTAAAAGTCGTCCAAATCGGTTCCGATGCTGCTCAGACCACCCGTATATTGGGAGGTCTGAATGACAAATAGGAACTCGCGCTCATCACTTTCCTCCGGGCTAACGTTGACGTGTTTGCCTGGCAACCATCGCAAATGCCTGGGATCCCTAGGGAAGTGATCGAGCATAAAATGAAGATCTATCCTGACGCTCGACCTGTACATCAGAAGCCTCAGAAGCAATCAGTAGAGCGACAGAACTTCATACGACAAGAAGTGAAGAAGTTGCTCGAAGCTAGATTCATTCGAGAAGTCTTCCATCCAAAATGGCTGGCAAACCTAGTCATTTTACCCAAGGCCGGTGGGAAGCTTCGGATGTGTATCGACTACACAACACTGAATAAGGCATGCCCAAAAGATCCATTCCCACTACCTAGAATAGATCAGATAGTGGATTTCACCTCCGGGTGTTAATTACTGTGTTTCCTAGACGCATATTCTGGGTACCATCAAATCAGAATGTCTAGGGAAGATGAAGAACATACTTCTTTTATCACAGTAGATGGATTTTATTGTTATACTACCATGCCATTTGGTCTCAAGAATGCAGCCTCAACATTTGTACGAGCTATGTACAAAACCATTGGAGAGCTCATCAGAGACGTAGTGGAAGAGTATGTTGATGACATCGTCGTCAAGATCAAAGACAAGGAGTCACTCCTTGACACTTTGCAAGCCGTCTTCGACAAGTTGCGAGTCACTCGCATGAAGCTGATGAACCCAAACAAGTGTGTCTACGGGGTTAGCTTCGGAAAGCTTCTTGGTTTCCTTGTAAACCACCGAGGCATAGAGGCAAATTCGGCGAGGATTAAATCCATTGAGGATATGCGGCCACCAGCCCGCATCAAGGACGTCCAGAAACTGACTGGATGTCTAGTCGCCCTCAGCCGGTTCATCTCAAGACTGGCGGAACGGGTGTTACCCTTCTTTAAGCTATTGAGGAAGTATGGACCATTCCAATGGTCTGAAGAAGCAGAAAAGGCGTTCCAGGAGCTAAAAGCAGCTCCTCACCACTCTACCAACCTTGGTAGCTCTGAACCCTGGTGAGCCCTTACTGCTTTACATTTCGGCAACCGACGAGGTTGTCAGCATGGTCCTGGTTGCGGAGAGACCAGAACCATCCCAAGCTCAGAAATTTAGACCCCTCCGGGAGGGTCCGGAGGTTCCTGAAGGTGAGTTTGGGTCCCAGCCCCAGACTTGGATCTACAAGGAGTTACTCCAGAAGATCCAGACTCCTCCAGGAGGGTCCAGGTTGCTCCAGTAGAAACTTCAGTTCCTCTAGCAAAGACCTGAAGGTCCCTGAAGCAGGCCTGGACCCCTCCAGGAGGGCCCAGGTCGATGTGGAGGAAGCTCCGGGACCCTCCGGGAGGGTCCGGACAGCCCAGCGCCCAGTGTACTTCATCAGCGAAGTACTACATGATACCAAGACTCGATACCTAGAGGTGCACAAGCTACTCTACGCGGTTCTCATCGCCTCCAGGAAGCTTCGTCATTACTTCCAAGCTCACAAGATCTCAGTGGTGACTTCTTATCCACTGCGTGCAGTCTTGCATAATCCCAACTCTACTGGGAACATTGCAAAGTGGGCAGCGGAATTTGCCGAATTCGATCTTGAATTCGTCCCAAGACAAGCGATCAAGAGTCAAGCATTGGCAGACTTCGTGGCGGAATGGACCCCCTCTCCATCAAACCCTGGGGGCCCTAGTGAGCAGAAGCCGAAACTCAAGGCTCTGGTCTTCGCCGAACCTCACTGGACCCTCTACTTCGATGGCTCCATGCAAAAGCAAGGGGTCGGAGCTAGAGTCTTTATCCTCACTCCAACCGAGGAGAAGGTAAAATACATGGTCCACCTTGACTTCAAGGCGACCAACAACATGGCGGAGTATGAAGCACTCATTTACGGACTAAAGGTGGCACTATCATATGGTGTCAAGCAGCTGTTGGTCAAGGGATATTCGCAGCTCATCATTAAACAGGTGAAGGGTGAATGCTCCTGTAACAATCCTCAACTAGCTGCTTATCTCCTTGAATTCCAGAGGCTTCAGAAGGACTTCGAAGTCCTGAACCTCCACCATGTCCAGCGTGTCCATAACGCTGAAGCTGACGAACTCTCGACGAAAGTGTCAACTGGAGCTCCGGCTCCTAACGGAGCCTTCATCCGGAGGTTGTCAAAACCCACAGCTCAGCTTGCCGAACTGAGCGAAGGGGGTGAGACCAGCATCCCGAAGTTGGCGGTCCTGATGGCCCTGTTACCATGGCAACCATCAAGGGTCGTAGGTGCTGCCGGAAGCTCCGAGCAACCCAGCACGCAAGACTCAAATGCTCAAGATAGCTCCGATGCATGGATCTCGGGGATCCAGAGCTACTTGAAAGACAATATCCTTCCTGACGATGATGTATCTGCTGACCGGATAGTCAGATTGGCTAAAAGATACATGCTGATAGAAGGGGATCTCTACTGGCGCGGTGCCAACGGCGTCCTAATGCAGTGCATCACAAGGGAAGAAGGTTGCGAACTCCTCGCAGAAATCCATGGAGGCGAGTGTGGGAACCACGCATCTTCCCGCATGTTGGTCGGTAAAGCCTTCCGGCATGGCTTCTACTGGCCTACAGCACTCCAGGATGCAACTGAGCTGGTGAAGAAATGCGAAGCTTGCTAGTTCCATGCAAAGCAAATTCACACACCGGCTCAGCCTCTATAAATGATACCTCCTACATGGCCTTTCGCTGTGTGGGGGATGGACATCTTGGGACATTTCCCAAGAGCCGTCGGAGGTTACAAGTTCCTGTATGTTGCCATTGACAAGTTCACCAAATGGCCAGAAGCAACTTCAGTTGTGACAATAAACAAACAATCAGATATCAACTTCTTGCAGTCCATCATATGCAGATTTGGAGTCCCGAACAAAATCATAACAGATAATGGGACCCAATTCACAAGATTTGATTTCCAAGGATACTGCGAAGACCTCGACATCCAAGTCAGCTACGCCTCCGTAGCTCACCCGGCAAGCAATGGCCAAGCCCAGAGAGTAAATGCAGAAATCCTCAAAGGACTCAAGACGCGCACGTATGAGCGCCTGAAAAAAACATGGAGCCAACTGGATCAAAGAGCTCCCACCCACTCTATGGGCCAACAGGACAACTCCAAACCGGTCAACTGGAGAGACACCCTTCTTCCTGGTGTACGGAGGTGAAGCAGTCTTTCCTCCAAAAAACACCTTGGGGTCGCTCCGAGTCCGACCTCCGACGAAGCCATGCAGGACCAGCTCCGGCGTGAAGACCTTGACCTCCTTGAAGAGGGTAGGTGCTGAGCAGCTGTTCGGAATGTTCGATACCGCCAAGCTCTTCGGCGCTATCACCAAAGGCATGTTCACAGCCGACAGCTCGAGGAAGGCAATCTGGTGCTATGGAGAATACAATCCAGAGAAGGGTTAAACAAACTCTCCCCCAGCTGGAAGGGACCCTTCCGAGTGATCAAAGTATCCCGTCTCGGATGCATTCGCTTGGCAACCGAGGATGGGACACCTCTCCCAAATCCTTGGAACATTGAGCACCTCCGTAAGTTCTACGCTTAATATCACAGAGGTGAGTCTGTAATTACATGAGATGTATGTTATAGAGTCATTGTACAGAGTCGGGTAGCTCCTCCGGGAGGGCAGCCAGACCTACCCCGTTAGGTCTGCAACGTCCATGCAACACTTGTCACAGTCTCAGAACTAAAAGTGTAGCAAGCTACCTTGGGTCAAACGAGAAACGAAACACACTTAGCCTGATTTCGTACCCTAAGAGTGTACTTGTTTCCCCTGTACCCCGGACCTATAATGAAAGACATCATTATGTGAAAACAGACTCCACGTGCATTTACTTTGTACAGGCTCAATATTTTTTATTTTTCTCTTTCTTGTCTATAACAAAGTTGTGCATTTCTTAAGAAACTTTAGCTCGACCAGTTCATGTACAATTCAAGTTGCATTGTCTTCCTTCCTGGTTCAACTATTGTGGATGGTCTACTCGTCTGAATGCCGCCAAGCCAATCTAAGGGCCGGAGTGTGCTATCGACTTAGTCTGGTCATGCACCCTAAGTACGCCACTCTACCTACACCCCGACAGGCCGAAGTAAGGCGAGTCCGGAAACGATCGGACCTGAAGGAAACAAGACGACACTCTTGATTGTATTTAGAATTGTGTTCGACCTAAAACTTTCTCGGGAATAGTAAGCTGCAATGAAGTTACAGATAAGAAATGGATTTTACTGTTTTTCTTGACTTCAGTGTGCAGGAAAAATAAATATTTCATGATGATGGTGAATGAAGCCGGAGCTGCCAAAGCTCCGACATCCTCTAGGCGACTTGTGGTCGATGTTCAAACATTGACATCGAGCATCGCTGGAGCTACTCAGCTCCGGTAAATCTAGGGGGCAAGCCGTCAACGTGAAGATGGTGGAAATACTCTAAAGTGGAGTCTGCCATTGACACATCATGTGTTGACAGAGGTCACTGCCAGAGCTACAAAGCTCCGACACCACAGAGGGCTAACCGTCGATGCTTTACGCGTTGATGGAGACTACTGCCGGAGCTACTAAGCTCTGACGATGGTCAATGCTGGAGCCACTAAGCTTTGACAACCTTAGGGGGCCTACACTATCGAAGACTTCGGACCTACATTCTACAAGTTCGAAGCACGCAAGTCTTCAACAACTGTTACATCCTCTTGGTAGATGTTCACAATCAAATTGTATACATCTACCAGGGGGCCAAGTGAGACAAAGGTGTTGAAGACAAAAAATGAAATTCACAAAAAAATTTGGATTTCATTCATCTGAAGACAAGAGATTACAAAATTGGAGAAGAAGAAGGGAGAATACAAGTGGGAGCTACAAAGAGATGGTCCTAGACCCTGTGGAAGAACTGGGCGACCTTCTGGGCAATTTCCGACACGCTGGATCAAGCGGCTTCACCCTCTCCTTCGATGGGGCCTTCAAGCATCGGGTCTAGAGGGAATTGAGGGTCCCAGCTGGTGTAGCATGTCAGCACGAACTCTGTGATGTTCTTCGCCAAGGACTATCCCTTAGTTTCCAACTGGTCAGCGATGACATCGCCCATCTTGGTGAGCTTGTTGCCTACGGAACTCAGCGCCTCCAACGCCTGGTCCAACTCCGGCTCCGGATCATTCGGACGCACAGGACTAAAGATCATTGGCATCAGCGCGTCGCTGGCTTTGCCCAGGAAGTCCTAAACTTGTTGGGACTCCACAGCCCTTCTGCTTCGCATCTCCTCCACGGATCTTTTGGCCGCCGCAAGCTTCGAGTTCTCCCGAGCAAGACACTCCACCTCTTTGGCATTCTGCTGAATCTTTTCAGCAACCTGCCTTTCGAGTTTACTGAACTCTTCCTCCCGGAGGTGGATCTCGTTCCGGCGGTTGACCAGATCCTTCTCTCGGCCCCACACTTTCTTCTCCCTGGCAGCGACAGCATTCTCTTGCTTGTAGAGATCTTGCCCTCGCTCCCAGGCCTTCTTATCCTCCTCCTCGCAACGCTCCTCCAATTTCTTGGTGCGTTCTTCGAGTCTCTTGTCAGCCAGAGCTGTCTTTTGGACAAGCTCTTTCTCCCTCTTCACGAGGTCGTCCTACAGCTCAAGGAGTTTTTGCTCTTCATCTTCGAGTTTTCTCTCTCGCGCCTCAAGAGCCTCCCAGCGCTTGACGAGACTATCGTGGATGGTGGCAAGCCTCTCCTGGCGATCATCCGCATCGCTATTTGTAGCTTTGGCCTGCTCATAGATGGCCCGGTACTGGTTGTTGAGTGATCGTGTCATGCTTTCCGTCTCATCCAACAGCTTACCCCAGTACTCCAGGCGGACCTTCTCCCTCTGCACCCACTCTTTATTGTCAGCCAACCTCGACTGCGCCAGCTTGGTCTCGAAATGGAGCCGGTTGCGCCACCTCCTAAGATTTTGGCGCTCCTCCTCGAGGGCCTTGCTGTCATGGTAGAAAGCTAGCTGGACCTAGCGAAGACTGGAGCAGGCGTTGTCAATAGACAACAAGAGGGGGATTGGGTTCGGACCTGTCGGGGTCCTCTCCGCTGGCTCCAGCAGATCTTCAGTGACAAAAGTTGGGTCCCACTCTACAAGAGCGGTCTCCTGAGATTCCACGACACTAGGTCCGTCCTCTGGGATAGCCTCGGTCGCCGCCGAGGAAGGTCCTGCAACAGAAGTTCCGACCTCCGGAATTGACTCCGAAGGTCCCGCCGCCAGGTCATCAACACCTGGCCCCTCAGGCGGGGGGGGGGGGGGGGGTCAGCAGCTTCATCTTGGCACCCTGGCTCAGCAGCGGGTGCCTCCGGGATCACCACTTCTGTAACAGGTGTTGAAGGTTCAGTCGGAGTAGGAGCTACTTTCGGCTCCGGTGCAGGCGCCTCATCCGCCATTGGCTCAAGTGCTGGCGCTTCGACCATCATGGGCTCAGGCGCTGGCGCTTCGACCATCATAGGCTCAGGCGTCGACACCTACGCAGCAACTGGCTCGGACACCAGAACCTCTTCAATGACCGCCTCTACAGTCGGAACATCTGCAGCAACTAGCTCTACCGCCGGAGCTTCCTCAACAACCGGCTCAAGTGCCAGAACTTCATCAACACCCGGATCCACCGCTGGGACCCCATCAACCATTGGCTCGACTGCCCAGGCTTCAACAACATCCAGCTCTAGGGCCAGAATCGCAGCTACCTCCGGCTCTGTGGCCGGAGCGTCCAACATCTCAGCATCCAAGCCCGGAGCTTCAACCTCCAGGGCTGGTGCCACTGGTACATCTTCATTCCCGCGGTCCGGCGCTACCACGGGAGCTTCTGGGGATGAGTCAAGGTCCAAGACCATGACAGCCAGCGTCGGGGCTGCTGCAGCCTCAGCCACGTCTTGGGGCGGCACTGGAATTAGAGTCGGAGCTTCAGCGTGCACAGCCTCAACTGCCACTGCAGGGACCGGAGCTTCAGCCCTTTTCTTAGGCACGTTGTGGATGAAAGATGAAGAAACTCAAAATACAGACATAGCAATAAAACAACTGGCTGAGGTAAAAAATCAAAAATTACCTCAGAAGGCTTCCGCACCAATTAGCACAGAACCTCTTTTCCGGATGCTCCAGACTGACCCCAGCCGCCACTGGCGTGGTAGTCCCGGAAGGTCCTCCGGAGCTTGTTGCTGCTACCGACGTTGTCTTGGTCGAGGCCCCCCTCGATTGGGAAGGACCTCCGGACCCAGAGCCCTCAGCTGGCCCTGGTGCTGGAGTCACATGGCCGGAGCTAGCACCTTGGGAAGATGCCGTTGCTGGAGTAGATGCTGCCGTTGAAGACCTCCCCCTCCGGGGAGAAGGAGCCGCCGTGGAAGAAGCAGGCCTGGCGGACCTTCTGTCAGCATGCTTCAGCTTCCTTTTACGGCTCGAGGGCTCGGCCAACTCCTTGCCCTTGCCGACGACTTTGGTTCTTGGCTTTTGGGTGGGAGCGGAGCCATCTTCAGGAGCTCCGGAGATCGCCAACCCGGTGGTCGAACGCCTCTCAACGACACCAAGGTCGTCAAGCACCGGCATCGTTCGCTGGAGCTCCCTATTGAACTTTGCCTCCATGTTCAGAGGGAGGAAAGCTGCCGGCGGAGCCAAGTCATCACCCTCGACGTCGATGTCGTGCTGGAACTTCTTGAGGTGGAACTCCAAAGTTGCACCCTCCATGTTGGACTTCAAATCGGTCTCGATTCGGTCGTCGTCCAGCATACTGTTGAGGGTCCAAGAAAGATTCTCCCTCTTCTTCAGCGAAGCCCACCTGTTGGTCAGGAAGTTGCAAAACACCGCCTCAGGAGTCACCCCTCCTTCCACGCACAGGCGGATCCTGGTCAGAGCAGGGTTGAAGGCGTCCGACAACACCGGAGCTTCACTCCATATTGCGGTGTCGATATTGGGGAGGCCTTTCGGCAACTCTAGCTTCTCGTGCTCCTCCACCCTGATGACAATCCAATCCTTCTTCCAGCCGTCCCACTTCCCAGAAGGGAACGACCGCAAGTACTTGTACGGGCACTTCTTGCGCTTCACAAAATAGTAGAAGCCAAGGTACTCGTCACTCCTGCCCGTAGTATGGACAGTGAAGAAGGAGCAAAAGAGATCAATGCAGGGGGGATGCCCACCCACATCTCGCAGAAGTGAACAAAGATCGACACCAGGAGAATGGAGTGGGGGGCCAAGGTGGTACAGTTGCAGACCATAGAAGTCTAGCATCATCAAGAAGAAAGAGGAGAAAGGTTGGATCATCCCCACCATGACGTACGCGGAGAAGTACACCATGTCTCCGGCGTGTTCCTTCTCAAACGGAAGCTTGCCGGTGCGGACCAAGTGGTTGAAGAAGTCAGGGGACCACCCCATGAGGGCCCGTACCTTCTTCAAATCACCGTCGGTCTTCAGTCGGGTACGGCGGAGACCCAACTCCATCGCGGCACAGCGGGGCAAGAGATGGAAAACAAGCGAAAGTTTGGAGGGTTTGAGCGCAAGTTCGAATGAAAGGCGTAAAGAACCCCCCCAAACGATGTGTGCTTTCCTTCTTAAGTAAGTCCCCGCGACGCTTGGATGGAAACCGCAGAGGAGTCGACGATACCAGTCAAAAACTTCACCCTGTCAATGACAAGGGGGCTTGGGGCGTCCTCGATGATCAAGTCGAATTCTTTACCTCAAGCGAACGGTTGTCATCATGAAAGGCGGGAAACCCGAAGGCGGCGGCCTGATAGGGCGCGCAGAACCGATATGATTTTCGTATCGGGAACCGGCGACCTTCAATTGCGTGAGATCCGCACGCTAAGATCTCACCTGCAGCATCTGCCACGCGACGGTGGTTTAACTGTGAACTATCACCAACGGCACGTCCGAATACCCTTGAAGACACGACTCAAAAACCGAAGAATAGACCCACCTCCGACAGAATGACTTCATCCAAAAGGTCTCTCCCGGAGGTGGGCCCAGGGGGCCACTGTCGGTACCCTATGTACCGGATACCCCTTTGGATTGCAAAGATCACAAAGAAACTCCATCTATCAGATTTGAAGACCTCTGAAGGCCCCACATGTCAGGCGTAACCGGACCTGCTTCCCCGACATGGTTAGTCCCAGGGTCGCCACGTGTATCATAAGACCGGAGCTATCGCCCACACATGGGAAAGCTCCGGACGGAATACCAGTATGGCACCCCCGGACCTAACCCCAGAAAGAGGGAAGCTCCGATACTGACACGTGTCCAACAGCACCGGACCTACCCGTGCACGTCGATAAGCTCTGAAGCTGCCATGTGGTTGAACCGCTGGACCTTCAACCTCAACAATCAGGCTGGTGGACCCCCAACGGCTCCGGACCTTCAAGGAGCAATCAAATACTTCAAGATCCGATTAAGTGTCATTAATGTCATATTAATGACACATGATCGGATGGCCCTTAATACCGATAACGACACTGTTAAGTCCCGTTACCAGGCTATTAAGGGTAATTAAACTCATTAATTGTGTATCAAGTATGTGTAACTACCGGAGCCACATGTCGGGCAAGGCTAACTGTGTAACGACCAGTCCTTGTACTTAAAAGTACTGGTCGACGATACACAAGATATCTCTCTCCAGACCTCTTCTGGACTCCCTGGCCTAGACGAGCTTCTTCTTCTAGAGCTTCTTCTAGACTCACACGCTCAATATAACAATAACACATCCCGTGGAGTAGGGTATTACGCTCAGGCGGCCCGAACCACGTAAATCTCTGTGTCCACTTGTCAATCACCTTATTGAATCTCTGTGCGCCCATTACTGAACTACAACTCCTCGATCTACCAACGGTAGTGTCGGGAGATCTGCCGGATCCAAACACCCACAGGTCCCGTATGACATGTGGGGCCTTCGCAGGTCTTCAACTCAGACATGTGAAGTTCCTTTGGTCTTTTTGTAGTCCCAAGGGGTATACGGTACGCAGGATACCAACGGCGCCTCGACCGGCAGTGGAGGAGGCACCAGCACCGGAGCCAGAAGTGGCTTCAGCTTCCGCCGAATCTTCAACGCCTTCCCCGGAGGTGGTGGTTTTGGAGGTTCCCGTGCCCGAGCCAGGGTGCCAAGGTGAAGTGACCAGTCCTCTGCCAGAAGGAGCAGTTGGTGATGACCTGGCGGCGGGACCTTTGGAGCCGACTCCGGAGGCAGGAACTTCCGTTGCAGGACCTTCCTCGTCGGCGACCGAGGATATCCTAGAGGGCGGCCCTAGTGTCGCGGAAGCTCAGGGGACCGCTCTTGTAGAGTGGCACCCAATTTTTGTTATGGAGAATCCGTTGGAGCCAGCAGAGAGGACCCCGACAGGTCGGGAGCTAATCCTTTTGTCGTTATCCATCAACAATGCCTGCTCCAGCCTTCGTCAGGTTCAGCTGGCCTTTTACCACGACAGGAAGGCCCTCGAGGAGGAGCGCCAAACCCTTAAGAGGTGGCGCAACCGGCTCCAATTCGAGACCAAGCTGGCGCAGACGAAGATGGCTGACGACAAGGAGTGGGTGAAAAGGGAGAAGGCCCAGTTGGAGTACTGGGGTCAGCTGCTGGATGAGAGGGAAAGCATGGTGCGATCCCTCGACAACCTGTCTCGGGCCTTCCACGAACAGGCCATGGCTGCTAATGAAGCAGCGAATGACCGCCAAGAGAAGCTCAGCGCCATCCACGACAGCCTCGTCAAGCGCCGGGAGGCTCTTGAGGAGCGGGAGAAAAAGCTCAAAGATGAAGAGCAAAAACTCCTGGAGCTGCGGGGTGACCTCGTGAAGAGGGAGGAGGAACTTACTAAGAGGCTGACTCTGGGTGACAAGAGCCTCGCGGAGCGCACCAAGAAGTTGGAGGAGCTCTGCGAGAAAGAGGAGAAGAAGGCCTGGCAGCGGGGACAGGATCTCACCAAGATGGAGAATGAGGTTACTGCCAGGGAGAAGAAAGTGCGGGGCCGGGAGAGAGATCTGGTCGACCGCTGGAACAAGATCCACGTATGGGAAGAGGAGCTTGGTAAACTCGAAAGGCAAGTTGTTGAAAAGATTCAGCAGCATGCCAAAGAGGTCGAGTATCTTGCACGGGAGGGTTCGGAGCTTGTGGCGACCAAAAGGTCCCTGGAAGAGGCGCGAGGCTCAAGGGCTGCGGAGTCCCAACAAGTATGGGACTTCTTGGTGTCGAAAGGGTATCCGGTACGCAGGGTACCGACAGTCAGGGTCCATGGTGTCGAATGGTTCTAACCCCTGAAAGGCTAACGCCGAGCTAGAGGTCCAGGGTGTCCAGCCTACTTAGCCTCGTTATATACCCTAAGCATGCACGCATTGCCTCCCAGTGCTAATAGCTGAGTACAGGGGGCCAGACGATCTCGAGGTGTCTAAACCGACATCTCCCCAGACTAGCTCAAAGGCAGCCCGCGGAGGTTCGTTGTATATTCGGAGGCTAGTCCTAGCAAGATCAAGCTCACAGAATGGTGAACGCAAGAGTTTTACGTGGTTCGGGCCGCCTGGACGTAAAACCCGATCGGACGAGCCGGCGACGCATCCTCCCGCGCTCGCCCTCCTCGCCGCCTCGTCCTCATGGATGTCGGTCGTCCTCATCGACGAAGCGCATGTTCGTCCTCCGCCTCGTCCTCTTCGCGTCGGCCCTCGTACCTAGCCATCGTCCTCCCCGCCACCTATTTCTTCTCTGGTGTCCTCGTCCGCGCCTAGCTCACCCCGGCGCCGCGCTCCGTTGAGCGTGCGAAGCAAACCGTCGATCTGAGCTGTCACTTACCGGTGTGCTACAGGGGACCACTCGGTTTGGCGGGGGCCTGTAGCTCTCGCGGTTATAGCGGGCGCGCTATACACACGACTGCGGCTGTGAATAGTGGTTCTGACCGCTAAAATTGTTATAGCGGGCCGTTTAGAGTCGACCACTACGAGCGGTCTTAAATGCAGCTGTCTAAATTTTAAATGCCTTAAATTTGATAAAATTTCAAACAACGGTTAATTAGCAGCTAATTAATATTATTAATCCTTGTAATTAACTATTAACTCTTAACTTTATAGGTTAATTAATTACAAATTTTTTGTTAACTTATTTTACAAAAGACATAACTTTACAAATTACAGTTTAACAATTAAAAAATAGAAAGGAAAACTTACCTGCTGCTCTGCCACCCCGATTTCAGCCGCCTGTCAACACAGGCTTTCCGTTACTAAATCCATGCCGATGGAAAGGGATGGATCCTCTTACTTAAACTGCCGTCAACATGTGGGCGTCACGGTGTGTCCTGGGGAGGCAGGTCTCAAAAAAAAAAAGGTGGGGTGGGGGTTTGGGGGAGGGGGGAGGCAGGCGGCGGCGGCGGCGAGCAAACCAAACACGAAGAACAATGGGGCGCCGTCTTTTCTTGATCGCTGTGTCGCTCATGGGTGAGTACTCGTTGCTGTAAAACTTCTTTTCGCATTTTTTGTCTACAAAATCAATGAGCTTTCATCTTCTTGCAGCGGCTGCGTCGCTGCCGGCGGCGACGCTCGTGATCCCAAGATACTTCGCTCCCTTCGGAATTGAAGACGCGCCGGGGGAGTTCATCCTGCGCTATTACTGGCCACCGTCGAGCGCGCCCTTTCCTATGGGCCACGCGGCAGCCATCCACCTCGGCGACACCAGGTCGTGCATCGCCGGCTACGGGAGCTGGAGAGGCGACCCGTGGAGCGTGTACCGGTTCTGCATCCCCTCCCGGGTTGCCTTCAGTGACAAGGAGGGCACCCTCTCCGGCGAGGCGGCCGCCAGGGACCACGCCACCCTCAGCCCCGGGACACCCATCTCCAGCTTCACGCGCCTCATCCTCCCATGGCATGCCTCCATCATATCTCCTTAATTTACACCCCACCTTGATTTTTTTTCCTGTAAGCTGAGCTGAGTATCGATTGTTTTCTTGGCTGTAACGCATGCAGGCCGGAAAATCTCTGGGTGAGGCAAGACATGGAGCTTGTGCCGTACAATTTTACCAGCGAGCCGGGATGGGCCTCCGTCCTGTACTCGAAGACGGGCCAGGCTTTCTCTCGCGACTATCTCGCCGGCGTCCTCATCTCCCAGCTGAAGCGCATGGCGGAGGCGCACCTGGGCCGCGAGATCCAGAACGCGGTCATCACCGTGCCCCGTCACCTCAACTACGATGGAAGGCAGCGCGTGGAGTTCGCTGGGACATCGCTAGCTGGCTTCCAGGTTGCCAAAGTCGTCGACCAGCAGGTCGTCGCCGCGGCGGCGCACGGCCACCACACGGAGCATGGCGACGGCAAGGTCATCCTTGTCTTGCACGTCGGCCGCTGCACGTCCCATGCGACCGTCTTCAAGTTTGTCGAGGGCAAGACTATGTTGATCCACGCGCGCGATGATCTTTTCGTCGGAGGCAAGTCCGTCTTCCTCCCGTCCTGCATTAGATTCGTGCCATTGCCATTGCTTGCTTGAATCGATTACATTCGTGGCGGTTGCAGGTGATGACTTCACTGCGAGGGTTGTGGACCACATGGTGGAGCTCGTCAAGCAGCAGCACGACGTTGACATACGGCATGACAGTGTCGCCATGCTCCGGTTGACGGCGGCGTGCGAGCAAGCCAAGAAGTTTCTGAGCGAGCGGCAAGAGACGGTGGTCCGGGTGGAGTCGCTCGCCGACGGCGTGGACCGGTTCTCCGCGCGGCTCACGCGGGCCAAGTTCGAGGAGCTGAACTGGGACCTGTTCGAGAGGGTCACGCGCCTGGTGGATGGGGTGGTGATGAAGCCCCGGGTGGCGGAGGAGCGCGGGGGCGCCATGCTCCGCCGTCTCATCGACGAGGCCGCGGAAGCGGTGACGGGACGTAGCCGAGAGGGGGAGAGTCGCGAGGGCTTCTTCGACGAGATCGTTGTTGCCGGCGGCAGCTGCAGGATCCCTATGATCCGTGAGCTCGTCGAGGACTACTTCCGCGACAGGGAGCCCAACGGAGGAGAACCGCAGCAGGCCGTCATTGATGGCGCCGTGCTCCTTACTCGCTCCGAGCCGGCTGGGTACTTGGAGCGGTGCTTGAACCAGCACTAGGTCTGTTTATTTATTTATTTATTTTTCTCTCGAGAAAGGCCAAAGGCCTTGTGTGTTTAGGCTATTTGTAGTGATATATGTGAAAAGTTTCCGGAAAATTAGAATAAATATAAAAAGTGCAGGTAGAGAATATAAAATATGATTTAAAGTACTCTATCCGTCCTTAAAAGTTTGTCGCTTTGTAGCTCAAACATGAACTACAAAGCGACAAACTTTTAGAGACGGAGGGAGTATAAAGTATGATTTAGAGTAAACAAGTGGATGACCTTAATCTCGAGTACTGTATGATAAAGCGTCATTTATCCGACTAATGTTAAGCTGAGTCTTGATATCAAACAAACTGAAGTTCCAGCAGCTCTTCTTGTGAAGACTAGTTACTGGCTGAACATTTGCCGATTGTCAGCAGGCGAAGATTTATCAGGCGTAGTACGCTGTCTCATCAGCCATTCTTCGAGTATCGTATTCTTTCGGACGAGTTATGGAAGGTTACAGTGTTAAGTAGATTGAACGATGCAGTATTTTGTTGTCACGCTGAAATGTTTTGGGAGAGGAGAAGTATGATACGCCCGAGGTATGTAGACAGACACAGAGGCACTATAAAGCAACAAATTTTTTGACAACACAACTTACACGAATAGAAGATCTCTGTATGTAGACACAGCGGCACAGAGGCTGAGAGACAGACCGCTGTAGTTTTGCACAACGTATGGAATTTTGGATGTGTTGATGCTGAACATTTGATACCAAACAAATTTTTTCATGTAGTACTGTAATAAACTAGAATTTGTGAAATACGGAGTATTTGAGTTTATCTAGTGCATCCAAGGGACTCGTGAGTGGAGCTTGAGGTTGAAAAAAGAAATTAAAGGTCGTGCGGCAAAAGAAAAAGGAACAATTGTGTTTTAACCATAATTTTGGAGTTCAATTGTGATTTGGACCCTGATTTTCAAATTTTGCATTTTTACCACAACTTTTTTAATACCAACAAGCCGTTGACCACAAGTTGCAAACAACGTTAAGTTGCCTGAGAATAAAGAGAACAAAAAATAGAGAAAATTTGTTGGAAACCTGTAAAGGACCAAAATGCCCCTCTATCCTTTCCTTCCACTCGGTTGCACCCCTACCAGACCGGCAGACCGTGTTCTCACTAACAGAGGTGGAACCCTAGCAGAGGCGATGGCAGGCTGGCACGGCGCGGAGGTGGCCACGGCGCGGAGGCGGTCAAAGCGCGACGCGGAGGTGGGTGCGGCGCGGTGGCTGGCAGGTGTGGCGTGGAGGCGGGAAAGACACGGCGCTGAGGGGGCACGACGCGGTGGTCAGCGGGCGTGGCGTGGAGGCGGCCAGGGCACGGCTGGGGTGCGTCCTAGCCGAGGTGGAGAAGTTGGGGCGCGCCGCGGCTGCAGCCGTTCGGCGGTCCGGCGGCGGGCTTTTACCCCATGCGGGCGCGACAGGCAGGCGTCGCCCCTCTGCCCTATCCCCGATCCCTCACTGTGTCCTATTCATTTGGCTAATTTTTTCCAATTTTGCAGACATCTTTGAGGTGGAGCAATTGTTGCTTTGGATGAACAGGCATTAGGAGGATCACATGAATCTAGATATTCTGCTAGGTATTTTGTATAGAATTTTCTTAGTTTGGTGGATGTTGTGCATCTTATGTGCGCGAGGTGCTTGATGAAAGGTCGCCATTGATATCTATGATCAGCTCGCAGGAGGGCAGCAAGAGCTGCTACAACCTCAAGACGCAGAAAATGTTTGATGTTTGGATGTCGAAGCTAATTTGGTTTACCGAGTTAATTTTGATGTCGAGGCTAATTTTTTGAACTGCTTGATCAGAACGACTGTTAAACTCGAACTGGCTCTATTTTTGCTCATTTGCTTGAGGTTGATAGTTGAATGTTTTGTTCCGATGACATATGTATTAGTTCTTTAGTGGAACATGTATCAATTCTTTTGTTGAACAACTGATTCTAACATGTAAGGGGTTCACCTAATTTTTATGTGCTTTTGATATAATATGTAATGTAGTTTTGTTAGATTTATTTTTCATATTGATCCATATTTGAAATTACGTGAGAAATATATTTTAAATCATGTTGAATTGCTATCAAAATTATGTTTATTTTTCTAGATTTTTTAAAAATAAAATATGTCTGTATTTTAAAAGTTGGTGATGAAAAAATGACTTTTCCCTAAATTATATGTAGTTTTGTTCTATGTGTCAAAATAATGGTGCAATCACAATGTTTACCATCCAAACTGTAGTAAAATCACAAAAGATAAAAATGTCTTTTCATGTCAAATTTAACACCGTTATAGGTACTTAACGGACTTGTGGTAACCTTGAGGTTTGAGTGGCAGTTGTGATAAAAACACAAAATTTCAAAATCAAGGTCTAGATCACAATTAGACTAAAAAAATGTGGTCAATACACAATTGCCCCAAAGAAAAAATGTCGAAAGCAGTTAGAGTACTAGTTAGGAATAACGGGCTATGATTGGTGTGGAGGCCGCAACCAGCGTCGTGGGCTGACCATCATTCCTGTTGACGGTCCATGGGCTTCGCTTGATACAGGAAGCCCCGAGTTTCCATCGCTCGGCCCAATAGGGTCCGTTTTTCTTGGACCGGTGAAATCTCAAGTGAAATCGCTGGAATCCTGAGGGGGCAAAAAGTAAAGTCACTGGGAAGAAACAACTACGGGTCTGGTCTGGAGCGACGCATTTGCATTCGTCACCTCACAGCGAAAAGCCAAATTCATTCCACGCTTCCGGCCGTGTCGCCGTCCGAGAGCGCCGGTGGCCGGAACGACGTCAACAACGGCGGCGGACGCCTTGGCCCACCAGTCCTCCAGCCCGTTCTCCGTATCGTCCATCCATATTCATGCGCGGGTCCATCCTTCGATTCACCAATCATTTGCTTTTGCCACCTCACGTGTGTTTTGAACGTAATCATGCATCTGATCGCGTTCCTGTCATTCGAACCACGTACGTGGGTATCAGACAAGCAGCTATAGGGCAGCTGGCTAGCCTCCGTACGTGGCTGTGAACCAACAGAACAAGCAACTGACCGAGAAGAACTAATTAACCCTTTCGTCAGCGGACGATTATTGTTCCACTCTGATTAGCGACACGTGCTTCAATATGCAAGAACCGTTTTGCTTTGACCACCATGGCTTGTTTGGAGGATCCAGGACTTCACACGAACTCTGGAAAAAGTGAGGCAACACAAGTTTCGAATTTGCCCGGTCGTGCCCGTGCGCACCGGGATTGAAGTATGGTGTGGTCAAACCATTGCCGAGCACGCCCAATTTATTCCTCTTCTAGATCGTCAACGGAACTTTGTGCTTGCATTCCACGCAAAAACTAAAAATTGTGCTTGCATTGCAGGGAGCTGGAAAACGACCTCCATGTCGCGACGAGTAATCAGTCAGGTCAGCACGTCAAGCTGCGCGCACTTGCCGGGAACGGGAGGTGCACAGTCCAACGTGCATCATCTGCCCCCGTGCGCCACGAACGCCACCGCCATACCAATAATGGACGAATGGACTCCCGCTTCGTTCGCTCACCAACCGCGCCCGGTTCTCTGCCCGCTATGCATAAAAGAAGATGTCGCGGCTCGCACAGTTTCACCGCCACACACCTGCGCCGCCTCTCCTACCAGGCTACCACCACCGCGCGCAGCACCGCTCACGCACATCGCCATTCACCAAGCGAAGCAATCGGCCATGGAAGCCGAGGCGTTCCGGATGCGGTTCACGCGGGGCGTGCGCTCGTACTGGCGCCGGCGCAAGTACCACCGGCTGGAAGAGGCCGGCGGCGACAGGGCCAGCAGCAGGGGCTCAGCCACGCCCACGCAGCAACTGGGCGGCGGGTGGCGGCGCCGGCTCCGCGTGCGCGTGCGCGCCTTCATGACGGCGCCGCGCCGCGCGCTGGCGCGGGCGCGGGACGCGTACGTGG
This sequence comes from Tuctoria greenei, assembly GCA_036927565.1. Lineage (NCBI taxonomy): Eukaryota > Viridiplantae > Streptophyta > Magnoliopsida > Poales > Poaceae > Tuctoria > Tuctoria greenei. Next base: position 304,869,028 of record JAYESD010000001.1, read on the forward strand.
GCGGCATGCTCGCGCTGGCCAGGAAGGCGTCGTCGCTGCCCGGATCCGGGCCGGACAGCTTCTGGAAGCAGCAGCTGCTGCCGGCGCCGCGGCGGACGGGCCAGCAGCCCACCGAGTTCGAGCAGCGGCTCATTCTCGAGATCTACAAGTCCATCGTCGGGTCCAAGGAGCTCACCACCATGCTCCGCTCCTCCTCCACGGCGCAGAACCGGCAGACGACGGCGCCTGCCGTAGGGGTAGGGCACCACCAGCAAATGGTGCATCTCCTCGACATGTGAACTCTCCATAGCTCGTAGCCTAGCAGTGGAAGCAATTGCAGTTGATAAACGACGGACGGAGAAGAATGTGCAGCTCACTGCACACTTGTACAAAACCTGTATTTTCGTGGATTAAAACCGTTATGAAAGTTTCGTTACGAACAAAGCATCTGAAAAACAAACTTGAGGCCAAAATAATTGGCAGTATTCCTAATTTTGATGCTTAAATAAAAATAAAAATAGTGGCCCATGCAGGTCTCGAACCTGCGACCTTCGCGTTATTAGCACGACGCTCTAACCAACTGAGCTAATAGGCCTTGACGCTAGGTTTGACTAAAGCTATATTTCTTGGCCTGTTTCAACATGCAGGCGCCTGATGAACTTGAACTCACACCCTTCCCGAGTTCCCGTTTCTAAGCCCATAGCAACGAATACTTCATTCGCTTCTGGTTCTGGTATCTGAAACAGGCACTCAGCACGAAGATAATCCCAATGCTTACTTCGGACTATGGGCAAGGGGGCGATGGAAAGAAAGTTAATACTCCCTTTGTTTCAAATTGAAATAGACATCATTAAATAAAATGAAATAGAGAGAGTATTCAGTAGAGCTCCAGAGTCTATCCACCTGACATTCGCTTGATCTCGATCTGAAAGTGGCGACGCTTGCACTTGACAAAACTGCAGCGGCCCAGAAGCCCATTTATCTTTCCCCTCGTTTTATTTTTTTATTTTTCTTTGTGTACATAAAGGGAAAGAGGGAATCTTTTACCAAAGCCTAGTCAACGGGGACTGCTACACTGAACCGGAGAACTACTTCACGGTCACGGACCAGAGCCACCAACCCGGGCCATCACCGTCAAAGTCACTCACACGGAGGTCGGCTGAGTGCACGGTCGCCGACGCGATGCAGCCCCCGCGTATCGACTTCTCCAGCGTGGATCTGTCGGCGCCTGGCGCCGGGACGTGGCCGGCGGTGCGCGCCCAGGTGATGGACGCGCTCGCCACCTTCGGCTGCTTCGACGCGCACTACCCGGCCCTGACCCCGGACCTCCGCGCGGGCCTCTTCGACGGCGCCGTGCGGCCGCTCTTCGCGCTGCCTGCGGACGCCAAGCGCCGCAACTACTACGGCGCCGACAAGCCCTTCCACGGCTACCTCGGCGACATCCCGGGCTACGAGAGCCTCGCCGTCGTGGACGGCCCCAAATCCGAGCAAGTCCGCGCCTTCGCCGGCCTCATGTGGCCCGACGGCAGCCACCCCGGCGGCTTCTGGTATACACCCACCTCGCGCGTTTCCACTCCACACTACGACTTGTTGCCTACTAAATAAGAGATCGAAGCTTACTAGTACAGCTTTGGCTGAACGTGCAGTGAGGCCGTCCATGGCGCGGCGAAGAGCATCTTCGACCTTGAGGTGGCGGTGAGGCGGATGGTCATGGAGGGTCTCGGGGTGGCCAAGTACCACGAGCCGCTGAACGCGTCCTCGTGGCACCTGTTCCGAATGTCCGAGTACAAGGCGCCCGACGCCGTCGAGAAGACGGTGAGGTTCGGGTCGCATCAGGACACCAACATGCTTAGCGTCGTGTGCCAGCACGAGGTGGAAGGGCTGGAGTTACAGACCAGAGACGGGGACTGGATCCTCGTCAAGCCGTCCCCGACGTCGCTCATTGTCATGGTCGGCAACGCGCTCAGGGTACGCGCCATCACTGTAACTCTGTTTTCTCTTCAGAAATACTGTAGTTATCAGTAGAAGAATCACCCTGCCATGGAAATTCCATGGTTGAGTTAGAGTGGCCCATTGCATAATCCTGCTAATTGGTGCATTTTTAGGATACGTATTGATCATTTTTAGTAATGCATAGGAATTGTTTACCGTTCATTCATCACGCAGCTATACAAGCAATTTTGGCAATTCCAAAATGCCAGTCGTTCCGAAACCATAGTGCATACCTGCAGCAGTAATCTGTAGCCTGTTTTATCATAAAATCCTTCCTCTGAAATGACAATGTATTCTGACTTCTGTGCATTTTTATTACCAGGCTTGGACAAATGACCGTCTGCACGCACCATTTCACAGGATTACTGTTAGTGGGGATGTGACCAGATACTCTGCCATCCTGTTCTCGGTCCCGTATTTCAGGATTCAGGCGCCTGATGAACTCGTGGACGACGAACACCCTCCCCGTTTCAAGCCCCATGACAATAATGACTACATCCGCTTCTGTGTATCTGAAGAAGGTGCTCGGCATGAAGATAAACTCAAGGCTTATTGTGGTGTATAGCCGACGTATACATCTTTAGGTGAGCTGCAAGCATGCATCATTTTGTTAAGCAAGCATTCCACCTTAAATTTGTGCTCTCTCATATCTCCAACATCCCCTGTGCAAGAACACACCGGTTAAATTTTCTGTAACCTAAGACTGAGTCACTGAGACATGAATGATCTGGCAAGCATGAAAGAGAGGAATAAACTGATGTTGAAGTTCTGCACACAATTCAGTAGTATGCTACGTAAATCTGACATTCAACGAATCATTGCATATAAAATTACTGTGTTATCTCACTACGAAGTATCTATGGTGTTTTTTTTTTAATACGGAAATTCATTCCACTTTCAAACCACAAGGGCTGGAGATCAAAAGAAAGCATTTTGCAGGGGAGATCTCTCCCTCTGCTGAGTATCACATAGATCCTACAATTCACCTCCAAGAGCAACTAAACATTAACCACCAGATGCAAAGTATCAGAACATGTCCACCAAGCAAACGCACTCGCTTCCTAGTCCTCTTGTTGAGAAACATCATGATCCACCTTGTCCTCCACTTGACTTGGAGCTGGAAGCAAAAGCCTTCCTCCATTATGTTCCCTCGTAACTTGAAGAGCAGTCTTCATCATGGTGTCAGCATTGAGCTTGATCATTTTCCTCATGTCTTTTAGATATAAGTATGCCCAATATTTCAACAACACAACTGCATGACAAAGAATGTCACTAGGGTGATGAATCAGTTTGTGTTCAAAACACATCTTGTTTTTGGCCTTCCAAATGGCCCAACAAATTGCACCCAAACCTATACAATAAAACTTTTCTTTCCCAGGTAACACAATCTTCATCCAATTCCAAAACTGAGTAACAGAATTAGGTCTATAACAACTATTGAAGCAACTACCAATAAAGCCCCAAACTACTCTACTAACCTTACACTGGAACATCAAATGATCAATAGATTCTTCCTTATTACAAAATGCACAACTATTATTCCCATTCCAATTCTTCTTTTTAAGATTACCTTTTGTTAAAATCACATCATTTTCCATCAACCACAAACATATTTTGATCTTAGGTGGAACCTTGGACTTCCAGATATGCTTGTAGTGAAGTATCTATGGTGTTTGGAAGCATGAATCACATAAAAGATCACTGTAGCCAAAATTTGTTAGTATTGCAAAATAAGCTACCCCTCCCGTCCGTAAGATTTATGGCCGGGAGCACTGAGTTCTCCCAGCGACAAATATTACGGGAGGGAGTGCATGGACAGCTGGGCAGATCTTAGGACAAATGAGGTAAAATATCTGCAGTAACAAACTGTCCATCCATTACCAGCCGCTTAGTACAAGAGTTGTTTTAGGTAATGAAAAGAAAAATGAAAAATCACAATGCGTTTTGAGTGATAGACTGTAAATGAGGCAGTCACATCATCTGCAGAAAACATACAGCAACAGAAATAAGAGACAATATCCATGCCCGCTGTTTGATGTTTCACTTTAACCAAAATGTAACTCATTGTTTCAGTTATCCAGAAACATTACAACAGAAAATGCTCCGATATCCGCAGCTGTACAAGTGTTAAGCACATCAATGAAATATTCAGATGATACCCCAAGTGTATTTACAGGGATGACTCATTCATTGCCCAATTTATGAAACAACTTATTGGCCAACTTATTTACCTGCATGCACCTGAATGTATGCAACATTACGAAGTATGAACTGTAGTCATCATAAACTCACAACTGAGCAAAGACCACTCAAATTCAAACAATGCAATAAAGAAATCCTAAAGTAACTGAACAGCTAGGTATCTAGAACTCAATATTCACATCTTGCCTGGGTGCTAATTATGGAATTCTCTATCTCGTGTATCTACTTAAACAATGTTTACGGGTCTCTTTATCCACCTTTTTGCTTCACCTATGACAATGACATGGTGAACGAGACAACCGGAAAGCGTGGAAGTCCACTGAGAGAGTGGCGATCAGTGACGAACTGACATGATCAGGATCAAAGGAGGTGGCCGTCGGTGGGGGCGATGGAATGACGGAAGTGGCAGCGGTGGCCGTAGGGGCAGAGGATCCCGGCGAGCACCATGCGGCAGACCTCGGTCTTGTAGCGCGGGTGGCGAATGACGGGGCGGAGCTCGGCGATGCCGTGTGCGAACTGGCAGTGGTCGCCGTACGAGCACGCGCCGGTCTCCTCCCACTTGTTGCACAGCTCCGTCTTGAACATGCCCTGGTCGTACACTTCGAACTCCAGCCCGCCCGCGCCCTGGTCCTTGTTCGCTCCCTTCTTCTCCTCGTCCCCCGTGGCGGCGCCGTCCATGCCGACGATCACGCGCTGCTGCTTGCATCGCCGCGTTGAGAACAACAGGTGAACAGGTAAAGAGCCATGGATTGATTGATCAATCTAATCACAACGGAGGAAATGGATTGAGCGAATTAATGATCTCACCGGGCCCGCGTTCTTCGTCTTGGGCACGCGTTGCTTGCCGCTAGGGTTCATCTTGAGGTAGCCGGTGGAACGGACGGAAATGCTCTTCGGCATCGGTGCGGGGACTGGCAGCATCACGGGTGCTGGCGGAGGTGGTGGCGGTGGCATGACATTGGCCCGCTCTTCAGCGAGGGTGAGACGGCGGAACTCGTCAGCGAGGGCGAGAGCGGAGCTGTGCTTGCCGCCGAGCGCGGCGATGCGGCGCACGAGGTCACCGTTGGCGAAACGGAGCTGGTCGTTCTCTCGGCGCAGCGCCACCGCCTCATCGCTGGCGTCGGCGAGGTGCGAGCAGCAGAGCTGGTAGCGGCTGGCCACCTCCTGGTACTGGAGCGCGAGGCGGGCGAGGCGGGTGCGGTTCTCCGCGGCGGGGAGCGAGTCATCCGCCTCGTCGACGACGACGGAGCCGGCGGTGTCGGAGGAGGAGCGGGAGCGCACGGGGCCGTGGTGGCCGAAGGGGTGCGTGGAGTAGCCGCCGCAGAAGAGATCGGCGCCGTTGGTGAGCAGGTTGGGCGAGGAGAACCGTCCACCGAACGGCTTGGGCCCAAACGCCGCGTGCAGGCCGTCGTGCTGGGCCGCTGGGAGGAGAGCTTCCATGGCGCTCGGCTCCCTTGGCAAACAACTTATTACCTGTTCAATTCAAACCAAATCAGATCAAAATGGAAGGAAACGTGTTAGCAGTTCATCCGTGGAGCGAAAGGGACTGCAGAAACCGAGGAACAATCCGAAGCTTAACCACTCAACGCGATCCTCGAGAATTAGAAGAAGACAAAGCAATTTCGAACAGGCAAATTATCAGTAAGAAAAGAGAGTTCAATCTGTAACTCGTTGCCCATCATGTAAACCGAACATTAGCACAACCCAGATAATCGAACAAACCTCGATCAATTAACGCGAGCCCAAGCTTAGATGGAACACGACTCACTCACCTCTTAATCGGCTTCCACTACTGAAGCGCGCTTACGATCGCTTCGAGACGCCGCTTTAGGAAGCGGCGAGGAGATGGACGAGGTTGCGCGAGGGATGAGGAGCGAGATGGAGGTGGCGCTGGGAGTGGAATGGAGGAGGAGGAGGAGGAGGAGGAGGAGGAGGAAGAAGAAGAATGGTGCGGACTGGCGGTGGCGGGCGGGGGGCGGGCGCGTATACATAGGCTGCGCGCAGCCGAGCGGGTGGTTCAATTGGGCCCCGCTTGCCCCTGCGCCGCACAGGGCGCAGTGGTGTGTGTTCTGCGAATTGGCGCTCGCTTCTCTATTGAATGTGAATCCGCGCGTTTCTCTTTCTCGTACTGGACGCTGGACGAAGTCCTTCGACGCTCGTGCCATGGTGCTGTTTCATCTCGGCCTCGTGCCAAGTACGGAGTAGTTCCCGATTTGACTTAACCGTGCCAAAAAAGAGATTAAATCACCTCTCAATCAAACAACGTAACAATTGATAGCAGCTTGCAGAAAATTGCACATCACCCAACGATCAAGCGCTTTGACTGTCAGTTCAGTTCTCCCACTGGATTTAGAATTTTGATACAGTAGCGGGAGCTAATGCCATGATTCAGTCAGGCCGTGGCAGCGAATGGCAACTCAGGCGTGACAACCGCGTTATAAATGTGCGCCATCATGCGGCGCTCGAAGTCGCTGCCGGCCCGCCGCGTGCGCGCCCGGGGCACCCGCCTCGCCAGCATCAGCCCGGCCTCCGGCGCGCGGGCGCAGCTCCGCGTCCTGGCCAGCGCCGCCGCGGCGCAGGGGCGCCCGGCGGCGGCGCCTCCTCCGGCCAGCATCAGCATCGCGTCGACGTACGCGTCCCGGAGCCTCGCTAGCAGGCGCGCCGGCCGCGCCAGCGCGACGACCGCGACAAGCTTCTTCCACGGCGCGACGGAGCCGGCGCCGCGGACGGAGACGACGGAGCCGGGCGCCAGCTGCTGCTTCCGGCCACCGCCGCCGCCGCCGAGGCGGGCCACTCGGAGGCGCCGCAACGGCCGCTGGTAGTTCCTCCGCGCCCAGTACGTCTGCACGCTTCGGCGCGGCTGCGGCACGAGGCTGGAGCCCATGACCACCGGCCGGCGACTTCGCGGACGGCTTTTTGTGCGCTGCTGGCTGAGACGAAGAAGTGACGACGAGAGATGGAGCAGATGACAGGCACGCCGAGGTGTACCACCGGTGGACGGGTGTTTATATATATACTGTAAATCAGTAACTGCCAAACAGCTAAGCTGCAGCTTAGTCAAGGTGTACCACCGCAGGATACATCGATTCGACCTTTCGACCTATGTAAGCTGCAGCTGCACGACAGTGGCTGGAAACAGAGAAGGACCTAGTCAAGAAATGTTGACGAGATGCGATCTCTGGACTCCAGCTTCGTGACCGTGAATTCTTTCTTGCCGCCAGCGATGGTATCCGTGAATCAGCTTTGAAGTGGTCGGACTCGGCTGGCCGGGGTGAAGTTGACATGCAGCCGCCAGAGCCGCACCACTTCCACAGGAATCAATAGTCGCATCTCGCTTCTGGGCTGCTGGCAGATTACTGTAACATTTAGCAGCATGGTTTAGCTCGCGGCGGGCCTGCCAACGTTGAGACTTGAGACCGGCAGCGAGGCTTGTGGGCCGTGCTGACAAAAAGGGCCCGATCCTAGAGCTAACGAGCGCGGGCTTGAACGGCGTTTGCCGATGGAAGCCATTCGGCATGGGCTGGTCCTGCCTGCACTGCAAATCGTTCTTGAGCTCGCCGGTCACTCTCATGCCTCGTCATTTATGTAACTTGGGCCCCCTGGAGTGCTAGTTTCGGCAACTACGAAGGAATCTGAATATTTCTTCACTTTTTTTTGTTTTCAAGCTGGCTTTAATTTTATTTTTTGAAGGGACTGGAAGAACAGGCTTCATAACAACGAACGTTCGTTTTTCGTTTTCGTATGCCCTATCTCTGTCCCTCTTTTATGCTTTTCCATGAAGGAGACGGGATCGAAGTAAGGCACGCTTTCTCAACGTCAGAAGCTTCCAAAATCTGTTCGTTTAACACAGTGGTCAGCAATAGAGACTTTGCTCGTTTCATTTGAGACCAGAAAATAGCATGCGAATTTCCCTTGGTCCAGAAAAAAGAAAAAAATAAATAGAGCATGTGCCATGCTTTCCATTTCATTTCCCACTATGCTAAATAATGTCTACGTATTTCTTCTTAAAACCAATACAAATGCCTTATGTGACTTGAATATTGCACTATATACACACCGATTTGCTAATCTAGTAGTGAGGCCTTTACGAATACGGACGCAATAACGGGCAGAGACTTTTGCCTACTTGCCTAAAGGGAGAAGCATCCCATTCCGGAACTGGCACGCCGCGCTAGGAACGGCGCCACCGCGTCAGCAGGCGAGGGAGACGTGGCGCCGCCGCCGGTCGTCCCCTCCGTGACGTCGTTGAACTTCCGCTGCGCCGACGGGCGAGGCAGGTTCTCCGGCACGACGTTCTCCAGCGAGTTGGCTCGCCACGGCGGGCACTGCCTGCGGTCGCTCCACCGCGGCGGCGGCCCGGCGCGCGCGTCCACCACGGTCATCCCTGCGACGCCGCCGCCGTTCGCTCTCGAGGCGACCGCGTCGTCCCGCGCGAGGGCTACGCCGGGGCCGCCAGCGCCAGCGCCAGCCATCCCGACGACGGCGCACACCGCGGCCGCCACACACGCCCGGCGCAACGACGACGACCTGTACGCACGCGCAGACAGACAGGAGATCATTACCGCGCGCGGCGTGGCGTGCATGAATCATGACGCGACCCGCCGCCGATCTGGAGCAGTGACTTACCAGTGTCCACTCGTCGTGGTCGCTGGCGTCGGTTGGGGACGAGCGCTGGTGGCTTCTTTGAAAGGAGCCGCGGCCGCCACCGGAGGTTTGAGGGAGCAGCTAACGGAAGAAACCGCCAGCATGTTTGACCTCAAGATGAGCTAATTAAGTCTAAGAGTTCGTCGTCGTGGCACGGCACGACACGAGCTGCGATCGATCGATGGAGGTTTGGTTGCTGCGACCAAGATCGTTTGTTATGTAGGCTCAGAAGAGTTGGGTGGATTGTAGCGTGCCGCAGACACGACTCTTTTACTGTACTTACTTGTCGTGTGGAACCACCGGTGGCGTGTCTGAAGCCGGCACGTCGGCAGCGCGGGGTCCAGCTCGTTAGATATTTGTCCGCAGCAGCGTGTCGCCGCCGCCGCGCGGCCCTCCTTGGCAGGGAGGGTTCGGCCCTGATCAGGTCTGTGGGATTCATGGGCTAGGCCCATGCCTAGGCCTAGCAGACCTTGCTTAACTGGGCCGGAGAGCCGCCTCTCGTCCCGGCCGGTCGCCGGTGGTTGAGCCGTCTCAACTCTTCTGATTCGGCCTGCGGCCACGAAGAACAGAAGCTGCAAAAGGCTGGGCAGCGTCAGCCTATCAGAGCATGCCAGTGGTACGTGCAGAAGGAAGGATGCCTGGCGCCGCCGCCCGTTTCTGGAGCCGCGACGGCTCTTGAGTGGGTAGAGGAAGGCACCATCGTTTTGCACGACGCTGAGCACCTCCCCTCTCTCACATGAAGGTTTAGAATGAGTACCACTAATCACAGTGAACCGGCAACAACGATGTACTGATAATGGCAATTTATTGATTTCGCAGGAAAAACAGTAAAATACAGAGAATCTGCAATATCTACTTGGAAAAGACTGTTTCATAAGACAGCACCGCTTTTTATTACGAGGTTCATGCATTTTCAATCTCATGTGCACGCACAAACGGAAGCAAACCAATACACTGTTAATACGGCATGAATGTTCTATGAACTGCACATTGGCCAGTTGTCACGTTGCCACTACCGCTGCTTTCACCGATAGTACCGTTCCTACCATTACCAGTGTAGTACCACCGGTAACCCAACTTGCCATCGTTCACGACGTCGGCAACACCCTCTCCCGTCGCACGCCACGCCGTCACCGAGTACAACGGCTGACCTTGCCACCCGAGCAAGAGGCTTCCGTCGCGCTCCGAGACGCCGTACCCATGAGGCGAGCCCGAGGTCGTCAGGCTCCGCAACCGCTCCGCAGCATGGCGGAACTCGCACGGGCCGAACGGCAGCTGCGTCAGCCCCGCGCGCGCGAGCCTCTCCCGCCAGCGGTCCAGCAGCTCGTGCCGCTCGACGCGCGCGCTGCCGCCGCCGCACAGGATGTCGAAGATCTCCGCACGGAGGTACGGCTCCGCGCGCGCGACGTTACTGGCGGCGTCCCCCTCGTCCTCCATGGAGTCGAACATGGCGGAGTAGTGGAACATCGCGTTGGTCAACCTCTTCAGCAGCGAGGGCCGGTTGTGATCCGCCTCCTGCTCGACGACCGTGAACACCCTGGGCCGCATGGCGGTGATCCATCGGAGGAGGGTGTCGATCGGCGCCGCGGCGGGCCGCACGGTCGTCGTCGGGTCGGCGTCGGCGTCAGGGTCGTCGTCGTCGTCGAGGAGGAGGCGGTGGAGCTGCAGGACGGAGTTGACGGCCAGCGCCTCGTTATTGGAGACGTTGTTGCCGAGCATCCATGGGCGGATCGCGTCGAGCCGGTCGACGGAGACTCCCCGGAAGGAGAAGGGGACGCCCAAGGAGCGCGCTAGCTTGGCGAGGCGGAGACCCGCCTCGCGGAGCTCGTCGCGGTGGCCGCCTGTGGGCCGCGGTGGGCCTATGCCGGTGATGACGAGGTGCGGCGGGTCGCCGCCGCCGTGGCGGCGCTTGTTGGCCAGGGCGCGGATGAGCTCCGACCACTGGAAGCCTTGCATGAGGGCCAAGTCGATAACGTGCAACCTTTTGCAGCCCTCGAACGCGTCGAGGATCGCCTTATTCGCCGTCGAGTAAGCGAACTTGAGGAAGGGCCCGGCCTCGTAGAACTGACGATGGAGCTCAGACGATGGCGTGGCGGGTTGCTGGCCGGGAGTTGGCGCCGCCGCGTGCGGGTACGCCGAGAAGAGCCGCTGCGAGAGGGCGGCCGCGAAGTGGACCGCAACACGACCGATCCCCTTGGCGGTCGAGATCTTGTTCCCGAGGATGACGTACACGTCGGCCATGTTGGCGTGCGCCGAGGAGTAGTCGCCCGTCTGTATGGCATCGGCGCAGCTGATGAGGAGGCGTACCAAGCGGATGCCATCCTTCTCCTCCTCCGCCGCCGCCTGTCGACGTGGCCTCGCCGCAACGACGACCTCCGTCGTGGCGGGGACGGACTGCATCGTGCGGGTTGGTGGGATGGGTGCGTACAGGACGGGGTTGACGCAGTACGCAGCGTCGTTGGTGGTTGTGGCCTGGGTCGGGAGTAGGACGGCACCGTTGGTGGCGGCGGCTGGAGACGGGAACGGGACAGCGCCGGTGGGCGGCCAGCCGAATGCAAAGCGGTGATCCATGTGTTGGTCGGCCGGAGGCAAGGGTGAGGGGGAGCGCGTGAGGTGGGTGACTGCGTGAGCATGCACGCAGGGCTGCTGGACAGTCTTCTTATAGGACGTGGCCAGGGTGCACTACCCCTCCCGGGTCGTGTATCTGGAGCTCCACTTTAGATCAGTTTCACTGACTTTCCTTCCATGTCTCCACCCCGACATCTCTCTCCTTGCCCGGCCACGCCCTACAATGACAGCTGACAGGTGGCCGCCCAGGTACAAGGTCTGGAGAGGGTTCGTGTACGCATGGAAGGAGCCAGATACAAAGTACTGTACATCTTTTCCTACCCCCCTCCCCCCCCCCCCCCCCCCCCCTATGTACAAACGGTAAAATAGTATCGGACCGCAGTTCTCTCTCTGTATCCAGCCCAACGACTCCATTCATGTGCCAGCAACACCTGGTGAGATACATTGTACGACTTCCAATCCAAAACAATGCTACTAATCCACTGTGACGGGCTTTCAATCATATTCTGCTCATTTAAGATCCATACCTGCAGCCACACATTTTTTTAATTTTGTATGGAACATACTCCCTCCAGTTTATTTTTAAACTAACCGGTGACAAATAAAACGAAAGGAAGAGAGTATTTAATTTCATCACATCCAATTTGTATCTGTAGTACACGTGTGTGGTCTGAGCTGGACCGGAGACAAATGTTGTCCAATAAGCAGTATGTGAAAGTTCTCTAATTCCTATATGCATATAATCCATCAGTATATTATACAGAAATATGAAAATGAACAGATGAAATGGTTATGCGTTCAATATAGATAGAGTTGTGCTGTATATTTTCAGCTCAGTCATGCAACTGGGCAGGGACAAGTGGCAAAATGCAGCACTTGTCAGTTGCCCAAATGAAAATGAACAGATGAAAAGGCAACTTGCTGATATCCCCCAAGTAAGCTGGCAAAAAGGGGACATTTCGAAGATTTTTATGTGTCACAGGAACTTCCGTTTTGAATTTTTAACTGTATAGTCCAAGTGCGTAAATCGAGTTCTGAAACATCTTCGTCTTTCCCAAATTATATAAATAGCCACAGTGCAATGCGGACCAAAGTTAATCCCCAAATGCAAAAATATATACTAGGTAGAACTTTGAAGGTTCAAGTGTTTAAAATGGGTAACATGACTCCACAAAATTCTTCTCTATATTCCCCTAGACTAATTGACAGGCACCACAATTATGATTAAGACTAAAGCAGTTATTCAACAAATCATTACACAACTATATACCCTCTACAGCTCAAGCTTACTTGATAGTTCTCGAAGCAAAGTGCAGCTCCAAGAATCACTACTTCAGGAGACTGCAAAGGGGCATAATTGTGAGGAGAAAAAACAATTGTTGTGTAATCTAACTGAGGAAAATAAAAGAAAAGAGAAATTACTTTCTCCTGGGTCAAGGTATGTCAGAAACTGAAGTTAAGGACTTGAGTATCATATTTCACCGTTCCTTCACATGCAATAAATTGAGCGTCCACACAAAACTATAGTATAATATCCGTTGATTCAAGCAGTGTTACTGCTGCTCATGTACATTACCAAGTCGTCCTGCTGCTTGTCACTGAGCAACTGTCCACCAGTGCTTGGGAAACTAGAGAGAATAATAGGACAAGTGTACTATGATATAACGAGCAAACCAACTCCAAAACCTCATCCGTAGCCTTCATCTCCACATGAACAACTTCCATCCTTGAAATGGTGGAGTTGCTTACTGTCCCTAACAGTTATCTCCCGTCGAACAATGTTGGAAATCGTTTTCAATATGCTATGACAGCTCTGGCAAGTGTACTGGTTCTTTGTGACAACAATTGAAGTACCAGGTGTGGTATTGATCAAGCCGAAAGCAACAGCTTGTCTTTCACTGTGACCACAAAAGATGTCATCCTTGGACACTTCTTTATCTTCTGAAGAACGAGATTCAACAGGAGCAAAACCAGATGCTTTCATCCGCTCATACATGCCATGTAGAACAACATTTATTTCTCTGATCTGTGGATGTGATTCATCATCTGTAAGAAATGCATGGACTGCTCCTTTAACCTCAACCCAACTACACCCAAAATCACGATCCAATCCTTTCTCCCGCATTGTTTTCCTCACTCTAGCAAGTTGATCCCATCTTCCAGCATCAGCATACAGATCACACAAAAGAACATGATATCCAGCATCGTTAGGCTCCAACTCAAGGATGAATTTTGCAGCAAGCTCCCCAAGTTCAACATGCCGATATATCCGGCACCCGTTTAACAACGCTCCCCAAACAGCAGCATCTGGTTTGATAGGCATTTCATTTATGAAGTTGTAAGCTTCTGTCAGCCTCCCAACCCGACTCAGTAGATCCACCATGCATGCGTAGTGCTTAAGATTTGGAACAATGAAGTATTTCTCAGTCATGCTATGGAAAAACTCCCAACCTTCCGTGACCATTCCCCCCCTACTACAAGCACACAATAATTCAACAAATGTAACTTCATCGGGGTGCTCTCCAGTTTTTACCATTTGATTGAAGAAAGAAAAAACAGCATCCACGTGCCCATGAGCAGCAAAACCAGCAAGCATGATATTCCAAGACACAACGTCTTTTCCATCATGCGCACAGAACTGGGCCCAAGCATAGCCTGTCTGCCCACATTTTACATACAAGTCTATAAGGGCATTGGGCAAATAGCCTTCAGATCCAATACCGCACCTTAAAACATGGGCATGTATCTCCTTACCACTCCTCAGAGCCCCAGTAGCTGAGCAAGCAGCAAGAGCAGCTATAAAAGTGACTGAATTGGGTTGTACATCTGTCAGCATGTGACGAAAATAGTAAAGAGCCTCAAAGTTCCTATGGTTGAAGCAAAACCCTGCGATCATTGAACTCCATGATACCACGTCCTTTTCAGGCATGCACCTAAAAACTTCAATAGCCTTATCAATGTGCTTGGACTTTGAATACATTTCCAGGAGTGCGTTCGCAACTACGATGCAACCTAAGAATCCCTTGCTCTCGGCAAGCCCATGCAACTTGATGCCAACATCCAAGCGTCCCAAGCAAGCGCAAGCAGCAAGGGCACTTGCAATAGTAATATCATCAGGACTTACATTATTAACTTCCATCAGTGCATACACTTCAAGAGCTTTATCCGGGAAGCCGTTTTTCTCATACCCGGATATCATGGCTGTCCATGACATGGCATCTTTCGTAACCATTCTTGAAAACACTGTTTTTGCTTGCCCCATCATCCCAAGGCTCCCATACATTTGAATCAGAGAGTTACAGAATGCAACGTCAGTGGCAAAACCCCTCTTTACTGCAAGCCCATGCACTTCCTTTGCAAAACCAACATCAGACAACAACCCTGACGCAACAGTCACGCTAGTTATCGTCATGAGGTTAGGCTGCACCTCATCCTCCAGCATGGTAAGAAACAACTCCAACCCAGCTTTGCACTCGTCATTCTCAAAATGCCCAGCAATCATTGCATTCCATGAGATACAGTCCATCACAGCCATACGGTCAAATACCTTCCGTGCAGCCACGACATCCCCGCATTTGGCGTACATGGTCATGAGAGCATTCAAGACGTCGACCTCATCCGCAAACCCGAACCGAAGAACATGCGCATGCACCTCCCTCCCCATCCTCCAGTCCGGTACTCCCCCGCAGCTCCGCAGCACGCAGGGGAACGTGTACACGTCCGGGGTGATACCTGCCCACATCATCCTGTGGTACAAATCGAGAGCCTCCACCAGGAACCCAGACTTCCCGTACCCGCCCACCATGACGTTCCAGGAGAAGACGTCCCGTTCGGGCATTTTGGCAAACACCCTCCACGCGTGCCACATCTCCCCGAACCGGACGAGCATGCTCAGCATGGCGTTCCCGAGGCGGAGGCCGAACCACGAGTGGTGCTCGTCGGCGTGCGCGCACGAGTGCAGCCCGGCGTCCACCGCGCGGCGCCACTCGCAGAGGCGGAACAGCGCGACGTAGGCGTCCTCGTCGGGCGGCTCCGCGGCGGACTCGAGGAACCAGAGCGCCTCCGGGAGCTGGCCATGGGAGCAGAGCGCCCGCAGCGAGGCGCTCGGGTCTTCGGAGGAGGAGGTGGAAGCCGCGGCCGATAGGGCGGCGGCGCGATGGGCGGCCGATCTGAGACGGCGTGGCGTTTTCCAGTTCTCCGAGGAGTGCTGGCGGCGGTTGCTGTGAGCGGGCGGGAGGGAACGCGGCGTGGAGATGGAGGAGGGGAGGAGGAGGTGGGGTGGGGTTAGCGCGGACCTAGTGGGCAGCGGTGGCATCTCGGCAAACGGCGGTGGAGAAGGCGCGCATGGCGGTGGCAGCAGCAGCCGCCGCGGGGTTTTGGAGAGGTTTCGTTGAAGACGAGCTGAGGAGCGCGTGGCCACTTCCTCGGCTCGCGCGACGCGAGTGGATAAGCAAAGCGAGTGTAAGAGCAACTGAGCAAGAAGGTTGACTAAATCAACGGCCTCCGCTGTGTCTGTGTTCATAGGCTACTGGGCCTCATAGCCCTACGCCTCTACTGTCATTAAGCCCATTTTACCAATCGTTGAGCCCATCGCGGCCCAGCAACGATCGAGCCCGATCATGTCGGACGCGGAAAAGTCCATGGTGATTTGATTCCCCATTCACCGTTCCTTCATCCATCAGCAACGACTACAATGCAATCAGTACTCTGGTGTAAGTGTGCAAAAATTAAATCTGGACCACACGATATACATCCAATGGTTAGTGCATTTTATATTTAAATCCTCCCACTAGATAACATAAATGTAGCTATTAGGTGGAAGGGGTTAAGTGTAAAAATGAGTAACCATTGGATGTAAATCGTGTGATCTAAATTTAATTTTTGCACGATTGCATCAGAGTGTTGATTGTATTCTAGTTGTTCCCTCATCCATCACCCCCGTTCGATTTCAGACTTCCACCTCCCGGGCGAAGATGAGCCCGCGTCATCGTCGTCGCAGGAGGAGATGCCGAGCCGCCGGATATCCCACTTGTGGGAGGAGGAGAGGCCACGCGTTCGAGTAGGATGCCACGTCGCCGGAGATCTCGCTCGTCGTAGAAGGCCGTGTTGCCGGAGGAAGTCGCTCGCGACGCCGGTATTTGAGTTGAAACATGTAAGATCTAATTGGAAACCGTTCGATTTTGACACTGATTTTCTCAGATTTGACAGAAATCTTTTCAAAACTGACTTGGAACTTTCAAACCTCACTTGAAACTTTTTTGAAATATGACTTGAAACTTTTGGTTTTTTTTTAAAGCCTGCTAGTCTGAGTGCCTAGCACTGATTTAAAAAGAGGTGGGCACTCGAGAGCGAACAGCGTTCGAACGCGAGCAGACGCAGCTCGTCCCAGAACGCGAGCAGACGCATCGTCCCAGACGCGCTGGACACTCGAGCCCCCACTCGATCCCGAACTTTTGGTTTTGATATGGAATTTGTCCCGCCGACTTGAAACTTCTCGAAAACCAAAAGTTTTTGTAACTTGAACTTTTGATTTTACAGAGAGATCAGGGGATCAGGGTCGAAATCTATCCGTCCGTCTCCGGCCAGGTCGAACACAGAATGACGGGGGTCGTTCGTCCCGACCAGATGTTTCCGTTTTTCGTCTCTACGGCAAAAATTCCCTGGCCTGGATTAATTTTCAGCGGCCCTGAATAAACCCACGCCAACCATGTCGGAAGCGGACGCCGGTGGAAAAGGGCGGGCATGGCTGCACGCGCCGCAACCCGCCACGGTAAACGTTGACTTGCTCGTCGTTTTGCTGTTTTGGCGTGTCGCGTTGCTCGTGGCCGCTTGTGGCCACTGTGGCGCCGTTCTTTTGCGCCACAGCGCACAGCTGTGGTGGCGACGCCGGACCAGCGGCATGGCGAGCGATGGGCCAGGGAAGAGCTCAAATACGCCCCGGATCAGCACAGGAGAAGAGAAGGCAGGTTTTTTTCGACAGAACCGGAAGCTGCAGGTTGCGGTAATGGCGTCGTCCGCCGCTGCGACCGCGAGGATGGTCGCTCAGCTGCCTGCGCCAACCCGCGGCAGCCGGAAACCCAGGTGGATGGTGCCGGCTGCGGCGGCGCGGCTCAGGGTCTCTGCTTCCGCCGCCTCTTCGGACGTGCCGGACTTCCTCTCCTCCAATTGGTCGGTACAGCCGTTTCGACCCCCCTGCTTGTTCTTCATCTTGTTCGGAGCGCGTGATTGCGTGAAAAACTAGATTGCTTAATCAGGACCGGCACGGTTGTCCTTAGGCCTGTTCATTCCCGGTTTAGTCAAACCGTTTTCAAAACCGGCTACCGTTCAGATACAACTGCAAGTGAGCGGTAATTGCACCAGGTGATATGTACAGAGGCGTAATCTAGGTCCCTCAACTCCTAATTTACACCTATATAGACAAAGTGGTTTACTCATAGTCTAAATCAACTAATTATCGTTGATATGCCTACTTAGTGTCTCTTTGTCACTCAAAAATATGAACCCATCTTTTGTATTACTATCAAGCACATAACAAAGTCGAAAAAACATATCAAAATAGAAAAGATTGGACTCGTTTAGGAAACATAAAGAGTGAACGGTAGCCAAGTGTATTCACTACAAGCCAATGTATTCAGCACACATAGGTCTTACATTTAGCTCCTGGGCAGGCCAAATAGTAATACAGGTGATGAGGTTTTTCTAATTAGATGGCATGGATCCTGCATAGACATTACCTAGGTGAATCAACGCCAATTAGAGAGATTTGGACCACAAATGAACCACTTAGCAAGTTTAAGAACCCAAATGTGCAAATTAATAGTTCGGCGACCTAGATGACACCCCTGAAGAAGTTTAAGGGTCCATCATGCACTTAACTCCTATTCTTTTGCATATCGAACAAAGTTCTATGGTTTCAGGTATGCTTTTACCAAAAGAACAGTTACAGATGACACAGGCTTGGTGTGGCAGCATATTAAAAGCATTTATATTAGTTATTCACTCATTTCTTGTTTTAGTAGACGTGGTTATGCCATATGACAGTTAGATCTGCAATGCATCAGAGGGAACCAACTAACAGCATAATACTGTGGGATAGTTGCCTCACTCCTTTAGTAATTTATCCAGCAAGTTCCAAGAGTGGCATGGTTGCTTCTAACTAGTATGTTCTTGTTGAGGCCTCAATGTTGGCGGATCCTGCCTGAAAAATTCTTCTATATATTTTGTTTGCAGTCCAGCCAAAGAAATGCAATATAACTGGGGAACTAACAGCGTGGCAGAACTCTCCACAAATTTACAGTTCACAGATAATTAGTAGTATTGTTGTAGCCTTGTAGGTAGGAGTCAAGTGGACCTTGCTGACATATGATCTCTAAAATCGACCATTCTGATAAGGTCTCCTATCATCTTCTAAAAAAATCATGATTTATGTCCTATTGTCTTGCACTAAATCTCACCTTCATGAGCCTGGTGCTCAACATCTCATCTCTTGTCTTGGGATTTGAAACTTAGACTGTCAATCATCTGCCTTTTCATGGTTGAATGTGAGGACTTACTTCTAACTAGTATGTTCTTGACTTCTTGCTGAGGCCACAATGTTGGTGGATCCCGCCTGAAAAATGCATTCTAACTTCAGGCTTGTGAAGTTCCATAGACCATAGCATTTGGTATTGCAGGTGTTAATGTGTTATGGGCTTATGGCATACCCCAGATGCAATCCATAGGCTGGTATAGAGTATGTTGTGTAAAGGAACATCAGCTAGTTCAACGAGGTGACAGGCTTGCTTACCAACTGTTGTTTCTTGACTCCTTCCTTTCATTTTTTGTTCAGGCTTGAAGCACGCGAGAAAAGGCCATTCGGCCCCAGATTGAATGTAATACTCTATCTGAAAATTGCAAAAAGCATAATATTTAAATCTCAATGATGCATGCTTGAAATGGTTATATCTTTCAGTTTACTGCAGAAGAAGTAGTGAAATTCCAGCTGGAGTCCTTGAAATACAATGACCATCCCCGCCAAGATTATGGGATAGAGATCATGTACCGGGTAATTGCAGAAACATGAGAACCATTCATTCCGTTGGGCATATGCATTAATGGAACTCAGTTTCATCCATCTGATAGTTATTTTTATATAATATATTTCAATGAAAATTTGCTGATCTAAGTTACGAAATGAAAAAAAAAATTCTGCTACCTATTATTGCAAAAGAAATCATTTCATACATCAGATCTGCAAATTTCCATTAAAATATTATTATTTCAAAAAAACTGAAAGTTATGTATGGTCTTGATTAGTTTGCAGAATTTGATCCCTTCGAAAGGTCAACTTATTTTGGACGACTGTTGGATCTGGGACAGGTAGTTTGAAACACGCTCCTGCAGGCATGTATTGGCAGTCATAATGTGTTGCTTACTAATTGCTGACAACACTGTTGCAGTTTGAACGTTTTCGGCGTTTATTTCATCATTCAGCTTACAGAGTGTTGCTGGGCCACAAAGAAAGAAAAATATTAAGCAGTCTATCGGTTGATGAGGTTTTCCCCTTCACATGATTTTCTTATTAGCAAGTGTAGAGAGATGAAAGTTAGCGTATTAAATTTCCATTCTTGGACAGTAAAATTTATTTGCATCTCATTATGATGAACAAGGGGAGTCCCATGACCTATCTTTCTTAATATGAAAGATATAAAACAAAGCAAACTGATCAAAACAACCTTGCTGAAATAAATTTACGATTTCCAGCTTCTAATTGAAATAAAGTTCATGCCTGATATTCTCGATTCTTAACTGTTTATTTGTCTCTTTTTTTTTTCTGCATCGTGTTATGCAAACAGAACCGATTTGTACAGAGAGTTTGGGTTCAAGGATGCCGTCCCGGGGAAGAAGAGATATTTCAGTTTACAATGATTCGGGTATTTGTTAGCTTCTTTCTTTTACCTTTACCTACACTAGATTGCAGCAATGTGGTGATTTTGATCGACTGCTGTTGTAGAGAGTTGGAGGCTGGATGGATGGTTACTGGTTAACCGAGAGCTTAATCAATGATGGAGATGCATTCTCTGGTGGCATTGCTTACTGATGTTTCCATGTCATGCCCTTGGGTGAGGGTGAATTTGATGTAAATTTAATTCGTCCATTTTTTTTTACGTTGGGAGAGGTAGACTCAGTTCTCCCCGTGTCAACAAAAAAAGTCCGGAGGATAGCAACGTACTCTCTTCTAGTTCGAAATATTTATCACTAGTTAGTTTATTTTTAAACTAACCGGTGATAAATATTTCGGAGTAATTGTGAATGATTTGCTGGGAGTCAGAATTTTCTTGTCCTTGTAGATGTCAGGGAAGCAATGACACACTAGCAAGTACAGTAGCAAGTGATGATGTGAAACATGATTGTAAGCAGTAGTGAATTACGGCGCGCTTGTTCATCGTCTTGTTTCTCTTTTGATTTGATCAATGCCTTTTCCGCTTCACTTGTTTGATCGAGGTTGTGATGTCACTTTCGGTCAGCGCGTGTTCACCTACGAGTACTTTAAAAACATGAAAAATAGAGACTGCAGATCCGCCCTGAATACCTTTCAATTTATCGCGCACTGACGTGGAAATGCAGGGACGAAACTTGTTTGAACGAATCTCAGGTGACAACGACGGTGATTGGTGGGACGGGGTCAGTAACTTGCTCGCGGCATGAAAGAAACGTGAGATCTAACCACGTGGTTCGGTGAAGGAAGAAGCTGATGTATCACTTCTTCGACTCCTCTAGCTGCGGACCACACGTCTGAAACCGACATGTTTCCTCAAACTTTCAACACTGCTGGGTTACTTGTGCTATGCATCATCGATCACCTCGAGAAGCTTTCCACAAAAAGGTCTTTGGGTTATACACGGTTGCATGGAAACGGAGGAGGAACTGCGGCGAAGTAGCCGGCTGGTAGTAGTACAACACATCTATCTCGCGCACCGGCCGTACGTTCGTGTGCCGTTCCCCGAGTTCCGCGGCCAAGCCGCGCCGCGCGTTTGGCCCGGAGCGCGCTGCGCGCGCGCTAGAGTACCGCCGCGCTGCTCACTCGCTCACGCGGCCGAGCGCCATGAACGTGAACCAACCCCTCCTCCTCGTTAACCGTCGCGCTCGCTTCGGCCTTCACCTCCTCGTAACTGTTGCGCTCACTTCGGCCTCCTCCTCGTCGTCGTCGTATGAGGTAGCGTGTGCGTTGCGTTTCTTGGGCGCGCGGATCGCATGAGCTAGCGTGTGCGGATCAGGGTTGCTTGTTGCTCGGCGACACCGCCTCCGACCGCCTGTCGCGTGGCCTTCTTCCGATTCCGATCCCGACCACTCATCGACGACTTATTCGTATCGGTTACATCTCCGAGACGTACGTGGTCCTCTTCTTCCCGTGTTCGGTCACGATCGACTCCCACGCCGATTCGGATCGGTGCCTGCGTCTTAGCTTGTCTTTATAAGACAGCGGGCGGCGTGCGGGCTTCCAAACAAGCCAGTTCATCTCCTGAAGCCTCAAAAGTTAAGGCGCGCGGAAGAAGCAGAGGAGCTGTCCCTTCGATTTGTACTGTCGAGAGATCGTAGCAGTCTCGTTCTCGGCGCTCCTGTGGTGTGAGATCGCGGCAATAATGGTCGAGGCAGGAGGAGCAGATCAGCAAGCGCCGCTGCAACAGAGGCAGCCGACGACGACGACAGCGACGGTGCCGGACTTCAAGCAGTCGGTGAAGCTCAAGTACGTGAAGCTGGGGTACCACCACCTGGTGACCCACGGCGCGTACCTGCTGCTGCTGGTCCCGCTGCCGGGCCTGGTGGCGGCGCACCTCTCCACCCTGACGCCGCGCGACCTCGCCGACCTGTGGCGGAGCCTGCTGCTGCAGTACAACCAGCTGCTGGTGTCGGTCCTCGCGTGCACCACCCTGCTGGTCGTCGCCGCCACCGCCTACTTCCTCACGCGCCCCCGGCCCGTCTACCTCGTCGACTTCGCGTGCTACAAGCCGGACGACGAGCGCAGGTGCAGCCGCGCGCGCTTCATGAACTGCACCGAGAACCTGGGCACGTTCACGCCGGAGAACGTGGAGTTCCAGCGCCGGATCGTCGAGCGCTCCGGCCTCGGCGAGGACACGTATCTCCCGGAGGCGGTGCTCAACATCCCGCCCAACCCGTCCGTGGCCAGCGCGCGCAGGGAGGCGGAGACGGTCATGTTCGGCGCGTTGGACGAGCTGTTCGCCAAGACGGGCGTGCGGCCCAAGGACGTCGGCATCCTCGTCGTCAACTGCAGCCTCTTCAACCCGACGCCGTCGCTGTCCGCCATGGTCGTCAACCACTACAGGCTCCGGGGCAACATCGTCAGCCACAACCTCGGCGGCATGGGCTGCAGCGCCGGGCTCATCTCCGTCGACCTCGCCCGGGACCTGCTCCAGGTGCACCCCGACACGTACGCCGTCGTCATCAGCATGGAGAACATCACGCTCAACTGGTACTTCGGCAACGACCGCTCCATGCTCGTCTCCAACTGCCTCTTCCGCATGGGCGGCGCCGCCATCCTGCTGTCCAACCGCCGCTCGGCCCGCCGCCGGTCCAAGTACCAGCTGGTGCACACCGTGCGCACGCACCGGGGCGCCGACGACCGCTCCTTCGGCTGCGTCACGCAGCGGGAGGACGACGGCGGCAAGGTGGGCGTGGCGCTGTCCAAGGACCTGATGGCCGTGGCCGGGGAGGCGCTCAAGACCAACATCACGACGCTGGGCCCGCTCGTGCTGCCCGTGTCGGAGCAGCTGCTCTTCTTCGCCACGCTCGTCGCGCGCAAGGTCCTCAAGCGGAAGGTCAAGCCCTACATCCCCGACTTCAAGCTCGCGTTCGACCACTTCTGCATCCACGCCGGCGGACGCGCCGTGCTGGACGAGCTGGAGAAGAACCTGCGGCTCTCGGACTGGCACATGGAGCCGTCCAGGATGACGCTGCACCGGTTCGGCAACACGTCCAGCAGCTCGCTGTGGTACGAGCTGGCCTACGCGGAGGCCAAGGGCCGGATCAGGAAGGGCGACCGCACCTGGCAGATCGCGTTCGGCTCCGGGTTCAAGTGCAACAGCGCCGTGTGGAAGGCGCTCCGGTCGGTGAACCCGGACGACTTGGAGAAGAAGAACCCGTGGATGGACGACATCCACAGGTACCCCGTCCCCGTGCCCAAGGTGTCGGCCATCTGATTCGTCTTCCTCATCGTTCCAGCTGATCCTGTTCTAGCGCTGCCACTGCGATGCCTGAATTATGCGTAGCAAAAAAGTCTGTAGAATTCGATCTAGGATGAGTGATGCATCCGTCTGCCGTGTGTACGTGATGTGCTGTGTTGTCCCCAACATGAGCGATTGGGAAATGACAAGCTGTAGTAGGAGGCTGCTAGCCTCGGTAACACTGTATACGCTCCGTTGTACGCTTATTAAAATTTACGAGAAGTGTGGATATTGTATAAGCACTATACTACACAGATAACATATTTCTTGAACATTTTACTTGTGGTTGCCCCTCTGAAACTGTAGTTTTAGTTCTAGAGGATGCAATCCTAATGTCCTACGGATCATGGAAAAGATACAAACAACATGCGTTTTTGGTATGGACCCAGTTGGGCCGCAAATAGGCACCATACTAAGTACGGTCCTAACAGTGGCCCGGGCTCCTTTTTGATGTGTTGGTGTTCCCCTTCCACGATTTGACGGCGGCCAGGTCCATTGTCTTTACCTGTGGCCCAACAAAAGCCCACCTGGCGGCTCCGACGGCATCTTCCGGATAATCCGACGGCCGGAAATCTCGCGTGCGCCGAAAGCTAGCCAGATGATGCGATCCCCACCCACCGCCCGACATCCAGCGGCCACGATTCCTGCGTCCATCCAAAGCTAACAAAACCCCGCACCCCCGAGGAGAAAAATAACTCGCGGCCGCAGCTATAAAACCCTCCGCCTCCACGGCCGGCTCCCCCAATTCCAATTCGAATTCTAGGGTTTCTCCCATCGCCGCATCCAGGTCCGGTTCCTCCGCGTGCGAGCTCAGATGGTGAGTGAGCGAACGGATCGTCGTTTCACGACCAAGTTGACACCACGGATCTGGTGTTTCGTCGTTTGACCTCTGTTTTTTTTTCGGGTGGTGGATTTTTCAGGCGCTGCCGAATCAGGGGACCGTGGATTACCCGAGCTTCAAGCTCGTCATCGTCGGTGATGGTGGAACCGGTGAGGTCCCAACTCCCTTACGTTTTCATTTGTATTTAAATTTTCTGAAACGGTAGGATCTGCTGTTTTTGGTATGTTTTCGGTGTAGTTTCTGCGACATCTGATGGATTGCCACTTGTAGTACTGCATGATTCTACGTGTAGGTTAGAGATTATGATTAGTGCAACATTTCGATGTTATAGTGTTTCTTCTCCCTTTCATTTAGTTCAGATTAGAAAATCAGTGTGGTGGTATGTTTCTAGTCAGATTCCAAATTCTTCGGCGGTGCTATAAACAAGCCTATTGTAAACTGACATCATTTCATCCCCATTTCAAATTTTATAAAAATCCGCGTC
Organism: Tuctoria greenei; assembly: GCA_036927565.1. Classification (NCBI taxonomy): domain Eukaryota; kingdom Viridiplantae; phylum Streptophyta; class Magnoliopsida; order Poales; family Poaceae; genus Tuctoria; species Tuctoria greenei. The sequence goes on from JAYESD010000001.1 coordinate 304,893,959, forward strand.
TCGTCGAAATAAGGTGATTGTGTGTGAAAGTGGATAAATATGTGAGTTGTTGATTGATCATTCTGTAGTTCAAATTTTTTGGACTGCCACCACACAAATTTAGTCTGCTTAATTGAAATTCTAAAAGCAAGAGATCTCATCTTTTAGGATGTTTTCTGTAGTCTTCACAAATTAGTTATTGCAAGGTTCAATCTGATTGGCTTTGTAGCAGTTTTCTTTTAGTTAATTTCTTGCTGCTCAGTTACATGCAAAGGTGTTGTATAATTTAATTTCTATGACTCTGAAATATTCAACCGTGTAATTGCTTTAGACTTCCAGATTGTGCGGACCATGTCTCATATAAATCCTTAATGGCATTTTTTATTACAGGTAAAACTACATTTGTGAAGAGGCATCTCACTGGAGAGTTTGAGAAGAAATATGAACGTAAGTTGTGGAGCTGCGGTTGTTGGAATTCCGATTCTCTCAATTTAAGAACGCAAGATTGTTAATCTAGGAGGTGCACTATTATTACAATGGGGTTGCGCTCATTATATAGCTCGGTTACATGTAACCTCTCCTCTTATGAGTCTAACTCAACTCCAATCTATTTAGGACTCTCCTAATCTAATCTTATCTGGACTCTTCCTAATATACCGTTGAGATCACCTAACATTATCTCCTTGATCTCAACTCCCTACAATTTGAACCATGCTCACAACCCACAATGTTCAGGATCATCCAACAAACTCTCCCTGATCCTAGCACATGTGCTTATCTCACATGTCGTGTTGTGTCCACCGTCGAGCCCTTGCTTCATGGAGTCGTGATGATATCATCATTGCTCCCCCCGTCATGAGCTTTCTTCGCATCAAGCCTCTTGTGTCATTGAGAAGTTGGATAAGTCTGTTGGGTCCTGCACGCTCCAGATCCTTTGGATTTGAGCCGCCGCCCCGCCTTCGATCAACCTTTGCCGCACGCTTGTTGTGCCTCTGCTCGTGCTCGTTGGCCTCATGCACGGATTGCCGTCTCTCATGTGCTATTTTCTCTTACTCCATACACTAATTTGCTTGGCAACTTGGTGATCAAACTTGGTGCGATTGGCCACACGAACGTTGTTGTCTTGCACAAGATCTATCGGTTTTGTAGGTTCTTCGGTTGGAGGTTTTACTGGACACTCTGGTACACCAGTAGTGGTGTATGACATGAGTTGAGTCAAAGGAGTGCGCATCTTCTCTTCTTCTAGATGCATCTTTCTTATGCTTCGAATAAAGATCTATTTTTTAGTCTTTCCTCTTTCCTCGGTCCTAAGGTTGAACGGACGCACACTTGTCGTTTTCTTGTTGCTGCATCGTGTTGCCGCATCGTGATGTAGTAGACGCAGATTGGAGGTGCGTTCTGAGACGGCAATATGAAAACGATAAGTGTGTGTATGTTACTTTAAGACTAAGGAAAGAGTGAATGCTAAAAAAGAGATTTTTATTCAGAGCGTGATGAAAATGCATCTAGATGAGGAGAAGATGTTCACTCTTTTGGCACAAACGTACACCACTACTGGCGTAACAGAGTGTTCAATAAAATCTTCAACCAAAGAACACGCAAATTGGATAGATTTTGTGTTACACAGCAACATCCGTGCCGCCGATTGCACCAAGTTGCTGAGTGAATTAGGTTCATGGAGGAAGTGAAAATGGCACACGGTAGATGACAGATTGTGCATGAGGCCAATGAGCGGAGGTGCAACAACGAGCGCACGACAGAGGATGATCGAAGGCGGGAGCCGCACACGCGGCTTGAGGAGGTTGCACACTTGGCGGCTGAAAGGAAGCCGCAGAGGAGCGGCGTGTCAGGAAGGCATCCAGGACTGGCGGCGATGCTCCCAGGCTCGAGAGGGGGGTGCACTATTACAATGTGGTTGGGCTCATTATATAGCTCGGTTACATGTAATCTTCTCCTCCTAGGACTCTATCTCAACTCCAATCTAATTAGGACTCTCTTAATCTTATCATATTTGGACTCTTCCTAATATATCGTTGAGATCACCTAATATTATGATCCCAACTCTCTACAACTTGAACCTTGCTCACAACACACAATGTTCAGGATCATCCAACAACGGTTACTATCTCATTACATTTTCGTTCCCCCACTTGCTGTTCTGCACCTTACTGCTAATATGGACCTAATTTCTATGGGTTTCATCTTTTTTCCTTTTCTATCCGTCTTCCTTTATTTTTGTTTGGATCTTGTGGGTTTCATCTCATGCATTCCCATATGTATCTAACTGCTCCATTGTGATTTATTGTTGCAGCAACCATTGGCGTTGAAGTTCATCCATTGGATTTCACCACTAACTGTGGTAAGATCCGCTTCTACTGCTGGGACACTGCTGGGCAAGAGAAGTTTGGTGGCCTTCGTGATGGTTACTAGTAAGCTTTCTGTTACATACGAGTGATGTACTACATTTGGAGTGCAGTTGCAAATCTTATGATTGACATTCCTGTCATACAGTTGCCTATACCATACCTAATGTAATGTTTCTATGCAGTATCCACGGCCAGTGTGCGATTATTATGTTTGATGTAACCTCAAGGCTCACTTACAAGAATGTTCCTACATGGCACAGGGACCTGTGCAGGTTTATTTCTCTCCGAGTCATGCAAATTTGTTGAAGTTGGAAGTTTGTTGCTGGAATTTGATGTTCATTACTCATGCAGGGTGTGTGAAAACATCCCCATTGTCCTTTGCGGTAACAAGGTTGATGTGAAGAATAGGCAGGTCAAGGCCAAACAGGTCACTTTCCACAGGAAGAAGAACCTGCAGTACTATGAAATCTCTGCTAAGAGCAACTACAACTTTGAGAAGCCCTTCCTGTATCTTGCTAGGAAGCTTGCTGGGTAATTAGCTTATGTTGATTAACTGTGAATGTTAACTAACTCACATCATATGCTTGGACTGTATTGACTCTTGTTAAATCCTTTGATGCTTTCAGTGATCCCAACATTCACTTCGTTGAAGCTGTTGCTCTGAAGCCTCCGGAAGTTACCATTGACATGGCTATGCAGCAACAGTGAGTGTTAATCATAGTTCTTTTGTCTAATCTGTCACTTCATGCTACCTGAATCCTTTAATGTGTGTGAAGTGGTGCCTAAACTTATCCTCAACTTGTCGTTTTACTAGGCATGAAGCTGAGCTTGCTGCCGCCGCTGCACAGCCCCTCCCTGATGACGATGACGATCTGATTGAGTAGAGAGAGGATCACGAGTCTACCACCATACTTGAGCAGACGGAGACGGAGTTGTGCTTTCCATAAGTGTTGTTTTAGGGTGAATGACATCTAGAGTCGTCTCTGGATGTTCATGTCTCCCTAACGTTGAAACTTTTGAATGTATGGAATTGATCGATATGTCGTCATGAATTTGTTGGCTCCTTTATATAATCATTTTTCAATGTGGTTGTTGCCAGTAAACACGGGTCGGGCCGTGTTTGTACTGCATAGAATTATCTACGAATCTGCTTTACGCCTGTACTGTGTGTTGTTGTCGCGCCATCCTAATCCAGATTATTCATCCGTGACGACAGAAGGAAGAAAAGATGCTGTTCTTGAGCATGTAAATCCATCTGTCCGTATCCGTGGTGCGAAGTCGGTACGCGCGGTAGTGTTCGTCGTCGTGCAGGTGCGGCCGTGGTGCGCAAAATTGACCCTTGAGCCTCGGCCAGCCAGATAAACCCCAGCGAGCGGAGAGGAAGAGGGAATAAAAATCGCTTGCAAACGGCGGAGACGTCGAGACGGCGCGAACCTCTCGCCTTTTGGATCCCATCCGCCCTTTTTCTCTGTGCCGCCGACGCCAGTACCAGCAATCTTGTGATCTCATCCACCCTTTTGGATCCTTCATTCCTTCGCTATCCCTTTCCCTTCCTCTCTCACTCTTAAAGGCAGGCGCATCACCCGCCGCCGCCCTCACCAGTGAAGTCCACCACCCTGACCCTCTCGCAGCGGTTCCGATCCAAACACCGCCAACCATGAGGCCGCTGCTGAAATCCGCATCCCAGCTCCTCCGCCGCCGGACCTACTCCTCCGCGGCCAACCCGGACCGGAAGGTGGCCATCCTCGGCGCGGCCGGCGGCATCGGCCAGCCGCTCGCGCTGCTCATGAAGCTCAACCCGCTCGTCTCCTCCCTCTCCCTCTACGACATCGCCGCCACCCCCGGCGTCGCCGCCGACGTCTCCCACATCAACTCCCCCTCCCTGGTACGTACGCGCCTACGCTCTCTCCGTCGGTCGCGGGATGGATCCGACGGTGTCGTGCTTTGAGCTCTGTTGCATGCAGGTGAAGGGGTTCGTGGGGGACGACCAGCTCGGGGAGGCGCTGGAAGGCTCGGACGTCGTCATCATCCCTGCTGGGGTGCCGAGGAAGCCCGGCATGACCAGGGATGACCTCTTCAACATCAACGCCGGTATCGTTAAGGCCCTCTGCACCGCCATCGCCAAGCACTGCCCCAACGTAAGCGTCTTGCCACCACTCTAGATCTGCCGTCGACCGTTTCTGATTGGAATTGTTTGGTACTCCATTCTGGTCTGATTGGAATTGTTGGTGATTAGATCTAGTATTCATTCATAAATGATATGTAACAGTACGGTTGCAGAGACAAGTAGAACTGATAGCTACTAGGCACATTTGCTTCAGAGCTCAGTTTACATATTTTTTAATACTAGGCCATTGCATGCTATCAATCAATACTGTGAATGGGTTTGTTGATGATAACTAATTAACTGTAAATGATCCAAGTGTGCGATATAAGGTGTCACATGACCTGGCAACTTAAATTTTGTATATAAAAAATTATTAATCTTATTGCGGTCCCTTTGCTTATGTGCATGTTTAGGCTCTTGTCAACATGATCAGCAATCCTGTCAACTCGACTGTCCCGATCGCTGCTGAGGTTTTCAAGAAGGCTGGTACTTATGATGAGAAGAAGCTGTTTGGTGTGACAACTCTCGACGTCGTTCGTGCTAAAACTTTCTATGCTGGGAAGGCGGGTGTGCCAGTTACTGGTACTAATCTGACATGTTACCTGTCAAATTGTAGATATTGGTTGTGTTTTTTACATGTTATTTATCAGTCCTCTCCATGTGAGTTATTGCTATGTTGCTTTTTAGCGGTGGATGTTCCTGTTGTTGGAGGCCATGCTGGTATCACTATTCTGCCACTTTTCTCTCAGGTACTGAACCTACAGCTTTTTTATAATTTGAAATATTTGATGATCTTATATTGATCTGCAAAATATACTATGTCATAATTGAAATACTCGGATCATAGTAGAGCATTGTATATGTTTGATTGTCTTTCAATATCTTGTCGTGAAATGAGCATTGGTGAACAAAGAGATTTTAATTCTGTATATAGGAGTAAACATACGCTGGTTACCTAGAATGTCAATCTGGTGCAACATTCATCATTTATTAACTGTACTGTTTTTTTACAAGTAATAGTAGTTCATTATTATGCTAGGACCTAGGTGTATTCAGTGTTATGATGCTTTCCTGTACAGTTAGTTGATGCTGAATCTTCCTGTTCCATATAGGCTACCTCTGCGAGCAACTCGTTGTCCGATGAAGACATCAAGGCTCTCACCAAGAGAACACAAGATGGTGGGACGGAGGTTGTTGAAGCAAAGGCTGGAAAGGGATCTGCAACCTTGTCCATGGCGTAAGTTTTTTAAACATGTGAACCTTCCTGAGCATGTCTACAACACTGTAGAATGTGAGATTAGTATGTCATGCCTGTTTATGTTCTTCATCACTAAATATCATGAGTTGTGTGGAAAAATCTGTTCATGGATAGTAGTATACACTGTGCACCCGACTCTGGAGCGATGCTTCTTTATAATTGTAGGGCTTATCCAAAACTGGTTCTATTTCGTATTTACCAAATAACATAATACAATATGGGTTTCACATTTAGGATCCTGGGTATATTAGTTTTGTATCCAAATTTGTAAAAATGTGCAGAACAGGTGTAGTCATCCAACCATCATCTCACCTGGAATCTTTCTTCCTTTACCTCTGACTGCATATGATATTTTTGGAATCAGTACTCATGGTGGGTTTTTCTGGTCTTTTTTATGAGATCCATACAACATACAGGCAAACTTTATAGCATGCTGTGGACCTTTGTTTACATGTATATGTTAAAATTAAACTGATGCAGATCAAACTGTGCTGCATTATTCTTTTTACTAATGTAAATACTCTTCTTTTGCAGCTATGCTGGTGCTGTTTTTGCAGATGCATGCTTGAAGGGTCTTAATGGAGTTCCCGACATTGTGGAGTGCTCCTATGTGCAGTCCACCGTGACAGAGCTGCCGTTCTTTGCATCCAAGGTATCTAATATGTATTTGACTTGGTAAAATGCAGTCATATGGCATTATTTGATCTTGCCAAAGTAAATCTCATGGTTCTTGTTTCCCGTTCCTTTTCTTCGCGTGTTAAACACTTGGACATGTCACTGTCATTTCATCATGTTTTTATATAAGCTTCTCTTGTTTATGTCTTATTAATTGCATCCACAATGCAAATGTGCAAAACTGTTTCCACTTTGGTACATTTCTTGAGCATATTGGTTTCATTGACCACTTTGTTCCATGTAGATAGTAGTTCTAGATTTCAGGAACCAACAAAAAAATAGTAGTATTGTAGTCTTCCAATTCATGTTACTTGTTAAAGGGGTTGCTTCTTTCATTTGATGAAAAGGCAACGTTATCTTAAAAACCATGTTGCTAATGCAAGCAGGCAAACTCTTTTTCTGGTGTAGCGGAGTTTTAATTTCACTTTCCATATTGCAGGTAAGGCTAGGCAAGAATGGAGTGGAGGAAGTGCTTGGACTGGGCGAGCTCACCGCCTTCGAGAAGGAAGGTTTGGAGAAACTCAAGGGCGAGCTCCAGTCTTCCATCGACAAGGGCATCAAGTTTGCTCAGAGCAAGTAGGCAACTCGCACGAATTCTAACAATTCATGCGTGAACTCGAGGAGATCTCGTGAATTTTTTTGTTTGATTGCCCCCATTCCGCTGGGCGGTCGAGGCGTTTTGCTCCGTAATAAAATACAGGGGCTTGTATGCCAGCCTGAACGAAGAAATCCTGTACCAGAAACAGTTGCACGGGTGCCGTTTGTGCTCGGCCGATAGTTCGGTGAGTCGTGACGCAAATGGAAACGAACTTGCCACTTGAGTGTGTTATTCTGGGTGTGGAATGCTTGGAGCAATTGGAATTGCAGCATACTGATCTGGAAACTGCGCTCGTGTTTGGTTCTGTAGCATTTGACGGTCGCTAGACACCAAAGCTGCATTTTGCAGTGTCGTACCGATACAAGTATCGCGTCGTAAGACGTGCCAGAAAATGCTTTAATTTTGCCTACTCTTTATGACATTAACATGTTTGGGATAAAGGTTTTGTTGTTGTTCTCTACCACGCACCTCATGTGGAAGAAGGCTCTGGAATTAAGAGCTCTTCAAGGTAAAGCATCCAAGAATTATTACTCCATTCCAAATTATCTCTCTATTCTAAATTACTTGTCTTAGTTTAAAAATAAAAGAGCCATAAATAATTTGGGATGGGAGGAGAGTAGTACGTAATCTCTGTTGCATATACATACTTGTTTCCTAATCGGGACTCGAGCTACACGCTTTCGAGCGATTTCGTCGTGCCTAATATCAGAAACGTCACAAGAACAGGGTGAAGCAGCAGGATGATGATGCTGGTGGTGGGAAGACGTTTGACGGGATAAGCAACTGAGGCTTGCACGCAATGTAGTGACACATGCTCCGTGCCTCTCTCTAATCCTGACACTGTTCCGAACTGGTCGCAGTCCAGGGTCAGGTGTCTGAATATTTTTATTATCAACTGCTTTCCTAATAGATCATGTACTACTTACATTTCTAGGAGTATTTGTCTAAAACTTAAGTCTGATGCTTTAGTTTATTACAACTTTCCTCGATGATGAAATGGAGCTGGGAATGGCATCCCACTGAATGGAGAAACGAACAGTTGAAAGGTATCAAGGTTTTACTTTTGGCACAGGTGATACGTAACTTGTGTTTGGCTGTCCAACAGAACAGAGTTGATAAACTGCATGCTTGCAGCGTCCTGTTCATGGACACCCGAGTGACGTGCGTTCCCAAAAGAAACAGAGGTAAAGACTCATCTCGCTGATGTCGGCGTTTTAATACCTGCACGTAACGATATAAATACAGAGCAAGCTAGCTGAATTGGAGCTAGCAAACAAGCCTTCAACAAACTCTAGTCTAGGTGCTAGCTATTAGCCAAACCAAAGGCACGTCCGTAGCCAAAAGAAGCCTACACAAGCGCGGCCCGCATGTCGTCGTCGTCGTCGCCGATGCTTGGAAGCATCGCCGAGAGGTGGCGCGAGCTCCATGGCGCCAACTCCTGGAAGGGCCTGCTCGACCCGCTCGACATCGACCTGCGCAAGTCCGTGATCGCCTACGGCGAGCTCGCGCAGGTCACCTACGACACGTTCAACGGGGAGAAGCGGTCGCCGCACGCCGGGGCGTGCGTGTTCGGCCGCGACGACCTGCTGGCCGGCGCCTGCGTGGCCGGGGCCGGGAACTACAGCGTCACCAAGTTCCTGTACGCCACGTCCGGCCTGGCCATGCCCGAGTCGTTCCTGCTCCTGCCGCTGCCGGAGCTGCCCGGGGCGTGGTCCCGGGAGAGCAACTGGATCGGGTACGTCGCCGTGGCCACGGACGACGGCGTCGCCGCGCTCGGGAGGCGCGACATCGTCGTGGCGTGGCGCGGGACCATGAAGAGCCTCGAGTGGGTCAACGACTTCGACGTCACGCCCGTGTCCGCCGCGCCGGTGCTCGGGCCCGCGGCGGCCGCGAACCCGGCCGCACTGGTGCACCGGGGGTTCCTGTCCCTGTACAAGTCCAGCAACGCAAACTCCAAGTACAACCAGACCAGTGCCAGAGATCAGGCAAGAATAAATCTCACTTCGTTTATTACCGAATTTTTTACGTACGTACTGCTCCTAGTCCTACCTGTTTCATCAAATCAAATGCTTATTAATTAGTGAGCCACACACACGTACGCAGGTTTTTGAAGAGGTGAGGAGGCTGATGGAGATGTACAAGGACGAAGTGACCAGTATCACGGTCACCGGACACAGCCTCGGCGCGTCGCTGTCCATTCTGAACGCCGTCGACATCGCCGCGAACGGCCTGAACGCGCCCGCCGGATCCTCCCAGCCGCCGTGCCCCGTGACGGCGATCGTGTTCGCCTGCCCGCGCGCCGGGGACGGCAACTTCAAGAAGGCGTTCCGGTCGTTCCCCGACCTGAGGGCGCTCCACGTGAAGAACGCCGGCGACGTCGTGCCGCTGTACCCGCCGCTGGGGTACGCGGACGTGGCCGTGCCGCTGCCCATCAACACGCTGCGGTCGCCGTACCTGCGCCATCCCCCCACGGTGAAGACGCTGCACAGCCTGGAGTGCTACCTGCACGGCGTGGCCGGGGAGCAGGGCAGGGCCGGAGGCTTCAAGCTGGAGGTGGACCGCGACGTCGCGCTGGTGAACAAGCGCACCGACGCGCTCAAAAACAAGTACCCAGTGCCGGAGGAGTGGTGGGTCGCCAAGAACAAGTGCATGGTCATGGGCGATGGCGGCCACTGGACGCTCCAGGACTTTGAGGAGATGTAATCAAGCATTGTCCTCACTCGCGAGATGGTGTCCGTGATTGCATTATGACTGATAATTATGACATGGTGTATTAGTATCATACAGGGTTTGATCAATTTGAACTAGTATTACACTTTTATTTAGGTAAGTGTTCTTCCTATTGCAGCTCCAGAAATAAAAGGACGCCGGGGATAATAAAATAAAATTATGATCGCGTAATGATGTATGTTTTGCTCTGACAAATTAGCATTACTCCATGCGTAATACTGGCCATCATCATAGTCGGTAGTAATAGGCCGTTTACTCCCTGCTATACTAGTCCCTATTCAGCTTCATCTCCCTCTTCGCAATCCATCAAGCTCCAATGTCCGTCGGCGCCCTTCACCATGCCTCTGTACTGCGGGACCCACCATCCAGCCGGCACCCCGTGCTCGCACCGCAGCGAGTCGTACGACTTGTTCACCAGCGCCACGTCCCGATCCACCTCCAGGTGGAAACCACCACGAGCGCCCTGGGTGCCGGCCACGCCATGCAGGTAGTTCTCGAGGTTGTGCCAGACCCGCTCGTGGCCGGGGCTCCTCAGGAACGGCGACCTCCTCGTGTCGATGGCCAGCTCGGCGCCGACGTCGTGGTAGAACACGGCCGGCGGGTATCTGGGCACGACGTCGCGGGCGTTACGGACGCGGAGGAGCCGCAGTCCCGGCGCGGCGCCGTCGAACCGCCTCTTGAAGCCGGAACCGCCGACGCGCGGGCTGGCGAACGCGAACGCGGTGACCGGCGCCGCGCTGCTGTAGCCGTTCACGGCGATGTCGAACGCGTTCAGGGTGGCGAGCGCCGCGCCGAGGCTGTGGCCCGTGACGGTGATGCTGAGCTCCTCGTTCTCGTACATGTCCACTAGCCTCCGCACCTCACTCAACACCTGAAGAATCCGTCAATGCACAGACAGTACCGATTCAGAAGAAAAAGCGAATACGATTTAATTTGATATGCAGAATGCAGTGCGGTGTGATTATTACCTGATCTCTTGCACTCTCTTTGTTGTGGCTGGAAGTGGCGCTGCTGGAGGTGTACATGGACAGCCACCCCCGGTGCACCATGGCCGCCGGCGAACCTTCTTCGTGATCGGCAATAAGCAGACCCTTGGGCTGCACCATGGCGAACTCGAGGTCGTCGACCCACTCCAGCGCCTTGATGGTGCCGCGCCACGCGACGACGACGTCGCGGCGCCCGAGCGCGGCCTTCCCCTCGTCGGTGGCCACCGCGACGTAACCCATCCAGTTGGACTCCCTGCTGCACCTCCTGCTGCTGGTACCGGCGGCCACGGACGCGGAGGACGACCCCCGGATGACGAACGCGTCCGGCACGGGGACGGACGACGTCGCGTACAGGAACTTGGTGACGCGGTAGGTGGCCGCCTGGTCCGGCAGCTGCACCCGGTCGAAGAACCGGCGCTTGCCGAACCTGGAGAGGCCGGCGTGCGGGGAGAGCCTCTCGTGGTTGAAGGCGTCGTAGGTGGCCTGCGCCATCTCGCCGTAGCGGAGGAGGGTGCGGCGCAGGTCGAGGTCCAGCGGGTCCAGGAGGCCGTTCCAGTTGCTCTCGCCGTGGAGCTCGCGCCACCTCCGAGCCGTGTCGCCAAGGCCGCCGTGCTGCGACATGTTCCGGCCGGCGGTTAGTACTCGAATTCGATCGCTAATTCGTAAGGTTTCTGCGCATCCGCTTGCATTGCACGGTTTTATACAGTGGTGCCTGCATGCTTCTGATGACGAAGACGATGAAGATCACAAGCGGCGTGGCACTGTTGTCAAGGAAATCCGTGATGAAGTGTACGTGCTCCGTGTGCAGCTGCGTGCCCTAACTGAACTGGGCAGGAAGAACAGAGCAGGAGCAGTGGACACGCCACGACGTTATGAGCGCGTCAGTGTGCACAGCAATGCAAACGGCGTGGTCGCGGGTGTACGAAGTCAGTTATAGCTTCTATTCAAGCTTGCGACGGAAACGACAAATTGTTCAAGAGCCTGCGGGTTGGCAGATTGAAGAAGAACACATGAGTCTAGCACAGTACTCGAGTTGAGAATTACGGCCTCAAATACGGCCCATTTCCCCAATAAGTGGGCCTGTGATTTAATACAATCGGCCCATGTACTACGTTGATAGCAGAGGAGCTAAGGCCCACAATACAACGTGGGAACGTAAATGGGCCGTTAGTAGTAAGAGAGACGGGCTAGCCCAATACTCGCACTGAAAGCGAGCGTGGCTTTCGATCAGAGTAAGGCCTGATGGGCTCTAACTCAGTTCCTTCGGCTGAATTATGCGAACTCACCTAAGTCCTCACTGCACGGATCGACGATGCTGGACAGGGACATCAGAGTGCTTACGAAATACTCCCTCCATCCGGAAATGTTTTGGTGGTTACACATTCTGTTGAGCTTGGTTACACTTGTTTTGGTTGCTTTTAGTTAGTTTGGCGGTTGTTCAATCACTTGCTACGCTTTTTCAGCATAAACATTTCATGCACGGTGTCGAAGTTCGTAAACGACACTTCCCCCGGACCTGCTTAGAGAGCAGCCCGCGGAGGTTCTTTGGATTCACGAGGGCTAGTCCCAGGAGATCGAACACAGCAGGATGATGAACACAAGGGATTTACGTGGTTCGGGCCGCCGGAGCGTAATACCCTACGTCCACGGGAGTGTTTGAGTATTGTCTTGGTTGAGCGTGTATGAGCCTTGGTCTAATTTTTCCGTCCCCTGCTAAGGTCGTCAGCTGAGTCCTTTTATAGTTCAAGGACTCTGTTGTTACAAGGTGAGACCCAGGACCCGACAGGTGGTCCCAGAGAGAGCCTAAATCTTATACAAGATCTAGGATTAATTGTTATCTACTTCCCTTTGTCAGGGGCTTCAATGTGCCGTCCCGCCGCGCCGTGCGCAAGGGCTACACATAGTTGGTGATGATGGCGGTGCACGTCTCGTCCGTCTTGTCCTCACGGCCCATTCGTCTGTCTTGCGGCGTGGGTCTGTACCGGCTACTTGGACAAGACAGGACACTGGAGCCTTGACTTTCGCAAGCGCGACTCAGCCTGCCTGGGGAAGGCGCGCGTACTTAATGCCTGTCTAAGCAGCGCACGCGTTCCTTTACTGCAGCTTCCTACCGCACTGAGTTGGCCGTCCGCCACGTGGCTGCGCCGGAGCCTGCCTCTGCGGGAAGCAAGGCACTTGACGGATCACGCCACGTGGCGCATTCGGAGCCCACCCCTATGGAGGGGTGGGGGCTCAACCCTACAGGCCACGTGGTAGCTCCGGTGCCTTCCCCTGCGTGGACGCGGGCTTGGCCCTGAGGCCCCGATCGGCCACGTGGCGGCTCCGGAGCCCGCCTCAGCCGGAAGGCATGGGTTTGGTCCTGCCAGCCACGTGGCAGCTTGGGAGCCCCCCCCCCCCCCCCCGACGGGGAGGTAGGATCTGGTCCTTCCCTCCTCGACGTGGGAGCCTTGGATTCGACCCCTTAGGCAGGGGCAGAGTCCTTAGCGGTTTCCTCCTGTGCGCGGGGATACCCGGTCTGCAGGGTACCGACAGTGGCCCCCGACCCACTTCGAGAGAGGCGTCGATACCGCATGTGGGGTCTTTTTCCTTTTCTTCCCGCGCAACTCTTCCGATTCCACTTCGAGTCAGTTCCCCAGGCGACACGCCCCTGCCGTTGAGGCGACGTGTCTCCTTCTGGTAAGTGAAGGTGCTGAACAGGCGCTGCGCGACGTGACTCCTGCCTTCAATCGTGCTTTAACTGCGGTGGTTCCCAAGGCGGCTCCTGCACTTCCGCTGCTTTCGCCCTTTTGGAAACCGCCGGGTTACCTCCCGCATGGGTAGCTGCCCGGCTCGCCTTCTTCGTTGAGCAACACGGGCCCTCATGTCATTGCCCATACGAGTTCGTTACTCTTCTACTGAGGCTGTGGCGATCCACGCTTTTGCGCCTGTTGGCCTGCAGGGGTGCATAAAAAGAGAACTTTCCCCCTGAGGGTCCTTTCTCCCGCCCCTGCTCCCCTGCGCTCATGCTTTTGCCTCAAGCCCAGTTCTTGCGCTCTAGTTTCCAGTCTCCCCGTCTAGAGCCTCCTCCCTCAATCCTTATGGCGAGCATCTTGCCCAAGTCCAGGCTATCCAGGCCCGCTGACCTGGCCCCGATGTGTCGGCTTCTCGGCTGGCATACTCCTGAGCGGGAGTCGTGGCTCCGTCCCGGGAGGCTCCCGCTGAGCCTCTCCGCCGGGGAGATGGTCCTCTTCTAGTCGTACGTGCTGGTCGGCTTCGTCCCGCCAGCATCCGCCTTCCTGGTTATGCTCCTGGAGATCTTCGGCCTCCAACTCCACCACCTCGCACTGAACTCGATCGCCATGCTGGCGGTCTTCACTCACCTCTGCGAGATGTTTGTGGGGGTGATGCCGTCGGTAAAGCTCTTCCGATACTTTTTTGTACTGAGGGCCACCGACAGGAGTTCGAAGGAGCACCTCGGCACCTACTACTTCCAGCACCGGACAAAGGTCCCCACGAGGTACATTGCTTCCTTCAACTCCGCGACGTGGGAGCTGTGGCGCGAAGATTGGATGATCGCCAAGGTCGAATCCCACGACCGGATGTGTCTCCCCATCGGGATCCCCTACTCCGAGCGATCATTTTGGGAGGAGCGCCCAGAGCTGGAGGAGGCGTTCAACCCAGTGCTGGAGAGGATCCAGATGTTGGCGGACCACGGGTTGTCGTCTGCCATAGTGCTGAGGGACTTCATATCCCGTCGCATAGCTCCGCTTCAGCACCGCACCCGCCCGGCGTCAATGTTCACCGGCCTGTCGGACTGCACCCGGCTCGAGACTGGCCCCAGCTCCAACCTGGGCGAGCAGCAGCTGCTCGACATGCTGACCCAGGTTTGCCCCGACGACATCTCCGCTGAGGCACTTGCTCTTTCGTCGGCTTGCCGCCCCTTGTGCTCGGACTCCGAGTTGAGGAGGCAGCTGCTGAAGATGATGTCGAGCCTTGACGAGTCCGGGCTAGCGCGGTGCCAGATCGGGGACCTGTTCCGGGGGGTTAACATTGCTGACGACGCTGAGGGAGGCGAGGCTCCCTCAAGCGACGTTGGTTCTTCCAGCGATGACTCCTCGAGCGGCCCCCAGCACCATCCATGGGGTGGCGTCGTCGTCACCGGCTACAAGGGGAAGGGGAAGGTGCCGGTTCCGGTGCTGGACCCGTCCCCCAAGAAGTGCGCCCGGTCGCCGCTACCGGCCCCTTCTGCCCCTCATCAGGACTCCGGACCCTGCCGCGCTCGTCGCCAGGGGGCACCGATGGCGCCACCTTGCCGCCTGAGTCCTCCACACGCAAGAGGGGGAGGCTCCTCAACGTCGACGGGACCCCAGTGTTCCCTCTCCGTTTGGAGGGGCGCCAGACCTCAGGGGTGCCGCCGACACCATCACCACAGGGGCCCCCAACACACTCAGGGGCCCCCGTCACAGGTTCGGGGGGGGGTCCGAACCCCCCCCCCCCCCCCAACCCTTTCGGGAAGCGGTGGAACTTCAGCGTCCCCCGGTAAGCCTACTCAGATTTTACCTTTGGTGTTCTTTGCTGTGCGCCTACCCTGTCAATCTCTTATGGTCTGAGTTTGCTTGGTTTCAGCGCCACCACAGCTACTCCACCACCCGCGGGCACTTCTGCTGGGGGGTCTGCCGCTCCAGCCGGCTCGCGGGGATCGTCTGCTGCCTCGGGCCCTGCTCCGGTGCACCAGGCTGCTGCCGCCGGGGTACCCCGGGCCTCCGTGCCCGAGGTCCCCGCAGCGACTGCCGAAGCCCAACCGCGCGCACTGACAACCGCCACCGCGCCCGCCAACGACTCCGCGTCCACCGGCTACTTCGTGCCGGCTGATGCTGCCGCGCCCCCCGACACTGCTACGTCGGCTAGCGCCACTGCCCCAGGTGCTGCCATCCGGGAGGGGGCCCTGGTCCTGTAACACCCTAAATTTTTGCATCATGCATTGCATACATGTTCATGCATTAAATATTAATAGAGTAAAAGGGAGATAATAAAAATATAAAAGATAAAACATACAAATATGGGTAGCAAAAGAAGAAAAAGAAGATAATAATTATAGCCTAAAACTTGTATTAGGGAATAAGTATAAAAAAATAAAATAAAAATATATATAAATAATATATATAACAATATATAAAAAAATAAATAAAATATTAATATTAATAGTATATATTATTATAATAATAAATAATAAATATATAATATGAATAATATATATATATAATATAAATAATAAATCATATAATAAAAGAAAGTATAAAGAAAAAAAAAGAAAAAAAAGGGAGGGAGCAGCCCGGCCGACCGAGCAGGCTGACCGAGCAGGCTCGCTCCCGCGCCAGCGCGCCCGACTGGCCCCGCCGAGGCCGTAGCGCTCGGCCGCCCGCCCCGAGTCCCGATCCTGCCCGACCCCAGCCTCCCGCCTCCCGCCCGGTCCCGCGATCCCCGATCCCGCCCGACCCCGCCGAAACCCCAGCGCCCCGCTCCCGATTCCAGTGTCGGGAATCCCGCGCCGGGCCGGTATCGAGTCGGTACCGATCGAGCCCCCCCACGCCCCTATAAAAAGGACCGTAGGTCCTCGTGAGATTCCCCCGATACAGCAAACCGCAGCCGCCGGTACAGAGGGGAAAAACACCAGGGATCAGAGAGCTGCGCCAGGGAAGAAAAAAGGAGAAAAAGAAGGGGAAGAAGAGGAAGAAAAAGAGGAGGGCACCACCGTTCGCCGGAGATCGTCGTCGACATCGCGCCGCCGTCGTCGTGTCGCCGGAGAACGCATCTACTTCGTCTACGCATTGTCCCCATCCCGCGATCATCGAAGCCATCGCATCTACGGTAGGCCATGTTCCCGATGCGAATTTTAGCGATCATATTGAATCTAATAGGCGTAAATTGATTTTAGTTGCACCATAATTTTATTTTCAGCAGCATTAATCCACTCTAAAACCCCTGTAAACTCATATGAACACGTATGAACTACTCGCATCTAATTAATAAACAACCGTAGTTAATTAATTATTGAATTGTGCATGCATACATGTCATTGCATGTTGATTATTTTGTGTGCATCATGTTGATTGTATATGTTTTCTTGTATGTATGATCACGCGTAGAGGATCGTGCTCAAGAGGTCGCATACAAGGATTTCCAAAACCAAGACCTTGGAGCGCTTGAGCAACCCCATCTGTCGGAGCAAGGCAAGTGTCCTTGAAGCATATTGATCCTGTTTTATTAAATGTTTTGTTTGCGAACTTGCATGCTTGTATCAAATTGATGGGAATCCTATGGTAGGAAGTTTACTAGTTTTGTTTGACCACCCTTGTCACCTGGAATTTATGGTAGAGAGTCGGGAAGGGTTTTTACCTTTTTGCTTCGCTTAATTAATTGGGATGGCAAACAACACTACACATTTAATTATGCATCAATGATATTCTGGTTAATGTGAACTGGTCAATATGATGGGTGATCTAAGCAAGCATTGTTATGTGGATGGGTTGGTTGTTATGGTGGTTTGCTTGCCTTAGATCTAAGGACCAGTTCATGCGAGAATATGCCAGGTCAATAGTGCCACCACAAGGCCAAGTATGGGTGCGGCGTAGCTGAATAATTAGGAGCGCTGCTAGTATCGTATGGACCATTGGATGGCGCGGGGAATGGGAGTCGAGGAGGACTGCCCTGGGATCCGCATGGCACACGAGGGGGCCCGTGGGTGGGAGAATGGAGATTCAAGCCTGCCGGTGAAACCTTAGTGGGCCCGTACATACTAGTAGTCCCTTTTGAAAGGCTATTTTGTGATCTCTTGGCTACACACCTACGGAAGTGTGAGATGGCATAATGGAGGTTCCTTAGTCATCGAAAGGTGATGAAATCACAAACATGTGGGTAAAGTGGTACAACCTCTGCAGAGTGTTAAAAACTATCATGATAGCCGTGCTCCCGGTTATGAGCGCCTGGATGACCTACATGATTAGAGTTGGAATTGGGATTTGGAATGGTTATGGTTGGTTAATGGTTATGATTGGTTTAAGGTTATGGTTTGGTAATGGTTATGGTTTATGGATTATGGTCATGGATATGAAATTGAGTTATGGTAATTGGACATGGATAATGGTGATGTTGGTAATAATCGGATATGGTTTATATTTTGTTAATATGATGGTTATGATGGGATTTGTTTCACATAGACATAGTATAATGCTTTTCAAATATTTTACCGTACTTTTCAGCACTTAGCCATTATTACATTCGTCATTTGAATTAGCCACATGTCATACTTTCCACACTTGCTGAGTACGACATGTACTCACCCTTGCAATCGCCCCCCAACAGCTACTGGAGACAATTGGGAGTACCCTGAGGATCACGTGGAGTACTAGGTTGCGTACCGCCGTCAATTGCCTGAGGATTGGAGTCGTGTTGTTTAGTTTATTTTCCGCTGCAATTATTTAGAGTTTTACCATTCGTGAACTATTGGATTATTGTAATAAAGTACTTATTTATAGTTAAGACGTGGTTAAATTCTGTATATCGTTTGTGATGCAACCGTATATGTGTGATGAACTTCCTGGGCACACATATGCGTTACGCTTGGTTCATATTCGGAACCGGGTGTCACAGGTCCCCGCCTCCCCAGTGGTCCTCCAAATGGAGGACGACATTGAGGAAGTGGGGAGGCAGGGGCCCGCCGCTAAGGCGGAGCCTCTCCCCCTGTCTGAGACTATGGTTGTGGCCTGCTCCGACTTCTGGCAGGCCCAGGCGGCCCTTGCCCGGGAGAAAGGGCGGCTCGAGGACGAGGACGACCGGCTCCAGGAATGGGCGAGGACCCTGGAGGCTCGGATCCGACTGGCGAAGAGCCGAGCGGCCCAGCGGGAGGTGGTCGTTCAGGAGGAGATGAAGATCCTTGAGCAGGAGCGCGACCTCATCGCCCAGCTGGACACCGTTACCTAGAGCCTGAAGGCTGACGCCGAGGCCAGCTCCCGCCTCCAGGCCTGCGAGTACCTTCAGCACCTGTTGTCCCTCCAGGAGGCTGCTCTAGCCGAACGGGAGCAGGAGCTGGCGGCGAAGCAGGCCGAAGTGGAGACGACCTGCCACGGGCTCATCCTCTAGCAGGAAGGGGCGCGAGTCCGCGCCGCCGAGCTGGACCGCCAGGAAGCCGCCGTGGCTGAGGCGCAGCAGGCTGAGTCCGTCGAGCGCCAGGCACTCCTGGACCGCGAGTTCAACGTCGCCCTCAAGGAGGGTGACTTGGACCGCCGCGAGGCGGGGGTCGGCGAGCGCGAGAGGGCCCTGGCGGCCAAGGAGAAGCGGTTCCTGGAAGGCGGCCCCCGGGCACTGGCGGCGACCCAGCAGGAGGTGGAGGAGCTCCGGGCGGCGCGCTCCGCCGAGGCTCGGAAGGTCTGGGAGTTCCTTGGCGGTGCCGACTCGGTTCTGGTGCCGCTCGGCTTCAGCCCGGCGCGTGTGGGGGAGCCGGCACAGGAGGTGAGTCAGGTGTTCCCGGCGCTCGACTCCACCAGCTCGAGGATGTGCTCGCTGGGGGCCATCCTTGACAACCAGCTGGAGGCCAAGGGATGGATGCTGGTGAAGGAGGTGGCGACGCACATCCTGTCCTGCTACCGGAGCTGGTAACCCGACGTCTCCCTGCAGCCGGTCCTCGAGGGGCCCATCGCCGAGAGGGAAGAGGCCGCCAAGTCTGAAGTTTCGGATGCGGTGGCACTCATCGCCTCAAGGTTCCAGCGGAGTGGCTGAGGGCTCCCCGAGCGTCTGTTTAAGTTTTTGTCTTTCTGTTTTTTATCTTGTGGCTGGTTGTGATGACAAACTCTTTATTTGTGCGATAAAAAATCTGTCTGTGGTGCCCTTTTATACTCAACTTGCTTTTATTTCTAGCAATGTCTTCCAGCTGCTTGTTGTTCCTTAACTTCCAGGACCTGCCGTCCCCCAAAGTATGGCCCCCTGACAGGCATGGCCAGTTGTTATGGGCACTCCTGTCATACACTTAGGGTTTAGGGCGGACCAGTGCAGGAGGAGCCTAGGATTCGTAGGTAGCATTGCCGTAGCTGAGTATGCAGGTATATCGACAGCGGCCTCCCTGGGGGTGCTGCCGGAGCTTCAGTTCCACGGTGGCCACCATCTTTATGGAGAGGTCGACAGCGGGCCCCCTGGGGGTGCCGCCGGAGCTTCAGGCTGGCGGTGCCCACTGTCTTCGCGAGAGGTCGACAGCAGGCCCCCTGGGGGTGCCACCGGAGCTTCAGGCCGGTGGTGCCCACTGTCTTCGCGAGTACTATGACGGTGGTTGCTGGAATAACTTCCTCAAAGACCTGTACATAGATCAAAAAAGAGAAGTAATTATGTCCGCTGGTCACTTTACCCCTGCTCTTTTTGTAGTGTCGCTTGACTTACGATCCTGGGCTGACTCGTGGGGCTTGGGTAATTCAGTGCTCCTGCACCTAGGACTCGTCGTCCATACTACCCAAGGGTGGTCCATCTGGCCCCCAGTACTCGGCTGTAGCGCTGGGGAGGCAGAGCGCACAGGCTTAGGGTACAGGACCAGGCTAAGCAGGTTGTGGCCCTGGACCTCCCGCTCGGCGTAAGCCTTTTCCGGGGGAGACCATCTGGAGACACAGGCCCCCGAGTATTGGAATATCTGAGGCCCCAGGCGCATTGCAGGTACCTCAAGTAACCCCAGCTGCAGTCCAGACAACAAGGCTCCCACTATTGCTAAAGCAGGGGGAAAACGACAGCGCTCATGATAGATCACGAGCTATGGCGGGCTTACAACAACATCATAAAAATTAAAGATAATTTTTGAATTGACAAACCCTATACTAGGCAGGGCAACATTCTTTCATTGTAGTTCATCATAAGATGGAGCAGACTTTACAGGGGGAATAACCCAACCTGGGTGTCAGATGGAGTCGAGTGCACCTACTTAGGGTTCTGGACCAGGCTAAGCGGAATGTGCACTCGGAGCCCCATCGCCTTATCCTAAGTGTTGTCCTGAGGCAGTATGTAACTTTTACAATGAAATAGCAATGCCCCAACCCTAGTCTAGGGGTAGAACTTACGGAGGTGCTCAATGTTCCATGGGTTGGGTAATGGCTGTCCATCCTCCGTAGCCAGGCGGACGCATCCTGGGCGGCAAACCTCTGTTACCCGGAAGGGACCCTCCCAGCTGCGGGAGAGTTTGCTAGACCCTTCCCGGGAGAGTATGCGACGCAACACCAGGTCGTCTACCTTTAGCTCCCTACTCCGCACAGTCTTCTGATGGTAGCGCCGGAGCGCCTGCCTGTACCGTGCATTTCGGAGAGCCGCTCGCACTCATCCCTCCTCGACGAGGTCCAGGTCTTCACGCCGGAGCTGGTCCTGCACGGCTTCGTCATACCTCCGGGCACGGGGGGAGCCCATGGTAATTTCTGGGGGGGGGGGGGGGGGGGGGACGGCCTTTGCCCCGTACACCAAGAAGAAAGACGTTTCCCCCGTAGCCCGGGTGGTTGATGTTCGGCTAGCCCACAGCACACACGGAAGCTCATCCACCCAATTTGCACCATGTTTCTCAAGGTGTGAGAATGTGCGAGTCTTGAGGCCCTTGAGGATCTCTGCATTGGCTCTCTCGACCTGCCCATTGCGCTCTGGATGAGCAATTGAATCATAGCAGACTTGGATCCCGAGGTCCTCGCAGTATTCTTGGAATGCTGCACTTGCGAACTGGGTCCCGTTATCAGTTATGATTCTGTTCGGGACCCCGAACCGACAGACGATCGACTTGATGAATTTTACTGCCGACTGCTTGTTAATGGTAACAACTAGGGCGGCTTCCGGCCACTTGGTGAACTTATCTACGGCGACGTAGAGATGCCGAAATCCTCCGACGGCTCTGGGAAAGGGTCCCAGGATGTCCAACCCCCATACAGCGAATGGCCATGAGGGAGGGATCATCTGCAGCGCCTGAGCTGGTGTGTGGATCTGCTTGGCATGGAACTGGCATGCCTTGCATCTCTTTACCATCTCGGCGGCATCCTGGAGTGCTGTCGGCCAGTAAAAGCCATGCCGAAAGGATTTACCGACCAGCGTGCGGTAGGACGCGTGGTTCCCGCACTCGCCTCCATGGATCTCTGCGAGCAGGTCGCAACCCTCCTCCCGGGTAATGCATCGCAGTAGGATGTCGTTGGCGCCACGCCGGTAGAGATCCCCTTCCACCAGCGTGTACCTTTTAGCCATGCGAACTATCCTTTCTGCCAGGGCATGTTCTTCGGGAAGGATATTGTCTTTCAAGTAGTCCCGGACCTCCAAGATCCATGCATCGGGACTTGCTTGAGCCTCTGGATATTGGGCGCCCGGTAGCTCGGAGCCCCCGATGGCGCATACGATCCTTGGCGGACTCCATGGTAGTAGGGTCGCCGGGACTGCCAACTTCGAGGTGCTGGGCTCGCCCCCTTCGCCCGGTTCGGCTGCTCGGGCGGTTGGTCGTGGTAACGTCCTTGCGAAGACTCCTTGGGGGCACTGGGGCCCCTGTGGAGGCCTTCGTTGACAGGTCGTCTGTGACTGAGTTGTCGACTCGGGGTACATGGCACAAGTCCAAGACTTCAAAGTCCTTTTCCAGCTTCCGGACGTGCAGCGGGTATGCTGCTAATTGAGGGTCGTTGCAGCTGCACTCTCCTCTAGCTTGCTTGATGATCAGTTGAGAATCACCTTTAGCCAGAAGCTGTCGGACATTGAGGGTCAGGGCAGTCTTCAGCCCAAAGATTAGGGCTTCATACTCCGCCATGTTGTCTGTCGCCTTGAAGTCGAGGTGCACCATGTACTTGAACTGCTCCCCAGTCGGGGTGAGGAGCAGGACGCCGGCCCCGGCCCCCTGCTTCCGCGAGGAGCCGTCGAAGTAGAGCGTCCAGGGGGTTTTGGTGAAAACTGGAGCCTTGGGCACTGCTTCGCCGTTGTCCGGGCCCCCCGGGTTGCTTGGTGATGGGGTCCATTCGGCCAAGAAGTCCGCCAGTGCTTGGCTTTTGACTGCATGTCGAGGTAGGAACTCCAGCTCGAACTCGGCCAGCTCCGCTGCCCACTTGGCAATGTTGCCAGTCGAATTGGGGCTGTGGAGTACGGTTTTCAGTGGGAAGGAGGTGACCACTAAAACCTGGTGAGCTTGGAAGTAATGTCGGAGCTTTATCGACGCTATGAGCACTGCATACAGCAGTTTGTGTACCTCCAAATATCTTGTTTTTGCTTCATGGAGGACCTCACTGACGTAGTAGACTGGCCGTTGGGAGGTTCGAACCCTCCCCGGGGGGTCCGAGGCTCCTTGCAATGCGTCTGCATCCTAGGGAATGTGGCTCCCAGGGTCTAGCTGGGCCTTCGGGGGTTGGGACCCGTAAGGCACTTGGTCACTGGAACTCACAGCGGGGGGGGGGGGGGGGGGGGGGGGGGGGCTCTTCTGGGTTCGGGTCTTGAGGCTCGGGCTCCCCCTCTGGGGCTCCTTCTGGTGCTTGTTGCGGTAGTAGCTCTGACCGCTCTGCAACCAAGACCATGCTGACCACTTCCGTTGTTGCGGTGATGTACAACAGGAGCGGTTTGCTAGGTTCTGGCGCCACCATAATGGGTAGCGTCGTCAGGTGTTTCTTGAGCTCCTGGAAGGCCGCTTCAGCTTCCTCAGTCCACTAAAAGGGGCCTGACTTCTGCAGAATCTTGAAGAAGGACAGGGCTTGCTCAGCCAGTCTGTAAGGATCGAAACGCCCAAGAGGGGGGGTGAATTGGGCTTTCTTTCAAATTTCAAGATAATTAAACACTTAACAACTTAAAGCCCAATTCCCTATGCAATTAAACTATGCAATCAATATAATTTAAAGTTGCGGAATGAAGATTGCATAAGAGTAAAAAGGGAGAGGGATGCAAACGCTCAAGGGACACGGAGTTTATCCCGTGGTTCGGTAAGATCACAAGGATCTTCCTACGTCCACGTTGTGACACCCACCGAAGGGTATTGTCACTCCCAAGTCACCGAGACTAGGGGCTTCTTCACTATTCTTCTCCGTTCGCCAACCTTGGCAAGGTGGAGCTCAAGCCTTGTACACTTTTGGGATCCTCCGGGCTTCCACAATCCACTTGGCAAGCTCCGGAAGTTGCATACACCAAGGGTCACTCCCTTTGGGCTCTCACTACCCTAGAGACTCCAATCACCAAGAATGGAGGCACCCAAGCACTATCTCTAGCTAGTTCTAGCCTGTTTCTTGGTGTACAATGATGAGTAAATGATGTAAAGGTGGTAGCTCTCTTGCTTGAATGCTCTAGGATATGTAGAGTATGTCTGGGCTTCAAGTCATATCGATTTGACAGGTTGAAGGGGTATAAATAGCCAGCCTCCACGAGATAGCCGTTGGAAAAGTAGGCTGACATCACTTGTCTGCGAACACCGGATGATCCGATGTCTCCCCTTCAGTTATCATCGGTCAAAGCCAAATTAGCTGATGTCACTATGTCAGATATGACTGTTGTTAGACCGATGTTGAACTGTCTTCTCATCGGATGATCCGGTGGCTCTTCCTCCAGAATTCTGCTTGATCTTGAAGCTTCCTGGAGTGATCGACCGATGTGTACAAACCTGCACATCGGATGATCCGGTGCTTCACTTGGTCCAATGGTGTTGCAATCTGTGATGATGGACCGATGCACTAAGCCACTTACATCGGATGATCCGGTGAGTGTATTTGTCTGAGGTCTTCTTCTTCAGTTGAACCAATTTGACCGATGCAGTCAACTCCAAGTACATCGGATGATCCGGTGTGTTCAACTTGTTGACTTCAAGTTGTTTTGAGTTGTTCTTTTTGGAATTTTGAGCTTGTGACCTCTTTGACATTTGTTCGAAGTGTTGTTCTGATTGTCTTCAAGCATTGATTGATGTCAAGTTAGAGCTTTCACTTCTTGTTCTTCACATGATTAGTTTTGATCTCATTTGTTGATTTCAGATGGGTCTCCAATGTAATTTTGATTTTATTTGATTGAGTGCTATTGAGACCTTGCATTCACAAATTCATTAGTAATATCGAATGGTTGTCATTAATCACCGAAACCGTACCTCATGGGGCCTAGATGCTTTCAATCTCCCCCTTTTTGGTGATTGATGACAACACAAAAATTTAAAGCACAATAATAATGAATTTGATGATAGTGTTCAAGTAGATATACAATGAATACAAGATAAGACACATTAAGCTTGTAAAACGCAAATGAAAATTATGGTGCGAAAAGCTCAATCGATTAAAATCATAAGCAAATGAGACAAGTGAAGGAGTGCTTATTTAAAATTACAAAAGAGTATGAATACAAAGCATGAAAACAAAGATACAAAGGATAACCACGCAATCACGCACTCACACTCCCCCTGAAACTACTACTCCCCCTGACTCTCCTACACCTTCTCCCCCTTTGGCATCAAGACACCAAAAAGGGATCAGAACGCCTACTGACCCTGAGAGCTAGGCGCGAGGACGAACTGGGCACCGTCGCAGTCGTCGGAGCTGGAGTCGCCGGTCGAAGGGGCTGCCGGAGCGGTGGAAACTGGAGGGTCCGCTGCCGGTGCTGGAGGAGAGGAAGCAGGGACCGAAGGTGCTGGAGGAGCTGGAGGAAGTGGAGAGCTCACCACGGACGCCGGTGTCTGCTGGAACAAGGTCGTCGCCGGCAGTGGTGAGTGAATCGGTGCGCTAGGTGCCAGAAGAGGTGACATACTGATCGAAGGGATAGGAGTAGTAGGCACCTGAGCGACACCTGGAGCCAGCCCCAGTCCAGGCTGCTGTGAAGGAAGGGCGATCCCGGTCTGAGTGTATAGGTTGGTGATCAACCCTAGGATCCCCATCATGGCCTGCTGGGTCTGCTGCTGCTGGTCGAGGGTACGGCGGTGCATCTGATCTACCAGGTTGGTGAACCTGTCCGTATCCTCTCGCCTCTGACGGGCGATCTCAAGCTGGAGCTCCTGCTGCTGCCTCTGCAGCTGTGCCAAGTGAGCAGCCTGCTCTGCCCTGGCCTGCTCAGCAGCGAGCCTGTCCTGGCGCTGCTGCTCGATCATCTGCTGGAGAAGCGACGTCAGCTCAGACGGCTGCGTCACCTGCGCCTCGGACACAGGAGGTGGTGTCGGTGGCGGAGCAGCTGATCCTCCTGCCTCGGCGTCGTGCGGCCTCGGTGAAGGTGGAGGGGGAGGGAAGTACTCCTCGACACTGTCGTTGGTGTCGCTCTCAGACCAGATATGCTGCAGGTCCTCCCCCTGAGCCTCAGCCTCAGCAAGTCTCTCGTCCTCCCGCTCTAGGTCGGACCAGTCTTCCTCAGTCAAGCGGGCCCGGACCTGGCGCTCAACTGGACGGCCAAGACGGCGGTCTCCAGGAGCGGACGCACGGTAGTGACCGAAGCGGGTCACGCTCTCGTCTGCAAGCCGGGCCTGTGCTGAGTGCCCCTCTGGCACTACCATAGAGCAAATAAAACTGATCCAGTGCCCATAGACCATCTGTCTCATCATCCCAACCCCATCAGTGATTACGTCCTCCATCTCGCAGAGAAGTATGTCTATGATATCGAAATCCATCCCGTTCATTATGTAGAACAAGAGGGTCTGCTGGAGACTCGTGAACCCCTCCAAGTACCCTGACCTCGGCAGGAGCGTGCGGCGCAAGGCGAGGTGCACAATGCGCGCAGCTGGAGTCAGGAGGGCTGGGACTCTCGGCTGGTCCGGAGAGAAGGAGGAGCCAAATAGGGAGCGGATCTCGTCTAGCTGTGGAGCTACCCCTCCAGTAAGTGGCCTCCTCGGTGGATCTGCCTGCCCATAGACCTTCTCATGTATGCTGGTGTCGTGCAGCTCCAAACCAAGAATGTGCCCCAAGGTCTGCCTCGTGAGGTGGTAGTACTGGCCATTGAACATGAAAGCAATGGACCGCCTGCCTTCCGAGATGTACAGGGTCGCGTAGAAGACACGGACCCATTCTTCCACATAGGCACTCCTCTCATAGTCCAGTAGATCCACCAACCCTCTGTATCTCTCAAAGAAGGGGCGGACATCAGTCTCCGCGGCCACTGCAAGCTGCCTCCAGTCCAAGTGGTTGTGCTGAAAGAGCTTGTGGCCACGGCGTCTGTAAGTCTCGTAGAGAGACGCCTGCGTGACCGTCCAGAACCGACTATCCACAAGAAGCTCTCGGGGCTGTGGGTACCATTCCTCAAGCAGTACACTCCATCTGAGCTTCCGTAGTTGCTTCGCCTTCATCTTTCTGTAATCCACAAGACGGACTCCTTCACGGACCAGGACGGCCGTGTCCATCTCATGGATGTCCCTCTCAGCCTCCCTGTCCTCACGACGGTCGGCAGCCGTCAGTCTTGGACGAGGAGGAGCCTCGGCGTGACCCCCACGTGTCCGGGCTGAGCGCCGGCGGACGAGGGGCGCGACCGGCTCCTCTTCGACGTCGGAGTCGTCGACCACGGGAGGCGGCCTCGGTCGGGCCTCGCGGATCCTCAAGGAACCCTCACGGCCGCGCTCACGCTCCTCGGCGGCGCGAGCGGCCATCAAGGCCTTCTTCTCGTCCTTGGATAGCTTCTTCTTCTTCGCGGCGGGCTCCACAATGGCCTTTCCTTTGTTCTTCCTGTCGCGACCCATCTAGTCGACGGAGAGCTAGGGTTAGGCGACGATGACGAAAGAACGACGAGAGAAGCAAATGAGATATGTCGCATGGCACGGGGCTCACCTTAGCGACGATGATCAACCGGGCCGAGAAACCCTAGCGAGGAGGTGACCGGAGATGGCGTTGCTTGGGTGGAGGTGCTTCGACGGAGGGAGAGAAGCGTGGAGTGCTTGGGTGCTGGTGGAGCACGGCGGCGGCGGCGCCTAGGGCGGCGGCGGCGGCGGCTGGCGATGGAGGTGCGCGAGCACGGGCGGCGATGGCGCGTGGGGAGGCAGCGGCGGCGGTGCTGCGGGTGGAGGCGGCGCTGGGCGGCGGCGCTGCGGGCGGCGGCGCTGGGCGGCGGCGCTGCGGGCGGCGGCGGCGGCCGGCGGCGGCGCTGTAGGCGACGGAGAGGCGGCGACGTGAGCACGGGGGCGCGAAGGGTCGGGGAGAGAGAAGGTGGCGGCGGCGCGGGCGATTAAATAGTGGGGCCCAAACCCTAACCGTTTTTAAAACACCGGATGGTCCGATGATAAGTACGTTGCACGTCGGTCAAATGCCACAGTAAGGATATTCAAGAATTGCTGTTGACATCGGATGGACCGACGTTTAGGGTTTGGGACATCGGTCGAAAGGCACAGTAAGGGTGTTCAGCCGAGTGAAGTTGACACTGGATGATCCGACGTAGGGGAGAGGTAAACATCGGTGGAATTGATCACAGCTCCAGAAGAGTGAACATCGGATGGACCGATGTTTTTCAGGATGAACTCGTCGGATCATTTTGAGGTTCTGACTGAAATTGGCATTGAAGAATGAACACTTATTGGACCGATGAGGGTTAGACAAAGGCATCGGATAATCCGATGACAACAGAACTAAAACATCCCATATATGTCCTTTGACCGAACAAACAATTGAGAAGAAAACACATGTCTTAGGACTTTTTGGGCAACCCCTTACCCCTCAAAAAACTAATATGCCAATAGCTTGGCTAGGCCTTAATGCAAATGGAACACCGAGAAAAATAGAGGAAAAATATCCAAATAAAATGTAAGGCCCATGCTTTGTGAGGTAGAGTATGAAGACTTCTATCTCATTAAAGCGTGTTCCTTTAGAATTTTGCTCTTTCCACATCATATGAGTTGAGATATTGCATTTCAAACAAGTCTCCTTCTCATGATGTGGGTTCCCCTTTGTGACAATTCTACCGTATGCAATGCCAAACAAATTATAGTGCAAGACATTAAATGAGTGCAAGTTTATATGGCAGGGATCATGCAAGGCATAAAATAAATCTATCTTGCCAAGTTTAAACCTTCCAAAGGCTTCCTCAGGGAAAACTATTTCTAGCTCACCCCTATCCTTTGGGAGTTAGACAAGACCTATATGACATGCAACCTTACATGAACATGGCAACTTACATGACGTTAGATGCATCTAGCATATTTAATTCACTTCTAAGTCTAGAAAAGGTTTTCTCGTCAAGTACGGGAATGGGGTTTTTAGCAAATCTAACCGCACTTGCATTGTCACAAAGGAGAGGCACATAATCATACAAGCATTCATTTTAACATGACATGGGGCCTAGATGCGGAAAGATATAGCAATAAACTATTTATGGAATGGTAATTTGATTTGACAATAGGGTTACCGTCCATATCCGCGTTGGGCTCCCATTCTCAACTTTCTTCAAGAGGTCCTTGGTAGATTTTCTTTGATGGTGGAGGTCCCCTCTTGAAGTCACCTCGTGGATGGTTACGTGTTCTTGACTTTAGGTACCCAAGCTAGCTTTGGTCCTTGTATATGTGATACAAGTGCTTTTGGGACCCAAAGTTGCTTGGGGAGCTTCCCTTTCATCCCCTTTACGTTCATGCCAATGAATTTTGCCTTCACCTTAGCACCTACTTTGCTCAACAAATAATAGTGATTCTCAAAGGTAGATGTATAGTTAGTCGGCAATTTTGGAGAAGGTCGATTAGGTAGAGGGCACTCCCTTGTATGGTGACCGGTGACCTTGCAATGTTGGCAATAGGAGCCAACTTCCTTGATGAAGCTTGTTTTGAGCTCCGGTGAGGGCACCTTTCCTTTGTTGGGCACCGGGAAGGATCCAAGTCCTTTCTTGTTGAAGCCCTTTGCTTGATGGAAGAGGATTTCTTTATGTTTGTCTTCTCCCTTAGATAGTCTTGCTAAGCTTGTGCGGAGACTTTCAATCTCCTCCATCAACTCCTTCTCCCTTGCATTTTCTTTCAAAGGCAAAGACTCATGGAAAGCATTAGTAGCATTTGAAATAGTGGGTACCTTGCCATCAATAGTTTGTTTCTCCTTATTTTTAAATTTTAGTTCAATGGCTTCATAAGAGAGATTAAGTGCATGATGCTCTTGAACTAACTCATTGTGCTTATCCGAGAGCGTTTGATGAACTAAGCCAAGCTTATGATTGTCTAGCTCAATTTTAGCCTTATCTTCTTCAATTTGCTTGACATAGGTTTTGAGCGTGTCATGCTCTTTAAGTATGCTTTCATACTTGCCAAGCAAATCAAGGTTAGCATTTTCAAGTTTAGCATGAGCTTGTTCTAGCGCCTTGACTTTGTTCTTTTCCCTTTTAATGATGGTGTGATATTCATTTATCAATGAAGTTAATTCATCGGGGGAAAGCTCATCATCACTAGAGTCGTCACATACCTCATTGTTACCTTTTGCCATGAGGCACATGGGAGGTGGACGAAGAGGTGAGTTATCCTTGTTGACGACGGCAAGTCCCGCCAAGTTTTCTTCATCTTCACTCTCTTCGTTGCTTGACTCTTCATCCGTGATCCACTCATTTGCCTCGCACATGAAGACCTTTTGAGGCCCTCTTCTTTTCTTTGGAAAGAGTTTGGTCTTCTTGCCTTTGTCAAATTTCTTCTTTCCAAAGGAGCGCATGGGCTTGACCTCTTCTTCTTCATCACTTTCTTCTTGCTTTTGATGCTTGCTCTCGTGGTTCTCCCTTCTCTTGTCCGGTTTTGGACAATCGTAGGAGATGTGGCCTTGTTCACCACAATTATAGCAAGTCTTGCTATTTTCTTTCTTGGGAAGGAAAGCTCTCTTGTTGGGATCAAAAGTGTATCCCTTCTTGGCAATTTTGGAGTTCAAGCGGGAGAATTTTCTCATCATTGATGCAAGCTCATCATCATCATCTTCACTTGATGTTTGCTCTTCTTTGCTTGAACTAGGCTTGATCATTTTCTTCGTTTTCTTGAAAGCCTTGAGAGCAATTGTCCTTGTAGAGGATGAACTCTCCATCATCCCAAGTACACTCATCTCATGAGCGTGTATTTCTCCAATTAGCTCCGAGACTTCAATGTGATCAAGTGATTCCTTTTGGAGCATTGAGTTGATGATGTTATACTTTGGCTTGGGAAGGAGCATGAGGATCTTTCGGTTGATAAGTCCCTTACCAAGAGAAGCAACATCAAGAGCATTTATTTCCTCAATGAGAACATTTAAGCGAGAAAACATTTCATTTACATTTTCATGAGGAAACATTTTAAACTCATCATATTTAGATTTAAGCAAGTGATATTTAAGTTCTTTAACACGAGATGAGCCCTCATGAATTTCAATTAGACATGCCCAAATATCACAAGCTTTTTCTTTACTAGCTATTCTTGCAAATACATCTTGACTAATGCATTCATAAATGGCATTTCTAGCTCTAGCATCCCATTTAATTTGATCACCAATATAGGCATTATCTCCAAATCCCGCATGGGTCGCTTCCCAAACTTCGGGAGCAATAGCCTCTAGGTAGGCACGCATGCGTGCTTTCCAATAGGCAAAATTCTTGCCCTCGAAGATAGGAACCGAAGCCCCATTCTTGGCCATTTAAGCTCTCTAGCGGTGAAGCTAGAATGATCCAATGAGCAACAAGGCTTTGATACCAATTGTAAGGATCGAAACGCCCAAGAGGGGGGGTGAATTGGGCTTTCTTTCAAATTTCAAGATAATTAAACACTTAACAACTTAAAGCCCAATTCCCTATGCAATTAAACTATGCAATCAATATAATTTAAAGTTGCGGAATGAAGATTGCATAAGAGTAAAAAGGGAGAGGGATGCAAACGCTCAAGGGACACGGAGTTTATCCCGTGGTTCGGTAAGATCACAAGGATCTTCCTACGTCCACGTTGTGACACCCACCGAAGGGTATTGTCACTCCCAAGTCACCGAGACTAGGGGCTTCTTCACTATTCTTCTCCGTTCGCCAACCTTGGCAAGGTGGAGCTCAAGCCTTGTACACTTTTGGGATCCTCCGGGCTTCCACAATCCACTTGGCAAGCTCCGGAAGTTGCATACACCAAGGGTCACTCCCTTTGGGCTCTCACTACCCTAGAGACTCCAATCACCAAGAATGGAGGCACCCAAGCACTATCTCTAGCTAGTTCTAGCCTGTTTCTTGGTGTACAATGATGAGTAAATGATGTAAAGGTGGTAGCTCTCTTGCTTGAATGCTCTAGGATATGTAGAGTATGTCTGGGCTTCAAGTCATATCGATTTGACAGGTTGAAGGGGTATAAATAGCCAGCCTCCACGAGATAGCCGTTGGAAAAGTAGGCTGACATCACTTGTCTGCGAACACCGGATGATCCGATGTCTCCCCTTCAGTTATCATCGGTCAAAGCCAAATTAGCTGATGTCACTATGTCAGATATGACCGTTGTTAGACCGATGTTGAACTGTCTTCTCATCGGATGATCCGGTGGCTCTTCCTCCAGAATTCTGCTTGATCTTGAAGCTTCCTGGAGTGATCGACCGATGTGTACAAACCTGCACATCGGATGATCCGGTGCTTCACTTGGTCCAATGGTGTTGCAATCTGTGATGATGGACCGATGCACTAAGCCACTTACATCGGATGATCCGGTGAGTGTATTTGTCTGAGGTCTTCTTCTTCAGTTGAACCAATTTGACCGATGCAGTCAACTCCAAGTACATCGGATGATCCGGTGTGTTCAACTTGTTGACTTCAAGTTGTTTTGAGTTGTTCTTTTTGGAATTTTGAGCTTGTGACCTCTTTGACATTTGTTCGAAGTGTTGTTCTGATTGTCTTCAAGCATTGATTGATGTCAAGTTAGAGCTTTCACTTCTTGTTCTTCACATGATTAGTTTTGATCTCATTTGTTGATTTCAGATGGGTCTCCAATGTAATTTTGATTTTATTTGATTGAGTGCTATTGAGACCTTGCATTCACAAATTCATTAGTAATATCGAATGGTTGTCATTAATCACCGAAACCGTACCTCATGGGGCCTAGATGCTTTCACAGTCTTGAGATGAACCGACTGAGAGCTGCCAAACATCCTGCAAGGTTCTGCACGTCCTTGATGCGGGCCAGAGGCCGCATCACCTCTATCGCCTTGATCTTCTCTGGGTTAGCTTCGATCCCTCGGTGCGATACCAAGAAACCAAGGAGCTTCCCTGCAGAGACCCCAAAGACACACTTGTCAGGGTTCAGCATCGTGCGTGTCGTGCGCAGCTTGCTGAAGACTCGGGCTAGGTTGTCTAATAGGGATGTGCTGTCCCTGATTTTTACCACGATGTCGTCGACATACACCTCTACCAGATCTCTAATGAGGTCCCCGAATGTCTTATGCATTGCACGTACAAAGGTGGGAAGAGCATTCTTGAGACCATAAGGCATGGAGACATAACAATACAGGCCGTCTACTGTTATGAAAGCAATGTGTTCCTCATCTTCCCTAGACATAGGTATTTGGTGAAAACCGGAATACGCATCTAGGAAACACAGAAGGTCACAGCCTGATGTTGAGTCTACTATTTGATCTATCCTAGGAAGAGGGAATGGATCCTTGGGACATGCCTTATTGAGATTGGTGTAGTCGATGCACATCCGGAGCTTCCCGCCAGCCTTGGGAACGACAACAGGGTTGGACAACCACCGTGGGTGGTGAACCTCCCGGATGAAACCAGCATCGAGCAGCTTCTTGATTTCTTCACGGATGAAGTTCTGCCGCTCGATGGGCTGTTTCCTGGGCTTTTGCTGTACCGGTCGGGCATCGGGGTAGATCTTCAGATGGTGCTCAATCACCTCCCTGGGGATCCTGGGCATTTGTGATGGTTGCCATGCAAAGACATCGACATTGTCCCGGAGGAAGGTGATGAGCGCGCATTCCTATTTGCTGTCCAGGTTCCCCGCGATACGGGTTGTCTAGGCAGCCTCGGAGCCAATCTTGACGACCTTCACAGGGACGTCATCTTCGTTGGCAGGTTGCACACGAGGTGCTACAGTGGAGGCTCGCTGCGCCGGGCCTTGCTCTGGCCGACTCTCCTTC
This sequence comes from Tuctoria greenei, assembly GCA_036927565.1. NCBI lineage: Eukaryota > Viridiplantae > Streptophyta > Magnoliopsida > Poales > Poaceae > Tuctoria > Tuctoria greenei. Next base: position 304,927,619 of record JAYESD010000001.1, read on the forward strand.
GAGCCTCCTGGGGCCGGAGCCCTCCCCGCTGCAAGTGCTTGGAGCTGCTCCAAGGCTGACACTGCGGCTGAGCGGTCCCCTCTGATTCTGAGGACACCGGAAGGCATCGGCATCTTCAGGACGAGGTAGCCATAGTGGGCTACAGCCATGAACCTGTAGAGGGCTGGCTTCCCGATGATTGCGTTGAAGGGGAGGTCGACGTGTGCCACGTCGAACAAAACGCTCTCCGTACGGTAGTTCTCTAGGGTCTCGAAGGTCACCGGGAGGTGTATGTTACCATACGGGAGGATTTGCCCAGGTCCGACACCCGAGAACGGGCTCGAGGGTGTGAGCTGGGACATTGGCAGCTGCAGCTTTCGGAAAGCCGACGTGGAGATGAGGTTGAGGCCCGCCCCTCCATCTATCAACACGTGAAAGACCTTCACGTTGGCAATGGTCAGGGACACCAGCAGCGGGAGCACTCCTGCCCCTGCCATGTTCTTCGGGCGGTCAGAAGTGTCGAAGCTGATCGTCGTGCCCATCCACTTGTGGTGGGGAGCCGGACTTGGGGCGGGGGCTACTGCAGCCACTGCCCGTCGCAGGGTTTTCACCGCGTTTCGGGACGTGGGGTCGGTGGCTCCCCCGTAGATGACATGGAGCGTCTTGCGGCGCTCCTTATCACTGCTGGAGTCGGAGTCGCCACCCTCAAAGACGCCCTTGACCGCCCGCTAGGGTTCCTGGAACCCCATCTCGATGTCATCCTCCTTCTCAGGATCAGCCTTCTGCCTGCCCTCCCTCTGGCGGGGGGGGGGGGGGGGTGCACCCTCCTGGCGCTGCTGCCTCTGTTTCTGTTCGCGGAATCGTTCCACGAATCTCTTCACTTCCCGACACTCGCTAGCACTATGGCTATTTGTACGGTGCACCGGGCACTTGAAGTCAGGATCCTCGGGATCAGGCAACTACCTAGGGCGCTTGTCTCGGCGCGACATTCGGGCTCCACCGGGCACCACAGCCGCCATTGCCTGGGCTTCGGGCTTTGGCCTGTTCTTGCCGCTGCCCTTCGCAGAGGCTCCTTCCTTAGTCGGGGTGGCTTCCCTTGCTTCTGAGGATGGCTGGGAGTGCCAGTTGCGCCCCTCAACTGCCCTAGCGCATCTGTCTGCCAGGGAGAACAACTCGGAGACATCACGCATCTCGTGCGTGGATAGCTTCTCGAGCATCTTCTTGTCCCTCACACCTTGTCTGAACGCGACGATAACCGATGCGCTAGCAACATGAGGGATGGTGTTCCGTACCTGGGAGAATCGCTGGATGAACAATCGCAGCGACTCTCCAGCGCGCTGCCTAACGGCGTGGAGGTCAAGCTCGGTGTCGGGGCGCTTGTAGGAACTGCCGAAGTTAGCCACGAACTGTCAGCACAACTCATCCCAGGAGGTTATGGACCCCTGGGGCAGGTTCATGAGCCATGACCGAGCTGGGCCGATCAGGACGACGGGAAAGTAGTTAGTCATAATGGCCTCGTTGCCTCCTGCAGCTAGTATCGCAGTGGTGTAGATTTGCAGGAACTCGCTCGGGTTGACACTCCCGTCGTACTTCTCCGGCATGTGTGGCCGGAACTTTCGTGGCCAGACCACGAAACGGAGGTGAGGCGCTAGCGCTGCACACCCTTGGCTAGGGCTGACTGGCGCCGGTGGCGGTAGCGCATACCCCGGGTGAGGAGGCGGGCCTGCGTACACCTGGTGCTGAGGTGGAGTTGCATACGTGTGTGCAGGAGGCGCGACGTACGCCTGGTGCGGTGGAGGCACAACATGAGCCTAGGGCATAGGGCCCGGCACGCTGTAATCTGCCTCGAGGTTGCACCGATGTTCCCTCTAACGCTCGATGGTGACTCGGTAGTCCTCTCCGGCCCTGCGGCGCTGCAGCCCAGTTCTCAGATCTGTTGTTGAGATCCTGGTTGAGCGCGAGTCTGCCGTCCACCGGTCGACTGTCGGCGTTCGCGACAATGACACATGCATCGGCTAGGCATGTGTTTCCCTCGGCAGAGGCGCATTGAGTGCGGCGGTGACGAGGTGGTCAACGTCGTTGATCCACTGCTGAGCTGCTCCCTGAGGTGCATCCCCAGCAGGAGGGTTGTGAAGTAGCGCGCGCGCTGCCGCGAGCGCACTCTCCGGGCTTGCAGCCGGTGGCGCCGTGATTGCTGTCACGGCCGGAGTACGCCGTGGGGTGGCGTGTCGGCCTGCAGCCGGCGAAGTGACTGCGGGGCGACGCGAAGGTCCTGACCTTCCTGCCCTAGAGCGGTAGCCTGCCCTAGAGCGGGATGATGCCTGATCCTCCACCACTGTCTGTCGCCGTGAATGCGCCCTGGATGAATCGGCGTTGGATTGGTCGTTCACCATTGCTGCTGGTGGAGATCTTGACGGGGAAAAAAGCCCCCTACCTGGCGCGCCAAATGTCGAAGGTCGTAAACGACACTTCCCCCGGACCTGCTTAGAGAGCAGTCCGCGGAGGTTCTTTGGATTTACGAGGGCTAGTCCCAGGAGATCGAACACAACAGGATGATGAACACAAGGGATTTACGTGGTTCGGGCCGCCGGAGCGTAATACCCTACGTCCACGGGAGTGTTTGAGTATTGCCTTGCTTGAGCGTGTATGAGCCTTGGTCTAATTTTCCCGTCCCCTGCTAAGGTCGTCAGCTGATTCCTTTTATAGTTCAAGGACTCTGTTGTTACAAGGTGAGACCCAGGACCCGACAGGTGTTCCCAGGGAGAGCCTAAATCCTATACAGGATCTAGGATTAATTGTTATCTACTTCCCTTTGTCAGGGGCTTCAATGTGCCGTCCCGTCGCGCCGTGTGCCAAGGCTACACATAGTTGGTGATGATGGCGGTGCACGTCTCGTCACTCTTGTCCTCGCAGCCCATTCGTCCGTCTTGCGGCGTGGGTCTGTACCGGCTACTTGGACAAGACAGGACACTGAAGCCTTGAGTTTCGCAAGCGCGACTCAGCCTGCCTGGGGAAGGCGTGCGTACTTAATACATGTCTAAGCAGCGCACGCGTTCTTTTACTGCAGCTTCCTACCGCACTGAGTTGGCCTTCCGCCACGTGGCTGCGCCGGAGCCTGCCTCTGCGGGAAGCAAGGCACTTGATAGATCAGGCCACATGGCGCATTCGGAGCCCACCCCTATGGAGGGGTGGGGGCTCAGCCTGCAGGCCACATGGTAGCTCCGGTACCTTCCCCTGCGTGGACGCAGGCTTGGCCCTGAGGCCCCGATCGGCCACGTGGCGGCTCCGGAGCCCGCCTCAGCGGGAAGGCGTGGGTCCGGTTCTGCCAGCCACGTGGCAGCTTGGGAGCCCCCTCCCACCCCGACGGGGAGGTAGGATCTGGTCCTTCCCTCCTCGACGTGGCAGCCTTGGATTCAACCCCTTAGGCAGGGGCGGAGTCCTTAGCGGTTTCCTCCTGTGCGCGGGGTACCCGGTCTGCAGGGTACCAACACACGGTATAAAACCAAATGAAAGTTTCAATTGAATTAACTCGTGAAAAGCATGCAACTCTTGTTTGGTTTCAATTTAAACATGGAGCAGTAGCGATAGACCGGCAAGTTGTGGGCACCTGGCCGGCCCCTCCTCGGTGTTAACGACTGCACGTACGAATCTGCGACGATGCCGATGCTGCATTGTCCATCCGTCCAGCTACGACGACGCTGATCGATGCCGCGATGTCCAGACACCGCGCTAAACTCCTAACCCAACGGCAAATTCAAGGCGAACATAGCGCCACGCTCTTGTCACTTATTGCCGCGTCTCGACCTTACTTAAACCCCCGACCCCATGCACTACGCCACACACCAACTGATCCTCGCTCACAAACCAAGCTGCACTGCACTGCAAGCACCGGCCGGAAAGGAAATCAGGCGGATCGTCGATCAGCTAGCTAGCCGGCCATGGCGGAGAGGGAGGGTGCCGTGGTGAAGAAGGGCCACGACGAGGGCATGAAGACGGCGGCGGCGCTGCTGGAGGAGTTCGGGCTGCCGCTGGGGCTGCTGCCGCTGGCGGACGTGATCGAGGTGGGGTTCGTGCGCGCCACGGGGTACATGTGGATCGCGCAGCGCAAGAAGGTGGAGCACCGGTTTCAGAAGATCAGCAAGCAGGTGAGCTACGACGTCGAGATCACCGGATACGTCCAGCCCAAGTGCATCAAGAAGCTCAAGGGCGTCAAGGCCAAGGAGCTCATGCTCTGGCCGCCCGTCAACGAGATCTTCGTCGACGACCCGCCCACCGGCAAGATCCACTTCAAGAGCCTCGCCGGCGTCACCAAGACCTTCCCCGTCGAGGCCTTCGCCGCCGGCCAGTAGTAGCCGCCGCGCCGTATCATATATAATCATCAACCGTCTGCATGTGTTGGACTACAGATGCTGGCGCCTGGTCTGTTGGAGCTCTGTAGCTTGCTTGTTGAATTTGGTTCCCTTCCATTCGAAAATAATATGATGGATAATATACTCTCTCATGGTGCGTATTAATTGTTGTTTCAGTCAAATGAATTAAAAATAAACTGTTTGGTGCTGTCCGAACGACAATTAAATTAACCGTTAACCGAGGTGGAGTAATATATAATCGTCGAAGCTGTGCTCTTTACACTGTTAATCTAATCCACTGAAAAACCATTTTCGGAAACACTTGTAAAATAGGTGCTGAAACGCACGTACAAAATAGGATCAGCGCCGTTGATTGGGGCCGGAGGGCGCCGAGGCGGGGAGCACGATATTCATTACGGACCGCCTGTGATATTATATTATTACAGACAGTTATTAACTTATTTGATATCACAGGCGTAACATTTAACGAACCGTCAGTAAAAAAAATAAAGAGGCACATGTGAAAATGCATTTTCTAGGATCTGAGCTCAGTTTTTTTCCCTTTTCCTTTTGTTCTTTATGGGCTGATCGTTTTGGGCTTGGAGTCGGAAAAGGCCATTTTTTGTGAAGACGAAAAGCCCATTTATAGCGGGCTCCCGGAACATAGTTCTTCTGGCTCTTTATGGTGGCCCGCTAAAAATATGGGCCTTTTTCTCGGAAGCGCCATTGACGTGCTTGGTTTGACGTCAGGCGGGACGGGATTTCCGGTACGCTAAAAATATGGCGACCGCACATCGCTGGGTGGAGCGTCAATGGCCGCCATCGGCAGGGATCGCATTGTCGATGTCGATGCGGTGCGGGTGCCGCGACTGCTTCCCTACCTCGTCAGTCAGGTCAGGGGATCGTGCATGCTTCTAGCTGCTTGCATGGAATGGATCAAGAAGGGGAAACCTTGCCGGGTTGCTTCAGAGCGAAGCACTCAGCGAAAGCAACGTGCCATGCCATGGATTAGCAACAATGTCGTACGTGTCTCGATATGCCCGCGCGAACATTGACGTGGTCGGCGAACGCGACGTGCAGCGCGGTTGCTATTATTCACTCTCAGCTCGGGGACGACCGAGCAACGGTGCTAGATTGAGCATTGTCTGTCACTTAATTGCTGTTTTCCCAGCAACGAACAATGTGGCGAGGCGAGGCCATTCGCTGCTTGCATTGCCAAAGGGCGGGCGAGACAGGAACAGGACGCCGCGCGCCCATGCATGTACTGCGCAGCAGCAGCTGCTCAGGGCGCACGACAGAGTTGCACCCATGTTATGGAGGGACCGCCAACACGGCCGGCATCATTGGCGAGCTAGTAGAGCGGGAGAGATAGAGACCGCGCGCGCGCGCGCGCGGCGAGGCCGGTAGATGGCATCACATGCATGCATCCCCATCCCCATGAATACGCTATTGACGCTGACGCCTGCATGCTGCTGCCGGGCAGACGGTGCAGGTAGTAGCTAGCGGCGAGCGAGGGGCAACATCGCATTCACCTCTCACATCAACGTCGACGATCCATGTGCGATGGGACTATGGGAGGAGGATAAGGGCATCTCACCTCACCGGCGTGTCTTCGTCGTTCTCGTCCTCGCCGGGAGGGAGGGAAAGGGAAGCAAGGAAGGGCGTCATCAGCGCGGGCCCGCGGTCTGGGCCAGAAACAGCATCGTAACTGCCGGTTCCAACGACCACCCTACCCGCACAGCGCGGTGGTCTTGGGCCGTTGGGCGGGCCACGTCGGGTAGTAGTTGCGTGGGCCCCTCTTCTTGCATTACCCGGTTAGCCGGTTCGGTTTCCTCCTCTGTTGTGTACACCTGTACTGCGCCAGTGCCTCCACAGTCCACACTGCCCTTTCCTTTAACATGACTGAAATTAGTTTGATAACCTGTCTGCTGGTATTTTTGTACGTACAACAAAATAGTGTCTTCTATTTTGCCTTTTTCTTTTTGACTCTGGTAAGCTCATACAGTACATTAGTCGTCGGCGAACATGGGACGATCGATTTACGGTTACAGGTAATCAGCGAGCTAATTAACGCTGCATATTTTCGTTCTACTAGGACTACGGATGGATGGTTAGCACGTTACTTTCAGAAGAATTATTATTTGCTGGTTACTCTTTTAGTTCCCAAAAATTGTCATATTTTACTTCATTTTTAAAATAAAAAAATGACAAACTTTTGAGACGGCTCCCGGCTCCACCGTGTGCTATATGATTGCCTGTGTTCGGCTGTTTCGTTTATGTAGTTGGTACTACGATCCCTGGCAGAGATCGTCATTCATCACATGTGATCCTGCAACAATGGAGGAACTGCTAGCTATAGCAGGATTAAGGACGTGACATGACAACGACATCCTTAATGAACTCACAATACTACCGTGTTTCAAATTAAATAGTTACTCCCTCTTTTCTCAAAAGATTATCACTTTCTATTTCATTTTTTACTAGAAGGTGACAATCTTTTTGAGAAAGTAGGAAGTACGTATATAATACTGGGCCGTATAGCTAGATAGACGTGACTGATAATTTAACAATGTTACGTTTTCCAAGTACACAATCGGCCCAGGCCTTTTTCTTATCCACCACTTGCTCGCGTGTGCAAAAAGTAAAAGACGAGAATTGCCGGCATATAGTTTACTCTCCCTTTTTCATCAATTATATCTTGATTTAAGATCATGAGAAAAGGTACATAATAAATGACATATAAACTGCGCTTCTGCTGCCACAACAATATACTTAGAGCATGCTTCTGCTCAACCGACCACGTTTGACACACGAAGGCGTTCATTCATAGGGCCGTGCGTAAGCAATGAGCGAGATCGCGCTACTCCACGCCGTCCAACGAAAACGTGTGCGGCGGTCATTGGAAAACCCAAGTTTAAGAAATTAACAGAGAAGCTTGCATATAGGAGTACTAATGTATCGTCATCGCCATGGATGATGACGGATCATCCTTAGAGGAGCTGGTACGGTGACTGTGACAGGTGGACCACGCAGGGGACTTCCACGCGTTGTCCAGGTGCCGCTGGAGATGGAGTGGTGACATGGGCGAACGAGCGAGGTGGCGGTGCTGCGATTGGTGGCTGCCTAACAACATCATCATCCCCCCGGTCGTTGCCAGAGTTTGGAACGCTGCCTTGTCCCATGCCGGCGCGCGCGGCAGGAGCAGCTACCAAAGCCGGCCGGCCGGGTCGCGCTGTCGCCTGGGTACGCGACCGGGCATCATCGTCGTCGTCTCGTATCGACGCAGGCAGACGCAGGCAGGAACGTCTCGTGTCGTGTTTGACAGAGTCGATCGTCTACACCTCCGGCCGGGGGATCTCGAGAGGCACCTTCCTTACTGACCGACTGCGCTTGCCGCGCGCTTCCCGATCGTATCGTGCGGACAGCGACGCAACCATGCATGCACCTCTACATGGCGCGCAAAGAAGAATGGGCGAGGCATCATGTGGTTGTCGTGTCGTCGATCCTTGCACCGGTGAGTCACTCACACGACGTGCGACCGCCCGCGCTACGCCGACAGCGTGCGATCTCCGCCTCCTCCGATCCGCGCAGCCAGCAAGCAAATGTTTTCGGGCCCCGCGGTGAGATCGAGACGCGTCTCGTCGTGACGACTTTTGGGATTGGGATGAGACCACGGCCCACGACGTGGTGGGGTTGGTGACCATATAGACGATCGACGACCTGGCTGACGACCGCGCCATCGCAGTGGCTCGTCAGTCAGGCTGCTGCTGCTGCTCATGCATGGGGCCGGATTGGCTAGCAGGAGCACGTGAGTAACACTGTAACAAAGATGGGCGCAACGGGGTCACATGTGGAAGAAGACGAAACCGCTAGCTCGTGAAGGAACAGGAACCTATATATGGTGAGAAACCAACAAAGCCATAGATTCGATTATTCGCTCGTTTGTATGCATGCATGCATGCGACTATTCGAATCAACATGCATGCATGCATGCATATGGTCCCGACGGGCCAATCACGTCGCAGTAGTACTATACACAGAGAAAACTAGCACGAACGCAGCAGACCACAACAAACGGTAGACCTAACATGTGACCAAACACAGAGACATGCATACACGGGGGGTGAGCCCTGTAACTACCAACGGTCGTGGTGGGCCCCGAGCGGCGCCAGGGGCCTGTCGGCAACGTGGTGGGGACCGGTGCCCACCCACCTGCCCCTGCCCTGTCTGCATTGCGTGGCACCTGGGCTCTATGGAGTCTGGAGACTCCGCCGGACAACACGCCAGATAGATTTGGCTCCGTTCCTTCCTCCTCTCCTCCCGCGCGTCCGTCACCACCACCGCATGCATGTGCCCTTCACTGTGCACCCACCACGTCGGTCCTTCCCTCCATGCTTTTGTTCGTTCTCTCTCTATCTTTTGTGGACACCACACCATGCAGTGCATGCGATGATTTATCACAAGATAGCTAGCACCTATATGAACGCAACAGTGAAATGAAACTCCTCCTCATGACGAATCGATTCATAATTCTACCCCTAGCTACAAGTGTCTTCCAGATATTATTACTTAATTGTCCAATCTGTTATTGAGATTGACAAAGTTACGTCCCGCTACCGACGAAGATCGACGTCGCAATACTATATAAACTTTAAGGACGAATATATGGTTTTCTTTTTCAAAAGCCAGCCACCACGACACTAGCTACGTTGGTCAAATGGCAAGGTATCGATGGGTCTAAAAGTGCACTCATCGATTGGATAAGCTGATATAACGATAACACGCCTTTTGACTCCACAACTAGCCGTGCATGAGCCCCAATAACCAAGTGAGAACAACGCATGCAGGAGTCAACAAAAGTTAGTAGAATATAATGTGTGGGGCGAGAACATTTGCATTGGCAGCAGAGCTTTTCTTTGCCACACTACACGGTCGGAAAATGTGCTGACTCTGCACCATGTCAAGTTTGCAAAGACGAATATCTATAGCAAATCCAACGCGAGAACCAAAATCCAGACGAAGATAACGGTTCAATTCCTTTCGCGATGGAGGAGGGAAAGAATCATCTGATCCTGTCGGCCGTGTCCAGCTAATTAGCTAGCCGGTCATCGTCGGCGTCGCGCGTGGTCGCCATCGCGCGCGTCATCCGTCCATGGATCCACTGACCGATTGTCCGGGATGCCCGTGCGTGCTTGGCAGGCGGAGCAAAACCGCGCGAATTTTCCAACCAAAACTGGCAACACCATACCCGACCGGAAAGCTTACGAACGAGCCGTCCACATTCTCTCTCTTTATTACTACGTCTCCATGCATGCATCAGCTAGCGCGTTATTCGATTTGATGCTAGCTTCCCTCCACCTTTCATGAAATCGAAATCCATGTGGAGTGCCACAGAATATTTCGGACCAGCGCGCGAGAAATGTCAACAAATGATCAAGTACGTACGTACACCGTCCGTCCCTTTTGTTATACAGTATTTGATTCATTTTTACCTTTCAGATATTTAAAGATGCTCTTGAATGACAGTTAGTCGGTACATCCGTATTTGAATTTTGGTGCGGATGATATATAATGAAACACACCATTACTTGTTCTCGCATTCCCACCTACTTCGCTGTCAGTCTCGCAGAACGACCTCGAAGAAGCAGAAAGGACCTTTCTAATTTACGTGTCTAATTAGTTCACTTCGGGAGATCATCATTGCAGAATGGAACATACTCCTATATAGCGTAAAGAGCTCGTTCTGGAGAAGATGTGAGAACCTGCATGACTGGGTCAAGACTTATAGGTCTCAGGAACGGCTTTCGACGAGCGTACCGTCAAAGCAAATTCGAGTTGTGTGAACGGGATGGCACAGATAGATCACGTACTACGACTCCTCCAAAGTTTTGATCATAGAAATCAAGGAGATTATTATGAGATAACCTAAACCCCACCTGGATTACGACGTTCTCTCTCTCTCTCTCTCTCTCTCTCTCTCTCGATCAGGCACTGTTAGTCGGCAATCCATATGATAGTTGGAGGCCGAGGCAGTGCGACAGCTGAGCGTCTGTCATCGCCACACGGTTCGATCTAGCTCTCTGAATTCAGAAAAGAAGATCATTACTACGCGGGTTCATGGTGTGCCGGAAATGGCAGCGCTAGCTGCTTTCTTCAGCACAGCATCGGATTCTTCTGCCACGGCCGGACATATATGAGCCTCATGGTTTGATTCGAACGAAGACAATTATCAGCAGGTCATCGACGAAGGAATAATAATCCGTCACTTTTGCACTTAATTGCTAACATTCGATTGATCAAATTAAAAGTGAATTAATGAGGAATCACATTTTTTCTTGTTAATGCCCGACAGCCAGAATGAGGAGCCACTCTTTTGACATTAGAGTTTGCGCACAGCGAGACGTATGCAAGGAATAGATTCCGAAGCAAATACACTAGGTCTCTCAAAGTCAAAAACGGAAGCTTCTTGCTAAAAACACTGAACGAACGGTTGCAACTGATGCTGAACCATGCAGCAACCCTTATTCCAGGCGTAACTCACTGTTTAAGGGCACCGTTCATTTAATTTGCTAACATAAGAATGAATGACCCTGCTGCAGGTAGTCAATTGCATGCTGAAATGGAGGAAATCAACAAATAAAATGGTCTTAATACAACACGTCATGATATTCTCTCTTCGATCGAGTCGTCAAAGTCGTTTGAGTACAGTGTCACACCTCCTTAGCAATTTAAATTTTGGATGAACTGGGTTCGTAGCAATACAGTACAGAAGGCATGCATACGATTCTTTTGAATGACTCAAGATTGACTTTTATCATATACGACAACGTACACGAAGGAGCAGATGCAGGAACCAGATCAAATTGTTACCTCAGCTAGCTAGCTTGATGGTGGTAGTCAGATTATTAGATAACTTACAAAATGAAACGGGGTCCATCGTCTTCATCCTGAGAGCGCTCGTTAGATTTGAGCAGAGAGAGAGGGACATGGTGCTCGTCCACGGGCCAACGTCTCTATTTAACCACTCCCCTCCCCTGCACACTACCAAAATCCCAACCTCCCTTCGCCCCAACCAAAAAAAAACTCCCACCTCTCTTCTCTCTCACCTCCGTTCCGGCGGCACTGCCCCCCAGCAGCAATCTCCTCTCCCCTCCCCTTCCAAGGCAAGGAGAAAGAGGTCGAAGCCGCGAAGTCAAGGACTGCGCGCAGTGAGACCTAGTAGCTGCTAGCCGAGAGAGACGAGCTAGGCCATGAAGTACGTCGTGGTGACCGGCGGCGTGGTGAGCGGGCTCGGCAAGGGCGTGACGGCCAGCAGCATCGGCGTCCTGCTCAAGGCCTGCGGCCTCCGCGTCACCTCCATCAAGATCGGTAAGCCCGCCGCCGCCGCACTGTGGTGCGTTTGTTTCCCTAGCTGGGTCAAAACAGGAAAATAAAGAAAAAAAATAACGTCCGTTTCTTTCTCCTCGTAATGGCGGCCACGTGACCTGCACAGTGCACGAGTACCGGCCACGTCTCCATGTGTACGTGTGCCGTTCTCCGTTTGGTTGAAATCTTAAACTAGTACTAGCTGCTAGTAGCTAGGCGCTCCTATTGTATTGTCTCGAGATCACACAAAATGGAGCCAGCAGGAGACAGCCAAGTTCGCTGTTTCCAAAGGGACATAGTAGCGGCATTTCCATCGTAACGGAGGCCTGATGATGTGGATGTGTGATAAATAGTCTTTGATCCATGGATAAGGCTCTTTCTGATGATCTGTTCTACTAGCCGGCTAGCTTCAAAGTTGCAGCCTTTATCCTGTTTCAATTTTTAAGTCTGCCCTGTCGTGTAGGCGCTTCGTGCATCTTCCGATAGCGCATAACCTAGTACGTACTCCGTATTTGTTTTTCATTGTTGTACTGGCTTGTTCGTCTGCTCGTGCTCCGTCGTGTATACCGAAGCTGTTTTTTTTTCTTATCATTTTTTCCTCGATGGCCATCAATTAGCTAGCAAAGCCACCGCCCCCTCTAAACTAATTAATTTCTGTTATTAAAATATTCATCCTTTCGTTTGAACTGCAATTACTCGTCGCTGCTTTGACGATGAGGTGGGCATCTGATACTGTGTCGACAGTGTCACTGCTTCGGTTCCTTGAAGCGCATGAACTTCTCGGGGCCGGTTTTATATTAGTGTAGTAGTAATACGGGTCAAACTTGTCATCTCACGTGCTCTGAAAGTTTTGTCTTCGACTGAGAGTTTTGTCTCTTCGTTCTGTCCAAGTGCTGCGCACCTCTCATGGCTCTTACTCTGTTATTAATAAACAATTTCCACCTTGTCTTGTCACGTCCCAGCTTAAGCTAGCTACTTGTTTAATTACCATCTCTCTTGTTTATGATCTCCTTGTTTTCGCCATACGTATGTCACGAGCTAGTGAGCAGTTATCTGGTGCTTTTTTAATTGGGGGAAGATTGCTGAACTCTTGTCATCTTCTTTGCCTGTCGCTGTTCATGTGCAGATCCGTACCTCAACACCGATGCAGGAACCATGTCTCCGTTCGAGCACGGCGAGGTGTTTGTTTTGGACGATGGCGGTGAGGTAAGACACACTGCATAAAGCAGATTTGTATACAGTTTCTAGTACACTGTCTTGTACTGTACACCGGTCACCACCAACTGTACATACATTATTGTAGAACAGTTCAAAGTAAACGCCAGCACCAACACTTAACTGCCACGTATTTAGCTCTTTGTCGTACTTGAACTATCGCGGTTCACGGGCTGGTTATCTGTGCTAGCGTTTCATACACTTGCCGATTCTTGTCGTCGTCTGCTACGTTTTAGTTTGTTCTTCAAACTGAGCCATAAACTGCGAGTTTTTCTTCTTCAGCTAACTGATCCTCATTCCGTTCCATCCTTTATTTTCTTTTGTTCAAAAGGTGGACTTAGACCTTGGAAATTATGAACGTTTTCTCGACATCAAGTTGACTCGTGACAACAACATAACCACGGGAAAGATCTACCAGGTAACGGGAATAAACCGTCTCTGTCAGAGTTAGCACAACTGCACAAGCATTTGAGATGGCTTGCTCCTCCTAGTATATCTGTTTAAATATCTGGTCTATGCTCCACATTACATTTACGAATAAAATGGGGGAATATTCAGTGTTATTTTTTTTACAATTACAGTTGGGTGCTTCTGTACCAGAATTTTGCATGGAACCCACAAATCTTTTGCTATGTCGCTCTGCTCATCCTAAGATCTGCTACGGTTCAGGCCGCACTGTTCATCCTAGGATCTGCTGCAGTTCAATTATACATGTGGACAATGCATCTGGGCCTTGGCAGCCGCTCCTGTCTGGAGCACTGGGTCTGCACCAAACACCAGTCATTGGGTTAGACTTAGAACTGGGTCCTTCACAGGCTGCACCTTGATATTGGTGCAGAAGTCTAGTGACAGTTTGGAATTTGTATATAATTATTTTATCCATAAATACATGATGTCAAACAGATTAGATAATGAGAGCCTGGAAATTAGAAATACAGTTTAAACGTCATGTGTAGCTGTTTGCTGTTAGTACTTTGCACTCGATGGAATTTAGGAGCACCGGGGAGTTGATAGTATGCTTCTACATACTATTATACTATTTATAAATATCCTGCATTCGTGCTAATTTAACATTTTTATGATATTTCGATTTTTTTTTACATTTTTATACTGTGTCTTATGATTTAGTTCCATAGTATATTCAAATCTATTAGTAACATCTCTACTGATGTTTTAAACTGCAGTCAGTTATCAACAAGGAGCGTAGAGGAGATTACCTTGGAAAAACAGTTCAGGTGAGGATTGGTAATTAAAATAGGGGTTACCCATTTTTTTCTGTAGCTATGGGGAAGGTGCCACCATCTATGGAGAGTTTACAAACTAGAGTGGATTCTCTCTATCAGGTTGTACCGCACATTACCGATGCAATACAAGAATGGATTGAGCGTGTGGCAGTAAATCCTGTTGATGGCACAGAAGAGCCAGCTGATGTTTGTGTCATAGAACTTGGTGGAACTATAGGTAAAACACAGCACACTGAAATAGTGTGGCAGATCTCATTGCAGAACATACTATTGTGATAAAATATTCCTGTAGTTTTGCAAGTATACTTGTGTAGGAGACAAAATCTTTTCACCACATAACAATAGAGGAACGTCTGGTGCAGGAGATATCGAATCTATGCCTTTCATTGAAGCATTAGGCCAGTTTTCATATCACGTAGGTGAGAACTTTGATTTCCCATACCTTTGACTCATGTTTTCAATTCAACTTTACAACTGTAACATTAGTATCCGTCTTGCTAGTTAGCGTTGGTCTCATAATGTGAGATTGTTCAACTTTATATTACAGGGCCTGGGAACTTCTGTTTGGTTCATGTTAGTCTTGTGCCAGTTTTAAATGTTGTTGGTGAACAGGTAACTTGTTTACACACTGATACTTTTGAAGATATTATTTTGGTCAGAGGTATATTGACATTGTTTTTTTTTGGTCCCTAGAAAACAAAGCCTACCCAACATAGTGTCCGTGAACTAAGAGGGCTCGGACTCATGCCTGATATATTGGCATGTCGCAGTAATCAGGTAACATAAAGGGCTTGTCTCTGCATCTTCATTTTTTTCACCTTTATGCTTTGAATACTTCTCTGCTCATGGTGGATTTATGCATGCTTTGCTCTGTGGTTTTGGCAGCCACTTGAAGAACAAGTGAAAGTGAAACTTGCACAATTTTGCCATGTCCCGGTAACAGTTTTGCTTCCCATTACAAGAGTACTAAAAAAAAGTTTTACATCATGCAACAGTAATGCTTACTTTGGTTTTATTTGTCAGATACCAAATATCATCAGTCTTCATGATGTTACGAACATTTGGCACATCCCTCTGTTGCTCAGGGTAAGCCTAATTGAGGTTTCGTATGAAAGATTTCCCAATTTTCATTATGCTTATTTAACCATAAGTACCTGTATTTTATAGGATCAGAAGGCCCATGAAGCTATTCTGAAAGTTTTAAATCTTCAGTGGTGCGTCTTTTGGCCAAAGTATTATAAGCTTATTGATATGGCTTTATTTGTTGCAGTAATATACACCCCTCCACTTTTATATTATTATCGTTATGACAACAATTCTAATTAAAAAATGAACTAAACCTTATCGATATGGCTAGAGCATGATTTATTGCTTCTTTGCTTGTAGTGTGGGGAAAGTGTCTCGTGAACCAAAATTGGCTGAGTGGACTGAAAGAGCCAGCAAATTCGACAAATTGAAAACTCCGGTTAGTGTCTTAATCATTATAAATGTAAAACTTAGTAGTACCTGAGCTCTCCTTTGCCCAAATTACTCACTTGTTACCCGTTCAAACTACCTCAGGTCAGAATCGCCATGGTTGGAAAATATACTGGTCTGTCGGATTCTTACCTGTCGGTTATAAAGGTGATATTTGTTAGCTACTTGTAACCATGCACTACTAGATTGCTAAACAATTGCAACCTTGCAACGTTAATTTTACTATGACATAAAAGCTAAATTAGAGAAGACATCTCTATTCATCTCAAGTTCTGGGTCTTATATTCTTCATTACTTCTATTAGGCTCTCCTGCACGCATCCGTTGCTTTGGATCGGAAACTGGAGTTGGAATGGGTTTCCTCGTTTGACCTTGAGGATTCTTCTGCCAAAGAGGTGAGTGTATATGTGTGTGTCATTCCGTTTCTACTCCATGACAGAGACTTCACTAACACTTCGGACACGGTCAATTCAGACGCCTGATGCCTACCAAAAAGCATGGGATTTACTGAAGGTAATCACAAAATACAAGCTCAAGCGTACCAGAAATTCCTCTGTGCAAAAAACTGAATTAAACTTTCAACCTCAGAGTGCAGATGGTGTGTTAGTTCCCGGAGGTTTTGGAGATAGAGGGGTCGAAGGGAAAATTCTGGCTGCTAAATATGCGCGAGAAAATAATGTTCCGTATCTCGGCATTTGTTTGGGCATGCAAATTGCAGTGGTTGAGTTTGCCCGTTCTGTCATGAAGCTGCATGGTGCTAACAGCAGAGAGTTTGATCCAGATGCAAAAACACCGTGTGTTATTTTTATGCCAGAGGTAAGAAACTTTCTACAGCTCCTAGTGTCTATGTTATGACTGTGAGTGGGCATCCCATATCGCCATGTATAATGTTGTTCTGGTTCCTGGAACATCTAATGGCTTTTTATTAAAAAACAGTATACCCTCTTATCAGTAGCAAAAAATGCTACAGCTGCAACTTTTATAGCATTGCAATTTCAACCGTTCTTCTGCTGTTCTACAGGGATCCAAAACCCATATGGGTGCAACAATGCGCCTCGGATCAAGAAGGACCTTTTTCCAGGTCAATAGCTGCAAATCTGCCAAACTGTAAGAGAGCACTTCCTACATCGTCCACCGTTTTTCTTACAATACTATTACATTTGATCCCTCTTTTCCACCACTTTTGTATACTATGGAAGATAATTGGACTGAACTCTGGAATGCATTAGGTATGGCAATGTTGGCTACGTCGATGAAAGGCACCGACACAGATACGAGGTGAATCCTGACATGGTCCCAGAATTTGAGAAGGCGGGGCTTTCTTTTGTCGGCAAGGATGAAAGCGGGAGACGCATGGAGGTAGAGTCAAACCATTTCATGATGGACTTTTTCCTGAAATTCTCTTGTGCTAGTCTGATTTGGAATAATATTCGTCGGCCTGCAGATTATTGAACTACCGACTCATAGGTTTTTCATCGGTGTACAATTCCACCCGGAATTCACCTCAAGACCTGGCAAGCCATCTCCACTTTTCTTAGGCAAGGCATCCTTAAAACTCCACTTTATTGTCTGATATGCTGTTTCTTCCTCTTGAAAAAAAAAAGCAACACGAGCACTTCAAAGAATTGAAAGGAAAATGATGTACGTTTGTCAGGACTTGTAGCAGCGTCATCGGGACAGCTGGATCAGGTGCTCCAACGCCCTTGCAGCATTGTAAGTCAAACAGGCAGATGCATCTCCAGCAACGGACCCGCGAAGCTAAAACTGTGCCAGAATGGACACGTCAAGAAGCCATTGAACGGCCTCGTAAACGGGTACTACGGAAACGGCAACGGCATCCACATCTAGCAGCATAAATTAAGCTGCAAACGCCCCGTGTTTGAGATTTGATTTCGCGTGTACTTTGTTTTCCCCCCTCCTTTCTTTGAACGAATTCTTCTACCTGCCCTCACTAAAGAAGAAATGGGCCGTTTGCTCTGGCGACACGGCGAGGCCATCTCCGATGTTTTAACCAAGGAGGATTATGGCACAGGAGCTGTCTGTCGCTAAGAAGCGAACTAGTAGCAGTAGCTGCTTAGAGCTAAGGTTTGGTTAGTTATATGTTCTGTGATGTCTCGTTTGTTTGTTCGTCTGTTTGTTGGGGACCTTGTGGTCACCAATCAATCAAGATTGTAAAGGCTGGTGATGTGCAGATAGCTGTAGTGGAGCTGCCATCTCGCCTGGTTGCTGTACACAACAATCAGAAAACATTACGAATGAACATTCGGTCAGGTTATGTACTGTTGTTTAAGAGTATCTTGTCTGTGTGACTTGTTTAGCTCCTCATAACTGGTTCTCATATGATGTACTCGTTCCGTTCCAAAATATTTGTCACTCTCTAGTAAAAAAATGAACTGGAGAGTGACAATTATTTTGGAATGGAGGGAGTAAACACTCCATGTTTTGACATCTCTATCCCCGTAAAATTGTGAATCACAAATCCATTTAAACCTTCGGTTAAAAACTAACTCGGATTGGTTTAATTTGTCACATAGATCAATTCTGCTAAAATTCACCTAATTTTCAGTTCCTAAACCCTGTCCTATCAAAACAAAAAAAAATTCTCATGCCACATGTCCATCATTGGTGCCCCATGGACCCTCTTCTGTTTGCCGCATTATCAAAATATAGAGTCTCGGTAATTAGATGTTTACAGCCTGGATATGTTTTACTTTCTTACCGTATGTTTTACTCGCTGGATATGTTTTACTTTCTTACCGTATGTTGTTTGTGCTTTTGCAGATTTGCGACGTATATTATAATCATCATGAGAAGTTACACAAATTTGGCACTTCTAAATATATAATAATTATTATTTATAACTACTTTTTGTTGGAATGCATGCAAAGAAAACTTAAACTTAAAGTATTGTTAATTTGGATCATTAAGTATTTGATGAAAGAAAAGAGATAACCCTTTCTGATATTTAATGATCACCAGAAAAATGAGTGCACACCTATGAAAATGGAATTCACATTATCAAAACCATAACTTCATATAAGAAAAAAAACATTTCTCTTACTACCTAATTATCTACTCTTGTTGTCAAAAGAAACAGAACAAAACAAAATGAGAATGACGCTGCAATACGGAACAATTGCTTATTTATGTACAAAATTTTATCACGTAGTGTCTTCAAACGATCTGTAATGAAATGTGTATGTAAATAAGCTGTTGTGTTCAGATTGCAACATCATTCTCGTTGTGTTTTGTTCAGTTTCTTTTGACACCAATAGTAGATAATTAAGTCCTAAGATAAATATGTTTTTTATTGTATGAAGATATGGTTTGTGCAATGTGACTTCCATTTTAATAGTCGTGTGCTCATTTTTCTGGCGATGATTAAGTATCGGGAAGAATTATCTCTTCCATTCCATCAAATACTTAATTATCTAAGTTAATAATACTTTTATTTTGAGTTTTCTTTGGATGCATTCCAACAAAACCATCACAATAAATGATAATTACTATACCTTTAGAAGTGACAAAATTGTTTAACTCCTCATGACAATTAAAATGGACGTTCCAAATTTGCCAATCGTCGTACCTGCTAATGACGACTTCTAAAGGCTTGCTTGGTCTGGCCCACACGCTCACCACCCCCTCGACCTCATCGCCGGTGGACTGGACGGGGGGCGAATCTGCATATGGGACCCTTCTAAGCTTCGTTTGTGATTTTTCTCTCCCCCCTTCTCTCTCTATCTCTCTCTCTCTCTCTCCTTTCTAACCGATCACTGGGAATGGGGTTGTAGTGGTTTGGTTGCAATGATCGAGTTCGCTGTCGTTCATGTCTTCTGCTGTTACTGCCTTGTTTTCATATTATTGTCGTTCTTATCTTCGTCTTGCTATAGGTATATGTATCTATATGACAACGGTTTCAGCCCACACCTGCTGATTCAGACAATAGGAAGGTTCTTAGAAAGTATGTTGGTCCTTGTGATAGCACGCAATTAATTAGTTGCAGCCTGCTTGGTTTGTTCAACAGATGACCCTTCGGGCCCCAGTTTAATTTTTGTAGTTCCTTTGCAACTCTTGAAAGTCCAATGTAACTTTTTTAGTTTAAGGTCTTAGAGATTATCAGTAGGATTTATGGTTTGTTCGCGTGTTGGAGATGGTAGCAAAATCCCTGAAATGCTTCTTTGGTGGTGTTTGTTTATATGTTCCTTATATTTACATTGTAACCACAGTGCGGTCCGACGCACATCAAGCTCGGAACATGGATTCGACTCCTGGACTGTCACCCTAGAAGAACTTGTCACGTGAGTATCCAAGACAACTTCTGGTTTCTAAAAAAGTACCCAAGACAACTTGAGAGACCAATGTCCCAATGTTTTATACTACGATTCAAATTGTGATCACTTCCCATCACTAAGTGCTTTTTGCACAGTGCTGTCTCTAACAAGACCCTTCAAGAGATGGACATTCTAGAATCATAAATTGACACAGTGTAAGTCTCTTTGCGTTTTATTTAAAGTGATTCAAAGTGGATGACTAGTTAACGA
Organism: Tuctoria greenei; assembly: GCA_036927565.1. NCBI lineage: Eukaryota > Viridiplantae > Streptophyta > Magnoliopsida > Poales > Poaceae > Tuctoria > Tuctoria greenei. The sequence goes on from JAYESD010000001.1 coordinate 304,947,787, forward strand.
AATTGCCTCATACATTGCTTATATTGCAGTGTGTGTGCTAGGATGGACATGAAAGAATATGTTGTCAGTTCTGATGAAAGGTTATATTAGGATGGTAAACATGATCATATGGCACAGTCGTATGCACGATTGACTTTGGATTTTGATTACATGTGCTGCTAACGCGTATAGCTTTTATTTGATATGTCGTACACGTTTTTGCAGCGATTATGTGCATGAAATAGAGTTATGACTTCTAAAGTTGGTTGTCGGTACCCTGGGTACCGTATACCCCTTGAGATTGCAAAGATCTCAAGGGAATGCCATCTACTTGATTTGAAGACTTTCGGAGGCCCACATGTCAGACATAACTGGACCCGCTTCCCCAACATGGTTAGTCCCATGGTCGCCACGTGTACCATCAAACCGGAGCTACCGCCCACAAGGGGGAAGCTCCGGGCTATATACCATAACGGCACCCCCGGACCTAACCCCAGACCGAGGGAAGCTCCGAAACTGACACATGTCTGGTGGCACCGGACCTATCTGTTCCCCACAGTGTGCTCTGAAGCTGCCATGTGTCCAACCGTCGAATCTTCAGCCTCAAACCTCCGGTAGACTCCACAACGGCTCCGGATCTTCAAAGGGGAATCAAGGACTTCAAGACCCAATTAAGTGTCATTAATATTATGTTAATGACACACGATCGGACAACCTTTAATACCAGTAACGGCGCTGTCAAAGCCCGTAACTCGATCATTAAGGGTAATTAAGCGCATCAAATGTGTATCAATATTAGTAGCCGTCGGGGCCACATGTCGGGCCAGGCCAACTTGTAACGGCCTGTCCTTGTACTATAAAAGGACAGACCGACGATACATAGAAGGCTCTCTGATCTGATCTGATCCGATCTGATCTGATCTGATCTGGTCTGATCGGCTCACACGCTCTCTCAACTCACGTCACCTGAGTTGAGTTCATACATCCAATACAACACCAACACACCCCGTGGAGTAGGGTATTACGCTCAGGCGGCCCGAACCACGTAAATATTTGTGTCTCCTGTGTCGTTTTACATTTCACCTTCTTGAATCTCCGCACGCCCACACCGAACTTCAAACCCCGCAAACACTTTTAGTAGTGTCGGGAGATCTGCCGGATCAAAACCACCGACAGTTGGCGCGCCAAGTAGGGGCGCCTGAGATTTCAAGAATGGTGAACTCAGCTGCTAAATCATCCAATGGTCATCCCGCTGTTCAAGCTGCTGGGGGCAATCCCTCTAATATGCAGCCACCAACAGGAACCTCAGTTCCAGCAGGAGTCACACTTCCACCGCCGCCGCCTCCACCAGCAAATCAAGTTGGGCAGCGCGATGGTGCACCGGCGTCAATCACTGCGTCGACGAATCATGACAACCCGGAACACGCGCTCCATGCAGCACGTGCTCTCCTTCAGCGCCCACCACCTCCGGATGCATCCCGGGATGCAATGGAGCAGTGGAGGGCCGATGTGGAACACTTGGTTGCAGCAGCAGCCGACCGCATCAGTAACCAGGGTCCTCCTTTAGGACGAGCCCCGTCGCAGTAACGGGTCTTGTCTGGCAGACTTGGTCTGCACGTTTCCAACAACAGGAGACGTGTTGCGTCACAGCAAGTGACGTCGTTGCCCTCCGGGGCGCGACACACTCACACGGTATCAAGACTTTCAATTCATGACCTCCGGGTGGAGCTTGATCGCCGATACCGTCAACAAGACGACCGAGTCCATATCGAGCGTGCTCGTGAAAGACGAGAAGCTCAGGACATTCCTGCTCCTGAAGGAGTAGGGGGAGGCTGTTCAGCCCTGGCCATGCATCTGCGTATGGTCAGGTGGCCACAGAAATTCTGGCCTCACCTGCCAGAGAAGTTTGACGGGACCGTTAATCCCGTCGAATTTCTTCAGATTTACTCCACTGCTATCCTGGCAGCTGGAGGAAATGAGGCCGTAATGGTTAACTATTTTCCAGTGGCTTTAACTGGGACCGTCCGGTCCTCGTTTATGAGCCTTCCACACAACTCCATCAACAGTTGGGAGGAGTTGTGACGACAGGTCACCGCCAAGTTCGGGAGTTCATACACCCGACCAGGCACCGAACTAGACCTTTTTGCAGTCGTGCACAAAGGGGGAGAATCCCTGCGATCATTCATCCAGAGATTCTCTCAGGTACGAAACACTATCCCTTTTATCTCTAGCGCTTCTGTCATTGTGGCATTTAGACAGGGCGTACAAGATAAAAAGATGTTGGAGAAACTGGCGATCAAGGAGATCACCAGTGTCACGGAACTCTTCAGCTTGGCCGACAAATGTGCCAGAGCTGCGGAGGGCCATGAAATGCACTCCAAAACACCTCCGGAGGATCGCAAGAAATCCTCCAAAGGAGAAGCCACTACCTCCGGGAGTGGCAAAAAGAAGAAAAAGACCAACGGCAAGAAGAAGCCGTTGGCCGACGCATCTAATGCTGCAGCTGCTGCAGCTCCGGGTGGCCGGGGGCCACGCCCCGAGAAGCAACCTCGACCGTCTTCTGAAGACGGTGGCAAACCCAAGGTGTGGTGTCCAATTCATAAGACGGACAGTCACAGTTTGGAAGACTGTCGGGAGGTCCAAAACCTTGCTGAGCGCTACAACAAGCGTCGGGAAGAAGTTCCTTTCCGACAGAGGGAAGGAAAACAAAAAGTTGACGAAGCTCCGGCTGAAGAGGAGTTAGGTTTTCAGGATCCTAAAAAGGTCCTGAAGGCCGTCTACACCTCCGTCGAATACGATTCTGACGTCTCTGACAACGAGCGTCGGAAGACCATGAACACCATTTTTGGTGGATCATGGGACATCACCTTCCACCGCGTCCTCAAGACAATGTGTCGGGACATGGCCGCTGTAGCTCCTACAGCCAGGGCGGAGCCTCATCGGAAGTGGATGGACACAACCATCACTTTTGATGCTTCGGACTGCCCTCGAAGCATGGTTGGAGCAGGCCAGTTACCTTTGATGGTATCTCCTACCATCAATAACATTCAGCTCCACCATGTTATGGTAGACGGAGGTTCGGGGCTGAACCTCATAAGCTTCGAAGCTTTTACCAATCTTCAGCTCCAACCTTCGGATCTTCAACCCTCCCGACCTTTCTCAGGAGTAGGTCCGGGAGCCATGACCCCACTCGGTGCTATTACTCTCCCCGTTTCGAGACCCGGGAGAAGTATCGCACTGAGAAGTTGGTCTTTGACGTTGCTCAGATCAACTTACCTTTCAACGCCATCTTGGGTAGGCCTGCCTTGTACAAATTCATGGCAGCTGCTCATTATGGCTACCTGGTGTTAAAGATGCCAACACCAGTAGGCGTTCTCCGGATCCGCGGAGATCGCACTGCGGAGTAACCGCTCTGGAAGAACTTCATGCGCTTACTACGACGCAAGAGGAGGACTCCAGGCAGGAGCAAGCTCCAAAATCCCCGAGCATTCGTCAACGAGGCTCGACTTCTGCACCTCGTGTGCAACCAAGCGGCGACACTGACATTCCTGTCAAAGTCGTCCAAATCAGTTCCGATGCCGCTCAGACCACCCGTATATCGGGGGGACTGAATGACAAATAGGAACTCGTGCTCATCGCTTTCCTCCGGGCTAATGTCGACGTGTTTGCCTGGCAACCGTCACAAATGCCTGGGATCCCTAGGGAAGTGATTGAGCACAATCTGAAGATCTACCCTGACGCCCGGCCCGTGCATGAGAAACCTCAGAAGCAATCCGTGGAGCGACAGAACTTCATTCGACAAGAAGTGAAGAAGTTGCTCGAAGCTGGATTCATACGAGAAGTCTTCCATCCAAAATGGCTGGCAAACCCAGTCGTTGTGCCTAAGGCCGACGGGAAGCTTCAGATGTGTATTGACTACACAACACTAAATAAGGCATGTCCAAAAGATCCATTCCCACTACCTAGAATAGAACAGATAGTGGATTCCACCTCCGGGTGTGAATTACTATGTTTCCTAGATGCATATTCTGGGTATCATCAAATCAGAATGTCTAGAGAAGATGAAGAGCATACCTCTTTCATCACAGTAGATGGATTGTACTGTTATACAACCATGCCATTTGGTCTCAAGAATGCAGCTTCAACCTTTGTACGAGCTATGTACAAAACTTTTGAAGAACTCATTAGAGACATAGTGGAAGTGTACGTCGATGCGGAACAAGAACAAGGAGTCACTCCTTGACACCTTACAGGTTGTCTTCGACAAGATGCGGGTCACCTGCACAAAGCTAAACCCAGACAAGTGTGTCTTCGGGGTTAGATCCGGAAAACTTCTTGGTTTCCTGGTAAATCACCAGGGCATAGAGGCTAATTCGGCGAAGATCAAAGCCATTGAAGACATGCAACCACCAGCCCGTATCAAGGATGTCCAAAAGCTGACTGGATGTCTAGCAGCCCTCAGCCGATTCATTTCAAGACTGGCGGAATGGGCACTTCCCTTCTTCAAGTTATTGAGGAAGCCCGGACCATTCCAATGGTCTGAAGAAGCAGAAAAGGCGTTCCCGGAGCTAAAACATCTCCTCACCACCCTACCAACTCTGGTAGCTCCGAACCCTGGTGAGCCTTTGCTGCTTTACATTTCAGCACTTATCGAAGTTGTCATTATGGTCCTCGTTGCGAAGAGACCAGAACTATCCCATGCTCAGGAATCCACACCCCTCTAGGAGGGTCCGGAGGTTCCTGAAAGCGAGTCTGGGTCCCAGTTCCCAGACTTGAGTCAAGAAGAAGTTACTTCAGAAGGCCCAGACCCCTCCGAGAGGGTCCAGGTCGCTTCTGAAGAAGCTCCGGGTCCCTCCAGCAAGGACCCGGAGGTCTCTGAAGAAGGTTCAGATCCTTCTGGGAGGATCCGGGTCAGCGAAGAGGAAGCTCCGGGCCCCTCCGGGAGGGTCCAGACCATCCAGCGCCCAATGTGCTTCATCAGTGAAGTACTTCATGACGCCAAGACTCGATACCTAGAGGTGCATAAGCTGCTCTATGTAGTTCTTATCGCCTCTAGGAAGCTTCGCCATTACTTCCAAGCTCACAAGATTTCAGTGGTGACTTCTTACCCACTTCGAGCAATCTTGCATAATCCCAATTCAACTGGGAATATTGCAAAGTGGGCAGCGGAATTAGCGGAATTCGATCTCGAATTCATTCCAAGACAAGCAAACAAGAGTCAAGCATTGGCAGATTTTGTGGCGGAATAGACTCCCTCTCCATCAAACCCTGGGGGGCCCAGTGAGCAGAAGCCGGAACACAAGGCTCCGGTCTTCACCGAGCCTCACTGGACCCTCTACTTCGACGGCTCCATGCAAAAGCAGGGGGCCAGAGCTGGAATCATTCTCCTCGCACCAACCTGGGAGAAGGTAAAATACATGGTACACCTTGACTTCAAGGCGACCAACAACATGGCGGAGTACGAAGCACTCATCTACGGACTAAAGGTGGCACTGTCATATGGTGTCAAGCAGCTGCTGGTCAAGGGAGATTCACAGCTCATCATTAAACAAGTGAAGGGTGAATGCTCCTGCAACAATCTCCAGCTAGCTGCTTACCTCCTTGAAGTTCAGAGGCTTCAGAAGGACTTCGAAGTCCTAGACCTCCACCACGTCCAGCGTGTCCACAACGCTGAAGCCGAAGAACTCTCGACAAAAGCGTCAACCGGAGCTCCAGCTCCTGACGGAACTTTTGTTCGGAGGTTGTCAAAACCCACAGCTCATTCGGTGTTCACAGTAAAGTTCTGTCAGCCTACTTTTCCAACGGCTATTTCGAGGAGGCTGGCTATAAATACCCCCTAAACCGGTCATTTCGACAAGTCTTGATCACCAGACACTATCAACACATCCACAAGCGTTCAAGACCAAGAGCAATCACTTCCACATCATTTCGATCACCTATACACCAAGAGTTAGGCTAGAACTAGCTAGAGAGAGAGATTGTGTGCCTCCATTCTGGGTGAGTGGACTCTCTAGGATAGTGAGAGCCTCAAGGGGGTGCCCTTGGTGTTTGTAACTGTGAGGAGACTTCCGGAGCTTGCCAAGGCGTTTGTGGAAGCCCGGAGGGTCGAAGTTGTACAAGGCTTGAGCTCCACCTTGCCGAGGTTGGCAAACGGAGAGGAATAGTGAAGATCCCTCGTCTCGGTGACTTGGGTGTGGCAAAACCCTTTGGTGGGTGCCACAACGTGGATGTAGGAAGATCTTGACGATCTTGCCGAACCACGGGATAAATCCTCGTGTCTCCTCGGGAGTTTGCATCCTCCTCCTTTCCCTTACGTTTATGCATTTTACATTCCACAAAGTTCCTATTTACTTGAATGCATAGATAGTTTGCGTAGGGAATTGGGCTTTTAGGAATTAAGTTTTATTGCTTAGATTTTGTAAAGAAGCCCAATTCGCCCCCCTCTTGGGCATTCGATCCTTACAATTGGTATCAGAGCAAGGTTGCTCATAGGATCATTCTAGCTTCACTGCTAGAGAGCTAAAATGGCCAAGGTTGGGGGTTCGGTTCCTATCTTCGAGGGCAAGAACTTTGCCTATTGGAAAGCACGCATTCGCGCTTATCTAGAGGCTATTGCTCCCGAAGTATGGGAAGCGACCCACGCGGGGTTTGGAGAACACAATTATGTTGGTGATCAAATTAAATGGGATGCTAAAGCTAGGAATGCAATCTATGAATGTATTAGTCAAGATGTGTTTGCTAGGATTGCTAGTAAAGAAAAAACTTGTGAAATTTGGGCTTGCTTAATAGAGATTCATGAGGGCTCTTCTCGAGTCAAGGAACTTAAATATCACATGCTTAAAGCAAAATATGATGAATTTAAGATGCTACCTCATGAAAATGTTAATGAGATGTTCTCTCGCTTGAATGTGCTTATTGAAGAAATTAATCCTCTTGACATTGCTTCTCTTGGCAAGGGACTCATCAACCGCAAGATCCTCATGCTCCTTCCCAAGCCAAAGTACAACATCATCAACTCCATGCTCCAAAAAGAGTCTCTTGACCACATTGAAGTTTCAGAGCTCATTGGAGAAATTCACGCTCATGAGATGAGTGTGCTTGGGATGATGGAGCAATCATCTTCAAAAACAATTGCTCTAAAGGCCTCCACCAAGAGAACAAATTTCAACAAAAAGAAAGTGGTTGAGCCTAGCCCAAGTGAAGAAGAGCAAGCATCAAGTGAAGATGACGATGGTGAGCTTGCATCAATGATGAAAAAGTTCTCTCGCTTGAGCTCCAAGATTGCCAAGAAGGAATACACCTTTGATCCCAAAAATAAAGCATTTCTACCAAAGAGAGATGACAACAAGACTTGCTATAATTGTGGTGATCAAGGTCATATCTCCTATGATTGTCCAAAACCAGACAAAAGAAGAGAGAACCACAAGAGCAAGCATCGCAAGCTTGAAGAAAGTGATGATGATGAAGAAGAGGCCAAACCTAAACCAAGAACCTTTGGGAAGAAGAGATATGACAAGGGCAAGAAGGCAAGACTCTTTCCAAAGAAGAGAAATGGCCCACAAAAGGTGTTCATGTGTGAGGCAAATGAATGGGTCACCGATGAAGAAACAAGTGATGAAGAGAGTGAAGTGGAAGAAGAAAGTTTGGCCGACCTCGCCATTGCCAACAATGATGACTCACCTCTTCATCCACCGCCCATGTGCCTCATGGCGAAAGGTAACACCAAGGTATGTGACGACTCTAGCGATGATGAGCTTTCCCCCGACGATTTAACTTCTTTGATAAATGAATATCATGCTATCATTAAGAGGGAAAAGAGTAAGGTTAAAGCTCTTGAAGAAACTCGTGCTAGACTTGAGAGTGCTAACCACGATTTGCTTGACAAGTATGAAAGCATACTCAAAGAGCATGACTCGCTCAAATCCCATGTCAAGCAAGTTGAGGAGGATAAGGCTCAAATCAAGCTAGATCATCATGAGCTTGACTTAGCCCACCAAGCACTCTTGGGAAAGCACAATGAGTTAATCCAAGAGCATCAAACACTTAACCTTGCTTATGAAGTGCTTGATCAAGAGTTAAAAGATATGAAGAAACAAACTCTTAATGATAAGATATCCATTACTTCTCATGCTACTAATGCTTTGCACAAGTCTTTGTTTTCGAAAGAAAATGCTAGGGAGAAGGACTTGTTGGAAGAAATTGAGAGTCTCCGCACTAGTGTGGCTAGACTATCAAAAGGAGAAGTCAAGCACAAGGAAATCCTCTTCCAATAAGCAAAGGCCTTCAGAAAGGTGCTCTCACCGGAGCTAAGAACAAACTTCATCAAGGAAGTTGGTTCTTATTGCCAACATTATGAGGTCACCGGTCACCACACAAGGGAGTGTCCTCTTCCTAACCGACCTTCTCCAAAATTGCCTACTAACTACAAGTCTACTTTCAATGACCATTATTATCTCTTAAGTAAAGTAGATGGCAAGGTGAAGGCAAGGTTCATCGGCAAGGACATAAAGGGCATGAAGGGGAAGCTCCCCAAGCAACTTTGGGTCCCAAAAACACTTGTATCACACATAAAAGGACCTAAGTTGGCTTGGGTGCCAAAAATCAAAAATTGAATTCATGTGTGTAGGTGAACTACAAAGTCGGTGAAAGGATTGGGTACTCAATGGCGGGTACACTCAACACATGACCGGCAACAATGGCATGTTCACCTCCATAGAGGACCCCCTACAATCATGAACAAGTCACCATTGGTGATAATTCTAAAGGGAAGGTGATTTGGTTGGGTAAGAGTGTATTTTTCATGGTTTATTTATTTCAATTGTTGTCACTTAGTTTCAATTTGCTCTCTATTGCACAAATTTTGTGATTTTGGGCTAACATGCACTTTTAGCAAGAACGATGTTGTGACAAGCCTAAAGTTGAGGAGAGCCATGATCAAGGGGGAGCTTCAAGTTTCAACATCTACACATCGACGGAGAATTATTCATTTGTAAAATTTATGTCGGTAAGATCACTAGGATCTTCCTACATCCACGTTGTGGCACCCACCAAAGGGTATTGCCACTCCCAAGTCACCAAGATGAGGGAATCCACTAACTTTCTCCGTTCGCCATCTCCGGCAAGGTGGAGCTCAAGCCTTGTACAACTTCGATCCTCCGGGCTTCCACAATTGTCTCGGCAAGCTCCGGAGCAATCTCTCTACTCTCCTCTTGATACAAGGTGAATGCAATCACCAAGAATGCACTCCCTCACGGCTCTCACTTGTCTAGAGACTCCACTCACCCAGAGAGGATGCACACAAGCTTCTCTCTAGCTAGGTCTAGCCTATATCTTGAGGTGTAGATGGACGGAAAGGGTGTGTAAATGATTGTTCTAGGTCTTGGACACTTGAGGATGTGTAGGCATGCTCTGGTTGTCAAGTGTTGTCGAAATGACTGGTGGAAGGGGGTTAAATACCCAGCCCAACTGAATTAGCCGTTGAAAAAGTTGGCTGATTACTTTTTCTGTGTACATCGGATGATCCGATGACCACCTTTTCTGAGCATCGGTGTAATTAGGTTAGCTGACGTCACTGTGTCAGAAGTGACCGTTATTCGACCGATGCTACCCCTTCTCAATCATCGGATGATCCGGTGAGCTTTGTCTTCAGATTTGGTCCAGAAATAATGTTTCTGTTGAATTAGACCGATGTCCACTTTGCTTCTGCATCGGATGATCCGGTGAGTGTTTCTCCAGAATTGTTGAGACAAATTAATCTTTCTGTTGAACTTCACCGATGTCCACTTGTCTCTATCATCGGATGATCCGGTGTGCACTTCATTCGGAGGTCTTCTTCTTCTGTTGAGCCTCAATCGACCGATGTGTGCATTTTCCAGACCATCGGACGATCCGGTGAGTGTAATTTGTTTGCTTCGAGTTGAACTTTTAGAAGTTTCTCGAGTGACCTCTTTGACACTTGTTGCAAATAATGTTCTGATGAATATTGATCTTCTTGTGTTGCCAATTTTGATAGAATAGAGTCGTTGTGTGAGTTCTTCATTTAGCCTTCATGAGAATTGAATAACCCCTTTAGAATAGGTTGTTTGAGGGGTCTCCATTCGTATCCAATGAGTGGTAGATGATTTGAATAGATAGTCGTTAACGCTTGATGTGATATATGTGAAACCTTGCATCCACAAACTCATTAGTAATTACGAATGGTTGTCATTAATCACCAAAACCATACCTCACGGGGGCCTAGATGCTTTCAATCTCCCCCTTTTTGGTGATTGATGACAACACAACGAGTAGAGCATAGAAGTAAATGAATTTAATAACACAATGCTCATAAAGATTGTAACTGGAACAAAAAGCAACACAAGGAGCTCGAAGGCTCAAACAGTGATCAAATAAGTCATGAAATAGCACACTGAATTACAATAGAGGCAAATGACAATAAGTCCAAAAGAGATAAAGCAAATGACAATAAGTTCAAAAAGATAAAGGTAAAACTCCCAAACTCCCCCTAAGACAAAGACTGACTCCCCCTAGAGCTAAACTCCCCCTGACTCTAACTCTTCTCCCCCTTTGGCATCAAGACACCAAAAAGGGAAGATGAGTACCTAGGACTCCGGAGCACTCGGGGCGACGGTGAAGCGGTCGACGTCGGCGGTGCTGTCGTCGGAGCTGCTCGAGGTGGAGGTCGCAGGTGCTGGCGCTGGAGCGAGAGGAGCTGGAGCTGCTGACGCTGCTGGGGGATCTGCTGGGACTGCTCGCGCCAGCGGAGAAGGTACTGCCGGTGGAGGTGAGAACTGGAATGGCACTGTCGAGGCTAGTAGAGGTGACATGCTGAAGCTCGGTATAGGCGACGCCGGTGCTGGAGCTGCAGTAGGTGCCAGTGGAGAAGCTGCAGGAGCCTGACCAAGACCCGGCTGCTGAGGCGGAAGGGCTATCCCGGTCTGCTGGTAGAGGTTGGTGATCAACCCCAGGATGCCCATCATTGCCTGCTGAGTCTGCTGCTGCTGGTCCAGGGTCCTCCGGTGCATCTGATCCACCAGGCTCGTGAAGCGGTCAGTGTCCTCTCGCCTTTGGCGGGCGATCTCCAACTGCATCTCCTGCTGCTGTCTCTGTAGCTCCGCGAGCCGCGCAGACTGCTCCGCTCGGGCCTGCTCAGCTGCAAGCCTGTCCTGGCGCTGCTGCTCGACCATCTGCTGGAGCAGCGAGGAGAGCTCTGACGGCTGTGACACCTGAGCCTCGGATACTGGAGGTGGTGGAGCAGTCGAACCTCCCGCCTCCGCGTCGTGCTGCCTCGGAGAAGGAGGCGGAGGAGGGAAGTACTCCTCGACGCTGTTGCTGGTGTCGCTGTTCGACCAGACGTGCTCCAGTCCTTCACCCTGTGCCTCTGCCTGGGCGAGTGCCTCGTCCTCCTGGGCTAGCTCCGTCCAGTCCTCCTCGGAGAGTCGGGCTCTGACCTGTCGCTCGACTGGACGGCCAAGGCGGCGGTCTCCAGGAGTAGGCACTCGGTAGTGGCCGAACCGAGTGGCGTGGAGCTCTGTCAGAGGAGCAGTGGCTGGCGAGTCCTCAGGTGCCAGCAAGAACAGCAGACGACAGATCCAATGCCCGTAGACCAACTGCCTCAACATCCCGACTCCGTCAGTGATCACGTCCTCCATCTCGCAGATCAAGATGTCCACGATACCAAATTCCATCCCGTTCATCACATAGAACAGGATGGTCTGCTGAAGGCTCGTGAAGCCCTCTAGGTAGCCGGACCTCGGTAGAAGGGTACGCCTGAGGATGTGGTGAACTGTCCGAGCGGCTGGAGTGAGGAGAGCTGGCACCCTCGGCTGTTCTGGCGTGAAAGGAGGGGTGAACAAACCTCTGATCTCCTCAAACGGCGGTGACACTCCCCCTATCAGCGGCCTCCTCGGCGGGTCGGCTCCTCCGTAGACCACCTCGTGCAGACAGGTGAGGTGTGTGTCCACTCCAAGCAGCTGTGCCAGTCGCTCTCGAGACACGGTGTGCTGCTGCCCCAGAAACATGAAGTGGATCGAGCGCCGACCCTCTGAGATATAGAGAGTGGCGTAGAAGACTCGAACCCACTCCTCCACGTAAGCGCTCCTCTGGCGGGAGAGCAGCTCCACAAGGCCTCTGTACCTCTCGAAGAATGGCCTGATCCCGTGTCCAACTGCTGTTGCAAGCTGATTCCAGTCGATGTAGGTGTGCTGGAACAGCTTATGGCCCCGACGCCTGTACGTCTCGTACAGGGACGCCTGTGTCAGGGTCCAAAAGCGGGGATCAACCCTAGTGTCCCTGGGCTGCGGGAACCACTCCTCTGGCAACGCTGTCCATCTGAGCTTCTTCAGTTGTTTTGCCTTGAACTTGCGATAGTCTGTAAGCCTGACATCCTCGGCAACTCTGGCAGCGGTATCCATCTCGTAGATGGCCCTCTGGGCCTCTCTGTCCTCTGCACGGTCGGCAGCAGTGGGGCGCTGACTCGCGGTGGGGGTCTGACCTCCCCCTCGGGTCCTGACAGTGCGCCGGCGAACCAGTGGCGTCACCGTAGGATCCTCCTCATCCTCAGAGTCGTCGGGCGGCACGGGCTGCACTGTGGGCCATTGCTGCCTCTGCCGAGACTCGCAGAGCCGCAAGGAACCGCGATGGCCGCGCTCACGCTCCTCGGCGGCGCGAGCGGCCAACTCTGCCCGGCGAGCTTCCTTCGAGAGCTTTTGTTTCTTCGCTGCGGGCTCCTCGATGGCCTTGCCTTTTCCCTTGCGATCACGGCCCATCTTGATGCAAAAGAAAAGTCTAGGGTTAGTGGAAACATGATCGACGAGAAACAAGGATGGATGTCGCACGGTACGGTACAAACCTTAGCGACGAAAAAGGATCACGCGTACGATGAACGGCGACGCAGCGATCGGAATGATGTCGCACGGTTCGTGGGAACCCTAGCGACGGAAGTCGTCGAACGGAGGACTGCCGACGGCGATGGATGCACGGCGGCGGTGGAGGCGCGGCAGCGGCTCGGCCTGAGGTGGCGGCGCGGGAGGCGCAGCGGCGGCGGGAGGCACGGCGGCGCGAGGCGGTGGCGGCGGCGTGGTCTGAGGTGGCGGCGATGGAGGTGTGGCGGTGGTGACGCGGCGGCGGTGGAGGCGCAGCAGCGCGCGGAGGTGCGGCGGCGGCGGGAGGCGCGGCGGCGCGCGGAGGTGGGGGCGCGTGGAGATGGCGGCGCGGTGGCAGCGGGAGGCGCGGTGGCGGCGCGAGGCGCGGTGGCGGCGGGAGGTGATGGCGGCGGTGCGAGAAGGTGGCGGCGCGTGAGGAGGAAGACGAAGCGCCGTACGACTTTAAATGGAAACCTAACGGTTACGCGAACATCGGATCGACCGATGCACATCGGTGGGGTCATCGGTCGAGTTCAACAGAGAGTTGGTCCAAAAACTCTCTTTGCACACCGGATGATCCGACTTTGTTACGTCGATCATCGGTCGAATACGACAGGGTGAAGGAGTATTGAACATCGGATGCTCCGATGTTTCCTGGAATGAACTCATCGGACGATTTCTTGGTTCTGACTGATCTGATCGAAGAGCTGAAGCATCAATTGATCCGATGTAGCTGATGACCCTAGCATCGGATAGTCCGATGACTACAGAAAACCTAAGAATACCCATAAGTGTCCGTTGACTTAAAACACACAAAGAGAAAATAAGTCTTAGGACCTTTTGGGCACCTCCTAACCCCTAATAATAGGCTTTTCGATATAGTGCCACATATTGGCTAAGCCCTTAAACTAATAGAGCACACAAGGAAAAATAGGAGGGAAAAACCAAGAAAATGTAAGATCCATGCTTTGTGAGCTAGAGTATGGAGACTTCTATCTCTTTAAAGCATGTTCCTTTAGAGTTTTGCTCTTTCCACATCATATGAGTTAAGATATTGCATTTCAAACAAGTCTTCTTCTCATGATGTGGGTTCCCCTTTGTGACAATCTACCGTATGCACTGCCAAACAAGTTAATGCAAGATATTAAATGAGTGCAAGTTTATATGGCAGGAATCATGCAAGGCATAAGATAAATCTATCTTGCCAAGTTTAAGCCTTCCAAAGGCTTCCTCAGGGAAAACTATTTCTAGCTCGCCCCTATCCTTTGGGAGTTAGGCAAGACCTATATGATATGCAACCTTACATGAACATGGCAACTTACATGACGTTAGATGCATCTAGCACATTTAATTCACTTCTAAGCCTAGAAAAAGTTTTCTCATCAAGTGGTTTGGTGAAGATATCCGCCAATTGTTCTTCGGACCTAACACCTTGCAATGAGATGTCTCCCTTAGCCTCATGGTCCCGCAAGAAGTGATGGCGAATATCAATGTGCTTGGTGCGGGAGTGTTGAACGGGGTTTCTAGCTATATTAACCGCACTTTCATTGTCACAAAGGAGAGGCACACAACCAAACTTAATTCCAAAGTCCAAAAGGGTTTGCTTCATATATAGAATTTGGGCACAACATGCACCGGCCGCTATATACTCCGCCTCCGCGGTGGACAAAGCCACGGAATTTTGCTTTTTGCTAGACCAAGATACTAGGGAACGCCCAAGTAAGTGGCACCCTCCGGAGGTACTCTTGCGGTCCACACGACATCCGGCAAAGTCCGAATCCGAGTAGCCTAAGAGATGAAAACTAGCGTTCTTGGGGTACCACAAACCTACACTTGGGGTATGCTTGAGATACCGAAGTATCCTAAAGACCGCCTTCTTGTGCGATTCTTTAGGTGCCGCTTGAAAGCGAGCACACAAGCACACACTAAACATAATATCGGGCCTAGATGCGGTAAGATATAACAATGAGCCAATCATAGAACGGTAATGAGATTGATCAATAGGTTTACCGTCCATGTCCGCGTCGAGATGGCAATTTGTCGCCATTGGAGTGCTTCTTGAGCTACAATCTCCCATCTCAAATTTCTTCAAGAGGTCCTTTGTGTACTTCTCTTGATAGATGAAGGTCCCCTCTTGAAGTTGCTTGATTTGAAATCCTAGGAAGAAATTGAGCTCTCCAATCATTGACATCTCGAATTCCCTAGACATCATTTTGCCAAACTCATGGCTAAGAGCTTTGTTAGTTGAGCCAAAAATAATGTCATCAACGTAAATTTGACAAAGAAATAAATCTCCGTCGATGTCCTTGGTGAAGAGTGTAGTATCCACCCTCCCGATCTTGAATCCTTGCATGACTAGGAAATCCCTTAGTCGTTCATACCACGCCCTAGGTGCTTGCTTGAGTCCGTAGAGCGCCTTGTGTAACCTATACACATGATTAGGATTCCTCGGATCTTCAAACCCGGGAGGTTGCTCAACATAAACAAGCTCGTTAATATAGCCATTAAGAAAGGCACTTTTCACATCCATTTGATAAAGCATTATGTTATGATGTGAAGCAAAAGCAAGGAGTATACGAATAGCTTCTAACCGAGCGACCGGAGCGAATGTCTCTCCAAAGTCTAGTCCTTCAACTTGCGCAAAGCCCTTGGCCACAAGTCTTGCCTTGTTGTGGACCACAACGCCATTCTCATCTTGCTTGTTGCGGTACACCCACTTCGTTCCGATGACATTCTTGTCCTTGGGTCGCTCCTCCAACACCCAAACTTCGTTGCGGGTGAAGTTGTTGAGTTCTTCTTGCATTGCCATCACCCAATTTGGATCTTGAAGTGCTTCCTCGATGCGAGTGGGTTCTACACACGAAACAAACGAGTAGTGCTCACAAAACGAAGCGACATGGCGAGAACGAGTACTTACTCCCCGTGACAGACTTCCGATGATTTGATCCATCGGATGCGCCTTGGAGATGCGCCCATGCCTCATGAGTGGTTGTGAAGCACTTGGCGGTGGTGATGCGTTTTGCTCGTCTTGTGGATGGACTTGATCTTGGACTTCTTCTTCTTCATCTTGATGTTGTAGGACTTGTGAGTCTTGCGTAGGCAATGGATCATCTTTTTCTTCTTCTTCGTCAATGTGAGGCGCCATGGAGGTGTCGATGTTAGCATTTGAGGCTCCCCCTTGATCATGGCTCTCCTCAACTTCAGGCTTGATGTCTCCAATGGTCATGTTCTTCATAGCTTCTCGTAGAGGCTCATCATCTATATCATCATGACCAAAACTCTCCTCTTGGGAGCCATTAGTCTCATCAAACTCAACATCACAACTTTCTTCAACTAACCCGGAGGTTTGGTTGAATACTCGATATGCTTTTGAGTTTGATGCATAACCAAGAAAAATACCAACATCACACCTTCTTTCAAACTTACCAAGCCTCTTCTTGCAGTAGATGTAGCACTTGCATCCGAAGACTCAGAAGTAGGAGATGTTGGGCTTTCTCCCAATGAGGAGTTCATAGGGGGTCTTTTGAAGTAGTCGATGAAGATAGATCCTATTAGCAGCATGGCACGCCGTGTTGATCGCTTCGGCCCAAAACTTCTCCGACGTGCCATAGTCATCAAGCATTGCTCTTGCAAGGGTGATGAGAGTCTTGTTCTTCCTTTCAACGACACCATTTTGTTGAGAGGTGTATGTGGCCGAAAACTCGTGCTTCACGCCTTCACGGTCGCACCACTCCCCAATGTTGTAGTTCTTGAACTCGGTGCCATTGTCACTCCGGACCTTGATGATGGGAAGTTGAAATTCCCTTTGAGCTCATTTTGCAAAGGTCTTTAAGACTTCCGGAGTTTCACTCTTGTCACCTAGAAACAAAGTCCAAGCATATCGAGAATAATCATCAACAATAACGAGACAATAGAGGTTACCGCCAAGACTTTGGTATGTGGACGGTCCGAAGAGGTCCATGTGAAGCAGTTCAAGTGGCTTGGAGGTTGACACCATTGTCTTCATCGGATGGTGCGAGGCAACTTGCTTCCCGTCTTGACATGCGCTAAAAAGCTTGTTCTTCTCAAATGCGACGTCCTTCACGCCGGTCACCATCCCAAGCTTGAATGACTTCTTGAGCTTGCTCATCCCTATGTGAGCAATGCGTCGATGCCATAGCCAACCCAAACTTGTCTTGGTGAAAAGACAAGTGGTCAAGCTAGCGTTCTTGTTGGAGAAGTCCACCAAGTAAAGATGTCCATGCCTAAACCCCTTGAAGATTAGTTCTTTGCTAGACTCACTAGACACCACAACACCATTCTTGTCAAATGTGCACGTTAGTCCAAGATCACATAATTGAGAGTAAATTGAAACTAAGAGACTTAACATAAAACACGTTAGAGATAGACAAATCATTAGAAATAGCAATTTTACCTAAACCAATTACCTTCCCCTTTGAGTTATCACCAAAGGTGACTTGTTCGTGATTTCCGGGGTCCTCTATGGAGGTGAACATACCATCATTGCCGGTCATGTGTTGAGTGCACCCACTATCGAGTACCCAATGTTTTCCTCCGGCTTTGTAGTTCACCTACACACATGAAGTTAGTTTTTGAGTTTAGGAACCCAAGCCAACTTAGGTCCTTGTATGTGTGATACAAGTGATTTTGGTACCCAAAGTTGCTTGGGGAGCTTCCCCTTCATGCCCTTGATGTCTTTGCCGATGAACTTTGCCTTCACCTTCCCACCTACTTTGCTCAATAGATAATAGTGATTATCAAAGGTAGATGTATAGTTAGGAGGCAATTTGGGAGAAGGACGATTTGGAAGAGGACACTCCCTTGTGTGATGTCCGGTGACCTCACAGTGTTGGCAATAGGAACCAACTTCCTTGATGAAGCTTGTCCTAAGCTCCGGTGAGGGCACCTTCCCTTTGTTTGGCACCGAGAAGGATCCAAGTCCTCTCTTGTTGAAGCCTTTGGCTTGTTGGAAGAGTATTTCCTTATGCTTGTCCTCTCCCTTGGTTAGTCTTGCCACGCTAGCATGGAGACTTTCAATCTCGTCCATTAGCTCCTTCTCCCTAGCATTTGCTTTCAACGGCAAAGACTCATGCAAATTGTTAGTGGCATGTGAACTAGCGGATATTTTGCCATCAAGGGTTTCTTTCTTCAAGTTTTTTAATTTTAGTTCAATAGCTTCATAAGCAAGGTTAAGTACTTGATGCTCTTGAACCAACTCATTGTGCTTGCCCAAGAGTGCTTGATGAGCTAAGTCAAGCTCATGGTGATCAAGCTTGATTTGAGCCTTCTCTTCCTCAATTTGCTTGACATGAGACTTGAGCATGTCATGCTCCTTAAGTATGCTTTCATACTTGTCATGCAAATTAAGGTTAGCACTCTCAAGCTTAGCACGAGCTTGTTCAAGTGCCTTAACCTTGCCCTTTTCCCTTTTTATGATGACATGATATTCATTAATCATAGATGCTAATTCATCGGGAGAAAGTTCATCATCATCACTAGAGTCATCACATACCTTGGTGTTACCTTTCGCCATGAGACACATGGGCGGTGGGGGAAGAGGTGAGTCATCCTTGTTGACGATAGCGAGGCTTGCCAAGTTTTCTTCCTCATCTTCACTATCATCGTCACTTGTTTCCTCATCGGTGACCCACTCATTTGCTTCACACATGAAGACCTTTTGAGGCCCTCTTCTCTTCTTTGGAAAGAGCTTGGTCTTCTTGCCTTTGTCAAATTTCTTGTTTCCAAAGGAGCGCTTGGGCTTGACCTCTTCTTCATCTTCATCACTTTCTTCTAGCTTTCGATGCTTTCCCTTGTGGTTGTCCTTCCTCTTGTCCGGCTTTGGACAATCATACGATATGTGGCCTTGATCACCACAATTATAGCATATCTTGTTTTCATCTTTTCTTGGTAGGAAGGCTTTCTTCTTGGGGTCAAAAGAGTAACCCTTCTTTGCAATCTTGGAGTTTAACCGTGAGAATTTCCTCATCATCAATGCAAGCTCGTCATCGTCCTCTTCGCTTGTTGCTTGCTCTTCTTCACTTGAGCTAGGCTCAACTACTTTCTTCTTCTTGGGAGTTGTCTTCTTGGTTGAGGCCTTGAGAGCAATGGTCTTTGACGATGACTCCTCCATCATTCCAAGAACGCTCATCTCATGAGCATGAATTTCTCCAATAAGCTCCGAGACTTAAATGTTGTCAAGCGATTCCTTTTGGAGCATTGAATTGATAATGTTGTACTTGGGATTGGGTAGAAGCATGAGGATCTTGCGGTTAATAAGTCCCTTACCAAGAGAGGCAATATCAAGTGCGTTAATCTCCTCAATGAGTACATTTAAACGGGAAAACATTTGGTTAACATTCTCATGAGGAAGCATTTTGAATTCATCATACTTGGATTTAAGCAAGTGATATTTGAGTTCTTTAACACGAGATGAGCCCTCATGTATTTCAATTAAACATGCCCAAATTTCACATGCTTTCTCTTTACTAGCAATTCTAGCAAATACGTCTTGACTTATGCATTCGTAGATAGCATTTCTAGCCTTAGCATCCCGTTTTAGTTGATCACCAACATAATTGAGATCTCCAAATCCCGCATGGGTCGCTTCCCAAACTTCGGGAGCAATAGCCTCTAGGTAGGCACGCATGCGTGCTTTCCAATAGGCAAAGTTCTTGCCCTCGAAGGTGGGAACCGAACCCCCATTCTTGGCCATTTAAGCTCTCTAGCGGTGAAGCTAGAATGATCCTATGAGCAACCTTGCTCTGATACCAATTGTAAGGATCGAAATGCCCAAGAGGGGGGGGGGTGAATTGGGCTTTTTCAAATTTTAAGACAATTTAAAAACTTTAATTGTTAAGCCCAATTCCCTATGCAAGTCAATTACGCAATCAAGAGAGCTAAGTGCGGAATAGTAAAACGTAATCGTAAAGGGATAGGGAGAGGAAATGCAAACGCTCGAAGACGCGGAGACACGGCGATTTTTCCCGTGGTTCGGTAAGATCACTAGGATCTTCCTACATCCACGTTGTGGCACCCACCAAAGGGTATTGCCACTCCCAAGTCACCAAGATGAGGGAATCCACTAACTTTCTCCGTTCGCCATCTCCGGCAAGGTGGAGCTCAAGCCTTGTACAACTTCGATCCTCCGGGCTTCCACAATTGTCTCGGCAAGCTCCGGAGCAATCTCTCTACTCTCCTCTTGATACAAGGTGAATGCAATCACCAAGAATGCACTCCCTCACGGCTCTCACTTGTCTAGAGACTCCACTCACCCAGAGAGGATGCACACAAGCTTCTCTCTAGCTAGGTCTAGCCTATATCTTGAGGTGTAGATGGACGGAAAGGGTGTGTAAATGATTGTTCTAGGTCTTGGACACTTGAGGATGTGTAGGCATGCTCTGGTTGTCAAGTGTTGTCGAAATGACTGGTGGAAGGGGGTTAAATACCCAGCCCAACTGAATTAGCCGTTGAAAAAGTTGGCTGATTACTTTTTCTGTGTACATCGGATGATCCGATGACCACCTTTTCTGAGCATCGGTGTAATTAGGTTAGCTGACGTCACTGTGTCAGAAGTGACCGTTATTCGACCGATGCTACCCCTTCTCAATCATCGGATGATCCGGTGAGCTTTGTCTTCAGATTTGGTCCAGAAATAATGTTTCTGTTGAATTAGACCGATGTCCACTTTGCTTCTGCATCGGATGATCCGGTGAGTGTTTCTCCAGAATTGTTGAGACAAATTAATCTTTCTGTTAAACCTCACCGATGTCCACTTGTCTCTATCATCGGATGATCCGGTGTGCACTTCATTCTGAGGTCTTCTTCTTCTGTTGAGCCTCAATCGACCGATGTGTGCATTTTCCAGACCATCGGACGATCCGGTGAGTGTAATTTGTTTGCTTCGAGTTGAACTTTTAGAAGCTTCTCGAGTGGCCTCTTTGACACTTGTTGCAAATAATGTTCTGATGAATATTGATCTTCTTGTGTTGCCAATTTTGATAGAATAGAGTCGTTGTGTGAGTTCTTCATTTAGCCTTCATGAGAATTGAATAACCCCTTTAGAATAGGTTGTTTGAGGGGTCTCCATTCGTATCCAATGAGTGGTAGATGATTTGAATAGATAGTCGTTAACGCTTGATGTGATATATGTGAAACCTTGCATCCACAAACTCATTAGTAATTACGAATGGTTGTCATTAATCACCAAAACCATACCTCACGGGGGCCTAGATGCTTTCAGACTTTGGTATTAAACTTGGTTGTGTGCCTCTCCTTTGTGACAATGAAAGTGCGGTTAAGATAGCTAAAAACCCCGTTCAACACTCCCGCACTAAGCACATTGATATTCGCCATCATTTCTTAAGGGACCATGAAGCTAAGGGAGACATCTCATTGCGAGGTGTTAGATCCGAAGAACAATTGGCGGATATCTTCACTAAACCACTTGATGAGAAAACTTTTTCTAGGCTAAGAAGTGAATTAAATGTGCTAGATGCATCAAACGTCATGTAAGTTGCTATGATCATGTAAGAATGCATACCATATAGGTCTTGCCTAACTCTCAAAGGATAGGTGTGAGCAAGGGTTAGCTTGGGATGGAGGTTCTTTTGGGTTTCCCCAAGGCTTGGAGAGTGGCTCTCCCTGAAGAAGCCTTTGAAAGGTTCAAATTTGGCAAGATAGATTTACTTTTTGCCTTGCATGATGCCTGCCATATAGACTTGTAATTTATTGCATTATAAATGTTTGGCATTGCATACGGTAGATTGTCACAAAGGGGAACCCACCTCATGAGAAAGAGACTTGTTTGAAATGCAATTTCTCAACTCATATAAGGTGGAAAGAACAAAATGTTAGGTGCGTTAATGCCTAGAGGAACATGCTTTAAAGAGATAGAAGTCTTCATACTCTAGCTCACAAAGCATGGGCCTTACATTTTATTTGGATAATTTCCTCCTGTTTTTTTCTCGATGTTCCATTTGCTTTAAGGCTTAGCCAAGTTAATGGCATATTAGTATTTTTGAGGGGTAAGG
Organism: Tuctoria greenei; assembly: GCA_036927565.1. Lineage (NCBI taxonomy): Eukaryota > Viridiplantae > Streptophyta > Magnoliopsida > Poales > Poaceae > Tuctoria > Tuctoria greenei. Next base: position 304,969,658 of record JAYESD010000001.1, read on the forward strand.
GGTTGCCCAAAAAGTCCTAAGACATGTGTTTCTCATCGATTGTTTGTTTGGTCAAAGGACATATATGGGATGTTGCTGTTTTATAGTCATCGGATAATCCGATGCTTAGGTCAGTCCATCATCGGATTAGTTGGTGTTCAAAAGCCAAGAGTCAGTTTAGTCAGTGTGACAAATCGACCGACGAGTTCATCCTGAAAAGCATCGGTCCATCTGGTGTTCACAATTCTGGAGTTGTGCCAAATTCCACCGATGCCACTTCATCTCACGTCGGATCATCCGGTGTCAACATTCCATTTTTGAATACCCTTACTGTGCCATTCGACGATGCTCCCATCCTTCAACCGTCGGTCCATCTGGTGTCAACGGCACTTTTCTGAAAACCCTTACTGTGGCATTCGACCGATGCATCTATCGTTCAACATCGGTCCATCCGGTGTTAAAAAGTCAGCTAGGGTTTAGGACCCACTATTTAAACGTCCGTTCGCTTTCTTTTTTCCTTCTCTCTCCCGATCCCGACACCGCCACGCACCTCCGCCGCTGACCTCACTCGCCCTTGCGCCACCACCGCCGCCGGACGCCGCCGCCGCCCTCCGGCCGCCGCCACCCGCCGCCTCCGGTCGCCGCACCACTGCAGCACCATCGCCGTCGCCGCCACTCGCCTCCACTGCAGCCGCTGCCGCCCAAGGTCGTCGCCTCCATCACCAAGCGCCGCCGCCGCTCCACCCAAGCGCCGCCGCCGCCGCTCCTGCGTCGCCGACCACCGCTCGCGCACCACCGCCGCCCAGCCACACCACCACCACCCTCAACGGTCGCCGTTTCTTCGTCGCTAGGGTTTCCAGCCGCGTCGATCTCCACGTCGCCGTTCCGTGTGTTTGACGTTGTCGACTCCGTTCACGCGCCCGATCGCAATGGCTCGCGACAAGAAGAACAAGGGCAAGGCCATCGCGGAGCCGGCCACGAAGAAGCAAAAATTGTACAAGGAGGAGAAGAAGGCGTTGATGGCCGCTCGAGCCGCCGAGGAGCGTGAGCGTGGCCGAGGAGGATCTTTGAGGATCCGCGAGGCTCGTCCGAGGAATCCTCCCGTGATCGATGAGTCCGAGGCCGAAGAAGAGCCGGAAGAGCCACTCGTCCGCCGGCGCTCAGCCCGGACCCGTGGGGGACATCCCCCGGCTGCACCACGTCCGAGACCGATGGCTGCCGATCGTCGTGAGGACAGGGAGGCCCAGAGAGCCATCTACGAGATGGACACTACCATCCGTGTCGGTGAAGGTGTCCGTTTGGCTGATTACCGAAAGATGAAGGCAAAGCAGCTCCGAAGACTCAGATGGAGTGTGCTACTTGAGGAGTGGTACCCGCAGCCCAGAGAGGCCCTGGTGGACAGTTGTTTCTGGACCATGACACAGGCGTCACTATACGAGACCTACAGACGCCGCGACCACAAGCTATTCCAGCATAACTTTCTGGATTGGCATCAGCTTGCCCTCGCAGCAGAGACAGAGATTCATCCCTACTTTGAGAGGTACAGAGGGCTGGTGCACCTGATGTCCTATGAGAGGAGTGCTTATGTGGAGGATTGGGTACGCGTGTTCTACGCCACCCTCTACGTCTCTGAGGGCAGAAGATCGATTGATTTCATGTTCATGGGACAGCACTACCACTTGACGAGGCAGACACTGGCACAGCTGCTAGGCGTGGACCTGCACGACACTTGTGTGCATGAGAGAGTATATGGTCTGGCAGACCCGCCGAGGAGGACGCTCACTGGAGGAGTGGCACCAGCTCTGGAGGAGATACGTTCTTTGTTTGGCCCGACCTTCTCCCCAGACCAGCCGAGGGTACCGGCACTGCTGACTCCTGCTGTGCGCACAGTGCACCTTGCCTTGCGCCGCACGCTCTTGCCGAGGTCAGGTTACTTAGAGGGGTTCACCAGCCTGCAGCAGACCCTCCTGTTCTACATCATGAACGGTATGGAGTTCGACATAGTGGACGTCCTCATATACGAGATGGAGGATGTGATCACTGACAGAGTGGGGATGATGAGGCAGCTCGTGTATGGACACTGGATCAGCTATCTGCTCTCCATGATGGTCCCTGAGGAGTCTGCCGTGCATGACCGTCTCACTGACGAGAGTGTCACACGGTTCGGTCACTACCGTGCCCCAGCTCCTGGAGACCGCCGTCTTGGCCGTCCAGTCGAGCGTCAGGTCAGAGCTCGGCTATCTGAGGAGGACTGGTCGGACTTGGAGAAGGAGGATGAGAGGCTGGCTGAGGCAGAGGCTCAGGGTGAGGACTTGCAGCACATCTGGTCCGAGAGCAACACCGACGATAGTGTCGAGGAGTACTTTCACCCTCACCCAGGCAGCACGACGCGAAGGCTAGAGGCTCTACAGTGCCACCACCTACTCCACCTCCTGTCACTGAGGCACATGTCACTCAGCCGTCAGAGCTCACTTCGCTCCTCCAGCAGATGGTTGAGTAGCAGCGCCTGGACCGGCTTGCAGCTGAGCAGGCCCAAGTGGAGCAGGCCGCACGACTTCTGGAGCTCCAGCAGCAGCAGCAGAAGATGCAGCGCCAGGTCGCCCGTGAGAGGCGTGAGGACACTGACCGGCTGACTGGGCTCATATACCAGATGCACCAGCGCACCCTCGACCAGCAGCAGGAGATGCAGCAGGCGATGATGGGCATCCTGGGGTTGATCACCAACCTCTACACCCAAACCGGGATTGCCCTCCCGTCGCAGCTACCAGGCGTCGCTCCACCACCACCAGTCCTGGCTCCAGCTGCCGCTCCGGTGCCGTCTATGCCGATCCCCTCCATCAGCATGTCTCCACTACTGGCTCCTGGCGCACCGATTCACTCCCCGCTGCCGGCTACGACCCTGTTCCAGCAGACGCCAGCCTCCGTCGTCAGTGCCGCTGTTCCAGCAGCTCCTACACAGCAGGCACCGACGGTGGCTCCTACGGCTCCGGCAGCTCCTTCCACCGCTACTCCAGGCAGCAACTCCGATGACAGCACCCCCGACGGTGACCAGTTCGTCATTGCGCCCAGTTCTCAGGGTCCTTAGGCACTCGGATCCCTTTTTGGTGTCTTGATGCCAAAGGGGGAGAAGAGTTAGAGGAGTCAGGGGGAGGAGAGCTTAGTCTCAGGGGGAGTGTCCTAGCTATAGGGGGAGTCCTTCTTTTGAGTTATCTTTTGTAATTTGGAGTTTATCTATATTATCTTGTGTAATTCGATGCTTTTGCTACTCATTTGGTGTTTTTTTGAGTACTCTTATGTTATTAATCGATTGAGCTTATTTGGTGCCTATCTTATGATCACTTATTCACTTGAGTTATTCTTTGATTGAGCCTTCAAATTTGAAGTGTAATAATATTGTATTCATTGCATATCCTCTTAAGTTTCGTACTATCAAATTCATTACTATTGTGCTTTAAATTGTTGTGTTGTCATCAATCACCAAAAAGGGGGAGATTGAAAGCATCTAGGCCCCCATGAGGTATGGTTTCGGTGATTAATGACAACCATTGGATTTTACTAATGAATTTGTGAATGCAAGGTCCCCATAATCACTCAATCAAATGAAATCAATATGTCATTGGAGACCCATATATAATCAATTTATGAGATCAAATCAATTATATGAAGACAAGAAGTGAAAACTCTTATGTCAAAATCATTCAACTTTAAATTGACAACATTCAATGCTTGAAGATCATCAGAAATGCCTTTGCAACAAATATCAAAGAGGTCAATCGAGCAAGACACAAAAGAATCACTTAGAAACAACTCGAAGCAAACAAAATCAACTCACCGGATCAACCGATGATACCTCAGAACAACACATCGGTCGAGTTGGTTTAGCTGAAGAAGAAGACCTCAGAACAAAGCACTCACCAGATCATCCGATGTGAATGGCTCATCTACATCGGTCCATCAGTACAGTTTGCAATATCATTGGACCAAGTGTAGCACCGGATCATCCGATGTACAGAAATATACACATCGATCAATCACTATAGTAAGCATCAAGTTTGAGTCAATTCTAGAGGAAGAGCCACCAGATCATCCGATGAGAAGACAGGAGCAACATCGGTCTAACAACGGTCATATCTGACACAATGACGTCAGCTAAAGTAAACTTGACCGATGATAACTAAAGGGGAGACATCGGATCATCCGGTGTTCACAGTAAAGTTCTGTCAGCCTACTTTTCCAACGGCTATTTCAGGGAGGCTGGCTATAAATACCCCCTAAACCGGTCATTTCGACAAGTCTTGATCACCAGACACTATCAACACATCCAAAAGCGTTCAAGACCAAGAGCAATCACTTCCACATCATTTCGATCACCTATAGACCAAGAGTTAGGCTAGAACTAGCTAGAGAGAGAGCTTGTGTGCCTCCATTCTGGGTGAGTGGACTCTCTAGGATAGTGAGAGCCTCAAGGGAGTGCCCTTGGTGTTTATAACTGTGAGGAGACTTCCGGAGCTTGCCAAGGCGTTTGTGGAAGCCCGGAGGGTCGAAGTTGTACAAGGCTTGAGCTCCACCTTGCCGAGGTTGGCAAACGGAGAGGAATAGTGAAGATCCCTCGTCTCGGTGACTTGGGTGTGGCAAAACCCTTTGGTGGGTGCCACAACGTGGATGTAGGAAGATCTTGACGATCTTGCCGAACCACGGGATAAATCCTCGTGTCTCCTCGGGAGTTTGCATCCTCCTCCTTTCCCTTATGTTTATGCATTTTATATTCCGCAAAGTTTCTATTTACTTGAATGCATAGATAGTTTGCGTAGGGAATTGGGCTTTTAGGAATTAAGTTTTATTGCTTAGATTTTGTAAAGAAGCCCAATTCACCCCCCCTCTTGGGCATTCGATCCTTACATGGAGCCAACTGGATTGATGAGCTTCTGCCCACTCTATGGGCCAACAGGACAACTCCAAACCGGTCAACTGGAGAGACACCCTTCTTCCTGGTGTACGGAGCTGAAGCAATTCTTCCTTCGGAAATCACCTTGGGGTCACTCCGGGTCCGGACCTTCGACGAAGCCACGCAGGACCAGCTCCGGCGTGAAGAACTAGACCTCCTTGAGGAGGGAAGGTGCCAAGCAGCTGTTCAGAATGCCCGATACGGGCAAGCCCTTCAGCGCTATCATCAGCGGCATGTACACAACCGACAGCTCGAGGAAGGCGATCTAGTGCTACGGAGAATACAATCCAGGGAAGGGTTAAACAAACTCTCGAGCTGGGAGGGACCCTTCCGAGTGATTAAAGTATCCCGTCCTGGAAGCGTTCGCTTAGCTACCGAGGATGGGACACCTCTCCCAAATCCTTGGAATATTGAGCACCTCCGTAAGTTCTACACTTAATATCACGGAAGTGAGTCTGTAGTAACTTGAGGTGCATGTTATAGAGTCATTGTACAGAGTCAGGTAGTTCCTCCGGGAGAACAGCCGGACCTTTCCCGGAAGGTCCGCAAAGTTCATGCAACACTTGCCACAGTCTCAGAACTAAAAGTGTGGCTAGCTACCCTGGGTCAAACAAGAAATGAAACACGCTTAGCCTGGTTCCGTACCCTAAGAGCGTACTTGTTTCCCCTGTACCCCGGACCTATAATGAAAGACATCTTCATGTGAAACAGACTCCACGTGCATTTATTTTGTACAGGCTCAACATTTTTTATTTTTCTCTTTCTTGTCTATAACAAAGTTGTGCAATTCTTAAGAAATTTTAGTTCGACCAGTTCATGTACAATTCGAGTTGTATTGTCAATTCTTTTGGATTCAAATATTGTTCATGGCCCACTCGCCTGAATGCCGCCAAGCCAATCTAGGGCCGGAGTGTGCTATCGACTTATCCTGGTCAAGCACCCTAAGTACGTCACTCTACCTACACCCCGGCAGGCCGAAGTAAGGCGGGTCCAAGTACAATTGGATCTGGAAGAAAGAAGGCAACACATTTGGTTGTATTCAGAATTGTGTTTGACCTAAAACTTTCTTGGGAATCATAAGTCGCGACAAAATTATAGGCAAGGAGCGAATTTTACTATTTTTCTTGGCTTCAGTGTGCAGGAAAAAAATAAAGAATCCACGTTGATGGAGAAAAGCCGGAGCTAACAAAGCTCCGACTCCCCCTAGGTGGCTTGTGATTGATGTTAAACATTGAAAACGAGCATTACCGGAGCAACCAAGCTCCGGCAAAGCTAGGGGGGCAGCCGTCGATGCAGAATAAAAGATGGTGAGAAGACCCCACAAGTGGAGTCTGCTGCCGACAGGCTACGCGTTGGCAAAGGTCACTACCGGAGCTACTAAGCTCCGACACCCCGGAGGGCTAACTATCAATGCTCCACGCGTTGATAGGGACTATTGCCGGAGCTACTAAGCTCCAACAGTAGTAAATGCCGGAGCTTCTGAGCTCCGACAACCTCATGGGGCCTTCACTATCGAAGACTTCGGACCTACACTCTACAAGTTCGAAGCAAACGAGTCTTCAACAAAATACAATATCCTCTTGGTACATGTTCACAGTCAAATTGTGTACATCTACTAGGGGGCCAAGTGAAGACTGAAGTGTTGAAGACAAAAAATGAAATTCATTAACAAATTGTGGATTTCATTCATCTGGAGACAAGAGATTACAAAATTGGAGAAGAAAAAGAGAGAATACAAGTGGGAGCTACAGAGATGGTCCTACACCCTATGGAAGAACTGGGCGACCTTCTGAGCAACCTCCGACACGTTGGTTCAGGTGGATTCACCTTCTCCTTCGATGGGACCTTCAAGCACCGGGTCCAGAGGAAATTGGGGATCCTGACTGGTGTAGCACGTCAGCACATACTCTGCGACGTTCTTCGCCAGGGACTGCCCCTCAGCCTCCAACTGGTCTGCGATGGCGTCACCCACCTTGGAGAGTTTGTCACCCGCCGAGCTCAACGCTTGCAACGCCAGGTCCGGCTCTGGCTCCGGATCATCCGGACGCACGTGACTGAAGCCCATTGGTGTCAGCGTGTCATTGGCTTTGCTCAGGAACTCCCAAACCTGTAGGGAGTCCGCAATCCTCAAGCCCTTCAGTTCCTCCAAGGATCTTTTGGCCGTCGCCAGTTCAGAATTCTCACGAGCAAGGCGCTCAACCTCTTTGGCATTTTGCTGAATCTTTTCAGCAACCTGCTTCTCGAGTTTTCCGAGCTCCTCCTCCCGGAGGTGGATCTTGTTCCGGTGGTCGACCAGGTCCTTCTCCCGGCCCCTAACTTTCTTCTCCCTGGCAGCGATGGCACACTCTTGCTTGTAGAGTTCCTGCCCTCGCACCCAGGCCTTCTCCTCCTCCTCAATGCAACGCTCCTCCAACTTCTTGGTGCGTTCCTCGAGGCCCTTGTCAGCCAGAGCCACATTTTCGGCGAGCTCCTCCTCCCTCTTCAAGACATCATCCCGCAACTCTAGGAGTTTTTGCTCTTCGTCTTCGAGCTTCTTCTCCCTCTCCTCAAGTGCCTCCCGACACTTGATGAGGGTAGTGTTAATGGCTTCAAGCCTTTCTTGGCGATCATCAGCCGCACTATTAGCTGCCTTGGTCTGCTCATAAATGGCTCGGGATTGAATGTTGAGGGCACGAGTCAAGCTCTCCCTATCATCCAATAATTTGCCCCGGAATTCGAGGCAGACTTTCTCCTGTTTGATCCACTCCTTGTCATCTGCCAGCCTTGACTGTGCCATCTTGGTCTCGAAGTAGAGCCGATTACGCCACCGCCTAAGGGTTTGGTGCTCCTCTTAAAGAGTCTTGCTGTCGTGGTAGAATGCCAGCTGGACTTGACGCAGACTGGAGCAAGCGTTGTCAATGGACAACGACAGGGGAATAGGGTCCGGACCTGCTGGGGTCTCCTTGAAAGTGCATCTAGGATCCCCGTGGGTTTTGGATGATTGATGACGACAATTAAGTGGCTAATGAGCTCAGTGATCTTAAGCACAGGTGTGGACTAAGTGGAAGCACAATCCCTCAAAAAGGAAAAAGATGGAAACGGCGATGTCAACTCGAAAAGGATAAACTAGGGTTTCTAGTGTGTCGAGTTTAGACTAGCCAAATTTGTGTGAGGATGTGTGTGTAAAGTGCATTGAGATCAAGTTGGGAGCTCAAAGCGGTTTAGAGGTCAAACCTATTGAGAGAAAAGAGTTGGAAGAAGTATGGCAGTAGGGCCGAACTAGTCCATGCAGGTGGCCGGACTAGTCCGCCCCTGGCCGGCCAAGTCCGTTTTCGGCCGGACCAGAAGGGTCTGACTAAGATCGGACTAGTCCGTATTGGGACGGACTAGTCCGGGTAGTCGTGAAGTGGGTTTTGGGGACTAAGTCCCAAAACCACGGACTTGTCCGTTTTAGTCCGGACCAAGAGGTCCTGACTGAGATCGGACTAGTCCGCCCTCGGGGCCGGACTAGTCCGGGTTTGAGAGGAGTCGGTGTTTCAAAGACTAAGTCTGGGAAGGTCGGACTAGTCCGCCCATGGGGCCGGACTAGTCCGTTGTCTTCAGACTAGTCCGTTTTCACACGGAACAAAAGGTTCTGTGTGAGATCGGACTAGTCCGGTAAGGGCCGGACTAGTCCATTGTTGAAGTGACCGTTTGAATTTGAAGTTTGGCGGGTAGTGTGACGATTGCCGCGCAGTGCGACAGTTGTCAGGGACGTCAGTGGTCCCCTAGGCCGGACTAGTCCGCCCATCTGCTGAAGTCAGCAGTATGGGCTGAGGACCTCTATAAATAGAGGACCCCTGGGTTCATTTGAACCAACCTTTAAGCAAATTGAAACCCTAGCGCCGCCACAGCAACCTTGACCCACCAAAAGCCCCCTTCTTGCCAACATTCCCTCTAAAACTAATTCTTATGTGGATTAGGGTTTAGTGAGGTGAAGAAGAGGAAGAACACCGCTCTTTGGCTCTCGGTTTGATCTCTTGCACTTTGTGAATCTTTGTGATTTGTGGCTTGAGTCAATCTTTGTGATTCGTAATTGTATTTGTGGTGGGAGCCTCAGATTGTGAGAAGCCCCAACGAATCTTGTATTCATTCTTTGTGATAGTGGAGAACCAAGTTAGGCCCATGCGGTAAACTTGGTGAGGGAAGGGTTGTTGAACCCGGTCCTTTGTGGACTCCTCAACGGGGACGTAGATTCTTTGTGTAGGATCGAACCTCGGGATAAAATCCTCGTGTCACTTGTGTTCTTAGATTTCATTCATCACATATTGCTTCTAGGGTTAGCATTACCGATTTTGCTCATCACCTTTGTTTTATTGTGATCATTAGCTTCATACTTGCCATATAACTTGTTAAGGCTCACTAAGTTATTCTAACAAACTTTGCATCACTAGAATTGGACTAAAACCTGTTAGAAACCCTTTTTAGGCTTTTCCCTGTAGGTGGACCGGACTAGTCCGCCCCTGGACCGGACTAGTCCGCCCCCTGTGTATTAATCTCGTTTTATTAAGTCATTTCAGGTCAATTAGCCTATTCACCCCCCCTCTAGGCAACTTTCAATTGGTATCAGAGCAGGACTCTCCCAAAAGAGTCTAACAACTCGTAGAGAAGATGGCCGAAGTGGGGTACGAAGAAGTCTCTACCAGTGAGATCCAAGCAACTCCAGAAGAGATTCTCTTCTATCAAGACAAATCAACGGATGATGAAGAAGTTCGCCAGCTCAAGGCGAAACTTCAAGAGAAGTTGAAGATTCCCAAAGTTGACACCTCAACCTCCACATCGAGTGGTACAATCAACTACAACCAACAAGGCTACAACTACGAGCGCCTTGTTTCCAACAACCACTACCTTTCCATCCCATTGGGGAAGCCTCCCCAATTCGATGGAACCAACTACAGGATGTGGAAGCACAACATGAAGATCCACCTTGTGTCACTCAATCCCTCACTATGGCAAATTGTGTTGACCGGGGTGCACATCCCTAAGAATGAAGAAGATATCACTCCGGAGCAAGCCGTGCTCCTTCACCGCAATGCCCAAGCGACTGGGGTGATCATCTCATCTCTCTCAAGAGATGAGTTCAACCAAGTGGATGGACTTGAGGTGGCCAAAGACATTTGGGACACTCTCAAGACGGCTCATGAAGGCAATTTAGTCATCAAGGAAGCAAAGATTGAGCTCATTGAAGGCGAGCTCGGGAGGTTTGCCATTATGGATGGTGAATCTCCCCAAGAGATGTACAACTGCCTAAAGATACTCATCAACAAGAGTAGATCTTATGGCTGTACCAAGTGGACGGACCACGAGGTGGTGAAGAGAATGATTCGGGCATTCATGCCTAGGAACGTCTCCCTTTGCTCCATGATCCGAGAAAGTTCGGGGTTTGCCAAAATGACCCCGGGGGAGGTCCTTGGAAGGATCATCAATCAGGAGATCATGGAAAAGGAGGCACTCTTTTACAATGACCTTCAAAGGTTCATTGCCTCGAAGATGAAGAATGTTGCACTCAAAGCAACATGCTCCTCAAAAGAGCAAACAGAAGATGATGAGGAGAGCCTTGACACCGATGAGGAAGAGGCCTTCTTCATCAACAACTTCAAGAGGATGATGAGGAGAAGAAAAGGAGGATACAATCATGAGGGCAAAGGCAAAAAAAAAGGCAAGGCCCAAAACCAAGAGGGCTTGCTACAATTGTGGCGAGTACGGGCACTTCATGGTAGATTATCCACATGAAGATGGCAAGAAGACGAAGGAGGGAAAGCCACAAGAGAAGAAGTTCCACAAGAAGAAGAGGCCCTCCGGTCATGCTCACTTAGGCAAGGAGTGGCACTCTAACGATGAGTCCTCCTCGTCCGAAGATGAGGAGAAGATGGCAACCGTAGCCATCGAGAGGAGCTCCAAGGGAAGCAAGCTCTTCCCAAATCTCCACGACTATAAGCCAACTTGCCTCATGGCAAAACAGGGAAGAAGAAAGGTAAATTCTAACTCATCCTCTTCCATATCCTCCCATGATGATTTTGATAGTGCTAGCGAAAATGAACACATGTTTAAGGATATAAGCAAGAGCACATTGTGAAGAATGAAATTGCTTTCGGATGAGATTTTTGAGAAGGAGGAGCTCTTAGATAGGCAAGAGGACTTGCTTATCCAAGAAAATGAAAGATGTAAAGAGCTCATTGAGCTCCTTGAGCTTGAGAGAGAGAAGAGCAAGGCATTAGAGAATGAACTTGCTCTAAGCAAGAAAACATGCTCAAGTCTTGAGGAGACAACCATTGAGCTCAAGGACGAACTTGGCAACTTGACAAAAGTTAACAAGATCCTTGAGACTCAAGTTGAGTCCCTTAAGACTAATGTAGCCTCTTCCTCCACAAGGTCAACCTCCTCAAAAGTTGCATCCAAAGCAATATAAACTTGCAAATGTTCTAACTTGATTCTTAAATTAAAGTATGAGCTTAAGTTGACTCAAGACAAGCAAGCACCTAAGGGTGGCATCTTTGACAAAGAGAAGGTGGCGTATGCACTAAGTGCATACACCAACACAAGACCTCCTAATGTCAAGGATGGTCTTGGTTATACTAAAGGTGGAAGGCAAAATGCCAAAACCTTCAAGTATGGCAAAGACTTGATTGTCTTTGTCAAAGGAAGCTCATCTCCAACTAAAATTGTGAAGAACACCTCAACTAGCACTTACACGCCTAAAGCTGAACCGCATCCTCTATTTCATGATTTCGATGCATCATATGTTTTGATGAGGAACAAATATGGCAATGTATATGCTAGATATGTTGGGTCACTCCGCAAGAGCCCCAAGCCTTGCGTGTGGGTGCCCAAATGCCTTACCACTAACATCAAAGGACCCAACTCTGCTTGGGTACCTTAAACGAAGGCATAATCTTGTTTTGTAGGCATACTCCTCCGGTGGATCCAAATGAGTGCTCGATAGTGGGTGCACAAACCACATGACCGGAGAGAGGACGATGTTCGAGGAGTATGAAGAACATGATGATCCAAATGAAGGAATCCTCTTTGGAGACAATAGCCGAGGAAAAATCCTTAGCTCCGATAAAATTGTCATCTCCCCTCAACACACTCTTTCTAGAGTTCTACACATTGATTCTTTAGACTATAACCTCTTGTCCATATCACAACTATGTGACAAGGGTTATAATTGTGTTTTCACTAATGAGGGTGTGAGTGTCCTTAGAAGAAGTGACAACTCAATCGCTTTAAGGGTGTGCTCAAGGGAAAGCTTTATCTTGTGCACTTTGCCTCGGATAAAGCTCAACTTGACACATGCTTAATGGCGAAAACCAACATGGGATGGATTTGGCATAGACGCTGGCCCATGTTGGCATGAGGAACTTACAAAAGCTTCTTAAGGGCGAGCACATCCATGGCTTGAAGAATGTTGTCTTCAAAAAGGACAGACCATGTAGTGCTTGCCAAGCGGGGAAGCAAGTGGGAGCTCAACACCCCTCCAAGAACATCATGACGAGAACAAGACCGTTGGAGCTGCTACACATGGACCTTTTCGGGCCAATAACCTACATAAGCATTGGCGGTAACAAATATGGTCTTGTTATTGTTGATGACTTTTCTCGTTTCACTTGGGTGTTTTTCTTGCATGATAAGAGTGAAACCCATGGTGTCCTCAAGAGGTTCTTGAGGAGAGCTCAAAATGAGTTCGCCTCAAGAATCAAAGCTATAAGAAGTGACAACGGCACCGAGTTCAAGAACACTCAAGTGGAAGGATTCTTGGATGAGGAAGGCATCAAGCATGAATTTTCGGCTCCGTACTCCCCTCAACAAAATGGGGTGGCGGAACAGAAGAATAGAACACTCATCGAGATGTCAAGGACAATGCTTGATGAGTACAAGACATCGAATTGGTTTTGGGCAAAGGCGGTTAACACCGCTTGCCACGCCGTCAACCAATTATACCTCCACCGCCTCCTCAAGAAGACTCCCTATGTGCTTCTAGTTGGCAAGAAACCCAATATCTCTTATTTTTGTGTTTTTGGGGGGAAGTGCTATATTCTCAACAAGAAGCCTAGGACTTCGAAGTTTGCTTCAAAGTCCGACGAGGGTTTCTTGCTTGGCTATGACTCAAACACCCACGCCTACCATGTCTTCAACAAAACCTCCGGAATTATTGAAATAGCACGCGACGTGGTTTTTGATGAAACTAATGGCTCCCAAGTGGAGAAAGTTGATCAAAGTATGTTAGATCAAGAAGACTCTCCACAAGAAGCACTTAGAAGAATGGCACTTGGAGATGTTCGACCACAAGAACAACCTCAATGTTCAAGTGACCAACAACAAGATGATGCAAGTAATTACCCACGCGATCAAGTTGACGACGGACAAGTGGGACCTCAAAACGACCAAGAAGACGAAAGTCGAGGGGGAGGCATTCATCAAGGGGGAGATCAAGAATAAGAAGAAGACGATGATGACTCAAGAGTTCAACCTCCACATCCTCGTGTACATCAAAGTGTTCAACGGGATCACACCGTTGTCAACATACTAGGAGACATTACAAAAGGGGTAATCACTCGTTCTCGTGTTGCAAACTTTTGTGAACATTACTCCTTTGTCTCTTCTTTGGAGCCCCATAGGGTTGAATATGCCTTGAGAGACCCGGATTGGGTGGTGGCCATGCAAGAGGAGCTTAACAACTTCGAGAGGAATAAAGTTTGGGAGCTTGTCAAGCATCCACAAGCAAATGTTGTGGGCACCAAGTGGGTGTTCCGCAACAAGCAAGATGAACATGGTGTTGTGACAAGGAACAAGGCACGACTTGTGGCCAAGGGGTACTCACAAGTTGAAGGTTTGTATTTTGATGAAACCCGTAGCTAGGTTAGAGTCAATTCGAATATTACTTGCCTTTGCCACTCACCATGATTTTAAGCTCTATCAAATGGACGTCAAGAGTGCGTTCCTAAATGGCCCAATCAAGGAGGAAGTATATGTGGAGCAACCACCGGGCTTCGAAGACCAAGAATTCCCAAACTATGTCTTCAAATTGCGTAAGGCTCTCTATGGCCTCAAACAAGCTCCTAGAGCTTGGTATGAGTGTCTTAGAGACTTTCTAATTCAAAATGGTTTTAAGATAGGAAAAGCTGATTACACTCTATTTACAAAGCACTTCAATGATGATCTTTTTGTGTGCCAAATATATGTCGGTGACATTATATTTGGTTCTACTATTAAAGTGTTTTGTGATGAGTTTTCTAAGATTATGACGGAAAGATTTGAGATGTCCATGATGGGGGAGTTGAAGTTCTTTTTAGGTTTCCAAGTCAAGCAACTCAAAGAAGGCACGTTCATAAGTCAAACAAAGTACACTCAAGACATATTGAAGAAGTTTGACATGGACAAGGCCAAACCCATTAAGACTCCTATGGCAACAAATGGACACCTAGACCTCAACGAAGATGGTCCAAGTAGACCAAAAGGTATATTGTTCCATGATTGGCTCCTTGTTATATTTTTGTGCATCTAGACCGGATATTATGCTTAGTGTGTGTATGTGTGCACGGTTACAAGCTGCACCAAAGGTGTGTCATTTGACTGCCGTGAAGAGAATTCTTAGATATCTAGTTCACACACCTAGCCTAGGACTTTGGTACCCCAAAGGATCCAAGTTCAACCTCATTGGTTATTCCGATGCGGATTATGCAGGGTGCAAAGTTGATAGAAAGAGCACATCCGGGACATGCCAATTCTTTGATAGATCATTAGTGTCTTGGTCCTCTATGAAACAAAATTCCATTGCTCTTTCCACAGCCGAAGCGGAGTACGTCGCAGCCGGAAGTTGTTGTGCACAACTTCTTTGGATGAGACAAACTCTAAGGGATTATGGTATAAACTTGCGCCATATTCCTCTCCTATGTGACAATGAGAGCGCCATCAAAATAGCCCATAATCCAATTGATCATTCAAGGATCAAACATATAGACATTAGATACCACTTCTTGAGAGATCATTCCTTAAAGGGGGATATAGTGATTTCACATGTGAGAACCGAAAACCAACTGGCCGACATATTCACCAAGCCCCTAGATGAGAAGCAATTTTGTGAGCTTAGGAGTGAGCTCAATATCTTAGATTCTCGAAATGTGGCTTGAAACATGCACATCTGGATGTTTATTTTTTGCCTTATTCAAAAGAAAGCATGTGATTGAAAAAATTAATCTCTATCTCAATTTTCTTCAAAATATTTGAAAAACTAGTGACTTTGTGAGTTATGGTCATAGTTTGAATGTTGAATGCTTACTGACCATATTCATAAAGTTTTGGTGTGGCAATATGTCCAAAAGGATCATTTATAGTGGCTAAAACTCAAATATATATGTTTTCAGCCTCCTTGGACCGGACTAGTCCGCCCTATGGCCGAACAAGTCCGGATCTGGACTGGCCCGGGTCTGGTCCGCTGACCGGACTAGTCCAGCTCCTCTACCGGACTAGTCTGGCCCCTAGGGACTTAAACCTCCCAGGAAGCGGCCGACCCCTCCACTTCCTCATCTAGTTCTCTCTCTCTCTCCCACACGCACGAAACCGTCCCCTTTCGACGTTTTTCGATTCCAACCACCAAAAACTGATTCCAATGCATTGGACTCCTTGGAGGCAAGGGAGATGTTTCCCAAACATCCTCGATGCGATCCCTCCCCGATCTAGTCAATTTTTCAAGATTTGAAGAGGTATTTCTCCTTTTTCAAAAACTAGCCTCATTCTTAATTCATTAAGTTTTTGGTAGATGCCTCTTCATTAAAGTTGCTTCTAGTGACCTTGTGATCATAGCCTAGGAGTATTGCGACTTGATTCCAAATTTCTCGAAAAAACCGTTAGAGTTAGGGTTTAGCCTATGCAACCCGGACTAGTCCGGTGCCTGGCGGACTAGTCCGCCCCTGGAGCGGACAAGTCCGGTCTGCACAGGTCAAACTCACAATTTGGCTGTTTTTCGTGAATTTTCGCATTATTCCAACTCCTTGACCCCCTGTCTTATGGACTATATTCCTTTCAGCTAAAATGGCCGCTCCTCGCCGTTCCACTTCTCCCCCCACTAACCCCGAGTGGGAGGCAAAGCAACTTCGTCTCACCGAAGAACGAGCAAGAGCCAAAGTTGAGGCTGCGGAGAAGTTTCTCGAGCAGCATGAAAGAGCGCAGGCGATGAAGAAGCAACAAGCCAGGGCCGCCGCTTTGGCCTACAACGAGGATGAAGCAATGGCTCGACCCATTGAGGAGTCACGGAAGGATCTTCGGAGAAAGAAGAGAGAGGAGCGAGAGGCTCATAACTCTCAGGCTGCTGCTGCACAAGTCTCCAAGAGGAAGAGACTTGTGACACTTGGAGAGAAGAACAAGGGCAAGGAACCAACCCAAGAAGACATTGCTGAACGGCGGATCGAACGAGATCCAAAGAAGGGCAAGGCCCCGGCTCCTGCTGAGCCAAATAAAAAGAAGACCTCGATGAAGGCCTCGGCTGCGAAGGCCAAGGGCATTGCTATCAAGGAGAAGGGGAAATCCAAACCGATTGGTCCCCTGGAAGTGCACACTCCCGAGAGGAATCCCAACAGGCAGCGTGACATAGCTGCAAATATCTTTCATGGAAAGAAAGCTGAGAAAGCAAGAAGGCTCCGGATGGACAAGGTGTACAAGTTTGAAAGGAGCACCGCCGACCCTCGGTTTTGGTGCGACTTTCATTGTGATTACTACCGTCTAGTCTACCAAGGCATGAAGAAGCATGTGATTGAAGCACAGTGGGTAGACTGGGAGTACATGGCCAAGAAGCAACACTCTGCATTTGACGCCGTCATTGAAGCTGTTGAACGCCATGAACTCAAGGAGATCATGGGATTCAAGTATGACTGGAACGTCAAAGTGATCCTGCAGTTTTACTCCACTATCTACTTCACCACCTCAGGTGACAGGAGGATCATATGGATGACACATGGCGAGCAATACTCAGTAACTTTTGCAGAGTTTGCCAAAATTCTAGGGCTTGAGGCACATTTGAACCATGAGATCATTATCTCTAACCTCAAGGCCGTTGACCGAGACGAGCTGGCCTATATGTACCCCAGTCATGTCCAATATAGTGCCGGACATGCTCGCAACATCAAGCCCTTCTACAACATCATGAACAAGATTCTCAGAAGGACAATAGCACCAAAGAATGGTGATGCTGGGGTGATTCAAGGAAACTTGAGGCACTTGCTACTTCTTGTTGATGGGGAGGAGAAATTCAACCTCGTCGATTACATCTTTGACGATATCTTCAACATCTCGCATACCCCAACCGTGCTTGCGGGTATGCCCCCTACATTATGTGCCTCATAGAGAAGGTGTCAGGCTTGTCCTTTGTCAAGGACGTGTTGCATCGCCTGCTTCGTCCTTAGCAGCCACCGAATGTGCCTGCTCCCCCACGCCGGAAGAACGCAGACCCTCCATCTCGCCCCGTGGCGCCTCCTTCCCCGCCTCCACCCCAGTCGATGAGCGCTTTCTTCAAGTGCTTCAAGGCATTCTTCACTTCCTGCCGGAAGCAAGAGATTCGGGCTTAGAGGGCACACAAGCGCCAAGAAAAGTATCTTAAGGTGATGTGCGACAAGTTGGAGGTCCCTATGTCCTCTCCGGAGGTGAGCGATGGGGAGATCACTCCATTCCCAAGCTTCACCGCCGACGAGCTCGCCAAACTCCAAGAGGATGGGAGCTCCTCCCGGGCTGCTACCTCGGCACAGGTCTCCGACAACGACGATGAGGATCAAGAGGACCCGGAGGCCACGGAGAGCGACTCCCACGACGACGACGATGATGAGGAAGACGACGACTAGGCTTTCGAGGTCGTGTTTGCCTTCTTCTTTTCCCTTTTTGGTGTCTTGATGCCAAAGGGGGAGAGATAGCTGGGAGTCAGTCGGGAGAGGTAGTCAAATTGGGGGAGAGTTAGAAAGGTTGGGCAAGGGTATCTATGTGTGGAGAGTCGAGTGTAGTTCTTATTTCGGATCTGTGGACATGTTGCACTCCTTATTGTAATATCTATGTTATGTCAAATGTTTAAATTTGTGCAAGACTATGTTTTGAATGTTTTAAATGTTCAATATCAATATGATGCTTTGAATGTCTATCTTTTGATCATATTAATGCTTATTATGTCTTGTCACAAATTGTTGAGCACAACACGTAGGCACCCCAACATAACGTGTGCATGTATGAAGGACTTCCTCAATCTCTCTTTTATGATGCATTCATTGGGGGGGGGGGGGTCACTCATACACCCGCACGTTATGAAAACCACAAATTTATACTCTCTTATGAGAAGACTTAATGTGTTGTCATCAATCACCAAAAAGGGGGAGATTGAAAGTGCATCTAGGATCCCCGTGGGTTTTGGATGATTGATGACGACAATTAAGTGGATAATGAGCTCAGTGATCTTAAGCACAGGTGTGGACTAAGTGGAAGCACAATCCCTCAAAAAGGAAAAAGATGGAAACGGCGATGTCAACTCGAAAAGGAGAAACTAGGGTTTCTAGTGTGTCGAGTTTAGACTGGCCAAATTTGTGTGAGGATGTGTGTGTAAAGTGCATTGAGGTCAAGTTGGGAGCTCAAAGCGGTTTAGAGGTCAAACCTATTGAGAGAAAAGAGTTGGAAGAAGTCTTGCAGTAGGGTCGGACTAGTCCGTGCAGGTGGCCGGACTAGTCCGCCCCTGGCCGACCAAGTCCGTTTTCGGTCGGACCAGACGGGTCTGACTGAGATCGGACTAGTGAAAGTTGCCTAGAGGGGGGTGAATAGGCTAATCAACCTGAAATGACTTAATAAAACAAGGTTAATACAGAGGGGGCGGACTAGTCCGGTCCAGGGGCGGACTAGTCCGGTCCACCTACAGGGAGAAGCCTAAAAAGGTTTTCTAACAGGTTTTAGTCCAATTCTTGTGATGCAAAGTTTGTTAGAATAACTTAATGAGCCTTAATAAGTTATATGGCAAGTATGAAGCTAAAGATCACAATGAAGGAAAGGTGATGAGCAAAACCGGTAAAGCTAACCCTAGAAGCAATATGTGATGAATGAAAGCTAAGAACACAAGTGACATGAGGATTTTATCCTAAGGTTCGATCCCACACAAGGAATCTACGTCCCCGTTGAGGAGTCCACAAAGGATCGGGTTCAACAACCCTTCCCTCACCAAGTTTACCGCACAGGCCTAACTTGGTTCTCCACTATCACAAAGAATGAATACAAGATTCGTTGGGGCTTCTCACAATCTGAGGCTCCCACCACAATTACAATTGCAAATCATAAAGATTGACTCAAGCCACAGATCACAAAGATTCACAAAGTGCAAGAGATCAAACCGAGAGCCAAAGAGTGGTGTTCTTCCTCTTCTTCACCTCACTAAACCCTAATCCACACAAGAATTAGCTTTAGAGGGAATGTGGGCAAGAAGGAGGCTTTTGGGGGCTCAAGGTTGTTGTGGCGGCACTAGGGTTTCAACTTGCTCAAAGGATGGTTCAAATGAACCCATGGGTCCTCTATTTATGGAGGTCCCAAGCCCATACTGCTGACTTCAGCAGATGGGCGGACTAGTCCGGCCTACAGCCTGGACTAGTCCGGCCTAGGGGACCACTGACGCCCCTGACAACTGTCGCACTGCGCAGCAATCGTCACACTACCCGCCAAACTTCAAATTCAAACGGTCACTTCAACAACGGACTAGTCCGGCCCTTACCGGACTAGTCCGATCTCACACGGAACCTTTTGTTCCGTGTGAAAACAGACTAGTCTGAAGACTACGGACTAGTCCGGCCCCATGGGCGGACTAGTCCGGCCTTCCCAGAATTAGTCTCTGAAACATTGACTCCTCTCACACCCGGACTAGTCCGGCCCCAAGGGTGGACTAGTCCGATCTCAGTCAGGACCTATTGGTCCGGAATAAAATGGACAAGTCCGTGGTTTTGGGACTTAGTCCCCAAAACCCTCTTCACGGCTACCCGGACTAGTCCATCCCAATACGGAATAGTCCGATCTCAGTCAGACCCTTCTGGTCCGGCCGAAAACGGACTTGGCCGGCCAGGGGCGGACTAGTCCGGTCACCTGCACGGACTAGTCCGGCCCTACCGCCAGACTACTTCCAACTGTGACACCCGGTTCCGAATATGAACCAAGCGTAACGCATATGTGTGCCCAGGATGTTCAACACACATACACGAATGATTCACAAATGATAAACAGAATTTAACCACGTCTTAACTAATAAATAAGTACTTTATTACAATAATCCAATAGTTCACGAATAATATAACTCTGAATAATTGCAGCGGAAAATAAACTAAACAGCACGACTCCAATCCACAGGCAATTGACGGCGGTACGCAACCTAGTACTCCTCGTGATCCTCAGGGTACTCCCAATTGTCTCCAGTAGCTGTTGGGGGGGGGGGGGGGGGGGGATTGCAAGGGTGAGTACATGTCGTACTCAGCAAGTGTGGAAAGTATGACATGTGGCTAATTCAAATGACGACAATAATAATGGCTAAGTGCTGAAAAGTACAGTAAAACATTTGAAAAGCATTATACTGTGTCTATGTGAAATAAATCCCATCATATTAACAAAGCATGAACATTATCCAATTATTACCAACATTACCATTATCCATGTCCAATTACCATAACTCAATTCCATAACCATGACCACAATCCATAAACCAACCATAACCATTACCAAACCATAACCATCCATAACCATCCCAAATCCCAATTTCCAACTCTAATCATGTAGGTCATCCAGGCGCTCATAACCGGGAGCACGGCTATCATGATAGTTTTTTTACACTCTGCAGAGGTTGTACCACTTTACCCACATGTTTGTGATTTCGTCACCTTTCGATGACTAAGAAACCTCCATTGTGCCATCTCACACTTCCGTAGGTGTGTGGCCAAGAGATCACAAAATAGCCTTTCAAAAGGGACTACTAGTATGTACGGCCCCACTAAGGTTTCACCGGCAGGCTTGAACCTCTATTCTCCCACCTACGGGTCCCCTCGTGTGCCATGCGGATCCCAGGGCAGTCCTCCTCGACTCCCATTCCCCGCGCCATCCAATGGTCCATACAATACTAGCAGCGCTCCTAATTATTCAGCTACGCCGCACCCATACTTGGCCTTGTGGTGGCACTGTTGACCTGGCATATTCTCGCATGAACCGGTCCTTAGATCTAAGGCAAGCAAACCACCATAACGACCAACCCATCCACATCACCAGGCTTGCTTAGATCACCCATCGTATTGACCAGTTCACATTAATCAGAATATCATTGATGCATAATTAAATGTGTAGTGTTGTTTACCATCCCAATTAATTAAGCGAAGCGATAAAGTAAAAACCCTTCCCGACTCTCTACCATAATTCCAGGTGACAAGGGTGGTCAAACAAAACTAGTAAACTTCCTACCATAGGATTCCCGTTAATTTGACACAAGCATGCAAGTTCGCAAACAAAACATTTAATTTAAAACAGGATCAATATGCTTCAAGGACACTTGCCTTGCTCCGGCGGATGGGGTTGCTCAAGCGCTTCGAAGTCTTGGTTTTGGAAATCCTCGTATGCAACCTCTTGAGCACGTTCCTCTACGCGTGATCATACATACAAGAAAACATATACAATTCAACATAATGCACACAAATTAATCAACATGCAATGACATGTATGCATGCACAATTTAATAATTAATTTACTACGATCGTTTATTATTTAGATGCGTCTAGTTCATACGTGTTCATATGTGGTTACGGGGATTTTAGGGTGGATTAATGCTGCTGAAAATAAAATTATGGTGCAACTAAATTTAATTTACGCCTACTAGATTTAATATGATCGCAAAAATTCGCATCGGAAACGAACCCTACCGTAGATCTGACGGCGTGACGGTCGCGGAATAAATGCGACGCGAAGACGAAATAGACGGTGCAGCAGTCCTTCGGCGGTACGACGGCGGCGGCGCGATGTCGGCGACGATCTCCGGCGAACGGCGGTGTCCTCCTCTTTTTCTCCCTCTTCTTCCCCTTCTTTTTCTCCTTTTTTCTTCCCTGGGCGCCTCTGTTTTCTCTGTTCCGTCGGCCTTTTCTTCTCTGGAAACGGCGGCTGGGTCTGGCGACTTTTCCTCCTTGCTGGCGGCTGCTGGTTCGTGGGGAAGAAGAAGCCTAGGCCTGGGTGCTATTTATAGGGGCGGCACTAGGGTACGTCACCAGTAGAAACGGAGGCGGTTAAGGGAGGGACTCGTATCCGGGAAAATTTTTGGGGCGTTACGGCGCGGGAGAGAGCGCGGAGCGGGGCCGGAAATCGCGCGTGCGGGCGTGCTTGCGCGGGAAAGCGGGGGTGGCAGGCGGCGTCGCGTCAAGGGGGATGGGACGGCGCGGCGCTGCAGCGCAGCGCGGTCAGGGAGGGCGCAGGCGCTCGGGCGGTGCCTCGGGGCGCGGCTGGCGCGGGGCAAACGCGCGTGGGCGCGTTAGTGCGGGCCGGCTGGCGGCTCGGCCGGCCAGGCCACAGGCAGGCGGCGGTTTTTTTTTTTCCTTCCTTTTTTTTTCTTTTTTTTTTATATATTTATTTATTTTACTTATTATTTTTTTCTTTATTATAATTTATTATATATATATATATATATATCATTATATTTATTATTTATTATTTATTATTTTTATAACATATATTATTAATATTAATATTTTACCTATTATTTATATATATACTTATATATTTTTATTATATATTTTTTTTTATATATATATTTATTTATTATATATAATTTATTTATATATATATATATATTTCTTTTTTTTATATATACATATATATATTATTATTATTTTATATTTATTCCCTAATATAAGTTTTAAGCTAAAATTATTGGTTTCTTTTCTTCCTTTGCCACACGTATTTGTATATGCACATGTTTTATTATTTTTCTTTCATTCTACTAGTGCTTAATGCATGACCATGTATGCAATGCATGATGCGAAAATTTAGGGTGTTACAAACCTACCCCCCTTAAAGTGAATCTCGCCCTCGAGATTCGATAGCGTGGAGAAAAGATGAGGGAATTCTGCCTTCAGGTCTTCTTCACGTTCCCATGTAGCTTCGGCTTCTGTATGGTGTTTCCATTGTACTTTGCACCAACGGATCCTCTTATTTCTCGTGACTCTTTCCTTCATATCCAAAATTTTGATAGGTTGTTCGACATAGGACAAATCCTCCTGAAGTTCTAACTCGTCCATCGGCACTTGTTCTTCCGGTACCCTCAGACACTTCTTGAGTTGAGAGACGTGAAACACGTCGTGTACATCGGAGAGATACGTCGGCAGCTCAAGTCGATAAGCTACCTCTCCTCGCTTGTCCAGAATCTTAAATGGTCCGATGTAACGTGGTGCGAGTTTTCCCTTGACGTTAAACCGTCGCTGACCTCTGATAGGTGACACTTTGAGGTATACAAAATCTCCAACTTCAAAAGTCAGACTCCTTCGCCTATTATCAGCATAACCTTTCTGTCGAGACTGGGCAGCCTTTAGGTTTTCCCGTATTATTTGGACTTGCCTTTCAGCTTCTTGTAACACGTCGGGACCAAACACTTGATTCTCTCCGGTTTCATTCCAAAACAAGGGAGTCCTACACTTCCTTCCGTATAGTGCTTCATAGGGTGACATTTTTAAACTTGCTTGGTAACTATTGTTGTACGAGAATTCAGCATACGGCAAACTTTTATCCCAACTTTTCCTATGCTTTAAAGCACATGCTCTCAACATGTCTTCCAAAATTTGGTTGGTCCTCTCGGTTTGTCCATCTGTCTGAGGGTGATACGCCGAACTAAAGTTCAGCCTTGTTCCCATTGCTTCATGCAATTTTTGCCAAAATCTAGAGGTAAACTGAGAACCTCTATCCGAGACTACCTTCTTCGGTACTCCGTGTCGGCACACAATATGTTCCATGTACAATTCTGCTAGCTTCGCGGTGGTATATGTGGTCTTGACAGGGATGAAATGAGCTGATTTTGTCAATCGATCCACAATAACCCATATTGAATCATAGCCAGACTGAGTTCGCGGTAATCCAACTATAAAGTCCATACCAATCTCTTCCCACTTCCACTCCGGGATCTTCAATGGTTGTAGCAATCCGGCTGGCCTTTGATGTTCAACTTTAACTCGTTGGCACACATCACAAAGTGCAACATATTCGGCTATGTCCTTTTTCATGCTGGCCCACCAATAACATGTCTTTAAGTCCTTGTACATCTTCGTACAGCCAGGATGAATTGAGTAAGGCGAGTCATGTGCCTCCTTCAATATTGTTTCTCGAATATGCCTGACATTAGGTACCACAATCCTCTTTCCAAGCCATAAGGTACCTTGTTCGTCCTCATCAAATCTGAATTCCTTTCCTTCTTGGGTCCTTTCCTTGATTTCTTGTATTTCCTTGTCCTTCGTCTGTCCTTCCCGTATTTCCTGCTCTAATGTTGGGTTGACTTCCATCGTTCCCAACTCATTTATGAATCCAAGGTTCAACCGTTCAAACTCCTTGCATAACTCGGATGGCAGCTCTCGAACTGTGAGTTGATGACTTACTCCTTTTCGGCTCAAAGCATCGGCCACTACGTTGGCCTTCCCTGGGTGATAGTTGATTCCCACATCATAATCCTTGATGAGCTCCAACCATCGGCGTTGCCTCAGGTTCAGATCCGTTTGCGTAAATATGTACTTGAGACTCTTGTGGTCCGTATAAACCTCACATCGGTGACCAAAAACATAGTGCCTCCATATCTTCAAGGCGTGTACCACGGCTGCGAGTTCAAGGTCGTGTGTAGGATAATTCAACTCATGTTTCTTTAGTTGCCTCGATGCATAAGCTACCACTTGGCCTTCTTGCATGAGCACACATCCTAATCCTTGTCTTGATGCATCACAGTATATATCAAAACTCTTGCTCACGTCCGGTAACACTAACACTGGGGCGGTTGTCAATCTTTTCTTTAACTCTTCAAAGCTATCCTGACAAGCTTGAGTCCATCGGAATGTCTTTCCCTTCATGAGTAATTCGGTCATAGGCTTGGCTATTTTGGAGAAATCCTTAATGAATCGGCGGTAATATCCAGCCATTCCAAGGAAACTCCGAATCTCCTTGACATTCTGTGGCGGTTCCCACTTAAGCACATCTCTCACCTTCCCTGGGTCAACTGATACTCCTCCTCCAGAGATAATATGGCCTAGGAAAGAAACTTCTCGTAACCAAAATTGACATTTACTGAACTTGGCATACAATTGATGCCCCCTCAATTTTTGCAGTGTAAGCCTCAAGTGTTCCTCATGTTCCTTCTCGTCCTTCGAGTAGATCATAATATCATCGATGAACACTACAACGAACTTATCCAGGTATTCCATGAAGACCTTATTCATAAGATACATAAAGTACGCAGGTGCATTCGTCAATCCAAATGACATGACGGTGTACTCATAAGATCCATATCGTGTCCGAAATGCTGTCTTGGGTATGTCTGATGGCCTAATCTTCATTTGGAAGTATCCTGACCGCAAGTCGATCTTGGAGAAGATACATGCACCCTTCATTTGGTCGAACAAATCCTCTATACGGGGCAGTGAGTACTTGTTCTTAATTGTCACTTCGTTGAGAGCCCTATAGTCCACACACATCCTCTGGGTTCCATCCTTCTTATCTACGAAGAGCACTGGGGCTCCCCACGGGGATGAACTTGGGCGTATAAAACCCTTCTCTAGCTGCTCTTGAATTTGCTTCTTGAGCTCTGCTAATTCCTTAGGAGGCATCCTATACGGCCTCTTAGCTATAGGTGCAGTTCCGGGTATCAACTCAATGGCGAATTCTATGTCACGATCAGGTGGCATACCTGGCAACTCATCTGGGAACACGTCCGGGTACTCGCGAACGATCGGAATGCTTTCCAATGTCACTTCTTCCACGTGATTCAACATCGCTTTTCCTCTTGCAGGTTGGGCTGCTTCAACTTCAATGCGTGTACCATGTTCACTTGTCAACTGCACAATCCTCTCGGCGCATTGAATGACTCCATTATACTTGCTCAACCAGTCCATTCCAAGTATTATGTCTATTCCTTGGGAGTCCAATACTATGAGGTTTGCGAGAAAGTCTACCCCCCTTATTTTAATGCTTACTTTCGGACATACTATATTTGTCCTCATCTCTCCGCCAGGAGAACTTACTAGCATAGTTTGCTTCATATGAGATATAGGCAAATTGTACTTGGCAACATACTTTGTCGAGATGAATGAATGAGATGCTCCTGAATCAAATAAAACAGTCGCGGGGTTGGAGTTGGCGAGAAACATACCAATCACGACGTCATCAGCTTGCTGGGCTTCCTCAGTAGAGATATGATTCACATTGCCACGAGCAAAATTTTGTTGTCCACGGTTGCCTTGTGGTGCTCCTCCATTTGGTCGCGGGTTATTTGGCCTTGGTGCATTGTTCATAGGTCCATTGTTTCTCCTGGGACATTGACTTGCAAAGTGTCCGAGTTCTCCACACGCATAGCATGTCTTACCACTCATAGCATTGGGGAAGTTTGGGCGCATCTGGTTTTGAGCATTTGCCGCCATGTTAGGACGCGGCGCAGGTGGCACAGGATTGCGAGGCGCTTGCATGGCGGGGCGTTGCTGCGGTGGCTGATTTGGGCGGGGCGGATAAGCAGTGCGGTATGTAGGAGCAGAGGGGTTGTATTGTGGTGCAGTAGGTGGTGCATAGCGGGGGCGAACATTGCTTCCTTGCTGCGGTCCATGATGTGACATCTTCCTCTTGTTGTCCTGCTCCATCTCACGAATCTTGTTCTCAACCACAATAGCCTTGTCAACCAGCTTTTGGAAGTTTGGATAATCAGTATTGAGCAACTGGACTTGAATTTCATTGTTGAGACCTCTCACAAACAGATACTGCTTCCTACTATCAGTTTTGATGTCTTCTGGGGCATATCTTGATAATTGAGTGAATTTGTTGAGATACTCACTCACACTCATCCTTCCTTGCCTGAGATTTTCAAAGTCTTGTCTCCTCAGTATCATAACTCCTTCAGGTACATAGTGGGAACGGAAACTCTGTTTAAACTCTGCCCAAGTGATTGTTTCCTGGTTATCATGAGCGTTGCAAAGAGCTTCCCACCAGTCAGCGGCTGCTCCAACTAGTTGATGTGATGCAAAGAGAACCTTCTCCCTATCAGTGCACTGGACAATAGCAAGTTTCTTCTCAACAGACTTCAGCCAATCATCAGCTTCCATTGGGTCTGTGGCTTGTGCAAAGGTGGGCGGTCTGGTCCTCATGAATTCTCCCAAACGGTTGTGATGTGGCGGGGGTGGCGGTGGAGGCATATGGGGCTGATTGTTGTTGCCAGCTTGCAGCTGTCCCATGGTCTGTATCATGGTCTGCATGAGCTGGTTCTGCATAGCTAACAGTTGTTCAATATTGATGGCTCCATGAGCATGTCCCTGGTTGTTCTGAGGTACTTCATTGCGCTCCTCCTCATCGTTGGCATCCCTCTGGTTACGAGTTCTCACCATCTGTTGGCGAAGGAAAGGTAGGGACAGAAGGATTTAGAATTTGGAAGGAAACGTCCCAACTATATGCATCAAGGTATGTGACACTAAATAATACTTTATTAATATAGACCTATATTAAGAGGATGTGGACAATTGCCGAAGCATCCCACAACTCTCTACTAAGCACACAAGCACTCAAACAAGCACCAAACAGAATTTACAAAGATCCTAAAAGAAGTAATACAACTCAAGGCCACACAAGTATATCTACATCGCTCTTATTTACTAATGGGGGTGTGCCTATCCTTGAGTCGTGGCATAGGTCGAGGACTAGTCGTCGTCGAGCGGGAACTCATCCGGGTCCTCGTCGTCGTCGTCGTCGTCGCCGGGGTCCTCGGGGTCCTGTGGGTCCTGGGGTGGTGAGGCAGCAGGCGGCGGTGGTGCGGTAGACGCCACACTAGAAGGTTCCTCGTCAGAGGACTCCTCAGAGGATGACTCACGCTGACCGTTGCGACGGTCTGGAGAGTCCGGGGTCCACATCGGGGTGTCGGACGCGTAGTCGTCCGGGTCCTCGTCGGTGATCCGACGATACCTCCTGATTATCGCCTCGTGGCGCTGGGCGAGGTCGCGTCCATCCTGGATCTCCTGCTGCGCCCTCTGAAGTCGGGCACTCAGCTGGGTCACGTCGCCAACAGTCTGACGAGACTGCGGGAGGTCCAGGGGTCCCTCCACGTGCCTGGAGACGAAGCGCGCAGTGCCACTAGGACGCTGCGGGACGAAGGCGTGAACCGTGTCCTCCAGACGGAAACGGCGGGCGTGGCTCCAGAAAGTGGCTGCTTCCCAGCTAGCATCCTGCTCTGCAGATCGGCGGGAGCTCCTCCAAGCAGGGCTGCTGTGGGTCTTCACCAACTCGTCACCGTAGTAGATATAAATTTTGCAGCTCCACTCCTTCCTGCCGGGGCGCTGCACTCCAGTGGTGTGGTAGGAGAGCGAGAGGCTGTGGTGGCGGTAGCCAGCCTCACGGAGTAGGGCACGGAGACGGTGTCGCAACTGTCCTGCGGCTCTGCCGTCAGAACGGATCACCACGGGGTGACGGGGGTCGACGGCCGGGGAGCGACTAGCCAACCTACGCGGGGGCACGAGTCCACCGGTCGACTTACGGGGGGTTGTCTTGGTGCGGGCCATCTACAAGAAACAAGAATACATTAGGAAAATAATGAAAAACAAATCTGAAAATTTCAGCAGCTAAACGGCGGACAAAGAGCGGTGCAGCGGTTCCAAAAGAACGAAAAATAAAGAGGAAAATTACAGCAACCAACACAATAATTTTACCCACTCATAATAGCAGCAAAACACACCGTTTTTGCGAAAATTTACACCGCAAAACAGCAGCACTTAATATTGCACACTTCTGAAAATTTTATCAAAAACGCAGCAGCGATCAATACTTTTTTCCGGCAAAAATAAAGGAAACAAAACAGCAGCAAAAATTTTCGAAAATAGCATATTAGAAAAGTGTTCCTAAGTGCTCTAGAGTGTCCATTCTACCTAGGTTTGCGTCCTACGGTCAACCTGGCTCTGATACCAATTTGTGACACCCGGTTCCGAATATGAACCAAGCGTAACGCATATGTGTGCCCAGGATGTTCAACACACATACACGAATGATTCACAAATGATAAACAGAATTTAACCACGTCTTAACTAATAAATAAGTACTTTATTACAATAATCCAATAGTTCACGAATAATATAACTCTGAATAATTGCAGCGGAAAATAAACTAAACAGCACGACTCCAATCCACAGGCAATTGACGGCGGTACGCAACCTAGTACTCCTCGTGATCCTCAGGGTACTCCCAATTGTCTCCAGTAGCTGTTGGGGGGGGGGATTGCAAGGGTGAGTACATGTCGTACTCAGCAAGTGTGGAAAGTATGACATGTGGCTAATTCAAATGATGACAATAATAATGGCTAAGTGCTGAAAAGTACAGTAAAACATTTGAAAAGCATTATACTGTGTCTATGTGAAATAAATCCCATCATATTAACAAAGCATGAACATTATCCAATTATTACCAACATTACCATTATCCATGTCCAATTACCATAACTCAATTCCATAACCATGACCACAATCCATAAACCAACCATAACCATTACCAAACCATAACCATCCATAACCATCCCAAATCCCAATTTCCAACTCTAATCATGTAGGTCATCCAGGCGCTCATAACCGGGAGCACGGCTATCATGATAGTTTTTTTACACTCTGCAGAGGTTGTACCACTTTACCCACATGTTTGTGATTTCGTCACCTTTCGATGACTAAGAAACCTCCATTGTGCCATCTCACACTTCCGTAGGTGTGTGGCCAAGAGATCACAAAATAGCCTTTCAAAAGGGACTACTAGTATGTACGGCCCCACTAAGGTTTCACCGGCAGGCTTGAACCTCTATTCTCCCACCTACGGGTCCCCTCGTGTGCCATGCGGATCCCAGGGCAGTCCTCCTCGACTCCCATTCCCCGCGCCATCCAATGGTCCATACAATACTAGCAGCGCTCCTAATTATTCAGCTACGCCGCACCCATACTTGGCCTTGTGGTGGCACTGTTGACCTGGCATATTCTCGCATGAACCGGTCCTTAGATCTAAGGCAAGCAAACCACCATAACGACCAACCCATCCACATCACCAGGCTTGCTTAGATCACCCATCGTATTGACCAGTTCACATTAATCAGAATATCATTGATGCATAATTAAATGTGTAGTGTTGTTTACCATCCCAATTAATTAAGCGAAGCGATAAAGTAAAAACCCTTCCCGACTCTCTACCATAATTCCAGGTGACAAGGGTGGTCAAACAAAACTAGTAAACTTCCTACCATAGGATTCCCGTTAATTTGACACAAGCATGCAAGTTCGCAAACAAAACATTTAATTTAAAACAGGATCAATATGCTTCAAGGACACTTGCCTTGCTCCGGCGGATGGGGTTGCTCAAGCGCTTCGAAGTCTTGGTTTTGGAAATCCTCGTATGCAACCTCTTGAGCACGTTCCTCTACGCGTGATCATACATACAAGAAAACATATACAATTCAACATAATGCACACAAATTAATCAACATGCAATGACATGTATGCATGCACAATTTAATAATTAATTTACTACGATCGTTTATTATTTAGATGCGTCTAGTTCATACGTGTTCATATGTGGTTACGGGGATTTTAGGGTGGATTAATGCTGCTGAAAATAAAATTATGGTGCAACTAAATTTAATTTACGCCTACTAGATTTAATATGATCGCAAAAATTCGCATCGGAAACGAACCCTACCGTAGATCTGACGGCGTGACGGTCGCGGAATAAATGCGACGCGAAGACGAAATAGACGGTGCAGCAGTCCTTCGGCGGTACGACGGCGGCGGCGCGATGTCGGCGACGATCTCCGGCGAACGGCGGTGTCCTCCTCTTTTTCTCCCTCTTCTTCCCCTTCTTTTTCTCCTTTTTTCTTCCCTGGGCGCCTCTGTTTTCTCTGTTCCGTCGGCCTTTTCTTCTCTGGAAACGGCGGCTGGGTCTGGCGACTTTTCCTCCTTGCTGGCGGCTGCTGGTTCGTGGGGAAGAAGAAGCCTAGGCCTGGGTGCTATTTATAGGGGCGGCACTAGGGTACGTCACCAGTAGAAACGGAGGCGGTTAAGGGAGGGACTCGTATCCGGGAAAATTTTTGGGGCGTTACGGCGCGGGAGAGAGCGCGGAGCGGGGCCGGAAATCGCGCGTGCGGGCGTGCTTGCGCGGGAAAGCGGGGTGGCAGGCGGCGTCGCGTCAAGGGGGATGGGACGGCGCGGCGCTGCAGCGCAGCGCGGTCAGGGAGGGCGCAGGCGCTCGGGCGGTGCCTCGGGGCGCGGCTGGCGCGGGGCAAACGCGCGTGGGCGCGTTAGTGCGGGCCGGCTGGCGGCTCGGCCGGCCAGGCCACAGGCAGGCGGCGGTTTTTTTTTTTTCCTTCCTTTTTTTTCTTTTTTTTTATATTTATTTATTTTACTTATTATTTTTTTTCTTTATTATAATTTATTATATATATATATATATCATTATATTTATTATTTATTATTTATTATTTTTATAACATATATTATTAATATTAATATTTTACCTATTATTTATATATATACTTATATATTTTTATTATATATTTTTTTTATATATATATATTTATTTATTATATATAATTTATTTATATATATATATTTCTTTTTTATATATATACATATATATATTATTATTATTTTATATTTATTCCCTAATATAAGTTTTAAGCTAAAATTATTGGTTTCTTTTCTTCCTTTGCCACACGTATTTGTATATGCACATGTTTTATTATTTTTATTTCATTCTACTAGTGCTTAATGCATGACCATGTATGCAATGCATGATGCGAAAATTTAGGGTGTTACACCAACTCTCTTCTCTCAATAGGTTTGACCTCTAAACTGCTTTGAGCTCCCAACTTGATCTCAATGCACTTTACACACACATCCTCACACAAATTTGGCTAGTCTAAACTCGACACACTAGAAACCCTAGTTTCTCCTTTTCGAGTTGACATCGCCGTTTCCATCTTTTTCCTTTTTGAGGGATTGTGCTTCCACTTAGTCCACACCTATGCTTAAGATCATTGAGCTCATTAGTCACTTAATTGTCGTCATCAATCATCCAAAACCCACGGAGATCCTAGATGCACTTTCAATCTCCCCCTTTTTGGTGATTGATGACAACACATTAAGTCTTCACATATAAGAGTGTAAATTTGTGGTTTTCATAACGTGCGGGTGTATGAGTGACTCCCCCTCAATGAATGCATCATAAAAGAGAGATTGAGGAAGTCCTTCATACACACACACGTTATGGTGGGGTGCCTATGTGTTGTGCTCAACAATTTGTGACAAGACATAATAAGCATTAATATGATCAAATGATAGACATTCAAAGCATCATATTGATATTGAACATTCAAAGCATTGAAAACATAGTATTGCACAAATTTAACCATTCGACATAACATAGATATTACAATAAGGAGTGCAACATGTCCATGGATCCAGAATACGAACTACACTCGACTCTCCACACCTAGATACCCTTGCCCAACCTTTCTAACTCTCCCAAAATGATACTATCTCTCCCGACTGACTCCCAACTATCTCTCCCCCTTTGGCATCAAGACACCAAAAAGGGAAAAGAAGGAGGGAAACACGACCTCAAAGTCTAGTCGCCGTCTTCCTCGTCATCGTTGTCGTCGCGGGAGTCACTCTCCGTGGCCTCCGGGTCCTCATGATCCTCATCGTCATCGTCGTCATCGGAGGCACGAGCCGAAGGAGCTGCCCGGGAAGAGCTTCCGTCCTCTTGGAGCTGGGCGAGCTCGTCGGCGGTGAAGTTGGGGAAAGGAGTGATCTCCCCGTCGCTCACCTCGGGAGAGGACATAGGGACCTCCAGCTTGTCGCACACTGCCTTAAGATACTTTTCTTGGCGCTTGTGTGCCCTCTGAGCCCGGATCTCTTGCTTCCGGCAGGAAGTGAAGATCGCCTTGAAGCACTTGAAGAAAGCGCTCATCGACTGAGGCGGAGGTGGGGAAGGAGGCGCCACGGGGCGAGATGGAGGGTCTGCGTTCTTCCGGCGTGGGGGAGCCGACACATTTGGAGGCTGCTGAGGACGAAGCGGGCGATGCGACACGTCCTTGACAAAGGACAAGCCCGACACCTTCTCTATGAGGCACATAATGTAGGGAGCATACCCGCAAGCACGGTTGGGGGTATGCGAGATGTTGAAGATATCGTCGAAGATGTAATCGACGAGGTTGAATTTATCCTCCCCATCAACAAGAAGTAGCAAGTGCCTCAAGTTTCCTTGAATCACCCCAGCATCACCATCCTTTGGTGCTATTGTCCTCCTGAGGATCCTGTTCATGATGCTGTAGAAGGGCTTGATGTTGCGAGCATGTCCGGCACTATATTGGACATGACTGGGGTACATGTATGTAAGTGCATCTAGGATATCCCTTGTGGGTTTTGGCTAATTGATGACAAACATATGAGATCCTAATGAAACTACTGAGATGATTGCAGGACAAACAAGTGAAACATTTCGGTGCACACAAAAAGGTGAAAAATGAAGTGGTGTTCAAAGAGAAATACTTTGATGAAGCTTGGAAGACCAAAATAGATTTTGAATGTATAGGGAGTGTATGAAAGACACACTCCAAGAGCTCACAACTTTGCGCGAGGGTAAGGGATTAAAATTAACCTAACTTTCACAAAGCACCGGACTAGTCCGATCATGGACCGGACTAGTCCGTTCACCTTTCTGGAATCCCACTCACAAGGAGACCGGGCTAGTCCGTGCATCCACCGGACTAGTCCGTTGATGTTTCTGGAGTCTCTCATACTAAGGGACCGGACTAGTCCGATCATGGACCGGACTAGTCCGTTGAACTTTCTGTAATCTCCTATTCGTGGAGATCGGACTAGTCCGCGGACTAGTCCGATGAACTTTCTGGAGTCACTTTCACACAGCACCGGATTAGTCCAAAGTTGGACCGGACTAGTCCGGCAAACTTTCTGGACCTCAAAACACATTGGGACCGGACAAGTCCGGACTTGCACCGGACTAGTCCGGTGTTAGGGTTTTTCAACGGCTAGCTTTTGGAAACCCTATAAATAGAGAGTCCACGACTTTCCTATCAACACACACGTCGAATACTGTCCCAAGAGCCCAAAACACATCTCCACACACATCTAAAGTTCAAAAAGAGTGAAATCAATTGAACACTTGGATTTGGGATTGGGAGATCGTCATTCTTTCATTGCGAGCTCTTGGAGTTTGATCTTTCTACACTCATACTCTGCATTGTAATACTTTTGGGTGTATTTGATCACTTTTTCATTTGGGAGCCCTCAACGTGTGAGGTTGCCCCACAAACTTGGTGATTACCCGTGATAGTGGAATCAAGTCGGCCTTCGTGGTGACTTGAGAAGGGAAAGGGTTGGAGACCCGGCTCTGTGTGATCTTCCTCAACGAGGACGTAGATCTCGTGGTGAGATCGAACCTCGGGAAAAATTCGTGTGTCTTGTGTCTCATTTACTTTAAATTTTGTTCATTGGATCATTTGAGTGCTAAACTTCAACATAAGGCAATTAGAAGTTACACCTGCATTCTTATATTAATCTCAAGTACAAATATCAGTTGTTCTCAATTCCGCTGCTAAAGAAATTTATTTTCCCAATTAACACATGATCAACACACATAATTTTTGCACACCGGACTAGTCCGCCCCACAACCGGACTAGTCCGGCCAACCAAGTTTTGACGATTCTATTAAGTGTGCAGGAAATTCAAAAGGCCTATTCACCCCCTCTAGGCCACATTCAATTGGTATCAGAGCAAGCTTCTCCACCAATGAGACTCACATCTCGGAGAGATCAATGGCCTCTGAGAAGAACAACGACATCTCGAAGATGAACATTAATAAGGAGGAACAAGAAACTAAAGCTTTTGATGTGCTGAAAGAGAGCCCACACGATGATGAAGAAGTGCGACAATTGAAGGCACTTCTGAGAAAGAAACTGCTAGGACAAAAAGGAAAAGAAGAAGAGAAGACGACGGTGAGTGGTCATCACGACTACTCCCGACAGCCTTACAACTACAACCGTCTCAATTCAAACAACCATTATCTTTCCATTCCTATGGGAAAACCTCCACAGTTTGACGGAAGCGACTATACAATGTGGAAGTACAACATGAAGATGCATCTAATATCCCTAAATCCTAGTCTATGGCACATCGTTTGCACTGGCATAGATATCCCGGACACGGATGAAGAACTCACCCCAGAACAAGAACAAGAGATTCACAGAAATGCACAAGTCGTCGCCGTGATCACATCATCATTAAGTAGAGAGGAATTCACCAATATTGATGGTTTAGAAAGTGCAAAGGAAATCTGGGATACACTTAAGACGGCTCACGAAGGAAATAGATCAGTTCGTGAAGCAAAAATCGAAATGCTTGAAGGAGAGTTGGGGAGATTCGCTATTGAAGAAGGCGAATCACCTTAAGACATGTACAACCGGATGAAGGCAATCATCAACAAGTTACGTGCCTATGGAAGTAAGAAATGGACAGATCACGAGGTAGTCAAGAGAACGATTAGAGCCTTCATGCCAAGAAATGTCACACTTTGCTCAATGATTAGAGAAAGCCCCGGTTTTCACAAATTGACCCCCGATGAGTTGTTGGGGAAGATCATAAATCATGAGATGATGGAGAAAGAGGCAAAATACGTGAAAGACTTGGCCGAACTCACTTCCTCCAAAAGGAAAGAGGTCGCTCTCAAAGCTACATGCCGACCCAAACTCAAAGAAGCTCGTGAATATCAAGACGATGGGCACACAAGTGACGAGAGCACCGATCTTGATGATGAGGAAATGGTACTCTTTATCAAGAAGTTCAAGCGAATGATGAAAAGAAGACACGGCAACAACTCAAATGAAGGCAAAAGCAAGGACAAAGGAAAATCCAAGGCTCGACGCACTTGCTACAACTGCAGATAGTATGGTCACTTCATGATGGACTGCCCCTATGAAGAAAACAAAAAGAAGAAGGAAACAAGATCTCAAGAAAAGAAAAATTTCAGAAAAAGAAGACAAAACTATCAAGCTCACATTGGCAAGGAGTGGGACTCAAACGGCGAGTCCTCCTCCGATGAAGAAGAAGAGATGGCCACTATTGCAATCAAGAAACCTACTATGAAGGCCACACTCTTTCCAAACATGGGAGGACGGGACATGAACAACCACACCTGCCTTATGGCTAAGGAAGGCAAGAAAAAGGTACGGCTCACTCCTCCTACGCTAAATTCCTCTATTGATGAATTTGACAGCTCTAGCGATAACGAAGAAATGTTTAGAGGACTAAGTAAAATTGCTCTAAAGAAAATGGAAATGTTGTCGAACGAAATTTTTGAGAAGGAAGAACTTCTTGATCGACAAGAAGATATGTTCATCCGTGAAAGGAAGAGATATCAAGAAGTTGAAAAGCTTCTCGAGCTTGAAAGAGAGAATAACAAGTCGCTTGAAGTTGAGCTAGTCTTGAGTAAGGAAACTTACTCAAAGCTAAAAGACTCGCATATTGCAATCAAGGAAGAACTTGCTAACTTGTCAAAAGTTAACAAGATCCTTGAGGTGCAAGTTGAGTCGCTCAAGCAAAGTGACTCTTCTTCCTCCAAGAGCTCTTCCTCCAAAGATATGAGTTCGACAACAATCGGAACTTGCACTTGCTCTAGTAAGAAGAATATTATTTCTAATACATCAACTTCTCGTAATATGCATGCCCCTCCAAGCGGCATCTTTGATAAGGAGAAGATCAAATATGCACGCAGTGCATATATGGTCACTAGACCTCCTAATGTCGAAGATGGCCTTGGTTTTGATAAGAACAAACACATGCCTACTTCTAATCATGCTAAGAATAGAATTGTCTTTGTCAAGGAAAAATCTCATGAATCTGAACCACAAACATTGTTTCATACATTTAATGCTTCTTATGTTCTTATGAAAGCCAAAAATGGAAGAGTCATTGCCAAATATACAGGGCCACGCCACAAGAACTTGAAAACTTGTGTGTGGGTGCCCAAGACTCTTGTGACTAACCTGAGAGGACCCAAGCAAGCTTGGGTACCTAAAACCAAGGAATAATTCTTTTTTGCAGGCTTACTCCTCCGGCGGAACAAAATGGGTACTTGATAGCGGATGCACAAATCACATGACCGGAGAGAGAGGTATGTTTGTGGAGTACGAGTACAACAAGGATCCAGGTGAAGGCATATACTTCGGAGACAACAGCCAAGGAAAGGTCCTTGATAGCGGTAACATTGAAATATCCTCTCAACATACCTTATCAAATGTTTTACACATATATTCTCTAGATTATAACCTTTTGTCAATATCCCAACTATGCGACAAAGGTTACAACTGCTTATTCACTAATGAGGGTGTGACTGTTTTTAGAAGAAGCGATGGCTCGATTGCATTCAAGGGAA
This sequence comes from Tuctoria greenei, assembly GCA_036927565.1. Taxonomy (NCBI): domain Eukaryota; kingdom Viridiplantae; phylum Streptophyta; class Magnoliopsida; order Poales; family Poaceae; genus Tuctoria; species Tuctoria greenei. The sequence goes on from JAYESD010000001.1 coordinate 305,007,265, forward strand.
TGTTGAAGGGCAAGCTTTATCTAGTTGACTTCAACAAAGATAAAGTCGAACTCAACACTTGCTTGGTTGCTAAGACCAACATGGGATGGTTGTGGCATAGACGGCTAGCCCATGTTGGGATGAGAAATCTGCAGAAACTTCTAAAAGGTGGTCACATCCGTGGTCTTAAGGATGTGGTTTTTGAAAAGGACAGGCCGTGCAACGCTTGTCAAGCAGGAAAACAAGTCGGAGCACCACACCCCGCCAAGAATGTGATGACTACCACAAGACCGCTGGAACTTCTCCACATGGATCTTTTTGGTCCAGTCTCGTACATCAGCATCAGCGGTAACAAATACGGTTTAGTAATTGTTGATGATTTTTCAAGATTTACCTGGGTATTTTTCTTGTATGATAAATCAGAAACTCAGGGGATCCTCAAGAAGTTCTTAAAAAGAGCTCAGAACGAATTCTCATCAACCATAAAGAACATCAGAAGTGACAACGGGACAGAATTCAAGAATCTCCAAGTTGAAGAGTTTCTCGATGAAGAAGGGATAAAGCATGAATTCTCAGCACCCTACTCCCCTCAACAAAATGGAGTGGCCGAAAGGAAGAACAGAACATTAATCGAAATGGCGAGAACTATGTTGGATGAATACAAGACGTCAGATTGGTTTTGGGCAGAAGCATTGAACACCGCTTGCCATGCCACGAATCGACTGTACCTCCATCGACTACTGAAGAAAACTCCATATGAGCTCCTTACCATTGATAAGTGTGTGCTATATGAAGAGGAAGCTCCATATGAAGCACTGAAGAAAATGGGACTTGGCGATATCTTACCACAAGAGCAAACATTCGACTCAAATGCACAAGTTGAACCTCAACGCGGAGGCAATGATCAAGGGGGAGCCCTTGCACAAGATCAAGAGGAGGAAGGTCAAGAAGATCAGGACCATCATGGAAGCAATGATCTAGGGGGAGACAATGTACATGAAGATAATGAAGAACAAGCAACTACACAAGCTCCACACCCAAGAGTACACCAGAGCATGCAAAGAGACCACCCTGTCAACAACATCATTGGAGATATTGCAAAGGGAGTAACTACTAGATCTCGAGTTGCAAATTTTTGTGAATCCTACTCTTTTGTGTCTTTTCTGGAACCATACATGGTAGAAGAAGCCTTAGGGGATCCAGACTGGGTGATTGCAATGCAAGAGGAGCTAAACAACTTCAAGAGAAATGAAGTATGGGAGCTAGTGGAGAGACCAAAGGCGAACATAGTCGGAACTAAATGGGTCTTTCGGAACAAGCAAGATGAACATGGAGTAGTAACAAGAAACAAGGCAAGACTGGTGGCCAAAGGTTATTCTCAGGTCGAAGGTTTGGACTTCGATGAAACTTTTGCTCCTGTAGCTAGACTTGAGTCCATTCGTATTTTATTGGCATATGCTACTCACCATAATTTTAAGCTATATCAAATGGACGTCAAAAGCGCTTTCTTAAACGGCCCAATCAAGGAGGAAGTTTATGTGGAGCAGCCACCAGGATTCGAAGACCCGAAGTATCCCAACCATGTCTACAAACTGCGTAAGGCTCTCTATGGCCTCAAACAAGCTCCTCGAGCTTTGTATGAGTGTCTTAGAGATTTTCGAATTCAGAATGGATTCAAAATTGGTAAAGATGACTATACACTTTTCAATAAACATTGTGATGATCATTTATTTGTATGTCAAATTTACGTTGATAACATTATCTTTGGATCAACTAACAAATCCTTCTGTGAAGAGTTTAGCAAAATTATGACAGATAGATTTGAGATGTCAATGATGGGCGAATTAAAGTTCTTCTTGGGATTCCAAGTGAAGCAACTAAGAGAAGGTACATTTATAAGTCAAACCAAATATACACAAGACATTCTCAAGAAATTCAATATGGACAAAGCCAAGCCCATCAAGACACCCATGGCCACTAATGGACATCTCGACCTCAATGAAGACGGTCCAAATGTAGATCAAAAGGTATACCGGTCCATGATTGGCTCTTTACTTTATTTATGTGCATCTAGGCCAGATATTATGCTTAGTGTTTGCTTGTGTGCAAGGTTTCAAGATGCACCTAAAGAGTGTCATTTAGTTGCTGTAAAAAGAATCCTAAGGTACCTTGTGCACACACCCAACTTGGGCCTTTGATATCCCAAAGGATCCAAATTTAACTTGATAGGATATTCCGATGCCGACTATGCAGGATGCAAAGTCGATAGAAAGAGAACATCAGGGACTTGTCAGTTTCTTGGTAGGTCCCTGGTATCTTGGTCATCTAAAAAGCAAAACTCCATTGCCCTTTCCGCAGCAGAAGCAGAATATATTGCAGCCGGTAGCTGTTGCGCACAATTACTTTGGATGTGACAAACCCTTAGGGACTACGGCTATAACCTTAACCATATCCCACTTTTATGTGACAATGAAAGTGCTATAAAAATTGCACACAACCCAGTAGAGCACTCAAGAACTAAGCACATAGATATCCGTCATCATTTCCTTAGAGATCATTCATTAAAAAGTGACATTGCTATTTCACATGTTAGAACTGAAAAACAACTTGCGGATATTTTTACCAAACCATTGGATCAGAAACGGTTTTGTGAACTTAGGAATGAACTTAACATTCTTGACTCTCGAAATGTGGCTTGAAACGTTGCACATTTGGTTGATACTTCAAATGTTACATTTTATTGCTAAAACTGCCCCTCACCTCCCTTTTCTCCTAAGAAACTTATTTTTAATAAAGAAATCTTGGAATTTATGACCATGTTTTTGTGTTGATTGCTTTCTGGTCATAATCACCAATATTATTGCAAAACTTGTCCTTGGATCACTATTAGTTATCTCCAAATACTTAGTTTGTCCAGTAACACCGGACTAGTCAGGTTTGCCACCGGACTAGTCTGGATAATCCCTCTTCCTAGGGTTTCCAGGGACACCGGACTAGTCCGGTCGGCTGCCTATATAAGCAGCTGGCCCGTTTCAAATCTCCCTCCACTTGACCAGAACCCTCACCTCTCAAACCCTAGCCCCCCCCCCCCCAAAAAGGTGATTTTTAAGTTGAGCCCTCAAAATCCAAGCTCTCTCCGTGGGAAACTCTCCCCTCGACGAGTTGGTACTCCTCTCCAAACTCATCCGGACAGATTTGCGCTCCTTCAACGCGAATCCTCAAATCTTGGTAAATTTCTCCCTAAAATCAAACTCTCAACTTTTCTAGTTCTAGTTTATTTCTCTTGATTCTAAGGAAGTACATTAGCTTCAGAGATGTATTCCTTTCACCTTCATACTCATTTGCACCCTAGATAGAAGTTGTGATTCTAGTTTTGTTAGGGTTCTTGTGCCAGGCCGGACTAGTCCGGCTCCTATGTACGGACTAGTCTGGTACACCGGACTAGTCCGCACTCTGAAACTGGACAAGTCTAGTCTCTGACACTTGAATCCTCACATCACCTTCATTCTCATCTAAATCATGAACTCCTTGTTAGGCACGATGTCTTCAAGCTCAGATGACAGCTCCTTCCATGTTGATGAAGAAGTTGAGCGCGAAAAGGTGAATAGAGCCAAGGAGAGGTACATGGAGAAAAGGCATGATGTAAATGTGCACTCTCCACCCTCCGACGACAACTTGCCCAAGAAAAGGAGGGTAGTTGTGAAGAAGGCCCAAGGAAAGGCTGGTGAGAGCTCCTCAGGGCCAAAGAGGACTCTCAACAAAGGAAAGGGGCTTGCTAGTGGTCCCATTGGACCCTTGAAAATGAAGAACCCAAGTCACCGCAACAGGCAGCGCTCAAGTAAGGATTTCACTGGGAAAGGGGGTGAGCTTGCCGACAGCTTCAGGCAGGTTAATGTGTATGCTCAACCTCGGCAATGCTCAGACCCAAGATTTTGGAGCAACTTCCATGCCGACTACTACGAGCATGTGTACATGAAGATGAAGAATCCCGTTGTGAAGAGTCAATGGGTGAACATCGGGTACATGCAGTCAAAGAAGTATCCTGCTTTCCGTGAGGTTGTTGAGTCCCTGGAGAGGCACGGACTGAAGGAACTGTTTTCCTTTGAGAATGACTGGAACAATGAGGTGATCACCCAATTCTACTCCTCCCTCTACTTTGCTCGTGGTGATGGAGACAGTCTTACTTGGATGACCCATGGTTCCAAGTATAGTGTTACTTATGATGAGTTTGCAAGGATTCTCCACCTTGAGCATACCTTGGATCATGATCTAGTCATCCACAATCTGCAACCCCTGGAGAAGGATGAGCTCACATTTCTCTATGACACAAGGATGCCATATGTTGCTCCCACTATCAAATATTTGAAGCCCTTCTATGAGGTCCTCAACAGAATTTTGAGGAAGACAATAGCCCCAAAAGATGGAGATGCGGGGACTATTCAAGGAACTTTGAGGACCCTAATGAAGGTCATTGGTGGGAGAAGACTGTTTAATGTCTTTGAATACATCTACAATGACATTGTGAACATCTTAATCACTCCAAACAGATATTGCGGGTATGCCCCGTACATCATGTACATGATTGAAAAGGTGACTGGACTTGAGTTCGTCAAGGATGTTCACCATACGGGGATGAAACCGCAAAAGCCCACCGAGTACACTCTACCTTAGGCTCCCAATGCACCTCCCTCCCCTGAAGCTGAGAGGAGGACTAAACAGGCTTGGGATGTGAATGCAACAAGATCTTCAGCTGCTCCTCCTGGTTCTGCACCTGCTCATGAGCCCTCCGGTGGTGTGCTCAAAATGCTCACCTCTATCTTTGCCTGCTGCCGCAAGATTGAAGTCAGGCAGAAGAAGCATCAACAATATGTCAATGCCAACATCAAAGCAATCTGCGACGAGCTGGAGATTGAGCCGGTGGGATCCCCGCCCGCCTTTGAGGACTCCGAGGAGGAGTCCGCTCCGGCGAATGATGATGATGGTGGTGAAGATGAGGACCGGACCGAGGCGGAGGAAGAGAGTGGCGATGAGTGATTCCCCTCAATTTTTCTCTTTTTGGTGCCTTGATGCCAAAGGGGGAGAGATTGAGACTAGGAGAGATTAAGACTAATAGTTTGAGAGTAGTTGGTGTCTTTATGTTTTTGTGATCAAGGACATGTGTACTTAATTTTAAAACCTTGTAATGCACTATTTCTTCTCTTATGTGTGATGCTTATTGTTGCTTGGATGATTATCTTTATACTCATTGTTGATTATCTTTACTTCATCACACCTTGTTGATCACACACTTGTTAGACACCCCACCATAAGGTGTGTGCATATGTGAGAAGCTTTTTGTGGACTTATCATTATTCTCATATGTGCACACCTTATGAAAATCAAGATTTTATTCTCAATTGTGATATCTCAAATGGTTGTCATCAATCACCAAAAAGGGGGAGATTGTAAGTGCATCTAGGATATCCCTTGTGGGTTTTGGCTAATTGATGACAAACATATGAGATCCTAATGAAACTACTGAGATGATTGCTGGACAAACAAGTGAAACATTTCGGTGCACACAAAAAGGTGAAAAATGAAGTGGTGTTCAAAGAGAAATACTTTGATGAAGCTTGGAAGACCAAAATAGATTTTGAATGTATAGGGAGTGTATGAAAGACACACTCCAGGAGCTCACAACTTTGCGCGAGGGTAAGGGATTAAAATTAACCTAACTTTCACAAAGCACCGGACTAGTCCGATCATGGACCGGACTAGTCCGTTCACCTTTCTGGAATCCCACTCACAAGGAGACCGGACTAGTCCGTGCATCCACCGGACTAGTCCGTTGATGTTTCTGGAGGCTCTCATACTGAGGGACCGGACTAGTCCGATCATGGACCGGACTAGTCCATTGAACTTTCTGTAATCTCCCATTCGTGGAGATCGGACTAGTCCGCAGACTAGTCCGATGAACTTTCTGGAGTCACTTTCACACAGCACCGGACTAGTCCGAAGTTGGACCGGACTAGTCCGGCAAACTTTCTGGACCTCAAAACACATTGGGACCGGACAAGTCTGGACTTGCACCGGACTAGTCTGGTGTTAGGGTTTTTCAACGGCTAGCTTTTGGAAACCCTATAAATAGAGAGTCCACGACTTTCCTATCAACACACACATCGAATACTGATCAAAGAGCAAACCCTAGCGCCGACACTTCGTCCCAAGAGCCCAAAACACATCTCCCCACACATCTAAAGTTCGAAAAGAGTGAAATCAATTGAACACTTGGATTCGAGATTGGGAGATCATCATTCTTTCATTGCGAGCTCTTGGGGTTTGATCTTTCTACACTCATACTCTGCATTGTAATACTTTTGGGTGTATTTGATCACTTTTTCATTGTAATTCTCGTGGGAGCCCTCAACGTTTGAGGTTGCCCCCACAAACTTGGTGATTACCCATGATAGTGGAATCAAGTCGGCCTTCGTGGTGACTTGAGAAGGGAAAGAGTTGGAGACCCGACTCTGTGTGAGCTTCCTCAACGAGGACGTAGATCTCGTGGTGAGATCGAACCTAGGGAAAAATTCAAGTGTCTTGTGTCTCATTTACTTTAAATTTTGTTCATTAGATCATTTGAGTGCTAAACTTCAACATAAGGCAATTAGAAGTTACACCTGCATTCTTATATCAATCTCAAGTACAAATATCAGTTGTTCTCAATTCCGCTGCTAAAGAAATTTATTTTCCCAATTAACACCTGATCAACACACATAATTTTTGCACACCGGACTAGTCCGCCCACACAACCGGACTAGTCCAGCCAACCAAGTTTTGACGATTCTATTAAGTGTGCAGGAAATTCAAAAGGCCTATTCACCCCCCCCCCCCCCCTCTAGGCCACATTCAATGTATGATAGCTCATCACGGTCCACGGCCTTGAGGTTAGAGATGATGATCTCATGATCCAGATGTGCCTCAAGCCCTAGAATCTTGGCAAACTTTGCAAAAGTGACTGAGTGTTGCTCGCCATGATTCATCCATATGATCCTCCAGTCACCTGAGGTGGTGAAGTAGATAGTGGAGTAAAACTGCAGGATCACTTCGACGTTCCAGTCATACTTGAACCCCATGATCTCCTTGAGCTCATGGCGTTCAACAGCTTCAATGACGGCGTCAAATGCAGAGTGTTGCTTCTTGGCCATGTACTCCCAGTCTACCCACTGTGCTTCAATCACATGCTTCTTCATGCCTTGGTAGACTAGACGTTAGTAATCACAATGAAAGTCGCACCAAAACCGAGGGTCGGTGGTGCTCTTTTCATACTTGTACACCTTTTCCGTCCGGAGCCTTCTTGCTTTCTCAGCTCCCTTTCCATGAAAGATATTTGCAGCTATGTCACGCTGCCTATTGGGATTCCTCTCGGGAGTGTGCACTTCCAGGGGACCAATCGGTTTGGCTTTCCCCTTCTCCTTGATAGCAATGCCCTTGACCTTCGCAGTCGAGGCCTTCATCGAGGGCTTCTTTTTCTTTAGCTCAGCAGGAGCCAGGGCCTTGCCCTTCTTCGGATCTCTCTCGATCCGGCGTTCAGCAATGTCTTATTGGGCTGTTTCCTTGCCCTTGTTCTTCTCTCCAAGTGTCACAAGTCTCTTCCTCTTGGAGACTTGTGCAGCAGCAGCCTGAGAGTTATGAGCCTCTCGCTCCTCTCTCTTCTTTTTCCGAAGATCCTTTCGTGACTCCTCAATGGCCCGAGACATTGCTTCATCCTCGTCGTAGGCCAATGCGGCGGCCCTGGCTTGTTGCTTCTTCATCGCCTGCGCTCTTTCATGCTGCTCGAGATACTTCTCCGCAGCCTCAACTTCGGCTCTTGCTCGTTCTTCAGCGAGACGAAGTTGCTCCGCCTCCCACTCGGGATCAGTGGCAGGAGAAGCGGAACAGCAAGGAGCGGCCATTTTAGCTGAAAAGAATAGATCCCATAAGATAGAAGGTCAAGGAGTTGGAATAATGCGAAAGAATTCACGAAAAATAGCCAAAGTGTGAGTTTGACCTGTGCATACCGGACTTGTCTGCTCCAGGGGCGGACTAGTCTGGGTTGCACAGGCTAAACCCTAACTCTAACGGTTTTTCGAGAAATTTGGAATCAAGTCGCAATACTCCTAGGCTATGATCACAAGGTCACTAGAAGCAACTTTAATGAAGAGGCATCTACCAAAAACTTAATGAATTAAGAATGAGGCTACTTTTTGAAAAAGGAGAAATACCTCTTCAAATCTTGAAGAATTGACTAGATCGGTGAGGGATCGTGTCGAGGATGTTTGGGAAAGGTCTCCCTTGCCTCCAAGGAGTCCAATGCACGGATTGGAATCAGTTTTTGGTGGATGGAATCGAAAATCGTCGAAAGGGGACGGTTTCGCGCGCGTGGGAGAGAGAGAAAACTAGATGAGGAAGTGGAGGGGTCGGCCGCTTCCTGGGGGGTTTAAGTCCCCAGGGGCCGGACTAGTCCGGCAGAGGAGCCGGACTAGTCCAGTAGAGGAGCCGGACTAGTCCGGTTAGCGGACCAGACCCGGACCAGTCCGGATCCGGACTTGTCCGGCCATAGGGCGGACTAGTCCAGTCCTAGGAGGCTGAAAACATATATATTTGAGTTTTAGCCACTATAAATGATCCTCTTGGACATATTGCACAACAAAACCTTGTGAATATGGTTAGTAAGCAATCAACATTCAAACTATGACCATAACTCACAAAGTCACTAGTTTTTCAAATATTTTGGAGAAAATTAGATAGAGATGAATTTTTCAACCACATGCATTCTTTTGAATAAGGCAAAAGTAAACATTCAGATGTGCATGTTTCAAGCCACATTTCGAGAATCTAAGATATTGAGCTCACTCCTAAGCTCACAAAATCGCTTCTCATCTAGGGGCTTGGTGAATATGTCGGCTAGTTGGTTCTCGGTTCTCACATGGGAAATTACTATATCCCCCTTTAAGGAATGATCTCTCAAGAAGTTGTGTCTAATGTCTATGTGTTTGGTCCTTGAATGCTCAACTGGATTATAGGCTATTTTGATGGCGCTCTCATTGTCACATATGAGAGGAATATGGCGCAAGTTTATACCATAATCCCTTAGAGTTTGTCTCATCCAAAGAAGTTGTGCACAACAACTTCCGGCTGCGACGTACTTCGCTTCGGCTGTGGAAAGAGCAATGTAATTTTGTTTCTTAGAGGACCAAGACACTAATGATCTACCCAAGAATTGGCATGTCCCGGATGTGCTAATTCTATCAACTTTGCACCCCGCATAATCCGCATCGGAATAACCAATGAGGTTGAACTTGGATCCTTTGGGGTACCAAAGTCCTAGGCTAGGTGTGTGAATTAGATATCTAAGAATTCTCTTCACGGCGGTCAAATGATACACCTTTGATGCAACTTGAAACCGTGCACACATACACACACTAAGCATAATATCCAGTCTAGATGCACAAAGATATAACAAGGAGTCAATCATGGAACGATATACCTTTTGGTCCACACTTGGACCATCTTCGTTGAGGTCTAGGTGTCCATTTGTTGCCATAGGAGTCTTAATGGGTTTGGCCTTGTCCATGTCAAACTTCTTCAATATGTCTTGAGTGTACTTTGTTTGACTTATGAACGTGCCTTCTTTGAGTTGCTTGACTTGGAAACCTAAAAAGAACTTCAACTCCCCCATCATGGACATCTAAAATCTTTCCTTCATAATCTTAGAAAACTCATCACAAAACACTTTGTTAGTAGAACCAAATATAATGTCATCGACATATATTTGGCACACAAAAAGATCATCATTGAAGTGCTTTGTAAATAGAGTGTAATCAGCTTTTCCTATCTTAAAACCATTTTCAATTAGAAAGTCTCTAAGACACTCATACCAAGCTCTAGGAGCTTGTTTGAGGCCATAGAGAGCCTTACGCAATTTGAAGACATGGTTTGGGAATTCTTGGTCTTCGAAGCCCGGTGGTTGCTCCGCATATACTTCCTCCTTGATTGGGTCATTTAGGAACGCACTCTTGACGTCCATTTGATAGAGCTTAAAATCATGGTGAGTGGCAAAGGCAAGTAATATTCGAATTGACTCTAACCTAGCTACGGGAGCAAAGGTTTCATCAAAATCCAAACCTTCGATTTGTGAGTACCCCTTGGCCACAAGTCGTGCCTTGTTCCTTGTCACAACACCATGTTCATCTTGCTTGTTGTGGAACACCCACTTGGTGCTCACAACATTTGCTTGTGGACACTTGACAAGCTCCCAAACTTTGTTCCTCTCGAAGTTGTTAAGCTCCTCTTGCATGGCCACCACCCAATCCGGGTCTCTCAAGGCATCTTCAACCCTATGGGGCTCCAAAGAAGAGACAAAAGAGTAATGTTCACAAAAGTTTGCAACACGAGAACGAGTGATTACCCCTTTAGTAATGTCTCCTAGTATGTTGTCAACGGGGTGATCCCGTTGAACACTTTGATGTACACGAGGATGTGGAGGTTGAGCTCTTGAGTCATCATCGTCTTCTTCTTCTTCTTGATCTCCCCCTTGATGAATGCGTCCCCCTTGACTTTCATCTTCTTGGTCGTTTTGAGGTCCCACATGACCGTCGTCAACTTGATCGCGTGGGGGATTACTTGCATCATCTTGTTGTTGGTCACTTGAGCATTGAGGTTGTTCCCATGGTCGAACATCTCCAAGTGCCATTCTTATAAGTGCTTCTTGTGGAGAGTCTTCTTAATCTAGCACACTTTGATCAACTTGCTCCACTTGGGAGCCATTAGTTTCATCAAACACCACATCGCGTGCTATTTCAACAATTCTGGAGGTTTTGTTGAAGACACGGTAGGCGTGGGTGTTTGAGTCATAGCCAAGCAAGAAACCCTCATCGGACTTTGAAGCAAACTTCAAAGTCCTAGGCTTCTTGTTGAGAATATAGCACTTGCTCCCAAAAACACGAAAATAAGAGATATTGGGTTTCTTACCAACTAGAAGCTCATAGGGAGTCTTCTTGAGGAGGCGGTGGAGGTTTAATCGGTTGACGGCGTGGCAAGCGGTGTTAACCGCCTCCGCCCAAATTTGATCCGATGTATTGTACTCATCAAGCATTGTCCTTGACATCTCGATGAGTGTTCTATTCTTTCGTTCCGCCACCCCATTTTGTTGAGGGGAGTATGGAGCTAAAAATTCATGCTTGATGCCCTCCTCATCCAAGAATCCTTCCACTTGAGTGTTTTTGAACTTGGTGCCGTTGTCACTTATTATAGCTTTGATTCTTGAGGCGAACTCATTTTGAGCTCTCCTCAAGAACCTCTTGAGGACACCATGGGTTTCACCTTATCATGCAAGAAAAACATCCAAGTGAAACGAGAAAAGTCATCAAGAATAACAAGACCATATTTGTTACCGCCAATGCTTATGTAGGTTATTGGCCCGAAAAGGTCCATGTGTAACAGCTCCAACGGTCTTTTTGTCGTCATGATGTTCTTGGAGGGGTGTTGAGCTCCCACTTGCTTCCCCGCTTGGCAAGCACTACATGGCCTGTCTTTTTCAAAGACAACATTCTTCAAGCCATGGATGTGCTCGCCCTTAAGAAGCTTTTGTAAGTTCCTCATGCCAACATGGGCCAACCGTCTATGCCAAAGCCATCCCATATTGGTTTTCGCCATTAAGCATGTGTCAAGTTGAGCTTTATCCGAGGCAAAGTCCACAAGATAAAGCTTTCCCTTGAGCACACCCTTAAAGGCGATTGAGTTGTCACTTATTCTAAGGACGCTCACACCCTCATTAGTGAAAACACAATTATAACCCTTGTCACATAGTTGTGATATGGACAAGAGGTTATAGTCTAAAGAATCAATGTGTAGAACGCTAGAAAGAGTGTGTTGAGGGGAGATGACAATTTTACCAGATCCAAGGATTTTTCCTCGGCTATTGTCTCCAAAGAGGATTCCTTCATTTGGATCATCATGTTCTTCATACTCCTCGAACATCGTCCTCTCTCCGGTCATGTGGTTTGTGCACCCACTATCGAGCACCCATTTGGATCCACCGGAGGAGTATGTCTACAAAACAAGATTATGCCTTCCTTTTAGGTACCCAAGCGGAGTTGGGTCCTTTGATGTTAGTGGTAAGGCATTTGGGCACCCATACGCAAGGCTTGGGGCTCTTGCGGAGTGGCCCAACATATCTAGCATATACTTTGCCATATTTGTTCCTCATCAAAACATATGATGCATCGAAATCATGAAATAGAGGATGCGGTTCAGCTTTAGGCGTATAAGTGCTAGTTGAGGTGTTCTTCACAATTTTAGTTGGAGATGAGCTTCCTTTGAAAGACAATCAAGTCTTTGCCATACTTGAAGGTTTTGGCATTTTGCCTTCCACCTTTAGTATAACCACGACCATCCTTGACATTGGGAGGTCTTGTGTTGGTGTATGCACTTCGTGCATACGCCACCTTCTCTTTGTCAAAGATGTCACCCTTAGGTGCTTGCTTGTCTTGAGTCAACTTAAGCTCATCCTTTAATTTAAGAATCAAGTTAGAACATTTGCAAGTTGATATTGCTTTGGATGCAACTTTTGAGGAGGATGAGCTTGTGGAGGAAGAGGCTACACTAGTCTTAAGGGACTCAACTTGAGTCTCAAGGATCTTGTTAACTTTTGTCAAGTTGCCAAGTTCGTCCTTGAGCTCAATGGTTGTCTCCTCAAGACTTGAGCATGTTTTCTTGCTTAGATCAAGTTCATGCTCTAATGCCTTGCTCTTCTCTCTTTCAAGCTCAAGGAGCTCAATGAGCTCTTTACATCTTTCCTTTTCTTGGATAAGCAAGTCCTCTTGCCTATCTAAGAGCTCCTCCTTCTCAAAAATCTCATCCGAAAGCAATTTCATTCTTCGCAATGTGCTCTTGCTTATATCCTTAAACATGTGTTCATTTTCGCTAGCACTATCAAAATCATCATGGGAGGATATGGAAGAGGATGAGTTAGAATTTACCTTTCTTCTTCCTTGTTTTGCCATGAGGCACGTTGGCTTATAGTCGTGGAGATTTGGGAAGAGCTTGCTTCCCTTGGAGCTCCTCTCGATGGCTATGGTTGCCATCTTCTCCTCATCTTCGGACGAGGAGGACTCATCGTTAGAGTCCCACTCCTTGCCTAAGTGAGCATGACCGGAGGGCCTCTTCTTCTTGTAGAACTTCTTCTCTTGTGGCTTGCCCTCCTTCTTCTTCTTGCCATCTTCATGTGGACAATCTACCATGAAGTGCCCGTAGTCGCCACAATTGTAGCAAGCCCTCTTGGTTTTGGGCCTTGCCTTTTCTTTGCCTTTGCTCTCATGCTTGTATCCTCCTTTTCTTCTCCTCATCATCCTCTTGAAGTTGTTGATGAAGAAGGCCTCTTCCTCATCGGTGTCAAGGCTCTCCTCATCATCTTTTGTTTGCTCTTTTGAGGAGCATGTTGCTTTGAGTGCAACATTCTTCATCTTCGAGGCGGTGAACCTTTGAAGGTCATTGTAGAAGAGCACCTCCTTTTCCATGATCTAGTGATTGATGATCCTTCCAAGGACCTCCTCCGGGGTCATTTTGGCAAACTCCGGACTTTCTCGGATCATGGAACAAAGAGAGACGTTCCTAGGCATGAATGCCCGAATCATTCTCTTCACCACCTCGTGGTCCGTCCACTTGGTACAGCCGTAAGATCTACTCTTGTTGATGAGTATCTTTAGGCGGTTGTACATCTCTTGGGGAGATTCACCATCCATAATGGCAAACCTCCCGAGCTCTCCTTCAATGAGCTCAATATTTGCTTCCTTGCCGACTAGGTTGCCTTCATGAGCCGTCTTGAGAGTATCCCAAATGTATTTGGCCACCTCAAGTCCATCCACTTGGTTGAACTCATCTCTTGAGAGAGATGAGATGATCACTCCGGCCGCTTGGGCATTGCGGTGAAGGAGCACGGCTTGCTCCGGAGTGATATCTTCTTCATTCTTAGGGATGTGCACCCCCGGTCAACACAATTTGCCATAGTGAGGGATTGAGTGACACAAGGTGGATCTTCATGTTGTGCTTCCGCATCCCGTAGTCGGTTCCATCGAATTGGGGAGGCTTCCCCAATGGGATGGAAAGGTAGTGGTTGTTGGAAACAAGGCGCTCATAGTTGTAGCCTTGTTGGTTGTAATTGATTGTACCACTCGATGTGGAGGTTGAGGTGTCAACTTTGGGAATCTTCAACTTCTCTCGAAGTTTCGCCTTGAGCTGGTGAACTTCTTCGTCATCCGTTGATTTGTCTTGATAGAAGGGAATCTCTTCTGGAGTTGCTTGGATCTCGCTAGTAGAAACTTCTTCGTACCCCACTCCGGCCATCTTCTCTCCGAGTTGTTAGACTCTTTTGGGAGAGTCCTGCGCTGATACCAATTGAAAGTTGCCTAGAGGGGGGTAAATAGGCTAATCAACCTGACATGACTTAATAAAATGAGGTTAATACACAGGGGGCGGACTAGTCAGGTCTAGGGGCGGACTAGTACGGTCCACCTACAGGGAGAAGCCTAAAAAGGTTTCTAACAGGTTTTAGTCCAATTCTTGTGATGCAAAGTTTGTTAGAATAACTTAATGAGCCTTAATAAGTTATATGGCAAGTATGAAGCTAAAGATCACAATGAAGGAAAGGTGATGAGCAAAACCGGTAAAGCTAACCCTAGAAGCAATATGTGATGAATGAAAGCTAAGAACACAAGTGACACGAGGATTTTATCCCGAGGTTCGATCCCACACAAGGAATCTACGTCCCCGTTGAGGAGTCCACAAAGGACCGGGTTCAACAACCCTTCCCTCACCAAGTTTACCGCACGGGCCTAACTTGGTTCTCCACTATCACAAAGAATGAATACAAGATTCGTTGGGTCTTCTCACAATCTGAGGATCCCACCACAATTACAATTGCAAATCACAAAGATTGACTCAAGCCACAGATCACAAAGATTCACAAAGTGCAAGAGATCAAACCGAGAGCCAAAGAGCGGTGTTCTTCCTCTTCTTCACCACACTAAACCCTAATCCACACAAGAATTAGTTTTAGAGGGAATGTGGGCAAGAAGGAGGCTTTTGGGGGCTCAAGGTTGCTGTGGCGGCGCTAGGGTTTCAACTTGCTCAAAGGATGGTTCAAATGAACCCAGGGGTCCTCTATTTATAGAGGTCCCAAGCCCATACTGCTGACTTCAGCACATGGGCGGACTAGTCCGGCCTACAGCCCGGACTAGTCTGGCCTAGGGGACCACTGACGCTCCTGACAACTGTCGCACTACGCGGAAATCGTCACACTACCCGCCAAACTTCAAATTCAAATGGTCACTTCAACAACGGACTAGTCCGACCCTTACCGGACTAGTCCAATCTCACACAGAACCTTTTGTTCCGTGTGAAAACGGACTAGTCTGAAGACCACAGACTAGTTCGGCCCCATGGGCGGACTAGTCTGGCCTTCCCAGACTTAGTCTCTGAAACACCGACTCCTCTCACACCCGGACTAGTACAGCCCCAAGGGCGGACTAGTCCGATCTCAGTCAGGATCTATTAGTCCGGACTAAAACGGACAAGTTCGTGGTTTTGGGACTTAGTCCCCAAAACCCTCTTCACGGCTACCCGGACTAGTCCGTCCCAATACGGACTAGTCTGATCTCAGTCAGAACCTTCTGGTCGGCCGAAAACGGACTTGGCTGGCCAGGGGCGGACTAGTCCGACCACCTGCATGGACTAGTCCGGCCCTACTGCCAGACTACTTCCAACTCTCTTCTCTCAATAGGTTTGACCTCTAAACCGCTTTGAGCTCCCAACTTGATCTCAATGCACTTTACACACACATCCTCACACAAATTTGGCTAGTCTAAACTCGACACACTAGAAACCCTAGTTTCTCCTTTTCGAGTTGACATCGCCGTTTCCATCTTTTTCTTTTTTGAGGGATCGTGCTTCCACTTAATCCACACCTGTGCTTAAGATCACTGAGCTCATTAGTCACTTAATTGTCGTCATCAATCATCCAAAATCCACGGGGATCCTAGATGCACTTTCAACTAGTCTGTATTGGGACGAACTAGTCTGGGTAGTCGTGAAGTGGGTTTTGGGGACTAAGTCCCAAAACCACGGACTTGTCCGTTTTAGTCCGGACCAAGAGGTCCTGACTGAGATCGGACTAGTACGCCCTGGGGGCCGGACTAGTCCGGGTTTGAGAGGAGTCAGCGTTTCAGAGACTAAGTCTGGGAAGGCCGGACTAGTCCGCCCATGGGGCCGGACTAGTCCGTGGTCTTCAGACTAGTCCGTTTTCACACGGAACAAAAGGTTCTGTGTGAGATCGGACTAGTCTGGTAAGGGTCGGACTAGTCCGTTGTTGAAGTGAATGTTTGTATTTGAAGTTTGGCGGGTAGTGTGACAATTGCCGCGCAGTGCGACGGTTGTCAGGGACGTCAGTGGTCCCCTAGGCCGGACTAGTCCGGGCTGTAGGCCGGACTAGTCTGCCCATCTGCTGAAGTCAGCAGTATGGGCTGAGGACCTCTTTAAATAGAGGACCCCTGGGTTCATTTGAACCAACCTTTGAGCAAATTGAAACCCTAGCGCCGCCACAGCAACCTTGAGCCTCCAAAAGCCTCTTTCTTGCCTACATTCCCTCTAAAACTAATTCTTGTGTGGATTAGGGTTTAGTGAGGTGAAGAAGAGGAAGAACACCGCTCTTTGGCTCTCGGTTTGATCTCTTGCACTTTGTGAATCTTTATGATTTGTGGCTTGATTCAATCTTTGTGATTCGTAATTGTATTTGTGGTGGAAGCCTTAGATTGTGAGAAGCCCCAACGAATCTTGTATTCATTCTTTGTGATAGTGGAGAACCAAGTTAGGCCCGTGCGGTAAACTTGGTGAGGGAACGGTTGTTGAACCCGGTCCTTTGTGGACTCCTCAACGGGGACGTAGATTCCTTGTGTGGGATCGAACCTCGGGATAAAATCCTCGTGTCACTTGTGTTCTTAGCTTTCATTCATCACATATTGCTTCTAGGGTTAGCATTACCGGTTTTGCTCATCACCTTTGTTTTATTGTGATCCTTAGCTTCATACTTGCCATATAACTTATTAAGGCTCACTAAGTTATTCTAACAAACTTTGCATCACAAGAATTGGACTAAAACCTGTTAGAAACCCTTTTTAGGCCTTTCCCTGTAGGTGGACCGGACTAGTCCGCCCCTGGACCGGACTAGTCCGCCCCCTGTGTATTAATCTCATTTTATTAAGTCATTTCAGGTCAATTAGCCTATTCACCCCCCTCTAGACAACTTTCACTCCTCCGCTGGTTCCAGCGAGTTCTCACTTACAAAACTTGGGTCCCACTCCACAAGAGTGGTCCCCTGAGCCTCCACGGCACTAGGGCCGTCCTCTGGGATAGCCTCAGTCGCCACCAAGGAGGGTCCCGCAGAAGAAGTTCCGACCTTCAGAAGTGGTTCCGAAGGCCCTGGCGCCAGGTCTCCATTTGCCCCCTCAGGCAGGGGGCCAGTGACTTCATCAGGGCACCCTGGCTCAGCAGCACGCACCTCCGCCGTCATCACTTCCGGAGCAGGGTGTAACACCCTAAATCTTTGCATCATGCATCGCATTGCATATATATTCATGCATTAAACATTAATAGAAGAAAAGAAATAACAATATAAAACATGTATTAGGGAATAAGTATAGATAAATAATAATCAATAATAAAAAAAATAAAAGAAATATATATAAATAAATAATATATAATGATATATACATGTAAAAAAATGTATGATAATAGGAAAAAAGAAAGTATGTATATAAAAAAATAATATATAAAAAATATAATATATATTAATATTTATTTATGATAGAAAAGAAAAGAAAAAAAAAGAAAAGAAGAAAAAAAAGAAAACCCGCCGGCCAGGCCGAGCTGGCCCAGCCGGCGTCGACAGGCGCGCCTGGCCCCACCCCACGGGATGCGCCCGACGTGTCCCGCGAGCCGCCTGCCCCGCTGGACCCCACCCTGCCGCCTGGCGCACCGCGCCTCCCGCGCGACCCCGCTGCCACGCGCCTCCCGCGCGCCCCTCCGCTCGCGCCGACCCGCAGCGCGCCCCGCCACGCCGCCCGCGCTGATCCCGCCTGGGTCCCGCACCCGACCCCACCCGACCGATGCCCCGCACTGCTCGCGCCGATCCGCTCGCGCGCCCCGCCCGACTCCCGGCCGACCCCGACGCCCCGCAGCGCCCGACCGGCCTCGCCCGCCGCGCTCGCCCTAGCCCCACCCCGCACTGACCCGCTCGCACGCGCGCGCCGCCGCACTGACCCCGAGCCGCCGAGCCTTGGCCCCACCCCGCGCGACCCGCGCATCGCCCGTGCGCCCGACCGGCCCCCACACACGTTCACGCGCCCCGTTCTCGTGCCCTAGCGCCACCTGCCGCCCGTGCCCTAGCGCCGTGACCTCGCGGCTATAAAAGTGCCTCGTTGTTTTTCGACGCCAGAGGCAAAGCAGCCGCCACCAGGAGCCCTAGCCGCCGTAGGAAAAAAAAAGAGAGGAGACCAGCGCTGCCGCCAGGGGAAGAAAAGGAAGAAAAAAAGGAGGGTGCCGCCGTCCGTCGGATATCATCGTCGCCGTCGTCGTGCCGCCGGAGGACTGTTGTGTTGTCCACTTCGTCTACGCATCGCCATCATCCCGCGATCTTCGAAGCCATCGCATCTACGAGGGAAGTGCTCAAAAAGTTGTGTACGAGGATTTCGAGAACCAAGACTTTGAAGCGCTTGAGCAACCCCATCCATCGGAGCAAGGCAAGTGTCCTTGAAGCATATTGATCCTGTTTTTAAAATAAATGTTTTATTTGCAAACTGCATGCTTGTGTCAATTTTGATGGGAATCCTATGGTAGGATGTTTACTAGATTTGTTAAACCACCCTTGTCACCTGGAATTTATGGTAGAGAGTCGGGAAGGGCCTTTTACCTTTTTGCTTCGCTTAATTAATTAGGATGACAAACAACACTACACATTTAATTATGCATCAATGATATTCTGGTTAATGTGAACTAGTCAATACGATGGGTGATCTAAGCAAGCCTAGTATGTGGATGGGTTGGATGTTATGGTGGTTTGCTTGCTTTAGATCTAAGGACCGATTCATGCGAGAATAGGCCAGGACTACAGTGCCACCATGAGGCCAAGTATGGGTGCGGCGTAGCTGATTAATTAGGACTTTGCTAGTGCTGTTTGGACCATTGTGGATGCTCAGGGAAGGGGTAGTCGGAATGGGTTTGTTGATGATTGGCGAGACTACCCTGGGATCCGAATGGCTCAAGAGGGGGCCCTTGGTTGAAGATGTGCTCAGTTGGAGGCATCGCCACCGGTGAAACCTCAGTAGGGTCTAAATAGGCTAGTAATCCCTTTGTAAATGCAATTTTGTGATCTCTTGGCCACACACCCACGGAAGTGTGTAATGTGACCGACGGGTCATGGGCATAAGGGAGGTTCTTTAGTCGCCGACGGGTGATGAAATCACAAACACGTGGGTAAAGTGGTACAAACTCTGCAGAGTAAAACTATCATGATAGCTGTGCTCCCGGTTATGAGCGCCTGGATGACCTACATGATTAGAGGGAAATTGGGATTTGGGATGGTTATGGTTTGGTAATGGTTATGGTTGATATTAAGGTTATGGGATGGAATCATGGTTTATGACATTGATTATGGTTATTGTCAATGGTAAATTATGGACTGGTATTATGATGGTTACATGATTTATGATGGATTTACTTCACATAAATATGATACATTGCTTTTCCAAATGGTTTTACTGTACTTTTCAACACTTAGCCATTATTATTGTTGTCATTTGAATCAACCACATGTCATATTTTCCACACTTGCTGAGTACGACATGTACTCACTCTTGCAATCCCCCCCCCCAACATTTGCAGGTCAGGATTGTGAGTTTAATGGCAATAATGCGGAGTTCTAGGCCGTGTCTACCGTCAACTTTGCCTGTGGTGTTATTGGAGCTGCGCTATCCCTTTTGCTTAGTTTGCTTAGTTGCTTAATTAGTTTATTTCCACTGCATTAGTTGAACTTGTCATTAATATTCATTAGAGCTTGTATTCGAGGATAATATGGTTTGTGTAATAAAATTTGATAATTAATCTTGTTCTGTGGTAATTTTCTGTATACTCTTTTGTGATTGCACTCGTGTATGTGTGTTGAACATCCTGGGCACACATATGCGTTAGCTTGGTTCAATTTTCGAAACCGGGCGTTACAGATTGGTATCAGAGCCACAGGTTGACCGTAGGACGCAACCTAGATAGAATGGACACTTTAGAGCACATAGGAGCACTCAGGAATCGATGTGTTTTTGCTTAGTGTGCTGTTTGCTATATATATATATATATATATATATATATATATATATATATATATATATATATATATATATATATATATATATATTGTTTGCTTGTGTGCTTAATAGAGGACTTTGGGATGCTTTAGCATTGTCATGTCCACCTAGGCTAGTATAGCTAGTTGGTTAGCTTCATATCCCTTGATGCATATAGTTGGGGACGTTCCTTAATTCTTACCTATTGCTCTTCTTCAGATGGTGAGGACTCGCAACCAGAGGGATGTCAATAACGAGGAGGAGAACCGTAGAGTACCTCAGAACAATACTAGACAAGGACCTGCTCATGGAGCTATCAACATTGAGCAGCTATTGGCTATGCAGAACCAGCTCATGCAGACCATGATACAAACTATGGGACAGCTGCAGGCTAGCAGTAACATCAACAATCAGCCCTACATGCCTCCACCGCCACCCCCGCCTCCTCATAACCGATTGGGAGAGTTCATGAGGACTATGCCGCCAACCTTTGCTCAAGCTGCTCACCCTATGGATGCTGATGATTGGCTCAAGTCCGTGGAGAAGAAGCTAGCTATTGTCCAATGCAGTGACCGGGAGAAGGTCTTGTTCGCTTCTCATCAACTCGTTGGAGTAGCTGCGGATTGGTGGGATGCTTATTGCAATGCTCATGAGAATCAAGAGAGGATCACTTGGGCGGAATTCAAGGAGAACTTTCGTTCTCATTATGTGCCGAAAGGTGTTATGATCTTGAAGAGACAAGAATTCGAGAACTTAAGGCAAGGAAGATCAAGCGTGAGTGAATATCTCAATAAGTTCACTCAACTCTCAAGATATGCGCCTGAAGATGTGAGCCGAGACAGCCGGAAGCAATATTTGTTCATGAGAGGCCTCAACAATGAGATCCAAGTGCAATTGCTCAATTGTGACTATGCCAACTTCTAGAAGCTTGTGGACAAAGCAATTTTGGTTGAGAACAAGATTCGTGAGATGGAGCAAGAAATCAAGAGGAAGGCGCCATATCAAGGACAGCAACAAGGAAGTAATGTGCGCCCTCGCTTTGCGCCGCCCAATGCGCCTTACTTCAGTTCTTCTATTCCTGCTCAACGCCCTGGATTTGCACCGCGCCCAACTCAGTTTGTGCAGCAGCGCCCTGTTATGCAAGCACCTAGGCCTCCAATGCCTTATGCGCCTCGTGTTGATTTTCCTGGAGCCAATGCTCAAAACCAAGCTCGTCCCAATAATTCTTGTAGAGTTAAGAAGTGCTATACTTGTGGAGAAGCTGGACACTTTGCGCATCAATGTCCTAAGTCAGGCCTTGGTCAAGGGAGCAATGCGCCGAGGCAAAACCCAAGACCCAATGGAGGACAGCCACAAGGAAACCATGGACAGCAGAATTTTGCTTGTGGCAACGTGAACCATGTCTCTACGGAGGATGCTCAACAAGCGGATGATGTGGTCATTAGTATGTTTCTCGCCAACTCCAACCCCGCGACTATATTACTTGACTCTGGAGCATCGCATTCATTCATTGCATCGAAGTATGTTGCCAAGTATAGTTTGCCTATCTCTCATATGAAGTTTACTCTATTGGTTAAGTCTCCTGGAGGAGAGATGAGGACAAATATAGTATGTCCAAAAGTAAGCCTTAGAATAAGGCGGGTAGATTTCTCCACCAACCTCATTGTTTTGGATTCTCAAGGATTGGACATTATACTTGGTATGGACTGGTTGAGGAAGCACAATGGAGTTATTGAGTGTGCCACAAAGACAGTGAAGTTGACCAATGAGGAAGGGATCACCGTAGAATTTGAAGCATCTCAAACCGCACCGGAGCAATTGGAGCTGAATCATATGGATGGTGCCGCAATTGAGGAGATTCCGGTAGTGTGTGAATTTTTGGATGTGTTTCCAGATGAGTTGCCAGGTATGCCACCTGATCGAGACATTGAGTTTGTCATTGATTTAATACCTGGAACTGCACCTATAGCTAAGAGGACGTACCGAATGCCTCCTATGGAATTAGCAGAACTCAAGAAGCAGATTCAAGAACAACTAGAGAAATGTTTTATTCGTCCTAGCTCTTCACCTTGGGGAGCGCCCGTTCTATTTGTGGACAAGAAGGATGGAACGTAGAGGATGTGTGTGGATTACCGAGCTCTCAACGAGGTGACCATCAAGAACAAGTACACCTTGCCCCGTATAGAGGATTTGTTTGATCAGATGAAAGGCGCCTGTATGTTTTCCATTGATTTGAGGTCGGGATACCTTCAAATGAAGATTAGACCATCGGACATACCCAAAACAGCTTTTAGAACACGGTATGTATCTTATGAGTACACTGTGATGTCTTTTGGATTGACAAATGTGCCTGCCTACTTTATGTACCTCATGAATAAAGTCTTCATGGAGTACTTGGACAAGTTCGTTGTGGTGTTTATTGATGATATTATGATCTACTCGAAGGATGAGAAGGAACATGAGGAACACTTGAGGCTTACGTTGCAGAAATTGAGGGAGCATCGATTGTATGCCAAGTTCAACAAGTGTCACCTATTAGAGGTCAGCGACGGTTTAACGTCAAAGGAAAACTGGCACCACGTTACATCGGGCCATTCAAGATTTTGGACAAACGAGGAGAAGTGTCATATCGACTAGAGCTGCCGACGTATCTCTCCGATGTACACGACGTGTTTCACGTCTCTCAACTCAAGAAGTGTCTCAGGGTACCGGAAGAACAAGTGCCGATGGACGAGTTAGAACTTCAAGAGGATTTGTCCTATGTCGAGCAACCTATCAAGATCTTGGACGTAAAGAAAAGGGTCACGATAAATAAG
This sequence comes from Tuctoria greenei, assembly GCA_036927565.1. Lineage (NCBI taxonomy): Eukaryota > Viridiplantae > Streptophyta > Magnoliopsida > Poales > Poaceae > Tuctoria > Tuctoria greenei. Next base: position 305,030,465 of record JAYESD010000001.1, read on the forward strand.
AGGATCCGTTGGTGCAAAGTGCAATGGAAGCACCACACAAAAAAAGAAGCATGATCTCAAGAAGGAAATTCCCCCATCTTTTCTCCACGCTGTCGAATCTCGAGGGCGAGATTCACTTTAAGGGGGTAGGTTTGTAACACCCTAAATCTTTGCATCATGCATCGCATTGCATATATATTCATGCATTAAACATTAATAGAGGAAAAGAAATAACAATATAAAACATGTATTAGGGAATAAGTATAGATAAATAATAATCAATAATAAAAAATAATAATAAAACAAATATATATAAATAAATAATATATAATTATATATACATGTAAAAAAATGTATGATAATAGGAAAAAAGAAAGTACGTATATAAAAAATAAAATAAAATATATAAAAAATATAATATATATTAATATTTATTTATGAAAGAAAAGAAAAGAAAAAAAAAGAAAAGAAGAAAAAAAAAGGAAGAAAACCCCGCCGGCCAGGCCGAGCTAGCCCAGCCGGCGTCGTCAGGCGCGCCTGGCCCCACCCCACGGGCTGCGCCCGACGTGTCCCGCGAGCCGCCTGCCCCGCTGGACCCCACCCCGCCGCCTGGCGCACCGCGCCTCTCGCGCGACCCCGCCGCCACGCGCCTCCCGCGTGCCCCTCCGCTCGCGCCGACCCGCAGCGCGCCCCGCCACGCCGCCCGCGCTGATCCCGCCTGTGTCCCGCACCCGACCCCACCCGACCGATGCCCCGCACCGCTCGCGCCGATCCGCTCGCGCGCCCGCCCGACTCCCGGCCGACCCCGACGCCCCGCAGCGCCCGACCGGCCTCGCCCGCCGCGCTCGCCCTAGCCCCACCCTGCACTGACCCGCTTGCACGCGCGCGCCGCCGCGCTGACCCCGAGCCGCCCGCGCCTTGGCCCCACCCCGCGCGACCCGCACATCGCCCGTGCGCCCGACCGGCCCCGCACGCGTTCACGCGCCCCGTTCCCGTGCCCTAGCGCCGTGACCTCGCGGCTATAAAAGCGCCTCGTTTTTTTTCGACGCCAGAGGCAAAGCAGCCGCCACCTGGAGCCCTAGCCGCCGTAGGAAAAAAAAGAGTGGAGACCAGCGCTGCCGCCAGGGGAAGAAAAGGAAGAAAAAAAAGAGGGGAAGAAAAAGAAGAAAAAAAGGAGGGTGCCGCCGTCCGCCGGAGATCATCGTCGCCGTCGTCGTGCCGCTGGAGGACCGTTGCGTTGTCCACTTCGTCTACGCGTCGCCATCATCCCGCGATCTTCGAAGCCATCGCATCTACGAGGGAAGTGCTCAAGAAGTTGTGTACGAGGATTTCGATAACCAAGACTTCGAAGCGCTTGAGCAACCCCATCCGTCGGAGCAAGGCAAGTGTCCTTGAAGCATATTGATCCTGTTTTTAAAATAAATGTTTTATTTGCAAACTGCATGCTTGTGTCAATTTTGATGGGAATCCTATGGTAGGAAGTTTACTAGATTTGTTAAACCACCCTTGTCACCTGGAATTTATGGTAGAGAGTCGGGAAGGGCTTTTTACCTTTTTGCTTCACTTAATTAATTGGGATGACAAACAACACTACACATTTAATTATGCATCAATGATATTCTGGTTAATGTGAACTGGTCAATACGATGGGTGATCTAAGCAAGCCTGGTATGTGGATGGGTTGGATGTTATGGTGGTTTGCATGCTTTAGATCTAAGGACTGGTTCATGCGAGAATAGGCCAGGACTACAGCGCCACCACGAGGCCAAGTATGGATGTAGCGTAGCTGATTAATTAGGGCTTTGCTAGTGCTGTTTGGACCATTGTGGATGCTCGGGGAAGGGGTCGTCGGATTGGGTTTGTTGATGATTGGCGGGACTACCCTGGGATTCGAATGGCTCAAGAGGGGGCCCTTGGTTGAAGATGTGCTCAGTTGGAGGCATCGCCACCGGTGAAACCTCAGTGGGGTCTAAATAGGCTAGTAATCCCTTTGTAAAGGCTATTTTGTGATCTCTTGGCCAAACACCCACAGAAGTGTGTAATGTGACCGACGGGTCATGGGCATAAGGGAGGTTCTTTAGTCACCGACGGGTGATGAAATCACAAACACGTGGGTAAAGTGGTACAAACTCTGCAGAGTATTAAAACTATCATGATAGCCGTGCTCCCGGTTATGAGCGCCTAGATGACCTACATGATTAGAGGGAAATTGGGATTTGGGATGGTTGTGGTTTGGTAATGGTTATGGTTGATATTAAGGTTATGGGATGGAATCATGGTTTATGACATTGATTATGGTTATTGGCAATGGTAAATTATGGACTGGTATTATGATGGTTACATGGTTTATTATGGATTTACTTCACATAAATATGATACATTGCTTTTCCAAATGGTTTTACTGTACTTTTCAGCACTTAGCCATTATTATTGTCATCATTTGAATCAACCACATGTCATACTTTCCACACTTGCTGAGTACGACATGTACTCACTCTTGCAATCCCCCCCAAAAGTTGCAGGTCAGGATTGTGAGTTTAATGGCAATAATGCGGAGTTCTAGGCCGTGTCTACCGTCAACTTTGCCTGTGGTGTTATTGGAGCTGCGCTATCCCTTTTGCTTAGTTTGCTTAGTTGCTTAATTAGTTTATTTCCACTGCATTAGTTGAACTTGTCATTAATATTCATTAGAGCTTGTATTCGAGGATAATATGGTTTGTGTAATAAAATTTGATAATTAATCTTGTTTTGTGGTAATTTTATGTATACTCTTTTGTGATTGCACTCGTGTATGTGTGTTGAACATCCTGGGCACACATATGCGTTAGCTTGGTTCAGTTTTCGAAACCGGGTGTCAGACAGGGGCTACTTCCGGCTCTGGCCTGGGATCATCCTCCGCTGGTGGCTCGAGTGTTGGCGCCTCGACCATCATGGGTTCGAGTGCTGATGCCTCAACAACGACCCGCTCGGGTGCCGGAAGGTCAACAACAATCGGCCCTGAGGCCGGAGCTTCAACCTCAACCGGCCTAGGCGCCGGAAGGTCTTCAACTTCAACCGGCTCTACAGTCGAAGCTTCAGTGGCAACCGACTCTGAGGCTAGAGCTTCAGAGGTAGCCGGCTCAACCACTAGGACTTCCTCAACATCCAGCTCGCTCGCCGGGACTTCAATAACCTTTGGCTCAACCGCCGGGGCTTCGACAATTTCCAGCTCTGGGGCCGGAATCACTGCTTTCTCCGCCACAGCGGCCGAAGCTTCCAACATCTTAGCATCAAGACCCGGGGCTTCAACCTCCGGGGCAGGTGCCGTTGGCGCATCTTCTCTCCTGTGGTCCGGCACTACCACGGGAGTCTCGGGGGATGAGTCGAGGTCCATGACCACGACAGCTGGCGCCGGAGCTGCCGCAGCTTCAGCCACCACTTGGGGCGGCACCGGGACAGGAGCAGAAGCCTCCGCCCTCACAGCTTCAGCTGCTGCGGCTGAGGGCGGAGCCTCACTCCTCTTCTTGGGCACGCTGCAGATGATGGATGAAAAAACTTAAAAAACAGTTACTACAACAAAACAACTGTTTGAGGTAAAGATTAAAAATTACCTCGGAAGGCTTCCGCACCAGCTTGCACGGAATCTCTTTCCTGGGCATTCTGGACTGACCATGGTCATTGCTCGTGTGGTAGCTTCGGAAGGCCCCCCGGAACTTGTTGCAGTTGCGGGCATTTCCTTAGTCGAGGCCCCCCTCGACCGGGAAGGACCTCCAGACCTAGAGACCTCAGCTGGCCCTGGTACTTGAGTCACATGCCTGGAGCTAGTACCCCGGGAAGACGCTGCTGCAAGTGCAGTCGCCGCAGTTGTAGAAGACCTCCCCCTCTGGGGAGAAGGAGCTGTTGCAGAGGGTGTAGGCCTGACGGACCTTCCGTCGGCATGCTTTAGCTTCCTCTTCCCGCTCGGGGGTTCGGCCGCCGGCTCCTTGCCCTTGCCGACGACTTCGGTCCTTGGCTTCGGGGCAGGGGCGGAGCCACCTTCAGAATCCCCAGGTATCACCACCCTGGAAGTCGATCGTCTCTCGACGACACCGAGGTCGTCAAGCACTGGCATCGTCCGCCAGAGCTCCCTGCTGAACTGTACTTCCACGTTCAGGGGGAGGAAAGCTGGTGGCGGGGTCAAGTCATCACCCGCGATGTCGATGCCGTGCTGGAACTTCTTGAGATGAAACTCCAAGGTCAACCCCTCCATGTTGGACTTCAGCCCAGTCTCGACCCGGTCGTCGTCCATCACACTGTTGAGGGACCAAGCGAGTTTTTCTCTCCTCTTCAGCGATGCCCACCTGTTGACCAGGAAATTGCAAAATACCATCTGAGGAGTTAATCCTCCCTCCACATAATGGTGGATCCTGGTCAGAGCAGGGTTGAAGGCATCCGACAGCGCCGGAGCTTCACTCCAGACTGCAGTGTCAATGTTGGGGAGGCCTTCGGGCAGCTCCAGCTTCTCGTGCTCCTTCACCCGGATGACTATCCAGTCTTTCTTCCAATCATCCCACTTTACAGAGGGAAACGACCGGAGGTACTTGAATGGGCACTTCTTGCGCTTCACAAAGTAGTAGAAGCCAAGATACTCATCACTCCTTGCGGTGTTATGGACGGTGAAGAAGGTCCAGAAAAGCTCAATGCAGGGGGGATGCCCACCCACATTTCACAGAAGTGGACGAAGACAGACACTAGAAGAATGGAGTGGGGGCCAAGGTGGTACAGCTGCAGACCATAGAAGTCTAGCAGCATCAAGAAAAAGGAGGAAAAAGGTGGGATCAACCCCACCATGGCGTACGCAGAAAAGTACACCATCTCACCGGCGTGCTCCTTCTCGAATGGGAGCTTTCCCCCGGCGCGAACCAGGTGGTTGAAGAAGTCCGAGGACCACCCCATGAGGGCCCAGACCTTCTTCAGGCCACTTTCGGTCTTCAAGCGGCTCTCGCGGAGACCCAACTCCATCGCAACACAGCGAGGCAAGGGAGGAAAAGCAAGCACAAGTTTAGGAGTTCGAGCGCAAGTTCAGATGAGAGGCATAAAGAACCCCAGGCGGTGCGCGATTTCCTTCTTAAGTAAGCCCCCGCAACGCTTGGATGGAAACCGCAGGGAAGCCGAAGATACTATTCAACAATTTCACCCTGTCGATGACAAGAGGGCCCGAGACCACCCCGACGATCAAGTAGAGGTTCTTACCCAGGCGAACGGTTGTCATCATGAAAGGCGGGAAGCCCGAAGGCGGCGGCCTGACAAGGCGCGTGGAACCGATACGATTTTCGTATCAGGAACCGGCGACCTTCAATTGCATGAGATCTGCACGCCAAAGATCTCATTTGCCGCACCCGAGATATGCCATGCGGCGAGGATTTAACCCCAAAACTATCGCCAACAGCACATATGAAGACCTTTGATGACTCGACTCAAAGGTCGAAGGATGGACCCACCTCCGGCGGAATGACTTCACCCAAGGGGTCTTCCCCAGAGGTGGGCCCAAGGGGCCACTGTCGGTACCCTGGGTACCGTATACCCCTTGAGATTGCAAAGATCTCAAGGGAATGTCATCTACTTGATTTGAAGACTTTCGGAGGCCCACATGTCAGACATAACCGGACCCGCTTCCCCAACATGGTTAGTCCCATGGTCACCACGTGTACCATCAAACCGGAGCTACCGCCCACAAGGGGGGAGCTCCGGGCTATGTACCATAACGGCACCCCCGAACCTAATCCCAGACCGAGGGAAGCTCCAGAACTGACACGTGTTTGGTGGCACCGGACCTATCTATTCCCCACAGTGTGCTCCGGAGCTGCCACGTGTCCAACCGTCGGATCTTCAGCCTCAAACCTCCGGTAGACTCCACAACGGCTCCAGATCTTCAAAGGGGAATCAAGGACTTCAAGACCCGATTAAGTGTCATTAATACTATGTTAATGACACACGATCGGACGACCCTTAATACCAGTAACGGCGCTGTCAAAGCCCGTAACTCGATCATTAAGGGTAATTAAGCGCATCAAATGTGTATCAATATTAGTAGCCGCCGGGGCCACATGTCGGGCCAGGCCAACTTGTAACGGTCTGTCCTTGTACTATAAAAGGACAGACCGATGATACATAGAAGGCTCTCTGATCTGATCTGATCTGATCCAATCTAATCTGATCTGGTCTGATCGGCTCACACGCGATCTCAACTCACGTCACCTGAGTTGAGTTCATACATCCAATACAACACCAACACACCCCGTGGAGTAGGGTATTACGCTCAGGCGGCCCGAACCACGTAAATCTTTGTGTCTCCTGTGTCGTTTTACATTTCACCTTCTTGAATCTCCGCGCACCCACACCGAACTTCAAACCCCGCAAACACTTTTAGTAGTGTTGGGAGATCTGCCGGATCAAAACCACCGACATTGGTATTTGAGAGGAAAGAAACTAAGATTCGTTGCTCAGCGAATAGATCATAATATTTTTAGTGTGTGTTTGTTTATGTGAAATCATATCACATCGTTGTTGAGAATATGAAAAATGGTAAAAAATCATAACATCATAATTCGCTGAAGGGTTGTGCTTTGCTTTATACAAAGCAGAAGTATAGAACCTTTGCGAAAACGAAAGTGGTAGCAATTGAGATATTGCTGGTTCTACTTCTATAGCTTAAGGTGTATGCAAGGCAACTACTGATATTGTCAGTTGTATACAAGGCAACCTAGCTCTGATATTCCCCGAGTCTTCAAAAGCTTGTCGCTTTGTAGTTTATTTTTGAACTACAAAACGATAAACTTTGAGAACGGAGGGACTACTATGAAAGATAAATGTTGCAAAGCACAATTCTACAATATATTGATTGGTGCCTTAAGGGTCCTTATATACATGTACAGGAAGACAAAACAAATGGAGGAAGAAAACGCAAATAAGAAAACAGAAGATTACATGCTAAAATAAATAAATAAAAATATCTTCAGGTGTATTTATCTACAACAATATCTATGATTGTTTTGTATACATCTGTAGCTATGTAAAGTGGACCGATAATATCTATAGTTGTGTTGCATACACCTAAAGCTATGGAAGGAGAACCAACAATATCTAAATTGCTATCAGGAAGGACTGCTCGTGTTAGTCCTGGGCCCATGCAGCATATGTTGTCTTCTCTTGTACCTAGTCCCTTTTGTCATATGCAAAATCTCGATTAGAAGAAGTTCCACGAAACGGGTGCCCCGTGAAAGCAAAACTCCTACATGGCAGTTTTATGTCAATACCATACTCTAAATTTTGTATTTCTAGTTTTATTCCTGCTCTATACTCCCTTCGTTCCTTATTAAATGTTGTTTCGGATAATCAGAAACAACTAAAATTGAACTGTAGTTGACTGTCTTAACGACAAATATATTAAAACTGAGGGAGTATAGTACAGAGTCAGAACAACTATCGTCACTCTACAACAGAGATACATTAGGGGTGTGTTGTCGATCAAAGAATGTGTGACGCTCAAGGCTCTCCTTGAACACAATCTCAGTCAAGCTCCCATGGTTATTAGGAAACTTGATGTGCTTCAACACCCTCTTCCCCATCAAGCCTTAAAACACCACATATGACGAGTAGTCCTGCAGAAGGATTATGTTATATTTGGTGTGGACGGCGTTCCATCTCAAATAAGGCTGCGGCCAGGTCTCGTCATCGCAGTAGTCAGTGGTGAAGTTGCACTACTGCAGTAGTATTATTGGGTTACTCAATAAAATTTGTAAAGCAAGCACAATTAGCTTGTTGTTACTAGTTTGAACCTATTAACTTTAGGTGACTTATATTTAATTTATACATATATTCTTAAGCGAACCTATTGATACAATTTCCTAGCTCCACCACTGACCGTAGTCCTCGAGCACCCAGAGGTTTATGGTGTAATGACCATCGAGGATGGACAACATCCGGTCTGTCTCCGACAGGGAGGACCCGACGTCGTAGCCACAGTCGTTCAACGACGGCGGCTTATATATCGATGAAACGTCTCCTGCACTGTGGAACGCCAAGATCTTGCCGGTCCCATTCACGTGGGGATGGTACATTGGCGTAGTAACGGACGTACTGCTCCGGGATCAGACGGCTGCGTCGGCTGGTCGCGGTCGCCGGTCCTGGGCGGCGCCGAGCGATAGAACGTAGTGTTGACGCGGGCCATAACGTTGTTAGGCCGCTCGTCCCGGACGTGGTTGGCCCGGCCCAACTAGTACAAACTGAGACGGAGAGAGAGGAGCAGTGAAGAGTTGAGGCATCGGTACCCGAAAAGTCAATGAACATCTCGCGTCGATGCAAGAGCCGGCACGGCCCCCGGTAAAATTATCCCGCCCATCACATGGCCAAGGCCAACCAACCAACCTCCCCTTCCCATTTCCCAGTCCTCGCCCCGGCCGCCCGCCCTCGTGAATTTTTTTTTCCTTACCTGCCGCCTGCACTACGCTGCAACTTTCCCGTTTGGCTCGAGCCTTCCTCGCCACGAGGCCGCGTACGACACGCACCGCCGTCCTCGGGTCTCCCCCTCCTTTCCTCCAGTGGCGGCTGGCGAAGAGCGTGACCCGCCTCCTCCCGTTCCAAACGCCGCTGCCGCGGGCCGGCCGGGGCAGGGACTGGGCTCCCTTGCCTCCAGATCTCCGACCGCCGGCTCGGTCGAGCCTGTCCAGCTGGCCTGCGCCCTCCCTATACCCCGCGCGCGAGCGAAGTCGTCGTTCTCAGTGATGTGGTGGCGGGGTGGGGCGCTCCTCGTCCTCCTGTTTGCCGTCTTCTTCGCCGTTGCCGTAGCGGAGGTGAGCCAGAATTTTCCTCTTCTTCTCAAGTAGAGTAACTCGTAAGCTAGCTTGGTTCGTCAGAGCTTCTTCTGGTTTCGGCTCTGTTGCTCTCCGGAAGTCCGAGTCCGAGGTTGGGAGGTAGACTCGAGATTCCACCTTGGAGCAGTGGAGTGCGAGCCTGATCCTGTGCTCCCGCCGCGATCCGGGAACGAGTTTCATATGAGGCTTAAAAGTACTAGGGGCGAATTTTCAACAGAGACTCTGCCCAATCCTTGGTTCCTCACAAGTATGCTTTGCCATCGATGCGTCCGATTAGATAACTGGTGTTCGTGTCACCACGATGTTGAGTAGATCGGTTCAACAAGTTGCAGATACTGACTCCTTAGGCTTGGACCACTATGATATACTCCTATTCTCTGTAGTCAACTTCAGAGGTTGTAAGTTCGATGCTGAATCACCAGTTATGCAAACTCAGTTTCAGATAAAGAATGTACTCTAACAGTAACTGATGCTGCAATATGTATCGGTTTTCTTTCTGATACGTCTTTCCTTTTGAATTCAGGATACAGTACCAGGCGAAACAAATGGTGATAGCTCTAAAACGCATTCAGGTGTTAGGAAACTAGGACAACCTGTTGAAACAAATCACAAAGAAGAGGTAACACATGAAGGGGGAGGATTCAAGAATGATACGGGCGGTAACAAAAAGAAGGATAACTCAACAGATGGAACCAGCGGCAGAAAAGATGAGCCAGTTCAGCAGCTAAGGGGCAAAGACAACGCGACAAAATCTTCGCAAACGACAGACTTTTTGCAAGACCCTCTTATCACGAATTGTGATCCATCCCATAGATGTGTCATTGAAAAGAATAAATTCATTGCCTGCTTAAAAGTTCCAGGAGAAGGTAATTTTCCAGCACACTGCAGATATATCTCCTTTTGTGATTGCATATTTATCTCTGTCAAGCTTATCTAGTTAACTTCTTATTATTTTGAGGTCTGTTTACCATTGTGTTATCACAGTTGATGCTGAACTAATAGGCAATTTCATTGGACATACTAACTCTGTTATTCTGAAGTTGTCAATTTCTACTTGCAAAATTACCATTTGGAATATTTGAAAATGGAAAAAATATTTTGCATTGAAGGAAGATTTGGCCAAACATATAGGTTTGGTTTTGGTCAGTTTGTAGCATAAAATTGTGCATATAGACAATTTGTCCAACCATAGTCGAGTTTGCTGTCAGCATGTGCCTACCCCAATTTGCTTGGGTTGGGACAGATAGGCTTTTCTGTTGTTGCTGCTGCTTCTGTCAACATGTAGACAAATTATGGCATGAAGAGTTTATGCAGTTTGTTCTGACTGAATCCAATCTCTATTCTCTTCCAGTAGGCAGTAGCAATTATCTGCAAGTAATATACGTGTTTCAGATGTTTTTGTTTCACATTATGGTATAGTTGTATTGGTTACTTTGGACCGTGCCCACAATCTGAACTTAAGTAACCTGCTACAATTGGAACCAGATTCATTAGCTCTATCACTTCTGATGGACAATAAGGGCGTGAACCCACTTGATGTTAGCATCTCAGCTCCAGATTATGTCACCTTAGCTGAAGATATTGTCCGTGTTGAAGCAAATGATCACAATGAGGTATAAATGAGATATTTCTCTTTGAAGATAATTTCCTATATTAGCTTCCCCACATATTTTTAATGATGCATGCTTAGTTGCACTAGCTTATGTGTATCTCTTAAGCTTATTAGCAGTGTATCTCTCTGCTGGCACTGTCAGAATGTTTTGCAAGTATTCTTATGCATATCAGCTTTTAGTAATCAATTGTGGGATTATTTTTGATACCAAGTGTGAGTGTCTTCATATGGTTCACTGATACTTTGGCCTTTTTTATTGTTTTAGACACAGGTTAGCGTTTCTATCAGTGACGCTGCAAATCACACGGCGATAGTTCTCAAAGTTGCAGAAGAAACTTGTACTATTAACATTCACACTGCAATGGCAATGGAGACAGGTCCAGTCATGCGGATGCGGCTGACCTCAACATACATGCTGGTGCCTGTATTTATTCTGCTTGCAGTGGTTGGAGTATGCGTCAAACATAGGAGGACGAGGAAACAAGATAGCGGTCCTGCATATCAGAAGCTTGACACAACAGAGCTACCGGTTTCGATGGGGGGCAAGAAAGAACCTGACCAATCTGATAAGTGGGATGACAACTGGGGAGATGACTGGGACGATGAAGAGGCACCGTTGACACCATCCAAGCCTATGCCCAACCCATCGTCCAAAGGACTCGCTGCAAGGAGATCGACAAAAGATGGTTGGAAAGATTAGCTGGCAAAATGAACCCCACTGTTATAGGAGCGTTGAGGAAATATTCCAATGCCTATATACCGTATTGTCTCCCGTTAGCGGAAAATTTTGAGTTGTTGACTTTTGGAGAAGTTGTCAACACTGAAACCACACAGAATGGTGTAGAAGCCCTTGTGCTAATCTGAATTACTGGTGAACTGCAGTTTTCCAGGTGTATCTTATCGTCTGAGGGGCTGTAATGTTGTGTAAATTTATTATTCTTATGATATACTGTAGATGCTTAATTCGTGTAAACGGGATGCTTCCCAAAAGCATGTCATTGTCCATCTCCTGTCATGCATGGCTTAAGTCGTCCATGGGCCGGGCCTCTTAACTGATAAGTAGTTTATGGGCCACTTTCTGTGCGGCAGATCGTCGTCCATATCGAAACCATCTCGCGTGTCGTTTCTGTCTCCTCAAAACCTCTACAGAGTGCGCCTTCTCTATCCATGGCCTGCTCCGGCGGCGGCGCCGCTCTCCAGCGGCACGCAGCCGTGGCTGTCCTTCGTGCGGCGGCTGCTGCCGGCGACCTATCAAAGGGAAAGGCGCTGCACGCGCGGCTCATCACAAGCACCCGCTTCGACGACATCGTCCTGCACAACCACCTCATCGGCTTCTACGCCAAATGCGGCCGCCTGAGCCTCGCCCGCAAGGTGTTCGACGCGATGCCCTCCCGCAACTCCGTCTCCGGAAATCTCCTCGTGTCCGGGTACGCTTCCTCCGGGCGCCACAGAGACGCGCTCGCGCTGCTCAGGGTCATCGACTTCGGCATGAACGAGTACGTTCTGTCGGCAGCGGTTGCCGCGGCTGCACATGTCCGCAGCTATGACATGGGTAGGCAATGCCATGGGTATGCTATTAAGGCCGGGTTGGCGGAGCAACCTTACGTTTGTAACGCGGTGCTGCATATGTACTGCCAGTGTGCGCACATGGAGGACGCGGTGAAGATGTTCGATAGCCTGTCTGGTTTTCATGTCTTCGTGTTCAACTCGATGATAAATGGGTTTCTTGACAGAGGGATGTTGGACGGTTCGGTTACCATCGTTAGAAGCATGGTCAGAGAAGTTGAGCAATGGGATCATGTGTCGTATGTTGCTGTTCTTGGGCATTGTGCTAGCATGAAAGACTTGGTGCTTGGGGGTCAAGTGCATGCCCAAGCTTTGAAGAGGAGGTTTGAATTGAATGTGTATGTGGGGAGTTCACTTGTTGATATGTATGGCAAATGTGACCGCGCCCATGACGCCCATTGTGTTTTTGAGGTTTTGCCAGAAAAGAATGTTGTTTCTTGGACAGCTGTTATGAATGCTTACAATCAAAAGGAGTTGTTTGAAGATGCATTGCGATTGTTCCTGCACATGGAGATGGAAGGAGTTCGGCCTAACGAATTCACTTATGCTGTGGTGCTTAACAGCTGTGCTGGTCTTGCAGCCTTGAGAAATGGTAATGCCCTTGGTGTCCGTGCTTTGAAAACCGGGCACTGGAGATATTTGTCTGTCGGTAACACCCTTCTGAACATGTACTCAAAGAGTGGCAGCATAAAGGATGCATGGAAAGTCTTCATTTCTATGCCATATCGTGACATTGTCTCTTGGAATCTGATCATCACTGGCTATGCTCATCATGGTCTTGCGAGAGAGGCAATGGAAGCATTTCATTATATGCTGTCTGAGGCAGAAATCCCATCTTACGTAACTTTTGTCGGGGTGTTGTCAGCTTGTGCACAGTTGGGCCTCGTAGATGAAGGATTCTACTACTTGAATACTATGATGAAGGAAGTGGGAGTAATACCTGGAAAGGAACACTATACTTGCATGGTTGGTTTGTTATGCAGAGCTGGGCGGTTAGATGAGGCAGAGCAGTTCATAATGAGCAATTGCATTGGCACAGATATTGTTGCATGGCGATCGCTTCTGATTTCCTGCCAGGTGTATAGAAATTATGGTCTAGGTCATCGAGTAGCTGAACAGATCCTTCAGTTAAAGCCTAACGATGTAGGAACCTGTGTTATGCTTTCTAACATGTATGCAAAAGCAAATCGATGGGATGGTGTCGTGAAGGTTCGAAAGCTGATGAGAAATATGGGTGTTAGGAAGGAGCCTGGTGTTAGTTGGATTCAAGTGGGAAGTCAGATCCATGTTTTCATAGCAGAGGACAATTTACATCCACAGATGGATCAGATCACTGAAAAACTTGAAGAGCTGATTGACCAGATAAAAGCCATCGGATATATTCCAAACTTTGCTGTGGTCCTACATGATATTGAGGACGAACAAAAAGAGGAACACCTAATGTATCACAGTGAGAAATTGGCCGTTGCATTCGGTCTGATTCACACTCCCAAGGGAGGAACCATCTATATCATGAAAAATCTCAGAATATGTGAAGATTGTCATGTTGCTGTCAAACTCATATCTATAGTCACAAAAAGGGCGATAGTCATAAGGGATGCTGTTAGATTTCATTGTATAGAAGACGGAGTATGTTCATGTGATGATTATTGGTGATTTTCGTGCATCACTAGTCCTGATAGCATGAAACCTGTTGCAACATTTGACTGATGCGCATGCGCTGTGGCATGTGAGCAATGCTCACGTAGTACATATTACATACATTTACCCAGTGCCCAGAAGGCTAGGTAACACTGGAGGAGATTTTATATGCATTTGCTAATTGGTGGGAATTCAGAACAAAGGGTATAGTGATTCATGTGTTGCTAAAGAAAATATACTATAGCTCGTCAGTTCAAGGATTTCCCGACACAGGAAAGACTTAAGAGGACAGCTATTGGCCTGCACATAAGCAATTAATGCATGAAGGTATAGAATGTCACATCTATTTCACATACATCAACATATTTGAATACCTAACATGTTTTTTTCCAGACTTCATTATGTTCAAACGCTTGATCAGATGATTTGAGGCATCAACTTTCACATTACTGAAGATTTTCTACTCAAGGTATCCATTTCTACAGATACTTTACAGGAAATCTAAACCATTGTTTTTCTATATCGCCGGAATTCAAGGATTTCACATATATGTTTTCCTTAGGAAAGGTAATTTTTCTACATCATACTGGTATTTTGAAGGACAGGGCTACAGGTTTGGCTTGGATTCCCTCTCATGAGGGCCTGTTTGGCTCTATTTCTGCCGGCAAACCACGGGCGTGCAGGCCTTTGTCATGGGAGATGAGCTTGTAGGAAAAGGTGAGGGTTTCGACGGTGGCAGCGCAGGCAGAACCACTGCAGGTGCAGCGTGTCCTCGGAGGGCTCTTTGACGTCGTCATGCCTGGTCCACTGCCATGACCGGTCTGGGTTGCTTGGTGGCGCGACCGCACGGGTTTTGCATCCCGCGCGCACTGCCGCCGGGGAAGAACGCTTGCCAGCCACCTGGCGGAGAGGTTGATCTGGACGGTTTCATTTTTCTTTGACTCATGTTTGATGAGCATGATTTTTTGATAAGTCGTGATCTGAATAAACGATTGACTAGAGAAGTTGGGTTGTTTCGTAAACCTGATTATTTTTAATGGATAATTCCTGATTTATCTGTAAAATATCATGTATGGTCATGGTCTGATGACAGCTTATTTTTATTATTTTCTATATTTTCAATTATAGTTATAATATATTAACAGACTTTTTTTAATATTATATTCGCTGAAATCTACCACTTTGAGAACTTTTTTATTTGTTGATATCATTCTATAAATTTTCACTTTGTGTAAATTTCGTTGATAATTATTTAACACCACTGTTGTGGAAACTTTGTACTAACAGTTTCTAATGAATAATCAAATCTATTCTTCACTTGTTTTAAAGATTGAGGTACACCACATGTCCACAAAAATACCCCTTTTTGTGCTTTCTTTGTACACATCCGTCTAATTGGTCGCAACCACTCTAATAGGTTTTGAAGGTGCAACTCAACCTACTAGATACCAATCTTAATATGAATATTTCTATTCATTATAATTTTCGATACCACTAGAGCATGCACCCATGTACTTCAAAGCAAAATATGTCACCATAAAATCATAATCATCACCTACATGATCAACGACATTATAATTATTGGAGGTACTCATTATTATCTATCACAAAACTCCAATCCAAAAGTAAACACAAATAAGAATAAAATGTCTCGAAATAGAACAAATGAAACAGAAGACACATAACAATATGTCTCGCATATAAGACAACAAAATGTTTCACACATAAGACGCATAACAAAATGCCTCGCACATATGACACATAATGAAATGTGTCACTTATTTTTATTATTTTTCTATCTTTTCAATTATGGCTATAATGTATTAACGCATGATTTGTTTTAATATTATGTTCGTTGAAATCTACCACTTTGAGAACTTTTTTATTCGTTGATATCATTCTATAAATTTCCACTTCGTGTAAATTTTGTTGAGAACTTATTTAACACAACTGTTGTGAAAACATTCTACTAACAGTTTTCTAATGAGTGATCCAATTTATTTTCCACTTGTCTTGAAAATTGAGGTACACCACAAGTTCACAAAAATACCCTTAGTGCTTTCTTTGTACACATACGTACGATTGGTCGTAACGCATAATCTTGTACCACTCTAATATATCCTGAAGTTGCAACTCATCCCACTGGATTCCAATCTTAATATGAATATTTCTATTCATTGTATTTTTTGTTACCGCTAGAGCCTGCACCAATGCACTTCAAAGCAAAATATGCCACCATAAAATCATAATCATCACTTACATGATTAATGATATTATAATAATTGGAGGTATTCATCATTATCTGTCACAAAACTTCATTCCAAAAGTAAACACATATAAGAATAAAAATGTCTCAAAATAGAACAAATGACACATAAGACACATAACAATATGTCTTGCACATAATACAACAAATTGTCTCATACACGAGACCCATAACAAAATGTCTCACACATATGACACATAATGAAATATGTCTCACAATTAAAAGACATAATAGAATGTCGTAGACATAAAACACATAATGTCCAGACGGCGACTATTCAACGCACAGCAGCCTGGCTGACACACGTGACATTCTATGAAAGATCTTGGTTGCCAAGTGGATCGGCCGTGTCGCGGACCACTTCACAGCAGCGCTCTCGCAGTGGCTCTTCTCAGCGTACACGCACCGTTTCTGTGAAGTATTGCAATGTTACCCCTGATCTTATGAACCCATTTTCGAACATGTAGATTCTCCATAATTTATTATGTTTCTTTGCAAAATAAGTAAATTGTCGTCATCAGTGTATCATTATTTGCCAGTTCATTAGGATTACCGTATCGTCGTGGAAAGCAACTGTCAAGGTCACACTCATGGCATGCTAGTCCGCTCTCGGACCAGGCAACTGCTCCAATGGTACTCATCTCGATCTTGAGGCGTTTCAAGTCCGATTATCATGTCATTATCCGCGGATATTGTACCCTTTTCCCATCACAGGAAACAATGTAAAAGGTAAACTTTATAACCTGCAGCTCAAATTTTTTTTAAGTGCTTACGTTGCACGTTCCATGGTATATTATTGAGCTTCTCATGGTTTGGGGCATGTTTGGTTTGAAGCTCCAACTTACCATATTTTGCTACGCCTAACGTTAGGCAAATTTGACCAACTTAGTCATTGTTTGGTTCATAACCACAAGTGTGACAATTTTTTTTCATCTAACTAGATCCGACATGTCCTTGACTCGGAGAAGTGTGACAAGATTTTCTTAGACTTACTAAGTTGTGGCTGAAATTTTGAACACATAAGGTTAGTCAAGTGTGGTAATTTTTTGGCAAATGGTGGCAACCAAACAGGTCCTTGATCTTCTGTGTAGCGCTAGGTGTACACGTAGAAAAATCGTGAATTTCCTTGAACGATTCAAATCCTGGGCCTGTTTCAATGGGCCGAACTGGCACCCGTACACATTGTGGGCTATAACTGTGGCCCATGCGCGTGAATTTATAATCCAGGCCCAAACAATAAATCAGCCCAGCAGAGCCGCCAGATACCGCCAGCGCCAGGCCCTATCTTTGCGCGGGAAGGCGTTGCTCGTTGGCGCCAAAATTTCCCGCCATTCCCGCCTCCCTCTTAACGCCGCCGCGCCGTTCGAACCCCCTGCTCCGTCACCCCTCTCCATCACGAAACCCTACGCAGTTCATCGCCGTCCACCACCCCACCTGCTGAACCCTCCCTTCCCCCGGCGGAATGGTAAGTAAGCCCGCGCCTTCTCCAGCCGCGCCCCTGCCCCGCGCGCTGCGCCGGATCCGACTGGCCGACCTTGGGTTTTGACGAGCCTGTCGCGCAGGATGACTCGGAGAACAACCCGCCGTCGACGCCCGGGTCGCCGGGGTTCAGCACCGACCGGCTGCCGCCCAACACCACCAGCCACGGCGCCACCGACCCGTCCTCCTACTCGGACGACGATGCGGAGGCGGAGGTCGACCCGCACGTGCTCCCCGAGGACGACGACCCCGTCGCCGTCGCGACGCCCGATGAGGAGGACGAGGACGGGGAGGACCTCTTCAACGACAACTACCTCGAGTAAGCCGGCCCTGAAACAGACTAGAGCTCCGGCCTTCATTGGGATCTGGTGTGATTTTAACCGGGGGGGGGGGGGGGGGGTCCTGTGGTTGATGTTGCGTGATCTGGAAAACTGATAATACGGAGATGTGGTTATGATTGATCTCGGCGGTAGGTAATTTGCGTCAGTCAGATACAACGAAGTGGCTAATTTCTTGACGCGTCTAATTTTTTTCCATAAAAATGCTGCTGTTAACTGTTTCATACACGACACCAGAGTACTGGCGGGAGCAGGATCAGGCTACTTTATAATTGTGTGGTGCATGTAATCCTGTTTCTTTGTCGAAATCGGTGCAGTACAAACTCATGATTGCCATTAATGTATCTCTGAATCTGCTAATTGGAATGCCAGTGTTAGATATTCAGCATGAGGTTTATTGAGCAGTAACTTTCTGCCTTTGTAGACATTGTTATGAATATTGGATCTTCTATTATTGAGGAGGCTAGAGGCCTCTATAAATAGATGTACATGAATTACAAATATGCAAATGAGTCTCTAATACATTATCTAATATAATATTACTATTATACCCCTAACACCCCCTCAAACTCAAGGTACATCAAGAACATTGAGTTTGAAGAGATAAAAACATACTGAAGCTATAAATATGATCCTTGGTGTCACTAAGCAGAACGTCGAAATAGATGAAGCAGCAACACTAGAGCTGATAAAACCGGCAGGCGCAGCAGAATGAAGACGAAGCCAGTCAAACTCCAAAAGGCGTTGTGAATCACGATGACGAGAGCCAGTACCAATCAGATATCGTCTGTGAGCAACTCCCAAAGTTGTAGACCGCGCATATGTAGCCGCATACGAGGAATCAGTCGCGGTAATTGATGCCATTGAAAAGCACCAGACACCGCACAACAGAAATTCCGGCCAAAGAAGAAAATGTCATCATGACGAAGATGACCAAAAATGGCAAGAGCGCAAAATAAGCAGCGGCAGACGATGGGAAGAACCCAAACAAAAGCGGTGCAAGCAACATTTTTTTTCGAGGCAGAGACGAATCTTCCGGGCGTCGCCTTCAGTCCCCACGACAACGTTCTCGCCTCGGGATCCTTAGACGAGACGACGTGTCGCCATCCACGTTGAAGATCACGCGGCCAAGGAAGTTGGCAAGGATCCCACAGCCAAAAGGAAGGTTGCCGCTCCCGCCGCCGCTGTGCTCGGCTGCGGCACCGCACGGGCGGCAGCGGAGGAGTCGATCAAGGAAGAAGCGCATGATTCAAAGCGCTAGTAGAGAAAACGAAACCCTAGCTCTGATAGCATGTTATGAATATTTGATCTTCTATTATTGAGGAGGCCGGAGGCCTCTATAAATAGATGTACAGGGATTACAATTATGCAAATGAGTCCCTAATACATCATCTAATATAATATTACTATTATATCCCTAACAGACATTATTGTTTAATGGAAACATCCTTTTTTATATTTTTTATTTTGAGAAATTGGGCTTGCACAACTTGCTAAATAAGTTATTAATTGATCTTACATGTCTACCGTGAAATCATGTACTTTTACAAATTTTCTCATTAATGATCTAATAGCTGCAGCCGATAAAAACCCATTATGTACATATCCCTGCAAACTCTTTTAATATTGAGTTGTTTATAGATATTTGTTCCTCTATTTTACTTTGCAGTGATTACCGGAGAATGGAGGAGCATGACCAGTATGAGTCAGTTGGTTTAGATGACTCACTGGACGATGAGAGGAACCTTGATGAAATCATAGCTGATCGAAGGGCTGCGGAAGCAGAGCTTGATGCAAGGGATGTAAGGACCAGTACAGCAGCTGATCGGAAGTTGCCACGGATGCTCGATGATCTAGGTACTGGCTTCAACAACAGTTCTATGTTCTGTAGGATGTTAGAACAAATATAGAAACTTGGTCTTTTGATTTGTGTTATTTATTAAATTACTTGTGGTGTTTGAGATACATTATTAGATATAGTTACTTGATCTGGGACTGCTATTTTGGTGCACCATTGGGCTATTTTTTTTTCAGTTTTTCTTTATTTGTACTTATGTTTGACTGAATGTTATTGTTATTTTGTAGTTTCGTGGACAGATTAAAAATTTTATGTTAACATTTCAATCTAGAAAATAGGGTTTCATTCTTAATATCACTCTGTTAGACTCCTTTGCCAAATGTTAGTATTGAGGGTAACATTATGTTTTGCTTGAACTCTAACTGAGCTAGTTATATAGAATGACTTTAACAGTTGTTTTCATTCTCTTGTCAATGTGATGAGCTCGCTATGAATGCTAGAAACCATTCCTTCTTGATAGTTGACTGTATTTGAACTGATGATTATGGAATCTCATTTAAAAATTAAAATTATCATTTATTTGCTGTGGGAAACATAGGCCAGCATTTGGATGACTGTCACAAATAAATTTTCTCTCGTGATGCACATACAGATGAGGATACAAATTTCAGGCGTCCAAAGAGGCACAGGGCTAGTTTGAGACGACCTAATGGTCCAAGAACACCACGTAGTGATGATGATGGTGATGGTGCCACACCTAGTTCACCTGGACGTTCACAGCATGGATATTCTGGTGGTGATGTGCCTATGACTGACCAGACTGATGATGACCCATATGAGGTATTAAATTATACTGTAATTTAGATCTTCCTTTTGTTTGTCACGTTTGAATACTAAACATCAGGTTTTGTATATGGTTGTCCAACCTTTAAATGAGTAAATGACCCTCTTTGTCTACAGGATGAGTTTGATGAAGAAGAAGAGATGAACATGTACCGTGTGCAAGGTACACTAAGGGAGTGGGTCACAAGAGATGAAGTCAGGCGCTTCATTGCGAAGAAATTTAAAGAGTTTCTTCTTACATATGTACATCCAAAGAATAAACAGGGAGAGTTTGAGTATGTTCGACTTATTAATGAGATGGTTTTAGGTATTATTTGCTCCACACTTTTACCATTGGCATAAAAGTGCCAAAGTTTAATTTCTATTATTAAATGTTTGCCCCTCTAACTTTTGTTTCAATTTTTGCAGCTAACAAATGTAGCTTAGAAATTGATTACAAACAATTTATTTACAACTATCCGAACATTGCCATCTGGTTGGCTGATTCACCTCAATCAGTGTTAGAAGTTATGGAGGAAGTCACAAAAACTGTTGTTTTTGATCTCCACAAAAATTATAGGAACATTCATCAAAAGATCTATGTTCGAATAGCCAATATTCCCGTCTATGACCAAATTCGCGATGTCAGGTAAAGAACAAATTCTCCTGCATGCAATTTTTAGTTCTCAGCTTAATTTGCACGTGCTTATGCTGTACTTGCCCTTTGGTCAGGCAAATCCACCTGAACGCGATGATTCGGATTGGTGGTGTTGTTACTCGACGATCTGGTGTATTCCCTCAGTTGCAGCAGGTGAAGTATGACTGTGGGAAATGTGGAACTGTCCTAGGTCCCTTTTTTCAGAACTCTTACACTGAAGTGAAAGTTGGATCATGCCCTGAATGCCAGTCCAAAGGACCGTTCACCGTCAATGTTGAGCAGGCAAGTTATCTAAAAGAATTTTTCACAACTTTTGTGTTCTGTGATATTGATTCTATATATAGTCTCCTATAAGACTTTCTCAGTCCATCTGATAATCAAACTATTTTCCATGCAGACAATATATAGGAACTACCAGAAACTTACTCTGCAGGAAAGCCCAGGAATTGTTCCTGCTGGCAGGCTTCCCAGATACAAGGAAGTAATACTTGTGAATGATCTGATTGATTGTGCTCGTCCAGGAGAGGAAATTGTAAGTTTCTCCACCCACCTCCTTTTTCCTTTATAATTTATTACTGTAGAAATCAGAACATGATGTTATGTACTCTTTATTTTCAGGAGGTCACTGGGATATATACAAACAATTTTGACCTGTCTTTGAATACAAAGAATGGTTTTCCTGTTTTTGCCACAGTGTTGGAGGCAAACTACGTGTCCAAAAAGCAAGATCTCTTCTCTGCATACAAACTAACTGATGAAGACAAGGCAGAGATTGAAAAGTTGTCAAAGGATCCAAGGATTGGGGAAAGGGTTCGTTACTCAGCTCTTTAGATTCATGATGCAAATATGACAACATGATATATGCTAACTTTGGTACTGCATGCCTACAGATTGTCAAGTCAATTGCACCATCCATTTATGGCCATGAAGATATTAAGACAGCCATTGCATTAGCTATGTTTGGCGGACAGGAGAAGAATGTGAAGGGAAAACACCGCCTAAGAGGTGATATTAATGTCCTCCTCTTGGGTGATCCAGGCACTGCAAAGTCACAGTTTCTCAAGTAAGGATGAAATCAATCATTTTCATTAGTTCCTTAAGGATATGCAACTAATATGGCATCTTGTAGGTATGTCGAGAAAACCGGACACAGAGCTGTATATACAACTGGAAAAGGTGCCTCTGCTGTTGGGCTTACTGCAGCAGTTCATAAGGATCCAGTCACACGAGAGTGGACACTTGAGGGAGGTGCATTGGTCCTTGCTGACAGGGGCATATGCCTTATTGATGAATTTGACAAGATGAATGACCAAGATAGGTACGAGACAACACATAATCCTTCTATTAAATTAGTGATTTCTATCTTACTAAAATATGGTTCTCTTCTGGTTGTTCCAGAGTAAGTATACATGAAGCCATGGAGCAACAAAGTATCAGTATATCAAAGGCAGGAATTGTGACATCTCTTCAAGCTCGTTGCAGTGTTATTGCGGCAGCAAACCCTGTAGCTGGAAGGTAACGTCCGTTACTTTGATGCGCATGTAATACTAGTGCCATTGTGAAGAAATTTACTGAATATGTTGTCCTGAATTTGACAGATATGATTCATCAAAAACATTCACTCAGAATGTTGAACTGACAGATCCCATTATTTCACGTTTTGACGTTCTATGTGTGGTTAAGGTTTGTATCTAATCTTCATGTGCGATAAATTTGCCCATTGATTGGTCGCCTATCAGTACTGAACTTTTAATTTGGAAGCGCAGGATATTGTTGACCCGTTTACAGATGAAATGCTTGCAAGGTTTGTTGTAGATAGCCACGCCAGATCCCAACCGAAGGGGGCTAACCTTGAAGATAGGGTTGCATCTGACATGGATGATGATCCATTGGCCACTGCAAGACAAGCTGACCCGGATGTATGTATCCTTGCTATTTCAACTGAAAAAATCTTTTATTCCATTTTTTGTTCTAAAAGAATGTTACTTTGTCAGGTCCTTCCTCAAGACATGCTGAAAAAGTACATAACTTACTCTAAGCTGAATGTATTTCCCAAAATACATGATGCTGACCTTGACAAGATTAGCCATGTTTATGCTGAGCTGCGACGAGAGTCCTCTGTAAGTTGTTTAGCGCCTTATGCAGGGCTCCATATGCACTATATTTTGTAAGTAGTGGTACATTTGAAACTGAGAAAGTAAAGTACCTTCTTCTAACTGTTTTTGCAGCATGGCCAAGGGGTCCCAATTGCGGTAAGGCATATAGAATCAATTATCCGAATGTCGGAGGCACATGCTAGGATGCATTTACGGAACTATGTGTCCCAGGAAGATGTGGATATGGCCATCCGTGTCTTGCTTGACTCTTTCATTTCAACTCAGAAATTTGGCGTACAGAAAGCACTTCAAAAGGTAAGTTCTCCAAACGTTCCACTGCTAGATGGCTGTGTTATATCATCCAATATCATGAAGTAGATGTATTTGATCATCCACTTAAAAATGGCAGTTGTGTCAGCAAATGGCATTGCTTAAAAATGGCTTATAGATTCACTGAATATAAACACAAATTCGTGTCCTCAGAATTTCAGGAAATACATGACATTTAAGAAGGATTACAATGAGCTGCTTCTGCTGCTCCTGCGCACACTGGTCAAGGATGCGCTACACTTTGAGGAAATCGTGTCAGGGACAGCCTCTCGCCTGACTCACGTCGAGGTCAGAGTGGAGGACCTGAAGAACAAGGTAACCCTTAATTTGTGCATGCTTCCATGCCTGTCTAGTCTAATTAAGCTGTGCACCAACCCTCGACATCTGGATTCTGACTTGGGTACGGCTGGCTGTCGGTGCTGCATTCAGGCTCAGGAGTACGAGATCTACGACCTGAAGCCGTTCTTCTCCAGCGCGCACTTCAGGGACAACAGCTTCGTCCTGGACGAAGGGCGGGGGATCATCAGGCATCCACTTGCAGCACAATGAGCGATGATGCTTTCATCAGTGACGCTGACGCCCCTGGGAGGAGGATGAAGGGCAGCGTGTGAGTTGGTTGTCAGAACATGTTTAGACTTCAGAGTGATTCTGTGATGTATGGTTTGCCGACATTCAAAGGATGTGGGAGCTTGTTGTGTTAACATCCTGATTCTGAAATGTTGTAAAGAGTGTTCTAACTTCTGAACTTTGGAACCTACTACCTCATCGTTTTGTGTTGTCCCTTAAAAGATTTATGCTACTAGTATGAAGTATTCTCTCGGTTTATAAAAGTTTTGTCGATTTGTTGTGTATTTTTAAATTACAAAGCGTAGAGAGAGAGGGAGTATATGTTCGTTTTAGAATAGATGTGTGTTAGTTCAAAAATGAACTAATTAGTACTCCCTCCGTTTCGTTTTAATTGTCGTTAGGACAACTTTCGTTAATTCATTTCTAGTTTATTTGGTTGTCTGAAATGATAATTATTTCAGAACAGATGGAATATCATTTATTTTGAAACAAATAGAGTATGACATCCCTGCCACGTCCGCATGTTGATCTGTCAGGCGGATGGTCCATTCCCGCACCGGCAGGGCACGCACGTCACCAACTCATTGATTCCAAGCTAAAACTAGCTTGCTCTTAACGAGACAGGAGGCACCAAGTCGGTAACACGGGCTCTGCTCTATGATTGAGCTCTTTCCCCCCCTCTCTCTCTCTCTGGTGTCTGCTTACACACACACGCGTCCAGTCCATCGTTCACGCATTCACGGGCCTTAATTACCCGTCGCCTCTCAACCAACTCGTACTCGCTGATAAGCAACGACGACGGGCCGGGGTTTGCCGCCGTCCGGGACCGGTTGCGGCGCCAGATTTTCCTCCCGGTTTGACCTGCGTGAGGTGGACACCACCGCCCTATCTATCTAGCTATCATCACGGCCGCGCGCCTGACACCTGGAGCTTCCATTCATGGCGAACCGATCCGTTCACCGCAGTTGCAGCCGATGCTCCGCGTCGGATGTGTTGGTTGGTTGGTTGGTCTCGTCGGGTAGAAGAAAAGCGTTCGTTTGGCAGCATCCGGCGCCGCGGCGACGGCGACCGGCATGTGCATGCGACCAATTCGTCCTTCCCGGGCCGGCGCCGAAACGGTTCCTTGGCGGCCGTGGGCGGTCGCCACGCTCCAACCGCGCGCAGACACGTAGAGTACGTCCGCCGCGGTCGCCCTCGCGTTTGGCGCTCGCGGCTCTGACTGCTGCTACTCCAGAAGCCGATCTGAATGAACCAGGAACCAGAGGAACCAACCATGGAATTGGGTCGTGGGATTGGGAGCCTCGCATCGCACAAGGAATCACACAGATGCATGCTACAGTAATACCAAGCTCGGCTGACAACAGGCCGAACTCTCGATCCAACAGAAACAGAACAATTAGAGTAGCACGAAACAACACCAAGTCAAGGAATTGTAGACGACAGGTCTGCTGTAGCTACAGTGTCGTGTGAGGGACAGGGGCGGGCGAGAGCGAGCTGCTGTAGACAGCAAGGCAGAAAACTGAAAGCGTGGTCACATGAAGGAAAGACCAGTTCATCACGATTCACGGCCACAAGAGGACAGTGGACTGACTCCACGCGCAAGCTAGCTAGCTCGGACGCTGTTTCTCCATCACCTTTTGCGTTTCAATGCCATCTGAACGCGGCGCCAGCCGGTGGACTGATCGAGCTCCGTTCCGCCCTTCCGTCACCGGTGACTGATTGGCGAGCGATGGATGCTTTGCTGGCCTTGTTGCGTTGCGTCGCATTCACTGTGCTCCTCCCCTCTCCGCTCCGCATCCGCGGGCGCCAACAAGAAACCGTGCTCTGCGAAAGCGGGCAGTGCCTTTCGCGAGTAGCTGTAGCTGTTCGTCGGTCCGGCGCTCCGGGCCGACCATGCTTTCTTTCTTTCTTTGGCTTGAGACGAGTTCTGCCTTTTCAACGAGGGTACCAATCGACGACGTCCTCATCGCTCATCGGAGAGGGACGCGTCAGGTGAGGATTGACCATGCTTTTGTGCGTCTCGCTCCTCCGCGCCGCGCGTGTCTACTGCTAGCTACTGCTACTGTTTCTAGTGTAGCTCGTACGTGTTTCTAGAACGCAGCTACGTGTCCCGCCCACCATTCATCTCGAAACAACTACACTACGCATCCCTCTCGCACTCGCATCGTGAAAACGGTGTTTTGACCACCACGAAAAGCGACGACGACGTCGTGAGCCGAGTGTGAAGAACGATCCCGCTTCTCGTCCTCAGCATCATCGATCAGCCTTGCACTTACGGGAGGACGATGCAACAACGCCTGGGAGGAGAGAGAGAGGAGAGGAGACGAATTGAAGCGGCTGAAACGTGGCACGTACGGGAGAAGGCGGCCGCTGTCACCGCAACTAATCCTCATAAATGCCAAAAGGTTGCTTTTGGGCCTGTCCTGTCCTGTTTCATCACGGCTCCGCCCGTCCGTCTCTGTTTCCGACCTTTCGATCCGCTGACCTTCCGCCACGTGTCCCCTCCTCTGCCACCCACCCAGTCGGCGCGCCGGTGAGCCGGTGACTGACTGACGAGTGAGAGAGAAAGAGAGAGACAGAGCAAAGGAAATGAATCGAAGAGATCAACAACCATCATGGTGCTGCTACTACTGATTATAGCAACCGGCTGGTGACCATGAACGAGCGTGTGAACACGACGACCAGTTGACGCGGCCCGATTCAATTCGTAAAGCAAGCCACCCGGTTTTAGCAACCGGTAGAGGTGGGAATTGGGCCGGGCCAAACTCGGGCGGCCCGAAGCACGATGCCGCGGCCCGAGACCCGGCCCGGCCCGGCACGAAGACAGTTCGGGCCGGGCCGGCCCGGCCCGAAACACCGGGCCGTGCCGGGCCTGGTTTTTGGGCACGACGGGCGGCACGGCCCGGCACGACCAAGTGGGCCGTGCCCGGGCCGGCACGGCCCGAAAATGGCCCGAAGGCCCGAACTGGCCCGACGGCCCGAACTGTCCCGACGGCCCGAACCGGCCCGGCGGCCCGACACGTCTGTTCTTGAGTTTGCAGGGGTTTTTTATTTTGATTCCTATTTAAATATTCAAACTTGTATAAATTCCGCAAATTAAGTCCAAATTCAATGATTCTTTTTTTTATATTCTTAAAAAAATACTCTCTACCACTTGGAACAATTGTTTTCAAACTTATATAGATAGTTTTGTACTTTTTTATAAACAACCAAAACAAATCATATGTACATATTCTTCACTATTTTGTAAATCTACAAAGAATGAAGATGTTTGTATCAAATTTTGTTTTGTATGTGTATGTTCTATATTTCTACATGTATGCATTTTTTATAATTTTTTTGAGATACTTCAACATGTGAATATTCACATTTTCTCTCTTTTCACTCAAAAGCTAATAAGCATATGAGACAATCTTCAAATTCAAACACACTTTCATTCAAACAAAGTTCAAAAATTCTTTAAAAAATCATGGAGGTTGGTGTCATCATTAAAAAGCCTCACAAAAAAATTCACTCACTAAATCGATGTATTATTCAAGATATAAAAATAACAAAAACTCCACAAATCCCTTTTTTATTTGTTTTTTTTTTGTTCTGATCAATTTATTATGTTTCTCAAACTCAAGTTCATAGGACACATGAAATACAACATCCTTAGACTCTAGTATTTTTTCCAGATTTTTTTGAATTTTTTTGTCCATGTATTGCATAAAAAACTCAAAATTCAATTTTCTTTGTTTTTTTATTCTCTGCAATATATTAATATTTTGAATGTGATTTTTTTTAAGAACATGTAATTCAACTCTTTCTATCTTCACAAATTTTTTCATATTTTTTGAAGTCTTTTTGACTATGTATTCAAAAAAAAATTGTGCTCAATTCAATTTTTAAATGTTATTGGGCCAGCCCAATAGTGTTGGACTGCTGTTGGGCTGATGTTGTTTTTTCATTTTTATTCAAACTTGAAAGTTCAAACTTGTATAGTTTCTTCAAATTTGGTCCAAATTCGACGATTTTTTTTCCTAAATTATTCAAAAAATATTCTCTATCACTTCAATATTTTTACATATTTTTTTTTCATTTTTTGTCCATTTATTTCATTAAAACCATATTTTTATTAAAAATTTAATTGTTTTGGGCTGAAATCATTGATCTGGGCCGTGCTCGGGCCTGGCCCGGCACGAAGACGGCCCGTCGGGCCACGGGCCGTGCCTGGGCCTCAATTTTCGGCTGCCGGCCCGGCCGGCCCGGCCCGAGCCGGCCCGACGTGCTTTCGGGCCCGGGCCATTTCGGCCCGAAGCACGAACGGGCCGTGCCGGGCCGGCCCGGGCACGGCCCGAGTCCCACCTCTAGCAACCGGTCCTATTCCTCTGTAAGTATTGTACTACGCAGATGATGGTAAGGTCCATCCTCCTGTCATGGAGTTCCTAATCCTGCAGGGGCATTACCGTAAACCCATGGCTCCATTCCTCGCGTATATAAACCCCATGGCGCGCGCTCTTCCTCCTCGACCTCACCTCACTCATCGGCATCCCGTCGATCGTGCAGATCAAAGAAACTTCATTATTATTACCGCTGCTAGCTGCTTGCTGCTGCAAAGAGACTTCACTATCGTCCATGGACGCCGCCAGCCTCCGCGCGCTGCCACCACCCAGCTTCCCCGGCGAGGTCCGCTCCGCTGTCTCCTCCCTGCTGCTCTCCTCCTCCTCCCCCGGCACCAGCGCCCTCGACGCCGTCTTCTCGCACCTCCCGCCGCCGCTCGCCATCCCGCCGCTCGGCTCCAGCGTCTACTACCGCCAGTGCGAGCTCCTCCGCCGCCACTTCGCCGCGTCCCAGTCCCAGCCAAAAACCGCCGCCGCCTGCTCGTCAGATCCGTCGTCGTCGTCCTCCTCCTCCTCCTCCTCCTCCTCGACCATTCAGAACGAAGCTGCTGCCACGGCGGCCGCGGCGGCGCTGCGCCAGAAGGAGAAGCTGTACCGCGGCGTGCGGCAGCGGCAGTGGGGCAAGTGGGTGGCGGAGATCCGGCTGCCGCAGAACCGGGTGCGCGTGTGGCTCGGCACCTACGACTCCCCCGAGACCGCCGCGCACGCCTACGACCGCGCCGCGCACAAGCTCCGCGGTGACTACGCGCGCCTCAACTTCCCGGGCGTCATGGACGACGACGACGCCCGCGGCCGCTGCCCCGAGAGCCTCCGCCCGCTCCGCGACGCCGTCGACGCCAAGATCCGGACCATCCGCGCCCGCCTGGCGCGCAAGCGCGCGAGCAAGCGCAGGCAGCGCCAGCAGGAGCAGCAGAGCAACAAGTCAGCCAACAAACAGCCGGCTCCCACGACAACGGCGACGACGCCCGCGCGCCCGGTCGTCTCCGATGGTGGTGGCGGCGCTGCCACGACAACAACGTCCGAGACGACGACGCCGTGCGGGTCGCCGGACGGGGTGCTGTCCGTGAGCGCGGCGGCACCGGCTGACGATTCCGAGTTGCCGCTGGAACACATGCCGTCCTTCGACCCCGAGTTGATCTGGGAGGTGCTTAATTTCTAGGGCGATCCATCCATATCCGTAGATGGCCATCGAAGGTCATTCTTCTTATTATTATTCGTATGAACAGCAATACTTATATAATTTACTAGAAGTAAAAGGATCATCGTATGAACAGCAAGCAGAGCAATAAAATGCCCAGGAAAATTGGGATCCCTTAGCACTACTCATCTGTAACCTGATACTCAACCTGTCGCGGGTTTTCACATCCGTCCAACAAGTTGTAGAACTGCTAATTGCTGAATCTCTAGCCCTCTGCATGGGAGTTTCAGCTAGCGTTCTAAACTACTCTGGTAATTGCGTTCTTCTCTTCTGTTTCTCGTAATTCTTCTTGGTTTGTTTGCGTGCCCGTCCCTCGGTTACAGTGTACCGTACTACTAAAAAACAGTACGATCGTCTCGTGTGACAACTTCCAGACGAACGTGCGTGACAGTTTCAATCCCCTCACGGTCATGGTACTTCATACTCGAGAAGTGCAGTGCGTGGCCACTCTGCAGCCTGTCAATGGTCGCTGTACTGAACCACAAGTGCAGAGCTAGCAGAGGAGCAAGGCATGGGAGGAAAGATTTTCGCGCAGGTCACCCTGCACTGCATCCCCGTCTAACCGCTCCCATATCCTATCGAGTTCGTTCGTTCGTTTGATTTCCTGATGGACACCTCCCAATCGTGCGTGGTCCACCACGGATACCATGTGCCCCGTTGCGTTTCCCCATTGATAGGCATGTACAGTAGTTAGTTGAACCGGCCGGCGCCACTGATGAACTGAACCGAAACCAGTCGGAATGTGGCCGGTACGAGCATGATTCGAATGTTTGGACGATGGTAGCAGCTGCTGCCTTCTACAGCGACGTCCTCCTAATCGAAAGATTCATTTCCCTCTCTCTTTCTCTCTCTTTCTCGGGCGGTGATCGGACAAACAATTTGTTTCTTGTCGATGGCGTCAGGTTTGCCTTTCCGTTACGGTGTCGAACATTCAGAAAGCGTAGGCTCCAGCGGCCGATTTCCGCACCAGTTCTGAAAAGCCTTTTCTTTGCGAAGCTATAGACTCGAATGGAAAACCTCGTTGCTAGATGATCATGGTCGGGGAGAGTAAAACTGAAAAATTGCAGTTAAGTTCTGTTCTTTTTTTTTTTAACAACAATACAGCAGGGGAAAGCCCCTCCTGTGTGGATTGCATTAAACCAGCGTAAGAGTACATAAGATTATCCCCTGAAGTCTCCTGAGGTTGGAGGAAGTCAGTAAGGGACTTACAGTGTGGAAACCCAATTTATAATAAAATTTTTACATGGATCTCTAAATCTATGACTCTGGTTAATCAACATTTCACAGAACCCCTGCTTCCATGTGGAGAAGGAGGGTAAAGTGCCTCTAAAGATTTTTCCCATTCCTACTAAACCAGATTTGCCAAGCCGCAGTTGCAAATACCTCCATGAAACCAGGTCGACCCCATTGATGACATGCGTCTTCCAAGGTGGAGAAAAACGGCAGGTTGTGATTCCAACTAATACCCAATGAATGCCAACAAGTAGTACTAAAAGGGCATTAGAAAAATAGATGATATGTGAGTTCCTCATGTCCTAGATCACATAAGACACAATTGTAGTCCTCATTCTCAATTTAGAAATTTTTTCTCTTGAGTAAGTTCCTGGTGTTGAGGCGGTCTAAGCACACGAGCCAGGTGAAGATTTTGAGCTTTTTAGTTATGCCAGCTTGCCAAATCCATCTTATTTGTCTGGGTGGTGTGATTTGACTGTAAAATGACTTGTATATCTTTGAGGATTTGAAACTGATGGTTCTAGTTGACTGTAGCCAGCAGTCCTTGTGCAAAGTGGAGTTTCTATATTGTCTGATAGTGGAGTGTAGAATCTCTAACTCCCCTTCAGCTTCAGTGGATAATGGTTGATGGTATAACTGAGTTAGTAGGGGTTCGGCACAGTACTGAGCAACTGTTATATCCGGGTTTTTGGAGAAGGAGAAGAGTCGATTAAGTGTGTTTGCCATAATACTGCTATTATCCCATTTATCCTGCCAGAGAAGGGTGGTATTGCCCGGTCCCATGCTAATATGGATGTTACTCGTGAAAATCCTCCAATTTTTCAGAACATCCTTCCACCAGAAGGAACCTTTGCAAGAGATATGTGGAAGCTCATTTCAACGATCAGCCTCCGTCCATAGCATTTGTACCCATGGTGTGTCTTCTTTATTGTAAGCCTTAAATAGGAATTTTTGTAGTAGGGCAGAGTTCAATCTGGTAATGTTGATGATACCTAAGCCTCCTTTTTCCTTAGGGGTTGTGACTCTATCCCGGGCTACTAGTGGTTGACCCCTCCCTGCTACATCCGATCCTTTCCACAAGAAGGTCCTTCTGATCTGATCCAGCCTTAAGATTATTGTAGGCCTCAGTTTGATGGAGCACATAGTGTAAATTGGCGTTGAGGATAATATGGAGTTGGCCAAGGTGCATCTTCCTGCCATTGATAACCAGGTGGCACACACCGATACCTTCCTTTCCATGTTTGTTTGTAATTTGTCAAAATCCTTAACTTTGGGTCTCAAGGGGGACATGGGTAATCCCAGATAATTAAAAGGGAAGGATCCCACTTGACAGCCCAGTGTCCCTGCCAGGATCTTAGCTACCTCAACCGATATGTTTATAGGGACCAGAAAGGATTTGGCATAATTAACTTTTAGCCCCGTAGCTTCCCCAAATGAGTACAACAAAGATTTAGTGAAAAATAGTTCTTTTTGAGACGCCTGGAGAATAAGCAGTGTGTCATCTGCATATTGAACACACGGGAATTTTGTGGTGCCAGCGCCATGTAGAGGTAAAGATAGGAGTCCAACCATTGAGGCCCAATTACACATATACTGTAATATTTCAGCCGCTAGCACAAATAACAAGAGTGACAGTGGATCACCTTGCCGTACGCCACGTTTACAATGGAAGGGTTTACCCGGAGTGCCATTGAGTAAAACCGAAGAGGTAGCTGAGGTGAGTATATCCTCACACCATCTTATCCATTTGTCAGGGAATCGTAACCTCCTCATTATGAGTAGAATCACTTCATGTTCCAACGTATCAAAGGCCTTTTCAAAATCTAGCTTCAACACAACCAACCCCTGTTTTGATGTCTTGCAGCGATGTATATACTCATAAGACCAAGCTAGACAGTCCTGGATCGATCTGGTTTTAATGAAACCGTATTGATTCTTATGAATGAGTTGAATGATCCTCTGTTGAAGTCTTTTCAACATAAGCTTGGTGATTATCTTGACAATCGTGTTAAGTAGTGAGATAGGTCTGTAGTCTTTTAGCATCGACAGTGAGAGAGTCTTTGGAACCAATGTGATCAATGAGCTATTTGTTGGCCCTATGCTGACCCTTTCTTGAAAAAAGTCATCACAAACCGCAAGAATGTCTTCTTTGATAATTGGCCAACATTGCTTGTAGAAGATATTACTAAAGCCATCCGGACCTGGGGCTTTGTCGTTTGGTAGCTGTTTGACTGTTTCCTAAATTTCAGATATAGAAAAAGGTTCTACTAGATGATCAAGATCAGACATTATCGTTGGAAGTTCATCTAGAATGGGCTGTGTGTTGATTGAGTTTACTGTCCCTAGACGTTCTTTGAAGGATGTCCATATGTAAGCCTCCTTTTCTGCATGTTGTGTTAGTTCTCGACCATCCTCAGTTGAAATCATAGAAATATAGTTCTTCCAGTATCGATCAGTAGCTGTTGAGTGAAAAATCTTGTAGGTTCATCTCCAAATTTTGTCCACCGTACTGTATATCTCTGCCTCCAAAAATCATTATGTTCCGTGAGGATGTTTGCTATGTGGTTCTTTATTAGCAATCTTAATGATCTTTCTTGCGAGAACAATGGTCTTCTTTCCTCCAACTTGTCCAGAATTGATAGGACCATGTTGGATTGAGAGATCATAAATTTCCATCTATTCTTCCCTTTACTCCATTTCTTAAGTTTTTGACGTAACAGTTTGAATTTGGCATTTAGCTTTTTGACACTATCCTTCTCCCTGAAGGCCTTGTGGTCCTGCTGCCAAACCGATCGTGTGAAATCCATGAAGTCACTATGTCTTAACCAATGATTTTCAAATCTGAATGTACCGGTGTCGGTACCCTAAAAACCATACACCCCCCTGAGATTACAAAGATCTCAGGGAAGGACGACTACTCGAGTTGAATACCCTCGGAGGCCCACTTGTCAGACATGACCGGACCAGCTTTTTCAACATGGTTAATCCCTAAGTCGCCACGTGTACTACCGAACCGGAGCTACCGTCCACAAGGGGGGAGCACCGGACTGAGTACCGAAGCGACACCTCCGGACCTAACCCCTGACCGAGAGAAGCTCCGAACCTGACACGTGTCAAGCAGCCCCAGAGCTTCCTGCTTCCCGCAGCAAGCTTCGGAGCTTCCACATGTCTAAACATCGGAGCAAGCCGCCTCAAACCTCCGGGAGACCTTGTAACTGCTCCGGATCTTCAAAGGAGAGCCAAGGGTTTCAAGACCTATTTAAATGTCATTAATACCATATTAATGACACTTAAACGGACGATCTTAACGCCTGTAACGACACTGTCAAAGCCCGTTACAGGCTCATTGACAACAATTAATCGTGTATCAATACTAGTAACCGCCAGGGCCACATGTCGGGCCAGGTAGCTTGTAACGGTCTGTCTTTGTACTATAAAAAGACAGGCCGACGATACACAGTGGGACATATGGTAGATCATACGTGATAAGCCAATACAACATCAACATCCCCGTGGAGTAGGGTGTTACGCTCAGGCGGCCCGAACCACGTAAATCCTAGTGTCTCCAGTGTTAAACCGCAATTCACCTTCTTGAGTCTCCGCGCGCCCACACCGAACTACGAACTCCTTCGACACTTTAGCTGTGTCAGGAGATCTACCGACTCCAACAGTCGACAGTTGGCGCGCCAGGAAGGGGGGCGCCTCATATTTTCGAAAATGGTGAACTCCGCGACTGGATCATCTAATGGCCAACCTGTTGTTCAAGCTGTTGAGGGCAATCCCTCCAACAGGCAACTACCAGCAGGAGCCACTCTCCCACCACCACCGTCTTCTCCGGCGAATCGTGCTGGACAACGCGATGGTGCTCCGGCGTCACTGACTGCGTCAGCAAGTCATAACAACCCGGAACATGCGCTCCATGCAGCGCGTGCTCTTCTCCAACGACCACCACCTCCGGACGCATCTCGAGATGCAATGGAGCAGTGGAGGGCCGATGTGGAGCATTTGGTCGCAGCAGCGGCCGAACGCCTCAACAACCAAGGACCTCCTCCTTCCGGACGAGCCCCGTCGCAGCAGCGGACTTTGTCTGGGAGACTTGGTCCGCATGTCTCCAACAATAGGAGATGTTCTGCGTCACAGCAGGTGACATCGTTGCCCTCCGGGGCACGACGTACCCATACGGTATATAGGCTTTCAACTCATGACCTCCGGACGGAGTTGGATCGCCGATACTGCCAACAGGATGGCCGTGTCCACATCGAGCGTGCTCGTGAAAGACGGGAAGCTCAGGACCTTTCTACTTTGGAAGGAGTAGGAGGAGGCTGTTCAGCCCTAGCCATGCACTTGCGCATGGTTAGATGGCCACAGAAGTTCCGGCCACACCTGCCGGAAAAATTTGACGGGACTGTCAATCCCGCTGAATTCCTTCAGATATACTCCACTGCAATCTTGGCAGCTTGAGGAAACGAGGCTGTAATGGCCAACTACTTTCCAGTGGCCTTAACCGGGACTGCCAGCTCCTGGTTTATGAGCCTTCCACCCAACTCTATCAACAGTTGGGAAGAGTTGTGCCGTCAGTTCACTGCCAACTTCGGGAGTTCATACACCCGACCAGGCACTGAACTGGATCTTTTTGCGGTCGTGCAAAAAGGGGGAGAATCTTTGCGGTCCTTCGTCCAGAGGTTCTCTCAGGTACGCAACACAATCCCTTCTATCTCAAGCGCTTCTGTCATCGTGGCATTCAGACAGGGCGTACGGGACAAGAAGATGTTGGAGAAGCTGGCGATCAAAGAGATCACCAGCGTCACGTAACTCTTCAGCCTGGCAGACAAATGTGCCAGAGCTGCGGAGGGCCGTGAAATGCACTCCAAACCAGCCTCGGGGGATCACAAGAAATCCTCTAAAGAAGAAGTTACTACCTCCGAGGGTGGTAAGAAGAAAAAGAAGACCCACGACAAGAAGAAGCCGTCGGCCGGCACATCCAACGTTGCAGCTACTGCAACTCCTGGTGGCCGGGGGCCACGTCCCAAGAAGCGACCTCGACCGTCTCCCGAAGATGGTGGCAAACCCAAAGTGTGGTGTCCCATTCACAAAACGGGCAGCCACAGTTTGGAAGACTGTCGGGAGGTCCAAAACCTTGCCGAGCGCTACAGCAAGCACCGGGAAGGATCTCCTTTCCGACAGAGGGAAGGAAAACAGAAGGTCGACAAAGCTCCGACTGAAGAGGAGTTAGGGTTTCAGGATTCCAAAAAGGTCCTGAAGGCCGTCTATACCTCCCTCGACAACGACTCTGACGTCTCTGACAACGAGCGTCGGAAAACCATGAACACCATTTTTGGTGGGTCATGGGACATCACCTCCCGTCGCGTCATTAAGACTATGCGGCGGGATATGGCCGCTGTAGCTCCTACAGCTAGACCGGAGCCACATCGAAAGTGGATGGACATATCCATCACTTTTGATGCTTCGGACTGTCCTCGAAGCATGTTCGGAGCTGGACAGTTACCTTTGATGGTATCTCCTAACATTAATAACATACAGCTCCATCATGTTATGGTGGACGGAGGTTCGGGGCTGAACCTCATAAGCTTTGAAGCTTTTACCAAGCTTCAGCTCCGACCTTCGGACCTCCAGCCCTCTCGACCTTTCTCCGGAGTAGGTCCGGGGGCCATTACTCCACTCGGAGCTATAACTCTCCCCGTTACCTTCGGGACACGGGAGAAGTATCGCACCGAGAAGTTGGTCTTCGACGTCGCTCAGATCAACTTACCATTCAACGCCATCTTGGGTAGACCTGCCTTATACAAATTTATGGCAGCTGCTCATTATGGATACTTGGTGTTGAAGATGCCAACACGAGTAGGCGTTCTCTGGATCCGCGGAGATCGCACCGCCGGGGTAACTGCTCTGGAGGAGCTCCATGCATTAACCACAGCGCAAGAGGAGGACTCCAGACAGGAGCAAGCTCCAAAACCCCCGAGCATTCGTCAACAGGGCTCAACCTCTGCACCACGTGTGCAGCCAAGCGGCGACACCGACATTCCCGTCAAGGTCGTCCAAATTGGTTCCGATGCTGCTCAAACCACCCGCATATCGGGAGGGTTGAACGACAAATAGGAACTCGCGCTCATCACTTTCCTCCGGGCTAATGTTGACGTGTTTGCCTGGCAACCGTCACAAATGCCTGGGATCCCTAGGGAAGTGATTGAGCACAATCTGAAGATTTACCCCGATGCTCGGCCTGTGCATCAGAAGCCTCGGAAGCAATCCGTAGAGCGATAGAACTTCATCCGACAAGAAGTGAAGAAGTTGCTCGAAGCCGGATTCATCCGAGAAGTCTTCCATCCAAAATGGCTGGCAAACCCAGTCGTTGTGCCCAAGGCCGACGGGAAGCTTCGGATGTGCATCGACTACACCACACTAAATAAGGCATGTCCAAAAGATCCCTTTCCACTACCTAGAATAGATCAGATAGTGGATTCCACCTCTGGGTGTGAGTTACTGTGTTTCCTAGACGCATATTCTGGGTATCATCAAATCAGGATGTCTAGGTAGGATGAAGAGCATACTTCCTTCATCACAGTAGATGGATTGTATTGTTACACAGCCATGCCATTTGGTCTCAAGAATGCAGCTTCAAATTTTGTACGAGCTATGTACAAAACTTTTGAAGAACTCATCAGAGATATAGTGGAAGTGTACGTCGATGACATCGTGGTCAAGGTCAAGAATAAGGAGTCCCTATTGGACACCTTGCAGGCTGTCTTCGACAAATTGCGGGCCACCCGCACGAAGCTAAACTCAGACAAGTGTGTCTTCGGGGTTAGCTCCGGAAAACTTCTGGGGTTCCTGGTAAGTCACCAGGGCATAGAAGCTAATCCGGCGAAGATAAAAGCCATTGAAGAGATGCAGCCACCAACCCGCATCAAAGACGTCCAAAAGTTAACTGGGTGTCTAGCTGCCCTCAGTCGGTTCATATCAAGACTGGCGGAACGGGCGCTCCCCTTCTTCAAGTTGTTGAGGAAGTCTGGACCATTCCAATGGTCCGAAGAAGCAGAGAAGGCATTCCAGGAGCTGAAACAGTTCCTCACTACCCTACCAATTCTGGTAGCTCCAAACCCTGGTGAGCCCTTGCTACTTTACACTTCAGCTACTGACGAGGTTGTCAGTATGGTTCTGGTTGCGGAGAGACCAGAACTATCCCATAATCAGGAATCCAGACCCCTTCGGGAGGGTCCGGAGGTCCCTGAAAGTGAGTCTGGGTCCCAGCTCCCAGACTCAAATCCACAATAAGTCACTTCAGAAGACTCATACCCCTCCGAGAGGGTCCAAGTCATTTCTGAAGAAGCTCCAGGTTCCTCCAGCCAGAACACGGAGGTCCCTGAAGAGAATCTGGACCCCTCCGACAGGATCCGGATCAATACAGAGGAAGCTCCGGACCCCTCTGGGAGGGTCCGGACCATTCAACGTCCGGTATACTTCATTAGTGAAGTATTACATGATGCCAAGACTCGATATCTAGAGGTGCATAAGCTGCTTTATGCAGTTCTTATTGCCTCTAGGAAGCTCCGACACTACTTCCAAGCTCACAAAGTCTCGGTGGTGACCTCTTATCTACTTCGAGCGATCCTGCATAATCCCAATTCAACTGGGAATATTGCAAAGTGGGCAGCGGAATTGGCTGAATTCGATCTCGAATTTATTTCAAGACAAGCAATCAAGAGTCAAGCGTTGGCAAACTTCGTGGCGGAATGGACTCCCTCTCCATCAAACTCTGGGGGCCCCAGCAAGCAGAAGACGGAACATCAAGTTCCAACCTTCACCGAGCCTCATTGGACTCTTTACTTCGATGGCTCCATGCAGAAGCAGGGGGCCGGTGCTGGAATCCTTCTCCTTGCACCGACTGGGGAGAAGGTAAAATACATGGTACACCTTGACTTCAAGGCAACCAACAACATGGCGGAGTATGAAGCACTCATCTACGGGCTAAAGGTGGCACTGTCATACGGTGTCAAGCAACTGCTGGTCAAAGGAGATTCACAACTCATCATCAAGCAGGTGAAGGGTGAATGCTCCTGCAATAATCTCCAACTAGCTGCTTACCTCCTTGAAGTCCAGAGGCTTCAGAAGGACTTTGAAGTCCTAGACCTCAACCATGTTCAGCGTGCCCACAACGTTGAAGCTGACGAACTCTCGACCAAAGCGTCAACCGGAGCTCCAGCTCCTGATGGAATCTTTGTCCGGAGGTTGTCAAAACCCACAGTTCAGCCTGCCGAACTGAACGAAGGGGGCGAGGTCAGCATCCCGAAGCTGACGGTCCCGATGGCCCTGTTACCATGGCAGCCATCAAGGGTCGTAGGTGCTGCCGGAAGCTCCGAGCAACCCAGCACGCAAGACTCAAATACTCAAGTCAGTTCCGATGCATGGATCTTGGAGATCCGGAACTACTTGAAAGATAACATCCTTCCTGACGATGATGTATCCGCTGACCAGGTAGTCAGATTGGCTAAAAGATACACACTGGTAGAAGGGGATCTCTACCGGCGCGGTGCCAACGGCATCCTAATGCGGTGCATCACAAGGGAAGAAGGCTGCGAGCTTCTCGCAGAAATCCATGGAGGCGAGTGTGGGAACCACGCATCTTCCCGCACGCTGGTCGGAAAAGCCTTCCGGCATGGCTTCTACTGGCCTACAGCACTCCAGGATGCCACTGAGCTGGTAAAGAAATGTGAAGCATGCCAATTTCATGCAAGGCAAATTCACACACCCGCTCAGCCCTTACAAATGATACCTCCTACATGGCCCTTCGCTGTGTGGGGGATGGACATCTTGGGACCCTTCCCAAGAGCCGTCGGAGGTTACAAGTTCACCAAGTGGTCGAAAGCAACTCCAGTTGTGACGATCAACAAGCAATCTGCTATCAACTTTCTGCAATCCATTGTAAGCAGATTCGGAGTCCCAAACAAGATCATCACTGATAATGGGACTCAATTCACAAGCTCCGCATCCCAAGGGTATTGCGAAGACCTCGGCATACAGGTTTGCTACGCTTCCGTAGCTCATCCCGCC
Source organism: Tuctoria greenei (assembly GCA_036927565.1). Lineage (NCBI taxonomy): Eukaryota > Viridiplantae > Streptophyta > Magnoliopsida > Poales > Poaceae > Tuctoria > Tuctoria greenei. Next base: position 305,070,330 of record JAYESD010000001.1, read on the forward strand.
AGCAATGGCCAAGCTGAGAGAGCAAATGCAGAAATCCTTAAAGGACTCAAAACGCGCACCTATGAGCGTTTGAAAAAGCACGGAGCCAATTGGATCGAAGAGCTTCCGCCCACTCTATGGGCCAACAGGACTTCTCCAAACCGGTCAACCGGAGAAACACCCTTCTTTCTGGTGTACGGAGCTGAAGCAATCCTTCCTCCGGAAATCACCATGGGTTCGCTCCGAGTCCGGACCTTCGACGAAGCCGCGCAGGACCAGCTCCGGCGTGAAGACCTAGACCTCCTCGAGGAGGGAAGGTGCCAAGCAGCTGTTCGGAATGCCAGATATCGCCAGGCTCTACGGCGTTATCACCAGCGGCATGTACACAACCGACAGCTCGAGGAAGGCGATCTGGTGCTACGGAGAATACTATCCAGAGAAGGGCTAAACAAACTTTCCCCCGGATGGGAGGGGCCCTTCCGAGTGATCAAAGTATCCCGTCCCGGAAGCGTTCACTTGGCTTCTGAGGATGGGACACCTATCCCAAATCCTTGGAACATCGAGCACCTCCGTAAGTTCTACACTTAATTCCACGGAGGTGAGTCTTGAGTAACTTGAGATGTATGTTATAGAGTCATTGTACAGAGTCGGGTAGTTCCTCCGGGAGAGCAGTCGAACCTTTTCCGAAAGGTCTGTAAAGCTCAAGCAGCGCTTGTTACAGTCCCCGGACTAAAAGCGTGGCTAACTACCCTGGGTCAAACGAGAAACCAAGCACACTTGGCCTGGTCCCGTACTCTGAGAATGTACTTGTTTCCCCTGTACCCCGGACCTATAATGAAAGACATCTTCATGTGAAATAGACTCCACGTGTATTCATTTTGTGCAGGCTCGATATTTTTATTTTTCCCTTTCTTGTCTATAACAGAAACGTGCAATTCTTAAGAAATTTTAGTTTGACCGATTTATATACGACTCGAGTTGAATTGCCAGAACTCTTGGATTTAAATATCGTTTATGGCCAACTCGCGTGAAAGCCGCCAAGCCAATCTAGGGCCGGAGTGTGCTATCGACTTAGCCTGGTCAAGCACCCTAAGTACGCCACTCTACCTACACCCCGGCAGGCCAAAGTAAGGCGGGTCCATGGACAGTTGGATCTAAGAGAAAAGACAACGCTTCCAGTTGTATTTAAAATCGCGTTCAACTTAAAATCTACTTGAGAATCGTAAGCCACGATGAAATTATAGACAAGGAACAAATTTTATCGTTTTTCTTGACTTAAGTGTGCAGGAAAAACAAAATATACGTTGATGGAGAAAAGCCGGAGCTAACCAAGCTCTGACCCCCTCAAGGGGATCCACCATCGACGCTGAGTAAAAGATGGTGAGGAGACCCCGTACATGGAGTCCGTTGCCAACTTACCAAGTGATGCTAAAGGTCATTGCCGAAGCTACTAAGCTCCGACACCTTGGAGTACTAACTATCGAAGCTCTAGATGTTGATAGAAGCTATTGCCGGAGCTACTAACCTCCAGCGATGGATAGTACCGGAGCTTCTAAGCTCCGACAACTTCAGGGGACCTTCACTATCAAAGACTTCGGAACCAAATTCTACAAGTTCGAAGCAAATTCGTCTTCAACAAAACTCAATATCCTTTTGGTACATGTTCACAATCAAATTGTGTACATCTACCTGGGGGCCAAGAGAAGATAAAGATGTTGAAGACAAAAAATGAAATTCGCAAAGCAAAAATTTGGGGATGTCATTTATCTGGAGACAGGAGATTACATCTGGAGACAAGGGAGTACAAAATTGAGGAAGAAGAGAAAATACAAGCGGGAGCTAAAGAGATGATCCTAGACCCTATGGAAGAACTCGGCGACCTTCTGGGCGACCTCCGATACGCTGGCTCGGGTAGCTTCGCCTTCTCCTTCGATGGGGCCTTCAAGCACCGGGTCCAGAGGAAATTGAGGGTTCCGGCTGGTGTAGAACGTCAACACATATTCTGTGACGTTCCTCGCCAGGGATTGCCCCTCAACCTCCAGTTGGTCCGCGATGACGTCGCCCACCTTGGAGAGCTTGCTGCCTGCTGCGCTCAACGCTTGCAGCGCGAGGTCCAGCTCCGGCTCCGGATCATCCGGGCGCATGGGGCTGAAACCCATCGGCGTCAGCGCATCGTTGGCCTTACCCAGGAACTCCCAAATCTGCAGGGAGTCCACTGTCCTCAGGCTCTTCACTTCTTCCAAGGATCTCTTGGCCGCCGTCGGTTCGGAATTCTCACGGGCGAGGCGCTCAACTTCTTTGGCGTTTTGCTGAATCTTTGCAGCAACCCGCCTCTCAAGTCTTCCGAGCTCCTCCTCCCGGAGGTGGATCTTGTTCCGACGGTCGACCAGGTCTTTCTCCCTAGCCTCCACTTTCTTCTCCCGGGCAACAAGGGCACACTCGTATTCGTAGAGTTCTTGCCCTCGCACCCAGGTCTTCTCCTCTTCCTCGAGGCAGTGCTCTTCCAACTTCTTAGTGCGCTCCTCGAGACCCTTGTCCGCCAGAGCTGTTTTCTCGGTGAGCTCCTCTTCCCTTCTCAGGATGTCATCCCGCAGCTCCAGGAGTTTTTGCTCTTCGTCTTCGATCCGTCTCTCCCTCCCTTCGAGTGCCTCTCGGCGCTTGATGAGAGCTGCGTTGATGGCTTCAAGCTGCTTGAACCGAGCATTGGCCGCGTCATTGGTAGCCTTGGCCTGATCATGGAACTCCCGAGAATGAGCGTCGAGGGCATGGGTCATGTTCTCCCTCTCATCCAGCAGCTTCTCCCAACACTCCAGGCGGATCTTCTCCCGCTTGATCCACTCCTTGTCTTCCGCATGCCTCGACTGCGCCAGCTTAGTCTCGAAGTGGAGCCGATTACGCCACCGCCTAAGGGTTTGGCGCTCCTCTTCAAGAGCCTTGCAGTCGTGGAAGAAGGCCAGTTGGACCTGACGTAGACTGGAGCAGGCGTTGTCGATAGACATCGACAGCGGGATGGGCTCCGGACCTGCTGGGGTCTCCTCCGCTGGTTCCAGCGGGTCTTCACGTACAAAAATTGGGTCCCACTCTACGAGAGCGGAACCCTGAGCTTCCAAAGCGCTAGGGCCTTCCTCCGGGATGGCCTCAGTTGCCATCGAAGAAGGCCCCGCCGCCAAGTCTTCATTCTCCCCCTCAGGCAGGGGGCCGGCGACTTCGTTTAGGCACTCTGGCTCTACCACAGGTACCATCGATGTTGTCGCCCTCAGAGCAGGAGCTATTGTTGGCTCCGATCGGGGCGCCTCTTCTGAGGGAGACCCGAGCTCCCTCACCTCTTCAACCGCCGGCTCTGCGACCGATGCTCCAACAACAACCGGCTCAGCAACCGGTGCATCGGAGGTAACCGACCCAACTGTCGGAACTACCTCGACTTCCGGCTCGCACGCCGGAGCTTCAATCACCTCCGGTTCAATCGCCGGAGCTTCAACGAGTTCCGGCTCTAAGACCGGGACTATCACTTCTTCCGGCTCCACAGCCGGAGCTTCCATTACTGCAGCACAAGGACCCGGAGCTTCAATCTCCGAGACAAGTGCCGCCGGCATGTCTTCACTCCTGTGGTCCGGCGCTACCACGGGATTTCTGGTGACGAGTCAAGGTTCATGACCACGACAGCCGGCGCCAGAGCTGTCGCAACCTCAGCCACCATTTGGGGCGGAGCCGGGACAGGAGCGGAAGCTCCCACGGCCTCAGAAACTGTGGCCGAGGGTGGAGCTTCACCCCCTTTCTTAGGGACGCTGCAGAGGATGGATAAAGAGAATTAACAAACAATCACTACAACTAAAAAGTTAACCAGGGTAAACATCAAAAATTACCTTGGAAGGCTCCCGCACCAGCTTGCGCGGAACCTTTTTCCCGGACGTTCCGGGCTGGCCAGAGTCGGCGTAGGAGCTCTAGGAGGCCCCCCAGAACTCGCCGCAGCCACGAGAGATTCCCGAGTTGAGGCTCTCCTCGATCGGGAGGAACCCCTGGACCTGGAGACTCCAACCGCCCTGGGGGCCGGAGTCATACACCCGGAGCTAGCACCACCGGAGGGCTCTACCACGGAGACGGAAGCGCTTCGGGAGGATCCCACTGCAGGAACAGTCTCGTTCCGGGAGGACCCCACCACGGGGACAGTTGCCACGGCACCAGAAGATCTTCCCCCTTGTGGAGAAGGAGCCAAGGTAGAAGCAGCGGGCATGACAGACCTTCCGTCGACATGCCGCAGCTTCCTCTTTCGACTCTCCGGCTCCTCCGCCAGCTCCTTGCCCTTGCCGATGACTTCAACCCTCGGCTGTGGAGCAGGGACTGAGCCATCTTCGGGCACCCCAGGGATCGCCACCCGGGTGGTTGGTCTCCTCTCGATGACGCCAAGGTCGTCCAGCGCAGGCATCTTCCGCCGGAGCTCTCTGCTGAACTCCACTTCCACATTCAGAGGGAGAAAGGCCGGTGGCGGAGTCAAGTAATCTCCATAGACGTCGATGTCGTGCTGGAATTTCTTGAGGTGGAACTCCAGGGTCTTCCCCACCATGTCAGACTTCAACCCGGTTTCAACTCGGTCCTCATCCATCACGCTGTTGAGGGCCCAAGCGAGCTTCTCCCTCCTCTTCAGCGGCGCCCACCTGTTGGTCAGGAAGTTGCAGAACACCGCCTGGGGAGTCAATCCTCCCTCCACACATCGGCGGATCCTGGTCAGGACAGGGTCGAAAACTTCCGCCAGCACCGGGACTTCACTCCATATCGACGTGTCGATGCCGGGCAGACTGTCTGGCAGTTCCAACCGGTCATGCTCTTCCACCCTGACGACAATCCAATCTTTCTTCCAGTCATCCCACTTCCCGGAAAAGAACGACCGGAGGTACTTGAACGGGCACTTCTTGCGCTTCACGAAGTAGTAGAAGCCAAGATACTCGTTGCTCCGGCTAGTGGTGTGAACGGTGAAGAAGGTTCAGAAGAGCTCGACGCAGGGGGGGATGCCTACCCACATCTCACAGAAGTGGACAAAGATGGGCACAAGGAGAATGGAGTGGGGACCAAGGTGGTATAGCTGCAGACCATAGAAGTCTAGCAGCATCAAGAAGAAAGAAGAAAATGGTGGGATCAGTCCCACCATGGCGTACGAAGAAAAGTACACCATCTCGCCAGCGCGCTCCTTCTCAAAGGGGAGCTCTCCGCCGGCACGAACCGAGCGGCCGAAGAAGTCCGAAGACCACCCCATAAGGGCCCGGACCTTCTTCAAGTCGTTGTCGGTCTTTAGGCGACTCTCGCGCAGACCCAACTCCATCACAGCACAGCTAGGCAAGAGAGGAAGAGCAAAGTACGAGTCGGGAGTTTGAGAGCAAGATCAGATGGGAGGCGTAAAGAACTCCCGACGGTACGCCCTTTCCTTCTTAAGTAAGCCCTCGCAACGCTTGGATGGAAAACGCGGGGGAGTCGAAAATACTACTCAAGAGTTCAATTCAGCCGATGACAAGGGGGCCCGGCACCACCCCGACGATCAAGTCGAGGTTCTCACCCAAGCGAACGGTTGTCATCACGAGGCGGGAAACCCAAAGGCGGCGTCCTGACAAGGCGCGCGGAACCGATACAGTTTTCGTATCGAAAACCGGCGACCTTCAATTGCGTGAGATCCGCACGCCAAAGATGTTATCTGCCGCCTGAGGTGTGCCACGCGTCGGGATTTAACTGTAAAATCCTGTCAACGGCACCTCCGAAGACCTTTGAAGACCCAGTTCAAAAGTCGCAAAGGTGGACCCACCTCCGATGGAACGACTTCACCCCGATGACCTTCCTCGGAGGTAGGTCCAGGGGGCCACTGTCGGTACCCTAAAAACCATACACCCCCTGAGATTACAAAGATCTCAGGGGAAGGACGACTACTCAAGTTGAATACCCTCGGAGGCCCACTTGTCAGACATGACCGGACCAGCTTTTCCAACATGGTTAATCCCTAGGTCGCCACGTGTACTACCGAACCGGAGCTACCGCCCACAAGGGGGGAGCACCGGACTGAGTACCGAAGCGACACCTCCGGACCTAACCCCTGACCGAGAGAAGCTCTGGACCTGACACATGTCAAGCAGCCCCGGAGCTTCCTGCTTCCCGCAGCAAGCTCCGGAGCTGCCACATGTCTAAACATCAGAGCAAGCCGCCTCAAACCTCCGGGAGACCTTGTAACTGCTCCGGATCTTCAAAGGAGAGCCATACCATATTAATGATACTTAAACAGACGATCTTAACGCCTGTAACGACATTGTCAAAGCCCGTTACAGGCTCATTGACAACAATTAATCGTGTATCAATACTAGTAACCGCCAGGGCCACATGTCGGGCCAGGTAGCTTGTAACGGTCTGTCTTTGTACTATAAAAAGACAGGCCGACGATACACAGTGGGACAGATGGTAGATCATACGTGATAAGCCAATACAACATCAACATCCCCGTGGAGTAGGGTGTTACGCTCAGGCGGCCCGAACCACGTAAATCCTAGTGTCTCCAGTGTTAAACCGCAATTCACCTTCTTGAGTCTCCGCGCGCCCACACCGAACTACGAACTCCTTCGACACTTTAGCTGTGTCAGGAGATGTGCCGACTCCAACAGTCGACAAGCGGCCTTAGGTATTTTAGTTGCTATTTGCACTACACATGGAATGTGATCAGAGGTGATTTGTGTAAGGGGGTGAGCATTGTATTAGGAAAAACCTTAGACCAATGCAATGTCGTAAAACACCAATCCAATTGTTCTAGTAACGGAATTTCCTACATATTACTCCATGTGAATTTCCTTCCTTTGAGAGGTATCTCTACTAAGCTCATAGAGTTGATCCAGTTATTGAAAAACATCATATCCCCTGTATTAGCCCCCTGTTTGTTTCTGTCTTCATGAGATCTGTAGAAGTTGAAGTCCCCCACAAATAGCCAAAGTTCCTCCTCTGATATTGTAAGCCCATTCAGCCATGTCATGAAATCCAGTCTGGCTTGCCCAACACAAGGTCCATAGACCGATGTTAATTTCCACTGTTTATCATCCAGCAATGAGCAGAATTGAATGGTAATCGCAAAAGGTAGAATTTGCAGTATGTCTCCCTTCAGAAGGTTGCCATTCTAGCCCACCAGGATGCCACTAGAGGCACCACAGGAAGGGACCCATGCAAACTTCCAGTATCGTTTAGGGGCAATTTTTTTAATGAATGAGTGATCGAAATGATCTTTCTTTGTTTCTTGGAGACAGTATATCTGACATGCACTTTCTTCTATTTATGCTCTAACCGCCCTTTGCTTCGAGGAGTCATTAATACCTCTAATATTCTAGTTTAGGATGTTGTATTGTCTGTTATGCATTGACATATTTAAAAAGGAATGTAAGAGATCAGGTGTGACTGCCTTCTGCACAATAGAGGCAAAGATATAGAACACTGCCAGCAGATTAAACATTAAAGCCATACACCAGGTCCATTTCACGTTAACATAAACCCAAATTAACCATTGTTCTAGGATTCAACATTCAACCATAGTTATCCATAGAACAAAAAGGAAAGAGATAAGTTTAGCAAAATAACAATCCCAACAGGCACAACAGAATTGTCCCAGTATCCAGACTAGGGACCGACCCTTGGAACATGCCTCCTTCCTACAATTTCTTGTAAGTCTCTTCATGGTTCAGGGTTTTCCAGGGAACCGCCGCTCCTGCCATACTCGGCAGATAGTAGTTTTTTGTGCGCCTCCTCAGGAGGAACACCACATGTTATTGCCACGTCCACCAATTCTTCGGCTGGGATTTCAGGGTAAGGTGAATCCCTATACTGCATTTCCTTCATGGAGGGGAACTTAACTGGACCCTCGAACCTTTGGTCTTTTGCTAACACCTCCAGCTCCATTGGATCAGTGAATCTGACTTCTTTCTTCTTTTTATGGTCCTTTAGCTTCTTGCAGCCTTCTGAAATCTGCTTACGGCCAGAGCACTTAGCCTTGATATGGGAACTACGACGTGGTTTCTCTTGAGTCTGGCCTCTCTAGTTTGGTAACCCCTGCTTTACTTTATTAAATTTTCTAGAGTAGACGATCTCATACCTCTGATCATGTTTAATCTTTGGCATCTTCAAGGGGGATTTGTGCCTCACTAGCTTCCCAGTTTCCTTCATCCTCTCATGAGAAGTATCAGAGTCTTCCAACTCCTCTAGAGTTAGCTTGTATTGTGTCGACTTTAGAGTCAAGCTGGAGTTTGGGTCACCATCTGTGATCATAACTGATAGAGTTGAGTTCTTGTTATGCTGCAGTGGTGTAGAAGTCCACCATGCCCCCCGAAATATGAGGGAAGCTTGTCGCAAGCAGCTGTCTAAATGCTTCCGAGTCAAATGGAGTGATCCAATCCGGCTTCCTAGCCATGTCTTCGGACTCATAGAAATTGAGGGGATTGTGCTGGTAGATATAGCCTTTTTCCATTCTAGCATCCGACAACGTCGTAGAAGAACCTGATGGGGGACCATTAGAGCCCAGTTCCTCGTCAGGTAGTACCTGCTGCTCTGGTTGTATCTAAGGTTGAATCACCTGTTGTGGCTGTGGCCAGGGGCCCATCCCTCATTCGCATTTGCCATCTGATTCTGCTCTTGCACAGCCGCCTCCCAGAAAGAGTCAGCATCTTGCTCTTCCGGGGCCCAGTGATGCCACTGGTTAGCTAGGTCCGGGTCTTCCTGGCCAGGCATGGGATGGGGGTTCCCATTGTTGGGAACCTGCTCTTCCAGATTGGCCACTACATCCGTGTGTTGGAAGTCAAGGACCACTACCGGGCAGGACCATGAGACAGCCCATCCATCATTCGAGCCATGCCTAAACACCAGACTCCTGGGCACCGAACTCGCCCCATGATGAAAACATTTGATCAAGACATAGCCCAAAGCCGCTGGGTTAGTATGCCAGTAAATCAACTTGCCAAACGAAGATATTGCAATATCAATATTCTCCACGGTTTGGTAATCCAGGGGAAAATCAAGTATCAACAGCCAACCATTGCAGAGAAGTCTCTCTCTCGTCTGTTGATACAATAGTCATGCTTAACGAAACGTACATGGATATCAGCAATAGCTACTGGGCTATTATGGAGAAGAACATCCCTCTGCAGGCTACAATCCAAGCTAATAAGAGCAATACCCAGCGAGGTCAGGCTTGTAGAGCGTACCGTGAGACAAAGCACCTCCTCCAGATGATGAACAATGTGAGGAATAAAACCAGCATAGGCATTCTCGTCAAGGATATGATCGAGGTCTTCAGCAATAACAAACTGCTCATGATTCATCATTGGTTCCCCTGGGAGATGCACCATAGCTATGGCGATTCTGTGCTCACCACCGTCCACAATCTGGAAGGCATCATCTGGGATGAACCTCTAGGGATCCACCGGGAAGTTCACCATTAGCGTGATCTGAGCAGAATGGTGGGGGATGAGGGCGTGGAGTTGGGTGTCTGCTGGCGGGGAGTGCGATGGAGGAGAAGCCGATGTGGTGGGGTGTTTAATAGCCTCACTCAGTGCACTGGAAGTAGTCGGATTGTCTTGCTTGGGAGTACTCTTCTTACTCCCTGGGCTGGATTCTGTCGGTGTTTGGATCCGGTAGATCTCCCGACACTACCTTTGGTAGATTGAGGAGTTGTAGTTCGGTAATGGGCGCGCAGAGATTCAAGAAGGTGAAGAACAAGTGGACACAGAGATTTACGTGGTTCGGGCCGCCTGAGTGTAATACCCTACTCCACGGGGTGTGTTGGTGCTGTATTTAAGCGTGTTAGTCTAGAAGAAGCTCCAGAAGAAGAAGCTCGTCTAGCTCAGGGAGTTCAGTAGTGGTCTCGAACCGTCCCTTGTGTATCGTCGACCAGTCCTTTTATAGTACAAGAACTGGTCATTACATCGTTAGCCTGGCCCGATATGTGGCCCCGGGGGTTACACATGCTTGATACATAATTAATGAGGTTAATTACCCTTAATAGTCTCGTAACGGGCCTTAACAGTGCCATTACTAGTATTAAGGGTCATCCGATCGTGTGTCATTAATATGACATTAATGACACTTAATCGTGTCTTGAAGTCTTTGATTGCTCCTTGAAGGCCCGGAGCCATTGGGGGGTCCACCAGTCTGATTGTTGAAGTTGAAGGTCCAGCAGTCGCCACGTGGTAGCTCCGGAGCTTACCGTCGTGGACGGGTAGGTCCGGTGCTGTTGGACACGTGTCAGTACCGGAGCTTCCCTCTGTCTGGGGTTAGGTCCGGGGATGCCATATCGGTATCTAGTCTAGAGTTTTTCCATGTGTGGGCGATAGCTCCGGTCTTATGATACACGTGGCGGCCCTTGGACTAACCATGTCGGGGAAGCAGGTCCGGTTACACCTGACATGTGGGGCCTTCGGAGGTCTTCAAATCTGGTAGGTGGAGTTTCCTTGTGATCTTTGCAATCCCAAGGAGTATCCGGTACGGAGGGTACCGACAGACTCCTTATGACCCGTGGGGCGTGTGGCAACATTGTGTCGTTTGATCTTCCAGATGCCATGTTTCCTTTCCCATATCTTCTGATAACATTTGGTTGACATATGTCCATATTTATGGCATACCCTGCATCGGACCTGGGAATAGCAGTCTCTTATACGATGGAACGGGCTCAGGCAGCGAAAGCAGCCGAGACTCTTCCTCCTCCCCTGGGCCTTAAATACACCATTGAATACCGTGTCCTTCTTCAGGTGAGTATTAAACCTTCTTTCGTCATGTCTCTCCTTGGGAACCCACGTCAACTTATGATCTTCTGCTTTTTGCGATTTTGTCAATATATCATATCCTCTCATAGAATTAAATTTCGGTGACTGATCATCATTAGTCTTCTTCATATGTTCTGCCAGAGCACGTTTCTCCAAAGAACGGTAACAGAGGGGGGCTGGGGATTGGCCCAATTCGAATTGCTCAGAAGAGAGTTCCTCTGTCCCGCTTTTGAATTTGAATTTCTCAAGAGATGAGTGGGTGGCTGTGAAGTCTCCTGATGATGATTAGGACCCAAAGAATTTCTAATGGAGGAGAAGACTTGGGATACTTTGATCAAATTCCCTACAGAGTTGTGAAGTGAATGATCTACAGGACGAATTCATGAGGTGGACGTACTTGGCCGAGGTTGATTCCCCCACTTTCTTGTACGCAAGATATTCACCTTATTGAGGTGATCAATGGAGTCAGTACCTGAGAGATTCTTCCGACGGCGATGAGATACAATTTGCCATGAATTTCTTTCCTCTTTCTCCCAGCGTTTCATCTCAGTGTGCCAATCAGCACCTCCATCCCTCCATAGATGGAAGGACACATCAAAATGTTACGTGGTAATCATCCCTAAAGCACAAACTTGAAAACTAATATCTTTTGATGCCACTGAGAAATGATAGTGTCTATGACATTCGAATCGAACATGGAATCCTAGTGGGGAACCTTCCAGAATGGAATGGAGAACCCACCCCACTGATCAATCTGTAAGCTTAAAGGTGAAGCGGCGAAACACTGCTAGGAGGAAGAAGGATCCAACAGGGGAGTGTGAAGAGTGGCAAATCGGGGTTTTGAAACTAGAAAAGATCTCAGTCTCAAAAGCTTGCCCCAGGAGGAAATTCCAGCTGTGGAAGCTCGGGGGTAATTCCACCATGATCACCAGTGACAACGTCTAGGGCAAGAGCCCGAAGATTGCTGGAATTCGGGTGATCCGAGTCTGACAGGGCCGACGCCGCAGTGAACGGTGGCTGGTGGCTGTCAAGGGTATCGGGTACGGAGGGTACCGACAGTGGCCCCCTGGGCCCACCTCCGGGAGAGACCTTTTGGATGAAGTCATTCCGCCGGAGGTGGGTCCATTCTTCGGTTTTTGAGCTGTGTCTTCAAGGGTCTTCGGGTGTGCCGTTGGCGATAGTTCGCAGTTAAACCTCCGCCGTGTGGCATATCCAGGGGGCGGCAGGTGAGATCTCAGCGTGCGGATCTCACGCAATTGAAGGTCGCCAGTTCCCGATACGAAAATCGTATCGGTTCCTCGCGTCCTATCAGGCCGCCGCCTTCGGGTTTCCCGCCTTTCATGATGACAACCGTTCGCCTGGGTTAAGAACCTCGACTTGATCATCGGGGTGGCCCCGGGCCCCCTTGTCATTGGCGGGGCGAAGTTTTTCAGTGGTATCGCCGGCTCCTCTGCGGTTTCCATCCAAGCGTTGCGGGGGCTTACTTAAGAAGGAAAGCACGCACCGTTTGGGGTTCTTTACACCTTTCACTTGAACTTGCGCTCAAACCTTCCAAAATTTCTCTTGCCTTTCCTCTCTTGCCTCGCTGTGCCGCGATGGAGTTGGGTCTCCGCCAGAGCCGACTAAAGACCGATGATGATTTGAAGAAGGTACGGGCCCTCATGGGATGGTCCCCTGACTTCTTCAACCACTTGGTCTACGTCGGCAAGCTTCCGTTCGAGAAGGAACACGCCGACGACATGGTGTACTTCTCCGCGTACGCCATGGTGGGGCTGATCCCACCTTTCTCATCTTTCTTCTTGCTGTTGCTAGACTTCTATGGTCTGCAGTTGTACCACCTTGCCCCCCACTCCATTCTCCTGGTGTCAATCTTTGTCCACTTCTGCGAGATGTGGGTGGACATTCCCCCTGCATTGAGCTCTTCCGCACCTTCTTCGCTGTCCAAACTACGGGCAGGAGTGACGAATACCTTGGCTTCTACTATTTTGTGAAGCGCAAGGAGTGCCCGTACAACTATTTGCGGTCGTTCCCTTCTGGGAAGTGGGACAACTAGAAGAAGTATTGGATCGTCATCAGGGTGGAGGAGCACGAGAAGCTGGAGCTGCCGGAAGGCCTCCCCAACATTGACACTGCAGTTTGGAGTGAAGCTCCGGTGTTGTCGAACGTCTTCAACCCTGCTCTAACCAGAATCCGCCTGTGCGTGGAAGGAGGGGTGGATCCTCTGGCGGTGTTTTGTAACTTCCTAACCAACAGGTGGGCTCCGCTGAAAAGGAGGGAGAAGCTTGCTTGGGCCCTCAACAGTATGTTGGATGACGACCGGGTCGAGACCGGTTTGAAGTCCAACACGGAGGGTGCAATTTTGGAGTTCCACCTCAAGAAGTTCCAGCACGACATCGACGTCGAGGGTGACGACTTGGCTCCGTCGGCTGCTTTCCTCCCTCTGAACATGGAGGCAGAGTTCAGCAGGGAGCTCCGACGGACGATTCTGGTGCTTGACGACCTTGGCGTCATTGAGAGGCGTTCGACCACCGGGTTGACGATCTCCGAAGCTCCTGAAGGTGGCTCCGTTGCCGCCCCTAATCTAAGAACCCAAGTCGTTGGCAAGGGCAAGGAATTGGCCGAGCCCTAGAGCCGTAAGAAGAAGCATGACGACAGAAGGTCCGTCAGGCCTACTTCTTCTGCAGCGGCTCCTTCTCCCCGGAGGGGAAGGTCTACAACGGCGGCATCTACTCCAGGAGCAACATCTTCCCGGGGTGCTAGCTCCGGCCATGTGACTCCAGTACCAGGGCCAACTGAGGGCTCTGGGTCCAGAGGTCCTTCCCGGTCGAGGGGGGCCTTGACCAGGGCAACGCCGATAGCAGCAGCAAGTTCCGGGGACCCTACGGGACTACCACGCCAGTGGCGGCTGGGGCCAGTCCGGAGCGTCCGGAGAAGAGGTTCCGTGCTAGCTGATGCGGAAGCCTTCCGAGGTAATTTTCAATTTTTACCTCAGTCAGTTGTTTTATTGTTAACTGTATTTTGAGTTTCTTCGTCCTTCATCCACAGCGTGCCTAAGAAAAGGGCTGAAGCTCTGGTCCCTGCAGCAGCGGTTGAGGTTGTGCAGGCTGAAGCTCTGGCACCGATTCCAGCGCTGCCCCAAGAGGTGGCTGAGGCTATGGCAGCTTCGGTGCTGGCTGTCTTGGTCTTGGACCTCGACTCATCCCCAGAAGCTCCCGTGGTAGTGCCGTACTACGAGAATGAAGATGTACCAGCAGCACCAGCCCCGAAGGTTGAAGCTCCAGACTTGGATGCTAAGATGTTGGATGCTCCGGCCGTAGAGCCGAAGGTTGTTGAAGCCCCGGCAGTCGAGCCGGTGGTTGATGAGGTCCCGGCGGTAGAGTCGGGTGTTGATGAAGCTCTGGCACTTGAGCCGGTTGTTGAGGAAGCTCCGGCAGTAGAGCCGGTTGTTGCAGAAGTTCCGGCTGTGGAGCCGGCCGTTGAAGAGGTCCTGGCGTCTGAGCCAGTTGCTGCGGAGGTGACGGCGCCTGAGCCTATGGTGGTCGAAGCACCAGCACCCGAGCCCATGATGGTCGAAGCGCCGGCACCTGAGCCAGTGGCGGAGGAGGCGTCTGCGCCGGAGCCAGAAGTAGCTTCTGCTCCAATCGAACCTTCAACACCCACTCCAGAAGCGGTGATTCCGGAGGTGCCTGCTGCTGAGCCAGGGTGCCAAGATGAAGTTGTTGGCCCCCCGCTTGAGGGGCCAGTTGTTGATGACCTGGCGGCTGGGCCTTCGGAGTCAATTCCGGAGGTCGGAACTTCTGCTGCAAGTACTTCCTCAGCGGCGGCCGAGGCTATCCCGGAGGACGACCCTAGTGCCGTGGAAGCTCAGGGGACCGCTCTTGTAGAGTGGGATCCAATTTTTTTCACTGAAGATCCGCTGGATCCAGCGGAGAGGACGCCGACAGGTCCGGACCCGATCCCCCTATCGTTGTCTATTGACAACGCCTGCTCCAGTCTTCGCCAGGTCCGGGTGGCTTTCTACCACAACAGCAAGGCCCTCGAGAAGAAGTGTCAAACCCTTAGGAGGTGGCGCAACTGACTCCATTTTGAGACCAAGCTGGCGCAGTCGAGGCTGGCTGACGACAAGGAGTGAGTGCAGAGGGAAAAGGTCCGCCTGGAGTACTAGGGTAAGCTGTTGGATGAGAGGGAAAGTATGACGTGATCCCTCGACAACTAGTCCCGGGCCATCTACGAGCAGGCCAAGGCTGCAAATAGCGCAGCGGATGATCGCCAGGAAAGGCTCGTTGCCATCCACGACAGTCTCGTCAAGCGCCGGGAGGCTCTTGAAGCGCGGGAGAGACGACTCGAAGATGGAGAGCAGAAATTCCTGGAGCTGCAGGACGACCTCGTGAAGAGGGAGGAAGAGCTTGTCCAAAAGACAGCTCTGACTGACAAGAGCCTAGAAGAACACACCAAGAAATTGGAGGAGCGTTGCGAGGAGGAGGAGAAGAAGGCCTGGGAGCGAGGGCAAGATATCTACAAGAAGGAGAATGTCATCGCCGCCAGGGAGAAGAAAGTGCGGGGCCGAGAGAAGGATCTGGTCAACCGCCGGAATGAGATCCACCTCCGGGAGGAAGAGCTCAGCAAACTCGAAAGGCAGGTTGCTGAAAAGATTCAGCAGAATGCCAAATAGGTGGAGCGTCTTGCTCGGGAGAGCTTGGAGCTTGCGGCGGTCAAAAGATCTTTGGCGGATATGCATAGCACAAGGGTTGCGGAGTCTCTACAAGTTTGGGACTTCCTGGGCAAGGCCAATGACGTGCTGACACTAATGGGCTTTAGTCCCGTGCGTCTGGATGATCCGGAGCCGGAGCTGGACCAGGCGTTGGAGGTGCTGGGTTCGGCAGGTAACAAGCTCACCAAGATGGGCGATGTCATCGCGGACCAGTTGGAAACTGAGGGACAGTCCCTGGCGGAGAACGTCACAGAGTTTGTGCTAACGTGCTACACAAACCGGGACCCTCGATTCCCTCTGGACCAGGTGCTTGAAGGCCCCATCGAAGGAGAAGGTGAAGCCGCTGAGCCAGCGTGTCGAAGGTGGCCCAGAAGGTTGACCAGTTCTTCCATAGGGTCTAGGACCATCTCTCTATAGCTCCCGCTTGTATTCTCTCTTCTTCTTCTCCAATTTTGTAATCTCTTGTCTCCAGATGAATGAAATCCAAAATTTTTTATGAATTTCATTTTTTGTCTTCAACACCTTTGTCTCACTCGGCCTCCTGGTAGATGTACACAATTTGATTATGAACATGTACCAAGAGGATGTAACAGTTGTTGAAGACTTGTGTGCTTCGAACTTGTAGAATGTAGGTCTGAAATCTTCGATAGTGTAGGCCCCCTGAGGCTGTCGGAGCTTAGGGGCTCCAGCATTGACCATCGCCGGAGCTTAGTAGCTCCGGCAGTAGTCTCCATCAACGCGTAAAGTATCAATGGTTAGTCCTCTGGGGTGTCAGAGCTTGGTAGCTCCGGTTGTGACCTCTGTCAACACATGGTGTATCGACAATAGACTCCTCTTTAGAGTCTTTCCACCATCTTCTCGTTGACGGCGTGCCCCCTAGCTTTACCGGATCTGAGTAGCTCCAGCGATGCTCGATGTCAATGTTTGAACATCGACCACAAGCCGCCTAGAGGATGTCGGAGCTTTGGTAGCTCCGGCTTCATTCACCATCATCATGAAATATTTATTGTTCCTGCACACTGAAGTCAAGAAAAACAGTAAAATCCGTTTCCTATCTATAACTTCATTGCGACTTACTATTCCCGAGAATGTTTTAGGTCGAACACAATTCTAAATACAATCAAGAGCGCCATCTTGTTTCCTTCAGGTCCAATCGTTTCTGGACTCACCTTACTTCGGCCTGCCGGGGTGTAGGTAGAGTGGCGTACTTAGGGTGCATGACCAGGCTAAGTCGATAGCACACTCCGGCCCTAGATTGGCTTGGCGGCATTTAGACGAGTAGACCATCAACAATGTTTGAACCCAGAAGGATAGACAATGCAACTCGAATTGTACATGAACTAGTCGAGCTAAAGTTTCTTAAGAACTTCACAACTTTGTTATAGACAAGAAAGAGAAAAATAAAAAATATTGAGCCTGTACAAAGTAAATGCACGTGGAGTCTGTTTTCACACGATGATGTCTTTCATTATAGGTCCGGGATACAGGGGAAACAAGTACACTCTTAGGGTACGGAACCAGGCTAAGTGTGTTTCGTTTCTCGTTTGACCCAAGGTAGCTAGCTACACTTTTAGTTCTAAAACTGTGACAAGTGTTGCATGGACGATGTGGACCTAATCGGGTAGGTCCGGAGGTCCGGCTGCCCTCCCGGAGGAGCTACCCGACTCTGTACAATGACTCTATAACATACATCACATGTAATTACAAACTCATCTCTGTGATATTAAGCGTAGAACTTACGGAGGTGCTCAATGTTCCAAGGATTTGGGAGAGGTGTTCCATCCTCGGTTGCCAAGCGAACGCATCCGAGACGGGATACTTTGATCACTCGGAAGGGTCCCTCCCAGCTGGGGGAAAGTTTGTTTAACCCTTCTCTGGATTGTATTCTCTGTAGCACCAGATCGCCTTCCTCAAGCTATCGGCTGTCAACATGCCTTTGATGATAGCGTCGAAGAGCTTGGCGGTATCGGATATTCCAAACAGCTGCTCGGCACCTTCCCCCTTCAAGGAGGTCAAGGTCTACACGCCGGAGCTGGTCCTGCGTGGCTTCGTCGAAGGTCCAGACCCGGAGCAACCCCAAGGTGATTTCCGAAGGAAGGATTGCTTCAGCTCCGTACACCAGGAAGAAGGGTGTCTCTCCAATTGACCGGTTTGGAGTTGTCCTGTTGGCCCATAGAGTGGGCGGAAGCTCTTCGATCGAGTTGGCTCCATGTTTTTTCAGGCACTCATATGTGCGCGTCTTGAGTCCTTTCAGGATTTCTGCATTTGCTCTCTCGGCTTGGCCATTGCTTGCCGAGTGAGCTACAGAGGCATAGCTGACTTGGATGCCGAGATCTTTGCAGTATCCTTGGAAAGCAGAGCTTGTGAATTGGGTCCCATTATCTGTTATGATTTTGTTCGGGACTCCAAATCTGCATACGATAGACTGCAAGAAGTTGATAGCTGATTGCTTGTTTATTTTCACAACTGGAGTTGCTTCCGGCCATTTGGTGAACTTGTCAATGGCAACACACAGGAACTTGTAACCTCCGACGGCTCTTGGGAAAGGTCCCAAGATGTCCATCCCTCACACATCGAAAGGCCATGTAGGATGTATCATTTGTAAAGGCTGAGATGGTGTGTGAATTTGCTTTGCATGGAACTGGCATGCTTCGCATTTCTTCACCAGCTCAGTTGCATCCTGAAGCGCTGTAGGCCAGTAGAAATCATGCCGGAAGGCTTTACCGACCATCGTGCAGGAATACGCGTGGTTCCCACACTCGCCTCCATGGATTTCTGCAAGGAGCTCGCAACCTTCTTCCCTTGTGATGCACCGCATTAGGACGCCGTTGGCACCACGCCGGTAGAGATTTCCTTCTACCAACGTGTATCTTTTAGCCAATCTGACTATCCGGTCAGCGGATACATCATCGTTAGGAAGGATATTGTATTTCAAGTAGCTCCGGATCTCTGAGATCCATGCATTAGAGCTTGCTTCAGCATTTGAGTCTTGCGTGCTGGGTTGCTCGGAGCTTCCGGCAGAACCTACGACCCTTGATGGCTGCCATGGTAACAGGGCCATCGGGACCGCTAGCTTCAGGATGTTGGTCTTGCCCCCTTCGTTCATTTCGGCAGGCTGAGCTGTGGGTTTTGACAACCTCCAAACGAAGGTTCCGTCAGGAGCCGGAGCTCCGGTTGATGCTTTCATCGAGAGTTCGTCAGCTTCAGCGTTATGGACACGCTGGACATGGTGGAGATCCAGGACTTCGAAGTCCTTCTGTAGCCTCTGGACTTCAAGGAGATAGGCAGCTAGTTGAGGATTGTTATAGGAGCATTCACCCTTCACCTGTTTAATAATGAGCTGCGAATCTCCCTTGACCAACAGCTGTTTGACACCATACGATAGTGCCACCTTTAGTCCGTAAATGAGTGCTTCATACTCCGCCATGTTGTTGGTCGCCTTGAAGTCAAGGTGGACCATGTATTTTACTTTCTTCCCGGTTAGAGCAAGGAGAAGGACTCCAGCTCCGGCCCCCTGCTTTTGCATGGAGCCGTCGAAGTAGAGGGTCCAGTGAGGTTCGGTGAAGACCGGAGCCTTGAGTTCCAGCTTCTGCTCACTAGGGCCCCCAGGGTTTGATGGAGAGGGGGTCCATTCTGCCACAAAGTCTGCCAATGCTTGACTCTTAATCGCTTGTCTTGGGACGAATTCAAGATCGATTTCGGCCAATTCCGCTACCCACTTTGCAATGTTCCCAGTAGAGTTGAGATTATGCAAGATCGCACACAGTGGGTAAGAGGTCACCACTGAGATTTTGTGAGCTTGGAAGTAATGGCGAAGCTTCCTGGAGGCGATGAGGACTGCGTAGAGCAGCTTGTATACCTCTAGGTATCGAGTCTTGGCATCATGTAGTACTTCGCTGATGAAGTACACTAGGCGCTGGACTGTCTGGACCCTCCCGGAGGGGCCCGGAGCTCCCTCCACATCGACCCGAACCCTCCCGGAGGGGTCCAGACCTGCTTCAGGACCTCCGGGTCCTTACTGGAGGAACCCGGAGCTTCTAGTTGAGTGACTCGGACCCTCCTGAAGGGGTCTAGATCTTCTGGAATAACTCCCTGTAGAACCAAGTCTGGGGGCTCGGACCCAGACTCACCTTCAGGAACCTCTGGACCCTCCCGGAGGGGTCTGGATTCTTGAGCTTGGGATGGTTCTGGTCTCTCCACAACCAAGACCATGCTAACAACCTCGTCAGTTGCTGAAACGTAAAGCAGTAAGGGCTCACCAGGGTTCGGAGCTACCAAGGTTGGTAGAGTGGTGAGGAGCTGCTTTAGCTCCTGGAACGCCTTTTGTGCTTCTTCAGACTATTGGAATGGTCCGGACTTCCTTAATAGCTTGAAGAAGGGTAGCGCCTGTTCCGCCAGTCTTGAGATGAACCGGCTGGGGCGGCTAGACATCCAGTCAGTTTCTGAACGTCCTTGATGCAGGTTGGTGGCCGCATATCCTCAATGGCTTTAATCTTCGCCGGATTTGCCTTTATGGCCCGGTGGTTTACCAGGAAACCAAGAAGCTTTCCGGAGCTAATCCCGAAGACGCACTTATCTGGGTTCAGCTTCGTGTAGGTGACCCGCAGCTTGTCGAAGGCAGCTTGCAAGGTGTCAAGGAGTGACTCCTTGTCTTTGATCTTGACGACGATGTCATCAACATACACTTCCACTACGTCTCTGATGAGCTCCCCAAAGGTTTTGTACATAGCTCGTACAAATGTTGAAGTTGCATTCTTGAGATCAAATGGCATGGCAGTATAGCAGTACAATCCACCTACTGTGATAAAAGAAGTATGTTCTTCATCTTCCCTAGACATTTTGATTTGATGGTACCCAGAATATGCGTCTAGGAAATACAATAATTCACACCCGGAGGTGGAATCAACTATCTGATATATTCTAGGTAGTGGGAATGGATCTTTTGGGCATGCCTTATTGAGTGTTGTGTAGGCGATATACATCCGAAGCTTCCTGCCAGCCTTGGGTACAACGACTGGGTTTGCCAGCCATTTTGGGTGGAAGACTTCTCGGATGAATCCAACTTCGAGCAACTTCTTCACTTCTTGTTGTATGAAGTTCTATCGCTCTACTGATTGCTTCTGAGGCTTCTAGTGTATAGGTCGAGCGTCAGGATAGATCTGTAGATTATGCTCGATCACTTCCCTAGGAATCTCAGGCATTTGTTACGGTTGCCAGGCAAACACGTCGACATTAGCCTAGAGGAAAGTGATGAGCGTAAGTTCCTATTTGTCATTCATACCTCCTGATATACGGGTGGTTTGAGCGGCATCGAAACCTATTTGGACGATTTTGACGGGGATGTCGGTGTCGCCGCTTGGTTACACGCGAGGTGCAGAGGTTGAGCCTCGTTGACGAATGCTCGGGGGTTTTGGAGCTTGTTCCTGCCTAGATTGTTCCTCCTGCGCTGTAGCAAGCACATGAAGTTCTTACAGAGCAGTCACTCTGGCAGTGCGGTCTCCGCGGATCTGGAGAACACCAGCTGGTGTTGGCATCTTCAACACAAGTAGTCATAATGAGCAGCAGCCATGAACTTGTGCAAGGCGGGCCTACCCAGAATGGCGTTGAAAGGTAAGTTGATCTTAGCGACGTCAAAGATCAACTTTTCAGTGCAATAATTCTACCGAGTCCTGAAGGTCACGAGGAGAGTAATGGCACTGAGTGGAATTATGGCCCCCGGACCTACTCTGGAGAAAGGTCGGGAGGGGCGAAGGTCCGAAGGTCGGAGTTGAAGCTTGAAGAAAGCTTCGAAGATTATGAGGTTCAGCCCCAAACCTCCGTCCACCATTACATGGTGGAGTTGAATGTTATTGATGGTAGGTGATACCATCAAATGTAGCTGACCAGCTCTGATCATATTCCGAGGGCAGTCCAAAGCATCAAAAGTGATGGTGGTGTCCATCCACTTTCGATGAGGCTCCGCCCTGGCTGTAGGAGCTACTGAGGCCATGTCCCGCCGCATGGTCTTGAGGACACGACGGGAGGTGATGTCCCACGAACCACCAAAGATGGTGTTCATGGTCTTCCGACGCTCATTGTCGGAGACGTCGGAGTCGTCATCGACGGTGGTGTAAACAACCTTTAAGACCTTTTTAGGGTCCTAGAAGCCTAACTCCTCTTCAGTCGGAGCTTCATCGACCTTCTATTTTCCTTCCCTCTAACAGAAAGGAACTTCTTCCCGGCGCTTGTTGTAGCGCTCAACAAGGTTTTGGACCTCCCGACAGTCCTCCAAGTTGTGGCTGTTCGACTTGTGGATGAGACACCACACTTTGGAGTTGCCTCCGTCTTTAGAGGACGACCGAGGTCGTTTCTTAGGGCGTGGCCCCCGACCACCTGGAGCTGCAGCAGCTGCAACAGTAGATGCGTCGGACGACGACATCTTCTTGCCGTTTGACTTTTTCTTCTTTTTGCCACTCCCGGAGGTAGTGTCTTCGCCTTTGGAGGATTTTTACCATCCTTCGGAGGTGGTTTGGAGTGCATTTCACGGCCCTCCGCAGCTTTGACACACTTATCTGCCAAGCTAAAGAGCTTCGTGACGCTGGTGATCTCCTTGATCGCCAGCTTCTCTAGCATCTTCTTATCTCGTACGCCCTGTCTAAATGCCACGATAACAGAGGCGACGGAGATAGAAGGAATAGTGTTTCGTACCTAGGAGAACCTCTGGATGAATGAGCGTAGAGATTCTCCCCCCTTCTGCACGACTGCAAAAAGGTCCAGTTCAGTGCCTGGTCGGGTGTATGAACTCCCGAAATTGCCGGTGAACTGTTGGCACAATTCTTCCCAACTATTGATGGAGTTGTGAGGAAGGCTCATGAACCAGGACCTGGCGGTCCCAGTCAAGGCCACTGGGAAGTAGTTGGCCATTACGGTCTCGTTACCTCTGGCTGCAGGTATTGCGGTGGAGTAAATCTGGAGAAACTCAACGGGATTAACAGTCCCATCAAATTTCTCCGGCAGGTGAGACCGGAACTTTTGTGGCTATCTGACCATGCGTAGGTGCATGGCCAGGGCAGTACAGCCTCCTCCTACTCCCTCAGGAGCAGGATTGTCTCCAGCCTCTCGCCTTTCGCGAGCACGCTCGATATGGACACGGCCATCCTATTGACGGTGACAGCGATCAAGCTATGCCCGGAGGTCATGAGTTGAAAGTCTGGTTACCGTATGAGTGCGCCGCGCCCCGGAAGGCAGCAACGTAACTTGCTGAGATGCAGCACACCTCCTGTTTTGGGAAGCGTGCAGACCAAGTCTGCCCGACACGGTCCGGCGCTGCGATGGGGCCCGCCCTGAAGGGGGAGGACCTTGGTTGCTGATGCGGTCGGCTGCTGCTGCAACCAGATGTTCCACTTTAGCCCTCCACTGCTCCATTGCACCCTGGGATGCACCTGGAGGTGGTGGACGTTGGAGGAGAGCACACGCTGTATGAAGCGCGTGTTCAGGGTTGTTGTTATTCGTCGGTGCGGTGACCGATGCCGATGCACCATCACGCTGCTCAGCTTGACGTGATGGTGCAGGTGGTGGCAGTGGAGGCATGACTCCTGCTGGAGCCACGGCACCTGCTGGTTGCTGCATGTTGGAGGGATTGTCCCTAGCGGGTTGAACAGTAGGGTTGCCGTTGGATGATCCAGCAGCTGAGTTCACCATACTTGAAATCTCGGGCGTCCCCTACCTGGCGCGCCAACTGTCGGTGTTTGGATCCGGCAGATCTCCCAACACTACCTTTGGTAGATAGAGGAGTTGTAGTTCGGTAATGGGCGCGCAAAGATTCAAGAAGGTGAAGAACAAGTGGACACAGAGATTTACGTGGTTCGGGCCGTCTGAGCGAATACCCTACTCTACGGGGTGTGTTGGTGTTGTATTTAAGCGTGTGAGTCTAGAAGAAGCTTCAGAAGAAGAAGCTCGTCTAGCTCAAGGAGTTCAGTAGTGGTCTTGAACCGTCCCTTGTGTATCGTCGACCAGTTCTTTTATAGTACAAGGACTGGTCGTTACATCGTTAGCCTGGACCGACATGTGGCCCCGACGGTTACACATGCTTGATACATAATTAATGAGGTTAATTACCTTTAATAGTCTGGCAACGGGCCTTAACAGTACTGTTACTAGTATTAAGGGCCATCCGATCGTGTGTCATTAATATGGCATTAATGACACTTAATCGGGTCTTGAAGTCTTTGATTGCTCCTTGAAGGTCCAGAGCTGCTGGGGGGTCCACCAGTCTGATTGTTGAATTTGAAGGTCAGGCGGTCACCACGTGGCAGCTCCGGAGCTTACCGTCGTGGACGGGTAGGTCCGGTGCTGTTGGACATGTGTCAATACCGGAGCTTCTCTCTGTCTGGGGTTAGGTCCGGGGATGTCATACCGGTATCTAGTTCGGAGCTTTCCCATGTGTGGGCGATAGCTCCGGTCTTATAATACACGTGGCGGCCCTGGGACTAACCATGTCGGAGAAGCAGGTCCGGTTACACCTGACATGTGGGGCCTTTGGAGGTCTTCAAATCTGGTAGATGGAGTTTCCTTGTGATCTTTGCAATCCCAAGGGGTATCCGGTACGAAGGGTACCGACAGACTCCTTATGACCTGTGGGGCCTGTGGCAGCATTGTGCCGTTTGATCTTCCAGATGCCACATTTCATTTCCCATATCTTTTGATAATAGTTGGTTGACATATGTCCATATTTATGGCATACCCTACATCGGACATGGGAATAGCAGTATCTTATACGATGGAACGGGCTCAGGCAGCAAAAGCAGCCAAGACTCTTCCTCCTCCCCTGGGCCTTAGATACACCATTGAATATCGTGTCCTTCTTCAGGTGAGTATTAAACCTTCTTTCATCATGTCTCTCCTTGGGAACCCACATCAACTTATGATCTTCTCCTTTTTGCGATTTCGTCAATATATCATCTCCTCTCATAGAATTAAATTCGGGTGACTGATCGGCATTAGTCTTCTTCAATTGTTCTGTCAGAGCCCGTTTCTCCAAAGAGCGGTAACAGAGAGGGCGCTGGGGATTGGCCCAATTCGAATTGCTCAGAAGAGAGTACCTCTGTCCCGCTTTTGAATTTGAATTTCTCAAGAGATGAGTGGGTGGCTGTGAAGTCTCCTGATGATGATTAGGACCCAAAGAATTTCTAATGGAGGAGAAGACTTGGGATACTTTGATCAAATTCCCTGCAGAGTTGTGAAGTGAACGATCTACAGGACACATTTGTGAGGTGGACGTACCTGGCCGAGGTTGATTCCCCCACTTCCTTGGACGCAAGATATTCACCTTCTTGAGGTGATCAATGGAGTCAGTACCTGAGAGATTCTTCCGACGGTGATGAGATACAATTTGCCATGATTTTCTTTCCTCTTTCTCCCAGCGTTTCATCTCAGTGCGCCAATCAGCACCTCCATCCCTCCATAGATGGAAGGACACATCAAAATGTTCTGTGGTAATCATCCCTAAAGCACAAACTCGAAAACCAATATCTTTTGATGCCACCGAGAAACGATAGTGTCTATCACATTCGAATCGAACATGGAAGCCTAGTGGAGAACCTCCCAAAATGGAATGGAGAACCCACCCCACTGACCAATCTGTAAGCTTAAAGGTGAAGCGGCGAAACACTGTTAGGAGGAAGAAGGAGCCAACAGGGGAGTGTGAAGAGTGGCAAATCGGGGTTTTGAAACTAGAGAAGATCTCAGTCTCAAAAGCTTGCCCCGGAAGGAAATTCCAGCTGTGGAGGCTCGGGGGTAATTCCACCATGATCACCAGTGACAACGTCCAGGGCAAGAGCCCAAAGATTGCTGGAATTCGGGTGATCCGAGTCCGACAGGGCCGACGCCGCAGTGAACGGTGGCTGGTGGCTGTCAGGACCGGAGTGGTCACCAGCGCAGCGGCGGTGGCCGCCGGGACCGGAGTGGTCACTGGTTCTGGTGGAGGGCGCGGGGCAGCTCTGGCTGGGTATTCCTCCTATTCATATGCTTCTCGAGGAGCGTTTTTAAGTTCTGTTCTTATTACAGAGTGGGAACTGCAATTCCCAGTTCTGAATCCTGAATCCTCCCGGATCTTTCTAAAAAAAAATCCTGAATCCTCGGTATCCTCCCTGCGTGGCGGAAATGAATGCTGCTACGGTTCACAGGAGTCTGGCTCGGACTGACTGTTAACCTGAAGGAAGGGAACGAGAGACGAATTGAAAGGTGTCCGAAACGAGGATGAGAAAAGGAACCGATTGCAACTGGAATCTGTAACTTTGCTGGTTCATGAAGCAAGCAGGTACACGGAACCTGCTGAAATCGCGAGCTAACGAAACCAATCAATCAATTCTGCAGCGTTCATCATGCAGTTAACTCGTCCAATCACCCAACTCCCCATCCCCCTGCTCCCAAGAGCGCGACACACACCGGCACACGCAGGTGCACGCACGACGACGACGCGGACACACGGTACGGTACGGGAGGACGACGGTTACAGCTTCCTGCTGCAAGTGACGGACCTGCAGATGGAGTGCAGCACGGCCTGGACGCCCGTCCTCTTCGCCGCCGCTCTCTTGTTGCGCCGGCCGGCCCTCCGCGCGACGGCCGACGTAATAAGCGTTTTCCTACCGGTAGCGACCACGGCGACGTCGGCGTCCCGCGCCGCACGGGGGCCGCCGTCACGGGAAGGGGACGACCGCCGCGGCGCGAACGGCAGCGCCATGAGGTGGCTGTCGAGGACGCGGTACACCGACGCGAGCTCGAACGCGTCGTACAGCGGGCTCCCGCAGTCCCACGCCGGCGGGGGCGTGGGCGACGCGGCCGCCGCCGGCTTCCTGTACTTCTTCTCGTCCATCCGGCCCGTCGCCACGGACGGACGAGAGACGAGACCGCCCCTGCTTGTTATATCGAGCACGAATGAAGTAAGATTAATACAGTACTAAGAAGCAGTGATCAAATTCCAGTAAGTATCTCCAGCAGGGTGCATTAACGCGGTGATCAAAGTTCCACCCTGTGTGCTGACGATGCTTAATTTACAAGGTGATTAAGTAGCTTTTGAATTTCGATCGCTGACAAAACACGACGCGTCGCGCTTTTACACGTTGGCGATGATCGATTCGGTTAGATGGTGAGTAGTGGGTGAGAGTAACACGTTTCTACTCACATTAATGGCTGGTGGTTAACCTTAACCGTAGGCGATGGAACGTGATGTTGGACTGATGGACGATATCTCAAGTTCTGAGTCTGAATATGGTTCGGTTCCTATGAGCATTTCCTATATATATATATATATATATATATATATATATATATATATATATATATATATATATATATATGATCTGGTGCTAGTAGCGTGATGATCGTTCACATCTGGTAGAGTGCATCCCTTCTGGAAAAGTTAATGTGTCATAAATCACAGTATAATAAAAAAATTAAGTAAGATCCATAACTTTTCGGAAGAACATGTACGTACATGCAAACCTCAGTAATACTAGATGTTATTTCGGTTCGGCAATTTGAAACAAGGAACACTACTCATCAGAATGCCTTATACGAGCAGGTTTGTTATTTTGAGACTGGACAGTCTGAAAAAACAAAAAAAAAACAAAAATCAGTAGCTGGGCGCCGTGCCGAGCGCGAGGCTGCTGAGGAGGTGGCCGCAGATGGGCAGCGGCTGCGCCTTGAGGAATCCGAGCGGGTTGGCGCGGCGGACGGGGGTGGCGAGGCCGGCGTCCCGCATGAGCGCGACGGGGGCGCGGTCCCGGCCCACCTCCTTCTCGGCGCACCCGGGGACGGGGCTGCTCACCAGCGCCACCGCGCACACCTCCTCGCTGCCGCGGTTGTCCGCCAGCTCCACGCGGTACCTCCCCGCCGCGTCCGTCACCCCCTCCGCCGACCGCTCCACCGCGCCGCTCGCGCTCATGAAGTGCCGGCACTCCAGCCGCACCCTCGCGCCCGCGATCGGCGTCGTCGCGTTCGTCACGAACCCCGCGCGGCACGTGTCGCAGTACACCGACCCCTCCACGAAGAAGTCGTCGTCCCGCACGGCACCCACGGCGGCCACCGCCACCGCCAGTGCGAGGATCATCACCGACCGCCCTGCTGCCATCATCAACTACTTGTTATCTCTGTGAAGTGGACAGAATGCAGAGTGATCTTGGAGCTGAGAGCTTGGGTATATATACAGAAACAACGAATGATGGACAGTGATCGTAGCGACCTCACTCCATATATTTAGCCACCTAGCAGCTAAACAGAAGGATCGACAGTCATTTAGCCTGAAATTTTTTCACCGAAAAAGTAGCTGACTGTCAGTGGACGGTCATAAAAAAGGAGCAAAACTAATGCCCGCTCCTGGTTTAATTGCAGCCCATTTCGTGTGACAGCCCGTTTCGTGGCCCAAGAAGATTGCACTAGGCCTATTGTTCGGCCTGTTAGAGTTAGAGGGACCTGACATGACGTCTGGCCCACCACTTGGATGCCTCGTCGGGCCGGAGACGTAGAGCAACTGGAGGTCTGGACTCTGGACCCACCCAAATTGACGCAGCCCAGATGCTGGAGGTTTCGGCATCAGAATCCCTGGCGAATTTGCTTCGTGCATATGCTGATTCATAACGCAGCTAGTGCAATTATGTTATGAGTCACTGTCACTGATGTGCCCAGTATGAAATGAGCAACGGTACTATAACTTCCACTGGATTACTATTTACATTTCAATAAGTGTACCATGATTACCAGTTTACCACAATACTACTAGGCCAGCTGCAACTGCAAGTGGCTGCAGATTCTGCAGTAAATTTCTGATTTCACGTACTGGAACCTGAAGATATAGATACTAGTGCCAAATTTCAGCACAACTACCGTACGTGCAACATAGATTGCCTAAAATACTGAATTAACAATTGTCCGCGTAGAGGTCCTGACAGTCCCATTGGAAACAGTAGTCGGGAGGATTAATCGAGAAGTCTTCGAACTGGTAGTCCAACTCCATGCCACCAGCCCCGAATCCGGCGGCCGCGTGGCTGCTTCGGAGCTGCCACTCCAAGCTCGTCGTCGGCGAGAGGAGCGTGCAGCCGTCGTCGGTGCCGGTCAGGGTGGAGGTGAAGGGGAGCGGCGTCATAGGCTCGAATAACCTGGCCTGAAGGTGAAGGCCTCCGGCGGTTTGCCCCGTCGCCGGCAGCAGCGATCTCTGCTCCTGGTCCTGGCCGGCGTGCCCAGCTGGCTGCAGCTGCTGCTGCTCCGCTCTGGCCTGGGCGCCGCAGCTGTGCGCGCCGTGGTACACGACGTGGAAGAGCAGCGGGTCGTCGTCGGCGCGCTGCACCTGCTTGGTGGCGAGGCAGCTCTGCGTGTGCCGGTGCCTGCACCTGAAGTACGCTCTGCAGCAATACGCGAGATCCCGCACGTGTGTCAGTCACATTATATTATATACTACAACCCGGCCCGCTGATTAATTAGTACTACTATTAGCTTGATGACGTCGTTTTTGCAAGTGATTAGTAGTGACGATGTGTGCGTGCTGACCTGGGATACTTGGCGCCAAGGATGTCCTTCTGGCCGTACTTCCGCCAGCTGAAGCCGTCGTCCCGAGCCGCTGCCTCATCCTCCACCGACGCCACCCGCACCTGCTTCCGAACGCTGGGCGTCCTCTTCCTGCATCACATCGACAGAGACATGTTGGTCAGCCCTGATGAGTCGCTCATGGCACGCATATTGCGTCGTTCGTTCTATTGACGCCTGAAGAGACGAGATCAATCAATCAATCGACTTGCCTCCTCTTGGCATTGCCGGTGCCGGCCGCGTCCTGTCCGCCGTTCCCGCGCGGGCTCTCGTCGGCGGACCACGACCGCGCCATGCGGAGCGACCTGTCGACGCGGCACAACAGCTCCCCGCAGATCTCCCTCGCGGCCGGCGGCACGTCCCGGTCCACCATGGTCGCCTCCAGCTCCCGCAGCATGGTCTGCAGCCGCGCCAGCTCCGACGCCAGCCTGTTCTCCTCCATATATACCCTCCTTCAGCTCCTTCTACTGCCAGTGCGTGGAGGGAGCTTAATTGGCGAGTGTGGTAGTGACAGGGGAGAGATGGGGTACTTATAGGGGCCGCAAAGGTTGATGGCACTGTTAAGAAATTGGAATTCGGGGATCGTTTGAAGTTGGACTGGAGACTGGAGAAAAGATGGAGACTATGAGGCGAGAGGGTATCATATCATTACCAGTACTGTGGTTCAAACCTCTGCTTTGGACCGGTCTTTTGGTTCTGGCCAACGACGATGGACAGGTCTGGCGTCGTTGGTGCTCTGACTAATCCGTCTTTCTTTAGTAGAGAGACGAGACGATTCGTCGGTCCTCCAGTTCCCACTGGACGGACCTCTGGTCATCAACAACGGCATCTAGTAATTGTTGCCTTGATCTGAAAATTAATCCTCTCACTGCTCCCTCGGTTCCTGAAGTGGTAGCTCAGTGCAGTGACAGTGTGTGTTTTTCCTTGAAGGTTCCTGAGGTACGTGGCGGAGCAGCAGCAGCAGAGCACGTCCTTGCCTTGTCTTGCCGCGGCAGAGAGCGAGGGAGGAGATGCTCGGAAGGCGCCGTGCGGTTGCGCCGCGGCTTCCTTCAGAACTCTCGGCTCTTCTTTTGGTGCCGCACGGCACGGGCCGCGCGCGGCGGCGTGCACCCACTCGAGTGAGCGTGACATTCATTGGATTGTTCGTGCTCGTGCTGTCATATCCTCTTCTCTTTTTTTAATAAAAAAATCGTGGTGTCATATCCTCTTCTTTTTAACAAAATAAAATAAAAACGTGGTGTCATATCCTCGCTGCGGCATAGATTGCCCCAGCGTAACAAGCAGAATAATACTCTCTTCTTATATTTTTAATTGACGTTTCTTAAAAAAATAAACTACAAATGAACTAAACATTGATGTCTGAACGTCAAACAAAACGATACAGAGAGGGTACTTTGCAGCAATAGCCCTTTCAAGACATCACCAACAGTTGGTCTCATCTCTGAAGCGATGACTCATCTCTGAATGCTGACTCATCTCATGGTAATCACCGAACCCTCACCTGTTAACCCACCGTAGCAAAGAGAGACTGAGTATAGTTTGCAGAAGGCTGACTCATCTCTGAAGTGTCCCGTGCACGTCATCGATGGTGAGCCACGCAGCAGACCTGGATTTCGCTGCGTCATCTGCAGCAAGTGGCCGTACGTGCACGAAGCGTAATAATCCCATTCGTCCCGATTCCAAAAGGAAAGAAAAGAAGAATCGTCTTGCTAGTTGGAATAGTCAAGATTCGTTCAGGCTGTTTGCTTTGGCATGGAGGCTGACAGGACGTCGCTTACGGACAGTTTTCTTGATGGTCTCACTCGACGACACTCGATGCTATGATCTCCATTGTCCACTTCCGCGCGCAGCTGGAGGTGGAATTTGGTTTGACCGGAAATTTGGAGTGAGATGTTCGGCGGTCTCCGAGCCACTCGTCGGGTCCCTTGACTTGTTGACTGCCACCGCTGCTGATATGATAAAACACCAACAATACATTCTGAAAAGGGAAGAAAAGTCCACTTCCTCGGGCGGGGCGCGGGTTGTGGTTGGCGTCCGTCATGAGTTGGATATTTTTTAAATTGACCCTGGGCGAGCGATATTCATATTTTGGGACTTGGGGGGAGGATGTGATTTGGCCCGGTCCGAACTGTGTCGGCCCGAACATGTCGAGCAAGCAAAGGCCTACATCTACATGTCGGGCTAAACATGCAGCCCCTCCAACTCGTGGCTCTTTCAGTCAGGCCTGCTTGAGATGTGCAAACACATGTGGGCCTCCTCCTCCAAGTAGTAGCAGGAATGTAAATTTTTTTTATTTTAGCATTATTAATTTATTATTTAATATTAATAGCGTCAGATTTTTTTTGGCAAAACTAGCATCCTTGCCGTGGACGACTTGCCACGTGGGAGGAAAGCCGTCCACCGGCAGCACATGTGGCAGTCTAAAAAATTCTGGTTTTTATTCACTTTTGGGCGTCTATTTTAAAATACCTTAGAGACATATTTTGGAAATTTTGTTATTGAAAAAATATAGTAGACAATGTGTGATACAATTACTTAAGTAACAACATTTTAAAGATAAGTCTCTAGATATTTCTAAATAGCCGTCCAAATGTGAATAAAATTCAGCAAATTTGCGCTGCAGAGGCAAATTTGCTGAATTTAGTCATATTTTGACGGACCTTTTAAAATACATAGATACAAGTTTAGAAAATGATGATATTGGAATAACTATAGATAACAATCATTACTACATTTTATTTAATAATCAAATTTCCTAAATATGTCCCTAAGTATTTTAAAATAACCATTCAAAAGTGACTAAACATAGCAAATTTTGCCTCTGCAACCCGAATTTTCTTAGTTTCATTCACTTTTGGACACCTATTTTAAAATATCTAGAAACATATTTTCGAAATATTTTTATTAAATAAAATGTAATAAAGATTTTTTTACAGTTATCCAATATTAAAATTTTATGAATATGTATCTAGTTATTTTAAAATAGTTGTTGAAAAGTGATTGAACTCAACAAATTTGCCTCTGCAGCCCAATTTTGCTGAGTTTTATTTAATTTTGAACGGCTATTTTGAAATACCTAGAGACATATTTTGGAAATGTTGTTATTGAAAAATTTGTAATACACATTGTATACTACATTTTTTTCAATAACAACATTCCCAAAATATGTCTCCAAGTATTAAACGGGCGCCCAAAAGTGAACAAAAACCAAAATTTTTTAGACTGCTACGTGGGAAGTCGTCCACGTGGTAGACGGCTACCCTGCCACGTGGCAAGTCGTCCACACTGTGAACGGCAGGGATGCTAGTTTTGTAAAAAAAAATTCAGATGCTGTTAATATTTAATAAATTAATAATGTTAAAATTAAAAAAAAATCGAGGAATATATGCATGGCGGCACGGCAGTACTCGCCAGTAGGTTGCTAAGTACTGTGGCCACGTGCAAAGCTACCCTCCTCGCGCATGCGGACCGGCCATGCCCAAATGTTGCTTGCTCCTGCCGCTGGGCTGGAATACTCCTACTTATATTATCGTATGAATCGCCATCCCGCGGCGCTGGAAAACCGGTGGCGGAAACTGTTGTTTGGTGGTCGGCAGCGCGCCCACGTCGTAGGGCTCGTGGCGCGCCGCACGCAGCCCGTCCGTTTCCACCCCGCTCGCCGCGTGCTGACGCCGTGGCGTGGCGGTGGCCGTTGTCCTCGTCCCCAGTAGACTAGTAATAAGTCTTTTCTGGTTGAGCGAGCGTACCATTTGGAACACGCGACGCCGCGCGTCAGCCACGCCAAGATAAGACTATCCGTACTCGTTACTCCATACACTACTCTATACACTATTCTTCTTCTATTTTTACAGTATTTACTCTAAATTTACACTATCCAGTAATATATCCAGTATAACCGGTATGGACAGTCTAAG
This sequence comes from Tuctoria greenei, assembly GCA_036927565.1. Lineage (NCBI taxonomy): Eukaryota > Viridiplantae > Streptophyta > Magnoliopsida > Poales > Poaceae > Tuctoria > Tuctoria greenei. Next base: position 305,103,254 of record JAYESD010000001.1, read on the forward strand.
GCGCCGCTGCCGTGGCGTGGTGGAAGCTCCGGGCAGACGATTGGTTTCTCGATGTCTTCTTCCTCGTCAAACTCTATCTCGTCTTGATATGACCTTTTTCGGCTGAATCTTCAGCTTCTAAAAATAAACTAATCGGTGAGAAGTATTTTGAAACGGAGAAAGTAAATCTCAATTCGAAAAAGTTCCAAAACCGAATTCTCTACCTATTAGCCTGACGTTGGGAATTTGCAAGTTGTCCGCTTGCATGTATGTCATGCCTGTCCTCACAGGTGCAGGTGCCGACCCCTAAGACCGTTTGCACTAGTTCACCTCTATATTCCACCTCTATATCCCATCTCTAAAAAGATTCTCTCTTTAAAGTTTTGTTCCGGCCACTCGTTCACCTCTAAATCAGACCTCTATACTATTTTCCACCTATTTTATTCCTTTATTTCCCTTTATTTCTTTTTTTTCCTTCTTTATTTCCACTTCATTCTTTCTTTCTCCACATAGAGCTGCTCCTACATTTGGCGCGGTACTGTGCAATTCTGAAAAATAGGGGTCTCTTTAGCGTAGCCGCTGCGGCTAAGCGCGGCCGCTATACGCGCATAGCGTGCCCGCTGCGGTCGGTCTAACCACATTATGCTTGGCTAGGCACCAGCACCACAGAAGCAGCATAACAAAACTTGTGTGGGAACTAGAGGCCAGCGTTGCAAGTCGCCGGCCGCCCTCCTCTGTCCACTCTCTCGCGACGCCACCGATTCGATTTCGACGTAAGCATCTGCCCTGCCCTGCCCTGCCGCGATCTCACCTCCTCGTCCTTGCTTCCTTCCCTCCACCACCGCGTCCCCTTCACCATCATCCCCCACACGCTCCTTCGCAGGAGAAGGGAAACGAAGTGGTCGGCGAGAAAAAAAAAACCTAAGCGGATTCCCGTCCCGGGAAATCCTCGGCGGCGCCGCCCTCGTCGTTACGCCGTGGATTCCGGCGCCGGTGGCGGGGCTCCTGCGCTCCAAGGCTTCCGCGGCCTTCGTAAGGTAACGTGTGCCTCTCTCTCTCTCTCTCTCTCTCTCTCTCTCTCTCTCTCTCTCTCTCTCTCTCTCTCGCTGCTCTGAATGAATGTCGCCGCGTGGATCGGACGAATCCTAATCCCCTTTGTTTAACCTGCAGCCGATATCCTCGGCGGGATCGTCGTCGCTCGCGGGCGAGCTTTGTGCTGCGGGGGGTGACCTGCTTCGGTCTCCGCCGCCGCCGCGAGGTTTGGCTTTTCACTGTGAATCGGGCAGAGGATGGTTCAGGTTCGTTGCGGGGTGACCTCGTTGGCAGAGAGCGCGGCCGGCGGTGCCGTTTCATCGGTGCAAGGGTAAGTAGTTTCGTGGTGCTATGGATGGGACGGCAGCGGCGGCTGAGGTGGCCGGTGCCGGCGCGACCGGGGATGCTCAGATTAAGGGCAGCAAGGAGAATGAGCAGCAGCCAACGCAGCAGCAGCAGCAGCAGCAGCCGTCTGGCAGTGAAGCGGCCCTGGAGATGCCCGCAACCCCGCTCCCGCGGGACATCAGCTGGTCGGAGCATTTCTCTTTCTTCAACTCGTCGGGCCAGCAGCCCGGGAGCAGCAGCCTGGATGGTGGTGGTGCCAGGGGCATGACCAGCACGGGCCTGTCGAATCCCAGTTTGAGGCAGGGTAGTGTGACGCAGCGCGACACGGAAGAGAGGGTGGAGGAGCTCACGTTGAAGAATTGCATCAACACTGATGTTCAACATCCCGAGGCTTCTGCTGGCGGAAGCTCAAGTAGTGGGGATAGGCCTACTGTTATTAAGGGCCTGTGGGGCAACTTTACACGGATGGCGTGGAGAACTAGCGACGTGGCCAGCAGGGAAAACACAGCAGTTGGTTGTGCCGACATTGTAAAAAATTCAAGGGCTGGTGATGTGTCTACCAGGGAAAATTTGGCAGTGAGCATTGCCAACAACATGGTCTCCGGGAATAATGATGTAGTGTCCGGTAAGGATATTATGCCTGTGAGTCGTGCTGCTGACAATGTGAATAATGAGTTAACGATGCCATTTCTCAATCAGCAACTTCTCTTATCTCGACGACCTAATCAGAGCGAACAACGAGCTGAAAGGGAGAATGCTATAAAAGTAAGTAGCTTTTCAAATAGACTTCTTGAGCAGATGAGAAGTAAGACTGTGACACCATCATCTGGGGTTCTGGAGCCTATGTTTAAAAATAATTTGAAAGGTAAAGCAGTCGTGCAGCAAGGTGCGCTAGAGGAGATCCAAGGGCAAGCTAATGCAAAGCCTAGAGTTCTGTCTGACAAGATCCCTACAATTCCTACCTCAATGCATGATTCTATGGCTAAAGTGGAACCGTTGCTTTCTAACAGTGGTGGAAATGTTTCAAAGTCTCATGGTGAGGGAGCTAGCCTGAGGGAACTGCTTAAGCCTGGCCAGCAAACAATGAGCAGGTTTGAGAAAATGAATTTATTCAAGCAGATCCTGGATTTTGTGGACAAGTGTCATGCACATGGTTTCATTTTACAACATTTGTGCCCGTCACATTTTAAAATCCTGTCTTCTGGTCAAGTTAAATATATTGGTTCTTATACCGCACAAGATTTATCAACCTCAATCAGACAAGACATCGCTCCGGAAGACACTGCAAACAGAAAAAGGTCTTTTGGCAATAAAAGTGAGTACCAAAAATCAAGTGGTCTTGGAAATTCTACGCTGAAGTATCAAAAGGTTGGTGAGCAAGGCTCCATGGCTGTCAGGCGCCTGATGCACACCTTTTGGACTGGACAAAGAGTTGACAATCAATATGAAGTTGTCGATCCTGATGTTTTGAGGCAAGGAAATTCTAGCTGTACTGTCAGAGAACGTTCTAAGTTTCTCAAACCTTATGGCAAAAATACATCTTTTGTTCAACATACATCTGGTTCTGGCAGTCAGCAATCGGCATTTGAACCGTGGATTCTAGAGGAAAGCTGGTATAGAAGTCCAGAAGAATTAAGTCAATTGAATGGGACATTCCCATCGAACATCTACAGCCTTGGGGTTCTGCTATTTGAGGTATGATTATTGTCTTTATGCCACATCTGCTATAGTTTCCATTTTGGACCGCTTCTGGAACTGAGGCAATATTGTGCAAATACTCTTCATTTCCACCACTAGATAGGTTTTCGTGGCTTTTCATTAAAAGCAAGTTCGCACATTTTTAGTTACCACTGTATGAGGAGCCATACAAATGTCCTTTTTATTACCGTGTGAAACTAACCATTACATAGTTTCTCGTTCTACTCCTGTGCCCCCATCACATATATCCACGATTAATTGAACTTTCTAACTAAAACTGCAGTTTAGCAACTTTCTAGTTTCAATGCAATTTTGTATTCACCATGATACATGAGCTACTTAACGATTTCTGTTTTTCATCTTGCCAGCTCTTCTGCTGTTGTGAGACATGGGAGGGGCATTGTTCTGCCATGTCAGACCTTCGCCATCGGATCCTACCTCCAAGTTTTCTTTCAGAAAGTCCTAAGGAGGCTGGCTTCTGCCTTTGGTTACTGCACCCAGATCCTTGTTTGAGACCAAAAGCAAGGTTAGCAATTTTATCTTTCTCCCCACTGCTGAAGTCCTAAGCACCCAGATTCTTGTTCAAGACCAAAAGAAAGGTTAATTGAATCGGATCATATATTTAATTGTTTCTATTTTGGTTGATTTTGTAAATTAAATTTAAGTCAAGAAAAGTCATTTCGCTTGTTGAATTAAAAGAATGTCTCAGGCTTGGAAGATATATTTATGTCATCGTAAATAAGCACATACCATTCCCAGCACCTGTATTGTTATTATCTATGTTTGCTTCTGTTCTCCACTCTGGCTTCTGGGGTGCACAATGATCATATGCTTTAGCTTACATGTGAATAACTAATTTAGCTTATTTATACCCTGAAATAAAACCTAAATTCATTGGTATGACGACTGAGGCTATTGTTCCCTAGTCTAATGTCTAAGTATTCTTTTGACGTTCATTGCATGCAAAACTATATATGGGTTTGTCCAGTTGTTTCCTTTTTTACATGATTTGCACCTGATAGTTGATTTTCTGTTTTCTTAGAGACATTCTGGGATGTGACTTGATAAATGAGGGCAGAGACTTGTCCTTGTTAGATCAGGCACCAGCTGCTGCCATCAGTGAAAAAGACGTCGAGTCTAGTTTATTGCTTACTTTCCTTTCTCAGTTGAAAGAAGAAAAGGAGATGCAGGCTGCCAAATTATCAGCAGATCTTGCAAGCGTACAATCTGATATCGCAGAGGTTGAGAGAAGACACTCGAGGAGGACTGGATTTAGTTTAGCGGACATAGAGGTTTTGCAAAGTTCTAGTTCTGCAAATGCCCCTCAAGGTGCATTGCTTTCCGGTCTTTCCGGTCTATTACCATCATTGTGCAAGTCAAACATATACGAGGAAAGGGTAATGAGGAATCTGGAGCAGCTTGAGAATGCATACTACTCCATGAGGTCAGCCGTTGATACATCTGAGACTAACGTAACCAAACGTCCAGATAATGAGGTCTTGAGGGTCCGTGAAAACTTTTATCAACTTTACAGTGATTCTGATGCTGCAAATGAGCAAACGGACCGCCTTGGATGTTTTTTTGATGGTTTATGCAAATATGCCCGGCACAGTAGGTTTGAAGTACGAGGAATTTTGAAGAATGCAGATATACTTAACTCTCCAAATGTCATTTGTTCATTGAGTTTTGACCGGGATGAAGAATACTTTGCTACTGCTGGAGTTTCCAAGAAAATAAAAATATTTGAGTTTGATGCTCTATTAAATGATCGAGTTGATATACATTATCCGTTGATAGAGATGCCTAGCAAATCCAAGCTTAGCTGTGTCTGTTGGAACAACTATATAAAGAACTATCTGGCATCAACAAACTATGATGGTACTGTACAGGTATGTATATTACAAGAACCTGCTATATATTTCCAAATACACCCAGTTTAAATATGATCAGGTCAGCATATGTTTCACACCCAATATTTCTTGCCGTGGCATCATTTATTTTGTTCAGTGGGATTTGGTCTTTCAGATAAATTAGTAATGCTTCGATTTATGCAGTAACATGCTGATTCTGGGTTTTAGATGGCATATCAGATAGCATATCTACTGAGATTAATTTATGTTGCCAGTGTAGATCTTTATTACAGAAACTGTGCTAGATTTTTTTTTTTGGGGGGGGGGGGGGGATATGGTGCTGTGCCAGTTATTGTCTGGGAGATAACACTAGTAGATTGTTTGTTAAAATGACTGCTCAGCATTGAGGAATTGCATTTTTGTGCACACTGAAATCTGAAGTGGGCGAGGGAATGGGACTATCCTCTCGCACTTCCTACATTGTTCCTGGGTGTCTGTGTGGCTGAAAAGGATAAGGGGTACTGCAGAATATTAAAAGAATTAGGATATCAAAGAGACAAAGACAATAAGTTCATGAGCGAGTAAACCAGAAAATAGAAAAATATCAAGATAGAACGGGTAAAACCATTTTATATCTAGAGTTCTAGACTGCTTGAGCTCGATCCTATAGCTGTAGTCTTTAGGTGCTTCAGTACAAACCAATTACTAGTCTTTCATCTTTCAGCACTCAGCATTACTCGTTTGCCACCCCAAAGAAGCATGTTTCATTTAGCCGCCTCTCTCACTATCATTTCTTATGGGTCGGATACTCGGATTAGTCATTGCATTTCTCATATACTTTTATCTGGTAGAAGCATCAGGACTTATGAACTGTGTTGTTCCTTGTCTACACTTTCTTTTGCGAATTATTTTGATTATTACTGTGGAATGCAGTTGTGGGATGCAAGCTCTGGTCAAGGATTCACACAGTTTTCAGAGCACCGAAAAAGAGCTTGGTCTGTGAGTTTTTCAGATGTGGACCCTACTAGGTTGGCTAGCGGGAGTGATGATTGTTCCGTGAAAGTATGGAGTATAAACCAGGCATGTTACTGAAATGCATCCACTCTTTGGTTTGGATCATTTTCTTAATTTGTGTTACTTTTTATCTCCCGTAAACAACAGTTCCATGGTATAATTCTTAATGCCATTTCATTTCCTTTTATCAGAAAAATTGCATTGATACAATCAGAAATGTGGCCAACGTCTGCTGTGTTCAATTCTCCCCATACTCCTCCCACATGTTAGCTTTTGGTTCTGCTGATTACAAGATACACTGTTATGATCTGAGGAACACAAGGATTCCTTGGTGTACTATTTCGGGACATGGAAAAGCTGTCAGTTATGTAAAGTTCCTGGATCCAGAAACACTTGTCTCTGCATCAACCGATAATACATTGAAGATATGGGATCTTAACAGGACTAATTCCAGTGGATTATCTACTGATTCCTGCAGCCTTACCCTGAGTGGTCATACCAATGAGAAGGTTCTGTTTGCTGCATGTTAATATTCGTGCATAGTTTTGTTTTTGAATTACTATGTAATCAGCCTTACTAACAGGGACAATTTTGTGCAGAATTTTGTAGGGTTATCTGTTCATGATGGGTACATAACATGTGGCTCTGAAACGAATGAAGTGAGTGTTCTATTAAATATATACATTTTCCTTGGCATACTGCATCGGATTAATCGAGACACGGTCAGGAATTAAGTCCTTTCGAGTTGAAATCCTTCAGTGCAGCAACTATATATTCATCTTGTTATTCCTAGGGAATTATGGTCCGATTTCTCATAGCACAGATTATCCTGATGGCCCTAGACTCTCAACCTATCTGAGTCCTCACAGTTATAATTTTTTTTTTTTTTAATTATGTCCCCCTCTTGGAAAAAAAGGCCCCGTAGCGATTCGTGGTTCACCTTCCTTCTACAATGAAGATCCTTATGTTACTTGATGCCATGGTTACTGTATAATGCATTAAGAGTACATTTTAACATTTAGGTGATATTTCAGACTCAAATCGTCCGGGAATGTCCTGAGTCCTAAAAGAGCATATCCCTTGTATTCAAAAAAAAAAATCGTCTGGAAGTGTCTGTAGCTGGGGGTAGTGAGTTGAAAGTACGTTCTGTTGATGAAAGTGTCTAAATAAAAATGCTCAACATCTGAAATCCAGCTCATAGATGTATTTATTAGTGGGTCAACTGAAACATGCTGATGCTCTATTAGTTGGAAGAATTGCTCATACATGATTTTTGTGGTGTGCAGGTATATTCTTACTACAAAACCTTTCCCATGCCGATAACTTCTCATAAGTTTGGTTCGATCGACCCTATTACTGGACAAGTGACAAATGAAGACAATCAGCAATTTGTGTCAAGTGTTTGCTGGAGAGGGAAGTCAAACATGGTAGTGGCTGCCAACTCTAGTGGCAGCATCAAAGTGCTTGAGCTTGTGTGAACAATCTGATGAGAGTTATACTGAAGGAGAAGATCTGAATGGCTTAGGTTGCCATTCCGGATCCATGATATGCTGCTGCTCTGATTACTGAGTGTTTTTTGATCTCAATGCAGCACACCAAGCAATCATCTCTTCAAGTTTCCCACGGCAGCTGTAAGATGCAATTGCACTCTTCAGGCAACCCACGCTGCCGATTCCCAATCGAACTGAAACAAAATATTTCCAGAGTGGCCTCAGCTAGTCTGGAAGGCTACTGCCAGCATATATTTGCTGTGCTTGTAACTTTGTTTGGGATTTGGATGCAGCAACAACATTCGTCACCTTAATGAAGATCTGAGGGTTTGTACGGAGTTAGGGGCCCTAGGTCTGAAGCAATATATCATGCACCTTGATGCTTCTTGGGGGCTAGAGAGGCTATCATAGTAGATCTACTTAGTATCTCATGGGAAATTAACTCAGTTTTGATGTGTACTTGTAGATTTGTTATGATGGTTAGAGCAAACAATGGGGACATAAGTAGGTGATCTTGTAGCTCGAAGAAATTCGTGCAGGGAATGTAAGGAGTATGCATCTTCATTCCCCTTCAAAGTGTTGTACATATGCTTAGGATCGGCTACCGAATGCCTTGTAACTAGAGGAGAGGGCCCAAAAAACTCGGTCATCAAATCAGTATAATCAAAGGTCTTCTAAAAAAGGTTAAATGGAGGTTGATTATGCCTGTGCATCATTATTTTGATTGTGCTTTGGCAGAGCAAGTGGACTGGATATTCCTTGCTTATACTTGTGCACGCAGTCTGACTGGCCTGACCTCCACGATTAACATGGAGAAATATTGTCCTACTAGTACTACCTTTACACTACAGCACACTGGCTGATCGCCGTTGGTAGACGCGAAGGCAGCACGCAGCGACGGCAACGCGTGCAATCAACCACAGACAGTTCCTCAATGAAGCAGACATGGCAGCTGACTGGACACGTTGTCGTCCAGTCGATCGAATCACGTCAGCAGCCAGACATGGAGAAAGCAGAGGCAGGTGTATAGTTATCCACTTGTGATCCCAAATGATTTGCCAATTTTGGAGCTGAGAGAGAGAATGAGAGAGAGACGACGACGACGACGAGAGGGGGAAGAGAGAGACGACGACCACGACGAGAAGGGAAGGGAAGGCTCATCAGAAGAAGCAAAGAGGCAACATTAATTGTTGAGCATGGCGCGCAGGACTCAGCGCGCCTTGTTGCTCCTCTCGGCCGTCCTGGCCTCCCTCGTCGGCGGCTCGTCGGCCGGGGTCTACCACATCGTCGGCGCCGGCAAGGGGTGGCGGGTGCCGCCCAACAAGACGTACTACGAGGACTGGGCACGCGCCAGGAACATCAGCATCGGCGACAAGCTGATGTTCCTGTACCGGAGCGGCGTGCACAACATCGTGGAGGTGCCGACCCGGGCGCTGTTCGACGCGTGCAGCATGCGCAACATCACCAGCCGGTACCAGAGGGGCCCCACCATCATCGAGCTCACGCAGCCCGGCCCGCGCTACTACTTCTGCGGCGTCGGCGAGCACTGCGAGGCCGGCCAGAAGGTCGCCATCGACGTCTGCATCGTCGCGTCGCCGCCGCCGCCCGACGACGAGCCCAGCAGCTCCGGCGGCGTGGTCGTCGCGCAGCGGCTTCTTCACCAAGCCGTCGTCCTCGCCGCCTGCTGCCTCGTGGCCGCGTTGCTAATAATGGCGATGTAATAATTTTATCCGTACGCGCGTAGAACAGATGCAGGATGGCAATGGCTTCCCTTCTTGTCGTGAAGCTCGTTGATCTGGAACACGTAAACATACGTTATTAGGGTGGTAATGAACAATACAATAGCTCAATAGCAGACCAATTAGGTAAGAAGTGTCTTCCAAACAGCTTCGGCTCGTACCTGAAAACATTACGTTCTGAAAGGTCACAAAATATTACGTCAATTGAATCATAAACATAAGCGAAATGCTGGCAAAATATGCCTGGAGCACGCACTGGCATCATTATTCAAATTCTAGAACTAAATCCCAACAGCGTGCCTATTTCAAGTTAACAGCACAGAGCCACAGAGTAATCAGTACATGTACCAAAAAAAAAAAAAGTGGTAGCACTTTTCTGCTAAGGTAGCTATAATAGCATGTAAACGTGCTGAACTCCCACGCTATGTGCTGCTATATGCTGACAGGGTGATCAAGATGATCGCTGCAGTTGGTGGACGAAACTGCAGAAAGCTCCAGCTTCCCAGTCCACTCCTCCCCTGGTTTCAGAGTGATCGCTCTCTCGATTGCGGCGGCATCAACGCAGAGCATCAGCTTGTACTCTTCATCGCCGAAGTCCACCATAGTCTTCGATTTCTTCTCCCATGGATTCCACACAACTGTCGTACGTAGGAGTAAAATGGTCACATTTCCTTTTTTTCAAATGATTTATTCTTTCTTGTTACTCCTACTTGCAAAGGAGATCATGTCGTACCAACATCAGGAAGACCTTCCTTCCTTATGACAAACGAGTGTTTCTTCTCATGGTCAAGCACTGCTATTACATTTGGGGAGCTAACGTAGACTCGGTCGACCTGTCAAGAGTGATTGAACAAAGGCCTAGCTAGTGTCACCAGAAGCCACTAACAATTTTAAAGCATTTAATATGGTATAATTCCAGCACAAATGACAACTAAACATCTGTGACAGTGCATAAAGAACGTAGAACAATTTACTTGCCAAATGGAAGGTTTCAGCTAGCTTCAGTAGATTTCAACAAGATATAATACAGTCAGTCCAATTAAGTGAAACTATTCACCTCTGATTCAAATGTTATGGCGTCACCTTGCTCTGTAAAACGTTCCCTCTTGCTCAGGTTGTCGAGGTAATCAAGTGTCTCTAGACCTTCTATCCTTACCTCACTGTGAATTAAACAAAACATAGAATCATATGGCATCACTGAAGGGAGTAGTTAGACAGTGAGGTAGACAAAATCTTAGCCTCTGGGTAAATAATGACCGACCTGATGTCAGAAACCGAAAGATATGTGTGATAAGCAAACGAGAAACTGAATGGCTTGCCATTGACATTTCTGATGCGCGATTTTAATGACAGGTCTCCATCCTTTGAAAGAGATACCCTCAGGCGGAACTCAAAACTGCAATATATTTGTAAAATCATACATGAGGTGATTCAGAAAATTATTAGCTAGTGTACTGTAATTTTATATCCACATTATGGATTGTGCATTTTGTAATCATGCATGAGGTGTTTAGAAAACATAAATGTGATACGATGAAGGATTAATTATGCTTGCATATATGCAAGACCCTCAATGTCATAAAAAACACGTACTGGTACTCTTACTCGCACATTTGATCAGTTGAAAATATGTCAACAAAATAATGTCAAAAGTTTGCTTCCGGAAAATTACCATCCGAGGTACCCAGTTTCAATTAATTGACCGTGCACCCCCAATGACGCAATACGTAACAGAAGTTTGACATCTAGCCCTTATTTAGTTGAAAGGTAAAGTATGTGCAGTCATAGGATAAAATAAATACATATAAGCCATGACAAATGCATACCAATGTGGCCAGCACTTGAGGTCATCATCAGATGGCTTTAGTAGAAGGTTAACAGAAGCTTTGCTGCCGCTACCATTATCACTCGTTGGCGAATGCTCATCATCATCTAGGATCCAAATCCTGTTCCGTGCAAATCCATGCCGCTCCAATGTCCCAGAATTTCCGAACTGCATGGAGTTTTACAGTTGTCAGAAGCACAAGGAAAAGGACAATCAGCTCCCCTCTCAACCAGCCAGCTTACACAAAAGATTGTTACATCACAGGTAAATTTAAAATTACAGCAGAATCACGCGATGAAACTGAAACGGCAGCAAGTAGATACTGCAGTGCAGCAGTACCTGTGGGAAGCACATCTGAATTCCACCACGCATCGCATATGGCAGTTTCAAGATTGCCTGCACGTAGAAAAACAACAGACAAGATAATGCTTGGACTGTTGGAGCGAACAGAAGGCTACAGGCCCACTACTGCTTGTCCTATCAATCAAGATGAGAAAAAAAAAGAGTTGAGCACAGGAATTTGAAGATAATGGTCATGATGAGACTTTAAGACCGTAATTTAGTCCCAGCACGAGGGAACCATAGCAAAAGTTCAATTCACCAGTCTGCCTGCTCCAGTCCAGCCATCGGGATGGACTCAGTCGATCTACAGGGAGAATGGCAACTGGCATGGGTATGAGCCCAATTCAGCTTTGTGTTTGAACACTTTTTCATTTGACCAGTGTAATAAACTTTTGAAAATATATACAACACGCATCGTTAAATGATGTTTCACCAATCCTGGAACAGAGGATGCAATTGGACGTAATCGCCACAACCACGAAAAACTTTTCTGATGAAATCCCGATGAACCAAGCGTTGCTGCTTACGTACGTGCTGAGGAGCAAGTGAAACGAATGGGGGGGGGGGGGGGGGGGGGGGGGGAATGAAAGCTGACTGACCTTGCTGCTGGTGAAGAGGAGCTCCTCGCCGCGGTCGTTCTTCCAGGAGACAACCTGCCCGCCGTGCAGGCTCACCTGCACCGCGAAGTCGCGAACCGACTCAGACCGCATCAAAACCTCACCGAACCAAGCAATGTCGAGCGGTCGAGCCGATCGCTGCATGGAATAAGGGAACTGCGGTTGGTGGTGGTGGTCGTACCCGCGCGGAGTGTCCCTTGGGCGAGCGGAGCACGACCTGGGCGACGCCGTTCCAGTCCCTGACCACCTCCATGCCGCTGCTCGGATCCGCCGAGTTGGTGGTGGTGGAGTGCCCCATGCTCATCAACCGCCACCACAACCGGCCGGCGAGAGAGGAGAAGAGAAGAGGAAGCAGCTGCGGCAGCGCAGGAGAGGAGAGACGAGTGGCCGGCCGCTGGTGCTGCTACTGCTGCCGTTGGGTCGCCATTGGGGGCGGTTCGGATGTTACTACTACGCTTGGGGCACTTTCCGCGTGAGTAAAAAAGGCTAGCTGGCTAGCTAGAACCCGTGAGCTAGCTAGCGGCAGCCTTGCTCCTCCTCCTCCCCTTTCTCTGCTTTTCAACCACCACCCGCAAAGCCGGAGAGGGATCGGCGACCCCCGCACGCCACGCCACGCCACTCCACGGCGCGGAGGGCAGAGGTCGGAAGCGCAGCGGCGGAAGATGCAGTGGTGGGATGAATGCAACTTGTCGTCGTGTCCAAGGCAAGGCGGCGACAGAGAACGTTGTACTTGTAGTGTGAGCGGCAGCGGCAGGAGCAGGAGCAGGACAGCACGTGAAGACGGGAGAGGGAGACACGTGCTTGCTCGCCGCTTTACTTTACTTTACGGGAACGAGGCTTCGAGGTCGCAGGTGTGGAAAAGTCTAGGCAACGCAAACAGGGATTACGCGAGAAACTGTGATGATGATCTACACGATGATAAATAAGCTGCTTTTCTCGGATGCACACACGAGCATGGCCACCACAACAAACAGGGCAGCTTGCTCGTTGCTGCAGCCGTTGAATTTAACACATACTAGTGCCGGATCAACATCCTCTACAGTACTGCAGGTGCAGTAGCACAGGATGACATGTGGGTCCGGTAAGTGTTGGGCCCACATGTCAGCCTCTGCTACTGCACATACAGTACTGCAGAGGATGTTGATCCGGCACTAGTGCCATGCCCCCGGAATCGTCCTTGTCCGTAGCAGTGCCATTACAGAGAACCGTTGTACCACCACTACTAGATCTGTTCAAGTTATCATCGATGAGTCAGGCGGCAGGGGCTCATTGCGAAACAAATAAAAAAGAAATGTGGTTCCTTCTGTTGAGAACCATGCGTTCAATCGAATGCCGGCGGTTGACGCTGCTGGCGGTCGCGTCCCTTCCAGCGGTCGTGGCCGCTCCTCCTCACGTCCTCTCGCCATCGGACGCGCCCGTACATTCAACATGTATAAAAAGCAATGGAAAGAATGAATAAAGCATAAGTTGGAATCATTATGTTCTTGTGATTATCTCTCTAAAACTCAATTCACAACACGTCATCAGTACTGCTCTACGAGCAATTCAACGAAAGAGAAGAACCAAATCGGTAAGATGTCGAACAATCAACTTACCGATCCAATAATCTTGGTGTTCTTCATTGGGGATGAAGATCAGAACCGTTTTCGTCACCGTCAATTCCGCCGCCGTCGTCGTCAACCAGTGGCACCATCACCAAATCCACGCCGACCTCATCGCCGCATTGAGGATCGGTCTCCGACCCCTTATCCCCGCCAACCCTCGGACCTAGACGCCCATCAAACAAGTCGTCAAGGGGGATCGGTCGCCGTCCTCAGTCGGGAACCCCCGAACCGGGTTGCGCCGATCCAAGGTCCCTCGTCATCGAGTGGACAGGGGGGAAGGAGGAAGAGAAGGTGAACTTACCCGCAAGATCATGATGGACACGGCCATCGAGATGCCACCGGTGTTAAGTCCGGCCATACGAAGAACGGCAAGGATACGGGTTGGTCAGAGGGGACTTCCCCGAGGACCGCTAGCCTCGAGGACGCCGTCCTCTTTGCTAGATCCGGCGACCCCACTCGAGGAAGAACCGTCAACGGCACCGGCGACCCCTCAAGTTGAAGTCAGTCCTTCAACCTCCGGTTCCCAGTCGACGCTCATGAGCCCGAGCGGCAACCGAATCCTCCGCCGGTTTGCTCACCTCGCCGCCCCAACCCGACCATCTCAGAGGTTCGGATCTTGGGCCTCAACCGCCGGTTCTAACTGAGCGGTGGGGGTGGGGGGGAAGGGGGTTGAGGGGGATCGGCATCGGAGGACGAGAGCATTGACGTCAGAGGTGGAAGAAGAAGGAGCGGCCATGGACGGTGGAACCGAAGCGGCGGACAGTGGAACCGAAGCGGCGGGCGGCGGGCGAAGGTACCGAGGTGAGTTGGGCGGCTACAGTTTGACCCAACCCCAACGCTTCTCGGCTCCCCCCCCCCTTTATTCACCGTCGGTCAGACCATGGGCCAGGCTGTGGGCCGCGCCGCCTGACCGTGAGGTCGGCTGGGCCGCGCCGTCGGGCCGCGCGGTTGGCGTGGGCTGTGTGCTCGGTTGGGCCGTCCTGAAGCCCAAAATCAAAATTCCTATTTTCTGTTTTTCAATTTACAGATTAATTTAAATTCAAGTGTTGTTTAATTTACTACATGTGTGTATGTATTGTAAAATATTCTGTAAATATAATTATGATCAATATTGATTATGACAATGTGTATATTGCATTTAAATATTATTTATTTGCAAATATTTGGCTAATTTTTAAATTTTGGCTAAATATATAAATTAAAAATCACATTGTCCAAAATTCATTGTTTAGGCTATTTTTAAAATTTGGCCTCAACTCTGAATTTTGTTTATTATATTTACAAATTTTACAAACTTCATCATTAAAGCTAATTTTAAGATTTTGGCTTATGATGGAAAGAACAATATACATAAAATATAAAGTAAATTGACTCATTTTGATTAAGCCATTTTTCTTTAATTTTGCTTAATGCATTATGAATCATACCTTAATACAATAAAGTGTATAATTCATTTTAATTTGGCTATTTCTTTAATTGGCCATTTTCAACATGAAATATACATTAGTTCTTCTTGTCAAGCCATTTTCCTATATTTGACTAGATAAGAAAGAATAAATTTAATGTGTCTTTCATTATGATTAACACACATTACAACACCACCATGATGATTTTATTAGTAAAATCTCTGGTTTCCTAGATGTAGAAATCAATGTCTCGCGAGTTTTAAGAACTTGCACTTAATGGTCATAATTACCCGACATAGGCTCTTGACATCAAGATAAGTTTGACTTTCCACTACAGGAATATCGATCACTTACGTCGGCCTGCCGACGTAAGTTAGTAACTTACGTCGGTGCCTGGTAGTCGATGTAAGTTAATTAAATTACGTCGGCTGGCCGACGTAAGTAAAGGGACCGACAGTAATAAATTTTACTGACGTCGACCCCGACCCGCAACCAACGTAAGTTAATCGACCGACGTAAATTAACACTAACTTACGTCGGCTCTGATGTCGGCCGACGTAAGTAATCCAAGTCGACGTAAGTTGTGGTTAAACCTAACCGCGCGAGCGGTGCGCGCCATTTTATTTCACGCCGCTCCCACCCCGCCGACCCCCGAGCCGCCCCGCCACCGCCGACTACGAGCCGCTCCGCCGCCCCTGCGCCCCGTCGCCGCCCTGCCGTCGGCACGCCGCCCCGCCGCCACCCCCCCTCCCGCCCGCGGCCCGCCCCTGCGGCGCCGCCCCTACCCCCGCGGCCCCGACCCCGCTGTCGGTCCGCCCCCGCCGCCTCTGCACCGCCGCCGCCGGTCCGCCCTCGCCGCCGCTGCGCCGCCGCCCCCGCCACCGCCCGCCCCTGCGCCGCTGCTGCCGGCCACCGGTCCGCCCTCACCGCCCCTGCGTCGCCGCTGCCGGCCCGCCCCCAGCCCCGCCGCCCCTGTTGCGCCCTCGCCGACCCTACGCCTCCGCGCCCCAGCCACCGCCCGGCCCCGCCGCCCCTGCGCCGCCGCTGCCGGCCCGCCGCTGCTGGCCCGCCCCCGGCCCCGCCGGCCCTGCGCCCTCGCCGCCCCTGCGCCCTCGCCGCCGGCTCGCCTTCGGCCATCCCATCGATCAGGTACGCACTTCAATTTGGACTCTAAATTTAGTGCTTTCAAATACTTGTTATGCTATCGTTGTAGCCTAATTAGAATTGTTAGCTTGATGTCGTGTTTTATTGCTCAAGTGATTCTATGATGGCGGTGCTTGCTTAACTATTTATTTAATTATGGTTGTTGATTTGCTTAAATATGCTTAAGTGGTTTGTTATATTATGGTTAATTTGCTTAATTATGCATTATTAAGCTTAAGTGCTTTATATAATTATGCTTAATTTGCTTAATTTGCTTAATTATGCTTAGGTGTGGTTTATTTATTTATGTTTAATTATGCTTAAATTGCTTAAATTTGTTTAATTATGCTTAATTGGTTTATTTAAGTTGTTAATTTGCTTATGCGTTTAATTATGCTGAAGTGGTTTATCTATTTATTATTAAGTGCTTAATTGCACCATGAGGAGGGCAGCGTCGGGGGCGGCCCACTGTCGGGTGCCATGGTGTCGCCGGTAGCTCCAAGAGAGAGAGAGAAACTGTGGGTCGTGTGTAGGGCTGAGCAGAGGAGATTGGGGCGGCGGAGGAGCTCGAGGCGGTGGGCGGCACGCAAAAGAAGCTCGCGCCGGCGATGAACTGAGGAACGCGGTATATAGTTATTAAGGTGTCGCTTTAGCGACTCTAAAGCGGTAAGGCGCTCCGACATCGTAAGGCATTCCTGTTGCCTTGCTTTCTAGGGTAAGGCGGCGGCGGCCAGGGAAGCCGGCGGCGGCAGGGAAAGCTGGCGTCGCGGGAGCAGGGGGATCCATCACCTTAATTCGCCTTACCGCCTTAAGAACGTCAATGACCCGCGATTGTGTGGACGGTGGAAATGGATGTGGAATTGTCATCTAAGACCAACTTTCCTCTCAGTCTTTCTCTAGTTCTTTCCTCTCTCTTAAATGACCTCAAAATGAAAATGAGCAACGTAACCTATAGCAATCTATTACCCGTTTCAGATCGGCACGTCTCACATATCATTGGCATGTGAGACGTGCAGGTTCGGAATTGTCCCTTTTTGAACAGCCTCGAAGTGACCGAGGGGGCGTGGCTTGTGATGAGATGCGGGTCCGGATTTGGACGAGATTTCGGTGGCGTAACCCTGTTGTTCTCTGCTGCACCATTTTTGGGCGTGCAGTGGAGAACGGCGGGGTTATGCTGCCGAAATTTCGTTCGAATCCGGATCACGCGTCTCGTCATGAGCACGCTCCGCTCGGTCACTCTTGGGTGGGTTTAGGATCTATCTGCCTAGGTTGTAGGGTCGTGACACATAACATAACAATACATTAACGACAATTTCTTTCGCGTTAAACTGCACAGTCAAACATAGGCGAAGACCGTAGTTGGATGTACACTGGTTGGAAGAGCAGAACTGGTGGTCACTCAGATGAGTGGTACGCCAAGACAGAAGCTTTTGTGGAACGAGCTTTTTCGTTGTCAAATAGCGATAAGGCGCGGTGCCCATGTACGAAATGCCGAAACGGAACGTTTTTGGACAAAGTGGAACTTACGTTGCACTTGTGTCGAAACGGTTACGTGTCACATTATGAGTTGTGGAACTTCCACGGCGAGACATCTTCTCAAGCTGTACAAGAAGTGGAAGCAGGCAATGATGATGCTCAAGAGGTTGATATGATGGATGAGATGATGGAAGCTATACGACCAGAGCTTACAGAAGATACTCAAACAATAGAGGTTAAAGAGTTCTTCGAACGTCTCAAAGATTCAGAAGAGGCTCTGCATGAACACAATAAAATGTCAATCCTCAATTTTGTGACTAGACTTATGGCAATTAAGTCTAAGTTCTTCTTTTCTAACAATTGTTAAACATGCTCATCGATTTGTTCAAAAGATGCCCTTCCACAACCCAACAAAGTGCCTAAGGATATGTACAACTCGAAGAAAATTCTTTCTGGTCTCGGGATGAAGCACGAAAAGATTGATGTGTGTCCGGACAACTGCATGCTTTTCTGAAGAGAGCATGCCAATGAGAACAAATGTTTGAAATGTGGTCAACCGAGGTTTGTCAAAGTTGTTAATAATGATGGTAATACAGTGACGACGGAAGTCGTACATAAGCAATTCGTTACTTACCTGTGACACTGAGGTTGAAGCGGTTGTTCCTTTCAAAAAAACGGCCAGACACATGAGATGGCACAAAGAAGGTGAGCGTGAGAACAATGAAGTCATGACGCACCCGTCCGATGGTGAGGCATGGAAGGCTCTGGACCGGTTCGACCCAGAATTCGCTCGTGAAGCGAGAAATGTTCGCATCGGGTTGGCAACAGATGGGTTCACGCCGTTCAGCACAAACGCTGCACCATACTCCTGTAGGCCCATCTTTGTCATTCCGTACAATCTTCCGCCTACTTTTTGCATGAAGAATGAGTTTATGTTTCTTAGCATCATTGTACCTGGGCCAGATCATCCTGGGTCACGTCTCAACGTGATGTTGAAACTGTTGATCGAAGAGTTGAAAATGTTGTGGACAGGAGTCGAAGCGTACGACTGTTACAAGAAACAGAAATTCAACCTCCGAGCTGCTTATTTGTGGTCCGTTCATGATTTTATGGCATACGACATGTTTTCTGGATGGAGCACTCATGGTCGGTTGACGTGTCCGATATGTGCCTCGGACACCGATTGCTTTCGACTTACCCATGGAGGCAAGATATCTTACTTCGATTGTCATAGAAGTTGGCTACCTCCGAATCACTTGTTTAGACAACAGAGGAATGTCTTCAGAAAGAACACCGTTGTCACTAATAGACCACCAAAACGTCTTGACGGGTCAGAAATATCTGATATGTTGGACAAATTGGTGCCAGATGAAGGTTCTCCTGGATATTTCAAAGGTTACGGAGACAAACACAATTGGGCTCACATATGTGGACTTTGGGAGTTACCGTATGTGAAGTCGTTGATTCTAAGGCACAACATTGATGTTATGCATCAAGAGCGTAACATGGCCGAATGTATCATAAGCACATGCATGGACATGACGGGCAAAACAAAAGACAATTTAAAGGCTCGAAAGGATCTTGCCGAGCTTTGTAACCGTCAAACTCTTGAGCTCTCCGAAAATGATGGTAAACCACGCGCTCCTTTCTGTCTTCGACCTAAAGAGAAAAAAGAAGTTCTCGAATGGTTGCAAAGGTTGAAATTACCAGATGGTTACGCAGCTAGTCTGAGACGAACCGTGAATGTGAAAACGGGAAAGCTCATTGGGTTGAAGAGTCATGATTATCACATAATCATGGAAAGACTTCTGCCTGTTATGTTTCGAGGCTATTTTGACGATGCAGTGTGGAAGGTGTTAGCCGAGCTTAGCCACTTGGCAACTCTGTGCTAAAGAAATCACGCCAGATATGATGACTAAATTGGAAAAGGAGGTTCCGGTACTTTTGTGTAAGATGGAAAAAAATTTTCCTCCAGGATTTTTCAATCCAATGCAACATCTCTTAATTCATCTTCCATTTGAAGCAAAAGTGGGCGGTCCCGTGCAATATAGGTGAATGTATCATATTGAAATATCACTTAGATATCTGAAACCAATGGTTGGTAACAGTGCAAGGGTTGAAGGTTGCATCGCCGAAGCTTTTACTCTTAAGGAAGTAGGATATTTCTCAAGTGTTTACTTTGCAGAGGAAAACAATGTTAATACTTCGGTAATGCGATACAACATAGATGAGCAACCTCATTGTAGCGATCTCTCCATTTTTGCCACAAGAGGCACTACTGTTGGTAGTTACACTTCGTATGATGTTAGCGAAAAAGAAAGGTGTGCTGCATTCTTCTACATGTACGCTAATATGGAAGAAATGAATGAATATTTCAAGTAAGTGTTTCTCCTACACTTATGCTTTTCACCATCTTTTTCGACACATGTATTCTAAAAGGTTCTCTTTGTCGTGTAGTATGTTCAACAAGCAAAATTGGAGACATAAACATCAACCCACGAGCAAGCAAATAGAACATATTCGACGGGAAGGAATAAACGGGGGATCTGATTTTCTCTCCTGGTTTCGAGATCATGTAACGTTTTCTCGATAACTAATCAATGTTAAAAATGTTTTCTTATAACTTAAGAATGCTTACGTTTTCTAATAACTCCATATCTTGGACAGTGCCAAAAAGATGCCAACGTCCATGAAGATTTGCGACAACTATCCCGTGGAGTGGTTAATGTTAGAAGCTATGGTCGATATGACGTCAACGGCTTTCGATTCCGTACAACTCAATTTGAATCTCTTCATCCTCTCGCGGCAACATGTAATACCGGAGTTGTGATGAGGGCAATCGATTCGCAAGATCATGACGCAGTACTACGAGATTATTAAAAAAAAATCCTTGAATTCACTTTTGTCGCAAACAAGCCATTTCGACCGGTATTCTTTGACTGTGAATGGTTTGATTCCATTCGTGGAATTTGAGTAAACGAATTTGGCATGGTCGAAGTAAAACACAAGGAATGGTTGAAAGGATTCGATTCATTAGTTTTTGCACACCAAGTAGAGCAAGTGTACTATCTACCTTATCCATGCAATAAATTCAAAGCTTGGTGGGTGGTACATAAGGTGAATCCTCGTGAGCGGTTATACGCTCCACGAGATGATGATTATCACGACGAAGCTGAGGTTGATTGTGTCTACCAAGAGGAAGAGTTGTCAGACTCCTTCTCAGTCGAGCCCAGTGTAGAACTCGATAACTTAGTTGGAGACGCTCAAGATATCGAGGCTGGCACGGAAGCGGAAACAGAATCAGAATCAGAAACTGAAGATATCGATGACATAGTCGAACTTGCTGATTTGCGCAAACGAAAACGATATGCGGAAGAAGAAGATCGATGGGCTGGTTTAAGGAGTAGGGTGCATGATCATGATGTTGATGAATTTTGAAGTAACGTTTTATTCACTAATTTAACATTAATTTTATATATTATTTTTGCATATTAATCATTTATTCCTTGCAACAGGATGTCATCAAAGGGGAATGGGAAGGGGAAGGGGAAGCCAGTGAGAGGGTTTGAGCCGCCAGCAGACCCTTGCTTAGGGAGCTCGTTCCTTTCTAGCCGACATGAGCTCTTTATGGCACACGCTCCACCCTCAGATATCGTGTGCTTTCAGTGGACAGAGGTAAATTTTAGTTACAATAAAGTTATTTTTGAAATTGCAATTGTTATTAATTATTAATTGTCAATCTTTTCCTTTTGTGCAGTCTGACTCACAGACTTCTGAGTCAGAGTCAGAGTCAGAGTCAGAGGCTAGGGGCCCGCTACAGGAGCCCGACTCAGAGGCTAGGGGGCCACCACAGGAGACCTCTAGCGCTAGCCTCCCTTCGGAGCCGGCTAGCGCTAGCCTCCCTGGGCAGCCCTCTACCACTAGCCTTCTTGGAGGCTCCGGGGGTTCCGCAGAGCCTTCAGGGTCACAGGACGCGGCAGCGTCGCCGTAGAGGCGACGGACGAGGAGGACCCACTTTGCGGCTCCTCCTCCGATTACTACTCAGCGGACCACAATCCGTCCTGTTGGAGACAGGTATAAATACTGTATATAGTATATTAAATATTAAATGTTGTTTTCCTTTACTTAATGATTTAATATATTTTGTAGATGTTGGTACGACTTTTCATTCACGGGGGCCGAGAAGCACCACAGGAAGGTTAACAGTGTCCTCGGTGCTATCGTCAAGTTGCACTACCCCGGTGTAATTGACGGTTTTCCTACCCTGTCGTGGGATGACTACGCTCGGGTCTCTCACCCGGTGCACGGCACGGTTCAGGGAGCCGTGTGGCACGATTTTATGGTAAGTTTAACTGTTTCCTTTTTTCAACTCGTTTGAATTCTTAATTGCATATCACTTAAATATTTGTTTGCTTAAAGCTGAGGTACCAAGTAGAGGAACCGGGCATGGAGGACCACGCGAGACGCGTGTTCCATTACAACGCTCGGAAGCTCACGACGGCGGCGTTGTCGTACGCCCGGATTCAGGCCGTCAACGCGTACTACAAGCGGCACCCCCGGGAGCAGGAGCAGGAGCAGCAAAGGGGTGTATTTAGGAAGGACTCGGACTCCTACTTGACAGAGGAGAAGTACGCGGAGGTAAGTTTTTAATATTCTTAAATATTTACAATATCTACGTATGTTAACTGCGTTGATGAAAAATGAAATATGTGCAGATTAGTATTTCCTGGTTACAGGGTAACATCGAGGCATACTTAGCTCTCTGTCGGTACTGGGCTAGCGACGCTTTTATCAACAAGTCCACGAAGGCTAGACAATGCCGCATGGGGTCTGAGGGCAAGCACAACTATGGCGGCGACAGCTACTTGCGTTTGGCTAAACGCATGGTAAGTACCTTTTTATTTTATTTATGTGTTCCTAATATATTATTTATCTCACTAACATGGCTGTACAGGAGCGAGATATGGGTCATGAGCCGACCCTGACCCAGGTTTGGAAGAAAGGTCACAAGGGAAGTGACCCTTCTCAGCCAGGGCAGTGTAGTCAGGTCGCAGCCGACCGACTGGTAAGTTTTCGTATTCATCAATTTCATTATAACTAGTACTATTATTGACATGCTTACAAGATTTATTTGTTTTGTAGACAAAGTACGCGCAGGAGGTCGCAAAGATACACGGTGCGGATTACGATTGGGAAAGCGCGCCGATCGACCCCAAGCCGCGTACGCAAGCGGAGGCGGGAAGGCCCACGGACGGTGAGTTCTTCGTGTGTTTCATTTCTTTTTCAATTAATCTTCTTCTTAGTGTTTTCATTCTTTTGCAGGTTTGCCATTTTCGATGGAGTTGTCGACTCGAGGTCGACGCGACCTTTGAGAGGCGCTTCATCGTCGCAGGCTTCGACCGTTAGGACCAGTGGTCGTCTCTCGCAGACCCAGCTGGAGCTCCAGGCCATGAGGGAGTCGCTGACGCAAACTCAAGCAGAGCTGGAGAGGACGAGAGCAGAGGCAAGGGAGGAGCAGCAGACGACGGCCTTAATGATGGCCAGATGCAAGCAGCGGTGGCGGTAAGTAATTTAAAGTACCGTAGTTAAATTTCACAGCACTTAATAACATATATCTGCTAATATCTTGCAATGGTAGGCTCTTGCTCGACAAGGCGGTCAGGACATCAAGATTCCTACGCTTCCGCCGCAGCAGACACCGGAGCAGGTAATATTGTCTATCCCTAGGAGTTTGATTTCCTTTTCATTATGTTAAAAAAAGTTACTTGCATCACATTTAATTTAGCAAATGTGTTACTCACACTATTGACTAGTTGTTTTATGGACTACTAATTATGGACTTCTAATTCATCCTAATTATGATTCTTTTGCAGGGTTCCGGAACGCATCGAGATCCCGGAGGCAGTGGAGGGGCTAGCGTGTAGACACCGGAGCAGGTGGTAAACTCTCTCTTTAATATTGTTGTACCCATTTTAGTATTTACATAGAGAGATAAGGAAGTAGAACATAGAGGTAGATCTTGATGACTTGTCAGATATTGATTCCTATAGCTATAGTGGTGAGGAAGTTAAGTGTAATCAAGCTTTAATAGTTTTTGACCATGCCACAAATGATTAGTATATAGTTAATAAGTTGTCAGTGCTTCGAGTTAACAAAGGGCTAGTGGTTCATAAGCTTGACCTGTTACCTAAAGTCTCCAACTCTGATATCTGCTAGTTTGCTATTTATATATGCAACATTCTTTTGTTTGCAATACCAAAGACCACTTAATGTGAAGCAATCCAACTCTAACAATTATCACTGATGTTCTTGGACTCTGATGTTATCACTGAGTTGACATCTATGCTTACTAGTGATTATGTTTCTTTTGCAGGGTTCGGGAACGCGCCGAGAAGATCTTGGAGGTAGTGGAGGGGCTAGTGTGTAGACCGGTGGATGTTTTGTTGTTTTTGATGTTTTGGAACTTAATTTGCATCTGTTTTGCTGTGTATATGTTCTGTATATTATCTGTGTATATGTTCAGTGTTCTCGCCATCGAGCGAGGTAGTCAGTTTCTGTTTTTTCAAAAAAATCGAAAAGCCGACGTAAGTTAGCCTAGATTAACTTATGTAGGTCAGACCATACCGACGTAAGTTAAACCACATAACTTACGTCGGTTTGGATCAACCGACGTAAGTTAGAGCACTTTACTTACGTCGGCCTGCCCAGGCCGACGTAAGTCCTCCGGCCCAGCCCAAGGCCCATCTCGACACTTAACTTACGTCGGCTTCTGCAGACCGACGTAATTAAGGTAACTTACGTCGGTGGCCGACGTAAGTTACCTTAGTTACGTCCAATTGTCTATATCGGCCAAAAGCCGACGTAATTAAAAGAAAACCGACGTAATTAAGTTACTTACGTCGGTTTATGCCTTACTTATGTCGGCTTTGGCCGACGTAAGTGATCGATATTGCTGTAGTGTTCAGAGGACTCATGGCTGCTCTTACTCCCCATGAAGAAAGATCTACAACATTTCTGGATACATTTAAGTACCAAGCACTATACATCATCCATAATCATCTCCATCCTGACTTGAAATCAGAATATGTGATGGAAGAAGAACCACATACTCTTTGGATGGCATTAAAAAACCGTTATGAACAGCAAAAGGCAATTCTATTGCCTGAGGCTAATCATGAATGGACTCAACTATGTCTTTAAGATTTTAAGTCTATAAAAGACTATAATCATGCTGTTCATAAGGTATGTGCTAAATTAAGGTTTTGTGAGAAAGAATCATCAGAAGAGGACAAAATAGAGAAGACTCTTCAAACTATGCTCCCTTCTGATAGGGTCTTACAACATCAATACCGGGCTCGCAACTACCAACATTATGCTGACCTCATTAGAGATTTAATTCAGGCAGAGAAGCATGATGAACTTACTATTAAGAATCATCACCAACGTCGTGTTGGGGCTGCTCCTCTACCTGAAATTCATCATAATGAGAAGAAAGCAAATGCTTCTAAAAATTTACATTCTAAGGAAAATGGTATATCTGCTAGACACCGCCGTAATAGGCAAAACAATAAGAAATTTTCAAAGAAAATAAGAAAGGATGGTGTTCCCTTCAAAGGGAAAATAGTGCAGTGTAAGGCATGTGGCACTTATAAGCATACTGTTGATAAATGTCGCATGCCTAAACACCTTGTGGCTATATACCAGAAATCACTGAGAAAAGACAAGAAAGTTCAAGGATCTGAAAATGAGTATGAAACTCATTTGAGTATTCAAACAAATCCAACATTTGAAGTCGGTTGTTCAAACAAGGATATTGAAGATCCTAGAAATAACGATTCAACATTGAATGATGATGACCACATGAATTTGGACAATGTTATGGTGGAATACAATTCGAACGATGTATTCGATGATCTTTTATAGATCTTCTAACATAGAAATTTACATATGTTCGAGTTTATATAAATACAAGTGTGTTGTAATGTAAACATTAAGTAAATTGTATTAGAGTTATTTTACACTCTAATATTTTATATATATATATTTGTATTTCAATGCAACTTATTATTATTCTTATTTATTAGATTTTACGGGAAACTTCCGATGGAAGAAGAAATGTGCCTTGTGGATAGTTGCATCACAAACTCTATACTTAGGGATACAAAATATTTTTAGATCCTAACTAGGAGGTTGGTAAATGTTTTGACCATCGTAGGGCGTGATGCGATAATAGTTGGCTCTGGACAAGCCACTATTACTCTCCCTAATGGGACACATGTGATGATTGAGTATGCTTTATTGTATCCCGATTCTACACATACTCTCATAAGTTTTAGAGATATTCGGAAAAATGGGTTACCTATGCATACCCATGAAGAAAATAAAGAAGAATTTCTTTTTATTTCAAAATCTTCCGAATATGGCCAAAAAGTTCTAGAAAGAATTCCTTCTACTCCATCTGGACTGTACTTTATGTACAAAAAATTTGTACCATATGTTGCATACAAGATGATTTTTCAGAATGTTAATACATTTAAGACCTGACATTCACGCCTAGGCCACCCTGAAATAGGGATGATGCGGAAAATTATTAGAAATTGCACCCGCCATGATTTAAAGAACACTAAATTTCAAGAATCTAATGATTTTATGTGTACTTCATGTGCTATGGGCAAGTTGATCTTGCGGCCTTCCCCGCTTAAGATCCATGCTGAACCATTAAAGTTCTTTGAAAGAATTCAAGGTGACATTTGTTGACTTATTCAACCTATGTGTGATCCATTTAGATACTTCATGGTTTTAATCGACGCATCTACAATATAGTCACACGTGTGTTTATTATCTACACGTAACCATGTTTTCGCAAAATTTATGATACAAGTCATAAGGTTGAAAGCGAATTATCCTGAATATAGGATTAAGAGTATCCGTATGGACAATGCTGCTGAATTCTCATCTCGAGCCTTTAATGATTATTGTATGACTCAAGAAATTGAAGTATAACATTCGGTTCTATATGTTCACACACAAAATGGTTTGGCTGAATCTCTAATTAAGAGGGTTAAACTCATAGCTAGACCATTATTACAAGGATGCAATTTACCAACATCTTGTTGGGGTCATGCAGTTTTACACGCTGTTGATTTTCTACAATTAAGACCAATTGCATATCATACCACCTCCCCTTTACAACTTGTACGTGGAGATCAACCCAATATCTCTCATCTGCGAAAATTTGGATGTGATGTATACATACCAATTTTACAACCTAAGCGAACTTCTATGGGCCCTCACAGAAAATTAGGAATATACATGGGATATCAATCCCCGTCTATCATTAAATATCTGGAGCCTTTAACAGGAGATTTATTCACGGTCCGGTTCGCTGATTGTATTTTTAATGAGGATCATTTCTCGACTTTAGGGGGAGATAATAAATTTATCAATGACCGTCGAGAAATAAATTGGGATGACAAATCCATCCTAAATGTTGATCCACGTATAAAGGAAACTGAACTTCAAGTTCAGAAAATTATTGAGTTACAACAAATTGCTAGTAACCTGCCAGATGTATTTACTGACTATAATAATGTCAAAAAGTCTTTGAATCCTGCTATCAATGCACCTTGCCGAGTGGAGGTACCAATAAAACCACTCAATCTCCAAAAAGGGAGAGAGCAAGTAAAGGAATAGATGCTTCAAGCAAGCGTCCAAAGACTAGACCTTCCTCGAGAAAAGTAAATGTAAGTCAACAAAATGTTGACATACATCAAAGGGATATTTTAAATCCTTTATCTAGCACTCAAGTGCGCACTATAGAGCAGTCTGGACAATCGGAAAACCCTAATTCTTCTATGTTGAGAAGTCAACAAGAATTACATGGGATAAGAGAAATTTTCATCAATTATACTAGTTCCGGAGAATTACTTGATCGTAATACAACAGTCGTCAACTCATAATTTTCAACCATGATTGTTGATCTTATCCAAGATCTTGATCCTAAGACCATGGCAGAGTGTAAACAACGCTCGGACTGGATCAAATAGAAAGAAGCAATCAAGACAGAACTTGACTCACTTAAAAAGAGAGAGGTATTCGGAAATGTAATACCTACTCCTCCTCGAACCTATCCTGTTGGGTTCAAATGGGTTTTCGTTCGAAAGCGAAATAAAAACAATGAGGTTGTGAGATACAAGTGAAGGCTAGTTGCACAAGGGTTCACGCAGAGACCCGACATTGATTTTAATGAAACATATTCCCCTGTTATGAATGCAATAACTTTTTGATACTTGATATCTCTGGCAACACAAAAACATCTATCTTTGCAGTTGATGAATGTCGTGACTGCATATTTATATGGGTTACTAGACTCGGATATTTATATGAAAGTTCCCGATGGGGTACCTATACCGAACGACAAAGTAGATCGCAACATGTTTTGTATTAAACTCAAGAAGTCATTATATGGCTTGAAACAGTCTGGTAGGATGTGATATAACTGACTGAAGGAGCTCCTTTTAAACAAAGGCTACTCTACTAATGATGATTGCCCTTGTGTCTCCATTCGAAGATCCTCAACTGGTTTTTGTATCATATCAGTGTATGTTGTTGATTTAAATATCATTGACACTGAGAATGGCATTAAAGAGGCACAAAATCATCTTAAAAGGGAGTTCGAT
This sequence comes from Tuctoria greenei, assembly GCA_036927565.1. Lineage (NCBI taxonomy): Eukaryota > Viridiplantae > Streptophyta > Magnoliopsida > Poales > Poaceae > Tuctoria > Tuctoria greenei. The sequence goes on from JAYESD010000001.1 coordinate 305,131,493, forward strand.
ATGAAGGATTTAGGTAAAACTAAATTTTGTTTGGGTTTACAACTCGAGCACCTCCATACGGGCATTCTCGTACACCAATTAGCTTATGTTCAAAAAGTATTGGAGAAATTCAATATGAATAAAGCATATCCATCTAAAACTCATATGGTAGTAAGAGGCTTAAAAGGGACACATATCCATTTCGGCCATGCCAAGAAGAAGAAGAAGTTTTGGGTTCTGAATACCCATACTTTAGCGCCATTGGTGCACTTATGTATCTTGAAAATAACATAAGACTCGATATTGCTTTTGCAGTAAATTTATTAGCAAGATATAGTAGCACTCCTACAATACGTCATTGGAATGAAGTGAAAAATATTTTAAGATACCTTCAAGGTACACAAGATCTTGGATTATTTTTTCCAAAGAAACAAGATCTAAATCTCATTGGCTATGCCGATGCAGGTTATTTAAGTGATCCCCATAATGGTAGATCACAAACAGGATTCATGTTTTTACACGGACAGACGACAATTTCTTGAAAGTCATCTAAACAGACTCTAATTGTTACGTCTTCTAATCACTCCGAAATCATAGTATTATATGAGGCCGCACGTGAATGTGCTTGACTACGTAGAGTGATTAATCATATCCAACTATCAAGTGGCATTGAGCCCATTGAGTCACCAACCATTATCTATGAAGATAATTCAGCTTGCATTGCTCAGATGCAGTCAGATTATGTGAAAACTAATGTTACTAAGCACACAAATCCTAAACTATTTTACCCACATGAACTTCAGGTGAATGGAGAAATTGATCTCCAACAAACTAAGTCATGTGATAATTTAGCTGATTTATTCACTAAGTCCCTACCATACTCTACATTTCCTAAATGTGTTGCAGGTATTGGTATGCGTAGACTTAGGGATTTCCAAGGTTTAGGGGGAGTTTCGTAGAAAACCACCTGACATTCTGCATCAAATTATACTCTTTTTCTTATGTGAGTTTTACTTTTAAAGGTTTCTCATAATAACTTTTAATGAGGCAATGACAATGCAAGTAACGTCTGTTTTTCGAAATTTTCCCTACAGAGGTTTTTATTCGAAAACACTCAAGACATTTTTTGTTGTGTTTTCTCCTGTTTCTATAAAAGTTGAATGAGTTTTTACACAACAGTTACTATATACATATGAATATATATCTTCAATTTTTTCACTGAGTTTTTCGAAGACTTACATCATCTACCGCGGAGTTCGATTGCTTAAGGGGGAATGTTGAGAACCATGTGTTCAACCGAACGCCGGCGGTTGACGTTGCCGGCGGTCGCGTCCCATTCCAGCGGTCGTGGCCGCTCCTCCTCGCGTCCTCTCGTCATCGGACGCGCTCATCCATTTAACATGTATAAAAAGTAATGGAAAGAATGAATAAAGCATAAATTGGAATCATTGTGTTCTTGTGATTATCTCTCTAAAAACTCGATTCACAACACCTTCCTCCTTGGAATTGGAAGGCAACGTTGTAGCATAATCTCACCGAAAGTGTGTCATCGATGAGTCAGGCAGTGGGCAGTGGCTCGGAAGATTTCAGGAAACGGAACGGAGTTCATCAACCCCACATCCACAAAGTCATCGTTGGTTGTTGGGTCCGCCGGTCCGGGGAGCACGTCGCACGTGCAAGCGTGCAGGAATCGATCGGTGCCAGGATATATTGGGATAGCAGCAGCAGCAGCAGACTCGTCGTCCTTCCTTCGTGTAAAGAGGTGGCGTGGCGCCCAGTCAGCATGAACATGGATCAAGAAGGCTATATATTTTTTAAAAAAGCTCTGAAGAGAAAAGGAAGCCTGAATGGAAAAAAAGGCACGGAACAGGAACGTTCTCGTACGGTCCGTTTCGTGGACCTTCTTTCGGCGGCCTAATCTTTCCAGCGTCGATCGTCACATGGATAATGTTGCGTGTGCACGGCCTTGGGCGTACTTCATGCCAAAGTCGCTGGTGTCAACATTTTTTATGTACGGTGTCAATATATATTTCTTTTAAAAAAATGTATCAAACGTGTTCTTTTAAGATATCGAAAAAAGTTCATTGGCACTGTTAATTCAAAACGTTGAAGGTTCTTTGGTGAGCTAATTAGATCAAATTGGTTTAGAAGTATAGCCTAATATATCAATTGACTCTTGTTGGACGCCCGATGTCTCCTCCACACGCCCATGAAAAGAAAAAAGGTGATAGTGAGGCAGCCTGTTGTGCAAGTTGAAGCGCAACGTACGTCTAGCTCGCTTTCTAACAACCCGTCGCAATGGTCAAAGTGCAGATTGAAATGCAACGCCACGCTTGCTTTGTAACAGTGGAAAGTGGGTTAAGAGATGAATCCTAGCTGCCGTGTGATCCGTTCGATTGTAATAAAAGGTCAAAAGGAACTGAGTGTACTTCATCCGTTCCAAAAATTTATCATATTTTAGTCACAAATGAACTAAACGTAATAAATTACTTTTAGCTAAGGAGGCTAGTTATTTCTGCCGAGATGCAAACCGTAATGGAACCAGACGGGTCGATGGAACGAACATCAACCGCACATTTCTCGCATCCATTCGTGTAAAAAACTTCGATTCATTGTCAGTTACCATTATGCATCGAAATGGTGCAAAGGTCTCGATGTTTCAAGGCCGGCACGCAGCACAACACTACGTTACAACAGAAAATCCATTGACACTGTTAATTCAAATGTTGAAGGTTCTTTGGTGAGCTATTTGGATCAAATTGGTTAAGATTTAGTGAGCTATTAGCCTAATATATCAATTGACTCTTGTAGGACGCCCGAGGTCTCCTCCACACGCCATAAAAAGAAAAAAGGTGATAGTGAGGCAGCCTGTTGTGCAAGTTGAAGTGCAACGTCTAGCTTGCTTTCTAACAACCCGTCGCAAATGGTCAAAGTGCAGGTTGAAATGCAACGCCAAGCTTGCTTTGTAACAATGGAAAGTGGGTTAAGAGATGAATCATAGCTGCCGTGTGATCCGTTCGATTCTAAAAGGTAATTGAGCGTATTCTCTTCATTTCAAATTTTTTTTATCACATTTTAGTTAAAAATGAACTAACACGTAACAAACTTCTTTTAGCGACGCAGGGTAGTTATTTCTGCCCAGATGCAAACCGTAATGGAACCAGACGGGTCGATGGAACGAACATCAACCGCACATTTCTCGCACCCTTTCGTGTACAAAACTTCGATTCAATAATTACCATCATGCATCGAAACGGTGGAAAGGTCTCGATGCTTCAAGGCCGGCACGCAGCACAACACTACGTTACAACAGCGCTCTAAATCTCACAAGAAAATTTGAACATTGTACATCATCAGGCATCCCGGCCAGAGGCTGGGACAAGAGGTAGGAATCCCGCGATCACTAGAGCAGATAAATTACCGGTGTTCATAAAATACATATACTGGAGTCAATATAACCTACGTACACTATAACGCCGATGTTATGTGAGCAGCATGCATGAGCTTCGCAATTAAAATCCCACAAGGCCGCATGCTGGTATTGGTATGGTATATCAGCCCCTCCGTGCCAGGTGGGGAAGAAAGGCAGACACCAGCATCAGCAGCTTATTACAGCAGCGACATCGGTCGCCGGTTGAGAGTCCAAGAGTTGCCGGAGCTTGGGCTTGCCGTGCTCCGTGTGCTGACCACCACCTGCCGCGTCCGCACCGTCGATCATCGACAGGAAGTTTTCAGCGCCGCGGGGCGAGGAGGATGTAGCTGCTGCTGCTGCTGCTGGTTTGTCCACAGATGGATCCGCAGCAGGTTTTGGTGATGCAGGGTCCTTCAGTTTCAGTTTCACCTGAGATTGAAGTGATGCCGGGTTCCGTTAGAGAAAGGTGGATATATATAACATTGATTCCGATTTATGACACCGGTATTGCCAACAAGGTTCGGTACCATTAGAGCCGAGTTTTCTAATCTGAGTTTCTCTGAGCTATTTGTTAGCCTGCTGATTTCCGATTTAAGGGATGCGTTCTCTTGTGTGAGCGATTCCACTTGTGTAGCCAGCTCCTCTGTCTCGGCCTACACACAAGAAAGCACAGACATCATCATACAATTGCATTGCCGTGTACTAATAAAGATGCACTCCTGACTACTCTTCCGATAACAATGCAAAGAATGGCTAATTCTAACACACCTGCTTCCTCATCCTCGATCGTCTAGCAGACTCTCTATTTGACTGTTTCCTCTTTTCACGCTTCAGTTCCCTCTCGTCCTGGCACCGACGATTACCAAAAAGCTAACGCATAAACATAGAGCATTGTGGGATTAGGGAAAGAAACCCTTCCCCAACAGTAAACAGCATGTCCATTGGTATACCTTGGTTGATAAGTCTATTGGTATTCCAGTATGAGCTGGAACGATCGCACCAGGTGATGGAGACATCGTTGCACCCACTGCTCTAGAGTTAGCAACACTTGTAGCACTGGGCTTAATTACTGGAGCAGGAAAGCAGTGTTGTGGCAAAATGGATGCATGTCCCAATGAAGCTGTAACACCTTCCATCTTTGCAGCTTCATTTGTTTCTGCACCAGCTGATATATTTTAGTTAGGCATTTTCCTGCCAACTCTGATGCTTAGAACAGGACTTGATGACAGTAGACATCCTATGAAGCAACTTGAAGACTTGTGCAGCTATTTGTTGCAAATAAAACACGCAATCAAGACTACCAAAAAAGGCGTAATGGAAAAATACGAGATAACCAATGTGGAAAGATGACTAGTATTGCAAGAATCTCTGGATCTAACTAACAGTGGAACCATGGAGAACTAACAACTAACAAGGTGTCTATTACTGAAAGAGTTTCTTAGAGAAGTAAAATACCATGTCTATCACCCGAGGTCCGTTTCCTGGCAGTTTTTCTGACCTGAATAATGCAGAAGTGTTCAGCACAACTGTGAAGAACATTGTGATAGCATAGCTTAAAATATCTCAGGTACATTAAAAAAACATAATACAAAACCTGGTGCACACTAGCGCAGAGACCATACCTTCTGGTCATTTACATCGCTGGAACCCTCGGCACTGTAATCTTCACTGAGGAGACCACCAGAAGCTCGTAGATCAGTTTATAAAAATAGTAACAAGATGGGGATAATAAAAAATCCAAAAAAATATTTAAAAAGATGTCAGTACCTGGATGACATTGTTCTTTTACTATTGCCACTGCCAGCAGATGCTGCAGTTCCATCAATTTCCTTAATTTTCTTACTGAAACTTTTGTCCTTACTACTTGCAGACTTGGCTGGCTCCACGGTTAACGGATTTGACATCTTGAAGGCATCATAAAAAATTAACTTTAACTCATTTTTAAGCAAAAAAAAAGAGAGCTGACACTGTAAACTATATATAAGTTTAGAGAAAACAAGCAAATTGTCCAAGTTCTAAACACGCAATACATATTCTTTGTTCTTATGAGCTACATCATTTTTACTGTGGGCAATATTCTGCATGCTATGCAATCAATGGTAACTACAGTAAACCCCAAAAAACATAGCAGTAGTCCAACTAATGTGAAGTTTTATTTTCCCTTTCCTATATTGGATGGCATGGTCACTTGGCTAGCCATGTTTAGCTTTTCCATAAGCATGCTTGATGGAGTTCAACTGTCCCTGTTTTGCTTTTATGTCACTAGCTTACTCTATAGTAGTGCAGTAACAAAGATGGCGATAACAAACATCTGCTTCAATTTTTCTGCCAGACGTAGATAAACAGAATATTATGTATTTAGTTAAAAAAAATACAAGTATGTGGATGTACACAATGGTTTTGTCCTTACCATGGGCACAAGTGGAGGCGGGTATGCACCATTATGTGGGTACATTGCAGCATACGGTGTGCCAAAAGGGTGTGGCATTATAGGCTGCAGAGATACATGGTTTTTACATTTCGCCAAGTATTTTGACAAGGGTAAATTTCAATAAAGTATTGGAAATATCATATGCAAAAAGATTACACTTATACCTGAGGACCCCACATATATGGCGGAGCATGACCTGGAGCTAGTGCCGGAGCAAAATATGTCGGTGGCAACACACCAGGGCCATAGTACGCCTGAAAGTTTTTGGGCTTACTACTTAAATTACTCTGTTCCAACGAAGCACCCAAGTGGAAGAATGGCAAAAAGGCACCGAAACTGAACCTGCATGGCCGCCCAATCAGGATATGGATAAGGAGCTGGTTGATCCTGCAAAGAGATATAATTGGTAAAATTTTGGAGCTAAGTAGTACAATTGTAATAGATGAAGTGCAGCCAGAGAACACACTATGTTATCATTCCATGTAAAGATATCAAGTCAGCAGCGACAGCAAGGTTGTGCAGGCAGTCAGGCTAGGATTCACTATACACGTTATGTTGACAGACTAAAAGGGGCGAAGCTACGTGCAACCATCGGTGCCAGCTGACACTCATGACCTGAGAAAATTCAGTAGGAAATTACAGCTCTGCACTGCTCCTCAAACTTAATGAGACTATTGTGCTGGCTTTCTGTCCCCGGGGACCTCACTGGCTGGCTTTGCCCTGCAGATTAAGGACACTACAAGTAACTCCCTGTAACTAAACTAAATTGTAATTTCAGTGATGCCCATGCTTCACTTTTAAGAGAGTTATTGAGACGTGGGAGCTGGATTTGTTTTGCACAGAAATTACGTAAATGGATCAGACAACATATCAGTATTCTGAAGTCAGTACTGAACCATATTCCGCAAAAAGAAAAGTACTAAATCAGATATGGTACCTTAGGAGGTGAGGCTGCTTTTCCAGTCTTCTGTGTAGCCACTGCTTCATCATGAGCCATGCCTTTTACGATTATCTGCCTGCCTACATGTAAAGGTTCAGATTAATACGGCACACTGTTTATTTTTTCAGAATACAACAATGTAAAATTAAAAAAACAAAACAAAATACTAGGTACTTTATGAATGTTAAAACTGAATTATATTTTACATGTTCATCTCTTGTTGTGGAACAGCCAGGTTGGACCTGTCAACTTGTCAGATATAAGATCTGAACGACAGCCTTCTCTACGACCCGAGGCACAAAGACAAACGCACCAATTCACGCACTGCTATTGCATAGTTGCATACGAACTGCATCAAGAGCCGGACTCGTCAAGTCCGGCGGCATGGCATGCGACGGAACTATTCAACAACTGCTGCGGGAACAGGTCTAAATTTCCAGCCACTTTTATAACTCCCCTACTAATAACTCTGTAACGAGGCTATGACCGTCCTCCTGCGCCCAGCGGTGCAGAGCCAGAGGCCGACAGGGCGGACGCAACGAGATGCAGACGGGCTCCGACGAACAACCAAGTCTCCTCCTCCTTTCCCCCGTGACGCGCAATGCATCACGCAGCGAACTCTCGGGGCATCCTTAAGTCCTCAACAGACATGCCTAGAACACGAATTGCTCCACAAAAAACGACGTGCAGTGTATGCTCGCCGCTACAATCATGTAACATAGCGCACCAAACGAAATTGCCATAAATAATTCAATCTCTCGATGAGACAAGACAACGCAAGCATGAATCTGCGCAGGGAAGCTGGAGAAATCGACTAGCATTGCGCACGAATTGTAGCGGGGGTAGTCTCACCTGATCAGGCGACGATTCCGCCGAGCGGCGAGATTTCACGGATCAGCGAGCGGAGACGATTGGCCCAATTGATCCGATTAGGGGAGCTGCGTGGCGGGACGACGAGGCAGGAGGCGGTGCGACGGGACGGGGAGGACGGAGACGGGAGGAAGCGGAGGAGAGTGGGATGGGAAGGTGGAGGAAGGAAGGAAAGGGGCGGGGCGCCAAGGGCTGGAGCCATGTCACGAGACACGTGTCTCTGATAAGGACTGGACCACTGGGGCGTGCCTGGCGGGTAACCAGCTACATGCACACCGGATTTCGTCCCACAGGTTTGAGTACGGTCTCTTGGATAGCTATCGCCACGGTTGCTTGACACGAGCCTGACGTGCGTAACAGCCGTGGCACTGCTGATTCATTGGTAGGTCCATGCCATGCATTATTATAAAAAATGATAACATTATTGCGCATTAAGTCTCAACAACTAGGACAATATAATAAACATATAATGTATTATCGTCAATACGTCATAATAAAATAAACGTACTCTTTTCTTTCCACAATAGTTGTCGTTAGAACAACAAATTTAGTTCAAAATTGAACTAAATTGAACAAAATTCGTTATCCTAATGGCAACTATTGTGAGAAGGGTAGAGTATAAAAAACCTACCACTATGTACTTTGATATTGAGATGTGCTATTTAATCTTGATCATCTTTGTTTTAAGTAAATACTCCTTCTGTCCTAGTGAACTTGTTGCTTTGTTGTTCATTTTTGAACTACTTCCTCCGTCCACATAATCTTGTCGCTTTGTAGTTCAAAAATGAATTACAAAGTGACAAGTTTATGGAGACGAAGAGAGTACAAAACAACAAGTTTATAAAGACAGAGGAAATATGACATTACAACTTATCATTTGTCAGGACATATTAAATACAACTTATTGTCCTCCAAAGTAGCAAGTACAGTATTAATAGCTATCCTAAGGGTGGTCCAAAATAAACGAAATTATGTAATGTTTGGTGGTGTGTGCCTTAGAATATTGGAGGGTGATGGGCGCCGTTGCAAGTGGACGGTGGGCCACGGAAAGTGGGCGAGGCCCATTTGTTTATCCCGCGTGTCACGCCACGATCCGTGTACCGCCAGGCTACGTGTGGACCGCTCCGGCGGTCTACGCGTCGTCGCTCGGCATGCCCCCGGCCAGCTTAGCATCCCAGTCATGTGGCTGACGTGGTGGCCGATCCCCACGTGGGCCCCCCCCGAAATACTTTTTTTTTCGGGAGGCGGTGTAAACTTCCACGATCCTTTTTTTTACACGAGCTCCCGAAACGGTGTCACCTGTAACGTGGGCCCGGAAGGCTTCATGGCCCGCCGCTCGGTTCCGTACGAGAGCAACGTGTGCGTCGATTTGCCACGTCGTAGCCCATGTGCGCCTGCGTAGCAGTCAGGAGGCGATTGAGCCACGTAGTACTAGCACGCAACACTGTGGGCCCGCGGGAGCGACGAGACGTCATTGACTAGGTGCCAGCTCACGGGCCAAGCCAGCTTATCCCGACTCGGGAGGCGGACGGGATTGGATGCATTGGACCGAGGTGTGGCACTGCTGGGTGCACTTCCCCTTCTACCCACGAAGCTCCGGTGCACAAGCACAACACGTGTTATGCAAATGTTTCATTAAATCCATTTCTTTTTCTCGAGAAAATTTAAGGTTTCGTAGTCAATCGAACATCGACCAGAAGAGAGAACAGATAGAAGCTGCACAATACTCCACAATTTTTTACCATGCTTTGGTAAACATCTGAATTTGGTTCCATTTCATGATTGATAGAATGAGAGGAAACATGGCATTTTATAAATCGAGCTGCTACAGTATTAGATATCAATACCATGCTATTGGTATTGGTACCGCGTTAAGAATCAGGTGCATAGTAACAAAAAAAAATCCGCTCCAACCTTCAATACAATACAAGGCAACGAGATTCTTATAGCATAATAACACCTGAACTTCCCATGATTAATCTCGTCTCAACTCTCAAGGACAAACATGATTAAACGGATCAGAGGCTGGAGATTGGATTAAGGTCCTCCAAGTATCGCGTTCTCGATGTCTTCTCTGCTTAGGGCGTAGCTGAATCTTCTCTCCACATCCTTCTCCAGATTTCCGGGGCCGCTTTTCAAGTACCTAATATCCAAGTTAAGGTTAAACAGCAACTCAAATTCCATAGCGATCCAGTGAACTGGAATGGGCAAAATCACTTGACAAATCATTCTTCAAAAAAAGGAACTAATTCGCAGGCGAAATTTTGGTCAGGTTACGGCCTTACGGGCAGGAATCAAGGTTGGAAACTAACTAGCAGGCATGCGTACGTACCTGATGTGGAGGTCAATGACGTCGAGGCTGAGGCGGGCGTGCCAGAGCGGCATCTCGGCGACCCAGACGGCGGGATCCTCCCGCGCCTGCGCGAACCCGATGCTGCGCAGCCACGCCTCGATGCACGGCAGGCTGTGCGTGTACAGCGGCTTCTTCTTCTCCGGCAGCCGCTCCAGCCACTGCGCGTCCGACGGCAGCGCCGCCGCCAACGCCACGAGCCCCGCTCCCCTCCTCCGCCGAAACCCCGCGCGGGATGTCGGGGCCGCGACCCAGACCCCGCTCTGGCGAGCGGAGGGGACCAGGGCGACGGCACGGAGCGCGCTCGGCAGAGCTGTAGCCATGGACATGGTTGGTTGCGTTCTTTTCCTCTCTCCGCTCGGTTTGGATTGTTCTGCTGCTTCTTCTTCCTCTCTATCTCTTACGTTATCTGTCTGTTGGGCCGCATGCTCGTATGGCTTTAAGAAATATAATGGGCCTTGCAGATCAAAGCCCATAAGCGTCTCAATATCTTAACTAGGCCGGCACGCAAACATGCGAAAGCGCAGCCCAGGATGAAGAAGAAAGCGAAGCGCGGGAAAATCCGCCCTGAAATGGCACGGCGGCGGCGGGAAAAATTCCTCCCCAATCGCATCGCCTTCAGGAGATCGATTTCTCCGTTTCACCTCGCTACTCCGATCCGCCACCACAACCCTGCACAGAGGTCACCTTCCCTTTCCTCGATCGCCTCCTCCGCATCCATCAAACCGCTGCGAAGCTTCGACTCCGCGCACCTCCCAGGTGGCTAAACCCTAGCGGGTGTGGCCCTCGCCGCGCGCCGCCATGGACTCGACGGTGCTCTCGCTCACCTGCGCCGGCCTCGGGGCGCCGCAGGAGGATGACGACGGCGCCGTCGTCGGTTACGTCAAGGGAGAACACTGTCTAGGTATTCCGTTCGCCCTTCTCTTCCCACGCCCCTTTTTTTCTAGAGTTCCAGGGTGTAGAACGGCACCCCCCGTCTCATTGCATCGCAACGGACCAAATTGTAACGTTCACAGCACCAGGTATAGTTTTACAACTGCCGATCAGCCAGCAAAATGTCACGCACCCAGGGTTCACGATGCGTCTACCACACTAACTCAAGCTTCACATCCTCGTCCCTGGAGCTCTCCGAAGATAGGCGAGACTAGCAACAGTTTCAAAGCTATGATCACAGCTCAAATTAAGTAGAGTTGCTATTTCCCTTTCACATCAAATGGTGTACTGTTTATTCTCACAGCAAATAGGTTTCTTATCATTTTCCATCTTGGCCACATGTGCCGCCCACACGAAACCTTTAGAGAACTGAGAAGAATCCTGACTACTACTACTGAAAGTGTTAAGTTGGACTGTCCTATATTTATGATCAACAACCTGTCTCCAAATTTTATTTCTATATACCTGATACCTCTTTAACCATGAAGCTAGTAGACACACATTCAGATCCCTAAGGCCAGGTATTCCGAATGTTCCATAATTCCTCATATTAACTAATTTCCGATGCCCCTTCGGCAGCGGTTTCCATTTTGTCCCCATTTGCAATCCACAGAGGTGAGGTGGCTAATTTCTGTTCTGTGCGTGCGGTTGTGTTTTGGCAGATAATCTGAAGGATCTCCAGAGGTTCTTGCGGCGTGACGATCCTCAGAAGCGGGAGGTTTTCAAGCAGGTCTGCAAGTGGAAGATCGCGTCGAGAGATCTGGTGCCCATCATCGAGAACTACCAGGCCGATCGCAATCAAGTGATTACTGCAGGTAATGAGTCCACCACCACTTTGCTTCCTGAGCTCTCAATGTGCTGTAGAAGTCCGTTAAATTTTAATATGGTCTCCTCTGGAGTTCATGTCTTTGTTCCCTGCCATATAGCATTGTAGCATACATTCTAATTCCTTCAATGTTAATTGATGCTCTGATCCAGCACCATAGGAATTGATAATTTTTCACTTTTGTATTGAAGTGAAAGTACTGGTGTTTCTTACAATGCCTGTGGAGCCCTCGTCAGAGGATGTTGCACTGCAGATAGAGTATCTGTGGGATCTGAAGGCGGCAATTACACGTAATGTTGCAGTTGCAGTCATTGTGTCTCTTCTTGAAGACCCGTTGGATCATTTGGAAAGGTAAACTCTATTCCCATTTTTTTCTACCATGGAACAGTCATAACCTAGAGTGCAGTGTTATAATCACATTTTTTTGTAACATCACCTGGACCAGGAAACACTGTTATGTAGTTAATCTAAGTTATGCATGTAGCATAACTAAATACTGTTAGTCTGTTATACATGTAGTATTGTAGTGGCCTGATTACTATGCATATCATGTTCCGAAGGGGTGCAAGTTTGTTTACCCACTATCATTCTTATTAAATTCTATGCCACAGTCCACACTTGTCTGTTCTTTACAGTAGTGCAATGCACTATATTTTCTTCAGTATAGTGACTTGGGTTTACATTATTTACTTCTCAACACCGATCAGAACTTCATTCACAGAAGATGATTGGAAGCTAGTTCAGTTGGTGCTCACTTTGTTCCGCAATGTCCTGGCTATTCAAGAAATTACACTGCCTCAGAAGGCATCTGGTGAAGCAACCCACTTACTCTTCCTGGCTGACAGCTTTCTGGAGCTGATGTTCCAAGAGAATGTTATGGACATAATCTTAGTGCTGACTCAGCATATTGATGAGCCATCTGGTTACCTTGAGCAGGAAAACCTTCTTTTAATGGAGATATTTCATTATCTCTTCTTAGGCCGTGATCCAGGTTTGATTGCCCGAGCTTCTGGTAAAGGTTCAAAGGTATTCATTTTATTTAAGTTTTTCATCTTTTTTGCAAGTTATTAGTTATTTTTTAGATCATGCTGCCCCCATTAATTAATAAATAACTCATGTTTATTTACTCCACTGGACTTCATCGGAGCAGGTTAATGGAGGTATTGATACATCAGTAGATTCATTGAGATTGATGATGGAGGAGGAAGAAAAGAAAAAAAGGATGTTCAGGCAACAAAACTCAGACAATAACTCACTAAGTGGGATTTTTACATGCTTTTCAGTGGTACTGTGTGTGTCATTTAAATCAATTGGATTTTCCATCATAACTAGATTATGAAACATTCCTTTTTTCCTTGCTTACATTTGAATCAACAGGATGGATCTAAGTCATTGTGCAAAGGGAACCCAAGCTCCACATCTGCAAATAGCCTCCGGAAAATACGTAATGTCCAAAGAGGTCCGCAGAAAAGGGTACCCTGGGATAATGATCTTCTGTACACACCAAAGGAGGGTATTACAGATATGCTAAGGAATTTCATGGATCAATTTTTATCTGGAGGATACAACAGTGAGTTTTTTCATTTCCATTTAACAAAGCTATTATGCTCTACTTATATAAGCTTTGTGATGACACGGTGCTTATCAGTCTTGATGCAGTCAGTTCGTGACAATATCAAGAGTGAGCATCATTCTATTCAGAGATCAGATATAACTACATTCTTCAAAGTAGCTCGCTTTGTCCTAGCTTTTCAACACGAGAAGTCTTCAAATGATCAGGTATGGAACATATCTCGTAGGCTCTTTGTGCTGCATTTATTTAAATGTTGTTTTCCATGTTATTATAGGTTTTCTTTCACATTTCGTTTTTGGTGCAACAGTGATGACTTGAATTGCCGAACATCACACTTACATAAATGATTTTTATATGCTACTGGAAACTTAGGTTGTAGTTAGTTACGTTTTGCCTTAATTGCCTAGAATACATGGATATGACTCCATTCAGATAGCTGATTGTCCTCTTTTTATTTTTTATGATGACATGATGATATAACACTTTTGGTCAGAAATCTAATAAAGGGATGGAACTGCACGAGGGTTCTCCTAGCAATAGGCACGATGAAAATCTGCCATTCCATGGTGACATATGCGGACCTGTTGCAGCCACAATGAATGAAGATATGTTCAATATAGTCATTTTGAGGTGGCGTGAGACTTATGATGGACTGAAGGAAACTAATGATTACAAAACTCTTTCAGCAGCTGGGTCTTTAATGAAGAGCATGGTATGAGACTATGTATTTCATAATTTTATAAATGCAGTAACACTAAACTTTGTGTTGCCAATAATCCACATTTAGATGCATATCTCACTTGCCTCTTATTTTCTTTGAAATGTCTCAACCACTTGTGAATAGTTTGCAAAACTGCCATGGTGACCAGCATGTTAAAATAAGTCAAGTTTCAGCACCATTTCCATCTTTAGCTCTGAAATTGTGCAATACATGTGTTTTGAGCTTGACTGACTTTCTAGTTCTTGCAAACACTTATTAACTTGTAGGGACAGTTAGGGGTGAGGAAGAAATTAATTAATTCGTGCAAAAACCATTATGAGCCTAGTTCCATCGAACAATGCAATTTTTCATGAATACGTCTATGTTGATTATTCATTCAGTTATTACTTTGTGCATCTTCCTGACGCTTATACTGTACCTTGCATTGCAGATTGACATGATATATTTGGTGATAAAAGTACTTCCTGAAGATTCAAGGGAATCTCAAACAGCCCGTGTTTTACTGTATAAGCTGTTCTATGATCAGACGGAACATGGTCTTACTCAATTTCTGCTGAACTTGTTCAAATCTTTTGATAGTCACAAGCAGCCAAAAAGGTTTGTTCACAAGCTTCTCTGTGATTTTCTGTTACTACTAAAGATAAAGCTTTAGGATATGCGTTAAATGAGTCCATAAGACCATAACTCCACATTCTGAACTGAATCTTATTTTTCTTATAGCTGGTAACTCAAGCAATTATCTGTGCAATGGTGATAGGTGCTACTTGTTTCTATGCTTTACGAAAGCTCAATGTATATATAGCTTCAATGTCTGCAGCATGTAGATGCTTTGTTTAATCGTAAACTGGAAAATTGCCATCTTAAGCACTCAGAAACATCGTTTTTACAAAGTTTTTCAGTTTGGATGTGCATGCTCTCAAAGGTTGAGTGGTATTCCACTTGTCTGTTTTACAAACCTTTTAAGTTTTACACTTTTCTAGTTTATTGTACAGTTGATTAACTTCACTCGTCTGTTGTTCTTGTCAGTGATCTAGTGGATTTATTAGAAACAATCCATATCATACTACAGCTCATGGAGAAACTTCAAGCACGTGGTGCATTAAGGGTACGCTGTTCGATTCCCTAACTGTAACATTTTCCTTGCTCATATGGTCAGGCACAAGCTGCACAGCTGTAGTCTCCTGTTCATCATCATTCTTGTAGCAACTTTTGCTTCTATCGTTTTTCAACTGTTTGAAATGAAGATAGGCAACATGTTGCTGAATCATTGATTGTTCTTTGTTAATCACTGTCTGAGTTTAGGTTGCTAAAAGGACAAGAAAGGGCAGACGAAAGAAAACATCAAAAGGTAAGAATGAGAACTCAGAACCCAAAACAGAGAACATTGAAGCAAGCTATGTTGATCCAACAGATGGGACCAAATGCCCACCTGAACCACTTCCAGATTCGAGGCCTGAGGATCCTGCAGTAGAAGCTTCTCCGTCAGAGCAAGGAAAAGTAGATGAAACTGGTGCAGATGTAGCAAATACAATTGAGGAGGTTGCAGTTAATGGGGACAATACTGGACATCCTGAGGGTGATAAAACTTGTGCAGACAGTGGTGAAACGAAAATAGATCTTATTGGTGAAGAGGATGAAACTTCAGATTCTTCAAGCGATGATGACCAACCTACTACAAATGAAGTGAATTTTGATGTGTCCCGACTAATATCCAGCCTCGCAAACAATTCTGTCGTACAAAATATTTGCTGGTTGTTGAAACACTATAAAAGTAACTCCTTTCGTACAAATCATTACGTAGTATGCATGCTACGAAGATTCTGTGAAGATCTGCAGCTGTCACCAATGCTCTATCAGGTAAAGCAATACCTAAATATGCCTGCCTGCATTTGTTTCTTCGATGTTAACTGACACTGTACTGTCTTTTGCAGCTATCACTTTTAACTGCTTTCTATGATATATTAGCAGAACAGAAGTTGTCTGGTTCAAAGGAGTATGCAAACATTGTAAATTTTCTTTCTAAAGTTGTAAGGAAGATGTTCAGGGCAATGAAGCAACAACCATTGCTATTTGTTGACATACTATTTTGGAAGACGCACAAAGAGTGCCATTTCATCGATGCTGATGCATTACTGAGTGAGCTCAGGAAGGATGCTGGAAACAAAAATGATATTGGTTCCAGCAAGGAATGGATAGGTCCTACAAATATAGCAGATTCTCTTGGTGATGATGAAGTTGATTTTGTTATACCGCAGGCACCATATGATGCCAATAAGTAAGTTTGTTACTATGCTTATGAAAATGCGCATTGATATAGCAAATTAGATCACAACATCTTACCAATTTCCATCACGCAATCAGACATGGGGATTCATCCGATGGTGACCATGAGGATGATTTTCAGAAGAGTACTTCATATAAAAGGAGCAGATTAATGTCGCTTTCAGACAGTGAAGCGGACGACAGTGACAGGTTCGTTTTACATGCAGCTGCACATTTGAAAGCATATCTAATTAGCTGAAACTTCAATCTTATGTTGATTTGAATGGACCTAATATCAGGAATAATATATCAAGAGATTCACATGTCCCTAAAAGACGTCGTTCTATTTTTAGCGAAGAGCAAGAGAAGCTTATCGGAGACCTTTATGAAAAGTAAGGGTTAAATATAACAGTGTACCTTTGCACAGTTAATGCAGAATCAGTGAATCTATTTTATGCTTATGCATGATGCCTATCTTTTTAGTTACTTGGGCATGAATTGTGTGCAAGTACCTGAATGTTTATGCCTCTCATATTTGTAGATATAAGGATGACCGTAAATGCAGTCATCTAATAGCTGAGGCTTTAGACCCCACTGGAAAGATATCTGCTGCTCAAGTTTCTCGTAAGCTTACGCAACTCGGTCTCAGGAGTGTCACGAGGAGAAAAAAAGTTGTAGACGAGTCTCTTCCAGCTGGAGTTCTTGCTACAGAACCACAAAACAAGCTTGATGACACAAACCTCATGTTAGGCGCACATAACCATGGTCCTAAGTCAGCAAGCTCCCGGTGAGTACTATAAATGGTCAGCTGTGCTGTCTATTTTTAATGGTATTTGATTCTATACTGACCTTATCAACCAGCTATGTAAAGTTTGCATGTGGAATGGATAGATAACTTGTGCAATTATAAATAAGTATGTCAAATGTCTTAAGAGTGTAACTGGAAACCATGATGTATATTTTGTTTACCAACTAAACATTTTCTGTAAAGGTCAATATGAGTTCCTTGGTTTAACTGTGTGCAAAAATGAGCTTGCTGATCAGCTGTAGTTACATTCCAATTGCCATTAAGCCCAGTCTGCATTTTCTAGGTCTATAAGGAAAAGGTTGCATGGGTTAAGCAGCAGTCATGATGACACAAGTCATGGAAGATCTTCCGACGAAGAAACACTACAAGTAATTAAAAGCAGGTAACATACCCACATGCATTTACCCAATAGCTCAATTATATAAAAGATAAATGATTCTTTAGTCCATTTCTTTATGTCAATTTTACTACTGGCTCTCAGAAGTTATGATTTCATGAATGTGCTCTGAAAAATTGTCACCTTATATATCTATTCTCAAATCTACAGTTATTTATACCAGAAAGAGCATAAGTTGTTCCAGCTAACCATATATGTTTATTTGGAGTAGAATCTGGTATATCTGATATAGCTCTGTAGATCAGTGTCGTCATCAAATTTGGTCTTGTAGGGCTTTATTTTCTGGCTATAACCTATTAACCTCATACGGATGCAAATGTGTCACCAATAGGTAGTTCTGGGTCACTACTTTAGTTCATTTGCTCTATTAGCTTAATAAGGCGGAGTATTTTGGTTCATCTCAGTAAGTTTTGGGTCAGCCCAATGACCCAAGAAATACAAGACTTGCATCCCTAGGCTCACTTTGAATCATTTTTCTTTATTTTTTTATTTGAGTTATTGGCAAGTATGATACTGAATGCATAAATCTATTTTAGGTCACATTCTCCCTGCATAAACACTGACGGTCAACATATGCCACATATAGATGAATAAAGATGTTATTTGTTCTTTTTTTCCTTATTGATATGCTGAGTCCCTTATTTATTGCAGAACTAAAAGTAAGAAGCTTCCCTTGGTTGATAATTCACTGAGTGAATCACAGCATCAGGAAGCTCGGCAAGACCCAGACTCTGATGATGCGACTTTAGGATCCTTAATTAGGTAAACTCATTCAGCTAAATGTTTGTGTTACCAATGGTTAAACCTCACTGATCCTATTATATTTGTTCTTTTTTCCTTTATTGATACGTTGAATCCCTTATTTATTGCAGAACCAAAAGTAAGAAGCTTCCCTTGGTTGATAATTCACTGAGTGAATCACAGCATCAGGAAGCTCAGCAAGACCCAGACTCTGATGATGCGACTTTAGGATCCTTAATTAGGTAAACTCATTCAGCTAAATGCTTGTGTTACTAATGGTTAAACCTCACTAATCCTATTATATTTGTTCTTCTTTCCTTTATTGATATGCTGAATCCCTTATTTATTGCAGAACCAAAAGTAAGAAGCTTCCCTTGGTTGATAATTCACTGAGTGAATCACGGCATCAGGAAGCTCAGCAAGACCAAGACTCTGATGATGCAACTTTAGGATCCTTAATTAGGTAAACTCATTCAGCTAAATGTTTGTGTTACTAGTGGTTAAACCTCACTAATCCTATATGTTCAAATCTTCACCCCTCTTCCAATTCTGTTGACAGAAGTGGAAAAAAGAAAAGGTTGTCCATGTCAGATTTTGAAGTGAATATACAAAACCATCAAGAATCTTCAACCGACACACACCTGAAGTATAGTACACCCAATATATCACAACATCAAGAAATGTTTCAAGGCACACGTCCTGACGATGAGAGCACAGGATCCATCCTTAGGTATGGTCATGCAAATTTACAGAAATCATGGAACAATCATTTGAACATCCAGGATTTCATTTTTACGGATAAAATATATCACCATTTTTTTCCTTGCATGCATTTGAACAACTCTTTTCCTTTTCATTTTAGCAGAAGTGGAAAAAGGAAGAGGTTAGTGACGTCAAATTTCTCACCGAATATCCAAGAAGAGTCTTTGAGAAGCATTGACCCAAATCTTGAGACTATTGCTTCTAATCTCATGTAGGTGCAATTTCATAATAGTCCTTCAGATTGTCAAGTTGCCTTTTAAATTTATTTGTGCAAGTTGATGTCTTGTACTCCATCCCCAAATAAATGATGTTTTTTGAACATTCAAAAAACATCATTTATTTGGGGATGGAGGGCGTATATCATATTACATAAAAAGGGAGTACACAGTACTTAAAGCTCCTACACATTGTGGGGTCTGGGGAAGGGAATTTCTAGATAGTTCTTCTCCTTGCTTAAGTTGTGAAGAGGGTGATTCAAATCCAGGACCTCCAGGACACAAGTGGAGAGACTCTACCACTACGCCAGACCTGCCCTCCTGTATATTGTATTACATATTTGATAGTAATCAGGCTTTGTTTTTTGGTTGCTTGTAAGCTTAGGGTTTGAAACCTTGTCGGGAAAAAGATGTTGGCATGAACTACTTCAACAACTTCCTTAGTTTGGTTTAACTGAATACAGTTTCTGCATTACAAATTATATGGCACATACAAGATATAAGCTGTAGGCCAAGGATATGGCTTTTGAAGTACTAATTACATAATGGCTTCCTCTCGTTGAACTTTGCTGCTGCTTCTTTCCTAGATACATAGTTTTGCTGTCCCAGCTGCAGAGCCTTTTTGCTAGAAAATGTACATTAATTCAGTTACCAACAGTGGCGATATGTGCACAATACATATACATGTTAATCTCATTCTTATCTATCACAATTAGTGGTTACAAGAGAAATTTCTTGGTTTCCAGGGATGCTCCTCTCCATCAAGGTTTGGATTCAGTTACTAACAGTGGTGATGTTGGTGAAGCTGAACTTTTTGATGACTTAACCGAGCTTGAAGTAAATAATCATGAAACAAATGGCCAAAGGATAATTGATGATGGAAATATCATGGAATCAGGGGACATTACACACTCTGATGCAAATGGAAGGGCAGGTTTGAAAAGAAGACACAGATTGGTGATTGATGATGATGATGAGTAACTGCCCATTTATTCAAAAAAAAGGGAAGGGTTTATTGCCTAGGACTGGAGTTACGGAACTCAAAGCAGGATAAAAATGCTGTTTAGACGATCCATTATTGTTTCTTCCATATTGCTGAGTTTGGATCACTGCGTAGTAGTTAGAATCCTCGAGCTGCTTTGTAACTGGATCAGCAACAGTTTGTTAAACTTGGTTGAGAATGCTTGGAAGGTTCATCCAAGACGGTTCATTGGCCCTGCAGTTTATTGGAATATAATATAGCGGTGCCAAGTTCAGGCTGGAGTCGTGTAGCCCCTTGAAAGCTTATGCACAAGGATGTAACGATTCAAGTAGTTTATATCTGTGTGTTAATCTTTGTTGCGTGCTGCGCCCGCTTGTGCAGTTTCTCTTGTATGGTTAGTTCATCACAATGTGCATAAACTTATTTTGAGATTATTTTTCAGGGAAATGAAGCTGTGTAGCCTTTTGTACAGAATCATTTTTTCAGGGGAGTTCTGATGGTAGTGGTTACTGAGCCCTTCTATCTAAACCTGAAGCTTCGTCAGTCACGAAAGTAATTTCATCCGAAACTAGAGCCATCGAGAAGCATCAGCACGGACCACAGCGCGAGCCGCCTCGAATCGACGCGCGAGACGAAAAATTTAGAGGACGATTTTTTTAAAAGAAAAAAGAAAAATGGTTTCTCCAATCCGAATAGGGAAAAAAGCAGGCGCCAACGGAAGCAGCACGTCCACTCATCATCCAGCCCCGCTTCCACGGCAGTCCACCGCGAGCGCGCTCCCACCACTCCCACTCCCCCCTTCCCCTCCCGCACGCTCACGCCAGATGGCCGCCGCCTCCTCTACCACCGCCTGCTTCCTCTCCCCGCGCCCCCCGCCTCGCCGCCCGCGCCATTCCCTCAGGCAGTTCGCGTGCGCCGCAGCCGCCAAGCCCGCGACCGCCTCCCGCGCCCTCGCCCTCCCCCCGCCCTCGCCGTGGCCGCCGCGGCGGCTCGCGGAGCTGGTCCCCGCCGAGGCCGCCGGCCGGCTGCTGTCCTCGGCCGCGGGATCCCTCCTCGTCGCGCTCACCTCCGCGGCGCTGATCCTCGGCGACGCCGGCGCGGCGTCCGCGTTCGTGGTGGCCACGCCGCGGAAGCTGCAGGCCGACGAGCTCGCCACCGTGCGCCTCTTCCAGGAGAACACGCCCTCCGTAGTCTACATCACCAACCTCGCCGTGAGGTAGCCGCCGCCCCCCGTTCTCCGTCCCCGCCCACTGGATCGCGTGCGGTGTGTCAGTGTCCTCGGCTTGCTGATGCGGAGAATGGAAGCCTTCCTGACTTATCTTCGCTGTGTGCTGTGGCGGTGCAGGCAGGACGCGTTCACGCTCGACGTGCTCGAGGTGCCGCAGGGTTCCGGGTCGGGGTTTGTCTGGGATAAGAGCGGCCACGTCGTCACTAATTTCCATGTCATCCGCGGCGCGTCGGACCTCAGGTTGGTTGGTTCATACTTCGGTCAGCCGCTTGCTTACTTGCTTACGTGCTTATGCAGCTTGGCCGTGGCTATTTGGCTAGGTCATAGCATGTCATTTCTGACAATTGTTAGACACAGTGACATTTCATATAATTTACTCCCAATTTCAAATTACTTGAAGCACGGCTATGAGGTTTTGCAAAGACATCAACGTCGTTGTTCTGCTAAACCACATTTGTATGTTGGTTGATCATGTGCACAGTTGATGTTCCCATGGTGCTGGTAATGGCATATGGTGTCGGCTTACTCAGTAAATGCACAAGTAGAACTAAAACCCATGTATAAAGCTATTTTTATGATGTTCTTGGCATGATGGTCTCTAGATGCATTGTGGCAAATGAAATTACCGCTGTTAGTTTTACACAGGGTCACACTTGCTGATCAATCAGTGTATGAAGCGCAAGTTGTTGGATTTGACCAGGACAAGGATGTTGCCGTTTTGCGTATCAAAGCACCAAAGGATAAGCTAAGACCTATACCAGTTGGCGTGTCAGCAGACTTGCTGGTTGGCCAGAAAGTATATGCAATAGGAAACCCAGTGAGTGCTTCTCACTCCCTTTTTTTTTGGTTTGTAGCTTATGATTTTATGATATTATCTATATGTGGTGCTTTAGTTGTAGCTTGGAAGTTAGTGGTATATGTCTTATTTATTTGTAGGATCCCTGATTCATTGAATTTGTACTTTGAATTCTCAGTCTGTGCTATAACAATTACAAGGCCTATTGTTTTGCTGATTTTGTGAATATGTTATTACGTAGCCTTGAAAAGAAATATCGTACTAGATAGAATTTGCAGACAACCAACAGCATGGTCATGCAAAAAAATGTTTGTCATGTATGTGTTGGTTGATAAAAGTTTGAGCTAAGTTCTGATACTATACTAGATATGATTACTACTTTTTTCGGAAGTATTATTTCCCTTCAGTAAAAAAGATCTCAAATAACACTTGTGTAATTCAGCAAGTTATTTTTATGATCAGTGCACTGAATCAGTTACTTTCTGATGTACCAGCAGTCTTAGCATTTATTTTCTATGTTTGCAGTTTGGCCTTGATCACACTCTTACAACAGGCGTTATCAGGTGGATATTGTCTTCTAAACTGATTCATCTTTGGTTGATTATTATTGGAATGCACTGAGACTTTGTCTTGCTGTTTCTTCTGATTTCCTCTAGTGGATTGCGTAGAGAAATCAGTTCTGCTGCAACAGGGCGTCCTATACAGGATGTTATACAGACTGATGCTGCTATCAACCCTGGGAACAGCGGTGGTCCACTTCTTGATAGTGCTGGAAACTTGATAGGTGTAAACACTGCTATATACTCACCTTCAGGAGCATCGTCTGGGGTTGGATTTTCTATCCCAGTTGATACAGTAAGTTCACTTCGACTCTTGTTGCCATAAATCTATTGACAATAGTAGTTAACTCAATTGAGACTTTTGGATATTTTTCTTTCTATTCTGAAGTGGCGGCAAGCACTGGAATTTTATGTGATAAGAAAGTTCCACAAAAGTTAAAAGCAAAATTCTATAGGACGGTGATCAGACTTGCGATGTTGTATGGAGCAGAATGTTGGCCAACTAAAAGACAACATGTCCAACAAATGAGTGTTGATGAGATGCGCATGCTACGGTGGTTGTGCAGTCACACAAGAAGAGACAAAATTAGGAATGAAGTGATACGTGATAGAGTAGGAGTGATACCGATTGAGGAGAAGCTAGTCTAACATCGCCTACGGTGGTTTGGGCATATCCAGCGGAGACCTCCAGAAGCACCGGTTAACAGTGGAACTATAAAGAGTAGAAAAAATTTTTAGAGAGATAGAGGTCGACCAAGGTTGACATGGCAAGAGACGGTGAAACGAGACAAGGGGTGAGACATACCTAGAGATTTGACCCATGATAGGACTGCATGGAAATTAGCAATTCATGTGTCAGAATCTTAGTTTATTCGTAGTTTGTTATTTTTATCTTCTTTCTTATTAATCCATTCTAAAATAAATAAAATGTAGAATCTTATTTTAGTTGTATTTTTGTACACTCATCCTATTTTATATTAGTTTTCTTCAAAAAATGTTGAGTTTCATTTCTAGCCGACCCCAACTTGTTTGGGACAAAGACTTGGTTGTTGTTGTATTCTAAAGCCTCTTCTCCTGAATTACTGATTTTAGTTTTCAGGATTTCAGATGTTATGTTCCATTTATTCTTCCTTGTAGTTACGTTGTTTAGTTTAGTTGTGACCATAATGGCATTAACTTGCATTTTCAGGTTGGCGGCATTGTGGAGCAGCTTATAAAATTTGGGAAAGTGACGAGACCTATTCTGGGAATAAAATTTGCCCCTGATCAATCTGTAGAACAGCTTGGGTTAAGTGGAGTGCTTGTCCTCGATGCTCCTCCAAATGGACCAGCTGGCAAAGCGGTATTGTCCTGAGATGCCTTATAATGTTTCCTCGTAGATGCTAATTTCACTGGGCATGCTACAGTTACACTCCAGTTTCGATTGACTTCTAGCATTGCGGCTGTCAGTTTATTCATGCTCTATGCCCGACTAGAGCATATAATTACAACAGATAAATTTGTTAGCAGAGATTTACTTTTTATGTACTGTTTGTCTAATATACTGCACTTTTTTAAAAAAAGACTTGTGCCTGCAGTATAATGTTAGGGTAGCTAAGATTTCTGATCTTGCGCCTTATGCCAGGGTCTGCAATCAACCAAAAGAGATGCCTATGGCCGGCTTGTCCTGGGAGATATAATTACTTCGGTGAATGGTACAAAAGTAACAAATGGAAGTGACTTGTATAGGATATTGGATCAGTGTAAAGTTGGGGAAACGGTAAGCTTTCAGTTTTCCCTACAAAAGGAAAAAAGGAAAGAAGTTGTGCTTGATAGTTACTACTTGATTCTATCGTGCTACAGGTGACTGTGGAAGTCTTGCGTGGTGACCATAAGGAGAAGATCCCTGTGGTTCTTGAAACAAAGCCTGAGGAATCATAGTTAACCAGGATCTTCTGTATCATATATTCAAATGCTCAGTTGCTCACGCAGGTGCAGTCACTCATATATCCAAGGTATCAGCATTTTCGCCTACCAGGGAATTCGCTGTACATAATTCATGCTTGTAAATTGCGACTATCTCTGCGTGGGGGGAGGAATCCATGTTGGCTTATTCTTCTTTCTTGTCAATTGTCATGCTGGCGTGCCATTTCCACGCAGTGGCTCCAGAACCGTACAGGTGTGCCAATTCCATACATCATACATGAAACATCTGTTGGCCTGTCCCTTTAGTTGAGTTAAAACGTGTATATGATGTGTACATCCTACAGTTTTCAGATGGCCTACCTTATTTATACGGTGTCTATCGGTGGGCCATGTGGAACTACCGTTTTTTTAAAGGGTGATGGGGGACTGCAATTTGATTGTCTACTGATCTCACAGATCTCCTACATCTTTTTGACCAAAATATGTGCTGACTTATCTGGTAGATCAGTTGCTACCGTTGCAATCCTAGCTAGGTATGGTCTGGAATGGCAAAGGGATAAATGTGATGGTTATGCTCTTGACGGTAAACTACAGCACTAGGAACTGAGTCTAGCTTGGTTAAGGGTTGTGGGTGTAAACTCTGGCTATCCAGATTCAAATTCTATTATAAGTGAATTCAGATGCTTATTTCCTTCTTATTATATGAGCATCTAATTCTTCCTAAATTGGTTCAACATTTTGTAAACTACAGCACTACGGTTACTGTTGTGCATATCTAGAGCTTATCGTGGAATTCTGGAATCCATACAGTTCCAGAAAAAAGGCAGAGGACCGAGGGTGATGTTTCGTTACACGCTACACCGTGGCTATCAGAAAAGTCCTGGAAGCTAGAAGTTAGCGTAAAGATCACATTTTGAGCTAAGATGTTGCAGAAGAGCATTTAGGGGTTTTAGAAAAGGATGGAAAGGAACGTCACTACAAGAAAAGACCGAGCTAGCTAGCTAGGGTTAAGGGCGACCGGGGAAGGTTAGGTTTGCATAATTTCTTACTACTGAACGGTAATACGCGGCATCATAACAACCGCCTGTTTGTATTATAGGGGTAATTTCAACGCCTGCTGATAGTAGATCAAACTTAATGCCCGCTAATATTGTTTAGTATTGAAATAAACGCACTTGTCGATTAAACTGCATGCAGCAGCATCCATCGAATCCGGGATCGGCCGTACCAGCCAGCTGAACTATCAGCTGTTGATCTGAAAGGAGCTGAACATGTGTGCAATAAATAAAATCGGTGACGTGGTAACTGAACTCTGAGGATCAGAGAACCGGATGGCTAGGCAATAGGCATGCCATCCCTTTTCTATCGCGTCGCGTGTTGGGTCTGTTTCGCATTAAACTCTCCCGCCCGGTTACTTGGGCTTCGTTCGTCACCACACTAACCAGGCTTCCAAGCTAATAAAATCTCCGCTAAGATTGATGGTGGATATATATTCGAAAATAAAAGATCAATTGCTGGAGATGTGTCGTAGGCAGCACGCGTCGTAGGCAGTAAGAAACATGGACGAGCTAATCACTTTCGTTGGCTTAGATAGCTAGATCCCTAGAGCTAATGGAAGTCATTATGAAAGTGTAAACGGTAGTGACTTTATAGCAGCTCTTCTGCTATTTTCCTTGTCCGGACACACTGAAAAAAAAAGTGATTAACACGTCAAACCAGCAAAGCTAATCGTGTCATGCATTATTCATTTTCTTTTTTCTAAAATACTACAACAACAACAACCAAGCCTTTGTCCCAAACAAGTTGGGGTCGGCTAGAAATGAAACCCAACAATTTTGAAGAAAAGTAATAGAAAATAAGATGAAAGTAAAAAAAATCTACATTTTATTTATTCTAGAAATGGGTTAATAAGAAAGAAGATAAGAGTAACAAATTACGAATAAACTAAGATTCTGGCACATGAATTGCTAATTTCCATGCAGTCCTATCATGAGCCAAATCTCTAGGTATGTCCCACTCCTTTAAATCTCGTTTCACCGCCGCCTGCCATGTCAACCTTGGTCGACCTCTACCCCTCCTAAAATTTTCTCCACTCTTTATAATCCCACTGTTAACCGGTGCGTCTGGAGGTCTCCGCTGGATATGCCCAAACCACCGTAGGCGATGTTGGACTAGCTTCTCCTCAATCGGTGCCACCCCTACCCTATCACGTATTACTTCGTTCCTAATTTTGTCTCTTCTTGTGTGACCGCACATCCACCGTAGTATGCGCATCTCCGCAACACTCATTTGTTGGACATGTTGCCTTTTAGTTGGCTAACATTCTGCTCCATACAGCATCGCAGGTTTGATCACCGTCCTATAGAATTTTCCTTTCAATTTTTGTGGAACTTTCTTATCACATAAGATTCCAGATGCTTGTCGCCACTTCATCCACCCAATCTTGATCCTGTAGCAAACATCTTCATCAATATCACCATTACTTTGTAACATTGATCCTAAATATCGAAATGTGTCCCTCCTAGTTACATCACACGGACACCAAAATTTGGCAGTACAAGGTTAGTTAAGTCAGACATGGATGCATGATAGCATGCATGATGACCAGGTTAGAACCACTAATCCGAAGAGTAAAGCTCGGGGAAAGGAGAGGGTTGGCGAAGGCGATGGGACTCTTTCTTGCTTTGGCTCGACATCTGATGCAGTGCAGCCATACGGTGCTAGTTCAGCTGTACAAGTAGGTGCGGCAACTACTTCTACAGTTCTACTGCTACTGCCTACTGGTACTAGTCTATCAGTTGCATCAACTGAGTTTGAATTAGGGTCCACTTGAAATGGGAAAGCTTCTGTTTGAAGGAACTTTGAGCATTTCTTCAGAAAAGGCATGCATCTAATCAGTGTTGTGTTGCAGAAATTGGAACCGGGTAAATAATTCGTGGAGCTTGTACTTGTACTAGTACTACCATCGCCGAAGCTAACTTGGGTCCTGCGGTGCGCGAGGGCGCACGGCAGCTGCTGATGCCATGTCTCATGGATCAGCTCTGAACGTCGTGTAACGTTGGGACGGGAACCACGCGTGCAGGTGTTGTCAGCTTACACAAGGCGTCACCGGATAGAACAACATTAGCAAAAATAAAAGAGGGATAAATTTTACTGCTAGATAAAATGGAGTGCACACACTGAACTGCTACAATATCAGTTACACTTCAATAATTGCCATTTCGGCATTTACCGATACCAAAAGCAGCGAAAAATAAATTACCAATCAATTACATACAAATATAGCGCACCGATCGACTTACTCTCGGTACCTGTAATTCTAAAAATTTAGTGTATGCAGATAGGTAAACCCACACCGTGAATACGTGCGCTACGTCAGAAGGGGAGATAGCTCCGCCGGAACACGGCGGCGTTAGCGAACAGCCCGACGAGGTCCTGCTTGTACGGCAGGAACGACGTCCGGCGCGCACCATTATTGCCGCCGCCACCGCCCTTCGCGTAGTAGTAGCTCCAGGCGTGGCCGCTGTCGTCGGCGCCGCCACCCTCGCCGTTTTTCCCCTTATTATGACGTCGGGATGACGACCTGGTGGAGGCGCTGGTGTTGTTGAAGAACACGAACCTCTCCTTGCCGTCGCTCTGGCTCCGCCCGACGACGAGCCACGGCCGCCACCGTAGGACTGATCCTGTGGAACGGCTCTTCCGGCAGCGCGCCGCCGGGGACGACGCGGCCGACGACCACCCCGGAGACCACGGGTAGTACATCTCTGCCGGCACCGAGTCGAGGTCGTCGTCGTCATCCGTCGGCTGCGCCGGCCGCGCCGGTTCTTTGTCCACCAGTAGAAGCTTCGCTAGCGGTACCCGAACGGTGGCTGTCTCCGGCTCCGGCGCCGGCCGAGGCGGGGACCTCGGCCGGCCGAAGACTGGGTAGTACAACGTGCCCACGCGGCCGCTACGGGAAACTCCGCCGTCAGCAACAGACCGCGGAACGACGACGGCGAAGGTGAATTCGTCGTCGTCGTCCATGGTGCTGCACGTACGCCTGCAGGCTAACTCTTGTTAATTACGACAGCTAGCTCGCTTTTAGGACTGCATGCGGCCTCTGCCGTTTCCCATGTTAATAAGGTGCGGTGCGGTGGCTGCTGGCTACCGGCCTCCTCCTCCTCTTCACCGTGGCCTCCCTCCTTACTTATACGCGGCGCTTGGCGCATGCAAAGGCGGCACTCACTAATTAGGACGACGACGACCTCGTGATGATGGACGACGATTAATCCTGACCGCTGATCAAAGCATTATCCCGAAGCTAATAAGATGGATGCGATTGCACGCGTAATTTAGTAGGAGGAGTACGAGTGCATGCACGATCGAATTCGAATCACCCTCCGGGTGGTGGATCAGGTTTTGAAGTGGGATGCAGACGTGGTCCGCCGGTTAGTTAGTGGGAGGGTGAGGTGATGACTGACGAGCAGCGCGTGGGCGGCGAACGCTCATCACCCGCCGCCCTCCTGCACAACGGGCGCAAATGATATGCTGCTATTTTTCATGCTATATGAAGGCTCCATTAGGTTCAGCTGCACCATCTAAATTCTCTACCAAAAAGCTGAAATTCAAACCAAAGGGGTTCTCATGGGAATCAGATTTTGAAAAATCTGCAGATTTTCCTAGTACAAATGAAAATCACTCAAGACCTCAGATTTTCAAGATTCTTCTTCCAACTTTTACACAAAATTACCCACGATGCCATCGGTTACACAACCAATCGTTTTATTTTCTATTCGACTGCGCTCACTCCGACACCCTGCATCACCGTCCCGCGGCAGCTAGGGTTCGCCGGCCTCGTCGTCCCGGCAGCGGCGCTCTTCTCGGCCCTCGAAGCGACGCCGAGCTGTCTCGCTCGCCTTTGTGCTTCTACTGGTCTCGCCATGCCACTGCGTCAACGAGCAGGGCCAGGCATTGCTGCGATGGAAGGATTCGCTGCGGCCGGCGGATGGATTGCTGGCGTCGTGGCGGGCGTCGGGCGCGAGCCCCTGCTGGTGGTCGTCTGGCTGAGCATCACATCGCGCCCTCCGCTAACCTGCAGCCTGTAGCATCGTCGATGAAGATGCTAGTGCTGCCCGGCACAAATCTCACTGGCGCAATCCCGAAGCAGCTCAGCGGCAAGCTGACCACCGTTGACATCAGCAAAAATCAGCTCAAGCTCTACGACAACGAGCTGACCAGACCGATCCCACCGAGCTTTGGCAATCTAAAGAATTTGCAGGTTATCTGCGCCAGGGGAACCAGGGGATGCAGAGCCCGTTGCCGGAGGAGATCAGCGGCCGCAACAACCTCACCATGCTCGGCCTCACGGAGACCGGCATCTCCGGCAGCCTCCCGAAACTATCGACGCCGCTCACGCAGCTAAGATCATCCGCAGTGACACACTCTAAAGCATACTGGATACACTGTTTCGCAGTGTAATTTAGAGTATGTACTGTAAAAGCTGAAGGGGGTAGTGTATAGAGTATGCTTTAGAGTACGCTGGTGCTTTAGAGTACGCTGGTCCGAGACCAGCCTATTGGCGGAGGAGCTGCAGAAGGTGGTATCGAGCACGCGGCCGAGGTACAGGCCGTCAGGTTCCAGCACTAGAGGGCGTTTATGAGCTTGGAGCACCGAAGCATCATGGAGTGTGAGATAGTAAAATTATACTACCTCCGGGTTCAAATTAATTGACGTTCGGACAACACTGACCAGTTCATTTTTAGTTCAATCTATTGGTCTGAAACGACAATTAAAATGAATAGGAGGGAGTATAAATGATCTGTGAATTTTAATTTCTGTGATGTTATATTAATTTGTATATTATTTATATGACATCATTTTATATTTATATTAATTATACAAACAATTTTGCATAGTTACAGAGGTATAATAGACATATCTTACAGAATTCACAGCAGACAGTTATGTTCAGCCAAACAAATTTCAGCTTCGTCACAGCTAACAATTCATAGCAGTTTTCTCACAGCTGATTGCTAGAATCAGATTTTTAAGAATTCACATCTGAACCAAACACAGCCTACAGCTAATACGCGTCCGTGTTGGGACTGTTAACACGACACGACCTGGCAAAGAGAATAATGCGCGCAGTAAAAGTCAGAACGGGTGGTAGCTCCGCCGGAACGCGCCGGCGTTGGCAAACAGCCCGGCAAGGCCCTTCTTGTACGGGAGGAACGACGACGACCTCCGTCCGCCATCATCGCCGTCACCACCTTCCTTGGCGTTGCGGTCGGAGGATCCGGTGTCGTCCAGGACGTACGTGAACTTGTCCTTGCCGTCGTCGCTGTGGCTCCGCCCGCCGAGCAGCCGCTGCGGCCACCAGAGGACGGCGGAACCCGTGGAGCCGCCGCTCTCCTGCTGGCAGCGCGCCAGCTGCGGAGACTGAGCCTGAGATCCGGCCAGTACCGCCGGCGATCCGCCCGGGGACCACAGGCAGTACGTCGTCGTCTCGGCCGACGGCACCCCGTGTAACTCGCCGTCGTCCTGTTGTTGCCCCGGCGACGGCGACGACGACGACGAGTCCCGCTCCTCGAGGAGAAAAGCTGTGCCAGCGGCACCCGAACGGTGGCCGAGTCCAGAATATCCTTTTCCTGCTCCTCCTCCTCCTCTCCCTGCTTCTGCAGCGGCGGCGGTGGCGACCGCGGGCGACCGAAGACGGGGTAGTACGACACGCGGCGCCCATCGTCTGGGAACGACGACTCGCCACCAGCAGGCAGAAGACGCGGCACCGTGGCGAAGGTGAATCCCTCGTCCCCGTGGTCATTGTCAACACTGGTGGTGGTTGCCGCCGTTGCAGCATGTGGTTCGAGAAGGTGGTGACCGACATCCGCCATGGCCTCCACCTCCACCTGGTTGTGCAAACTCTTGCGACGCGACCTGGCCGAGGCGCGGTGCGCGGAGATAAAGGACAGGACAGACAGCCTGGCGGCGGCCGGTTTGCGCGTCGTCATCCCCGCGTCTATCTCACCGGCAGGCGGGGACCTGGCCTACGAAGGTCCACTCGTCAGTGGACTGAGATTGCCTGGCTGTGTCGGTTGGTGAGGAGGCCAGGTGGGCCGAAGCGGGGCCGGGTTCCACGTGGCGGCCGCAGAGAGCGATCGAGCTGCGAGTTGGTGACTGGTGTGGTTGGAGGAGAATGGCGAAGGCTGGAAATGGAGGAATAGAATGCAAGCTGGACAGCACGATTCCACTTGGATCCCACTGCTGTGCAAGCAATGCGATCCATCCATTTGCTTTTCTCTCTTTTTCGTACGCGCTTCCATTCCAGCTCCTGCACTTGAGTTTACCTACCCGTCTGCCACTACGAGGACTGCAAAATGGGCCTTCCATGGCGCCCTCATTTTTCGCGGGCCAAAACTTTGTGAAGTGTCTTACTTCTCTTTGGGCCGAGGCCCATCTTTGTTTCGCATACTCCCTCCATGCTACTAATCTTTATTCCTCTGAGCCTAATGAAAAAAATGATTTTTTTTTAAGATGATGGGTAAAGTCTCGAGCTTCACTTCATCGTCAATTTATTATAAGTGAGTACAAATGCAGACACTCACAGCCTATCGTCTAGAACAAGGCGACGATAAGTTGATGGCTAAGCACACGATTGTAGACCGAACTTCGTAAGTCAATATTACGGCACGTTCATCCCTTCACAATTTTCGTAAATGCACATAAAATTCATTCAGCGTACGGTCAAACATCTTTTCCAGGAAGAAAATGATTAGAATCTGCCACACTGCCACCGGGTAAATGAAGTAGCTGAGGCTGAGCTAGAGCTATGCATGCACAAACCAGAAAAAGCCTTTTTCCTTCCGCATGAAACGATGTCGCTTTACATTGAGATTCGTGCAAGCTAAAAAGCTGCCCTACTGCAGGACCTCCTCATGGGAGCAACTACCAGTCGGGTTACTGCACCCGCTCCCCAAACTAGTAGGCGCCAAGCCAAACGTGCCGTGCACCCGACACGAAATCTACTCTGCTCCTACAAAAAGACACGAAATCAAGCAGTTCCGCCCAACAGCCGCGTCCCGTCCCGTCCAATCGGCGTGCCAATGATGATGCAAACAGCGCGCTGCATGACGACGTTTAATTTGACGCGAGGACGACGACGACTTGTTCGTTGGCTGGCACGCCGCCGCGCGCGGCGGCCTCGATCTGCCGCCGGCCGTTAGCTGCTTGTCACGGGATTTCCCCTGAGGAGGAGGACACGCGGCCGAAGCCCCAGTGCCCCACGCGGTACATCTCCTCCAGCCACGCCAGCGGCTCCGCCTCCACGCCAGGCCCCGTTGCTGGGGCGCTCGCGGCATTGACGCTCGCCGCAGCCATCGTCGTCACTGGCGCGCCGGCTACCTTCTCCTCGTGGTGGTCGCACGTCGTGCTCCCCGCGGCACCGGAGGCCGCCGCGACGTCACGCACCCGCTTCTTGTGCGGCAGCAGCAGCAGCCGCCTCCTGAGCCGGCCGACGCAGCGCCGGCCCACGACGAGCGGCGCCTTGACGAGGGCCAGGCCGAGCAGGCTGACGAGCGCGCACGGACAGCATCCCAGCGCGACGCAGTCCGCGATAGCCACCGCAGCGCACGACCGGCACCTCTGCGTCGTCGTCGTGGGCGAGCACTCGTCGTCGTCGAAGCACCGCCCGCGTCGCCGTGGCCGTGGCGGCGCCACCGCCACTGCATTACCGCCGCCACGGCACTCCTCCGCCCCCTCACGCTCCTTGCTCGTTCTCCTGCTCATGGTACAACAACAACAACAGAACGAAGGCAAACAGCAGTGAGCTTGCTTGGGAACCGAGCTGATGATCATGCATGACAAGACCCGGCCGGCGAGCGTTTTGTAGGTGGGTTTCGGGTTACGAGCAGAACATACATCCGCAGCGCGTGCTTGCGCCGCTATACAACACGTACTGCAGTAGTCTGCAGTCGACTCCGGCCGGGGCAGGTAGAACTTTGTTACTGCCTCGCCTCCAGACGATAGATAACTCGAGGTCCAGTCCAGGCCACGAACAGCAACCGATGAACAACGCCCTCTCGATCGTTCTTGGCCGTCACATTTCGCCGCGCGCAACAAAACAAGCAAACCAATCCAGACCAAAAAAAAAAAAAAACTACTACCCAAGACTGAACTGAATTTTACGCTCCTCGCTCTCGTGGCCAGTAGCCACAGCCACAGGCAATGCAAGGTAAGTAACTTTAGTCGTCTGGATCACTCTACGCGAGACCATACACGGAACGGTGATCTCTGTGGCTCGGCAAGGACAGGTAGCTACAGTGCTCGAAAACTGCAAGCTCTGGTGCTTTCGCTCTCACGCTTTTTCGGGTGTGGGGGAGGGAGCCCTGCCCCTGCCCTGTGAAGTTAAGGTCTTGCACAGGTCTCCCCATATTTCTTCGTTTTTGTTTTGTTTTTGAGAGAGAACGGAGGAAGAGGGTGAAATAAAGTGGCCAGGCATAGGCATTTTAATCCTGCAGCTACTGTGCGGACACGTCAGCGGTTACTGATAGTGGTACAACTGAGAGCTGTAGCAGGCAACACCACCATGTCTGAAACTTTCGGGGTACACATGCATGCACGCCCGTGAGAGATCAATGTATGCTGTGCTCTGGGGAGGAGTACTGGAGACTGCACTGCCCTTGAGTTCAGTGGCGGATTTCTTGAGACAGGGATTTGAGACAAGTGGAGTGTAGTGTATGCCATTACTGAAGTAATGCTAGCAGCAGCAAACGGGATGGCTGGCTAGAAATAGGACAATGGCAGAATGGCTGTGTAACAGAGAAATGTGCTTTAGTAGCTGATGAACGTGACAGATTTATAAGTAGTCTACCGAAAGCAACGAATGCTCGTTCAACGCTTTCTTAGACGGGGAAAAGCTAGGCGCACAGCGGTTCGCTTTACCTTTACCGAGTACGAGCAGAAGCAAGGCACGAGCGATCCCTGGCTGCGCATGACGATCCAGTCGACGTGAGCCGATATCTATGTTACTGTAGACTGCATCACCAGCAATCGTACTGTACTGGTACAGTCCATGCATGCCGACTGCGTTGTTCCCAAATAATCAACGGCCGGCAGCTATAATACGGATGGTCGTCAGAAAACTGAAAAGTTTGTGATGGCCAATCTGATGGTCCAAACTCATCGAAGATCCTTAAATCCAGTGACTAGTACGTACTAGTAAAGAAAATCAGGCATCTGGGAATATGATTAGCACGGGAAAAACTGGGAACCACAAACCTAGACGATGCGCCAATATGCAGAGGTCTCTCAGTTGGTGGCCAGGACTGACTGACTATGTCCAATGATCACAAACATGCATCAGGTATTCAGGTGCCCCTTAATTGCTCCCTCCCTCCCTTCCTCCGTGCGTCCAGAAACGTAGCAATGGCAGACAAACACAAGGCTGGAGTAGAGATGAGTTTGATGGGAAGAATACGTACCTGCACTGGGCGGCGGGTTCCGTCGTCGCAGCTTCTCGGTCCATCCAAGTTGCCTCCCGCCGGCGCCGCCGTCGTCAGAGAAAACTAACGTCTTCGTCAGCCTCGACAGCAGCTTCAGCAGCTCCGTTGAAAGCGGAACAGACACCATTCGAAATCGCAACAGACTCGAAGATCTTACCGCCGGCCAACGGCATTCGGTACGTTGGGAACCTGATTTTCCGCACATAAACGCCGTTTGCCCCGGAAATCCTCGTCGTCTTTAATGAGTTGGGAGCGAGCCGCAGCCGCGTATCTCGCGTGGAGGCAAAAAAGTTTGTTGAGGAGGCCAGACCAGACCAGAGAGAGATCTTAATCAGTTTGCATCTCCTTTTACTGCTGCAAGTTTGGTTTGATCTCCTGTGTAATCTAGATTCTATAGTCGCAGATGCTATCAATGTAGTACTACGTGGTTTAATGATAAGCTAATGCGAGTAATCAAACATCTGCAGCAGCCAGCAGGACACATGAACAGGGGATTCCCGTCCGCTCTGCCAACCAGAAGTCAGATCCAGATCCAGGCCTGGCCTGGCTTGTCAGATTGTTGCTATGCGTGCAGTTCATGTGCATTGCTGCTTAAATATATATGCTACCAGTACCAGTAACAGTAATGTAATGGTTCGTGCTCTCCTCTAACTTACCTGTCAGTCTTCTACTTGATCCAAAGCGCCAAAGATGCTTTCCCCTACCAATGTGACGTACTGCTGGCTGTATAATTAGTTGAGTCACAAAATGAAGCTATATATAGCTTTTGTTTTGCTGTTTTTACAATATTTTTTTCAGGTATTTACGTCGACGTAGATTTTTCAACTGTTGCCGTATAATGAGTTGGTAACGCTCATGGAGGATTCATACCGCAAACACTGTACAGGGCTAATTTAGGAACCAGGGTGTGATTGACTTCGTATCCAACAATCTCTAATACTATTACTCTCTTCTTTCTTAAAAGATTATCACTTTTAGTTCATTTTTTAAACTAAAGATGACAATCTTTTAATAAAGGATGAAGTACTTACTTCTTCTAATTTTAAATTATTGATGTTGAATAATGTAAATTTACATTAGGCAGCGTTAATAATTTAGAACTAGAGGCGCTAGGCATATATCCTTACATGGCAACCTAAATCCATCACGCTGGAGTCTGGTGCACCGCAGCCGCGCCATCACCCGCCGGCGGCCGCGTCTCCACCACCGTCGCCGCCGACGGCGCGGCCGCCTCCATCCTGGCAATGCCATGAGGAGGAGGATGCCCGTGGCCGCCGAAACCACCCTCCGTGTCGTCATCGTCGTAGTAGGCGACGCGGTCCCTGCGCCGGCTGGGCCGCAGGTGCCTCTTGGTGCACACCTGCCCCACCAGGCACGAGATCACAAGCAGCGCCGCGATCACGCCCAGCACCACCAGCACTGGCGTGTACGACCCGCCGACCGACGACGCGTCCCGAGGATGCGTTCCGCCGCCGCCGCCGGGGAAGAGAGGCGTCGTTGTTGATGATGAAGAAGACATCGTCTGATCGTCGCTTGCTTGCTTCCTTCCTTCCGCCCAGCTTTTTTTTTGCGGTCGGTAACACGATCGTGCATGCGTTTGGTGATGCAGAGCAAAGCAAGCGTTAATATGCTTGGGTACTTATTTCTTGCAGAGCTTGACTGCTTGGGTTAATAATATGCTTGGAGTGAGCTTAAAGGCTGCGGTTAGGGTGCACGGGGAGGTTTGGAACTTGCATCGTTGCAAGTATGTTCCATTTTAGCATGGCGGTTAAGCCAAGGATCGATCCCGCCGCTCGGGATTTTGGTTGCAGTTTAGCAGTGCAACAAACACTAAAGTTGTTTCTGCATGCTGGGGATTCTTTTTGCACGAAATCTTGAGCAGTGAAGAGAGGCGTATGATGCTATAGTCACTGCAACGAGTACAGAAGGCACGGGAATTTCAGAGTCAGCGGCTTCTCTGCTACGTTGGCCGTTTCCATTGGCCCGCCCAGGTCCACTGCCGATCTAACAGCGGGAAATGCACAAGCGCCGTGGGCAAGCCATGACACGCCGTCGTACGAAAAGCTTCTCGTCTTCTTATGTTATCCCCTCCACTCTCTGTCTCGCCCTCGGAAGCAGAGCAAAGCATAGGGCGCCGGCAACAAACAAAAGAACCCGGCGCACCATGGCTTCCTCCGCCTTCTAATTCTGGCTGCACCCATATTTCTAATCATTGGAGATACATCCTCACTACACCAGGGGAGGGACCGAGGCGGTGAGATAACAAAATGACAACGGACAGAAGAAAGGCCAATGACACAGCAGCACGCGCTTGCCTGAAGAAAAGCACGGCTGCTTCAGAATGTCAGCGCGCACTCTGTACATCATACTTAGTACAGGTCTCAGAACACAGTGGGGAAACAGGACTGAAGAAACAACCGCAACACGTGCTAACAGCTCCTGTACATGCACCATGGCACCACTATAGCCAAGTGGTTTATTCGATGACACAGAAGTATCGTGCCCATCTTATTCCGTAGCACTGTAATGCTAGAGCTAGTGAGAACCTGCATCTTCGTCTCCCTACTCGTCTGCCTTTGCAAGCTTCGCCTTCTTCGCTTCGTAATCTTTAACAGCGGCTTTGATCGCATCCTCGGCAAGCATACTGCAGTGGAGCTTTACAGGTGGGAGGGACAGGTGCTTCGCGATGTCACTGAAAAGAAACAAAGAAGTCATAAACATCTTTGCACATCATGTGACACACAGAAATCTAAAACAAATGGTTATTCTGAAATAAAATTTGTCTGGGCCCATTTTACTGACAAGACTGGATTTGATACGCAAATTCTTGTAACACATTTCAGGGCGCAACTTACGAGTTCTTGATCGATACTACCTCCTCCATTTGCTTCCCCTTCACCCACTCGCTGGCTGCACATGCAGAAACGGATCAGGTACAAACTCTATAAGAAAAATCAGAGGGTAGAAAAGGAAAATTATTAACTGAAGGTTTGGTAGCATGTGAAGCTGGAGTAGCTCAGTTGGTTAGAGCGTGTGGCTGTTAACCACAAGGTCGGAGGTTCAAGCCCTCCCTCTAGCGCATGAATTATTATTATTATTACCATTTTGCCTCCCTCAACAATCAACCACATGAATTAAAGTTTGTTTGCTGACCGACGGAGGACGACGCGATGGCGGAGCCGCAGCCGAAGGTCTTGAAGCGCGCGTCGACGATCCTGCCGGACGCCTCGTCGACGCGGATCTGCAGCTTCATGACGTCCCCGCACGCCGGCGCGCCGACGAGCCCCGTGCCTACGTCCGGGTCGTCCTTGTCCATGGTCCCCACGTTGCGCGGGTTGTTGTAGTGCTCCACCACCCGCTCGTGGTACCACCTCCTCCGCGTCGCCGTCGCCCCCGCGGCCGTGGGCGACGCCTGGTGCCCGGCCGTGGCCACGAGACGCTTGCTCGCCGCGCGCAGCATCATCATCGTCTCCGATAAGGCTAGAGCTTCGGATGAGGGAGGCGAGGCCGGCGTCTCTGGATTCCTCTCTGTCTCTGAGCCCTCTCGCTGTCTCCGTCTCGCTTTGGCTTCCTTCGTGTCGCGGTTGCAGAGGAAGAGGTCGTTGGGCCAAAAACTTATACGTACGTGCAACAACATGGGGCCCGCAGCGGCGAAGGTAAGGGCTCGCGATGCAACGCGTGTGCGAGCTACGTGGTGGAGCGTGAGAGGCATCTTGCACGGAAGGCGGTTCTGGCCTGCTTAGATGGGCTAACACTGGGCCTCACTTTGGACCTGGCTGCTTATTTAGTTAGGCTGTAAGTTCAATGCAGCCAGTTTAAAACATGGGCTGTATTTTGAACTTAAAAGCCCAGTAGTGGACTCATTCGCAGTTGATCAATACTGTAATTCGCTTGCTGTATACTGAAGGCCAAATGAATCCTTCACGAAACGTTTGCTCCCAACAATCTCCGACCACGCCTCGCACCGGATCCTTTCCCCACCGATGACGCGGTTCCTAGCCATGACCTGCACGAAACCTGGAAACGTCAGGAATCGTTGCCAGGTACAAACACGGCCACTTCAGTCTCTCGCGCCATCTGTTCTTCATCAGATCAAAAAGAACAGTTGGTGGTTGGTTGGTTGGGTGGTTCATCTGTTCAAAAAGAATTGAAGATCATCACAAATCCATGACATAGTAGTACACATGGCTCTTGATGCAGAAAAAAAAACGACGACCTTGAAACATGCTTTCACTGAGAAAAATAAAAAGAAAAAGAAAATAAACTGTCACCTTGGCCTTTCTGAATACAGTATCCGATTGGTTGAATCCTCGGTCCATTCAAACGGAATCCGCACGCCTTCATGCTTCACTAATCGTTTCCTCACACATCGATTTGCAGCCATTGTTGGCTGTTTGGTAAAACATCCATTTCAGCATCGATTCCCAAGCAACTTAGAATAGGAAAAAGATCGTCATCAAATGACTGACGAGATGATATGCCGTATGCCTTGCAAAGTGCTCGCAAAAATTCAAACTGACCTGCGTACAATATTTCTCTGGTCCAAGTCTTGTATCTGAAGCTTGCAGTATACTACTGTAACTGTACAGCGACTCTACTAGAACAAGAGGCACGCCTCTGCTGTACCGATTTTTTTTTTTGCGTTAAGATTGTCACAGAGAAGCTAATCGTACCATGCATCATCTTGTGTAAGGGCTTCACATGCAGTTGAAATATTTAACTGAGGGTCTCAAGAGCTTCACTCTTTCACATCGATCAGGCCGTTTTTATCTGTACTGATCTCGAGAGGAGCAGCTCATTTTTTTTTGAGGGGAACGGAACAGCTCATGTTACAAGTTGCATCTCACCAAAAGTTACTTTTTATCATGGCAAGATGAGGCGCCCTGCCCTCGAAGCGAGATCTCATCGATGAAGCGTTGTCTCCAAGAACAAGGCACATGCATGCATGGGTGCCTGATTCCGGTGTCCGGCGAGGAGGAGGAAGAAGTCGACGCCATTGGTAATTTTCTGCGGCAATTTCCACCTGAGCACTAGCTCGTTGCGTCATCGTCATCTGTGACAGTATTCGGCCTTCGCGGATCGGTGGAGTATGATAGCTGGTTGGATTAGGTGAAAGTAGTTGGTTCATTCCACATCCATTCCAACGAACCGTGCGTGTTTGTTCAAACCGAATTCTCTGCATACCGTATGCACAACCAAAGCTGTGCATACCCATATGAATATATGACATCTGAACTATATCAATCTCAAAGCAGTCTCATCATAAGAAATTTTTCGGCCGGTTCAGCTCTCGGCTCAGATGCCAGCCAGCGGGCAGATGGATGTGTGACACATGAACTACATCAATCTCAAAGCAGTCTCATCATAAGAAAATTTTCAGCCGGTTCAGCTCTCGGCTCAGATGCCAGCCAGCGAGCTCTGCCCGCGAGCCTGGCCTGACGGCCATAAAATTGAAAAATACGGTAGGAGCAGGAATTGAACCAGGGACCTACAACACACAGATAGAAAGTACTAACCACTACAACTGATTTTATTTCCTATCTACTTCTGACCAACACGTCTTTTTATTCTTCCTTCGCAAAACGTGATGGACATTTTTATTTTGTTAACATATGACGGATGTATAAATGTTCGAAAAAGTCTAAAATCATCTCAGCAACGATAAATTGACTAAACCAAATTGTAAAAGGATATTAATACAAAAGGCTCAATAGTACTGAGCAAAATCATTAAAGATACTACAAAATATTTTTTAGTCTAGTACACTATTTCTGTGGTTCATCAAAATTTAATTTGCGTGCAGTTTCAGTATCTTCATTAGGATTAGGTAAAAGTCTTGTATATTCTCCTTGCGTCGCATTAGGCACCGAATTTGGAAAATTGACCAACATATTGGGAGGAATGATCGGTACTGCCATATTTGCAACACTATTATCTCCGGTGTTACTGGGTCCTTCTCCTACAAATCAACCATATAAGAAAGAATGAAGTTATTTGTACATATGCAAAAAATAAAAAATGATACGGTGA
This sequence comes from Tuctoria greenei, assembly GCA_036927565.1. Classification (NCBI taxonomy): domain Eukaryota; kingdom Viridiplantae; phylum Streptophyta; class Magnoliopsida; order Poales; family Poaceae; genus Tuctoria; species Tuctoria greenei. Next base: position 305,172,689 of record JAYESD010000001.1, read on the forward strand.
AATAGTTACCAATATTTTTGTTCTGACTAGTCCTTTTCTTGCTTGCTTTATTCTTTTCAAGTACGCTTTTTATCCTTTTAGACTTTGCGCCTTTAACCACTTCAGGAATTTTAAATGAGACTCTACCTTTTAGAATAGTCTCATCGTTCTCATTACCAATTGGTGAAACTTGAAAAGAAACCTTATTATTTTTTGATAGAGACTTATCTGCCTCATGATCCAACTTATCAATAGCTCTTTCCAAATCATCTAATAGTTTCTTTGATCCAGAACACTTCAGTACAATAGAAGTTGCTTTTCTAGAGATTCGCGCAGCATGGGTTTTTAATGAATCTTTATCAATTGTAACTTTATCGGCATGAAAACCTCTTTTGCATACTTAGTCCATCGGTGTAAAATGTACCGATTTGAAAGGTCGTAAACTTCATTTATGTTGAGTACACGAAGAGCATGCTTGCATAATATACCTATAATAACACGTTTCAAAATAAAAATGCAATAAAATATGAAAAAATCAAGATTTTTTCGTACATACCAATGCATTCGTATTTCTTGCAAGAACACCATATACTTTGGTCTTCAGAATTAAAGATAACAGTTGCTTCATCTTGGCGGTCCATAGGAATAACATTGTAAGTTCTAACAGCTCCATGAATTTCTAACAAATTATAAGCGGCATATAACTGCAATTTAAATTCATTCTCAAAATCTGAATAAATCCTTCTTGTATACACCTACGTAAATAAATCCTTGTTACTAAAATAAAAAATATTATCAAACGAATATAATCATATTTATTTAAATATTAACATACTTTTGCAGCAGTCTGTAGCATTGGTAGTTGTTGAATATAAATAACTAGATTAGATTGTCGTGATTTAAAATCTTCTTCCAACTCGTTTTCCCGAAGACTTGCGGCAACAACATCACATTCTTCAAGGAGCTCTGAGATTCCAAGTTTTCTTCGAAATCGCTTCTTAAAGACATTATTCATACCTTCACTTCTTTGAGTTATGGTCATATCTGCAGTAAATGAATCACGATACACTGCCGCCCAATGCTCTCGTAGTTCATACAAATTTTGTAGCCACGAGTTTTATTCAAGTTTATATTGAATCAATAGATTCTTCCATGCCTCATCAAAACATTTTACTGACCTTTCCTCATATACACAATTCTTAAAATGAGTAAGAAAATTTCTATCATTGGCAATAATATGACTGAGATGTTTACCTGCATTCTGAAAAATATGGCACAAACAAAGACGGTGTCGTGTGTCTGGAAAAACAACACTAATTGTTGTTGATATGGTTGCACATTGGTCAGTAAAAATTGTGATTGGATGCTTTCCTGCCACCGCTGTTAAAAAAGTTTTGAAAACCCAAACAAATGATTCTATAGTCTCGTTATATAGCAAAGTTGCTCCAAAAATGATAGTTTGTCTGTGGTGATTTGTTCCAATAATTGGGGCAAAAGGCATCTCAAACTTGTTCGTTTGAAAAGTGGTGTCAAAACATATAGCATCACCAAAACACGCATAATCCATGATAGATTGTCCATCTGCCCAGAAGAAATTGGCTACCTGACCATTATCTTTGTCTAATTCTATTGCCCCAAAAAAAGCATGATCCTCCAACTGTTTATTCTTCAAATATTCTAATAGAGTTTGTGCATCATTAGATGGTAAATACTTTCTGCGCTGACCTCCAATCTGATTATTAAAGTCGATCCGTGAGAATGGTACTTTATCAGCTCCACCATACCACTTTTGAAAAAAGTCATACACTTGGGCTGGCTTGATTCCCGCTCCTCGTATTTGATTAATGAGCAATTTATCTGCCTCTGTAACACGCCGTTGTGACCGTAACTTGTGCACCTTATTTGGACTAGCAAGATCATGATTATGCTCAACAAGGATTTTCTGGACCGTCCAAATATTGTTTGGACGAATACTAAACTGAATACGAGCTGTGCAACCTGTTCTGATAGCAGCATTTTCTTTTGAAGTGTCATGCATCGAATGTTTACCCCGCCTTCCTTCTTTACTACAAACTAGACGCTTCATATATATTGAACCGTCCACTCTATGTTTTGCAAGGCCTTTTCTGATAATAAAATCAACATGTCTGATATAAGAGTTGTACATATTATACGCATCATCCTCTGACTCAAAGTGCATGCCTACTTTAGAAATGACTACAATTTGACTGTGTGTATCATCCTACGATGTAATATATAAAGTTTAACTGCTGTTGTAAATATGGTGAAAAATAAATATTCTTTTGTACATGTTATTTACCTTATTTAGTGATGAACTTAGTGATGATGGCGATGATGAAGGGGTTGCCAGATTGATGCAATCCATGTCCATCGTTGTTTGTTCACGTTCACGAGCTTCTGAAGATGTTTGTGTTTCAAGTTGACTTTTGGACGACGAAACACATCTATCATTGCCGGTAGCCATCGCAATCACGATCACCGATCTTCAGCTTCGTTTTTTTGTTCCTGGTGCGGGGGACGTCTATGCCGATCTAGTACTACGGGCGGACGCTTATATAGATCGAACGTCGTTTACCGGGATCAATCAGAATCGTAAAAGAGGCCGGGTCAATCAGTTTCGAAACGGATCTGAGTCGAGGCGCTCGAAACGGATCTGAGTCGAGACCGATGCAGTCACACGGAGAAAAAAAACTGGCACAGACGCGCGGCGCTTACAGAAGCCGCGCGGGCACGAAGCCTGCGCTCACGGAGCCGCAGGGGCGCGGAGCCAGCGCTCACGGAGCGAGTCGCGCGCTCGAGGCGTGCGCGCGCTCGGGGTGTCGCGCGAGTCCCGCCCTCGGAGCATCGTCCATCGAGCCACATGTGCAAAATCTAAAGGGTATGCACGGTTGTTGTTGTGCATACGGTATGCAGAACATTTTTTCCGTGTTTGTTTGGCTCCCTGCGCCGTTAAATATTATTCTCTTTATTCTGAAATAAATAGCGTACTTTGAGACAGCATATTTAATTAAAATGGAACTAGATTTGTTGTTCTAGTCAGTATATATTTTAGAATGAAGTTACTAATAAACTGAAATCCCTTTTCTCGCCCTGCTCGGGACTCGTGAGCAGTCGTTCGACACAAGGGACAACAGATCGTCTACAGGTATACTCTCGCTCTGGAAAAAAAAAAGTGCACTACTCTTTTATGCGCGAATTTCTCGGTGATGGAGGGAGATGGACGGCACGAACCAAAGAACGTGACGCTGGTCGGATGTAGACTGGACCGGTGGGACATGGTTTTTTCTCCTGCGGTGGTCGTCATGGGTTGCTACTAAGGGTGTGTTTGGTTCAGTTGTGGATTCCTAAAAATCTGATTCTAGCTGTGAGCTGTGAGAAAGCTGCTGTGAGCTGTCAGCTGTGTGGAAGCTGAAATCTGTTTGGTTAGAAACAACTGTCAGCTGTGGATTCTAACTGTAATAAATGACTATAATACCATTAAAAATTCGTAATTGTGTGTATATAAATAATATGAATATAAAACGGAGGTAATATAAATAATACCAAATATTTATGGACCACAAAAAAATTAAAATCAAAGGTTGTATGGTCCAAATGATGAAATGCATCATTTACAAAAATTTTACTATCTAACACTAACTAACCAAAGCATTAGCTATGTGATCACGAATGTTATTCATCGTAATCTCATTTTGCTCATCAGGAACATCATCTTATTGTGATTGTGTCACTTGTTGTACCCCTTCAGGCATATAATCCTCATCTTCATCACATCTCTCAAACTCTTTATCCGTTAATGCACTATCACGAATAAAATTGTGCAATGTCATGCAAGCAATAATCACATGTTTTTGTGTACGAAGTGGGAAACTAGGCATCGCCTTCAATATACGCCACTTTTGCTTGAGGACCCCGAATGCACGTTCAATAACATTGCGAAGGGATGAATGTAAAAAATTAAAGATTTCATACTTCCCTTGTGGAGCACGCTGACTACGAATACGAAATTCAGGTAGATGATATGTACTTCCTTTAAAAGGAGCAAGATATCCTGTCCGATTTGGATAACCAGAATCAACAAGATAATATTTACCTGAAATTTTAAAATAAAATTAAAAGCAATGTATGTATTGTAGTAGATGATACATATTATTTTTAACAGGGGCAATGTATTACCTGGAGGGGGTTTTGGAAATTGATGACCAAAATTTGTTAATGCATGATTGAGAATTCTTGTATCATGTGCAGATCCTGGCCATCCAGCAACTACAAAGATGAATCTCATATCGAAGTCACATATTGCAAGCACGTTTTGAGATGTGTAGCCATGTCGACACGTGTGGTTTACAACATCCTCTTTAGGCACTGAAACGGGAATATGTGATCCATCTATAGCTCCAATAGCACCTTTGAAATGCGGCCAGAAACGACTTTCCTTCACTTTGTCATGCTCCGTACTAAAAGTATGGTATCGCGGTTTGATGTTATCTTTTGCTAATTTTCTCAAGCATAACAACACTTCCTTAAACTTCATGTGCACTGTCCATAGAGACCTAACAAACCGATTCTCAGCTTGAGAGAATGATTGAGGACCTCCAACAATCCATAAGAACATGGCTAACGACTCCACGGATGTAACATTATTTGTTGACTTCAGATCATAATTGGAGACGAGCAAACCATGAAGTGACATAAAAGCCTCTGGAGTCATCCTAAACATCTTGTAAAAATATCTAGGACGACTAAAGCATTCCATAACCCATTCAAGCCCAGTTTGTTGAGGATCTCTATATTTACCTTTTTTCAAGTACCTCTCCGAATATAAGTTACCTAGGTGACCAATGGTGGCAGCTTGTTTTGATAACTCTGCAAGAAGGAGTAGACCCTTGTGCCCATTTTTTCCAACATCATCCATGTCTGCATAATAAGATAGAAAACATAAATACAATACAATTACAGTAGTTATGTACATACGTATAATTCTGTAAAAATAAATGAATTACAATACTTGAAAACAAAAACAAAAGGGACAAAAGAATAGGTTACATATATATTAATAGTTCAAACAGAGGATCACAACAGCCACTTCACATGTTCCAAACACCATAAAAAATTGGTCCACACATAATTAAAAAATACTGCCAAACATGAAAAAAAACACTATGATTTATTGCTTCTGCTTCATCTCATGTTCCCTCTCCAACCAGTCAAGTCTGCCTTCATTTGTTTCAAACAAGCTGAGGACTTCTCTAACTTCAGGTTTCATTATTAGCAAAGTGGCTGTATGCATAAGAGCAGTCTTTTCTTGCACTCCACATTCTTTCACCATCTTCATGGCCTCTGCCATGGTAGGAATTTGGCTATGCATAGGAGCCGATGAAGCTTCAACACTTGTGGTAATCTTGTCAACTCCTTCTTCTATCTTGCTACAAGTTTGCTTATACAAACGCAGAAATGGGCTTTTCTCTTCCTTGTCTTCCGCTCCAGTACTGGAAATAGTCTTACGCTTCTTAGTTTTTTGTTTTTGGATACTTGTCTGCTTAGATTCTATTGGAATTGCCTCCACTTCATGAGCATCATCACTAGAATTTTCAGATAAGTCTCCAGCAATGGATGCAGTTGCTCCAGTTACATGGGCACTTCCAAACATGATATGCATAGAATCTAGATTAGATGGTCCACATTTTCTAAACTGTGCATGTTTGCATTTTCTTCCATTAGCAGGATCATGACACCTCTACAAAGAAAAATGCAACAAGTTATATATTAAAAACTAATCAATAATATAAATATGAAATGGTCAAATGTTAAGCCACTTACAGCAAGGTGTTCTGTCCACCATGCGTCATCACACTCCACAGTTTGTTTAGCTTCATCCCATCCAAGTCCAGTGGCAGCATTTTTTAACTCCATAAAAGTTGTATAAGTTCTTTTCAAACTATCCCATTTGTTCTTCAATTGCAAATGTTCCATTTTTCTCCCAGTTTTTTCAAAGAACTTAGCTTCTAGATTTTTCCACCCTATTTTATTAAGATGACCTAATGGTCTATTTCCAGCAAGAACCTCCGCTTTGCAAATGTCACAGAATAGTTTTGTATTTGTCTGATCCCATACTGCCTTCTCTGCCATACTTATGTACATAATGATTTGGGCAAAAAAACAATAAGACATCATAGTCAGCAAATGAAGAAATACAACATACCACACATACCACATGCTGGTCCCAGCAAATGAAGAAATCACGTTTGGACCAGCATGTGGTATGTGTGGTATGTTGTATTTCTTCATTTGCTGACTATGATGTCTTATTGTTTTTTTGCCCAAATCATTATGTACATAAGTATGGCAGAGAAGGCAGTATGGGATCAGACAAATACAAAACTATTCGGTGACATTTGCAAAGCGGAGGTTCTTGCTGGAAATAGACCATTAGGTCATCTTAATAAAATAGGGTGGAAAAATCTAGAAGCTAAGTTCTTTGAAAAAACTGGGAGAAAAATGGAACATTTGCAATTGAAGAACAAATGGGATAGTTTGAAAAGAACTTATACAACTTTTATGGAGTTAAAAAATGCTGCCACTGGACTTGGATGGGATGAAGCTAAACAAACTGTGGAGTGTGATGACGCATGGTGGACAGAACACCTTGCTGTAAGTGGCTTAACATTTGACCATTTCATATTTATATTATTGATTAGTTTTTAATATATAACTTGTTGCATTTTTCTTTGTAGAGGTGTCATGATCCTGCTAATGGAAGAAAATGCAAACATGCACAATTTAGAAAATGTGGACCATCTAATCTAGATTCTATGCATATCATGTTTGGAAGTGCCCATGTAACTGGAGCAACTGCATCCATTGCTGGAGACTTATCTGAAAATTCTAGTGATGATGCTCATGAAGTGGAGGCAATTCCAATAGAATCTAAGCAGACAAGTATCCAAAAACAAAAAACTAAGAAGCGTAAGACTATTTCCAGTACTGGAGCGGAAGACAAGGAAGAGAAAAGCCCATTTCTGCGTTTGTATAAGCAAACTTGTAGCAAGATAGAAGAAGGAGTTGACAAGATTACCACAAGTGTTGAAGCTTCATCGGCTCCTATGCATAGCCAAATTCCTACCATGGCAGAGGCCATGAAGATGGTGAAAGAATGTGGAGTGCAAGAAAAGACTGCTCTTATGCATACAGCCACTTTGCTAATAATGAAACCTGAAGTTAGAGAAGTCCTCAGCTTGTTTGAAACAAATGAAGGCAGACTTGACTGGTTGGAGAGGGAACATGAGATGAAGCAGAAGCAATAAATCATAGTGTTTTTTTTTCATGTTTGGCAGTATTTTTTAATTATGTGTGGACCAATTTTTTATGGTGTTTGGAACATGTGAAGTGGCTGTTGTGATCCTCTGTTTGAACTATTAATATATATGTAACCTATTCTTTTGTCCCTTTTGTTTTTGTTTTCAAGTATTGTAATTCATTTATTTTTACAGAATTATACGTATGTACATAACTACTGTAATTGTATTGTATTTATGTTTTCTATCTTATTATGCAGACATGGATGATGTTGGAAAAAATAGGCACAAGGGTCTACTCCTTCTTGCAGAGTTATCAAAACAAGCTGCCACCATTGGTCACCTAGGTAACTTATATTCGGAGAGGTACTTGAAAAAAGGTAAATATAGAGATCCTCAACAAACTGGGCTTGAATGGGTTATGGAATGCTTTAGTCGTCCTAGATATTTTTACAAGATGTTTAGGATGACTCCAGAGGCTTTTATGTCACTTCATGGTTTGCTCGTCTCCAATTATGATCTGAAGTCAACAAATAATGTTACATCCGTGGAGTCGTTAGCCATGTTCTTATGGATTGTTGGAGGTCCTCAATCATTCTCTCAAGCTGAGAATCGGTTTGTTAGGTCTCTATGGATAGTGCACATGAAGTTTAAGGAAGTGTTGTTATGCTTGAGAAAATTAGCAAAAGATAACATCAAACCGCGAGACCCTACTTTTAGTACGGAGCATGACAAAGTGAAAGAAAGTCGTTTCTGGCCGCATTTCAAAGGTGCTATTGGAGCTATAGATGGATCACATATTCCCGTTTCAGTGCCTAAAGAGGATGTTGTAAACCACACGTGTCGACATGGCTACACATCTCAAAACGTGCTTGCAATATGTGACTTCGATATGAGATTCATCTTTGTAGTTGCTGGATGGCCAGGATCTGCACATGATACAAGAATTCTCAATCATGCATTAACAAATTTTGGTCATCAATTTCCAAAACCCCCTCCAGGTAATACATTGCCCCTGTTAAAAATAATATGTATCATCTACTACAATACATACATTGCTTTTAATTTTATTTTAAAATTTCAGGTAAATATTATCTTGTTGATTCTGGTTATCCAAATCGGACAGGATATCTTGCTCCTTTTAAAGGAAGTACATATCATCTACCTGAATTTCGTATTCGTAGTCAGCGTGCTCCACAAGGGAAGTATGAAATCTTTAATTTTTTACATTCATCCCTTCGCAATGTTATTGAACGTGCATTCGGGGTCCTCAAGCAAAAGTGGCGTATATTGAAGGCAATGCCTAGTTTCCCACTTCGTACACAAAAACATGTGATTATTGCTTGCATGGCATTGCACAATTTTATTCGTGATAGTGCATTAACGGATAAAGAGTTTGAGAGATGTGATGAAGATGAGGATTATATGCCTGAAGGGGTACAACAAGTGACACAATCACAAGAAGATGATGTTCCTGATGAGCAAAATGAGATTACGATGAATAACATTCGTGATCACATAGCTAATGCTTTGGTTAGTTAGTGTTAGATAGTAAATTTTTTGTAAATGATGCATTTCATCATTTGGACCATACAACCTTTGATTTTAATTTTTTTGTGGTCCATAAATATTTGGTATTATTTATATTACCTCCGTTTTATATTCATATTATTTATATACACACAATTACGAATTTTTAATGGTATTATAGTCATTTATTACAGTTAGAATCCACAGCTGACAGTTGTTTCTAACCAAACAGATTTCAGCTTCCACACAGCTGACAGCTCACAGCAGCTTTCTCACAGCTCACAGCTAGAATCAGATTTTCAGGAATCCACAGCTGAACCAAACACACCCTAAGTCTACCTTACGGCGAAGGAGCTGGCCGGAGACGAAGGACGACGACGGTGATAAATGAGGTGCAAGTTTTCCCACTTGGAAACTTCCAGATCGCAGACGCCGGCAGCCCACGGCGCCGAAAGAAGACGCGACGCGACGCTCCATCTAGTCGTATACTCGTATCTACTCCGGACTGGACGAGAGACTCGCTGGCCGGGATGGGATGGCGACGACTGTGACGACGAATATGGCGTTTCTCTCATCCTCTTTTGGCAGCTGGCAACGGATGTTTCTTCGTGGTTCACGCGCTCGCGGTCGTTCTCTTGCTTGCTTGCCGCCGGCCGGTACGGTCACCGTGTTGCTCACCTTGTCTTTGCCGCAGACACGAGGGCCGGGTGGTGTGACATGATCTTTTCCCCGCGTCGATCCATCCATCCTCGTCTCCATTGCGCTCCGGCTCCGTTCGCTAGATGCCATGCCAGCGACAAAAGGAACACGCAGCACAGCTAGGTGGGCAGAATGACTCCTGGACCCACATGTCATTTTGCTCTTTCCCTCTGCCTCTCTCACCGTGTTTCTCGAGGAGACGTGGTGGGCGCGGGACCGGACGGATGCCGGGGGCTCCGCTTCTCCGACTCGAGAGCACGACGAGCGAGGTCGAGAATCTTTTCCGCTTTCCTGACCTTCTTTTCAGTCACCTCCCGCTGACAACACGGATTTTTGTTCGCCGTCCTGCCGCTGTCCGCCACTCTTTTTTTCTACTTTCATGACTTGGTAAAGAATGCAGTACAATACGGGTTAATCTAAATATTCATTTTGAAAAGAAAAGAAAAAACAGGACCGAACATATAATTTTGCGCGAAATCCAGGGTCAGATGGGTAATTGGCCCATTATTTATCCTATCCCCTCTCCCTCTCCACAACAAACGCCTCCGCCCGAATCGCTTCCGCCACCGGCGGCCGTCCCCCATTTCCGCGTCCCCTGGCTGTTCATCAACCTTTTCCATACGGCCGCCGCCGCCGTTTCGTCTCCACCCCCACGCCTACGACGAGACCAGTAACACCTCCCCCAGGCCCCAACTGGACGAATCCATTCAGCAAGTCCACGCGTCGGGGGACGGCAACAGCCCCATCTTTGACCCCGGCTCCGCGTCCAGATCTAGGCGCGTGACCGGGAAGCGACGATGGACGGAGGCGCCGCCGCTTCGCTGGCGGCGACGCCGGCCCACCGGCGGCTGCCGGACTTCCTCCAGAGCGTGAACCTCAAGTACGTGAAGCTGGGGTACCACTACCTCATCACCCACCTGCTCACGCTCATGCTGCTCCCGCTCATGGCCGTGATCCTACTCGAGGCCGGGCGCACCGACCCCGACGACCTGCGCCAGCTCTGGGTCCACCTCCAGTACAACCTCGTCTCCGTGCTCGTCCTCTCCGCCGTCCTCGTCTTCGGCGCCACCGTCTACGCGCTCACCCGCCCCCGCCCCGTCTACCTCGTCGACTTCGCCTGTTACAAGCCGCCCGCCCACCTCAAGGTCCCCTTCCAGGAGTTCATGCGCCACTCCAGGCTCTGCGGCTTCTCCGACGACGCGCTCGAGTTCCAGCGCAAGATCCTCGAGCGGTCCGGCCTCAGCGAGGAGACCTACGTCCCCGAGGCCATGCACTGCATCCCGCCGCAGCCGACCATGGCCAACGCCCGCGCCGAGGCCGAGACCGTCATGTACGGCGCCCTCGACAGCCTCTTCATGTCCACCGGCGTCAAGCCCAAGGACGTCGGCATCCTCGTGGTCAACTGCAGCCTGTTCAACCCGACTCCGTCCCTTTCCGCGATGATCGTGAACAGGTACAAGCTCCGGGGAAACGTCCGGAGCTTCAACCTCGGCGGGATGGGCTGCAGCGCCGGCGTCATCGCCGTCGACCTTGCGCGCGACATGCTGCAGGTGCACCGCAACACGTACGCCGTGGTGGTCAGCACGGAGAACATCACCCAGAACTGGTACTTCGGGAACCGCAAGTCGATGTTGATCCCCAACTGCCTGTTCCGCGTCGGCGGCGCGGCCGTGCTGCTCTCCAACTGCGGCGCCGACCGCCGGCGCGCCAAGTACAGCCTCAAGCACGTCGTGCGCACGCACAAGGGCGCGGACGACGGGGCGTTCAACTGCGTGTACCAGGAGCAGGACGGGGAAGGGAAGACCGGCGTGTCGCTGTCCAAGGACCTCATGGCCATCGCCGGCGGCGCGCTCAAGACGAACATCACCACGCTGGGCCCGCTCGTCCTGCCCGTCAGCGAGCAGCTGCTCTTCTTCGCCACGCTGGTGGCCAAGAAGCTCTTCTTCAGCAACGCCAACAAGCAGGTCAAGCCCTACATCCCGGACTTCAAGCTGGCGTTCGAGCACTTCTGCATCCACGCCGGCGGGCGAGCCGTGATCGACGAGCTCGAGAAGAACCTGCAGCTGCAGCCGGTGCACGTGGAGGCGTCGCGGATGACGCTTCACCGGTTCGGCAACACGTCCAGCAGCTCCATCTGGTACGAGCTGGCGTACATGGAGGCCAAGGGTCGCGTTCGCCGCGGCCACCGCGTCTGGCAGATCGCGTTCGGCAGCGGGTTCAAGTGCAACAGCGCGGTCTGGCATGCTCTGCGCAACGTCAGCCCGTCGCCCAACAGCCCATGGGAGGACTGCATTGACCGCTACCCTGTGGAGCTCATAGATGGATTCCCGACACTCAAGCCCGCCCAGCAATAGCATCCCCCGTGACCACATCCTATTCGTCCGGCGATTTTACAGCATGGAATCCTCATATGGCTATTATGGTTGCTAGTGACATTATTGGGCTGCTTTTCCAGTGCTTGATCGTGTTAGAAAAAGGGGAGGTGTCGGTACCCTAGAAACCGTACACCCCTTAGGTTATAGAGATCTCAAAGGAAAATCATCTACTTGGTTTGAAGATCTTCGAAGGCCCACATGTCAGACATAACCGGACCCGTTTCTTCAACATGGTTAATCTCTGGGTCGCCACGTGTACTACCAAACCGGAGCTACCGCCCACAAGGGGGAAGCTCCGTGCCATGTATCGAAATGGCACCTCCGAACTTAGCCCCAGACCGAGAGAAGCTCCGGACCTGACACGTGTCTGGTAGCCCCTTCCACAGTATGCTCCGAAGCTGCTACGTGTCCAATCGTCGGATCTTCAGCCTCTAACCTCCGAAAGACCCCACAACGGCTCTGGATCTTCAAAGGAGAATCAAGGACTTCAAGACCCGATTAAGTGTCATTAATACCATATTAATGACATTTAAACGGACGATCTTAACACCAATAACGGTGCTGTCAAAGCCCGTTACAGGATCATTAGGAGGATTAAATGTATTAAATAAGTGTCAATGCTAGTAACCGTCGGGGCCACAAGTCGGGTCAAGCTAACTTGTAACGGCCTGTCCTTGTACTATAAAATGACAGGCTGACGACATGTTCAAGGGGCTGGACACACACATACATACGCCATTGACGCTCAACACAAGCTCAAACAGCTAATATAACACCAACACACCCGTGGAGTAGGGTATTACGCTCAGGCGGCCCGAATCACGTAAACTCTTGTGTCTCCTGTGTCAATTCCTACTCACTTTTTTGAATTTCCGCGCGTCCATTCTGAACATCAAACTCCCCTATCACTTTAGCAGTGTAGGGAGATCTGCCGGTTCCAAACCACCGACAGTTGGCGCGCCAGGTAGGGGGGCCTGAGATTTCGAGAATGGTGAACTCAGCTGTTGGATCATCTAACGGTCAACCTGCTATTCAGGCTGTTGGAGGCAACCCCTCCAATAGGCAGCCACCAGCAGGAGCTTCAGCACCAGCAGGAGTCACACTCCCACCACCACCGTCTCCTCCAGCAAATCGTACTGGGCAACGTGATGGTGCGCCGGCGTCAATCACTGCGTCGGCAAATCATGACAACCCGGAGCACGCGCTTCATACAGCGCGTGCTCTTCTCCAATGCCCACCACCTCCGGATGCATCTCGGGATGCACTGGAGCAGTGGAGGGCCGATGTGGAGCATTTGGTTGCAGCACCAGCCGAACGCCTCAGCAACCAGGGTCCTCATCCTTCAGGAAGAGCCCCGTCGCAGCGGCGGACTTTGTCTGGAAGACTTGGTCCCCACGTTTCCAATAGCAGGAGACGTGCTGCGTCACAACAAGTGACGTCATTGCCCTCCGAGGCACGACGCACTCATACGGTATCCAGACTTTCGACTCACGACCTCCGGGCGGAGCTTGATCGCCGTTACCGCCAGCGGGACGGCCGAGTCCATATTGAGCGTGCTCGTGAAAGGCGGGAAGCTCAGGACCTTTCTACTCCTGAAGGAGTAGGAGGAAGCTGTTCAGCCTTGGCCATGCATCTGCGCATGGTTAGATGGCTACAGAAGTTCCGGCCTCACCTGCCGGAAAAATTCGACGAGACTGTCAATCCCACCGAATTTCTTCAGATATACTCCACTGCAATCTTAGCAGCCGGAGGAAACGAGGCTGTGATGGCCAATTACTTTCCAGTGGCCTTAACTGGGACTGTCAGGTCCTGGTTTATGAGCCTTCCACCCAACTCTATCAACAGTTGGGAGGAGCTGTGCCATCAGTTCACTACCAACTTCGGGAGTTCATACACCCGGCCAGGCACTGAACTGGACCTTTTTGCGGTCGTGCAAAAAGGGGGAGAATCCTTGCGGTCATTCATCCAAAGGTTCTCTCAGGTACGAAATACTATCCCTTCTATCTCTAGCGCATCTGTCATTGTGGCATTCAGACAGGGCGTACGGGACAAGAAGATGTTGGAGAAACTGGCGATTAAAGAGATCACCAGTGTCACGAAACTCTTCAGCTTGGCTGACAAATGTGCTCGAGCTGCAGAGGGCCGTGAGATGCACTCCAAACCAACCTCGGAGGGTCACAAGAAATCCTCCAAAGAAGAAGCCGCTACCTCCAGGGGTGGCAAGAAGAAAAAGAAGACCAACGGCAAGAAGAAGCCGTCGGCCGACACATCCAACGTTGCAGCTGCTGCAGCTCCGGGTGGCCGGGGGCCACGCCCCGAGAAGCGACCTCGACCTTCTTCTCAAGACGGTGGCAAACCCAAAGTGTGGTGTCCCATTCACAAAACGGGCAGCCACAGTTTGGAAGACTGCTGGGAGGTCCAAAACCTTGCCGAGCGCTACAACAAGCGCCGGGAGGAATCTCCTTTCCGACAGAGGGAAGGAAAGCAAAAAATCGACGAAGCTCCGGCAGAAGAGGAGTTGGGGTTCCAGGATCCCAAAAAGGTCCTGAAGGCCGTCTACACCTCCGTCAACGATGATTCTGACGTCTCTGACAACGAGCGTCGGAAGACCATGAACACCATTTTTGGTGGATTATGGGATATCACCTCCTGTCGCGCCATCAAAACTATGCATCGGGATATGGCCGCTGTAGCTCCTACAGTCAGGCTGGAACCTCACCGAAAGTGGATGGACACAGCCATCACTTTTTATGCTTCGGATTGTCCCCGGAGCATGGTTGGAGCAGGACAGTTACCCTTGATGGTATCTCCTACCATCAACAACATCCAGCTCCATCACGTCATGGTAGACGGAGGTTCGGGGCTTAGCCTCATCAGCTTCGAAGCTTTCACTAAGCTTCAACTCCGACCTTCGGATCTCCACCCCTCTCGACCTTTCTCCAGAGTAGGTCCGGGGGCCATCACCCCACTCGGAGTCATTACTCTCCCTGTTACCTTCGGGACACGGGAGAAGTACCGCACCGAGAAGTTGGTCTTCAACGTCGCTCAGATCAACTTACCCTTCAATGCCATCTTGGGTAGACTTGTCCTGTATAAATTCATGGCAACTGCTCATTATGGTTATCTGGTGTTGAAGATGCCAACGCCAGTAGGCGTTCTCCGGATCTGCGGAGATCGCACTGCCGGAGTAACTGCACTGGAAGAGCTCCATGCGCTTACCACGGCGCAAGAGGAGGACTCTAGGCAGGAGCAAGCTCCAAAACCCCCGAGCATCCGCCAACGAGGCTTGACTTCTGCACCTCGAGTGCAGCCAAGCGGCGACACCGACATTCCCGTCAAAGTCGTACAAATTGGTTCTGATGCCGCTCAAACCACCCGTATCTCGGGAGGATTGAACGACAAATAGGAACTCGCGCTCATCACTTTCCTCCGGGCTAACGTCGACGTGTTTGCTTGGCAACCGTCACAAATGCCTGGGATCCCTAGGGAAGTGATTGAGCACAATCTGAAGATCTACCCCGATGCTCGGCCTGTGCATCAGAAGCCTCAGAAGCAATCCGTAGAGCGACAGAACTTCATCCGACAAGAAGTAAAGAAGTTGCTCGAAGCCGGATTCATCTGAGAAGTCTTCCATCCAAAATGGCTGGCAAACCCAGTCGTTGTGCCCAAGGCCGGCGGGAAGCTTCGGATGTGTATCGACTACACCACACTAAATAAGGCATGTCCAAAAGATCCATTCCCACTACCTAGAATAGATCAGATAGTGGATTCCACCTCCGGGTGTGAATTACTGTGTTTCCTAGATGCATATTCCGGATATCACCAAATCAGGATGTCTAGGGAAGATAAAGAACATACTTCATTCATCACAGTAGATGGATTGTATTGTTACACAGCCATGCCTTTTGGTCTCAAGAATGCAGCTTCAACTTTTGTACGAGCTATGTACAAAACTTTTGAAGAACTTATTAGAGACATAGTGGAAGTTTACGTCGATGACATCGTGGTCAAGGTCAGGAACAAGGAGTCACTCCTTGACACCTTGCAGGCTGTATTCGACAAGCTGCGGGCCACCCGCACTAAGCTAAACCCAAACAAGTGTGTCTTCGGGGTTAGCTCCGGAAAACTTCTTGGTTTCCTGGTAATTCACCGGGGCATAGAAGCTAATCCGGCGAAGATTAAGGCCATTGAAGACATGCGGCCACCAACCCGCATCAAAGACGTCCAAAAATCAACTGGATGTCTAGCAGCCCTCAGCCGTTTCATCTCAAGACTGGCGGAACGGGCACTTCCCTTTTTCAAGTTATTGAGGAAGTCCGAACCATTCCAATGGTCCGAAGAAGCAGAAAAGGCATTCCAGGAGCTGAAACAGTTCCTCACCACCCTACCGATTCTGGTAGCTCCGAACCCTGGTGAGCCTTTATTGCTTTATATTTCAGCTACTAACGAAGTCGTCAGTATGGTACTGGTTGCGGAGAGACCAGAACTACCCCACACTCAGGAATCCAGACCCCTTCGGGAGGGTCCGGAGGTTCCTGAAAGCGAGTCTGGGTCCCAGCTTCCCGATTCGAATTCACAGAAGTCGCTTCAGGAGACCTAGACCCCTTTGGGAGGGTCCAGGTCATCTCTGAGGAAGCTTCGGGTTCCTCCAGTCAGAACCCGGAGGTCCCTGAAGAAAATCCGGACTCCTCCGAGAGGATCCGGGTCAGTGAAGAGGAAGCTCCGGACCCTTCCGGGAGGGTCCGGACCATTCAGCGCCCAGTGTACTTCATTAGTGAATTACTACATGATGCCAAAACTCGATACCTAGAGGTGCATAAGCTGCTCTATGCAGTTCTTATTGCCTCCAGGAAGTTTCGCCATTACTTCCAAGCCCACAAAGTCGCAGTGGTGACCTCTTACCCACTTCGAGCAATTTTGCATAATCCCAATTCAACTGGGAATATTGCAAAATGGGCAGCGGAATTAGCTGAATTTGATCTTGAATTTATTCCAAGGCAAGCAGTCAAGAGTCAAGCATTGGCAGATTTTGTGGCAGAATGGACTCCCTCTCCATCAAACCCTGGGGGGCCCAGTGAGCAGAAGACGGAGTATCAAGCTCCAAACTTCACCGAGCCTCACTGGACCCTCTACTTCGACGGCTCCATGCAGAAGCAGGGGGCCGGAGCTGGAATCCTCCTCCTCGCACCGACTGGGGAGAAGGTGAAATACATGGTACACCTTGACTTCAAGGCAACCAACAACATGGCAGAGTATGAAGCACTCATCTACGGATTAAAGGTGGCACTGTCATATGGTGTCAAGCAATTGCTGGTCAAGGGAGATTCACAGCTCATCATTAAGCAGGTGAAGGGTGAATGCTCCTGCAATAATCCCCAGCTAGCTGCTTACCTCCTTGAAGTCCAGAGGCTTCAGAAGGACTTTGAAGTCCTAGACCTCCACCATGTTCAGCGTGCTCACAACGCTGAAGCCGACGAACTCTCGACGAAAGCGTCAACCGGAGCTCCGGCTCCTGATGGAACTTTTGTCCAGAGATTGTCGAAACCCATAGCTCAGCCTGCCGAACTGAGCAAAGGGGGCGAGATCAGCATCCCAAAGCTGGCGATCCCGATGGCCCTGTTACCATGGCAGCCATCAAGGGTCGTAGGTGCTGCCGGAAGCTCCGAGCAACCCAGCACACAAGACTCAAATGCTTAAGATAGTTCCGATGCATGGATCTCGGAGATCCGGAACTACTTGAAAGACAACATCCTTCCTGATGATGATGTATCCGCTGACCGGGTAGTCAGATTGGCTAAAAGATACACGTTGGTAGAAGGGGATCTCTATCGGCGCGGTGCCAACGGCATGCGGTGCATCATAAGGGAAGAAGGCTGCGAACTCCTCGCAGAAATCCATGGAGGCGAGTGTGGGAACCACGCGTCTTCCTGCACGCTGGTTGGTAAAGCCTTTCGGCATGGCTTCTACTGGCCTACAGCACTCCAGGATGCAACTGAGCTGGTGAAAAAATGCAAAGCATGTCAATTTCATGCAAAGCAAATTCACACTCTGGCTCAGCCCTTACAAATGATACCTCCTACATGGCCTTTCGCTGTGTGGGGGATGGACATCTTGGGACCTTTCCCAAGAGCCGTCGGAGGTTACAAGTTCCTGTACGTCGCCATTGACAAATTCACCAAGTGGCCGGAAGCAACTCCAGTTGTGACAATCAACAAGCAGTCTGCTATCAACTTTCTGCAGTCCATTGTATGCAGATTTGGAGTCCCAAACAAAATCATCACTGATAATGGGACCCAATTCACAAGCTCCGCATTCCAAGGATATTGCGAAGACCTCGGCATACAAGTTTGCTACGCCTCCGTAGCTCACCCAGCCAGCAATGGCCAAGCCGAGAGAGCAAATGCTGAAATCCTTAAAGGACTTAAAACGCGCACTTATGAGCGCTTGAAAAAACATGGAGCCAACTGGATTGAAGAGCTTCCGCCCACTCTATGGGCCAACAGGACATCTCCAAACCGGTCAACCAGAGAGACACCCTTCTTTCTGGTATACGGAGCTGAAGCAATCCTTCCTCCGGAAATAAACTTGGGTTCACTCCGGGTCCGGACCTTCGACGAAGCCGCGCAGGACCAGCTCCGGCGTGAAGACCTAGACCTCTTTGAGGAGGGAAGGTGCCAAGCAGCTGTTCGGAATGCCCGATATCGTCAAGCTCTACGGCGTTATCACCAGCGGCATGTACACAACCGACAGCTCGAGGAAGGCGATCTGGTGCTACGGAGAATACAGTCCAGAGAAGGGTTAAACAAACTCTCCCCCGGCTGGGATGGACCCTTCCGAGTGATTAGAGTATCCCGTCCCGGAAGCGTTCGCTTGGCTACCGAGGATGGGACACCTCTCCCAAATCCTTGGAACATCGAGCACCTCCGTAAGTTCCACACTTACTACCACGGAGGTGAGTCTTGAGTAACTTGATATGTATGTTATAGAGTCATTGTACAGAGTCGGGTAGTTCCTCCGGGAGAGCAGCCGAACCTTTCCCGAAAGGTCCGCAAAGCTCATGCAACGCTTGTAACAGTCTCAGGACTAAAAGTGCCGCTAACTACCCTGGGTCAAACGAGAAATGAAACACCCTTAGCCTGGTTCCGTACCCTAAGAGTGTACTTGTTTCCCCTGTACCCCGGACCTATAATGAAAGACATTTTCATGTGAAATAGACTCCATGTGCATTTATTTTGTACAGGCTCAACATTTTTATTTTTCTCTTTCTTGTCTATAACGAAGATGTGCAATCCTTAAGAAATTTTAGTTCGACCAGTTTATATACGATTCGAGTTGTATTGTCAATTCTTTTGGATTCAAATATTGTTCATGGCCAACTCGCCTAAAAGCCGCCAAGCCAATCTAGGGCTGGAGTGTGCTATCGACTTAGCCTGGTCAAGCACCCTAAGTACGCCACTCTACCTACACCCCGGCAGGCCGAAGTAAGGTGGGTCCGTGTACAGTTGGATCTAGAAGAAAAGACAACACATTCGGTTGTATTTAGAATCACGTTTGACTTAAAATCTTCTTGAGAGTCATAAGCCGCGACGAAGTTATAGACAAGAAACAAATTTTACTATTTTTCTTGACTTAAGTTTGCAGGAAAAATAAAATCTACGTTGATGGAGAAAAACCGGAGCTAACTAAGCTCCGACTCCCCTAAGGGGGCCAACCGTCGACGCTGAATAAAAGATGGTGAGAAGACTCTGTAAATGGAGTCTGCTGCCAACCAATTGAGTGTTGGCAAAGGTCACTGCTGGAGCTACTAAGCTCTCACACCCCGGAGGAATAACTATTGATGCTCTACGCGTTGATAGAGACTATTGCCGGAGCTACTAAGCTCCAGCGATAGACAATGCCGGAGCTTCTAAGCTCCGACAACCTCAGGGGGCCTTCACTATCGAAGACTTCGAACCTAAATTCTACAAGTTCGGAGCAAAAGAGTCTTCAACAATGCACAATATCCTCTTGGTACATGTTCACAATCAAATTGTGTACATCTACCAGGGGGGCAAGTGAAGATAAGAGTGTTGAAGACAAAAATTGAAATTCACAAAAATTTTGGGGATTTCATTTAACTGGAGACAAGGGATTACATCTGGAGACAAGGGATTACAAAATTGAGGAAGAAGAAGAGAAAATACAAGTGAGAACTATAGAGATTGTCCTAGACCCTATGGAAGAATTGAGCGACCTTTTGGGCAACCTCCGATACGCTGGCTCGGGTAGCTTCGCCTTCTCCATCGACGGGGCCTTCAAGCACCGGGTCCAGAGGAAATTGGGAGTTCCGGCTGGTGTAGCACGTCAGCACATACTCTGCGACGTTCTTCGCCAGGGATTGCCCCTCAACCTCTAGTTGATCTGCGATGACATCGCCCACCTTGGAGAGCTTGCTATCTGCTGCGCTCAACGCCTGCAGCGCTAGGTCCGGCTCCGGCTCCAGATCATCCAGGCGCACGGGGCTAAAACCCATCGGCGTCAGTGCATCATTGGCCTTGCTCAAGAACTCCCAAATCTGAAGGGAGTCCTCAGCCCTCAAGCCCTTCATCTCTTCCAGGGATCTTCTGGCCGCCACCAGTTCAGAATTCTCACGGGCAAGGCGCTCAACTTCTTCGGCGTTTTGCTGAATCTTTTCAGCAACCCGCCTTTAGTTTTCTGAGCTCCTCCTCCCGGAGGTGGATCTTGTTCCGGCGGTCAACCAAGTCCTTCTCTCTACCCCTCACTTTCTTCTCCCTGGCAGTAAGGGCACACTCTTGTTCGTAGAGTTCCTGCCCTCGCACCCAGGTCTTCTCCTCTTCCTCTTGGCAGCGCTCTTCCAATTTCTTGGCGCGCTCCTCGAGGCCCTTGTCAGCTAGAGCCACCTTCTCGGTGAGCTCCTCCTCCCTCCACAGGACGTCATCCCGCAACTCTAGGAGTTTCTGCTCTTCATCCTCGAGTCGTTTCTCCCTCTCTTCAAGTGCCTCTCGACGCTTGATGAGTGCGGTGTTGATGGCCTCAAGCTGTTCATGGCGTGCATCAGCTGCATTATTGGCAGCTTTGGCCTGATCGTAGATCTCCCGGGATTGAGCGTTGAGGGCACGAGTCATACTCTCCCTATCATCCAGTAACTTGCCCCAGTACTCCAGGCGGATCTTCTCCCATTTGATCCACTCCTTGTCATCTGCTAGCCTCAACTGCGCCAGCTTGGTCTCGAAGTAGAGCCGATTACGCCACCGCCTAAGGGTTTGGCGCTCCTCTTCAAGAGCCTTGCTGTCGTGGAAGAAGTCCAGTTGGACTTGACGCAGACTGGAACATGCGTTGTCAATGGACAGCGACAACGAGATTGGTTCCGGACCTGCTGGGGTCTCCTCCGCTGGTTCCAGCGGGTCTTCAGATACAAAATTTGGGTCCCACTCTACAAGAGTGGTCCCCTGGGTCTCCATGGCACTAGGGTCGTCCTCCGGGATGGCCTCAGTCGCCATCAAGGAAGGCCCCGCCGCCAAATCTTCATTCACCCCCTCAGGCTGGGGTCCAGCGACTTCGCTGGGGCACTCTGGCTCGGCCGCAGGTACCTCCGACGTCGTCGCTTCCGGAGCAGGAGCCGCTTCTGACTCCGGTCTGGGCACCTCTTCCGATGAGGGTTCAAGCTCCGTCACCTCTTCAACAACCGGCTCAGGAGCCGGAAGATCTTCAACATCAACCGGCCCTGTGGCCGGAGCTCCAACAATGACCGGCTCAGCGGTCGGTGCTTCGGAGGTAGCCGACCCAACTGCCGGAACTACCTCAGATTACGGCGCGTGCGCCGGAGCTTCAATTACCTCCGGCTCAACCCCCGGGGCTTCAACAATTTCCGGCTCAGAGGCCGGGATTACAGCTTCCTCCGGCTCAGCAGCCGGAGCTTCCATCGTCGCAGCACCAGAACCCGGGGCTTCAACCTCCGGGACATGTGTCGCTGGCGCATCTTCACTCCCGTGGTCCGGCGCTACCACGGGAAATTCTGGGGATGAGTCGAGGTCCATGACCACGACAGCCGGCGCCGGAGCTGTCGCAACTTCGGTCACCACTTGGGGCGGCACAAGGACAGGAGCAGAAGCTCCCGCTCTCACGGCTTCAGCCACTGTGGCCGAGGGTGGAGCCTCATTCCCCTTCTTGGAGACGCTGCAGGTGATGTACAAAGAAAATTAAAATAGTTGCTTCAATTAAAACAACTATCCAAGGTAGAAATCAAAAATTACCTTGGGAGGCTTCCGCATCAGCTTGCGCGGAACTTTTTTCCGGGGCGTTCTGGGCTAGCCATAGCCGGCGTGGAAGCTCCGGATGGCCCCCCGGAACTCGTCGCGGCCACGGGTGTTTCCCGGGTCGGGGCTCCCCTCGATCGGGAAGAATCCCCGGACCTGGAGACTTCCACCGGCCCAAGAGCTGGAGTTGTACGACCGGAGCTAACGCCCCGGGAGGACCCCACTGTGGGAACAGCCGCGCTCCGAGAGGACCCCACCGCGAGAACAGTCGCGTTCCGGAATGACCCCACTACAAGAACAGTCGCCGCAGCTGCAGAGGACCTTCCCCTCCGGGGAGAAGGAGCCGACGCAGAAGTAGCGGGCCCGACAGACCTCCCGTCGGCGTACTGCAACTTCCTCTTCCGGCTCACTGGTTCATCCGCCAGCTCCTTGCCCTTGCCGACGAATTCTCCCCTCGGCTTAGGAGCAGAGCCGGAGCCATCCTTGGGTACTCCGGGGATCGCTACCCCGGAGTTTGGCCTTCTCTCGACGACACCAAGGTCGTCAAGCATGGGCATCTTTCGCCGGAGCTCCCTGTTGAACTCCACTTCTACGTTTAGAGGAAGAAAAGCAGACGGCGGAGTCAAGTCGTCGCCGTCGACGTCGATGTCGTGCTGAAACTTCTTGAGGTGGAACTCCAAGGTTTTCCCCACCATGTTGGACTTCAACCCGGTCTCAACCCGGTCATCGTCCATCACGCTGTTGAGGGCCCAAGCGAGTTTCTCCCTCCTCTTCAGTGGCGCCCACCTGTTGACCAAGAAATTGCAAAATACCGCCTGAGGAGTCAATACTCCCTCCACGCATTGGCGGATCCTGGTCAAAGCAGGGTTGAAAGCTTCCGACAGCACCGGAGCTTCACTCCAGATCGTTGTGTCGATGCCGGGAAGACCATCGGGCAGCTCCAACCTCTCGTGCTCCTCCACCCTGACGACTATCCAGTCTTTCTTCCAGTCATCCCACTTCCCAGAGGGAAATGACCGGAGGTACTTGAATGGGCACTTCTTGCGCTTCACGAAGTAGTAGAAGCCAAGGTACTCATTGCTCCGGCCAGTGGTGTGGACGGTGAAGAAGGTCTGGAAGAGTTCAATGCAGGGGGGATGCCCACCCACATCTCACAGAAGTGGACGAAGATGGACACGAGGAGAATGGAGTGAGGGCCAAGGTGGTATAACTGCAGACCATAGAAGTCTAGCAGCATCAAGAAAAAGGAAGAAAAAGGTGGGATCAACCCCACCATGGCGTACGAGGAGAAGTACACCATTTCGCCGGAGTGCTCCTTCTCGAACGGGAGCTCTCCACCGGCGCGGACCGAGCGGTTGAAGAAGTCAGAGGACCACCCCATGAGGGCCCGGACCTTCTTCAGGTCGCCGTCGGTCTTCAAGCAACTCTCGCGGAGACCCAACTCCATCGCGGCACAGCTAGGCAAGAGAAGAAAAGCGAAGCACAAGTTGGGAGTTTGATCGCAAGAACAGATGAGAGGCGTAAAGAACTCCCGACGGTGCGCACTTTCCTTCTTAAGTAAGCCCTCGCAACGCTTGGATGGAAACTGCAAGGAAGTCGAAGGTACCACCCAAAAATTCCACCCAGCCGATGACAAGCGGGCCCGGGACCACCCCGACGATCAAGTCGAGGTTCTTACCCAGGTGAACGATTGTCATCAAGAGGCGGGAAGCCCAAAGGCGGCGGCCTGACAAGGCGCGCGGAACCGATACGGTTTTCGTATCGGGAACCGACAACCTTCAATTGCATGAGATCCGCACGCCAAAGATCTCATCTGCCGCACGCGGGATACGCCACGCGGCGAGGATTTAATTCCAAGTCCTTGCCAACGGCACCCTCAAAGACTCTTGAAGACTCAATTCAAAGGTCGCGAGGATGGACCCACCTCCGGCGGAATGACTTCCCCGGAGGTAAGTCCAGGGGGCCACTGTCGGTACCCTAGAAACCGTACACCCCTTGAGGTTATAGAGATCTCAAAGGAAAATCATCTACTTAGTTTGAAGACCCTCGAAGGCCCACATGTCAGACATAACCAGACCTGCTTCTCCAACATGGTTAATCCCTGGGTCGTCACGTGTACTACCAAACCGGAGCTACCGCCCACAAGGGGGAAGCTCCGGGCCATGTACCGAAATGGCACCTCCGGACTTAGCCCCAGACCGAGAGAAGCTCCGGACCTGACACGTGTCTGGTAGCCTCAGAGCTACCTGTTTCCACAGTATGCTCCAGAGCTGCCACGTGTCCAATCATCGGATCTTCAGCCTCTAACCCCCGGAAGACCCCACAATGACTCCGGATCTTCAAAAGAGAATCAAGGACTTCAAGACCCGATTAAGTGTCATTAATACCATATCAATGACACTTAAACAGACGATCTTAACGCCAATAACGGTGCCGTCAAAGCCCATTATAGGGTCATTAGGAGCGATTAAATGTATTAAATAAGTGTCAATGCTAGTAACCGCCGGGGCCACATGTCGGGCCAGGCTAACTTGTAACGGCCTGCCCTTGTACTGTAAAAGGGCAGGCCGACGACATGTTCAAGGGGCTGGACACACACATACATACGCCATTTACGCTCAACACAAGCTCAAACAACTAATATAACACCAACACACCCGTGGAGTAGGGTATTACGCTCAGGCAGCCCGAACCACATAAACTCTTGTGTCTCCTGTGTCAATTCCTACTCACCTTCTTGAATCTCCGTGCGCCCATACCGAACATCAAACTCCCCTATCACTTTAGCAGTGTAGGGAGATCTGCCGGTTCCAAACCACCGACAGGAGGCAATTTACTGAAGAATTCTGGAAAACACGAGAAAACAGCAGCAATCGGCAGACAGACGATACGATAAATAACACGTACCGATTTGAAGCCGAACGCACCGCTGTAGATCCGACGGCGAACTGCCGCTGCAGGCGTTAGTGACGATGTTGAGCCGCAGCGCCCGATCTTCTCGGTAAGCGAGCTGTGGTGAAGAACGCGAGCAGTCTCGCGGAGCGCTTCCCAAAAACCTTATTCGCCCTCTCCCGGTGCAGGATCGCAAGAGCGAGCGGTTCCGGAGACCTGCTCTCTTGATCGTCGATGCACGTCGGCGCTCGGGATGGAGTAGACTAGAAGGCGGCACAAGGAACGCGAACGTGGGAACGATCTGATCGTGGGATGCTCTGTCGTACTGCGGACGCCCGCATTTATAGAGTCCCACGGATGCGGTTCGTATGCGATCCAGATGGTCCGGATCCGAACTGACTCCGCAGTCGTAGACGCGTCCGTCTCTAACAACTTGGACTCTGACTTGGTAGTCCCAAAAAATTCGGAAGTCCAAAGCCCAATTTAATTTTCTGCAAAAATATAAAATATGCGCTCGACTCGAGGCTCGAATTCACACGAACATGCGCGCGCGCGTGCGTGCATGGCGTGGCGAGGCGTGGCGAGGCGAGCGAGGAGGAGCGTGCATGGGCCACCCCTCTCTTCCTCTCTTCTCTCTCACTCAAGGAGTGGAAGATCAACCTCTCTTTTATATAGGAGTTTCCACTTCCACTTCCCATGTGGGACTAATCATTTAGTACCACTCCCTCTTGCTCTAATGGACCTTTGAGATTTATTAAGAATTAATTCTGAATATTATATGGGCGAAGCCCAAGTATTTCAACAATCTCCCACCAGATCTCAAAGCCATTAGGAGAGAGCTCATTCTCATTCTTTGTTTGATATACTAGTGTTTCGGCAGAGACTGTGAAGTTGAACTTCTGCTTAGATCCTTAAGTTCCATCGGGCCACAACTTGAACAATGGACTATGCCTTGAATTGCAAGTTTTGTATGAACTGACTTCACTCAGAGACCATTACCATTACTTGACTACCAGTAGTCTACCCCGTGGGTGGAGCATATGCGTCGTACTCCCTGGTCTCTTCATGAGCTTTCCAGAGATCACTTAAATCTCACAGACTGCGACGTTAGACAGTCGGAGCTCATATAGGTGTGTTTCCTTCAATACTACCCTGTAGGACGACATCTTTGCTACACATAGCCAACAGAAACACAATAAGGCAAATCGCCAACCTGCCTTACAGTTTGAGAGTATAAGTGTACATCTTCATATAGAGAGGGTATAAAGGAAGTACTCTCCTCGGTGAACCACTAGCTTGTTTTCCCATGTCCTAATTCACGGGATCTCCGATCACATAGGTTGGATTACTACTATGGTGTCACATCAATGGGTCTCAAACCCATCTCTCTCGATGCACTTTCTATCACATTACGTGATAGACCCTTCGTAAAGGGATCTGCCAGGTTTTTGTGTGTTTGTATGTACGAAACAGTAATAACTCCGGAGTTTCTCATTTTCCTGACAGATTTTAAACGTCTCTTGACGTGTCTTGATGATTTTGCATTATCCTTAGAACTGGTCACTTTGGCAATCACCGTCTGATTGTCACAGTTCATAAGGATTACCTGCAATGATTTCTCAACTACAGGCAAATCCATCAAGAGCTCTCGTAGCCATTCTGCCTCTGCAGTTGCTGTCTCTAAAGCAGTGAGTTCTGCTTCCATGGTTGACCTCGTCAAAATGGTCTGTTTGCAAGACCTCCATGATATAGCGCCACCAGCTAGAGTGAACACGTATCCACTCGTGGCGTAGAGTTCATCAATATTAGAGATCCAGTTCGAACCACTATAACCCTTAGGCACGGACGGATGTCCAGTATAGTGAATTCCATAACTCATTATACCTCTTAAGTAGCGCATAACCCTTTCAAGTGCATGTTAATGATATGTATCCGGGTTTGACATGAACCTGCTCAGTTTGCTCACAGCAAACGAGATATCAGGACGGGATGCGCTAGCTAAGTATATAAGTGAACCGATCATCTGAGAATATCTAAGTTGCTCTTTTGACTCTTTCTTGTTCTTTCTAAGTATCATGCTGGGATCATAAGGCGTTGGAGAAATCTTGCTATCCATAAAGCCGAACCGGCTCAAGATTTTCTCAACATAGTGGAATTAACTTAATGTAATTCCACTCTCATCCTTATTCAGCTTAATGTTCAAAATAACATTAGCTTCTCCCAGATCTTTCATATCAAAACACTTTGATAGAAAAGACTTGACCTCAGAAATTATATTAATGCTCGTACAAAAAATGAGTATATCATCTACATACAAGCATAATATAACGCTATCGCCCCCACCATGGTGATAGTACACGCACCGATCAGCCTCATTAATGACAAAGCCCGTAGGCATCAAAGTACTATCGAACTTCTCATGTCATTGCTTAAGTGCTTGTTTCAGGCCATACAAGGATTTCAATAATTTGCACACCTTTGTCTCTTCACCTTTTACTATGAATCCATCAGTCTATTCCATATAAATTTCCTCTTCCAACTCCGTTCAGGAAAGCTGTCTTTACATCTATTTGATGGATGATTGGACCATAAGAGGCAGTCAAAGAAAGTAGTACACGAATTGTCGTCATTCTGACGGCAGGTGAATATGTGTCAAAATAGTCTTCACCTTCCTTTTGAGTATAACCCTTTGCAACTAGTCTTGTCTTGTACTTTTCAATAGTACCGTCAGGCTTGAGCTTCTTCTTGAACACCCACTTGCAGCCTACTGGTTTGCACCCGTATGGCCGTTCAGTTAACTCTCAGGTTTCATTGGAAAGAATTGAGTTCATCTCACTATGAACTGCTTCTTTCCAGTCATCTGCATCAGGTGATGCATATGCCTCTGCTATGGATCTAGGATTATCGTCCACTAAGTACACAATGAAATCATCGCCGAAGAATTTTGCAATCCGTGATCTCTTACTCGACTGAGTTATTTCATTGTGTTCCTCCTCTGGGACATTCTCAAACGGTGTATCAAGAAACTCGCTAGTTGTGGTGGATTCAAGACAAGTTTCAGAAGAGATCCTAGTAGTGTTATGCATATTTTTCATAGGAAAAATATTCTCGAAAAATGTTGTATCACGAGATTCCATAATAGTATCAACATGCATATCAGGTATCTCAGATTTAACTACTAAAAATCTATATGCGATGCTTCGATGAGCATAGCTTAGAAAGATACAATCCACTGTCTTTGGTCCCAGCTTGCGTTTCTTGATAATTGGAACATTGGTCTTTGCCAAACATCCCCAAGTACGTAAGTATGAAAGTGATGGTTTTCTCCCAACCCACTCCTCATAGGGGGTTTTCTCTTTATTCTTTTTTGGAACGCGGTTTAGGACATGACATGAAGTCAATAGAGCCTCCCCCCACCATGCCTTAGATAAACCGGATGTGTCTAACATGGCATTAACCAAGTCACACAGTGTGCGGTTTTTCCTCTCGGCTATCCCGTTTGATTGGGGTGAATAGGGAGGCGTCCTCTCATGTATAATACCGTGTTCTGCACAAAAATCATCAAATATTTTGGGAAAATACTCACCACCACGATCTGACCTAAGCGTTTGATCTTTCTCTCTAATTAAGTTTCTACTTCAAATTTATAGATTTTAAAGTAGTCTAAAGCTTCATCTTTAGTTTGCAACAGGTAAACATAGCAGAATCTAGTAGAATTGTCTATTAATGTCATAAAATATTTCTTTCCACCTTTTTTCAACACACCATTCATCTCGTATGGATCAGAATGTATGAGTTCTAATGGTGCCAAGTTTCTCTCCTCGGCTGCCTTGTGGGGTTTTCGAGGTTGCTTTGACTGTACACAACTATGACACTTAGAACCTTTGACAATAGTGAATTTCGGAATTAATTTGAGACTAGATAGCCGATTCATTAAACCAAAATTAACGTGACATAAACGAGAATGTCAAACACTTGCATCATCATTAATACCGCCACAAATATGGTTTACTGATTTATTATTAAACTCGGAAAGAGAAAAGCAGAACATGCCTCCGCATTCATAGCCTTTACCAATAAATTTTCCATGCTTAGACACGACTAATTTGTTGGACTCTAAAACTACTTTAAACTCATCTCTGTATAGAAGGGTACCACTAACAAGATTCTTGTTCATAGTAGGGACATGTTGCACGTTCTTCAGCTTGACAATCTTTTCCGAAGTGAACTTCAGATCGATCGTGCCAACACCATGAACAGAAGCATGTGACCCATTCCCCATTAGGACGGTAGAATCCCGGACGAACTGGTAAGAAGTAAACATGGACATGTCAGAACATACATGAACATTAGCACCCGTATCAAACCACCAAGATGGTGTTTGAAAAACAGAAAGAACAGTAAAAGAATTACCGTACCCATCTGCATTGCTGGATGTTACGATTTTGACATTCTTTTTCCCTTTACGATCTGCCCTCTCAGGACAGTTCTTGGAAATATGTCCCTGCTCCCCACAGGTGTAGCAGCAGCCATCATTGACTTTGTTTGACTTCTTCTTCTTGAAAGCAGTAGTTTTGTTTGGCTTGAATAGAGACTTGTTCCCTTTGTTCTTGACATTGAGTTTCTGCACCATATTAGCATTGGCGATAGATTGACCCTCGCCTCCTTTCTTAGTAGCGTTCTTAGCCCGAGCCTTCTCCTCAATATCAAGAGATGCTATCAGGTTTTCAACTGATATTTCATGTCTCTTGTGTTTGAGAGTTGTGGCGAAGTTCCTCCATGATAGAGGTAACTTTGCAGTAATGCACCCAGCCACAAACTTGTCGGGTAAAGGACACTTAAGGAGATTGAGCTCTCTCGCAAGGCACTGTATTTCATGAGCTTGTTCAACTACAGGACGGTTGTTAACCATCTTGTAGTCATGAAAATTCTCCATGATATACAGTTCACCGCCTGCATCAGCTGCACCATACTTAGCGTTAAGTGCATCCCAGAGCTCCTTCCCATCTGTGACTGTCAGATAGACATCACAAAGTTTATTATCAAGAACATTTAAGATGCATCCTTTCAGGGTAGAATTGGCTTCCTCGAACTTTGTCTGTTCTTCAACAAACAAAGGACCTTGAGGTATGCCCTCGGTTACCCAGAAGATTTTAAGCGATTGGAGCCAGAGCGTGGCCTTAACTTGTCACCTCTTGAAGTGCACGCCAGAGAATTTCTCTAGCCTCAGTGCATCGACTAGAGTCATCATGCTCAACTCAGGAAATTGCCTAATAAGGTTTTTGAATTGTTAGAAAAAGGGGAGGCAATTTACTGAAGAATTCCGGAAAACACGAGAAAATAGCAGCGATCGGCAGACAGATGGGACGAGAAATAACGTGTACTAATTTGAAGCCGAACACACCGTTGTAGATCCGACGGCGAACTGCCGTTGCAGGCGTTGGTGACGACGTTGAGCCGCAGCGCCCGATCTCCTCGGTAGGCGAGCCGTGGTGAAGAACGCGAGCAGTCGCGCGGAGCGCTTCCCAAAAACCTTATTCGCCCTCTCCTGGTGTAGGATCACAAGGGCGAGCGGTTCCGGAGACCTGCTCCCCCAATCGTCGGTGCACGCCGGCGCTCGGGATGGATTAGACTAGAAGGCAGTGCAAGGAACGCGAACGTGGGAACGATCTGATCGTGGGATGCTCTGTCATACCGCGGACGCCCGTATTTATAGAGTCCCACGGAGGCGGTTCGTATGCGATCCGGATGGTCCGGATCCGAAGACTTTGCAGTCGTAGACGCGTCTGTCTCCAACGACTTGGACTCTGACTCGGTAGCCCCAAAAAATTCGGAAGCCCAAAAGCCCAATTTAATTTTCTGCAAAAATATAAAATCTGGGCTCGGCTCGAGGCTCGAATTCACACGCGCGCGCGTGTGCGTGGCGGGGCGAAGCGCGGCGGGGCGGGGCGGGGCGTGGCGTGGCGTGGCGAGGCGAGCGAGGAGGAGGAGGAGGAGCGCGTGGGCCACCCCTCTCTCCCTCTCTTCTCTCTCGCTCAAGGATGGAAGAGCAACCTCCCTTTTATATAGGGATTACTCCACTTCCACTTCGCATGTGAGACTAATCATTTAGTATCACTCCCTCTTACCTTAATGAGTCTTTGAGATTTATTGAAAATTAATTCTGAATATTATATAGGGCAAACCCATGTATTTCAACAGATCGCACTGGAAGAATCTCCAGGTCTGCTCTCTGCCCTCTTCTGTTCTGTAACTACGCGTTTGTCAGTATTGGATCGTTGGTGTGTGCTCCATGGATCATCTGGTCTGGGTCCCCTGCCTGTGGTAAGCTTGCAGTAGCAGATTGCTGACGAGGTCATGCATAGCCTTCATTGTTGTAACTAGTAGTGACATTTGTCTGTTCAGCCATTGCTGCCTATTGTTATTTACTGTTAGATAGTTGTCCATTAGGAGGGGCCGTTATTTTTATTTTTTACACTAGAAAATCATGGTGATGACAAAGGAATGTCTTGATTATGTCGACTAATGTAATGGATCGATGGAGTATGTGTTTGTCTTGTTCAACTGAATTTTTTTATCTTGTTCGATAACTAGCTCTACTCAGTATTTAAGTGATGACGGAGAGATCTGCATTGCTTGAACCATCGCCTTACTTTTAATGATTAACAGAGTAAGATATACTCCCTCCGTCCCAAAAACTCTGTCGCTTTGTAGTTCAAAAATAAATTATAAAGCGATAAGCTTTTTGAGACGGAGGGAGTACATTTTATGGTTTAGAAAACGAACATCAGTTGCTCTGTCGTTATCTTCGGACTCTGTTGTACGATGAGCTAGCGTATCATTTTATCAAGAGAATGACACAGGCTGGAAGACTGCTGACAAACGCTGGGCTGGGATGAGCTTAATCGGAACTGAGAGTCGGTCCAGCCCAACCCAAGAAATTGATTGGCCTGTGATCACTCGTAGGCCCACCGTAGTAGAAATCCAACATTTGATGAGCTTAATTGGAACTCAGAGTCAGTCCAGCCCAACCCAACCCAACCCAAGGAATTGATCGGCCTGATCATTCGTCGGCCCACTGTAGTAGAAATCCAACATTTCATGGTTCAAACGTAATTGAATCTCCGGTCGTATAGATAGCTCGATCGTATAAATAGATTGGATATATATAGCAGTACCCATAACCCAAACACATATATTAATATTTTCTTCTTGACAAAAGGATGATAATACGTACCGTTCCAAAAAGGTTGTCGTTTTGTAGTTCAAAAATGAACTACAAAGCGATAACTTTTTGGGACGGAGGGATTATTTATTGCTGGGTCAAAGGCTTATAGTATCTGATCGACGAATGGTTCAAACCTAGGGAACGGTGAAAGACTGAAAGAGCTCACACATGGTACATATCGCTTCCCAAAAGATACTCCCACCTCTCGATCGCTGCCCCATGCACTCCTTCCTTGATCGACGTTCTCGTCTACCCTCGTCTATTTCCCTCCATCGCGTCACGAGAACGAAGAAAGCGACAGGATCACGGTCTTGCGTCGTGTCGAGCAGGGTGAGAGGGCATGCATGAATACGTGTGTTCGAGCTAGGCAATCAAATAAACGACGACTGACGACAGAGACACCGATCTCTAGGCCCGACTCTGGCCCTGGCCGTGTCGGGACACGACGCAGCTTTTCATTCAGTCTTGCGGTCCTTGTCGCCTTTGTTTATTACTGAAGATTCAGTCGTCAGCACGGAGCACAAGGCAAGCAAAGCTACAAAACCCTCTATTATAACCCAGCAGGTGCATGCCCGGCCATACCGGAGAAAACTTCACCGAATCATCTCCGTATGGATGCACCTAATGTTCTCTGGACTTGCATTTTCCGCATACATGCAGTCCTAGCTAGACGATTAGATACTGAAGCAACCGTGAGAGGTAGATTGGTAGAGTATGTACTAGTACTCCGTATCGGGCAGACGTGCATGCATGAGCACTGTACATGATCGTCCTGCCACTTCGGTAAGCTATCATCCGGTGTACTCCCTCCGTCCCCAAAGTTTGTCGCGACGGAGGGAGTACTTGCGACGGTAGTAACACTGCCACACGCACGCTTCGATCATTAACCGGTCGCCTGATGGCGCATCGTCTGACGGTCGTCGGAGCGGCGAGAGAGAGAGACAGAGAGAGAGGGGGCGAGCTGAAGGCCTGCGGCAAATGGAATCATGTACTCCATCGACTTTGGCTTTTCCTGAAACCGATCCATGCGTCGATCGATCATTCTGAATCGATTTGACATTTCGACCTGGAGCTCTTTCGAACGAACGGTTCGCGAGGACGAGGAATGAATGCATGAAAGAGGCTGCTGCTGGCTGCTGCTGCTAGTTCTAGCTCATCATCATGCATGGCCATGCACCAAATCGTGCCGCCCTTCCATGCACGCTCCACGTCTTTTAATTTCTGGAGCTTGCTACTGCTATCCTGCTTCTACGGTCTATCTCTTCCCTTTTGCTTCTTTCTATTATTTCCCCTTTTGCTTTGCTCTTATGTTCTTAGCTTCCCCAACCCAGGCAGGCAGGCAGCAGGCTCTTCGTTTGTTGCTTACAAGTCCCCTCACCAGCTCCGTTTGATAATAGTGTAGCCACATATTGCGACATGCTTTTCATTTTTGTAAAGGAAAGCTGTGACATGACCCTTAAATCTGCAAGGTGTTTCAAGCACTGGGCATGTTCCCCGTTCCGTTCCGTTCCAAAATGAACTGTAGTGAGTTGTACAAAACCTGGAACTGGAACGTACGTCAGAAAATAAAACGGATGGAGTAGAGTGGAGAAGAGAGGAACAGATCGGATCGGGACTGTACGCGCCTCGTGATTGGCGAACTGCGATGATTAAATGGGCTTGACCCATATAATATTCAGAATTATTTCCCAATAAATTTTAAAGGTCTATTAGGGCAAGAGAGAGTGATGCTAAGTGCTTAGTCTCACATGGGAAGTGGAAGTGGAACAACCCCTACATATAAGGGAGGTTGCTCTTCCACTCCTTGAGTGAGAGAGAAGAGAGGAAGAGAGGGGTGACCCACGCGCGCTCCTCCTCCTCGCTCGCTCAGCCCGCCCGCGCGCGCGTGTTCGTATGAATTCAAGCCTCGAGCCGAGCCCAGATTTTATATTTTTGCATAAAATTAAATTGAGCTTTGGGCTTTTGGGCCTCCGAATTTTTGGGGCTACCGAGTCAGAGTCCAAGTCGTTGGAGATGGACGCATCTACGACTGCGGAGTCAGTTCGGATCCGGACCCTCCGGATCGCATACGAACCGCCTCCGTGAGACTCTATAAATACGGGCATTCGCGGTACGGCAGGGCACCCCACGATCGCGTTCCTTGCGTCGCCTTCTAGTCTACTCCATCCCGAGCGCCGGCGTGCACCGACGATCGGGAGAGTAGGTGTCCGGAACCGCTCGCCCTTGCGATCCTGCACCGGGAGAGGGCGAATAAGGTTTTTGGGAAGCGCTCCGTGCAACTGCTCGCGTTCTTCACCACGACTCGTCTACCGAGGAGATCGGGCGCTGCGGCTCATCGTCGTCACATCGCCTACAACGGCTGTTCGCCGTCGGATCTACAGCGGTGCGTTCGGCTTCAAATCGGTACGCGTTATTTCTCGTCCCGTCTGTCTGCCGATTGTTGCTGGTTTTCTGTGTTCTTCCGGAATTATTCAGTAAACTGCCTCCTATTTTCTAACAATCCAAAAACCTTATTAGGCAATTTCCTGAGTTGAACATGATGACTCTAGCCGATGCACTGAGGCCGGAGAAATTCTCTGGTGTGCACTTCAAGAGGTGGCAAGTTAAGGCCACGCTCTGGCTCCAATCGCTTAAGATCTTCTGGGTAACCGAGGGCAGGCCTCATGGTCCTTTGTCTGTTGAAGAACAGACAAAGTTCGAGGAAGCCAATTCTGCCTTGAGAGGATGCATCTTAAGTGTTCTTGATAATAAACTCTGTGATGTCTATCTGACAGTCACAGACGGGAAGGAGCTCTGGGATGCACTTAACGCTAAGTATGGTGCAACCGATGCATGCGGTGAACTATATATCATGGAGAATTTTCATGACTACAAGATGGTTAACAACCGTCTTGTAGTTGAACAAATTCATGAAATACAGTGCCTTGCGAGAGAGCTCAATCTCCTTAAGTGTCCTTTACCCGACAAGTTTGTGGCTGAGTGCATTATTGCAAAGTTACCTCCATCGTGGAGGAACTTCGCCCCAGCTCTCAAACACAAGAGACAGGAAATATCAGTTGAAAACCTGATAACATCTCTTGATGTTGAGGAGAAGGCTCGGGCTAAGGATGCTACTGAGAAAGGAGGCGAGGGTCAATCTAGCGCCAATGCTAATATGGTGCAGAAACCCAATGTCAAGAACAAAGGGAACAAGTCTCTATTCAAGTCAAACAAAACTACTGCTTTTAAGAAGAAGAAGTCAAACAAAGCCAATGATGGCTGCTGCTACACCTGTGGGAGCAGGGACATATTTCCAAGAAATGTCCTGAGAGAGCAGATCGCAAAGGGAAAAAGAATGTCAACATCGTGACATCCAACAAAGCAGATGGGTACATTAATTACTTTACTATTCTTTCTGTTTCTCAAACACCATCTTGGTGGTTTGATACGAGTGCTAATGTTCATGTATGTTCAGACATGTCCATGTTTACTTCTTATCAGTTCGTCCGGGATTCCGCCGTCCTAATGGGGAATGGGTCACATGCTTCTATTTGTGGTGTTGGCACAGTCGATCTGAAGTTCACTTCGGGAAAGATTGTCCAGTTGAAGAACGTGCAACATGTCCCTACTATGAACAAGAATCTTGTTAGCGGTACCCTTCTATGCAGAGATGGGTTTAAAGTAGTTTTAGAGTCCAATAAAATAGTTGTGTCTAAGCATGAACAATTTATTGGTAAAGGCTATGAATGCGGAGGCCTATTCCGCTTTTCTCTTTTGGAGTTTAATAATAAGTCAGTAAACCATATTTGTGGCGATATTAATGATGATATAAGTATTTGGCATTCTCGTTTATGTCACGTTAATTTTGGTTTAATGGATCGGCTATCTAGTCTCAAATTAATTCCGTAATTCACTATTGTCAAAGGTTCTAAGTGCCATAGTCGTGTGCAGTCAAATCAACCTCGAAAGCCTCACAAGGCAGCCGAGGAGAGAAACTTGGCACTATTAGAACTCATACATTTTGATATATGCGACATGAATGGTGTGTTGACAAAAGGTGGAAAGAAATATTTTATGATATTAATAGACGATTCTACTAGATTCTGTTATGTTTACTTGTTGCAAACTAAAGATGAAGCTTTAGACTACTTCAAAATCTATAAATCTGAAGTAGAAATCCAATTAGAGAGAACGATCAAACGTCTTAGGTCTGATCGTGGTGGTGAGTATTTTCCCAAAATATTTGATGATTTTTGTACAGAACACGGTATTATACATGAGAGGACGCCTCCCTATTCGCCCCAATCAAACGGGGTAGCCGAGAGGAAAAATTGCACACTGTGTGACTTGGTGAATGCCATGTTAGACACGTCTGGTTTATCTAAGACATGGTGGGGGGGCTCTATTGACTTCATGTCATGTCCTAAACCGCATTCCAAATAAGAATAAAGAGAAAACCCCTTATGAGGAGTGGGTTGGGAGAAAACCATCACTATCATACTTGCGTACTTGGGGATGTTTGACAAAGGTCAATGTTCCAATTACCAAGAAACACAAGCTGGGACCAAAGACAGTGGATTGTGTCTTTCTAGGATATGCTCATCGGAGCATCGCATATAGATTTTTAGTAGTCAAATCTGAAGTACCTGATATGCATGTTGATACTATTATAGAATCTCGTGATGCAATATTTTTTGAGAATATTTTTCCTACGAAAGATATGAATAGCACCGCTAGGATCTCTTCTGAAATTTGTCCTGAATCTACCATAACTAGCGAGTTGCTTGATACACCGCTTGAGAATATCCCAGAGGGGGAACACAATGAAATAACTCAGTCGAGTAAGAGATCACGGATTGCAAAATCCTTCGGTGATGATTTCATTGTGTACCTTGTGGACGATACTCCTAGATCCATAGCAGAGGCATATGCATCACCTGATGCAGATGACTGGAAAGAAGCAGTTCACAGTGAGATGGATTCAATTCTTTCCAATGGAACCTGTGAGTTAACTGAACGACCATACGGGTGCAAACCAGTAGGTTGCAAGTGGGTGTTCAAAAAGAAGCTCAGGCCTGACGGTACTATTGAAAAGTACAAGGCGATACTAGTTGCTAAGGGCTATACTCAAAAGGAAGGTGAAGACTATTTTGACACCTATTCACCTGTCGCCAGAATAACGACAATTCGTGTACTACTTTCTCTGGCTGCCTCTTATGGTCTAATCATCCATCAAATGGATGTGAAGACAGCTTTCCTTAATAGAGAGTTGGAAGAGGAAATTTATATGGAACAACGTGATGGGTTCGTAGTAAAAGGTGAAGAGACAAAAGTGTGCAAATTGTTGAAATCCTTGTATGGCCTGAAACAAGCACCTAAGAAATGGCATGAGAAGTTTGATAGTACTTTGACGTCTGCGGGCTTTGTCATTAATGAGGCTGATCGGTGCATGTACTATCGCCATGGTGGGGGCGATAGCGTTATATTATGCTTGTATGTTGATGATATACTCATTTTTGGTACGAGCATTAATTTAATTTCTGAGGTCAAGTCTTTTCTATCAAAGTGTTTTGATATGAAAGATCCGGAAGAAGCTAATGTTATTTTGAACATTAAGCTGAATAAGGATGAGAGTGGAATTACTTTAAGTCAATACCACTATGTTGAGAAAATCTTGAGCCGGTTCGGCTTTATGGATAGCAAGATTTCTCCAACGCCTTATGATCCCAGCGTGATACTTAGAAAGAACAAGAAAGAGTTGAGAGATCAACTCAGATATTCTCAGATGATCGGTTCACTCATGTACCTAGCTAGCGCAACCCGTCCTGATATCTCGTTTGCTGTGAGAAAACTGAGAAGGTTCATGTCAAACCCGAGTACAGATTATTGGCATGCACTTGAAAGGGTTATGCGCTATCTGAGAGGTACAATGAGTTATGGAATTCACTATACTGGGTATCCGACCGTGCCTGAGGGTTATAGTGATTCGAACTGGATCTCTAATGTTGATGAACTCTATGTCACGAGTGGATATGTGTTCACTCTAGCTGGTGCGCTATATCATGGAGGTCTTACAAACAGACCATTTTGACGAGGTCAACCATGGAAGCAGAACTCACTATTTTAGAGACAGCCACTGCAGATGCGGAATGACTGGGAGAGCTCTTGATGGATTTGCCTATAGTTGAGAAACCATTGCCGGCAATCCTTATGAACTGTGACAATCAGACGGTGATTGCCAAAGTGACCAGTTCTAAGGATAATGCAAAATCATCAAGACACGTCACGAGATGTTTAAAATCTGTCAAGAAAATGAGAAACTCCAGAGTTATTACCGTTTCATACATACAAACAGACAAAAACCTGACAGATCCCTTTACAAAGGGTTTATCACGTAATGTGATAGAAAGTGCATCGAGAGAGATGGGTTTGAGACACATTGATGTGACACCATAGTAGTAACCCAACCTATGTGATCGAAGATCCCGTGAATTAGGACATGAGAAAACAAGCTAGTGATTCACGGAGGAGAGTACTTCCTTTATACCCTCTCTATATGAAGATGTACACTTGTACTCTCAAACTGTAAGGTAGGTTGGTGAATTGCCTTAATGTGTTTCTGTTGGCTATGAGTAGCAAATATGTCGTCCTACAGGGTAGTCTTGAAGGAAACACACCTATATGAGCTTCGACTGTCTAACGTCGCAGTCTGTTAGATTTGGGTGATCTCTGGAAAGCTCATGAAGAGACCAGGGAGTACGATGCATATGCTCCACCTGCGGGGTAGACTACTGATAGTCAAGTACTGGTAATGGTCTTTGGGTGAAGTCAGTTCACACAAAACTTGCAACTCAAGGCGTAGTCCGTTGTTCAAGTTGTGACTTGATGAAACTTGAGAATCTAGGCAGAAGTTCAACTTCACAGTCTCTGCCGAAACACTAGTATATCAAACAAGAAACGAGAATGACCTCTCTCCTAATGGTTTTGAGATCTGGTGGGGGATTGTTGGAATAAATGGGCTTGGCCCATATAATATTCAGAATTAATTCTCAATAAATCTCAAAGGCCCATTAGGGCAAGAGGGAGTGGTGCAAAGTGTTTAGTCCCACATGGGAAGTAGAAGTTGCTCTTCCACTCCTTGAGTGAGAGAGAAGAGAGGAATAGAGGGGTGGCCCACGCGCGCTCCTCCTCCTCGCTCGCTCGCCTCGACCCGCCCCGCCCCGCACACGCGCGCGCGCGTATTCGTGTGAATTCGAGCCTTGAGCCGAGCCCAAATTTTATATTTTTGCAGAAAATTAAATTGGGCTTTGGGCTTTTGGGCCTCCAAATTTTTGGAGCTACCGAGTCAGAGTCCAAGTCGTTGGAGACATACGCGTCTATAACTGCGGAGTCAGTTCGGATCCGGACCCTCCAGATCGCATACGAGCCGCCTCCGTGGGACTCTATAAATACGGGCGTCTGCGGTACGGCAGGACACCCCACGATCAGATTGTTCCCACATTCGCGTTTGAAAGCTGAAAGCATCTAGGCTCCATGAGGTACGGTTTCGGTGATTAATGACAACCATTCGATTTTACTAATGAATTTGTGAATGCAAGGTCCCAATAATCACTCAATCAAATGAAATCAAAATGACATTAGAGACCCATATAAAATCAACTAATGAGATCAAATCGAATCATATGAAGACAAGAAGTGAAAGCTCTAACTTGACATCACTCAATGCTTGAAGACTATCAGAACAACATTTCAAACAAGTGTCAAAGAGGTCACAAGTTCAAATTCCAAAAGAACAACTCAGAACAACTCGAAGTCAACAAGTTGAACACACCGGATCATCCGATGATTTCTGAGTTGACTACATCGGTCGAGTTGTGTCAACAGAAGAAGGAGAACTCAGAGCAAAGCACTCACCGGATCATCCGATGTATGGCTCAGTCACATCGGTCCATCAGTACAGTTTGCAACATCATTAGACCAAGTGAAGCACCGGATCATCCGATGTACAGAGGTGTGAACATCGGTTGATTACTCCAGTAAGCCTCAAGTTCAAGATAATTCTGAAGGAAGAGCCACCAGATCATCCGATGATGAAGATGAAGCTACATCGGTCTAACAACGGTCATATTTGACACCATGACGTCAGCCATCTTAATTAGACCGATGATAACCAAGGGGGAGACATTGGATCATCCGATGTGTACAATAAAGTTCTGTCAGTCTACTTTTCCAACGGCTATTTCGGGGAGGTTGGCTTTAAATACCCCCTAAGCCAGTCATTATGGCAAGTCTTGATACTCAGAAGCTAACAACACATCCAAGAGCACTCAAGACCAAGAACTTACACTTCTTCACCCATTAGATCATTTGTATAGGATAGATCTAGCTAGAGAAAAGCTTGTGTGCGTCCATTCTCTGTGATTGGAGTCTCTAGGCTAGTGAGAGGTTGAAGAGATCCTTCCGGAGCTTGCCAAAGTGTGTGTGGAAGCCCGAAAGATCAAGGATTGTACAAGGCTTGAGCTCCACCTTGCCGGAGATGGCGAATGGAGAAGATTAGTGAATACCCCCTTGTCTCGGTGACTTGGGAGTGGCAAAACCCTTCGGTGGGTGCCACAACGTGGATGTATGAAGATCCTTGTGATCTTGCCGAACCACGGGATGAACTCCGTGTCTCCGTGTCTTTTGAGCGTTTGCATTCCTCTCCCTCCTTTTTACATTATGCAATCTTTATTCCGCAACTTATATTTACGTTGATTGCATAGAAAAACCGCATAGGGAATTGGGCTTTAGTCATTAATTTTTAGTTGTCTTAAAATTTGAAAGAAAGCCCAATTCACCCCCCCCTCTTGGTCGTTTTGATCCTTACAATTGGTATCAGAGCAAGGTTGCTCATAGGATCATTCTAGCTTCACCGCTAGAGAGCGAAAATGGCCAAGGTTGGGGGTTCGGTTCCTATCTTCGAGGGCAAGAACTTTGCCTATTAGAAAGCACGCATGCGCGCTTACCTAGAGGCTATTGCTCCCGAAGTATGGGAAGCGACTCATGCGGGGTTTGGAGAACATAATTATGTTAGTGATCAAATTAAATGGGATGCTAAGGCTAGGAATGAAATATATGAATGCATAAGTCAAGATGTCTTTTCTAGAATTGCTAGTAAGGAAAAGGCTTGTGAAATTTGGGCTTGTTTGATAGAAATTCATGAGGGTTCATCTCGTGTAAAGGAACTTAAATATCACATGCTTAAAGCAAAATATGATGAATTTAAGATGCTTCCTCATGAAAATGTTAATGAAATGTTTTCACGCTTAAATGTTCTTATTGAGGAGATTAATGCTCTTGACATTGCGTCTCTTGGCAAGGGACTCATCAACCGTAAGATCCTCATGCTGCTTCCCAAGCCAAAGTACAACATCATCAACTTCATGCTCCAAAAAGAGTCACTTGACCACATTGAAGTTTCGGAGCTAATTGGAGAAATACACGCTCATGAGATGAGTGTACTTGGGATGATGGAGCAATCATCATCAAAAACTATTGCTCTAAAGGCCTCCACCAAGAAAACGAGCTTCAAGAAGAAGAAGGTGGTTGAGCCTAGCTCAAGTGAAGAAGAGCAAGCATCAAGTGAAGATGATGATGATGATGAGCTTGCCTTGATGATGAGAAAGTTCTCATGCTTGAACTCCAAGATCGCCAAGAAGGGATACAACTTTGATCCTAAGAAGAAAGCGTTCCTACCAAGGAGAGACGATCGCAAGACTTGCTACAATTGTGGTGATCAAGGCCACATCTCCTATGATTGTCCAAAACCGGACAAAAGGAGAGAGAACTACAAGGGCAAGCAACGCAAGCTTGAAGAAAGTGATGATGATGAAGAAGAGGTCAAACCCAAACCAAGAGCCTTTGGGAAGAAGAAACAAGACAAGGGCAAGAAGGCAAGACTCTTCCCAAAGAAGAGAA
The DNA here is from genome assembly GCA_036927565.1 of Tuctoria greenei. NCBI lineage: Eukaryota > Viridiplantae > Streptophyta > Magnoliopsida > Poales > Poaceae > Tuctoria > Tuctoria greenei. Next base: position 305,214,900 of record JAYESD010000001.1, read on the forward strand.
ATGACCCACAAAAGGTGTTTATGTGTGAGGCAAATGAATGGGTTACCGATGAAGAAACAAGTGATGAAGAGAGTGAAGAGGAAGAAGAAAGCTTGGCCGGCCTCGCCATCGCCAACAATGATGACGCACCTCTTCATCCACCGCCCATGTGCCTCATGGCGAAAGGTAACACCAAGGTGAACTACAAAGCCGGAGGAAAGCATTGGGTACTCGATAGCGGGTGCACTCAACATATGACCGACAATGATGGTATGTTCACCACCATAGAAAACCCCGGCAATCATGAACAAGTCACCTTTGGTGACAACTCTAAGGGAAAGGTAATTGGGTTAGGTAAAATTGCTATTCCAAATGACTTGTCCATTTCGAATGTCTTATACGTTAAGTCACTTAGCTTCAATTTACTTTCTATTGCACAACTATGTGATCTTGGACTAACGTGCACATTTAGCAAGAATGATGTTGTTGTGAGTAGTGAAACTAGCCAATACATAGTCTTCAAAGGATTCCGGCATGGACATCTCTACCTAGTGGACTTCGCCAACAAAAATGCTAGCTTGACCACTTGTCTTTTCACTAAGACAAGCTTGGGATGGCTATGGCACCGACGGATAGCGCACATTGGAATGAGCAAACTTAAGAAGTCATTCAAGCTTGGGATGGTAACCGGTGTGAAGGATGTCACATTTGAGAAGAACAAGCTTTGTAGCGTTTGTCAAGCCGGGAAGCAAGTTGCTTCACACCACCCAATGAAGACAATGGTGTCAACCTCCAAGCCACTTGAACTACTCCACATGGACCTCTTCAGACCGTCCACATATCAAAGCCTTGGCGGTAACCTCTATTGTCTAGTTATTGTTGATGACTATTCTCGCTATGCTTGGATTCTATTTTTAGGTGACAAGAGTGAAACTCCGGAAGTTTTCAAGACCTTTGCCAACCGCGCTCAAAGGGAATTCCAACTTCCCATTATCAAGGTCCAGAGTGACAACGGCACCGAATTCAAAAATTACAACATTGGGGAGTGGTGTGACCGTGAAGGAGTAAAACATGAATTTTTGGCCACATACACCCCCCAACAAAACGGTGTCGTTGAAAGGAAGAATAAGACACTCATCACTCTTGCGAGAGCAATGCTTGATGACTATGGCACGTCGGAGAAGTTTTGGGCCGAAGCAATCAACACGGCGTGCCATGCCGCAAATAGGGTCTACCTACATCGACTACTTCAAAAGACCCCGTACGAGCTTCTCATTGGGAGAAAGCCCAACATCTCTTACTTTCGAGTCTTTGGATGCAAGTGCTACATCTACTGCAAGAAAAGGCTCGGTAAGTTTGAAAGAAGATGTGATGTTGGTATTTTTCTTGGTTATGCATCAAACTCAAAAGCATATCGAGTATTCAACCAAACCTCCGGTTTAGTTGAAGAAAGTTGTGATGTTGAGTTTGATGAAACTAATGGCTCCCAAGAGGAGAGTTTTGGTCATGATGAAATAGATGATGAGCCTCTACGAGAAGCCATGAAGAACATGACCATTGGAGACATCAAGCCGGAAGTTGTAGAGGGCCATGATCAAGGGGGAGCTTCAAGTTCCAACAACAACACCTCTATGGCGCCTCAAGTTGACGAAGAAGAGAAGAATGATCCATTGCCAACTCAAGACTCACAAGCACAACAACATCAAGAAGAAGAAGTCCATGATCAAGTCCAACCACAAGAGGAACAACACGCATCACCTTCGCCAAGTGCTTCACAACCGCTTATGAGGCATGGACACATCTCCAAGGCGCATCCAATGGACCAAATCATTGGAAGTCCGTCAAGGGGTGTAAGTACACGTTATCGCCACGTTGCTTCGTTTTGTGAGCACTACTCTTTTGTTTCGTGTGTAGAAACCACTCACATTGAGGAAGCGCTCCAAGACCCAAATTGGGTGATGGCCATGCAAGAAGAACTCAATAACTTCATCCGCAATGAAGTTTGGGTGTTGGAGGAGCGACCCAAGGACAAGAACGTCATCGGAACAAAGTGGGTGTACCGCAACAAACAAGATGAGAATGGAATTGTGGTCCGCAACAAGGCAAGACTTGTGGCCAAAGGGTTCTCACAAGTTGAAGGACTAGATTTTGGGGAAACATTTGCCCCGATCGCCCGACTAGAAGCCATCCGTATACCTCTCGCCTTTGCTTCACATCATAGTATTAGACTTTATCAAATGGATGTGAAAAGTGCCTTTATTAATGGCTACATTAACGAGTTTGTTTATGTTGAACAACCTCCCGGGTTTGAAGATCCGAGGAATCCTAACCATGTGTATAGGTTGCACAAGGCGCTCTACGGGCTCAAGCAAGCACCTAGGGCGTGGTATGAACGACTACGGGACTTCCTCATCATGCAAGGATTTAAGATCGGGAGGGTGGACACCACACTCTTCACCAAGGACATCAACGGAGATTTGTTCATTTGTCAAATTTAGGTTGATGATATTATTTTTGGTTCAACTAACGAAGCTTTTAGCCATGAGTTTGGCAAAATGATGTATAGGGAATTCGAGATGTCAATGATTGGTGAGCTCAACTTCTTCCTTGGATTCCAAATCAAGCAACTTCAAGAGGGAACCTTCGTCTATCAAGAGAAGTACACCAAGGACCTCTTGAAGAAATTTGAGATGAGAGATTGTAGCTCAAGAAGCACTCCAATGGCAACAAATTGCCATCTCGACGCGGATAAGGACGGTAAACCTATTGACCAATCTCTCTACCGTTCTATGATTGGTTCATTGCTTTATCTTACCGCATCTAGGCCCGATATAATGTTTAGTGTATGCTTATGTGCTCGCTTTCAAGCGGCACCTAAAGAATCGCATAAGAAGGTGGTCTTTAGGATACTTAGGTATCTTAAGCATACCCCTAGTATGGGCTTGTGGTACCCTAAAGGTACAACCTTCCACCTCTTGGGATACTCGGATTCGGACTTTGCCGGATGCCGTGTGGATCGCAAGAGTACCTCCGGTGGATGCCACTTGCTTGGGCGTTCCCTAGTCTCTTGGTCTAGCAAGAAGCAAAATTCCGTCGCTTTGTTCACGGCGGAAGCGGAATACATTGCGGCCGGTGCATGTTGTGCCCAAATTCTTTACATGAAACAAACCCTTTTGGACTTTGGAATTAAACTTGGTTGTGTGCCTCTCCTTTGTGACAATGAAAGTGCGGTTAAGATAGCTAAAAACCCCGTTCAACACTCCCGCACTAAGCACATTGATATTCACCATCATTTCTTAAGGGACCATGAAGCTAAGGGAGACATCTCTTTGAGAGGTGTTAGGTCCGAAGAACAATTGGCGGATATCTTCACTAAACCACTTGATGAGAAAACCTTTTCTAGGATAAGAAGTGAATTAAATGTGCTAGATGCAACAAACGTCATGTAAGAATGCATATCATATAGGTCTTGTCTAACTCTCAAAGGATAGGGGGGAGCTAGAGATAGTTTTCCCTGAGGAAGCCTTTGGAAGGTTCAAACTTGGCAAGATAGATTTACTTTATGTCTTGCATGATGCCTGCCATATAGATTTACAATTTCCTGCATTATAAAATGATTGACATTGCATACGGTAAATTGTCACAAAGGGGAACCCAACTCATGAGAAAGAGACTTGTTTGAAATGCAACATCTCAACTCATATAAGGTGGAAAGAACAAAATGTTAGGTGCGTTAATGCCTAGAGGAACATGCTCTATTGAGATAGTAGTCTTCATACTCTACCTCACAAAGCATGGGCCTTACATTTTATTTGGATATTTTCCTCCCATCTTTCTCGGTGTTCCATTTGCCTTAAGGATTAGCCAAGTTTTTTGGCATATTAGCTGTTTGAGGGGTAAGGGGTTGCCCAGAAAGTCCTAAGACATGTGCTTCTCGTTGCTTGGTTGTTTGGTCAAAGGACATATATGGGATGTTTTTGTTCTGTAGTCATCGGATTATCCGATGCCTAGGTCAATCCCTCATCGGACCAATAGGTGTTCAATCTTCAAGGGCCAGTTCAGTCAGAAACTCAAATAATCCGACGAGTTCATTCTGAAAAACATCGGTCCATCCGGTGTTCTCAATTCTGGAGCTGTGGTCAATTCCACCGATGTTACTTCCTCTAAACATTGGACCATCCGGTGTCAACACCCTTCTTTTGAACACCCTTACTGTGCCTTTCGACCGATGATCAAAACTCTAAACGTCGGTCCATCCGGTGTCAACAACGATTTTTGAATATCCTTACTGTGGCATTCGACCGATGTTCATCCCGTGTAACATCGGTCTATCTGGTGTTAAAAATTCGGATAGGGTTTGGGACCCACTATTTAAACTTGTGCGCCGCCGGCTTTTCTCTCTCCCCGACGCTTTGCTCTCCCGTACACCCTCACCCGCGCCGTCGCCGCCGCCGACCACGCCGTCCGCCGACCGCCGCGCCGACGCTTCTCCCTCCGGCCGCCGCCGCCGACATCCGGCCGCCGCCACCGCAACCTCCCATCGCCGCCTCCCGCTCCCATCAGCCGCGTCGCCGCCGCCATCCACAGAACCACCGCCACCCAAGCGCCGCCGCCGTCTCCACCGCCACAGCCGCCCCACGCACACACCGCCCTCTCCACCATCAACGTGTGCCAACCTCTACAGTCGTCGTCCCCTCGTCGCCGTTAGGGTTTCCCGGCCGCGTCAACCTTCGTGTTGCCGTTCCGTGCATCGTCGACTTCGTTCACGCGCTTTTGCCTCGTCGCAATGGCCCGTGACAAGAAGAACAAGGGCAAGGCCATCGCGGAGCCTGCCGCGAAGAAGAAAAAGTTGTCCAAAGAGGAGAAGAAGACGTTGATGGCCGCTTGCGCCGCCGAGGAGCGTGAGCGTGGCCGAGGAGGGTCCCTGAGGATCTGCGAGGCTCGTTCCAGGCAGCCTCCCGTGATCGATGATTCAGACGCCAAAGAAGAGCCTAAAGCGCCTCTCGTCCGCTGGCGTTCAGCCCAGACCCGTGGGGGACTCTCCCCTGCAGTTCCACGTCCGAGACCGACAGCAACCGACCGTCGTGAGGACAGGGAGGCCGAGAGGGCCATCTACCAGATGGACATGACAGTCCGTGTCGGTGAGGGAGTCCGTCTCACGGACTACAGAAAGCTGAAGGCAAAGCAGCTTCGGAAACTCCGATGGAATGTGCTACTGGAGGAGTGGTACCCGCAGCCCCGGGAAGCTTTGGTGGATAGTCGCTTCTGGACTATCACGCAGGCGTCTCTCTACGAGACTTACAAACGCCGAGGCCACAAGCTGTTCCAACACAATTATCTGGATTGGGGACAGCTAGCTTTGGCAGCAGAGACGGAGATTCGTCCGTACTTTGAGAGATACCGAGGCTTGGTGGAGTTGATGGCATATGAGCGGAGTGCCTATGTGGAAGATTGGGTCCGCGTCTTCTACGTCACCCTCTATGTCTCGGAGGGCAGAAGATCCATTGACTTCATGTTCATGGGTCAGCACTACCACCTGACGAGGCAGACGCTGGGACAGTTGCTTGGAGTAGACCTACACGACACCTGCATACATGAGAAGGTCTATGGACAGGAAGATCCGCCAAGGAGGCCGCTCACTGGAGGAGTGGCTCCTGCTCTGGAGGAGATCAGTTCTTTGTTTGGACCTACTTTCTCTCCAGACCAGCCGAGGGTGCCGGCTTTGTTGACCCCAGCTGCGCGCATAGTGCACCCCGCCTTGCGCCGCACGCTTCTGCCGAGGTCCGGCTATCTTGAGGGATTCACTAGCCTCCAGCAGACGATCCTGTTCTACATCATGAACGGGATGGACTTTGACATAGTGGATGTCATCATTTGCGAGATGGAGGATGTGATCATAGACGGTGTGGGCATGATGAGGCAGCTTGTCTATGGGCACTGGATCATCTACCTGCTTACCATGATGGTTCCTGAGGGGTCCGCCGCGCACGACCGTCTCTCTGACGAGAGTGTGTCACGGTTCAGACACTACCGAGCTCCAGCTCCAGGAGACTGCCGCCTTGGCCGCCCTGTTGAGCGTCAGGTCAGGGCGATGCTGTCCGAGGAAGACTGGTCGGACTTGGAGAAAGAGGATGAGCGTCTAGCTGAGGCAGAGGCTCAGGGAGGAGACCTGCAGCACGTCTGGTCCGAGAGCGACACAGATGAGAGTGTCGAGGAGTACATCCCTCCTCCTCCTCCTTCACCGAGGCAGCACGATGCAGAGGCAGGAGGTTCAGCTGCTCCTCCACCGACACCACCCCCTGTGTCCGAGGCGCAGGTGTCACAGCCATCAGAGCTGTCGACACTTCTTCAGCAGATGATAGAGCAGCAACGCCAGGACAGGCTCGCGGCTGAGCAGGCCAGGGCAGAGCAGGCTGCTCACCTGGCACACCTTCAGAGGCAGCAGCAGGAGCTTCAGCTGGAGATCGCCCAACAGAGGCGAGAGGATACGGACCGGTTCACGAACCTTGTTGATCAGATGCACCGACGTACCCTCGACCAGCAGCAGCAGACTCAGCAGGCTATGATGGGGATCCTAGGGTTGATCACCAACCTATACACTCAGACTGGGATTGCCCTTCCTCCACAGCAGCCTGGACTGGGACTGGCTCCAGGTGCGACTCAGGTGCCTGCTACTCCGATCCTTCTATCAACATGTCACCTCTTCTGGCACCCAGCGCACCGATCCACTCTCCTCTGCCGGTGACGACTCTGTTCCAGCAGACGCCGGCATCTGTGGTCAGTGCTCAGCTTCCCCCAGCTCCAGCTCCACCGGCGCCTCCTGTACCTACTACCTCCTCTCCAACATCGACAGCGGTTCCCCCAGCTCCCTCCGCTCCAGCAGCTGCGACCGGCGACTCCAGCTCCGATGATAGCGACGGTGACCAGTTCGTCATCGCGCCTAGCTCTCAGGGTCAGTAGGCTCTCTGATCCCTTTTTGGTGTCTTGATGCCAAAGGGGGGGAAGAGGTAGAGGAGTCAGGGGGAGTAGTTTCCTAGTCTCAGGGGGAGTTTTTATTTCTATCTATTTCTTATGTAATTTTGTGTGCTTGAGTACTTTTTGTAATATTTATTAAGCACCTTTCTACTTATGTCATTTGCTTATGGTACTAATCGATTAAGTTTTTCGCGCCACTTCATTTGATTTCTACAAGGTCACTGTGTCCTATCTTGTATTCATTGCATATCCATTTTTGAGTATTGTACCATCAAATTCATTACTATTGTGCTTTAAATTATTGTGTTGTCATCAATCACCAAAAAGGGGGAGATTGAAAGCATCTAGGCCCCATGAGGTACGGTTTCGGTGATTAATGACAACCATTCGATTTTACTAATGAATTTGTGAATGCAAGGTCCCAATAATCACTCAATCAAATGAAATCAAAATGACATTGGAGACCCATATAAAATCAACTAATGAGATCAAATCGAATCATATGAAGACAAGAAGTGAAAGCTCTAACTTTACATCACTCAATGCTTGAAGACTATCAGAACAACATTTCAAACAAGTGTCAAAGAGGTCACAAGTTCAAATTCCAAAAGAACAACTCAGAACAACTCGAAGTCAACAAGTTGAACACACCGGATCATCCGATGATTTCTGAGTTGACTACATCGGTCGAGTTGTGTCAACAGAAGAAGAAGACCTCAGAGCAAAGCACTCACCGGATCATCCGATGTATGGCTCAGTCACATCGGGCCATCAGTACAGTTTGCAACATCATTGGACCAAGTGAAGCACCGGATCATCCGATGTACAGAGGTGTGAACATCGGTTGATTACTCCAGTAAGCCTTAAGTTCAAGATAATTCTGAAAGAAGAGCCACCGGATCATCCGATGATGAAGATGAAGCTACATCGGTCTAACAATGGTCATATCTGACACCATGACGTCAGCCATCTTAATTAGACCGATGATAACCAAGGGGGAGACATCGGATCATCCGATGTGTACAATAAAGTTCTGTCAGCCTACTTTTCCAACGGCTATTTCGGGGAGGTTGGCTTTAAATACCCCCTAAGCCAGTCATTACGACAAGTCTTGATACTCAGAAGCTAACAACACATCCAAGAGCACTCAAGACCAAGATCTTACACTTCTTCACCCATTAGATCATTTGTATAGGCTAGATCTAGCTAGAGAAAAGCTTGTGTGCGTCCATTCTCTGTGATTGGAGTCTCTAGGCTAGTGAGAGGTTGAAGAGATCCTTCCGGAGCTTGCCAAGGTGTGTGTGGAAGCCCGGAAGATCAAGGATTGTACAAGGCTTGAGATCCACCTTGCCGAAGATGGCAAACGAAGAAGATTAGTGAAGACCCCCTTGTCTCGGTGACTTGAGAGTGGCAAAACCCTTCGGTGGGTGCCACAACGTGGATGTAGGAAGATCCTTGTGATCTTGCCGAACCACGGGATAAACTCCGTGTCTCCGTGTCTTTTGAGCGTTTGCATTCCTCTCCCTCCTTTTTACATTATGCAATCTTTATTCCGCAACTTATATTTACGTTGATTGCATAGAAAAACCGCATAGGGAATTGGGCTTTAGCCGTTAATTTTTAATTGTCTTAAAATTTGAAAGAAAGCTCGATTCACCCCCCCTCTTGGGCGTTTCGATCCTTACAAAAGCATCTAGGCCCTCACGAGGTATGGTTTTGGTGATTAATGACAACCATTAGATTTTACTAATGAATTTGTGAATGCAAGGTCCCCATAATCACTCAATCAAATGAAATCAATATGTCATTGGAGACCCATATACAATCAATTTATGAGATCAAATCAATTATATGAAGACAAGAAGTGAAATATCTTATGTCAAAATCATTCAAGTTTAAATTGACAACATTCAATGCTTGAAGATCATCAGAAATGCCTTTGCAACAAATATCAAAGAGGTCAATCGAGCAAGATACAAAATCACTTAGAAACAACTGAAGCAAACAAAATCAACTCACCGGATCAACCGATGGTTCCAGAAATATACACATCAGTCGAGTTGGTTCAGCTGAAGAAGAAGACCTCAGAACAAAGCACTCACCGGATCATCCGATGTGAATGGCTCATCTACATCGCTCCATCAGTACAGTTTGCAATATCATTGGACCAAGTGTAGCACCGGGTCATCCGATGTACAGAGAAATACACATTGGTCAATCACTCCAGTAAGCATCAAGGTTAAGAAAATTCTGGAGGAAGAGCCACCGGATCATCCGATGAAAAGACAGGATCAACATCGGTCTAACAACGGTCATATCTGACACAATGGCGTCAGCTAAAGTAAACTTGACCGATGATAACTAAAGGGGAGACATCGGATCATCCGGTGTTCACAGTAAAATTCTGTCAGCCTACTTTTCCAACGGCTATTTCGGGGAGGCTGGCCATAAATACCCCCTAATCCTGTCATTTCGCCAAGTCTTGATCACCAGACACTATCAACACATCCACAAGCGTTCAAGACCAAGAGCAATCACTTCCACATCATTTTGATCACCTATACACCAAGAATTAGGCTAGAACTAGCTAGAGAGAGAGAGAGCTTGTGTGCCTCCATTCTGGATGAGTGGACTCTCTAGGATAGTGAGAGAGCCTCAAGAGAGTGCCCTTGGTGTTTGTAACTGTGAGGAGACTTCCGGAGCTTGCCAAGGCGTTTGTGGAAGCCCGGAGGGTCGAAGTTGTACAAGGCTTGAGCTCCACCTTGCCGAGGTTGGCAAACGGAGAGGAATAGTGAAGATCCCTCGTCTCGGTGACTTGGGTGTGACAAAACCCTTTGGTAGGTGCCACAACGTGGATGTAGGAAGATCTTGACGATCTTGCCGAACCACGGGTAAATCCTCATGTCTCCTCGGGAATTTGCATCCTCCTCCTTTCCCTTACGTTTATACATTTTACATTCTGCAAAGTTCCTATTTACTTGAATGCATAGATAGTTTGCGTAGTGAATTGAGTTTTTAGGAATTAAGTTTTATCGCTTAGTTTTTAAAAAAAGCCCAATTCACCCCCCCTCTTGGGCATTCGATCTTTACATCGTTCCTTGCGCCGCCTTCTAGTCTACTCCATCCCGAGTGCCGACGTGCACCGACGATCGGGAGAGCAGGTCTCCGGAATCGCTCGCCCTTGCGATTCTGCACCGGGAGAGGGCGAATAAGGTTTTTGAGAAGCGCTTCGCACGACTGCTCGCGTTTTTCACCACGACTCGTCTATCGAGGAGATCGGGCGCTGCGGCTCATCGTCGTCACCATCGCCTAAAGCGGCTGTTCGCCGTCGGATCTACAGCGGTGCGTTCGGCTTCAAATCAGTACGCATTATTTCTCGTCCCGTCTGTCTGCCGATCGTTGCTGGTTCTCTCGTGTTCTTCTAGAATTATTAAGTAAATTGCCTACTATTTTCTAACAGATTCTAATCACTCTCTAATTAATCTCGAACACGCACGCACAGCTGAAGACGAGGCCGGCAGTCGGAATGCAGGCATGGGAGACTGCTCCCGGTTTCACGTGCCCGTTGTTTTGACCGACGAACACAGCTTGACCACCACCTGCTGCGCTGCAGCAAGCGGACTGCCGCCGCGCGAGCAGAGAGACAGACATGAGCGCGCGCACCCCTCCCAACCCCAACCAAATCCTCCACATCGCTACAGTACATTCCCGGCCGCAAAAGGCCAACCAACTCCACCGCTAGCTCTCGGCTCGATCGGTGCACATGTCGTCGCGTCCTCGTCGTCGTTATAAGAACCAGGTCCATGCACATGCCACACGCACACTAACACCTGCCTACTAGTACTTCAGTACACACTGTACCCAGCCCTCTCGCTCGCGAGCGCACGAGCACACTGCTCCGACGACAGCCCCTCGATCCCACTGCTCGCGCGCACACCACGTGCTACTCCGCCGTACGTGTCCCGATATATACCACCACGCGCGCCGCAGCTGCAGCTTCCTACCCGCGCCGTGCTCGTTTTACCCTGCAGTACAGTACCTAGCTGCACGCACAGGATAGATGCTGCAGGAGCTGGCGCCGTGCGCGTGCGGGATGCGCTACGCCGCCGCCGGCTGTGGCGGACGCTGCGGCGGCGCAGCCGGGTCGGCATTCTCGATGCTGTTCCCCCGCGTGTCCGGCGCCGGACAGCTCGGCGGCTACGGAGACGAAGGCGCGTCGCCGTACGGCGGCGGCGGCGGGTCCGTCGACTGCACGCTGTCGCTCGGCACGCCGTCCACGCGACGAGCCGACGCGCGCGCAGGAAGGCAGGACGGCGGCGCGGTGATGGCGGCGTCCTGCAATAAGGATTACTCCACCGGCGGCCGCGGGTCGCCGGCCCGGCGGCGGTGCGCGAACTGCGACACCACGTCCACGCCGCTCTGGCGGAACGGGCCGCGGGGTCCCAAGGTCCGTACGTGTGGTGTTGTGCCCTTCTCGCTTAATTTCTCTGTTCTGTAACCATGCAATGCAAGCACCATATCCAAACAACACGTACGTTCCAAGTACTAACGTTCCGTGTCCTTCTCGGATCCGCAGTCGCTGTGCAACGCTTGCGGGATCCGGTACAAGAAGGAAGAGAGGCGCGCCGCGGCGGCCGTCGCGCCGGCACCGACGCAGCTGGACACCACCGGCCTCGTCGGGTCGCCGTACGCGTGCGGCGCCTACGCGCGACAGCAGCAGCAGCAGCACCCGACGCAGTGGGGATGCTACGGCTCGGCCGGGGCGAAGTCGGCGTCCTTGGCAACGTACGGTGACAGCGCGGCGGCGGACGGGCACTGCCTGTCGTGGATGCTCAACGTGATGCCCTCCTCGCCGGCGTTCGCCGTCCGGGAGAGGCAGCCTACCTTGTTCCAGTACTACTAGATAGCTAGAGTAGTAGTCGTTGTAGTAGAGCAGTTTTTTACCAGCTGATTACTTCGGCTTCGGCAACAAGATCAGAACGAAGTTGTACTGCCTGATAAGGACAGATGGGTGTCAAATTATCAGTTCTTTAAATTCTCCCGCGACTTAACTAACGGTACTTTTCACTGTTAAGCAATCATCATCATCGGATTCAAAAGTTCTATGGATAAAGAGAAGCTACCTAAGGGATGCTCGCACTTTTGAGCAGTGAAGTCACTCCAACGATCAATCATCAGTCATCACCTGCTGTGTATGCCTTTCGGGACCCACAAAAGGTTCCTCTTTTGCTTCAGTTATATTCTTTTATAATGACTTGCTTTCTGTTTAATTTGACCGAAACATTGTCAGAACTCTCTCTCTCTCTCTATAGACAAATCAGATCGGTTAATTGTTTTCCTGCTGAATTCTGAAAAAAAAAAGAGAGAGGAAGATATAGGGATTCATCCCCACAAGATCGTGCAAAAATTCAAACCCATACGGATCACTGACGTGAGGAAGAATAGAAGAGGAGAGATGTTAATGGGGGTGGTCCTCAATTCAAATTCCGACCGCTCCTCCCTGTTCTTCAGCTGAACATTGAACACCAGCAAATACTCTCCCTCTTTCAAGTCTCACCGTCAAGAAAGAGAAAAATAAATGAAGTTGTCTATTAACATTCTACATTCACTTTGCAGAAACGTGCTTGAGATTCACAAGAATGCCAAATATCTCTGGGTTACACTTTTATTTTCACAACGTGTTGTTGATCATACAATGCTCATGGCAAAAAGGAATTGGAGTAAGAGTCGCTGTAGAAGCATTTACATTGGGAAAAGTAAAAAAAAACATTGTACAAGAGTGTTCCGAGTGTCTTATGAACAGAAAGAATCTGTGTCCTTCCCCAGTAATTCAGTTGGAGAAGAATAGCCAAGAATACCGTGCAAATCAAAACCTTGAAGAATACTCACATCTGCTCAACACCGGAAAGATCAGCGGAAGGACCATTGGATCTCCTCCAGAGTTCTTCCCTTTGTCTCTGGCACCCAAAGGACGACAAACACGAGAGTGAAGGCGCTCACAATCATGTAAGAGACAAAAGTCCCTGTTTAATTTGCAAACAAATGTAACCTGCATCAGGTTCGTGATTTATGATCTGACACTAGAAAACAGAGAAGCGCAAGAGTATGGACCTCCGGCGCTCCAGCTGAGCAATAAATTTGCTGTCATTGTTATAGCAAAGGATGTCAGCCAGTTGGCAAGTGTTGCAAAGCTTCCTGCGAGGCTCTTGATGCTAACCGGAAGGATCTGAAAATATACAATTCAGAAGTTAGTCTTCCAAGAACAGAACTTACAGCATGTTATTCAGTTGTGAACTCAGACTGCTCCAAAATTGTGGTCATGTGATTGTTCTCCTCGGTGGAATACTAAAACTGGGAAGGAGGCACAAGTTATGCAAGGAAGTACTGTACCTCAGACATGATGATCCATGGAATGGCACCCATACCAAATGAGAAGGCAATTACATAAGCCTGAATAAAGTATATTGAGTTAAAATTTGCAGTGCAAATTACAACATTTGGATGTAAATTTTCAAATGAGACGTAATTGACTGACATACCACTAGAGCAACCAATGATACCATACTTAAGATGTAGTACATGTCAGAATCATGTGGCATACTATCCTGAAATATATAAACCACGTCATCATGATAGGAAAGAATAATATTCTGTGGATTGACATTAGAGACCCTACAATAATATGGGATGTAAAAATATACACAAGGCATTATATATGCTACTAGTACAGAGAATGCAAGAACCTACAAAAAAAAATCCCCTAACGAGAAACGTGTGATAACGAACCTGAACATACCTTGAGAAAAAATACAACAGCAACTGCAAGTAGGCTTAGAGTCATCCCAGCAGCAGAAATCTGTTTTTACATGTGAGAGTTAAAGCAATCTCAATAAAACATACAAAATAATGTGTTTACAGGGAAGCAGAGGTTACAATAAGGAGGATCCGTCGGCCAGCTCTGTCTAATAACGAGGTTGTAACTCCAGTGGCAATCACCTGACGAAATGTTGCCCGAAGCTCACTATAAGTTATAGACAAAACAATCTGGTATGCCTACTTATAGACATACCTGAATAGCTCCAAGTGCACATGTAGCCGAGTCACTGTTTGTAAGCCCTGAAGACAATGTATGTTACATTAAAAATCCAAATTGGGCTATAAATTTGATGCCTCTAATCAAGCCCTACTAGTAATGAGAAATACATATGAGAAGGAAAAAAAACTGCACAACTTACCTGCAGCTTTGAAGATGCTACTTGCATAAAATAGTATACCGTTGATTCCACTTAGCTGTTGTAATACCAGTAGGCCAATTCCTAGCTGCAAAAAGTTGCAGCACGGTCAAAATTACAAAGCCAATAACTAATTTTTATATGAAATAATGTGAAAAAGTTAAGATGGTTACAATTAAGGGTGTGCGGTATCTCTTTTGGTTTAACTCTTGAAAACGAATTGTAGTCCTTTTGTTTGCTGATATTACCGCTCTCTGCGTAATAAGAAACCAGGGTAAAGATAATCATATCGATTCTAGAAGAATAACTAGATAGAAGAAAATTACATGTGTCAAGGTTTATTTTTTTTTAAATAACTAGACTGGATATAGTGGACAATAAAATATGCAAAGTGCTTGCCTTTATATCATTGACTTCTGCGGTGATGTCAGTCTCAAATCCCCTCAGAACTTGTAAAGAAATCTCACAATCATCCATCATATCCATCTTTGCCTATAGACAAACAGAGAAAAAACATGCCTGTTAAAAATTTCATTTTGCTGCGATACTTTATAAGGCATACCCAACTTGTGTATACCAGCCATCTTGGAGATTCTGGAATGAAGAATAAGCCAGGTATCAACACGGTGCAGGGCAACATTCCTACAAGCATAGGATCACACACAATTTTATAAGTACCTGGAGTCCATACACTATACTAAATCAATATGACCTGAAGGAAATTATTTCCTTTGTGTATTTATAGGATCTAATTCATATTCACAGTTATTATATAAGTTGAAATATAACTAGATTTAGCCATATTACCTAACACTGCTAGCAACCTCCAAGGAACAAACATGCCTAGCAAATAGGCCAACAAGATACCAATGGTTATAGACAACTGCATCATGAGCCCAGTATAAACAAGCCTTGTGTTTGTCTCGCAAAAGTACAATGATTAGTAGGAGGTAAACACACCTGGTTCACTGCGCCAAGAGCTCCTCGCATATTCTGAGGAGATATCTCTGCTATGTATACTGGTACCTGGTATCAGAAAATTTGCAGATCAAGATCGAGTTTTGTAACTACTCCAAGCTTTATTTTGGCAACAGTTAGATCACCCACTCCTTTACCGAACAGCTTACAACGTCCAAACTAACGAAACTCTTAAACATAAATATTCAATGCAAAACTTAAGAAGATATGTAGTTTCCTTATCCCAACCGTGTAAGATATGATACCAACACCAAATCCTTCAAGCAATCGTCCCATGTACAGAAACGAAGAGTCCTGCAAAGTAGACATCGACAGCCGTCATATCAAACTCATGGTCAGAAGCAGCAATGTTGAAACCAATCTCAGGGAACATGTGGCGTCGTTGTACTTTTGCGAAGGAGATTGCAAGCCAACCGAGGATGTTTGGGATCGCGGCAATCATCAAGGACTGCAAATAGTTAGCAAGTCCGTTAGAGGAGTATAACAGAACAGCTTCAGTTGCTGTTGAATGTGACAGTACATTGAACACAATCTGGTACTGTTAGTACAAGATACATTGGCCCCTGGTTTTATGCCACGCAAGCTACTTGACTGTGAAGTAGCCTGCCAAGCAACGACGGCTATTGAACTGCCGTCTGGCGAACTCGGAAATCAAGCTTAAATCCATATCAGGTAAGGAAGAAACGACGCAGATTTCTCACCCCTTTGCGGCCAATGTACTCTGCCATCTGCCCGCTGGCAATCGCCCCGACCATGGCGCCCACGTTGGACAGGGAGCCAAACACCGAGAACTGCGCCCACGGCAAACATTAGTGTCAGTGTCAGGCAAGAAGAGAAACTAGAGATTCATTTACCGGCCGTGCGAGAAAAGAGAGCGTAGAGGCACCTCCGAGATGGAGAGGTTGAGGTCCCTGATGATGGCGTCCTGCGTGGGGGAGGAGTAGCCGCCGGTGAAGCCGAACTGGATCGGGCCGAGCGCGACGATGAGCGTGCAGAGGAAGGCGGAGACATGGGACTCGCGCATGATGGCCGTGGAGGAGGTTCCGGCGGTGAGGCTGGACTGGCGCGACCCCATCCGGTACCAGCTCCCCGAGTTGGGCAGCAGCGGCCTCTGCAGCTGCCAGCCGTCGTGGTCGCTGCCGCTGTCGTAGCCGCCGCCACCGCCTCCCCTGTTCCCGCTGCTGGTAGCCATGGCGTCCTCCTGCTCGCGACCACCACCTCGCTTCAAGATTGACCTTTTTCTCAGGCGTGTCGGGAAGAGGAAGAGGGGAGGACGACGCGAATGTCAATAGACCCGTTGTTGCGTTGAATGGGGAGCTGTAGCAGTTTGCTGAGCCGAGCTGAGCTGGATGAGGATGAAGTACTCCATCGTGGAACAGACAGCGACGTGCTCCCGAAATGTTCTGGTTTCCCTTCCCTGCAGATGATTGTCGCGCATCTTGCCCGTGACCGGGAGCTTTGACCCACCCACAGGAATGGCCGTAGCTGATCGCACGTTCGTGCCAGCCCATGGCAGCTGCTCGCGTTCACAAAGGTCGTATTTTCGTATGACCTGAGAGGAGGACGAATTTCCTGCTCTGATATGATCTCCGTGCTCCTCGAGGATCTTAGAATAATGACTGTTTTTTTTTTCTGAAAGAAAAAAGAATAATGACTCCGTGATGGAAAGGCCAAGGGACGTGTTACGTGTGCAAAATCATGGCAGATCTTCCGTTCTCAGATTTTGATTGGGATGCATCAACCGGAGCTCGCCGTGTTGTAGTTGTAGCACGCAACGGCCCAGTGCAAGTGAAAGGCTTTGGGCCAGTACTAAATGGGCCTACTCGCTAGGCGGCCGAGTTTGGGTCGCGAATATTCGCCGCGATCCACAAACTTGTGATGGACCAAGACGAATCGACGCTTTCCTTTCATGCACAAACGAAAACGACATGGGCCAACATCAGACGGCCCAAGCCCAATTACACCTCCCGTTTGTTTATTTTCCCCCACCACCGTCAGTTGCTCGCTTCGTTGACCACCACCACCGTCCACCGGCCGATGGGACGACCGGCGAGCTCCCGATCTCCGGCTGCCGTGCCGCCTCCGGGGGCCAACGGCGAACGCGGTGTCAAGATATACTTCCGCTCCCGTAAGATTGTCAAGAAGCCGCCCGCTAAACCTCTCGTCACAACCGCCGTACCAGTGCCTCAACCGGCGGCGGCACTGCCCGCGCTTTCCTCCCCGGGCGAGGTCGATGCAGCGCTGCGCCACCTCCGCGCCGCAGACTCGCTCCTCTCCGCGGTCATCGCCTCCACCACCGAGGCCCCTACCTTCACCTTCACCTCCTCCTCCTCCGCCTCCCTCCCCGCATTCCACTCGCTCGCGCGCTCCATCCTCTACCAGCAGCTCGCGCCGTCCGCCGCCGCCGCCATATACGCCCGCTTCCTCGCGCTCCTCCTCCCCTCCGCGTACGACACAGTCGCAGTCGTCACGCCGACCGCCGTCCTCGCGCTCGCAGCCGCCGACCTCCGCGCCGTCGGCATCTCCGGGCGCAAGGCTGCCTACCTGCACGACCTCGCGGGGAAATTCTCCGCGGGGGACCTCTCCGACTCCGCCGTCGCCGCGATGGACGAGGCCGCGCTCCTCGCCGAGCTCACTAAGGTGAAGGGCGTCGGCGAGTGGACGGTCCACATGTTCATGATCTTCTCGCTGCACCGCCCCGATGTGCTGCCGTGTGGCGACCTCGGAGTGCGGAAGGGCGTGCAGGAGCTGTACAAGCTCAAGGCGCTGCCCAAGCCAGAGGAGATGGCGGCGTTGTGCGACAGATGGAGGCCGTACAGGTCCGTGGGCGCTTGGTACATGTGGCGCCTCATGGAGACCAAGGGCCTCGCGGCGAAGAAGAAGAAGGGAAATGCGAGCTCGTAGCTAGGTATGTCCTATCCTATATGTAGTATAACGTGCTCTTCTGTATTTGTTGTCTCAAAGCTGTTGAATTCTGTGGTAGATGGTTTCCCAGATTAGAGAAATGTTATTAAACCTAGCATGTATGCTCCCATGGCAGCGTTGCTACTGGAATCAATTAGCTTCGGAATCCACTACCAGGCACAATATTTCATTAGCATAAATATTCAAGTTATTAATGTACACTGGATCCTACAGCCAGTCAGCCACATCGAGACATCACCTTGCTCATAACCTACTAATATTTACATGCATACACCTTTCCGTCCTTTATTCTCCAACCAGAGCTGGATTTCTTTGCTTCCTTCTAGAACTGAGGTCCATCTTAGATTCTTAGAAATTTGTTTTCTGCTAGTGGAGCTTCCAGAGTCTCATCCTGAAAAAAAAAACGGACTGTTAGTCTACCTAAATTAGGAACATTGTTTTTTTAAATAATCGGAATATTGCTTCTGCCTTGTAAGTTGTATCATGTAAAATATAGAGAAAAGTGAAGAAAACATAAAAGGAACCACCCAAAGCATACCCACTCACACTGCTCAAAAAGCCAAGAGATGATTATTTTTCTGTCAATGTAAGCTACAATGTAAAAGAATATGAGAACTGCATGTCAGCAGCGAGCTGGATGCACACGGGATTAGACTGTAATATCTATGTTTTTCTGTTGGAAGTAGGAGATTATTCTGATAGTACTAGGAATAGTTCCCACGTGATCAGAGGGCATTAGAGGACAAGGACAAAGTGATTGGATCCAGGTCCTTTTTTCTAACAGTGCAGTTTGGCGCATAAAATGTTGATGAGGTCAGTCATGCATGTTAACAGCTGAATACATAATATAGATGCCTTTATGTGTTGAGCTAGTGAGTTTAAGTGTTGAGCACATATCTGACAGCTGCTGTATGACTATTGCTAATTGGCATGCTTGAATGAGAACTTATAAATTTGAAAATATAGCATTATATTAGCTGTTGTTCCCTTTTACCTGAATAGGTCCAGAATCCCTGTTCCTTGTACTTGGGGTATGGAATCTGCCTCGACTCAATTTTTTTCACGTCCTCCACCAGGTCAAGATAGTGATACCACACCTCCTCGGCAGACTTGCTGCCTCCCATGGCAATGGACACCTTATCCCACCGGTTCGGTGTGTCCTCGCCATAGTAGGCTAGCGCCTGTTCAAACTTCTTGTTCTCTTGCTTGCTCCATTCTGAGATTGAGTTGGGTGAGGAGCTCCGCGAGCCAGACATCTTTGGACTATGTACCCTCAGTAAGATACTGAACCAACCAGTGGTAATGCTCTTGTATCTGGTGTGTAGACTGAAGGTTTTACTCTTCAGAAGCTCAGATGGTTTGGTTTCTCTTGTCGCAAGGGCTGGTATTTATAGGGGTCCTGAGTTTGCCTCTTGTGTTTGTGAGCTGTAAGTGATATGGAATCATATTTTGGGATTGAAGATGACTGAAGAGAATAAGTTTGGCTGGTTTTGGAGCTGATGAGCCTGGAGAACGTGTGATAAATTCAAAACAGTTAAATGCTGCGTGCTAAGATTTTCTTGGATAACTGTTAACTGTTGGTGTATGATGTTCAAGTTCAACATGGTATCAAGCAGGAGTTAATTGTGTTATGGTCCCATGACTCCATGAGCATAGTACCCGAGATGAGACTGTGTTGAAAAGAGCATTTTAGCGTGTAGCACAGCCCGGTGTGCATTTTGGCGAAGCCACTCTTGACACGAGCAAAATCGAAAAAAAAAATCACTTGAATGTGGCCTGGTCTGGGTTGCATGTGTACCCCATGCATGGTGGAAAATGGGAATATGTGCCAAAGCAAGGCTTGTTGAGGCTCTTTTGAACTGAAGAATACGTTTTAACCAGTTGCCAGACCTTTGGAAAAGGGAATTGCATTTGTATCTTTTCTCTAGGGCCCATGATAATGCGACCCTCATGATTCTAAAATAGTACTTGAACAAGGTGTTCATCGCATGCATGATGAAACAAATTCAGTAAATCTTTATCATGTCATAGCTGCAGAATGCTGTCGTAGTAACATGGTCACATGGAGGCTATCTGTGGTGCAAATACAAGCCTGACATGCAGCTGGGTGACTGATAACAGAGCTCGTAAAGTGTGCATCTCTCAGCCAATGGGCTGTGTTGCCGGTCCTGCAAGATGTGCTGAACTACGTGCTTCCTCAGAACTGCAAAGGTGCGCAATCCAAACATCTGATTGAATGCTTCAAAGTCTCGTAGCTCCTAAATTCTTGCCTCCACCTGATAGCCAATAGTTTGCCTTGTTGATTGACAGACCAGCTTAATGTGTATGGAAACAAAAATCCTGGATCCAGTGTGGTGTTGTTACATGAGAAAAAGGACAACTTCAGAAATTAATTTGTACTATGATGCACAATTCATTGGAGAATATAGGATAGCAGGATGTGGGCGAAGAACCTCCATTCTTTACACCATGTATTTCTTTGCAATCTCAGCCACCCGGTGTATGATGCACAGGACATATTCCAAAGGAGATAAGCAGTCGGTTAAGACCCATATGGTCCAAAGGAATATATCTATAAGGCTACGTATCTTTCCATCTCCAATAACCCTGGAAAGGGAATTGACAACATGCTTCCTCGCTTGTTCGTGCTCCATAGAGCCTGGGAATTCACATTTTTTCGCCGGTAAGAAGTTTTGATTTGCCACCCACTTGACCTATCCCAAGGCTGACATTTCTTCTTTAGATGAACTATCGTGGGGGGATTGTGTCCATCAGATGCATTGCAGCAGCAAGTTGCCGTCTTGATTCTTGCAGTGTTTGTCAATCCGTCCGGAGATCTATCTTCCAGAACCATATCTGCATAAAAGCCGTCGGAAAGATGCAGGATTCCCTCTGATATTTTGAACCATCCAGGCAACGCTTTCGAGAAGATGCTGGGTAGTGAAACGAAGGATTCTTTCATTCACTTTGCAAGCGTTTCTGAAGTTTAGTTCACAACTTCATATGCGCTGGTACGGCACGTCAGCCGTATAGACATAGTTGTACGGTTGAACGTCATCTATTGACTTAAGATACTCCAAACCAATCTCTGAAATTTGCTTCTCATGCTTTAAGATTGGACAATCTGGATTAATATGCTGCGTTATTTTCAAGTGAAAGGGAGATCATTTTATTTAAATGAATACAATATTCTTGCCTGAAAAGAATGCATAATCCAGTATCTTTTTAGCTATAGAGATGTTTAGATTCTTGCGATTCTTCTGATGCAGAAGTTTCACAACATCCACCAGGTCAACTTGTGTCTCGCTTATTTAAAAAGGAATCCTTCAGCTGAGTATTATTATGACTGCTTCAGCATTAGCCTACTCTGACGACTATGGCTGTGAGCCATCGCTCAGTGCTTATTCTCTAACATGTCAGCCATCATTAGTTGGTACTAGCTCCTGGTTCAAATTAATTGACGTTCGGACAACACCAACCAGTTCATTTTTAGTTCAATCTATTGGTCTGAAACGACAATTAAAATGAATAGGAGGGAGTATATTGCCAGGTGTTTGATCCGATACGTCGTCAAGTAGCTAGGATTCTTTGGTCGTCTCTGCATCACCGGGATTCCAAATCTTGGATCCGATTCTCCTCTGATCAACAAGTTGAGGAATCGGAACCCAGGATGGCCTCCGCATTGCAATGCTGGGATTCAAAGTGCTCCCTTCTTTTCATTTGAAAAGGAGAAATGCATGTGGATTCTAAAGTACAAAGCACCCACAGCTCCAGTAAATGTGCTGCAAGGACTTCAGACCTTTTAATAATATTAGCAGGGATATTAATTTCTTCCTTCTTATTCTAAGGCGATTGATCTTAATCCTCTCTAATGGAAGATTCTAAGCAAGTGCGGATTGGAAAATATCATAGTAATTTATCAACGAAGCTGATGTGTTTTTTAACACGAACATATTGTCAACCAATACAAATAACTCACGCTACAAAACTTTTAACACATTATTTTTTTCTCATGACTTGTGAAAACAGTTGGTAACTGTAGCAGAACGGAACAAAAATTCAGCAGATACGCTGCTGAACAAAGCGCAAGCACCCAACCATGCCTTGGCTGCTCGGATTTCTTACTTGGGAGCTCTGCCGGCCTTCTTCCCAGCTTTACCCTTCATGCCACCCTTCCCCTTGGCGCCTTTCCTGCCCTTCCCTTTCTTCCCAGTTCCGCTGGCCCTCTTGTCCTTCTTCATCCGCGGGTCCACCAACACTTTCCCTTTGCCGGCTCTCACCTGAACACCCTTCTTTGCAACAACGTACTCCTTCTGAGGCTTCTTTGGCATTGCCTTCCTGTAAACTTGATCGATCATCTTCTGCTTGGATCGCTGGTTTATGTCACTCTGGTCCGCAATAGCATCAGCCTTTTGGCGTGCCTTGTCTAGTTTTCTCATGGCAACCCGCTTCTTCCTAGCCTTGGCCTCTGCAACCTTTTTGGCTGGACGAGCATCAATTTCCTTGAACATGGCCTTCATGGCAGCTACTTCCTCCCGTGTAACAGGCTTCATAGGCTGCCTATGCCTCTTTTCATCCTCAATAAACCATGTAGGCAACCCCTCATCATCAAACATGTACTTGTTGTAAGCATCATCAAGTATCTGCTCTCTCTGCTTCTTCCTCAACATCTTCTTTGCATAGGCTAGTACTTCAGCCTTTGAAACATCATCAAGATCCTCCTCCTCCTCATCATCCGACTCATCAGAAGACGAAGATGAATCCCCTTCGGTTCTGACAGGTTCTGCTGGAACAATCTCAAAATCATCTTGTTTCAAATGCTGTGCTTTCGCAAGCTTCTCCTTTTTACCAGCACCCATCTTTTTTAAATTCCTCTGAAGCTTCTCTCTTTCATCTTCACTGTCACTCTGCTCAGTAACGCCTGTTCCTGCTTCCATGAACACATCCTGACTGTACCATTGCTCAACGATCTGCTCTTTAGTCGGCTTCTGTTCATTTAGAGATAACAGAAGGGGATTGGTCTCCTGGCCTTGATCCTCATCAAAATCGTGATCCATTTCAACATCATCACCATCATCTTCACCTCCCTAATAATTAGAAAATTGTAAGAACATCCATCATCATCATCAAAAGGTGAATAGTCCATAATTATAACCTAGTGGAAATAAGTGAGCATTGTTGAAAACATTACGCAAGTGAGTTCCTCCTTTGGCTGCAGCCAAAACCTTGGGCCAACATACAAAATTGACAGGAGTAACATGCAAACACACAGAGAAATGCAGGGTATTGTGTTATGACATCATATGAAATAGGTCATTGTTACCTCTAACAAGTCTGCATCAGCATCAGGATTGATTCGTTTTGCACGCTTGCGTTCTTGTTTTACTTCCCCACCCTTTTTCGTTACAAAGCGTGCATAAGCTTCATCAAGCATCTCCTCAAGCTGGGCATCATACCTGGTGCGAGCAATAATGTGTTACGAACTTCCGAAATCACAGTAGCTTTTGAGAAATATGAATATTTGGTCACCTAATTGTATGTTGGATGATCTAGATGTCTAAAAGAAATACCTTTGTTGTTCTTCATCAGAATCCATTTCCTCATCGGAGTCTTCACGTGCTTCAACTCCCTCATTGTCACTGTCTTCAATGTCATCTTCTGCATTAAGTTCTGCTGATTCAACAGCTTCCAGTTCTTTACCCCCCTGAAAGGGAAATTATCATGGAAACCAATGAGTTTTTTTATGAATATATCACACTCACAAAATACCACTAGGTTGTAAAGAGAAAAATGTACAAACGTAACCATTCGAAGGTGACTTTGAAGAAGTCTTAAACAGGAACAGAATACTGTTTTTGAACAGAAACGAAGACTGGTGCATTTAGAAATTGCATGCTGATGCATATGGGTGAGAAAAAAAACTGAAGGAGCATGAGTGTTGCGATATAAAGAAGAAAAACTTTTCAATGTTAGTAAATCATAACTATCCAAAATGAGCACTACCATTAAATTCTGGCAAAATATTACAAAAAGAAATCATCACCAGGATTGTCTAAAGAACAACATGATACCTTGATAGCACTAATAGAAAATAAGTCAGGATCGCCATAATTATCCCCTGTAGCATCAATTTGCATTCCAGTTGCCTTTCGTGCTTTATCCTGGAATAACAAGATCCATAGTAACATTAGCACGATAAGCAAATTAACAAATGTGGCAAATATTGCATAAATACTCCAGAATACCTTTGCTCGACGCTTTGATTGTCGCTTTTTCTCTCTCTTTTTCTTTCTATCAATGACACTTGTCAATTCTTCCATTTCCTGTAGAAGTTGGTCATCATCCTTGACCTTTGCGTTGTCTGCAGCATCATCAGACTTCGGAGTGGCTTGTGAAGGTGATGACAGCTCTTTCCTTAACCGAATCCTCCATCTAACCAAATTATGCAGGAGATACATATGAGATCAGTACCCTCCACTTATGCTTAAAATCGAATGAGACAAGGCACTATAATAAATGTGCAAAAATAGAATTGAGAGAAAAGGTACACACTTCAAAATGTGCTTGAAACCATTTTTATCCAACAAATATAAATCTTCACACAGACTTTTTATCTGGCACAGAAAATAATAAGCAGTCAGCACCTCTGGCTAGACCGAAATGGAGGGCTAAACAGGATAGGTCAATTGGCTACCTCATCTGTAGTAAGGTCATGATTCTTGATAGGAAGAGATTCTGGATTATCAAATGAAATCGCATTGAAAGAACCCAAAAACTCCAGTGGTGTCTGGGCCTCAGACAATATAAAGTCTGATGCAAAACCAACTTTCCACAATGTTGTATTCCCTTCTTCATACCTACACAAATGTTGAAATCAACATTAAAATCCAAGATGTCATATTGTTCATCAAAGAGCAACTTGTACAACAAAGAAAAGCCACAAATTCTACAGGGAAGCATCAACTAGTGGTAATTATTAGCTACGTGAATTCCAAAGGCACAAAAGCACAACATGATCATGCACACATTTCGAAATGTGTTATTGATTATTCAACCATGAAAGTTATAGTCTTGTAGAACACATAAGAACAGACATCAGGACATGTCCTACCAAACAACATAACTTAAAAAATATTAGGTTGCTATATATGCAGTACACCAATAAAGAATAGATTGTTATACTAAACATAAGAGTGGGATGGTAATGGATGAACAGTTAAACTGGACATGCTACTCTCCAATTCCGATAAAATATCACAATAATATTACTATTAAATCACGTTTACAATTAAAAAACTGAATCTAATAGATCTATCCAAGGAACAGATGATGAAATGGTCTGGATACAGATGCATACATTCAGAAGGAACAAAGCAGAAGACTGCAAAACGAAGAGAGAGGGAAAAGGAAAACAAGCAGGCAAACTTCGGCAAATAGTTCAGAAAGGAGCCCTACCCATCACGATGTCTCTTCTGACTGTCTTTCTTTAATGGATCCCTGGGCTGCAGAGAAGTATTAATTGCAATATCAAGCAATGCTAGCACACAGCCACACATAAGAAGAGAAAATGAACAAATGTGGACACATCTCAAAGTACCTTGATCTGTTCTGGAACCACATTGAACAAGTGCTTTATATCAAGAAGTTCGGGTTGTATCTTTGCAGGAGCTTTATATCTCTGACAGATTATATAGATTTCAGCAGATGTCGATCGACTTGCCGTAGGTTTAGTCACATCAACCTTCTCAAATAACTGCAGGTGAAGATGTTATAAGATATTTCAATGAACTACATGAATAACTAGCGAAAGGTTCTCAAAACACCTGTGATTAATACACACCTGTTTGAGGCAGAACATGATAGCATTATAATCTTGAGACCTAAAAACCTGTTAAAAATTAGATGATTAAATATGTGTTCAACAAATAGGGAACAGCATCGGGCTGAGTCAATGAAAAGGTGTAGAGACCAGTCAGTATAAAAAATGCATGGTTTGTCTACAAGAAATTATCAATTGTCGTATGCCACTGCACTGCTTGTACACTGCAAAACCAATTTGAACCCCTAAAGTTTAATATACGAGAAATAAATTTTATTACAGCCGATATGGCGAAACAAAGAAATTGCACATTACAAAAAGATATAAACATTTTTTGTTTACAGCAAATTTTCAACAACAACCAAGCCTTTGTCCCAAGCAACAACAAATTTACCGCAACTTTCACTGAAGATATATTTTCCATTCTGATTTATTTCTTGCAAAGTGTAAACAACGGTTTTTGTGAAGCTATAGTCCAAAGCGTTCATGCAACAATTACGCGTAAAGGGAGGGAGTGGCCTTCGTCTGTGGTCATCTCGTTACCTTGGTGATGAAGGCGCCCTTGGGTGCGAGGAACATGGTAGCCAGGCGTACGGCGTCAATGACGAGGGCCGACTGCGATGTGGCCTCCTGCGCCCAGGCACCACCGACATTCGGGGACCCGTCGTGGAGCACGACGTCGAAGGCAGCGACGGCGTTGGCGTCCATCAGGCGCCGCACCGCGGAGCGGCACTTGGTGGTGGTGATGTCCTCGGTGAGCGAGTGGGCGCCGCGGATGGGGCGGATGGGCACGAGGTCGACGCCGACGACGAAGGCGCCGACCGGGGCATGGTTGACGGCCACCTGCACCCACCCTCCCGGCGCGGCGCAGAGGTCGAGCACCGCGCGCGCTGTCGGCAGGAAGCGGTAGCGCGCGTCGAGCTGGAGCAGCTTGAAGGCCGCACGACTCCGGTACCCTTGCTCCTTGGCGAGGTGGTAGAACTTGTCCTGCCGCTGCTTTCCCTTCGCCTTCCCCATCTCCTCCGCCGCTGCCTCAGCCGCCGCCGACGACGAGGAGGAGGAGGCTTCTCAGCGGGAGGAACTAGGTAGGGTTTTGGGGATGGTTCCGCTTCTGTGGCGCGTAGCGGTCTGGGGGCTGGGGCTTTGGTCCTTTTGTCGCGGGCTCTACGAGGAGGGTTACATAGCAAAGGGCCCAGTATCCCTTGGTATCGGC
This sequence comes from Tuctoria greenei, assembly GCA_036927565.1. Taxonomy (NCBI): domain Eukaryota; kingdom Viridiplantae; phylum Streptophyta; class Magnoliopsida; order Poales; family Poaceae; genus Tuctoria; species Tuctoria greenei. The sequence goes on from JAYESD010000001.1 coordinate 305,242,021, forward strand.
CTATTGGGCCGAATATGCTTTGGGCCTAGCATAGTGGGCCTAAACAAAAAGTTCGTCGTCTCGCTCGCTTGTGCTCGGCCCCTCTCTCCTCTTATCCCCTTCGTCGCAAGCACGACGCGCACCTCACTGCGCACTGCCACTCGCGACTCGAGGGGATGGAGCTTGGACTCGCGCTCCGGCTCGTCGCGCCGCCTCCGTGTCTCTCCCGTCGAGCTCTTTCTCCTCCGCACGCTTTCATTTCGCCGTGTGTGCAGCGAGGAAGCCGCGTCCGTGCCTCAAGCCTGGAGCATGGTATTGGAATTGCGTTCAATGCCAGTGTGCCATATTCAGGAACCGAAGAGGAGATGGTAGAAGAAGAGATGGAGGAAGGGGAGGAGGATGAACCGACGTTGAGCATGAAGCCGCGCCTGGAGCTCATCGAGAAACCGGACCGGAGCCTGGCGCTGCTCGACGATTACGAGTCGGAGGAGCTAGGCACCTCTCATTGTCCCAATCACCGCAGTGGTTAGACTTCTCTGCTCTTAACTTTCGAAATTTAGTTGAGATTTAGTTCTGGATTGAGGAAATTGAGGTCTTAGGTTATGTGCTCCCTAGTTCTAAGTTGCAATCACCCGATGTCATTAGTAGCATAATGCTGCCATGGCCTATGTAGCTGCAAATCATTTCCTCAGAATTGAGGGGGAAACCCAATCAAATAGGTCTCGTAGCTTGTATCTAAAACAAAATCGAACTACCTTTTTAGATTTGCACGTTTTAATGCTGTAACTTTGCAGGCTATGTTGCTGTATTGGGGAAGCCAAATGTTGGCAAGAGCACCCTTATAAATCAAATTGTTGGTCAGAAACTTTCGATAGTTACAGACAAGCCACAAACTACACGACATCGCATTCTTGGTATATGTTCTGAACCAGAATACCAGGTATCAGTTTTGTCTGTAAAGTACTTGTTGAATTTCAACTGAATGCAAATTCAGATCCTCTTTTTTTTTCTCATCCCAAATTTTGATTTCTCCCTGCTAATCTGAATTACCATTTAGTTTACAGATAATACTTTATGACACTCCTGGTGTCATTAAAAAGGAGATGCATAAATTGGACTCCATGATGATGAAGAATGTTAGGAGCGCTATTGGGAGTGCAGATTGTGTTCTTGTTGTTGTTGATGCTTGCAAAATGCCTGAAAAGGTACTGCAGCTTTACTTAAAAAAAATGAATGCATTTTCTATTTCCCCTCTTCTTCCTTACATATTGCAAGTTCTGTGCTACTAGATTGATGATATGCTAGAAGAAGGTGTGGGAAATAAAGATACTGAACTTCCTGTTGTGCTAGTTTTGAACAAGAAAGATCTCATCAAACCAGGTGAAATTGCAAAGAAACTTGAGGTGCGAAATTTATACAGGATTGAAAATGTTTGTTTTATGCACTTTTTTTATCTTCAAATGTTATCTGATTCCTATGCAATTCTTTGTGCAGTGGTACCAAAAGTTCTCTAGTGTTGATGATGTCATACCTATAAGTGCTAAATTTGGCCAAGGAGTGGATGATATCAAGGAGTGGATAGTGTCAAAACTCCCTCTCGGTCCTTCTTACTATCCCAAGGTATTGGTCTACATACCGAAGGCATCTCCAGAAGTGCTTTGTTAATAATCTCCTAATTCCTACCTCTTCCAACTTTTTAACGTCACAAATTTTATGAAAACACACTTTTAACATCCTTGAAAAAACAAATTACTTTTATGGATGAAGTACTGATAAATCAATTTTTCATGATAATATACTTTTTCTTGATATTTTGTGCCACTGGTGATAGAATTAGCACATAATGTTTATTATTTCCTACTTGGCTACAAGAGCCTATAAATCACCCATGCAAAAATATTTTGGGAGTAGAGGATATCAACAACATATGCCCTATGATCTAGAGACTAGAGTATGTTTCCTCAATTGAGATTTTCTTGTTGTACTACTTGGGGTTGTACTAGCACTACTATTAAATGTTGTGGAACTTTTATGCTTAGAGCCTAAGAAACAGTCATACAAATTGAGATTAACAGGCATAAAAAAGCCTGTCACTATGTTGACTTGTTGTTCTCCTTTCAGGACATAGCTAGCGAACACCCTGAGAGATTTTTTGTGGGTGAAATAGTGAGGGAGAAGATTTTTATTCAGTATAGGCAGGAAATTCCATATGCATGCCAGGTATATCTTCTGGTGCTTGACCCATCAGTTTAACATAATATGACTTCCATTTTGCTAGACAACATTTCTGATTTGTATTTTTTTTTTTGCTTTTGTCAGGTTAATGTTGTAAGTTATAAAAGCAGGCCCACTGCTAAGGACTTCATTCAAGTTGAGATACTTGTTGAGAAGGAATCCCAAAGAAGCATTATTCTTGGGAAGGTAAAACAATTGAGTATATCAAACATTCGTACTATTGGTGCAAGGATATTCTAGGACTTTTGTGATGTTACATTCAGCTGCATAAAACTAATAGAGATTTTATGTAAAGAGTGTGTCTGAGAATTCCATAGGTTGCTAGATATATATATTCTTTTCTGCAAATATTTGAAATATATGACATAGAAGTAGGGTTTATAAGATCAAGTCCATGATGAAAATATGAATTAGGCCTTATGTAATCCTTCTTTTAATAACAAAATGTTCTCCAACTATGTTTGCCAAATGCAGGATGGCAAAGCCATAAAGATGTTGGCAACCGCATCTCGGCTTGACATTGAGGATTTCCTACAAAAGAAGGTTTACCTAGAGGTTAAAACGTCTGCTTTTCTCCCCTTCTTTTTACTGCTCCCTTCTGCGATTGTTTCAGAGTACTCCCTTCTTTCTCGAAAGTTGCCTTCTAATACAAAAATGAATAAAAGGCGGTAAATTTTCGAGAAAGGAGGGAGTGGTTGCTAACAGCAATGCATCTTGCCTTTTACAGATAGACGTCAAAGTGAAGGAGAACTGGCGGCAAGATGAACGCCTTTTGAAACGCTATGGATACGGCGGAGAGATTCGGGCACTATGACTATGAGGGCACCTCAGATGTCAAGACTCAGGAGTAGAATACTATAGAGTTGTTCTTTTTCCTTCTTCTTTTTACCTTGCATTTTTATTGGTTCTTGGTATGGGATGTGGGTGTAGTTAATTGAAGGTCAAATTAGTCCAGTTGTGAGGTCCTCTCAGCTTATTAGTGATGATGATGTACAACGGGTGATTTATGGCACTGATTTTCTTGCGTAGAAAGAAGCGTAGTTCTGCTGTCATGTTACATGGTGAAGACCATCAAGCATGGCAAACCTGTATTGCCTATGAAGACTCCTAGGCTTTTAGAGTAATTTTTTTTTTGTTGCACGGTACACGGCAGACAGGAAGCGCGGGAGGACGCGAACTGCATTCAACCCGACTGCCGGGGCAAGAGAAACGTATGCAACGGGCGGCGCAACAACTCCAGGTCATTGTGGCCCTATGCGCCCGTGTGGATATGGCAACACGGCGATCGGGCCGCAGTTTTCGACTATGAGGGTACTATGACTATGATTATGAGGGTACCTCAGATGTCATGACTCAGGAGTAGAATAATATAGAGTTGCTTTTGTTGAAACTAAGGGTTCATCTAATCAATCCAGGCATGATCCTAATCGGGTCTAAACTGATTTGCTTAGGCTTAGGCTTAATTAACAAATAATTGAAGTAATGCATAGTTGTCTTTATAGGTGGCCAACGGGCCGTGCCGGGCCGACCCGGCCCGAGCCCGGCCGGGCTAGTGCCTAAAAAACTTGGGCCCGGCACGGCCCAGGAAAAAACCGGGCCGTGCCGGGCCGGCCCACTGGTCAGGGTTCCAGGCCCAGGCACGGCCCGAGCCCATTTTAAGCGTGCCGGGTCGTGCCGGGCCATACCGGGCCGTGCCGGGTCGGGCCGGCCCGTGGACAATTTTAGTTAAAAAATATAATAAAAATAACAGGAAAATCACTATTCGGGCCTAAACGGGCCGTGCCGGGCCGGGCCACCCGGCGGCCGACCGTGCCGTGCCTAATCGGGCCGTGCCGACAAGCCCGACGGGCCGAAGATCCAGGCCCAGGCACGGCCCGTGTCGTGCCTCGGGCCGGCCCGGGCCCGATTTTTTCGGGCCGGGTCGTGCTCGTGCCGGGCCATTTTTGTCGTGCTTCGGGCTGGCCCATTTGGCCCGGCCCATTTGGCCACCTCTAGTTGTCTTGACTAATACATGAATTTTAACAGAGATGAGAGGAGTTTAGTAGGTGAACATACCTTGGCCAATGTTTGTGTTAACTGTCATGGTGTCGGTGTCGTAGAAGATGCTGCAGAGGCGGCGACGGTGTGGATGACCCCGGTGTCGCCGTCGGGAGCCTTCCCCTCATTGACCCGTATTGAGTAGATCGGATTCCCTCAGGTTGTTAGGCAACAGTGCCTCTCTTATGTATATACGGGTGTGAGAGGGGGCCCACCAACTAGGAGTTGGTTAACCACCCCCGATCAGGGTGGTGGGAGAGTTAGACTCGGTGTGGGGTGGGACCCACACGTACGTGATCACTTCTAACATTCTCCCCCTTGATCACGGAGCTAAAAACTTACTAACTTATTAACTTACTTACTTATTTACTTAATTTAATGTATATTCCCTCACGCTTCGACATAAGAGGCACAACACATCAAAACAGTCATTTACGCATTGCTTGACTCGAGGACCATGATATGTCTCACGTTTAGAAATAACCTTATACTTAGTTTGACCCCTTAGTATCCAGGATAGTTCACATGCTTCCTCTTAAGACCCATGCATGCTATGTGTTCTCTGAACACTTGGGCGGAAAACCTTTTGTAAACGGTACCACAAGCTTTTCGATTGATTCTTATATGCTCGTTATCTATTGTGCTCCTGGATTTTATATTTCACAACACTAAACTTAATGTCGATGTGCTTGACAGTTTCACTTGACTCATTGTTGTGAAATTATGATACTACAAACTTACTGTAGTAATACTTAAGTGGTTCGTGCTGCCGACCACTCTTAAGACCGGACTAACTTTGTATCGCTTGCTTGTTAGCCTCATCATGAATAATAAGGTTCGTCACGTGGACGATGCAGTGACCATTTGTTTGGAGTGTTTTCACGAGATAACTCCATTCGCGAAGGTGGATATATAACTAATGTGGAATTCTTAGAATCCACACAATTCGCGAAACTAAGACTAAGAAGCTCACTTCGTCAAGTGAGTTTTGACTTATAATTCTTAAACATGAGGCCTTATGTGCATTGCACCTTTTAATTAATTTCTTAAATGTCTTTCAGTGACGAACCACTAGCATGGCCAAATGTCTGTCAAGTATCCCGGTCATAATCTTAAGTCAAGGTAAACTCTTATTCGAGCATGTATCAATTAATCTTCCGACAGCAGAAGCTAATGGAACCGAAAATATAAGGTCGGCCATCATTGGTTCCCTAAACTTAACTAATTCTTAAACTCATCATCCTTGAATGTCTAAACAAACGAAGATTAACACCCCCTTATTATGATCATGGTGAATTAATTCCTATCTTGTAGGATTCTTCACTTAGATCCCTTTTCTTATGGACAAAACCTCTTAATTTCTTATGATAGAATTGTATTACTACTTACAAACAATGTACAAAGTACATTCAACTCTAGCATACATGTGAGTGTCCTTCTCATACTACTCGAAAATCCAAACTAACTTATAGTCTAATAGATCTTAAGATACATTTCTTAATGCTTAATTGAATCTATGAATAGATTTCCCTGAATAGTATCTTAAGAGTCTTTTGACCATTTTGACAAAACTTTCGGTCAGGTCACACTAATATTCTGATACAAATCTCAATAGAAACGTTGTTTTACATCCATTTGATGTAAAAATATTCATAATGCACTACTAATAAATTAATGATTCTTGGGGAATCCTTAACTGAGACAATTCTTTTGCCATTAGTCTTACCACGAATAGAAATTTCCCTTCAGAATCACTCTTCTTTTGTAGGCTCATTATAGTCTACCGTTTTGATTCCTTCAGAAACTTATGACTAAAATTCAGATACTTACGATGTAGTCAGATCCCATCTCATCCTACATGATTTTACACCATTTAGATGATTAATATCGTCTTACAGTATTGTTCTTATGTGGTATGACATCCTTTGACATTTGTCTTATTGTGAACGGGTTGCTATCACTCTTCATTATTATTGGCCACTAATGATGAAGAATAAATAGCAGATATTATGACAACAATGTCTTGCATTGTTAACACAACGTAAGTAAGACATCATAAAGAGTGATCTTTGAAAAGGCGTGGCAACATGTAACATTCCTTTCAAGATCAGTGTCTTTATGAAGTCAAAACTCCCCCTGATTTAATCATCTTTACTTAATTCACTTTCTAAACGATCTTATGACCCGCTATGGATCAAAACTTATGCCAAGTGAGGATCAACCCAACACTTGACCTTATACAACTCACATAACTCGTGCATTATGCTTATATTTTTGGGGTTATTGTCGCTTCACTTTGTTGATGGTAACAGACTTGAACTGAGTTATTCTCATAATTTTCTGTTACCGATGAAAGACTAACAACACGTAGTAAATCATTAACAAAAAAATGTTAATAATTCAGATACAACACGTAGAGAGAGGTTATTTGACCTCTCATCATACCATTACTCTCCCTGATCATATCATCCTACTAATGATGACATGTCTTATTTAACTAAACTGATAATAATCAGTAACTTATCATACAACCAAACTTAATAATATTTCTTCAATGGGGCTACCTCATATGAAAATGTTTAAGTGAGGTTTATGCCCTGTCCACAATATACTATAATGTCTTAGATGCTCACTTAATATAAAGTTCGACTTAACACGTAAATCGATAGACTAATAACTTAACATACTTAATTAACATACACAATTTCACTTAGTTATTTTAGGGGTATTGAATTCTTACTTGAATAAAATTAAGTTAATACTAACAATACATGTTCAATGCCTTATTTTGAATTCAAAACGTCTTAATGAGAGAGAAATTAATCGATGGAGAAAACTAATTCAATTCCCCCCCTCGAAATATGGCATTAATGACAATGCCATAATTTCGAAATTGTTTCGAGATCGATTATGATGTGCTTATCTTAATACTTATTTTGTGAGTGAAAACTTGAATAATATTTAAAATCATCATCTAAAGATAAATATGAATGCTTAATGTGCTTAACCATAATACTAAGAACTCAATGAAGTACTTAAATCAAAATTACAAATATAAATACTTAAACTAAAATTCTATTAATGAGGGTATATGATGAATACTAAGTACAAAACTACAACTGAGAAGAAAAATAAGTCTAAGATTTCAACTTTAGCTTCATGACCATAGTGACTTTAATGATCATTTCACTCTTTTTATGATCCTCCACTTATCTAATTCCTGTCTCAAGAATATGCAGGATTGCATCTTAGTTAATCAATCGAATGAGTTGAAAATAATCTTAAACGTTGACTTAACAATTAAAAGTCAACTTACCTATATCATTCTCATGATTGGCAGGCTTAATAGCACGATGAGACTTAATGCGATCTTCTTCTTGAGCGCATAAATCAATGAGTTTCTTAAGATTCCACTGCTCGGACTGAGAGTTGTAACTGATGATAATATGCTCAAAATCATCTGGAAGTAGAGCAAGAATAAGGTTGAAAAGAAACTCATCTTTCAACCCCAGATCTAATAGTTTAAGTTTAGCAGCAGTGTCCCACATACTAAGAATGTGCTTACGCACACTCTCTCCATTATGCTTCTGAGTGACGAGTCTCTTAATAAGAGCATGCATCGTAGCCTTGTTGCAGCCAGTTGCATACTTTTCTATCATAAGGAGGTATCCATAAGCATTGTTGCATTCAAGAATTTCTTCCCGAACACTCTCAGTAATTGAACTCTTAATCACTTGTAAACATTTCTTATTTGAGATTGACCACTTAGCACGATCTAAATCGAAGCGAAAGTAATTCTCTTCATAATCCTCCATCCTTTTGGTGAAGGACTCCTTAGTTTCCCCGTCACGAATAACGGGAAGCTTAGGCTCAGTAGGACGCGCTCTCATCAGTGCCAAATCTAATTCGGAGATTGCTAAACCAGCCTCCAACTTACATCGCCAAGTACTGTAATTATCTTTTCTTAGATAGTTCTTTGGCGAGATAAATCCTAATATCATATCTGGAATGGAAGATCCTTCATAATGAAAATATAATAGAACATAAGTAAATGCATGAACATGATTATGAATAAAACATCTTATTTTGTCTTTCACATTGGTTACTTGACAACTTACAAAAAAAGTAAAAACTTAATGATTTCGTCTTTCACATTGGTTACTGAACAAAAACTAACTGTCGGTACCCTAAAAACCATACACCCCCTGAGGTTACAAAGATCTCAAGGGAAGGACATCTACTCAAATTGAAGACCCTCGGGGGCCCATTCGCCAGACGTGACCAGACCCGCTTCTCCAACATGGTTAACCTCTAGGTTGCCACGTGTACTGTCAGACCAGAGCTATTACCCGCAAGGGTGAAGCTCCGGGCCAAGTACTGAAATGGCACCTCCGGAGGTAGCCCCTTACAGAGAGAAGCTCCGGACCTGACACGTAGCAAGCCGCCCCGGAGCTTCCCGCTTCCCACGAGCAAGCTCCGGAGCTGCCACGTGTCCATACGCCGGAGCTGGCCGCTTTAAACCCCCGGGAGACGTTGTAACGGCTCCGGATCTCCAAAGGACAGCCGCGGACTTCAAGACCCGATTAATTATCATTAATTCCACATTAATGATATTTAATCGGATGATCTTAACACCTGTAACGGCACTGTCGGAGCCGTTACAGGGTTATTAACAACAATTAATCTTGTGTATCAATGCCAATAACCGTCAGGGCCACATGTCGGGCCAGGCTGGCTTGTAACGGTTTGTCCTTGTACTATAAAAGGACAAACCGACGATACACGAGGGGAGGACGCTCGAATACTCGGAAGCTCACAAGTGAATACAACACACACACACCCGTGGAGTAGGGTATTACGCTCAGGCGGCCCGAACCACGTAAACCACCGTGTCACTCGTGTCCAAATCGCATTTCACTTTCTTAGATCTCCGCGCGCCCAAACCGAACCACAAACTCCTTCAAACACTTTCATAGTGTCAGGGGATCTGCCGACTCCAACAGTCGACAGTTGGCGCGCCAGGTAGGGGCGCCTGAGATCTTCAAGAATGGTGAATTCTGCGGCTGGATCATCCAACGGGCAACCTGCTGCTCAGGCTGTCGGAGGCAATCCCTCCAACATGCAACCACCGGCAGGAGCCTCAGTTCCAGCGGGAGTCACACTCCCACCACCGCCATCTTCTCCGGCAAGACATGCCGAACGACATGATGGTGCACCGGCGTCACATTCTGCGCCGGCAAGTCGTGACAACCCAGAACACGCGCTCCATGCAGCGCGTGCTCTCCTTCAGCGACCACCACCTCCGGATGCATCTCAAGGTGCCATGGAGCAATGGAGAGCTGATATTGAGCATTTGGTCGCAGCAGCGGCCGAACGCCTCAACAATCAGGGTCCACCTCCTTCAGGCCGGGCCCCGTCGCAGCGACGAACGTTGTCTGGAAGACTTGGTCCACATGTCTCCAACAACCGGAGAAGAGCTGTGTCACAGCAAGTGACGTCGTTGCCCTCTGGAGCACGACGTGCCCATACTGCATCTCGGCTTTCGACACACGACCTCCGGGCGGAGCTTGATCGCCGATACCGCCAACAGGATGGCCGTGTCCACATCGAGCGAGCTCGAGAAAGACGAGATGCTCAAGACCTTTCTACTCTGGAAGGAGTAGGAGGAGGCTGTTCCGCCCTAGCCATGCACCTGCGCATGGTTAGATGGCCACAGAAGTTCCAGCCACACTTGCCGGAAAAATTCGACGGGACTGTCAATCCCGTAGAATTCCTACAGATATACTCCACTGCGATCCTAGCAGCTGGAGGAAACGAGGCTGTAATGGCCAATTACTTTCCAGTGGCCTTAACTGGGACCGCCAGGTCCTGGTTTATGAGCCTTCCACCCAACTCTATTGACAGTTGGGAAGAGCTGTGCCGTCAGTTCACTGCCAATTTCGGGAGTTCGTACACCCGTCCGGGCACTGAACTGGACCTTTTTGCGGTCGTGCAAAAAGGAGGAGAATCTTTGCGGTCATTCATCCAGAGATTCTCTCAGGTACGTAACACAATCCCTTCTATCTCAAGCGCTTCTGTCATTGTGGCATTCAGACAGGGTGTACGAGACAAGAAGATGTTGGAGAAGCTGGCGATCAAAGAGATCACCAGCGTCACGGAGCTCTTCAGCCTGGCTGATAAATGTGCCAGAGCTGCGGAGGGCCGTGAAATGCACTCCAAACCAGCCCTGGAGGATCATAAAAAATCCTCCAAAGAAGAAGCCGCTACCTCCGGGAGTGGCAAGAAGAAAAAGAAGACCAACGGCAAGAAGAAGCCGTCGGCCGGCACATCCAACGTTGCAGCCGCTGCAACTCCTGGTGGCCGGGGGCCACGCCCCGAGAAGCGACCTCGACCGTCTTCTGAAGACGGTGGCAAATCCAAGATGTGGTGCCCCATTCACAAAACGGGCAGCCACAGACTGGAGGACTGCCGGGAGGTCCAAAACCTTGCCGAGCGCTACCACAAGCGCCGGGAAGGGTCTCCCTTCCGTCAGAGGGAGGGAAAACAAAAAGTCGATGAAGCTCCGGCTGAAGAGGAGTTAGGGTTTCAAGACCCCAAAAAGGTCTTGAAAGCCGTCTACACCTCCGTCGACGATGATTCCGACGTCTCCGACAACGAGCGTCGAAAAACCATGAACACCATCTTTGGTGGATCATGGGACATCACCTCTCGTCGCGTCATTAAGACTATGCGACGGGATATGGCTGCTGTAGCTCCTACAGCTAGACCGGAGCTACATCGAAAGTGGATGGACACACCCATCACTTTTGATGCTTCGGATTGTCCTCAAAGCATGGTCGGAGCTGGTCAGTTACCCTTGATGGTATCTCCCACCATCAACAACATCCAGCTCCATCATGTCCTGGTAGACGGAGGTTCGGGGCTTAATCTCATCAGCTTCGAAGCTTTCACTAAGCTTCAGCTTCGACCTTCGGACCTCCAGCCCTCTCGACCTTTCTCCGGAGTAGGTCCGGGGGCCATAACCCCACTCGGAGCTATTACTCTCCCTGTTACCTTCGGGACCCGGGAGAAGTATCGCACCGAAAAGTTGATCTTCGACGTCGCTCAGATCAACTTACCATTCAATGCCATTTTGGGTAGACCTGCTTTGTACAAATTCATGGCAGCTGCTCATTATGGATACCTGGTGTTGAAGATGCCAACACCAGTAGGCGTTCTCCGGATCCGTGGAGATCGCACTGCCGGAGTAACTGCTCTGGAGGAACTCCATGCACTCACTACAGCGCAAGAGGAGGACTCCAGACAGAAGCAAGCTCCACAACCTCCGAGCATTCGTCAACGAGGCTCGACCTCTGCACCCCGTGTGAAGCCAAGCGGCGACACCGACATTCCCGTCAAAGTCGTCCAAATTGGTTCCGATGTCACCCAAACTACCCGCATATCGGGTGGCTTGAATGACAAATAGGAACTCGCGCTCATCACTTTCCTCCGGGCTAACGTTGACGTGTTTGCCTGGCAACCGTCACAAATGCCTGGGATCCCCAGGGAAGTGATTGAGCACAATCTGAAGATTTACCCCGACGCTCGGCCTGTACACCAGAAACCTCGGAAGCAATCTGTAGAGCGACAGAACTTCATCCGACAAGAAGTGAAGAAGTTGCTCGAAGCCGGATTCATCCGAGAAGTCTACCATCCAAAATGGCTGGCAAACCCAGTCGTTGTGCCTAAGGCCGGCGGGAAACTTCGGATGTGCATCGACTACACCACACTGAATAAGGCATGTCCAAAAGATCCATTCCCACTACCTAGAATAGACCAGATAGTGGATTCCACCTCCGGGTGTGAGTTACTGTGTTTCCTAGACGCATATTCAGGATATCATCAAATCCGGATGTCTAGGGAAGATGAAGAACATACTTCATTCATCACAGTGGATGGATTGTATTGTTACACAGCCATGCCTTTTGGTCTCAAGAATGCAACTTCAACTTTTGTACGAGCAATGTACAAAACTTTCGAAGAACTCATCAGAGACATAGTGGAAGTGTACGTTAATGACATTGTGGTCAAAGTCAAAAACAAGGAGTCCCTCTTGGACACCTTGCAGGCTGTCTTCGACAAGCTGCGGGCCACCCGCACGAAGCTAAACCCAGACAAGTGCGTCTTCGGGGTTAGTTCCGGAAAGCTTCTTGGTTTCCTGGTAAGTCACCGGGGTATAGAGGCTAATCCGGCGAAGATAAAAGCCATCGACGACATGCGGCCACCAACCTGCATCAAAGACGTCCAAAAATTAACTGGATGTCTAGCAGCCCTCAGTCGGTTCATTTCAAGACTGGCGGAAAGGGCACTTCCCTTCTTCAAGTTGCTGAGGAAGTCCGGACCATTCCAATGGTCAGAAGAAGCAGAGAAGGCATTCCAGGAGCTGAAACAGTTTCTCACCACCCTACCAGTCTTGGTAGCTCCGAACCCTGGTGAGCCTTTATTGCTTTACATTTCAGCAGCTGACGAAGTCGTCAGTATGGTTCTGGTTGCGGAGAGACCGGAACTACCCAATACTCAGGAATCTAGATCCCTTCGGGAGGATCCGGAGGTTCCTGAAAGCGGGTCTGGGTCCCAGCTCCCAGACTTGGGCCCACAAGAAGCCACTTCAGAGGACCTGGATCCTTCCGATAGGATCCAAGTCATTCCTGAAGAAGCTCCGGGTTCCTCTACCCAGAACCCGGAGGTCCCCGAAGATGGTCTGGACCCCTCTGACAGGGTCCGGATCAATGAAGAGGAAGTTCCGGACCCCTCCGGGAGGGTCCGGACCATTCAACGCCCGGTATACTTCATCAGTGAAGTGTTACATGATGCCAAGACTCGATACCTAGAGGTGCATAAGCTGCTCTACGCGGTTCTTATTGCCTCAAGAAAGCTTCGACATTATTTCCAAGCTCACAAAGTCTCGGTGGTAACCTCATATCCACTTCGAGCGATTCTGCATAATCCCAATTCAACTGGGAATATAGCAAAGTGGGCAGCGGAACTGGCTGAATTCGACCTCGAATTCATTCCAAGACAAGCAATCAAGAGTCAAGCATTGGCAGATTTCGTGGCAGAATGGACTCCCTCTCCATTAAACCCTGGGGGCCCCAGCGAGCAGAAGAAGGAACCACAAGTTCCGGCCTTCACTAAGCCTCACTGGACCCTTTACTTCGACGGCTCCATGCAGAAGCAGGGAGCCGGAGCTGGAATCCTTCTCCTCGCACCAACCGGGGAGAAGGTAAAATACATGGTGCACCTTGACTTCAAGGCAACCAACAACATGGCGGAGTACGAAGCACTCATATATGGATTGAAGGTGGCACTATCATATGGTGTCAAACAGTTGCTGGTCAAAGGAGATTCACAACTTGTCATCAAACAGGTGAAGGGTGAATGCTCCTGCAATAATCTCCAGCTGGCTGCTTATCTCCTTGAAGTCCAGAGGCTTCAGAAGGACTTCGAAGTCCTAGACCTTCACCATGTTCAGCGTGCTCACAACGCTGAAGCTGACGAACTCTCGACCAAGGCGTCAACCGGAGCTCCGGCTCCAGACGGAACCTTTGTCCGGAGGTTGTCAAAACCCACAGTTCAGCCTGCCGAGCTGAACGAAGGGGGAGAGATCAGCATCCCGAAGCTGACGGTCCCGATGGCCCTGTTACCATGGCAGCCATCAAGGGTCGTAGGTGCTGCCGGAAGCTCCGAGCAACCCAGCACACAAGACTCAAATGCTCAAGTCAGTTCCGATGCATGGATCTCGGAGATCCGGAACTACTTGAAAGACAACATCCTTCCTGACGATGATGTATCCGCTGACCAGGTAGTCAGATTGGCTAAAAGATACACGTTGGTAGAAGGGGATCTCTACCGGCGCGGTGCCAACGGCATCCTAATGCGGTGCATCACAAGGGAAGAAGGCTGCGAGCTCCTCGCAGAAATCCATGGAGGTGAGTGTGGGAACCACGCGTCTTCCCGCACGCTGGTCGGAAAAGCCTTTCGGCACGGCTTCTACTGGCCTACAGCGCTCCAGGATGCTACTGAGCTAGTGAAGAAATGCAAAGCATGCCAATTTCATGCAAAGCAAATTCATACACCTGCTCAGCCCTTACAAATGATACCTCCTACGTGGCCTTTCGCTGTGTGGGGGATGGACATCTTGGGACCCTTCCCAAGAGCCGTCGGAGGTTACAAGTTCCTGTATGTCGCCATCGACAAGTTCACCAAGTGGCCGGAAGCTACTCCTGTTGTGACGATCAACAAACAATCTGCAATCAATTTTCTACAATCTATCGTAAGCAGATTCGGAGTCCCAAACAAGATCATCACTGATAATGGGACTCAATTCACAAGCTCCGCATTTCAAGGATATTGCGAAGACCTCGGCATACAAGTTTGCTACGCTTCCGTAGCTCATCCTGCCAGCAATGGGCAAGCCGAGAGAGCAAATGCAGAGATCCTTAAAGGACTAAAAACGCGCACTTATGAGCGTTTGAAAAAGCACGGAGCTAATTGGATCGAAGAGCTTCCGCCCACTCTATGGGCTAACAGGACTTCTCCAAGTCGGGCAACTGGAGAAACACCCTTCTTCCTGGTGTACGGGGCTGAAGCGATCCTTCCTCCGGAAATCACCTTGGGTTCCCTCCGAGTCCGGACCTTCGACGAAGCCGCGCAGGACCAGCTCCGGCGTGAAGACCTAGACCTCCTTGAGGAGGGAAGGTGCCAAGCAGCTGTTCGGAATGCCCGATATCGCCAAGCTCTACGGCGCTATCATCAGCGGCATGTACACAACTGACAGCTCAAGGAAGGTGAAAGCATCTAGGCCCCATGAGGTACGGTTTCGGTGATTAATGACAACCATTCGATATTACTAATGAATTTGTGAATGCAAGGTCTCAATAGCACTCAATCAAATAAAATCAAAATTACATTGGAGACCCATCTGAAATCAACAAATGAGATCAAAACGAATCATGTGAAGAACAAAAAGTGAAAGCTCTAACTTGACATCAATCAATGCTTGAAGACAATCAGAACAACACTTCGAACAAATGTCAAAGAGGTCACAAGTTCAAAATTCCAAAAAGAACAACTCAAAACAACTTGAAGTCAACAAGTTGAACACACCGGATCATCCGATGTACTTGGAGTTGACTGCATCGGTCAAATTGGTTCAACTGAAGAAGAAGACCTCAGACAAATACACTCACCGGATCATCCGATGTAAGTGGCTTAGTGCATCGGTCCATCATCACAGATTGCAACACCATTGGACCAAGTGAAGCACCGGATCATCCGATGTGCAGGTTTGTACACATCGGTCGATCACTCCAGGAAGCTTCAAGATCAAGCAGAATTCTGGAGGAAGAGCCACCGGATCATCCGATGAGAAGACAGTTCAACATCGGTCTAACAACGGTCATATCTGACATAGTGACATCAGCTAATTTGGCTTTGACCGATGATAACTGAAGGGGAGACATCGGATCATCCGGTGTTCGCAGACAAGTGATGTCAGCCTACTTTTCCAACGGCTATCTCGTGGAGGCTGGCTATTTATACCCCTTCAACCTGTCAAATCGACAAGACTTGGAGCCCAGACATACTCTACACATCCTAGAGCATTCAAGCAAGAGAGCTACCACTTTCACATCAATTTCACATCAATTGTACACCAAGAGATAGGCTAGAACTAGCTAGAGATAGTGCTTGGGTGCCTCCACTCTAGGTGATTGGAGTCTCTAGCATAGTGAGAGCCACAAGGGAGTGTCCCTTGGTGTGTGTAACTTCCGGAGCTTGCCAAGTGGTTTGTGGAAGCCCGGAGGATCCCAAAAGTGTACAAGGCTTGAGCTCCACCTTGCCGAGGTTGGCGAACGGAGAAGAATAGTGAAGAAGCCCCTAGTCTCGGTGACTTGGGAGTGGCAAAACCCATCGGAGGGTGCCACAACGTGGACGTAGGAAGATCCTTGTGATCTTACCGAACCACGGGATAAACTCCGTGTCCTTTGAGCGTTTGCATCCCTCTTCCTTTACTCTTATGCAATCTCCATTCCGCAACTCTAATTTATATTGATTGCATAGTTTAAATTGCATAGGGAATTGGGCTTTAGGTTGTTAATCTTAAATTGCTTTAAAATTTGAAAGAAAGCCCAATTCACCCCCCCTCTTGGGCATTTTGATCCTTACAATTGGTATCAGAGCGAGGTTGCTCATTGGATCATTCTAGCTTCACCGCTAGAGAGCAAAAATGGCCAAGAATGGGGGTTCGGTTCCTACCTTCGAGGGCAAGAATTTTGCTTATTGGAAAGCACGCATGCGCGCTTACCTTGAGGCAATTTCTCCCGAAGTGTGGGAAGCGACCCATGCGGGGTTTGGCAACCATGAATATATTGGTGATCAACTAAAATGGGATGCTAAGGCTAGGAATGCTATTTATGAGTGCATTAGTCAAGATGTATTTGCTAGAATTGCAAGTAAGGAAAAAGCTTGTGAAATTTGGGCTTGCTTGATTGAGATCCATGAGGGTTCCTCTCGTGTCAAAGAGCTCAAATATCACTTGCTTAAATCCAAGTATGATGATTTTAAAATGCTTCCTCATGAAAATGTTAATCAAATGTTTTCTCGCTTAAATGTACTCATTGAGGAAATTAATGCTCTTGACATTGCTTCTCTTGGCAAGGGACTCATCAACCGCAAGATCCTCATGCTACTTCCCAAGCCCAAGTACAACATCATAAACTCAATGCTCCAAAAGGAGTCACTTGACAACATTGAGGTTTCGGAACTCATTGGAGAGATACATGCTCATGAGATGAGTGTGCTTGGAATGATGGAGGAGTCATCATCATCAAAGACCATTGCTCTCAAGGCCTCAACCAAGAAGACACATATCAAGAAAAAGAAAGTGATTGAGCCTAGCTCAAGTGAGGAAGAACAAGCTACAAGTGAAGATGATGATGACAATGAGCTTGCATTGATGATGAGGAAGTTTTCACGTCTCAACTCAAAGATTGCCAAGAAGGGATACTCGTTTGATCCCAAGAAGAAAGCCTTCTTGCCAAAGAGAGATGAAAACAAGACGTGCTACAATTGTGGCGATCAAGGCCACATATCATATGATTGTCCAAAACCGGACAAGAGGAAGGACAAGGGCAAGCATCGCAAACTAGAAGAGAGTGAGGATGATGAAGATGCAAAGCCCAAGCGCACCTTTGGAAAGAAGAAACTTGACAAAGGCAAGAAGACCAAGCTCTTTCCAAAGAAGAGAAGAGGACCTCAAAAGGTCTTCATGTGCGAAGCAAATGAGTGGGTCACCGATGAAGAAACAAGTGATGATAGTGAAGATGAGGAAGAAAACTTGGCAAACCTCGCTATCCTCAACAAGAATGACTCACCCCTTCCTCCACCGCCTATGTGCCTCATGGCGAAAGGTAACACAAAGGTATGTGATGACTCAAGTGATGATGAACTTTCTCCCGATGAACTAGCATCTATGATCAATGAATATCATGCCATTATCAAAAGGGAAAAGGCTAAGGTTAAGGCACTTGAGCTAACTCGCGCCAAGCTAGAGGGTGCCAACCTCGATTTGCAAGACAAGTATGTCACCATACTTAATGAGCATGAAACGCTCAAGTCACATGTCAAGCAAATCGAGGAGGAGAAGGCTCAAATCAAGCTTGAGTTCCATGAGCTTGACTTAGCTAACACGGCATTATTGGCTAAGCATAACGAGTTAGTTCAAGAGCATGAGACACTTAGTCTTTCCTATGAAGCAATGGAACTAAAATTGAATAACTTGAAGAAAGAAACTCTTGATGGCAAAACACCCGCTAGTTCACATGCCACTAACAATTTGCATAAGTCTTTGCCATTGAAAGCTAATAGGGAGAAGGAGCTAATGGACGAGATCGAAAGTCTCCGCACTAGTGTGGCTAGACTTTCCAAGGGAGAGGACAAGCACAAGGAGATCCTCTTCCAACAAGCTAAAGGCTTCAACAAGAGGGGACTTGGGACCTTCCCTACGCCCAACAAATGGAAGGTGCCCTCACCGGAGCTTAGGACAAGCTTCATCAAGGAAGTGGGATCCTATTGCCAACATTGTGAGGTCACCGGACATCACACTAGGGAGTGCCCTCTTCCCACTCGTCCTTCTCCAAAATTACCTCCTAGCTATTCATCTACTTTCAATGATTGTCACTATCTATTGAGCAAAGTAGGTGGAAAGGTGAAAGCGAAGTTCATTGGCAAAAACATCAAGGGCATGAAGGGGAAGCTCCCCAAGCAACTTTGGGTCCCAAAATCACTTGTATCACACATACAAGGACCTAAGTTGGCTTGGGTTCCTAAACTCAAAAACTAAATTCATGTGTGTAGGTGAACTACAAAGCCGGAGGAAAACATTGGGTACTCGATAGTGGGTGCACTCAACACATGACCGGCAATGATGGTATGTTCACCTCCATAGAAGACCCCGGCAATCATGAACAAGTCACCTTTGGTGATAACTCAAAGGGGAAGGTAATTGGTTTAGGTAAAATTGCAATTTCTAATGACTTGTCCATCTCGAATGTGCTTTACGTTAAGTCTCTTAGCTTTAATTTACTCTCTATTGCTCAACTTTGTGATCTTGGACTGACGTGCACATTTGACAAAGATGGTGTTGTGGTGACTAGCGTAGCTAGCAAAGAGCTAATATTCAAGGGATTTAGGCATGGTCATCTATATTTGGTGGACTTCTCCAACAAGAGCGCAAGCCTAACCACTTGTCTTTTCACCAAGACAAGTTTGGGGTGGCTATGGCATCGGAGGATTGCTCACATAGGAATGAGCAAGCTCAAGAAGTCCTTCAAGCTAGGGATGGTGACCGGCGTAAAGGACGTGACGTTTGAAAAGAACAAGCTATGTAGCGCATGTCAAGCCGGGAAGCAAGTGGCTTCGCACCATCCGATGAAGACAATGGTGTCTACCTCCAAGCCGCTCGAACTACTTCACATGGATCTCTTCGGACCGTCCACCTTCCAAAGCCTTGGCGGTAATCTCTATTGTCTCGTTATTGTTGATGATTACTCTCGCTATGCTTGGACTCTGTTTTTAGGTGACAAGGGTGAAACTCCGGAAGTCTTCAAGACCTTTGCAAAACGAGCTCAACGGGAATTCCAACTTCCCATCATCAAGGTCCGGAGTGACAACGGCACCGAGTTCAAGAATTACAATATTGGGGAGTGGTGTGACCGTGAAGGAGTCAAGCACGAATTTTCGGCTACATACACCCCTCAACAAAACGGTGTTGTTGAGAGAAAGAACAAGACACTAATCACCCTCGCGAGAGCCATGCTTGATGATTATGGGACGTCGGAGAAGTTTTGGGCGGAAGCGATCAACACGGCATGCCATGCCGCAAATAGAGTCTACCTTCATCGACTTCTCCAAAAGACTCCCTACGAGCTCCTCATTGGGAGAAAGCCCAACATCTCCTACTTCCGGGTCTTCGGATGCAAGTGTTACATCTACCGCAAGAAAAGACTTGGTAAGTTTGAAAGAAGGTGCGATGTTGGTATTTTCCTTGGTTATGCGTCAAACTCAAAGGCATATCGAGTATTCAACCAAACCTCCGGGTTAGTTGAAGAAAGTTGTGACGTTGAGTTTGATGAGACTAATGGCTCCCAAGAGGAGAGTTTTGGTCATGATGATATAGATGATGAGCCTCTACGAGAAGCTATGAAGAATATGACCATAGGAGACATCAAGCCCAAAGTTGAGGAGAGCCATGATCAAGGGGGAGCTTCAAGTCCGAACATCAACACCTCCATGGCGCCTCAAGTGGATGAAGAAGAAGACAAAGATGATCCATTGCCTATGCAAGACCAACAAGCCACACAACACCAAGTAGAAGATGAAGTCCAAGATGAAGTCCAACCACAAGACGAGCAAGATGCTTCACCACCACCAAGTGACTCACAACCATTGATGAGACATGGGCGCATCTCCAAGGCACATCCAATGCATCAAATCATTGGAAGTCCTTCACGGGGAGTAAGTACTCGTTCACGTCATGTTGCATCCTTTTGTGAGCACTACTCTTTTGTGTCGTGTGTAGAACCCAAAAGCATTGAGGAAGCTCTCCAAGACCCAAATTGGGTGATGGCTATGCAAGAGGAACTCAACAACTTCACCCGCAATGAAGTTTGGGTGTTGGAGGAGAGACCCAAGGACAAGAATGTGATTGGAACCAAGTGGGTCTACCGCAACAAGCAAGATGAGAATGGCGTGGTGGTCCGCAACAAAGCTAGGCTTGTGGCGAAGGGATTTGCTCAAGTTGAAGGTTTGGATTTTGGGGAGACATTCGCCCCGGTAGCACGGTTAGAAGCTATCCGCATACTCCTTGCTTTTGCTTCTCATCATAATATCATGCTTTATCAAATGGATGTTAAAAGTGCATTTCTCAATGGCTATATTAATGAACTTGTGTTTGTTGAGCAACCTCCCGGGTTTGAGGACCCAAGAAACCCTAACCATGTCTATAGGCTAAACAAAGCACTCTATGGACTCAAGCAAGCTCCAAGGGCATGGTACGAGCGCTTAAGGGACTTCCTCGTCATGCAAGGTTTCAAGATTGGGAGGGTGGACACTACACTCTTCACCAAGGACATCGACGGAGACTTATTTCTTTGTCAAATTTATGTCGATGATATTATTTTTGGCTCAACTAACAAAGCTCTTAGCCATGAGTTTGGCAAAATGATGTCTAGGGAATTCGAGATGTCGATGATTGGAGAGCTCAACTTCTTCCTAGGATTTCAAATCAAGCAACTTCAAGAGGGGACCTTCATCCATCAAGAGAAGTACACTAAGGACCTCTTGAAGAAATTTGAGATGGGAGATTGTAGCTCAAGAAGCACTCCAATGGCGACAAATTGTCATCTCGACGCGGACATGGACGGTAAATCTATTGATCAATCTCATTACCGTTCCATGATTGGTTCATTGCTATATCTTACCGCATCTAGGCCCGATATTATGTTTAGTGTGTGCTTGTGTGCTCGCTTTCAAGCGGCACCTAAAGAATCGCACAAGAAGGCGGTCTTTAGGATACTTCGGTATCTCAAGCATACCCCAAGTGTAGGTTTGTGGTACCCCAAGAACGCTAGTTTTCATCTCTTAGGTTACTCGGATTCGGACTTTGCCGGATGCCGTGTTGACCGCAAGAGTACCTCCGGGGGTTGCCACTTACTTGGGCGTTCCCTAGTTTCTTGGTCGAGCAAGAAGCAAAATTCCGTGGCTTTGTCCACCGCGGAGGCGGAGTATATAGCGGCTGGTGCATGTTGTGCCCAAATCCTATATATGAAGCAAACCCTCTTGGACTTTGGAATTAAGTTTGGTTGTGTGCCTCTCCTTTGTGACAATGAAAGTGCGGTTAAGATAGCTAGAAACCCCGTTCAACACTCCCGCACTAAGCACATTGATATTCGCCATCACTTCTTGCGTGATCATGAGGCTAAAGGAGACATCTCTTTGCAAGGTGTTAGATCCGAAGAACAATTGGCAGATATCTTCACGAAACCACTTGATGAGAAAACCTTTTCTAGACTTAGAAGTGAATTAAATGTGCTAGATGCATCTAACGTCATGTAAGTTGCCATGGTCATGTAAGGTTGCATATCATATAGGTCTTGTCTAACTCCCAAAGGATAGGGGTGAGCTAGAAATAGTTTTCCCTGAGGAAGCCTTTGGAAGGTTTAAACTTGGCAAGATAGATTTATTTTATGCCTTGCATGATCCCTGCCATATAAACTTGCACTCATTTAATGTCTTGCACTATAATTTGTTTGGCATTGCATACGGTAGAATTTTCACAAAGGGGAACCCACATCATGAGAAGGAGACTTGTTTGAAATGCAATATCTCAACTCATATGATGTGGAAAGAGCAAAATTCTAAAGGAACACGCTTTAATGAGATAGAAGTTTTCATACTCTACCTCACAAAGCATGGGCCTTACATTTTATTTGGATATTTTTCCTCTATTTTTCTCGGTGTTCCATTTGCATTAAGGCCTAGCCAAGCTATTGGCATATTAGCTTTTTGAGGGGTAAGGGGTTGCCCAAAAAGTCCTAAGACATGTGTTTTCTTCTCAATTGTTTGTTCGGTCAAAGGACATATATGGGATGTTTTAGTTCTGTTGTCATCGGATTATCCGATGCCTTTGTCTAACCCTCATCGGTCCAATAAGTGTTCATTCTTCAAAGCCAATTTCAGTCAGAACCTCAAAATGATCCGACGAGTTCATCCTGAAAAACATCGGTCCATCCGATGTTCACTCTTCTGGAGCTGTGATCAATTCCACCGATGTTTACCTCTCCCCTACGTCGGATCATCCAGTGTCAACTTCACTCGGCTGAACACCCTTACTGTGCCTTTCGACCGATGTCCCAAACCCTAAACGTCGGTCCATCCGATGTCAACAGCAATTCTTGAATATCCTTACTGTGGCATTTGACCGACGTGCAACGTACTTATCATCGGACCATCCGGTGTTTTAAAAACGGTTAGGGTTTGGGCCCCACTATTTAATCGCCCGCGCCGCCGCCACCTTCTCTCTCCCCGACCCTTCGCGCCCCCGTGCTCACGTCGCCGCCTCTCCGTCGCCTACAGCGCCGCCGCCGGCCGCCGCCGCCGCCCGCAGCGCCGCCGCCCAGCGCCGCCGCCCGCAGCGCCGCCGCCCAGCGCCGCCTCCACCCGCAGCACCGCCGCCGCTGCCTCCCCACGCGCCATCGCCGCCCGTGCTCGCGCACCTCCATCGCCAGCCGCCGCCGCCGCCGCCCTAGGCGCCGCCGCCGCCGTGCTCCACCAGCACCCAAGCACTCCACGCTTCTCTCCCTCCGTCGAAGCACCTCCACCCAAGCAACGCCATCTCCGGTCACCTCCTCGCTAGGGTTTCTCGGCCCGGTTGATCATCGTCGCTAAGGTGAGCCCCGTGCCATGCGACATATCTCATTTGCTTCTCTCGTCGTTCTTTCGTCATCGTCGCCTAACCCTGGCTCTCCGTCGACTAGATGGGTCGCGACAGGAAGAACAAAGGAAAGGCCATTGTGGAGCCCGCCGCGAAGAAGAAGAAGCTATCCAAGGACGAGAAGAAGGCCTTGATGGCCGCTCGCGCCGCCGAGGAGCGTGAGCGCGGCCGTGGGGGTTCCTTGAGGATCCGCGAGGCCCGACCGAGGCCGCCTCCCGTGGTCGACGACTCCGACGTCGAAGAGGAGCCGGTCGCGCCCCTCGTCCGCCGGCGCTCAGCCCGGACACGTGGGGGTCACGCCGAGGCTCCTCCTCGTCCAAGACCGACGGCTGCCGACCGTCGTGAGGACAGGGAGGCTGAGAGGGACATCCATGAGATGGACACGGCCGTCCTGGTCCGTGAAGGAGTCCGTCTTGTGGATTACAGAAAGATGAAGGCGAAGCAACTACGGAAGCTCAGATGGAGTGTACTGCTTGAGGAATGGTACCCACAGCCCCGAGATCTTCTTGTGGATAGTCGGTTCTGGACGGTCACGCAGGCGTCTCTCTACGAGACTTACAGACGCCGTGGCCACAAGCTCTTTCAGCACAACCACTTGGACTGGAGGCAGCTTGCAGTGGCCGCGGAGACTGATGTCCGCCCCTTCTTTGAGAGATACAGAGGGTTGGTGGATCTACTGGACTATGAGAGGAGTGCCTATGTGGAAGAATGGGTCCGTGTCTTCTACGCGACCCTGTACATCTCGGAAGGCAGGCGGTCCATTGCTTTCATGTTCAATGGCCAGTACTACCACCTCACGAGGCAGACCTTGGGGCACATTCTTGGTTTGGAGCTGCACGACACCAGCATACATGAGAAGGTCTATGGGCAGGCAGATCCACCGAGGAGGCCACTTACTGGAGGGGTAGCTCCACAGCTAGACGAGATCCGCTCCCTGTTTGGCTCCTCCTTCTCCCCGGACCAGCCGAGAGTCCCAGCCCTCCTAACTCCAGCTGCGCGCATTGTGCACCTCGCCTTGCGCCGCACGCTCCTGCCGAGGTCAGGGTACTTGGAGGGGTTCACGAGTCTCCAGCAGACCCTCTTGTTCTACATAATGAACGGGATGGATTTCGATATCATAGACATACTTCTCTGCGAGATGGAGGACGTAATCACTGATGGGGTTGGGATGATGAGACAGATGGTCTATGGGCACTGGATCAGTTTTATTTGCTCTATGGTAGTGCCAGAGGGGCACTCAGCACAGGCCCGGCTTGCAGACGAGAGCGTGACCCGCTTCGGTCACTACCGTGCGTCCGCTCCTGGAGACCGCCGTCTTGGCCGTCCAGTTGAGCGCCAGGTCCGGGCCCGCTTGACTGAGGAAGACTGGTCCGACCTAGAGCGGGAGGACGAGAGACTTGCTGAGGCTGAGGCTCAGGGGGAGGACCTGCAGCATATCTGGTCTGAGAGCGACACCGACGACAGTGTCGAGGAGTACTTCCCTCCCCCTCCACCTTCACCGAGGCCGCACGACGCCGAGGCAGGAGGATCAGCTGCTCCGCCACCGACACCACCTCCTGTGTCCGAGGCGCAGGTGACGCAGCCGTCTGAGCTGACGTCGCTTCTCCAGCAGATGATCGAGCAGCAGCGCCAGGACAGGCTCGCTGCTGAGCAGGCCAGGGCAGAGCAGGCTGCTCACTTGGCACAGCTGCAGAGGCAGCAGCAGGAGCTCCAGCTTGAGATCGCCCGTCAGAGGCGAGAGGATACGGACAGGTTCACCAACCTGGTAGATCAGATGCACCGCCGTACCCTCGACCAGCAGCAGCAGACCCAGCAGGCCATGATGGGGATCCTAGGGTTGATCACCAACCTATACACTCAGACCGGGATCGCCCTTCCTTCACAGCAGCCTGGACTGGGGCTGGCTCCAGGTGTCGCTCAGGTGCCTACTACTCCTATCCCTTCGATCAGTATGTCACCTCTTCTGGCACCTAGCGCACCGATTCACTCACCACTGCCGGCGACGACCTTGTTCCAGCAGACACCGGCGTCCGTGGTGAGCGCTCCACTTCCTCCAGCTCCTCCAGCACCTTCGGTCCCTGCTTCCTCTCCTCCAGCACCGGCAGCGGACCCTCCAGTTTCCACCGCTCCGGCAGCCCCTTCGACCGGCGACTCCAGCTCCGACGACTGCGACGGTGCCCAGTTCGTCCTCGCGCCTAGCTCTCAGGGTCAGTAGGCGTTCTGATCCCTTTTTGGTGTCTTGATGCCAAAGGGGGAGAAGGTGTAGGAGAGTCAGGGGGAGTAGTAGTTTCAGGGGGAGTGTGAGTGCGTGATTGCGTGGTTATCCTTTGTATCTTTGTTTTCATGCTTTGTATTCATACTCTTTTGTAATTTTAAATAAGCACTCCTTCACTTGTCTCATTTGCTTATGATTTTAATCGATTGAGCTTTTCGCACCATAATTTTCATTTGCGTTTTACAAGCTTAATGTGTCTTATCTTGTATTCATTGCATATCTACTTGAACACTATCATCAAATTCATTATTATTGTGCTTTAAATTTTTGTGTTGTCATCAATCACCAAAAAGGGGGAGATTGAAAGCATCTAGGCCCCATGAGGTACGGTTTCGGTGATTAATGACAACCATTCGATATTACTAATGAATTTGTGAATGCAAGGTCTCAATAGCACTCAATCAAATAAAATCAAAATTACATTGGAGACCCATCTGAAATCAACAAATGAGATCAAAACGAATCATGTGAAGAACAAAAAGTGAAAGCTCTAACTTGACATCAATCAATGCTTGAAGACAATCAGAACAACACTTCGAACAAATGTCAAAGAGGTCACAAGTTCAAAATTCCAAAAAGAACAACTCAAAACAACTTGAAGTCAACAAGTTGAACACACCGGATCATCCGATGTACTTGGAGTTGACTGCATCGGTCAAATTGGTTCAACTGAAGAAGAAGACCTCAGACAAATACACTCACCGGATCATCCGGTGTAAGTGGCTTAGTGCATCGGTCCATCATCACAGATTGCAACACCATTGGACCAAGTGAAGCACCGGATCATCCGATGTGCAGGTTTGTACACATCGGTCGATCACTCCAGGAAGCTTCAAGATCAAGCAGAATTCTGGAGGAAGAGCCACCGGATCATCCGATGAGAAGACAGTTCAACATCGGTCTAACAACGGTCATATCTGACATAGTGACATCAGCTAATTTGGCTTTGACCGATGATAACTGAAGGGGAGACATCGGATCATCCGGTGTTCGCAGACAAGTGATGTCAGCCTACTTTTCCAACGGCTATCTCGTGGAGGCTGGCTATTTATACCCCTTCAACCTGTCAAATCGACAAGACTTGGAGCCCAGACATACTCTACACATCCTAGAGCATTCAAGCAAGAGAGCTACCACTTTCACATCAATTTCACATCAATTGTACACCAAGAGATAGGCTAGAACTAGCTAGAGATAGTGCTTGGGTGCCTCCACTCTAGGTGATTGGAGTCTCTAGCATAGTGAGAGCCACAAGGGAGTGTCCCTTGGTGTGTGTAACTTCCGGAGCTTGCCAAGTGGTTTGTGGAAGCCCGGAGGATCCCAAAAGTGTACAAGGCTTGAGCTCCACCTTGCCGAGGTTGGCGAACGGAGAAGAATAGTGAAGAAGCCCCTAGTCTCGGTGACTTGGGAGTGGCAAAACCCATCGGAGGGTGCCACAACGTGGACGTAGGAAGATCCTTGTGATCTTACCGAACCACGGGATAAACTCCGTGTCCTTTGAGCGTTTGCATCCCTCTTCCTTTACTCTTATGCAATCTCCATTCCGCAACTCTAATTTATATTGATTGCATAGTTTAAATTGCATAGGGAATTGGGCTTTAGGTTGTTAATCTTAAATTGCTTTAAAATTTGAAAGAAAGCCCAATTCACCCCCCCTCTTGGGCATTTCGATCCTTACAGAAGGCGATCTGGTGCTACGGAGAATACTATCCAGAGAAGGGCAAAACAAACTCTCCCCCGGCTGGGAAGGGCCCTTCCGAGTGATCAAAGTATCCCGTCCCGGAAGCGTTCGCTTGGCTGCCGAGGATGGGACACCTCTCCCAAATCCTTGGAACATCGAGCACCTCCGTAAGTTCTACACTTAATTCCACGGAGGTGAGTCTTAAGTAACTTGAAGTGTATGTTATAGAGTCATTGTACAGAGTCGGGTAGTTCCTCCGGGAGAGCAGCCGGACCTTTCCCGAAAGGTTTGGAAAGCTCATGCAACACTTGATACAGTCTCCGGACTAGAAGTGTAGCTAATTACCCTGGGTTAAACGAGAAACCGAACACGCTTAGCCTGGTTCCATACCCTAAGAGTGTACTCGTTTCCCCTGTACCCCGGACCTATAATGAAAGACATCTTCATGTGAAATAGACTCCACGTGCATTCATTTTTGCATAAGGCTCGACATTTTTATTTTTCTCTTTCTTGTCTATAACAGAAACGTGCAATTCTTAAGAAGTTCTAGTTTAACCGGTTTATGTACAATTTGAGTTGAATTGTCAGATTTTTTAGATTTAAATATCGTCTGTGGTCAACTCGCCTGAAAGCCGCCAAGCCATTCTAGGGTCGGAGTGCGCTATCGACTTAGCCTGGTCAAGCACCCTAAGTACGCCACTCTACCTACATCCCGGCAGGCCAAAGTAAGGTGGGTCCATGGACAATTGGATCTAAAAGAAAAGACAATTCATCCAATTATACTAAAAATCGTGTTCAACTTGAAATTCTCTTGAGAACCGTAAGCCGCGACGAAGTTATAGATAAGGAACGAATTTTACTGTTTTTCTTGGCTTAAGTGTGCAGGAAAAATAAACCCGATATTGATGGAGAAAAACCGGAGTTAACCAAGCTCCGACTCCCACCGGCGTTAACTTAAAGATGGTGAGAAGACTCTATCACTAGAGTCTGTTGCCAGCAAGCCAGGTGTGGCAAGGGTCATTGCCGGAGCTACTAAGCTCCGACACCTTGAAGTATTAACTATCGACACTCAACGTGTTGGTAGAGGCTCCTGCCGGAGCTACTAAGCTCCGACGATGGACAGTGTCGGAGCTTCTAAGCTCCGACGACTTCAAGGGACCTTCACTATCAAAAACTTCGGACCTAAACTACACGAGTTTGAAGCAAATTTGTCTTCAACAAAACTCAACATCCTTTTGGTACATGTCCACAATCAAATTGTGCACATCTACCAGGGGGCCAAGTGAAGACAAAGATGTTGAAGACAAAAAATGAAATTCACGAAAAATTGGGGATTTCATTTCATTTGAAGACCAGAGATTACATCTGGGGACAAAGGATTACAAAATTGAGGAAGAAGAGAAGATACAAATAAAGGCTAAGAAAGATAGTCCTAGACCCTATGGAAGAACTCAGCGACCTTCTAGGTGACCTCCGACACGCTGGCTCGGGTAGCTTCGCCTTCTCCTTCAACGGGGCCTTCAAGCACCGGGTCCAGAGGGAATCGAGGGTTCCGGCTAGTGTAGCACGTCAACACATATTCTGTGACGTTCCTAGCCAGGGATTGCCCCTCGACCTCCAACTGGTCCGCGATGACGTCGCCCACCTTGGAGAGCTTGCTGCCCGCAGTGCCCAACGCTTGCAGCGCAAGGTCCGGCTCCGGCTCCGGATCATCCGGAAGCACGGGGCTGAAACCCATCGGCGCTAGCGCATCGTCGGCCTTGCTCAGGAACTCCCAAATTTGCAGGGAGTCCGTCTTCCTCAGGCCCTTCATCTCTTCCAAGGACCTCCGGGCCGCCGCCAGCTCCGAGTTCTCGCGGGAGAGGCGCTCAACTTCTTTGGCGTTTTGCTGAATCTTCGCAGCAACCCGCTTTTCGAGTCTTCCGAGCTCCTCCTCCCGGAGGTGGATCTTGTTCCGGCGGTCGACCAGGTCTTTCTCCCTAGCCTCTATTTTCTTCTCCCGGGCGACGAGGGCGCACTCATACTCGTAGAGCTCCTGCCCTCGCACCCAGGTCTTCTCCTCCTCCTCGAGGCAGCGCTCTTCCAATTTTTTAGCGCGCTCCTCGAGGCCCTTGTCCGCCAGAGCTGTCTTCTCGGCGAGCTCTTCTTCACGTCGCAAGACGTCGTCCCGTAGCTCCAGGAGTTTTTGCTCCTCATCCTCGAGCCGTTTTTCCCTTCCCTCAAGTGCCTCTCGGCGCTTGATGAGTGCGGTACTGATGGCCTCGAGTTGATCGAACCGAGCGTTGGCCGCATCATTAGCAGCCTTAGCTTGGTCATGGTACTCCCGGGATTGGGCGTCGAGGTTGTGAGTCATGCTCTCCCTCTCGTCCAGCATCTCACCCCAGAGCTCCAGGCGGACCTTCTCCCGCTTGATCCATTCCTTGTCCTCAGCAATCCTCGACTGCGCCAGCTTGGTCTCGAATTGGAGTCTATTACGCCACCTCCTAAGGGTTTGGCGCTCCTCTTCAAGAACCTTGCTGTCGTGGAAGAAGGCTAGTTGGACTTGGCGTAGACTGGAGCAAGCGTTGTCGATGGACATCGACAGCGAGATGGGCTCCGGACCTTCTGGGGTCTCCTCCGCTGGTTCCAGCGGGTCTTCATTTACAAAAATTGGGTCCCACTCTGCGAGAGCGGAACCCCGAGCTTCCAAGGCACTAGGGCCCTCCTCCGGGATGGCCTCAGTCGCCACCGAAGAAGGTCCCGCCACCAAATCTTCATTCGCCCCCTCAGGCTGGGGGCCGGCGACTTCGTTCAGGCACTCTGGCTCCGCCACGGGTACCATCGACGTCGTCGCCTCCAATGACTCCGACCGGGACGCTTCTTCTGAGGGAGGCTCAAGCTCCCTCGCCTCTTCAACCACCGGCTCTACAGCCGGCGCCTCCACCATCACCGGCTCTGCAGCCGGCGCTCCAATAACTACCGGCTCTGCGACCGGAGCTTCAGAAGTAACCGGCTCAATTGCCGGAACCACTTCAACTTCCGGCTCGCACGCCGGGGCTTCAGCACTTTCCGGCTCTGAAGCCGGGACCGCTACTTCCTCCGGCTCGACAGCCGGAGCATCTACTTCTGCAGCACAGGATCCCGGAGCTTCAACCTCCGGAGCGGGTGCCGCTGGCGCATCTTCAATCCCGTGGTCCGGCGCTACCACGGGAACTTCTGGAGACGAGTCGAGGTCCATGACCACGACAGCAGGCGCCGGAGCTGTCGCAGCCTCCGCCTGGGGCAGCACCGGAACTGGAGCAGAAGCCCTCGTAGCCTCAGACACTGTGGCTGAGGGCGGAGCTTCACTCCCCTTCTTGGGAATGCTGCAGATGAAGAATGAATAAATTGAGCAAACAAATACTATAATTAAAAGTTAATTGAGGTAAACAAGAAAAATTACCTTGGGAGGCTCACGCACCAGCTTGCGCGGAACCTCTTTCCCGGACGTTCCGGGCTGGCCACGGTCGGCGTAGGAGCTCCGGGAGGACTCCCAGGACTTGCCGTAGCCGCGGGCGTTTCCCGGGTCGGAGCTCTCCTAGACCGGGAGGAACTCCTAGACCTGGAGGCCCTCACCGCTTCTCGAACCGGAGTCGCCTGTCCGGAGCTGGCACCTCCGGAGGGACCCATCAAGGGAACAGCCGCACTCCGGGAGGACCCCACCGCCGGAACAGTAGCACTCCGAAAGGACCCCACCACGGGGACAGACGCTACAGCGGCGGAGGATCTTCCCTCCGGAGGACGGGGAACTGGCGGGGAAGTAGCGAGCCCAACGGACCTTCCGTCAGCATGTCGCAGCTTCCTCTTCCGGCTCTCCGGCTCCTCCGCCAGCTCCTTGCCCTTGCCGGTGACTTCAGCTCTTGGCTGAGAGACAGGGGCGGAGCCGCCTTCCGACAACCCGGGGATCGCCAACCGGGCGGTCGATCTTCTCTCGACGACGCCAAGGTCGTCAAGCGCGGGCATCTTCCGTCGGAGCTCCCTGCTGAACTCAACTTCCACGTTCAGGGGGAGGAAAGCCGGTGGCGGAGTCAAGTACTCTCCGTCTACATCGATGCCGTGCTGGAATTTCTTGAGGTGAAACTCCAAGGACTTCCCCACCATGTTGGACTTCAACCCGGTCTCAACCCGGTCTTCGTCCATCACGCTGTTGAGGGCCCAGGCGAGCTTCTCCCTCCTCTTCAGCGGCGCCCACCTGTTGGACAGGAAGTTGCAGAACACCGCCTGGGGAGTCAATCCTCCCTCCACACATTGGCGGATCCTGGACAGGACGGGGTCGAAAGCTGCCGCCAACACCGGAACTTCGCTCCACACCGACGTGTCAATGCCGGGCAGACCGTCTGGCAGCTCCAACCGCTCGTGCTCCTCCACCCGGACGACTACCCAATCTTTCTTCCAGTCATCCCACTTCCCGGAAGGGAACGACCGGAGGTACTTGAACGGGCACTTCTTGCGCTTCACAAAGTAGTAGAAGCCAAGGTACTCGTCACTTCGGCCGGTGGTTTGGACGGTGAAGAAGGTGCGGAAGAGCTCGATGCAGGGAGGGATGCCCACCCACATCTCGCAGAAGTGGACAAAGATGGACACAAGGAGGAGGGAGTGAGGGCCAAGGTGGTATAGCTGCAGACCATAGAAGTCCAGCAGCATCAAGAAGAAGGAAGAAAACGGTGGGATCAGCCCCACCATGGCGTACGATGAAAAGTACACCATTTCGCCGGAGTGCTCCTTTTTAAAGGGAAGCTCCCTGCCGGCGCGGACCGAACGGTTGAAGAAGTCCGACGACCACCCCATGAGGGCTCGGACCTTCTTCAGATCGCTCTCCGTCTTCAAACGACTCTCACGCAGACCCAACTCCATCGCAGCACAGCTAGGCGAGAGAAGGGAAGCAAAGCACGAGTTGGGAGTTTGAGCGCAAGAACAGATGGAAAGCGTAAAGAACTCCCGACGGTGCGCTTTCCTTCTTAAGTAAGCCCTCGCAACGCTTGGATGGAAACTGCAGGAGAGTCAAGCATACTACTCAAGAATTCAACCCAGCCGATGACAAGAGGGCCCGGGACCACCCCGACGATCAAGTCGAGGCTCTTACCCAGGCGAACAGTTGTCATCACGAGGCGGGAAACCCAAAGGCGGCGGACTGACAAGGCGCGCGGAACCGATACGGTTTTCGTATCGGGAACCGACGACCTTCAATAGCGAGAGATCCGCACGTCAAAGATCTTATCTGCCGCCTGAGGTGCGCCACGCGTCAGGACTTAACCGTAAAGCCCCGCCAAAGGCACCTCTGAAGACCCTTGAAGACCCAGTTCAAGAGTCACAAGTGTGGACCCACCTCCGGCGGAATGACTTCATCCCGTTAGCCTTCCCCGGAGGTAGGTCCAGGGGGCCACTGTCGGTACCCTAAAAACCATACACCCCCTGAGGTTACAAAGATCTCAAGGGAAGGACATCTACTCAAATTGAAGACCCTCGGGGGCCCATTCGCCAGACGTGACCAGACCCGCTTCTCCAACATGGTTAACCTCTAGGTTGCCACGTGTACTGTCAGACCAGAGCTATTACCCGCAAGGGTGAAGCTCCGGGCCAAGTACTGAAATGGCACCTCCGGAGGTAGCCCCTTACCGAGAGAAGCTCCGGACCTGACACGTAGCAAGCCGCCCCGGAGCTTCCCACTTCCCACGAGCAAGCTCCGGAGCTGCCACGTGTCCATACGCCGGAGCTGGCCGCTTTAAACCCCCGGGAGACGTTGTAACGGCTCCGGATCTCCAAAGGACAGCCGCGGACTTCAAGACCCGATTAATTATCATTAATTCCACATTAATGATATTTAATCAGATGATCTTAACACCTGTAACGGCACTGTCGGAGCCGTTACAGGGTTATTAACAACAATTAATCTTGTGTATCAATGCCAATAACCGCCAGGGCCACATGTCGGGCCAGGCTGGCTTGTAACGGTTTGTCCTTGTACTATAAAAGGACAAACCGACGATACACGAGGGGAGGACGCTCGAATACTCGGAAGCTCACAAGTGAATACAACACACACACACCCGTGGAGTAGGGTATTACGCTCAGGCGGCCCGAACCACGTAAACCACCGTGTCACTCGTGTCCAAATCGCATTTCACTTTCTTAGATCTCCGCGCGCCCAAACCGAACCACAAACTCCTTCAAACACTTTCATAGTGTCAGGGGATCTGCCGACTCCAACAGTCGACACTAACCAAACTTAAATAATCATTAACTATGTGTTTTGTCTTTCACGTTGGTTACTGAACGGAAACTAACCAAACTTAAATAATCATTAACTATGTGTTTCGTCTTTCACGTTGGTTACTTAACGAAAACACATCACATAAAGTAACTTAATAAAACTTAACTTCTAAACGTGTTTTGCCTTTCACTTTGGTTACTTAGCAAAAACACAATACTAAAGACATAATAATTTAATAGATTATTGATATTGTGTTTTGTATTTCACGTTGGTTACTCAACAAAACACTATGACTTAAGAAGAATGAAGATTTAAACTCAAAATGTGGTAATTTCATATTTCACGTTGGTTACTCAACGAAATTACCATCACTAATAATAATTTAAAACTTCATGACTTAAAACTTAAGGCAACTCAGGCATAACAACTTAAGCATGACCACTTAAATTATCTTAATTATGATAACTCAAAATAACTTAATCATGACAATTTTAACTTTCATGTTGGTTACTTAATAAAATTATCACGACAATGGCAAATTCAATTTTCACGTTGGTTACTCAATAAAAACACCGTAACTTAATTAACAACAGAAGCTTAATACTTAATTTTTCTTAATTATCATGCTTAATGACTTATAGTTCCACGTCAAATAGGAATAAATTAAATAAGTGGACAAGAAATATTTAATTCAATACTTACCATTAAATAATTGAAAAATGCAAGAAAGCAACAATTAAAATAATAATTAAAGTATCACAAAATTACTTAGCAATTTCTTTGTCCACTTAGTTAATTTTATGGGCCTTAACGACATTTTATCCCATACTAAAATGCCTTAATATTCCATTAATAAATGGAAAAATTCTCAAAATTACTGAGACTGAAAATTTGCTTACTTAATGATTGTTGCCCAAATAACTAAAAATTGGAAATTATCATCCATGCTAAAACATTTCTGAAAATGGAAAACTTAAAAGAAAAATACTAAATAGGCCAAAATTACATTCAACCCAGAGTCCTGAGTAGGCCCAGTCCACAGCTGCTCCCTCATGGGCCTTAAACTCACGCGGCCCGCTAGAACACGCGGCCGTACGTGGTCGCGGCCCAACCGCCTCGGTCCACGATTAGGCCACTTGCGCACTTAACTTAATGGGTCGCAGGAGCACTAATAGCCCTTTGGCCTGGTGTCTTGGCTGGAGAGGAGAAGCAGCCCACGTCGGTTTCTTACGACATTGGCGCTCGGCCTGCGAGGTGCCACGAGCATGCAGCACGACCTCGCCCAAGACAGCACAGTCCACGACGCTGACCCAGCTGGCCTATACCTCCTCACTGAGCTTCATCTTACCCACACAGCAGGAAAAACCAGCCCACGCAACGTGCGGCCTGGTCAGCGCGCCGTAGCTGCCTTACGCCGTCAGATTGGATCTAATGGCTCAAAGTGATCTGAGTACAATGTCGCCGCTTAATCCTTTCCGTTGATTCCCATCGGACGGCTGAGCTGAAAAATCGGGAGCATAAAACCTCACTGATGCGGTTTCACCTAGAAACCCTAATCCTTTTTCCTTTCTCTTCCCCCTCACGCCGCAATAGAGCGACGACCTCGAGGCTCGCCGTGGATGGAGCGGATCCAGCGCCGCCGAGGGGTCGCCGGTGCACACACGTGCTCTGCTCGTCTTCGTCGAGGAGGCCATCACGCCTTTTTCCACAGCCACCCGACTACAGAGAGGTTGGCGCCGCCGTCGCCTTCTTAGTCGGTGTGCGCGTTCCCCTATTGGGTGAGCGCGCCTCCGTCAAAGATGGTGTCGAGCGGTGCCCTTACCTCAGAGGACTCGAGGTTGGCGACGTCGACCCCCATGACCCGGCGAAAGCGCTAGTGGGAGTCCCGAAGGACAGGACCCGGCGAGCCGTCTGAGGTGAGTGGATCCTCGTCCCCCGCTTTCTTAATCCCTTTCTAACCCTTGATTGGTTTCGGTTTTCATTGTCTGATTCTTAATTATTTAATCTTTCTTATTCAAAGTCAAAACCCTAATCCTTCCTCTCCTTCTAATTGTTATGGTCTTAGGGTTAACCAAAAGAAAACCCGATTAGGAATTACCTAGACCGGCTCTTGATATCATTGTTGAAACTAAGGGTTCATCTAATCAATCCAGGCATGGTCCTAATCGGGTCTAAACTGATTTGCTTAGGCTTAGGCTTAATTAACAAATAATTGAAGTAATGCATAGTTGTCTTGACTAATACATGAACTTTAACAGAGATGAGAGGAGTTTAGTAGATGAACATACCTTGGCCAATGTTTGTGCTAACTGCCATGGTGTCGATTTCATGGAAGATGCTGCAGAGGCGGCGACGATGTGGATGAACCTGGTGTCGCCGTCGGGAGTCTTCCCCTCACTGACCTGTATTGAGTAGATCGGATTCCCTCATGTTGGTAGGCAACAATGACTCTCTTATGTATATACGGGTGTGAGAGGGGACCCACCAACTAGGAGTTGGTTAACCACCCCCGATCAGGTTGGTGGGAGAGTTGGACTCGGTGTGAGGTGGGACCCACACGTACGTGATCACTTCTAACAGCTTTTTTCCTTCTTTTTACCTTTTATTTTTATTGGTTCTGGTTGTGGGATGCTGCCATGTGGGGGAAGTTAACGTCAAATTAGTCCAGTTGTGAGGTCCTCTCAGCTTATTAGTGATGATGATGTAGGACGGATGATTTATGGCGTTGATTTTCCGCATAGAAATATGCGTAATTCTGCTCTGTCATGGTCATGGTGAAGACCATCACATCAAGCATCCTGCATTGCCTATGAAGACTCCTAATAAGCTTTTACTGTAAGTTTTTTGTTGCACGGTACACTGCAGACAGGAAGCTGCTCGCGAGGTGCAGGCACGGGAGGACGCGGACTGCAGCATCCCAACCCGACTGCCGGGGCAAGAGAAATAACGTATGCAACGCGCGGCGCAACGAGTCCAGGTCCTTGTGGCCCTGTGCGCCCGTGTGGATATGGCAACACGGCGATCGGGCCGCAGTTTCGACTCCCATCAGTTACTAATTTTTAGCAGAAGTCAGGTCATCTGTCTGTTCCATTGCAACATCGGATTTCCTAGTACGATTCTCCAGGCATTGACTCCGTCGTCTTAACGTCTTGACAGCTCCTGGTCCTGGTCTCCTGAATGAATACGTACGCTGCTGACCTTGTTGAGTGCCGGCATGCATCACAGGTTTGGATTTTTCTAGCAAGTCAAATACTGTGACGAGATCAGCTGCTCCTCTTCTTCGCGGATTCAACGTCAGCGACCACGGGACGACGACGTGCGCGCTTGGCAGAGCATCGGACAACATGCATGTACTATACTATACTATACCGCGCCAACTAATTTCAAAGGAGTGACCACGGCCTGCCCTGAGCGAGAGGCAACGTCAGCGCGAAATCGACTCCGCGCCTTCCGTTTCGTGCTGCCAACCACCACACCACGTTCAAACTCATCATCTGGTATTAGCAGCCAGTCGTAACAGCATAAGTAGTCATCAGTCAACAGAAGATTTTATATGAAGAAGACATACCACAACTCCCAAACACATCACAAAAAGTTTTATATGAACAGGAGATAAATCATCCAAAATCAAAATCAAAACTGCTACTGCTCCAGAACTGCATGCCTCAGAGATGGAGTGTAAGGAGTAAAAGGAGAGGGGAAAATCTTCATCTCCTTCAGCTAGGAGGAGACGCGTTAGGGAAGGAAAACTGATCGAGCTGCGGAAGGAGCGGAATAAGAACTCGAAAAACTCAAGCAAACAAAACAAACACGGTTCAATGAAGACCACGTCAACTGCTGTTCTCCCCCGTCTTGTCATCTCTGCTACTGCTATTATCGCCGCCGCCGCTCGCCAGCGGCTGCACGGTGCCGCTGCTCCCGCCCCCGCCGCTGCCGCCGCTACTGCCTATGTACGACGTGATGGCGGCGGCGAGCACCGCGGTGAAGTTCGGGTCCGAGGTGATCGCGGCGGCCGCGCTGACCGTGTCGGCCAGCGCGCCCGCGTCCGTGGCCTTGGTGCCGGCCGCGGTCTGCACGGCGGAGAGCTTGGAGTGGTCGTACAGCTTCTGCCCGAACAGCTGCGGCAGCTGCACCGGCCGCGCGGCCTCCGCGAGCGCGGCCTGGAGCTGGCCGGGCTCCGGGCGCTGCGACGGCGGCTGCGGGTGCGCGTGCGACGACGTCGACGACGCGCCGCCGACGCCGCCCGGCGCTGCCGCCGTCTGCGTCTGCGTCGTCAGGTCCAGCGTGACCGTGGGGAACGGCGCCGACGCCGAGATGGTGGCGACGCTGGAGGAGCACGGCAGCACGGCGCGCGCCAGGAAGTTGGACCCGGCTATCAGGCTGCCGTCCGCGCTGGGCATCGATCCCGACAGCAGCATGGACGCCGCCGCCGCCGTGGTCGACGCCATCGCCATCGCGGCCGGCGGAAGCGGGTGGTTGTGGTTCCCCTCGTACGTCGTCACCAGCACCGTCCGGTCATCGGCACACCGCTGAACCTGCCAAAAACACACCATGCACATACACTCCGTTCACCTCGTCGATCTGTTCCCTCGATTTTCCCGATCAATAAAATGCGCAAAAAAAATGAGATCCTTGCCAACTTCTAGCTAGCTCGATCAGGATATACCTGCTTGCGGACCGAGCAGCCGGCGGCCATCGTGCACCGGTAATACGCGCGAGGGCACGGGTTGCCCTTGGCCATCTTCTGCCCGTACTTCCTCCACTGGCACCCATCACTGATCTGCATTTCACCATGAACGACATGAATTTCCAGAACTCGATCAACGTTCCAGAACTTTGAATCAAATACGGAGTAGTACTTAGTTACCATGGGGGCCTCGGACCGAGCTCGGACGGAGACGCGGGCCTTCCTCATGGTGGCGGCCTCCGGGACCGGCTCGGGTCCCCTGGCGGCGGGGAGGACCTTGGGCGCCTTGTTGGGGAGCCAGCCCTGCGGAACGTGCTGCT
The DNA here is from genome assembly GCA_036927565.1 of Tuctoria greenei. Taxonomy (NCBI): domain Eukaryota; kingdom Viridiplantae; phylum Streptophyta; class Magnoliopsida; order Poales; family Poaceae; genus Tuctoria; species Tuctoria greenei. The sequence continues at coordinate 305,280,494 of JAYESD010000001.1, forward strand.
GCGGTGGCGGCTCCTCCGCCGAGCTGCTGACACTATCGTGGAGGCGCCGGTGATTGCGGTGATCGAACGTCGGCAACGGCGGCACCATGCCGCCGGTCCCCGGGCAGCAGTCAATCAACTGCGTCGGGGCGGAGTCCGCTCCCACGTCGGGTGCTGCGCCGAGGCTGATGAACTGCCTCGGCAGCAGGCTGCCGTCCTGCTCCTTCTTCTCCGGATCAACGTTAACCTGCTGCTGCTGATGAGGAAGCATCAGTATCGTCGTCACAGTTTTAATTTTTCTCGGTGCTCATTTCACCGATTCTCGCGTCACTGACACGCGTTTAATTCTGTTCGTGGTTGACGACAGTTACCTCATGGACCGCCGGCGGAGCGCTGCCTAGGCCGCCTCTATGGTTGTTCATCTGCTGCACCATGGCGACGAAGTGCGTGTGGAGTGAGTGGTACCTGGCGTTGGCATTGCTGAGCAAGTTCCGGAGGTGCTGGGTCTCTTCCTTGAGGCGCCCAAGCTCGTCTTTGGTCAACGCCAGCTGACCGTACGTATTACACACACATGCATGCATCTGAAAATTCAGTTCCCAAGAACGCGAAGCAATAATTTCAAAGTAGTCAAGCGCATGGATCGTGCAGTTTTTACTTTACGCACCTCATCATCTTTGGTAATTCTTCCCCTGCAATCGTCCCCCTCGTTGGAGGCGTCGTCGTCGTCGACGCTGGAGTCATCGCTGCTGCTCTTCTTCCTCCTTCTGGCGCCGCCGACGTGCAGCCCCACCTGCAGCATGCAGCAGCGCCGATCAAGGAGGCCGGCGGCACATGATTCGCGCGCGTCAAGGCAAGGGACGAATCAGCTAGCGCCGATCCAGAACGCGAAAAAGTCGTCGTCGAGGTAATTAATTAATTAACAATATTCAGCAGCAGAAGAAGCGGCAAGGGTTCGTTCACCGACGTACGTTGATTGTGAGGTCGTCGTCCTCCATGATCGTCCTGAGATCGTCCGCCGCCGGTGCCGCCGCCTCGTCGTCCCGCTCCCTCTTCTTCTCCGTCTTGAAGAAGTCCATCTCCCGCCGCTCCTCCTCCGCGTCGTCGACGTCGAAGCCCAGCCTCACCGGCGGGAACGCGGCCGGCGACGGCGACTCGGCGGCGCCAATAGCGGCGTTCTTGCGCTTGAGACCAGCGGCTGCGGTGTACGACGACTCCATCGATGATGCGAGCGCGAGCGAGATGACGGGCGTGCGCGTGCAGTGGGTCAAATCGTCAATGGCGAGCGAGCTGGGGATGATGGAAGACCGGGGAGGAGGGCTGGGGGCGTATAAGAAGGGGGTGGGGCGCACACGTGGCGGGTCGCGGCTTGCCGATCTGAGTCCATCTTTATAGGCAGTGTTGGTGACCATTGACCAGGGGACGGGAGAGAGGGAGAGAGTCAGAGAGGGAGAGAGAGAGAGAGAGCATGCAGTGCGATGCACAATGCACGAGAGGACGACGCAAGTCAGAGCTGGTGCATGCACGCGATACAGTGAGTGAGTGGCGAGAGTCCATGGGAGCGCGCGGGGAGGAAGAAGCTGCAGCGCCCGCGCGAACCGGGCTTGTCACTTGTGCGTCTCGTTCTCATGTGGGGGAAATGGTCAGCTGCGGCGACTAGCATCCATTCGGTCGGGTCGGTCAGCTCCTGATCCGAAAAATAGCGAGGCAACAAGAGACGGATCTCGCTAGTCTCAGGGAAGAAGGTGAGAGTGAGCGAACGACTGCTGCGGACACCCAGGACCAGGATGACACCACGACCAGAAAACCACCACAACCAGCGCTCCGTCGCAGCTGGGCTGGCACGGACTCCATTTGATTTCAATGCCACATGCATCACGCACCAGAGGTTCACGCACACCACAGTAATCGTGTCAAATGGAAAGCTTAAACTGAATACTACAAAGTAATCGTGTCAGCTGTCAACGCCACAGGCATCTCGAGGATTTATTGCAACTCAAAGATCTTTTCGTCGAAACATGTTATTTAAGTATTACTAGATATGTCAGTGAACGTCTGTCTCGTATAACATATGCGTCCACCTCACCATGAGGCTCTCGCTTAGGCCGACTCTGCGAAGCCAACCCTCAGCTGGCCGTAGTCGAACACGGTGTGGTAGGCTCCCATGAAAACATCGCCCAAGATCCTGCAATTGAAAACTTCCTCGAGTTAGGACCCAACAGAAACACGAAGAATAATTGCAATTCCCAAATGTGGGTCGCAGGTGATTCGTAGCCGCCAGAAAAAAAAAACTTAGAAATGTATAGATTACCAGAGAGGGCCACGAGGGGGTGGGATATCCATAGCTGTGAACCCGCTGATGCACTGGGCAGCGGGTCCTTCACCAACCTTCAGAATATACTGCATATCCAAAGGGAAGTACAAAGTTCAGATACCACGACAAGGGAGTATTTGTGAGAGCATGGTTGCTGAGCTTTCTGGGTTGATATGGATGCACAAAATGGGATAGAGCTAACATCAGAGAAATCCCACCTGGTCTGGTTTCAGAGCAAACTGTTTGCCACCAATGGTGAATGCAATGTTGGGCATGGATTTAAGACCGCCGCAGTCAACAGATGATTCTCCCATGGGACTAGGGAGACGTTCGCATAGCTGCAGTAATGATACAGTTAAGAATGTTCATCAGTAGCAGTACTAAGAATGGCCTGTGCCAAAATAGATCAACAAGCTTACCTGATTAATGTAGTTCAGTATGAGATCCTGGGTCTTGTTCTGTTTAAGTTGGTTTTGCATCCATACAACAGCCATCTCACAGGCGCTGCACATTGGATCGCTGCGGAGACCATTTGATTCCCCAGCTTCAGCATCCACTACACTCCGAATTCCAGAGCTGTGTTCACGTAACAAATCAAAAAAGGAAAAATATAAGTAACAGCAGTAGCATGATAATTACAGAAGGCCTGGAGAGCCAATACAATAATTTGCTCTATCATAACAAGCTTTGTTACAGTACCAATAACTAATAACAAAACGACTACAAGTACCAGCACATATACTCTCTATTTACAAATTTGTGCACTTAACAGAGTGTTGTTGATGGTTCTCACCTGACACCATGAGTCCCATCAAAAGTACACAGACCAATCTGAGAGCAGACCTTTCCTGGCTGTGTCTGCAACATAATTCCAGAGCAAGGTTAGTTTAGTTATGCGACCATGCAACCTCAAAGTGAAAATGCAATTCATCAAAGCGACCAACAAAAATGAAAAACCGCAATATGAGCATGTGCAAACCTCAACTAGTAACAGATCTAGAATCTGTTGTCCATATTGAGCAACAACTGTCTTGCACTCCTGGCTGACTACCCCAGTAGCACCAATCTTTTCATTAATTTCAGTAATTATGGCCTGCATTCATCACATTAACTTGTGAATACAACATGGTAGAACTTAATGCAAAAAAATTCAACGTATGTTAATCATAAATGGGGTCTATTAAGATTATTTAGATAAATTTTAACATTGAGTTTCTTTACAGTGATTGCTAAAAATCATATTTGCTAAAACTAGTACTTCCCTCGTTTCATTCCTAATATCATATGTATAAAACCAGAGGGAGCAACTTTAAACATTTCATGTGTAAGATACCATAAAATGGTAAGACAATAGTACTTAAAACAAAAGCTTAAGTTTCTATGAGGCCACTGATCAAATCAAAAGAAGATTACTTTCCATACCATTGTAGGTATTAAAGTATTAATCACGGGATTCAAAATTTGTTAACGTGGGCATGGTGTGGTGCTATATCGCTGGTTTTCTGAATTGGATAACTTCCTAAAATTACATAGCATAAACCACATGTTCAACTAAATGCTGATGATCAGTTCACTAATCATTACAAAGCAAAGATCATAAACAAGCATCAGCTTCAACTGCAAAAATATGAATCCCAACATGTACCTGCAGAATAAATAAAAATAAAAAATAAAGTTCAGACATACTGTAGGGCCAGCAAGCAATGAAGTTCCAGAATCTGCAATAGCTGCACAACCACCAGCACAAAAACCTGAAAATGACCAGAGGTAGAATTTAGTATCTTTCCCATTTAAACACAATTAAAATGAACAATAAGAGAGAAATATTAAGTACCTGTGGACTTCCCACCAACCAGGACATCGCCCATGTCAAACTGAATCAAGAAAATACATACATTTACTCCAGATATCAAAAACAATTAATAGAGAGTACAGGAAACATCACGGACCTGCCAATATCCCTTCTGGGTGACTGGGACATATGTGTGGTCACCCTTGTAGTGGCTAGGATCCATTCCACCAAACACAATTTCACCACCTTCCCCTTCATCAGCATGACGGTTGAACCAGAAAGAGAAAACAGGGTCTTCGATGAGACCTTGCTCTATCATGTTATACCTGTAATATGTTTAGGTCATTAGGGACTGGCTGCACAAAAGTTATGTACATCATAATCATACCACACTCTCACAAATCCCAACAAGCAAATAAACCAAGATGTAACATAGCCTCAAGCACATAAGGATAAATTCACTATTGCACCAGATGCAGCAAAGGCTCTTGTAAATATCATGGCAAAGGGTATGTAATGCAAGAAATATGTGAACAAATAGCTCATATTGACATGACAGGGACCATTTAGTTTCAATGTTTCATACAGTTCCTAAGCCAGATTTTTTTGCTATGCTCTACCTTTACACATTATGAACAGCTCAATAAATGATCTAGATATTGAAGTAATCTTAGCAGAGCGGAAACTATAATAAGCACAAAGGAACAATAGTCGTTTCTGCTGCAATCGAACAACACAAGTGGACTGAACAAACAATGCTTACCACACAGGTTTAGCTTTTCCAACAGATATTTCCTCAAATCCTAGCCCGAGAATGCCATCAAACTTAGCAACCATGAAAGTGATGCTTGGCTCCTTTGTTGCTTCAATAAATTCCTAATAAAGCCACCCAGCAAGATCAAAATCTTTCCAACTAGAATTAATGTCATCGGAGATAAACAAGTACATGGATTTAGAAAATGCATAAGCACTAACCTGATCTTTTACAACCAGATCACCTACTGTAACACTATCCACACTAAAATACCCAGAAATTGCACCAGTTCCATAATGGATGGCAGCAGGTTTTCCTGGTGAGATGAGAAAAAAATGTGTCACTGTCAGGAAGAAAACAACTGGTGTAAAGAAAAACACTCAAAACAGAGCTGTGGATTACTCGAGTCAAAGAACACCAGTTGTTACAAATAATCTTAATCTATATGCCAAACTCAAAGGTGTGCATTGAATTTGAAGAGTCAAAATTAAAATGATCAACAGACTGTAAGAGTAAAATGTTAGCATCATTTCTGAATCCTGGCTGCACATCGCTACATCTCCGCAAGAGCGGCACTATATTAGCATCTACTATTTTTAGTATCCATTACAAGGATGTTGCACCTACTACTAACTTCAATTTGATGTTGCCAACAATAGAGAATCAATTTTCTGTGCGTCATAAATATTCAGAAACGATGAAGAAAGGCATGCAGTATATCTCAGCTTGGAACATAGCAAATTTCGAGTTCGAAGGAAATTTTATGTGAAAAATACCACACCATTTTCGGTCTAAAAAATACCACGCCATACCCTAGTACTTCAAGTGTATTAAAAGGGAATTGTGTTCTTGTTATAAGAGACAAACCATTCTTCTTGTAAGTGCTTGACTGCCCTGCCTTGTAGCGCGAGTGGAAGTAGCAAGCAATCTGCATCGTATATCACAACAGAAAAACACTGCAGCTTAAGCACCAGACACAACCAAACCATTAAAAGAAAAAACATCACCAAGGCAAGGGACAAGGGCACACCGAGAAGTAGCACTTGGCGGACGGCACCCAGAGGTTGGAGCTGCCAGTGTCGAAGATGACGGTGAACTTCTGCGCCGGAGTACCGACGCCGATCTCCCCAAAGTACTGGGCGTTCATGTAGTTCTTGAGCGCGACGATGTCACCCTCATCGTTCGAGCCAAGGGAGTTGGCTCCGCGGAGGCCCATCCCGCGCTGCCCCTCGTCGCCGGAGAGGCGCGTGGCAACGCGGCTGTTCTGGTCGATCGGGCGCTTCTTCAGCGCGATCCGCACCAAACCCTCCGCCGCCGGCGCGGTGAGGAGGGTCTGGAGCAGCACGGCCGCGAGGAGCACCGACGCGACGCCGCGGGTTCCCATGGTTGCGATCTGCAGCGAATCGAAGGGGAAAGGACACAGCAGCACGGATTAAACCTAGTGCAGTTAGATCGGGGAAAGTGTTTCATCGACAAAAAGGAGTACTCCTAGTGAAAACTCTGCGATTAATCTGGCTACGACACGTTTTAGAACCGGACATAAACGCGAGCTTCAAAAAATCTCCGGAAAATATCATATGATTTGGAACGAATCAAGCCGTCGAAACTAACATCAATCAATCCAGTTAAAATCTAATCGAGGTGTGAGTCCGCGAACCTGATACTTCCACTCAAACAAAGGGCGACAAGTTGGTCAAAATTAGAGCGCAGTTGCTGTGAACACGACGAACTAAACGAAGAATCGACACCAGAACACGAACTGATTTTTTTCAGAAAAAAAAAAGACGTCCAAAACTGCTTAGAAACCGCAAAAGTAAGTCGGCGAAGGTCGTTTTACATCTGCAAACTACCGGATACAAGCAGATCTCCACGACAACCAATCCAGATCACAAGCACCAAGTCACCAACCCTACCCCGCGGCAAATTTTGAGAGACGATTGAAGGCGAGTCAACGAGAACTCACCAGAAACCGGGAGCAGAGCAGGACGAGACGAGCAGAGCAACTGACTGACGTGCGCAGCACTAGAGCGAGACCGAGGCGTGGCGCGCTCTGTATATAACGCAGCGGGCGGGGAGGGGCCACGCCTCCTCCTCCTCCTGGCCGTCAGATCTGTGGCTGGGTCGATACGGTCGTCGGATCAGGATAGGGACACCGGGTTCGTGGCCGGAAATTGCTAAGCGTTACCCGGCGAAGCGGCGGAGGATGTTGCTGCGTGGAGGTTACCAATTGATGGGAAGTCGCATTTGGTGTGGCTTATTTTAGAGGAGCTGCTATAGAAAACAAGAGCTTGAAAGAGACCTGATGGTTACTTTGCCTTTAAGCAACTAGGATTTCTATAGAGATCATTCTGTGGTACGCAGTACAAAATTGAACTACAATCACTGTCCTATCATATCTGGAGGTAGTAGTCATTTATGTATAGACTAGGTACAAATATAATTGTTTTTTTAGACATTTTGTTGTTATTACGTTTTAAAGCATTTTTATTAGTCTAATTTGTCTCACACCATGAGTGGATGTGTGTGCATGTGAGCCGTACACACACAGTCTTAGTCATATCGAATGTATGTTGCACTCTTTTAGTAGGCCTTAGACTATCCGCAGCGGTTCCCTCTAAAATTTACTCTATCTTTTTATACTTTCAGTATATACTCTATACTTTCAGCATTCCTCTCTAGACACTTACTCTATACTTTCAGTAATCTACTCTATATTTATAAGCTTTACAGTGAACCACTGCGGATGGTCTTACACGGACAGCCTTACACACACCATGAGTGGATGTTTTCGCACTTGAGACGAACGCGTCGGTCTCCTGGAATCTTCTTCTGGAGGTAACATGACACATGGGTGTGCTTGTGCGCCATTTGTATTTTGTTGCGTGCCGAGCTCAGAGCTCTTCTCCCTCACCACTGACACGTGGCGTGTGCCTCCCGTGGGCCCCGGCCGTCAGTCGGAAACCGCTGAAACGCTCGCGCTGGTAGGAATAGCGTGTGGGCGAAGCGAAACGTTGCTGCTCGGCGCGGTACGCGTGCACGCCAGAAACGCAGAGTAGCAGTCGTCGAGGTGTGAACCGGACAACGAGGCCTGAAAGACAAAGCAAAGCATCGGGAGTTGATATTTTTTAGAGATATTACTGCGTCGGCCGGACCGGATGGTACCCACCTCTTCTGGTTGAGCAGATAAGGTGGAGAAGCCATAGCGATAGTTTAATTACTCGTGTGATTACACGATGCATACTATGCCAATATCTTAATGGCAGTATGGCACCCAACTGAACTAACAGAAATGACACGGCACTAGATTATTCTTAACGAGTAGAATATGTTGAGCTTCCGAGGACTCTCTGACGGTTCTATAAGAAAAAGGCTCAAAGAAGTCAACGGCTTCCTTCTTCCACCTCCCCAAGACGACGGCACGGTATCCTATCCGGCCATCCGGGCTGCGGATCTTTCGCAAGAACAGCGCCGGAAACTACTCCGTTTATTTCAGATTGATTTGTGAGCACGTCTGATCTCGAGTTCACTGGGATCCTCTACCTTAACTCAGAGGCCAAAACTGCAAACATGACATAAGGACCAGATTGATAACTAAGCTGCCACATAAAATAGATAGCCAATTGCATGAGATGCCGTTTGTTTGGTTTGTAGCAGCTCGCAACAAAAAAATGGGTTTCCTCATCAGAATGTTATGACGTTTGACAGGCACATGCACCCTCATCAGAATGTTATGACGTTTGACAGGCACATGCACCGTTTGACAAAAATGAACATTGAAAACCCAGCACCAACAGCTTGCTATGAAAACAAATATTTGGATATCAGAAGCGACTCCTTGTTAGGTGATAATGTCTCAGTTTTACAGCACAGCAACTCCGCACATTTAACTGGCTATAGAAGCAAATCACGATGCATCAGTCTGACAACACAACATGTTAAAACCCGCTCTCTAGAACTGTTGTATGCCCGCACCCTCTCAGAACTGGAGCACGAGCTCAGCTAGTCCGAGCTGCTTACTCCGCATCGAGTGCACGCGGAACTGTCTCGCGACAGGGAGGAAAGCCCTATAACAAGGGTATAGGGCTCAGTAGTTGTGATGGTGCTGCCAGCTCGGGTGCGACGGCTGCGACGGTGCAGTCTGGAAGCCGTTCAGGCTGCCCTCAGCCAGGTTCTGTGGGTGCTGCTCCTGTGTAAGACCGCCCTGAGAGCTGTAGTAAGCAGGGTATCCATGACCACCGAATTGGGACGGCTGCAGCTGCTGCGCTTGGCGAAAGCCACCCTGTTGACTCTGTCCCTGGTAAGCATACAAGTGGCTAGGCGGAAGTGCTGCTGCAGTTCTTGAACCCGAGCCATGAAGCCACATGGAGTTGTCACCCTGAAAGAAATAACAAGATCAGTAGAGACGACATTAATGGATCAGATAACACAAATTGTCAGATGTTAGATAAGGTCGAATACCTGCTGCTGGAGGGCCATGTATTGATTGGTATCTTTATACTGTCTGCTCAATGCATCATCAAACCCCAGAGTTGATGCTGCAGGCCCCGTGTTCTGATTAAGGGTGAAATTTCCTTGAAGATTACTCGAGCTTCCGAAGCCTCCATAACCAGAGATGATTGACGAAGGTTGTTGCTGTAAGCCTGCAGCAGACAGAGTGTTCTTGTACTCTTGCATAGAGTACTTCATACCTGATCCGGGCACAGCAGCTGCAGATTGATGGAATGGTCCATTGCTCGCATAAGCTTGTTGGAAGATGGATGGCAGGTAAGAAGCATAGTTTGGAGGCAAATACGGATATCCAATCATATTTGTAAAAGGTGGAAGGGGCACTGTGTGCTGAGAGTAAGGGTGAGCAGGAGCAGCTAATTGCTGTGAGGGAGGAGGCCCTGTCGGAACGCTTGTACTTGGAAGATTTTGGGTAGACTGGGCATTGGGGAAAGCTCCTGTTTTCAGAGTCTGGAAAACATGTTCCCAAAATGCAGATTTAGCAAATGACAAATAAGATAATACTATACCTAGCAATATATGCAATATCAAAATCATGGATCGCAAAATACTCACATGACCAAGTTCGATTCTAATAACATGGCAAGCTCAGAAGAATGTAAACTGGACTTTTTCTATCAATCTAAACAGGTTTAGCTTTCTACTAAGCAAACACAATTTGAAATTGATGTTGCATCTAAAAATTTCCAAACTAACTTAATACTCCCTCTGTTTCATAATAGTTGTCGTTAAGACAACATGCTACAGTTCATTTTTAGTTGGTTTGATTGTCTGAAACGACATTGATTAAGAAACGGAGGGAGTAATTGATATGGCTCATAGAGCATATTGCATGAGAACTTTATTTTTCCAGCCCTAGCTCAGAATTTATACATGAGAAAAGCCATTTCATAACACCCTAAACCAGGAACCTACAACAAAATGACGTAATAGTCTTAACGAAGCAAATCAGAAAAATGACTACAAATATTTAACTAACCTCCTGCATAGAGACAGCTGGTCTAGGATTAGTAGTTTGATCGGAGTTATATTTTGGGGGCAGATAAGGAGGTAAAGAATATTCCAAGTCATGAAGAGTTGATGGATTTGACCCCAATAGGCTGGTACCCAGCGGATTTGCTTGCTGGAGAAACAAATGATAAGAGGTAAGCACAAGGAACTGGAAAATATAAATGGCCATCAGACGAAAACAAAGTTTAGCATAACCCTCTTGGTAAGAACACCAGGACAGGAAACCAGGCAAAAACTTCTGGTCAACACAGTATTCCTGAATAATTCCAGGAACAGCAAATATTTTACAATAGCTGAGAAACACTGGCTTTAAATGGCTATCTTATGAATTTAAATGGTACATGTCTTCTTATAACAAGCTTATATATTAGCCAAAGATGCTTGAAACTATTCACGCCTCATTTGAACTCCTGTTTGTCTTATTTTACATCATAATTGTCCAATGAAGGGTTGAACGATTACCACCTTCTATTTAATTCAAATTCCACCTTCAGAATCCTTATACAAAAACAATTTCTGGAACCAGTGTAAAATAGAATTGCTTTCCCACATACTTCGTATGAAAACTGGGATAGTAATTGAAGCTTTTTCTCAACGACAACAAAGCCTTTTAGTCCGTAACAAGTTAGGGTAAGCTAGAGATGAAACCCACAGGACCCAATACAAAAAGGCAAACAATTAAAGGAAGATGAAAGGATAAAGAGAAAATTTGAGGAAAAGAGGAAGAAAAAATAAACAGACAAGTGTAAAGAGGGGAAACCAGAAATCAAGGTTCTGACACGTGAATTGCTAATTTCCACATTCTCCTATCTATGGCTAACTAAAAGGGTGTACCCAGTGCCGAAGGCTCCCACACATTGTGGCGCCTAGGGAACGGTTATTTCTAAACAGTGTTACCCCTGCTTTTGCAGAGAGGATGGTTCCAACCCAAGACCTCAAGAGACACACTACCACGGCGCCATGTCCACAATTTTATCTACGGTTAACTCCTTAACGATATTCCAATCCTAGCATACAAGGGAAAATAATAAATGAGGAAGGATAACTTGGCTTACTAGTAACAGAAAAGACAATTTCAGAGTGTTGAGTTTCAATATGGAGGGTGGGTTACAAGTGTGCTTCTCACAGATCCAATGGCCCTCTAATCCTTTTCGTGCTTGTTCACAAAAGGATCCTAGCTTTATCAAATATTTTAGATGACTTAAGAAGCAAGAGAACACCACATAGTTAATTTGAATTCGCTACACAAAGAAAAAGACAAATCCTAATGAGTCCTCATGATTTTTCAATTTGCAAAGCAGCCTTTTTTAAATCAGCAATTTGGCAATAAAGAACCACATGAAACCCAAAATATGTTTCCAGCTAGATGTATATGATACTAAACAAGGTGATATTCCAGTTACCTAAGCAAGATTGGCATAAGATAGTGCACATTAAGCCCTCATACCTCTGTGATCCAGAACATAGACATTAAAATTATATTTCAAGGAACACACTATTATGGTGAAACTATCGATCACACTTGTGCAACACTTTTAGAAAACCAAACTACTATATTTGTTAATGTATCACAAAACTGCGGGTTTAAGAAACAGATCAAAAGAGCCTGTTGGAAATCCGGTGTCCTAGACACCAAATCTTCTCTGTTCTAGGGCGCAGACAGCTCCTGGGTACTTGATCTGGGGTTGATCAATATAGCAGAAACCTCCTGGTCCAAACAGAGAAAAAGGGAGGAGGCCCTGTGCGCAGAGTAGAGGATAGGAGATTGATCTGTCCTGAACAGGAAGGTTCTGTGCAGGACCTGTTGCTGCAGTCTTCAACTGTGGAGAACAGCAGCTGTTGGAGACTATTCTTGATGCTGTAGCCTTACCACGTACTGTTCCTGAAACTAGTGCAGAACAGAAGGCTTCACAGGGTCTGAATAGTCTTGAGATGGGAGAGAACTAGGCGAGTTTGGGACTATTCTTGCGGTGGAATATTATTCAACTGATCTGATGGGATTGCGGTACCGGGGGGGTGCACTTTTTATAAGCCTGGCTACAAGAGTCCTTTTATGACAGCTAGTAATCTACTCAAATACCGATTCTATCTATAAGGAAAGAATCATGTTTCTATTTGGGTGCTGGCCGCACCTCTCTGGTACAAAGACTCCTAGTTTAACAATACTAGACTCCTACTAGATTTAGACTTTCTCTATAGGACTCTACTTTATCTCTAGGAAAAACTGATCCTGCCTTTCTTGCTGCCGCAACAGATCTCCTGGAGTCCAAACCGGACTCCCTGATCTCTTGTGTGTGCCCCCATGGACAGAGTCCCATCTGGACTCAAAACTGATTCCTTCTAGGGGTGCCACACCTGCATGGCCTCCCTGTTGCGTGTGCCTTGGCAATCCTACTCGGTTGCCCCCTGTTCTGGCCGCACCAAGGACTATACTGCGGCAGGATCACACAACAGAGCTGTACTTCTATTGCCATATAATGTTTCACAAAACTGCTTGCCAGATTGACAGGTGGACCCACTTGTTACAGTTGCAGCAATGTTTGTAGTTTTTTAAAATGCTATTGTAATGATTAGCGCATGTCCCTGATATAATTGCTTAAAACTGTAGTTGTTGTTCTCGTGATACTTTTTACCAAAGGCAGCCCAGTTTTGTAAACTTGTTACAGTTCAAATGTGGGCTCGAATTAATATTCAGATTAGACCTGGTATTTTATGAGGCATAAAGATTAAAAGTGGCTCTTCTGTCAACTGTTCTGGGCTCAGAATTTACTTTCACCAAGATAAGAGCATTTAAGATGATAGCCCACGGAGAGATCCCATGACCTACACAGTGGCACTGCTCCTAACTGATAAGATTGAATAGTTCATGTTTGTCAGAAATGCTAAGAAAATGCTACAGGAAAGGCCAATCCAAAATTGTTAGAGGTTTTGCCACAATATTGTAAGTCTGACCATGGTGAATTATACTAACAATCAGTCATCATTGGTGTATGAAAAATGAGAAGCAGCTTACCATCAAGTTTGAAAGATGGGAAAGAGTGTGTGCTTGGTTGTTCCCTTGTGGGTCCTCCATTGTGCTAGGCTGCGATGTGTTCATGTTTGAATATGTGTGACTTGACACGGATGGCAGATCATATTGAAGACCAGATGGATCAAGTACATCCTGCCTCAGAACATCTGTTTGTGAAACAGAAGGTGCATCAACATTCTCTATGTTAGCTCCCATCATGGCCTGAAGGTTCTCGTTTGCTGACGAAGTCACAGCACCAGTGTCATAGTAATCTTGATTCCTGCAACAACTCCGAAATGTCAATAGTTCATCATAAAGGTGTTAAACAGTGCAGCATGATAAAGAATAAAGAGTTGTAAAACGCTTAACCTTGCATCTATTTGATCTGCTGGTGCAGATTCCCCTCCAACAGGCAACTCCACATTGCTGTCAGCAGTCTTTTGTGGGAGGAACCCAGAAAACGCACCAGATTCAAAACTGCCGAAGCTCAAATAGGCACATTCTGTGTTTGTAACTTGCAAATGATCTGGGATTATCACTGCAGGGTTATCTTCAGTAATTGTTGTTGCAGTTAACTCTTCATTATGCAGGTTTAGACTCTGGAAATTTGCAGTTGCTGCTGATACATCAGCATTGGAACTCTCAACTGCAAGGAAGTGCCACAGCTGACAGATGAGAACTTGTTGCAGACCACGCAAAACAGGTTACGTATCAAGATCAAAGTACCACACATGGCATGTAAAACTATTGAATGGATAATATGACATTTGATGCAACTATGTATACAATGGCATGCGGTATGTGTAAGCTGAAAGTGTAAAAAAGTAAGAAATGATGAATAACATTTCTTTGACAGTACAGAATAACTTGCCGGTGTGAATCATATCATGGAAAAACCATGTCTATTATATTTTATGCATGAACTTCCATATCTGTTGTTATAGAAAAAGGTTTTCATTTGCCCCTAAATTCCTGAATCCTGATTGCATCTTACAGGCATCATTTACAGACACATTCACCTTTCACATGGTTAAATATGGTGATGAGCTAAGGCTAGCAGATAAATGATAGCTGAAGCAACTTTTACACCCTTAGATATTAAAACTAATTTACCATAAGCTTATTAAATCAGATTTCATATAATTCTGACCAAGAATCACCATGATCTAAGCTTATTCTAATAGTAGATGTTATGGTGTTTATTCATAGCTACTGGAAACAGTGATAACAAAAAATATCCACGTTTTCAACACAGGACAAGGACAAAGGATGCTTCTAACATAAAATTTGGCCTCAAAGACGATTAATCAACACAAGTTAGGCATTGTACAGTTAAACTCACCTTCACCCTCGGTGTAAGAATACTTTTGAGGCTCATAGGAACTTGAGTTCAACAATGATCCATTATTATATTCAGAATTACCTTCACCACGTTCCAAATATCTCTCAGAAGCATCTACTGGTACCGATGCAACAATGTTGTTTTCATCGAAATGTGAACTTTCATGCGAGTTAACCACATTATCAACATGAGAAGATGGCTGCAATGATGCCTCGTATGGATCAACAGAAGTCTCAAGGAGGAACGGTTGATTTGCATGTGTTGGCTCCTCCTGAGTCCAATCATTCTGATACATGTGCTTGTAGTCAACAGCAGAATGGTGATTATTAACCTGAACGAAATCCTGTGGAGAAGGTAATTCCTGATCAGGCTCTGTTGGCATAGCTGTGCTAGAACACTGTTTAGGGTTCTGGTTTCCTGGGCTTGGCAAAGATGGGTACTGTCCGGCATATCCTTTGTCAGCTGTAACCGCAGGCTTGCTAGAATGCTTTGCCTGAGGCCTACCCATTTTCACAATATCGGCCATAGACAACTGACCTGGTGGTCCAGACCAACTGTGCTGAAACCCAGATGATTGTGATGGTGCTGCTGGTCCATCAACAACCATCTGTTTGTCTACTGAGGAACTGCAGGAGACAAGAGATGGCATGAATATCGTAAGTAAAAAACAATAGGCACCATGCAAACATAACCATTGACTCAGACCAAACACAATGATAGAAATGATAATATCCTTGTCAACAAAAGAATCCCTAATAAAAAAAATGAGCTACCAAACAAATAATAAGTTCAAGACCAGCAACAGGAGTTAATCAGAAGGACTCAAGTTGTCCTCAAATATTTCATTAACATGGCGGCAGCATAAGGATGACACACATATGCATATCAAAGGACAATAATAATAACATCAGAGTGAATGTAGACATGTACTATATAAGTTTCTCCATGCATAGAAGGAAGAAAGTATAAGCAGCATCATTATCATCATCCTTCAAGTAGATAGCAGAACATTCATTTCTCATACCTTGCAACCAGTTGTTTCTGACTGGAATTAGTAGATGTCATCCCAGTTCCTGAGACTGATGACCTCGTGGCCATATTATCTGATATTTTATTGAAACATACAAAAGGTTAGAAGGTATAACAACAAAAAGTAGACTTGATGATATTTAGATACTCTATGTTACCAATGGAGCTGGAGTGCACAGAACTGTTCCGTCCACCACGGTCTGCACTACTTCTAACTCCTCGATTTGTTGGACGAGATCTCGGCTCGGGAGCCTCTTTAATCTATGTAAGTGTCAATAACCATAGTTGTGATTTCTACTAAGAATAGAACATCAAAGAGAATACACCACAATTATAACTGAATAAATGAACGCTGCAATGAATTGTGCTGATGTAAAAAAATCAGCTTAACTAACCTCCTTTTTCTTGTCGCGCTTGCTCTTTACCTCTTGAAAAGTATCTGAAAAACAATAATGATAGTGTTAAATTAGATATCAAGGTTCATACATGCATTGCTGGAACTGGATTCCATTTAAAGAACAGATCTCCTTGTGTCACTACTCACTAACACATATTAAACTAAATAAATTATGAATAAATCAACAAGATGGTTGATGATCAATAAAAACTGTGGAAGGAGCACCAAAGGGTACTGGGCACGAATTGGGAACTTATTTTATGACAAAATCAGACAACATCAAGAGGGCCATTTACCTTGGCAACAAAAAAAAAAAAACTCAAATTTGCATCTATAGTTCATGCAAGCAAAGTAAGCATCTGCTCATTCATACAACTCAAATACGTGGCTTCTTTGTGATACAGAATGCATCCTACACGCTAACCAGTAACCAAAATTGGAAGTCTTACAGCAATTAGCATTTAGTAGGGAATCTAAGACAGAAACCCTGTAAAGAGCATAGGACGAGAAGAACGATTGTGACAGCCTCCACCTTACAGCTCCTAAACCTAGCGCTACGGTTCTATGACGATTTGGGTACGAACTCAGGTCCCTGATACATGAGAAAAATAAATCAGGTCCGTCCGATTCCCACTAATCTGTACCGGCCGCGCGCTCAGAACACAACCTTCACGGCGATGAATCGCCCCAGATCGACAACCTCCGATCCACACCGACGTGCCCTCCAACTTCACGACGCATCTATTGAATAACTGATAACGGGACAGCAAACAAGCAGTAAATCGAGGAGGGGGAGAGGGCGAGAGAGAGATAGAGAGAGAGCGATACGGACCCGAACCTTGGGAGAGGAGGCGGCTGACCGCCTCGTCGGGATCCATGCCGCACTCGCGGAGCGCGGCGTAGATCTCCGCCTCGGGGCGGTTCACGATCTCCTTGAGGCTCTGCACCAGCTTCCTCGACGCGGCCGGGACGGGCGCCGCCGCCGCCCCCTTCCCTCCGGTGCCCCCTCCGCTCATCCTCGCAGCCTGGATCCCCTCCTCACCGGGAAACCCCTCGGAGTCAGGACAGGGAGAGAGATGAGGCGTGGTGTTGTGTTGCGGCGGCGGCGGGTGGTGGTAGCAGCTTCGGTTCACTTTGCTCTCCCCCACGCGACAGAACGGCGGCCTAAACCCTTCCCTCCTCTCCTGCGCGAGTCTTTATAGCAGGGTGAACGGATGGCTAGATGGATTAGGGACAAGGGATTGCTATCAAACAGCCTCTAGTAAAACTTTATTTATTTGCCCGTTTTTGATTCTACGAAACGTACGCAGTATGTAGGCTCTCCGTTTTCTCATCTGTACACACCGTGTGTGATGTGCTAGGAATATAAATTTCTTATTATATCTGCATGGCTAATGTATTGCTAATCTTTCTTTTCTCGCGGAAGGGTATATTTTTAACTTTGATAGTTGAGACTATGGTCTAAAAACCGTTGTTTTGATTATTGATACTAAGTATTTCTCCCGTCACAAAAATTTGTCGTTTTAATTCAGAAAATAAACTACAAAACGATGAATTTTTAGAAACCATAATTGTACACCACAAGAAAGATACAACTAGTTATACGTACCTACATACAAATATGCTATTGATTTTTACACGTAATTTGATTACTTGATATATGAAAAATCTCAAAATAGAATATCTATGCGCTAAGAATAGATATTCAGGATATGGCGTCCCGTCGATAGCTTACAAAATACTAATACAGAAAAATATACTCCACACCCTCTACGTTTTTTTATTTGATGCCTATTAGTTTATTTTGAACTAATTAGCATTAAATAAAAAATAACTAATATCCCCGTTTAAAACAATAATTTAGTTCAGAATGAATTATTATCATAAATACTACTCCCTCCGTCTCTGAAAATTGTCGCTTCATTGTTCAAAAATGAACTACAAAACGACAAATTTTATTTCAGAATAAAAAGGAGTATCTCGAAGTGTCGTGCTACAAACAAACAAATCCGGATCTTCCAAGTTAAATGCATCCTCCAGCGACACGATGCATTCACAAAAATAAAGAGAAGCTTGAAATCATAAGCGGGCTGTAAAGCATTCCATACAACAGATTGGCTCCAAACCGTTGTGGGCTGTTGAACAAACTCGTGGTAGCAGGCCGAGCCCAAGTCGGAACACCCATCTCTCCATAGACAACGGTCGACGGCGACAGTTCTGGACGAAGCCCTCCATCAAGCAAGCACACGTACACAACGACAGATCCTCCCGTTTTAGATTTGTGTAGGTAGCAATGAACGACACAAGGTCGCACTCGCACCGCCGCCGGCCAAGCGTGAGCTAGGCGCAGAGGATGGTCAGGGGCTAGCGGCCGCTGCAGGTCTGCAACGTGCAATGGCCCAGTGTTGGCGATCGTCACGGGCCACGGCAGCTAGTACCCGTGTATGCTAGTAATGGCTGCTGTGCTCTGGCCAGAAGCCCGTGAGACCGGCCGTGCCCTGTCTTAATTTTTCCTGAGACGACCACCAACGCTGCCGCCGCCGGCGTGCTGCTCTGCTCGCCGGACGCCCCTCTGCTCTTGCACGCTCTCGTCGAGGGGGTGGCCAGACTGCCAAAGGACGGGAAAGCAAGCGTAATACGAGTCGGTCCGCGAATTATCACTGACGCAAACGCCAGATCCAACGGACGTAAGTGACCCAGGGGTGGTCGCAACGACGCCCCCTGGTCTGCACGCGCATGGCTCGCCCGTGCTCGCCGCCGCGTTCGGGGCGTCCCTTCACCCTAGAGGCTTTCAAGATCGGAGTTGCGCGTCGGCGTTCCCCCGAGAAGTTGTTCAGATCGAACACAGGACCAAAAGGTTAGGCAAAATTGAGGGTGAAAGGAACGTAACGAATCCTTCTCCACTGAGTCGTCCTCATAATAATTTACATCATGGTACGAACTGAAGAAACCAGCGCGCACGCACTCAGTTCAGGACAGGCTACTGCAGGTCGCGGTCGTCGTCGCCGGCGCCTCACTGACCGGGCGCGAAGTTGGTGGCGTACGACCAGGCATTGTTGTTGACGGGGTCGGCGAGGTGGTCAGCGAGGTTCTCGAGCGGGCCCTTGCCGGTGACGATGGCCTGCACGAAGAAGCCGAACATGGAGAACATGGCGAGCCTGCCGTTCTTGATCTCCTTCACCTTGAGCTCAGCGAACGCCTCGGGGTCGTCGGCCAGGCCGAGCGGGTCGAAGCTGCCGCCGGGGTAGAGCGGGTCGTCGACGACCTCGCCGAGCGGGCCGCCGGCGACGCGGTACCCCTCGACGGCGCCCATGAGCAGGACCTGGCACGCCCAGACGGCGAGGATGCTCTGCGCGTGGACCAGGCTCGGGTTGCCGAGGTAGTCCAGCCCGCCGTCGCTGAAGATCTGCGCCCCGGCCTTGAACCACACCGCCTCGCCGAACTTGATGACGCCGTTGCGGGCCAGCAGCTCCGGGAACACGCAGCCCAGCGCGCCCAGCATGGCCCACCGGCTGTGGATCACCTCCAGCTCCCGGTTCTTGGCGAACGTCTCCGGGTCGGCCGACAGCCCCGCGGTGTCCCACCCGTAGTCGCCGGGGAACTCGCCGGTCAGGTAGCTCGGGGGCTCCCCGGAGAACGGGCCGAGGTAGAGCACGCGGTCTGCGCCGTACCACGGGCTGCCGGAGGACGCCGCGACCTTCTTGGGCTTCGCCTTGGTGATAGTCTTGCGCATGGTCACGCGGGCCTCGCCGAACAGAGCCGACGACGGCACGTTGAGAACCTTATTACCTGCGAATGCCGGGGAAGAAAGAGCCATGGTGGTGGTCGCCATCGCGCTGCTATCTAAGCTTCTTCTTCGTGTGTTACAGTACAATGCAGGAGTGAGTGAGACTCGAGCTCGCTCGCAGGTGGCTCGAGTCGAGTGAGATGAGCGGAGTCGGCGAATGTATTTAAAGGCGGTGGATGGAAACAAGTACTCCCTCCGGTGTACAAAATATTGTCGTTTTGGACATGTTCTCGCATACCAAGGAAGCATTAAATAGATTTCTTTCTTTTATAATACAACTCTCCTTAGTCGTCCGAGTGGTCTTCTTCACGTTTTTCCAGCCAATCTGATGCAAGTTTGATTCCTAGGTACACGCTATCCCATTTTTTACACTATTTTCCATGACATGCAGTGTAAAACGACAATTTTTTGTGCACTCTTAGCTCTAGTGTAGAACGACAATATTTTGTACACCGGAGGGAGTAGTAGATGTGTCTGGTGCGTGCAATCTCATCTGAACGCTGCCTGGAGTGACAGGGAAATCCGTTGCCTCTCGTCGCCATTGGTGCGTTGGAGATCCCGGAACACTTGGCGCAACGGGAGCCTCGAGCTGATGAGATAGTTGTGGCTTAGGCAGGAATCTCTTTTGCGAGGGGTGATTGGGTGCCCTGGATCTGGATATTGCAGTGGATTTTTCTTCAGATTTTTGCATGGCAGCGGTGACTTGAGTGTGTCATTTTCGAAAAAAAAAACTTCAGTGGGTCATGGTCATCACGACGAAAGTGGTTACAGTCCAGTACTGACTTGTTCTGGTGAAAGTGAGACATGTTCGTGTCAAAGTTCGTAGTTCCTCGTTGTCGCAAGCTCCATTGACAACTATAGTACGTACCAATTTTGGCTGCAGCCGCTGACAATCACCGTCACTGAAGCTTGTGCTCCTGAAAGAATTTACTGGTCTAACTAACGTAAGCACGTACTAGTAGTATTTTTTTTTCACATACTGGAGTTCAGTTGTAAAACTATGCATAGGTCACATAGGTGGTTCATTTTGGTTGCGCCTTGCCGCCTTCAGATCGAGCAGGCCTCAAACTTGGGCTGACGGGCTCGTAGGAGAATCCATGGTACTGTACCATGTTTCATGTAAGGCCCAGTAGTGAGGCCTCTGCAGGCCGAATCCGGTTCACGGGCCAGCATCCACGGGCGAAATCCAATAAATCGCAGCACACCTCATCGCTCGTTCAGCCGATCGCTTGCGTCCGCAGCAACAAAAGCGTCACTCGTCGGTCACAACTACTAGTAGCAGACAGCGCCGAAAGCTGGGTACGCCGCACGTAACACCGACACGAGAAGAGAAGCACCTAGTTTTCACAGCGAAAACCAGCACCATTACCCACCAGATCATCGGCAGAAACGAGCCTCACCAAGGCAACCAAGCGCCGCGTTCTTCCTGGCTCGTGCCGCGCGACGGGAACGTGCAGTCCCTCGTGGACCGTTGCTGTCCCACGCCGCGGCCAGGTGGAGGTGTCTGTCCGCGCACTCCCACGCCCGCGACCTTTCGTCGGAGCGGCTCGTTCCCCCCCGCCCCACACGAGCATCGCTCGTCGCGTGCTCGCATCGCTGCTCTCACATCACAGCTGCCACTCCACACTCCACTACCAGTTCGCCGTTTCTCGGTACGAACTTCGCCGAGGTTCTAGAGAGAGACACCACGCCGGCAGGCAACGAATCCATCCAGCAATCCAGCCGGCAGCCAGTCATCTCGGAGCAATGTCCATCTCGATCCGCCTCGCGTTCCCGGCTTCCGCCGCCGCGCCCTTCGCGCCGCCGAGGCTGACGACGGTGCGCGCGCCCTCCGTTCCCGTCACACGTCTCGCTACCCTGCGAAGGGAGACGGACGCGCTCAGGTGATGATCTCTTGGGGCTGTAATAAGCCCACGGTCTCTCCCCTTCGCCTTTCCTGTGATTGATCCACATTGCCATGACGACGTTTGTGCAGGGGATGCGCGTCGCTGCCCCTGAAGCCGCTGGGCGCGGGCCAGCCGTGCCCGCGCAGGGGGGCTGCCGCCGCCGTGTGCCGCTCGTCGGCGCACCTCAGCGCGCAGACGATGCAATGGATCGCCGCTGGGGCTAGTGCGTGAGTACCTCCTAGATTGCCAATCAAAAGAAAAACTTCTTTCCAGTTTTTTTTTGTTCCACCCTTAGTGCGATGGATGTGATTCACCTCTTCTAAAGGACGCGCTTCTTGTTCGATGCATGAGCCTTCTCTCTATTTTTGTGTCTTGCATCTGTTCACTGTTTTGCCTATGAGGATACTGAGCTATTTCTCCATGTGTTGAAATGCTCGTACTCTATGGTAAGATGTGTCACAGCCATACGGCGAGTTTTTTAATTTGTGTGAGGAAGGAGGGGGAGCTGCGAATTTTGAGCCCGATTATGAGTATTGGAAGTCATGAAACCGGGTGTTTTTTTTTTCTTTCGAAAATTCATGAAATCGGGCGTTATGTTGATCATGTACTGGTGGTCCTGCTATCTTGAAGAGTTTCTATTATGCAACTTCTGTCAGACGCACTTGGGATTTCAGAGCGCATACATAAACTAATTTTGCAATATTTAAGCATATGAGAATTATTATTCTTCTTCCTTTTGCAGAGTGCTACTGCTTGCCAAAGGCACAGCCATACACAAATCATTCCTCGTGCCATTTTTCGCGCTGCAAGCACCTAGCAGCATAATTTCATGGATCAAGTAAGTTGCCACTATTCTTGTTCAAAAAAAGTAAGTTGCCACTATTTGGTAGAACGAACAAGTTTACAAATTTGTTTTTCTGTATGCAATATAAATGAATTTTTATTAGTTTTAAGATGAGAATACTCTTGGGAACCACTTATATTATTATTTCAATGTCCTTTACTAGGAGTGACTGTGGTCAGTGGACAGCGTTTCTTGCTCTTTTGGTGCGTTTGTTCTTCTTCATTCCAGGTAGAGTTACAAAAGACGTTCATATAAGGTCACTCATAGTCATAGTGAACTTTCTTTTGCCCTTCTAAGGAACAAGCTAATTTTGTTTATTTTGCATATATTCTCTGAGACAAGGCAAACATTAAATTTAGAATCCCCTTGAACAGCCTTAATTTATATTTGGTTCATGTATTTACAGTTGCTTATACTCACATCTGACTGTCGTAGGTGAACTGGAGCTCCCGTTGTCTACAATGCTGCTTGTTAGTGTTGCTCCTTACCAGATGATGAATCTTAGGTAAGCAATCTCTGTGCTGGTTTGAAATATGGTAATTAACACTATCGCCTCTGCTGCATTTGTTGATACTGAAGTTTCTGACGCATACAATTATATTTATATGTGTTTCCTCCATTATAATATATTAACGTCTTGCAGCTAACCGATTAACAATCTTGTCATCATACTAGAGTTTTCTTTATGGAACATATCAGTGTTGTGTGAGTTATATATGTGAATAGCTGCATGTGCACGTCTAATCTGTCTGACTTGCTGCTATTGGTAGGGAACCATTTTACATTTTTTTAGTTTTCATGAAGCTTATTTCATTATCATGAGGCATATGTTCGTGAGACATTATGTAACATATTCTGAGACACCACTTATGGTGTTGCGTATATTCCTAAACTTCCTTACAAAAGGTGTTGTCTTCTTGTTGCAATGTTGCTCATATGCTCCGATTCCTATTTTTTTTTTCATGTACAGGGGAACTCAAGGTGGAGCAATACTGTCATTGGCCATAGCTGTGTACCTAGCTTTTCAGCATGTCACTAGGGTGGGAGGTTTCAGCAAAGCCTTCGATCAGGGGTCGATAATTGCAACCTTGGCCATCATCTGCATCACAGTTATCCCCCTACTTATGCTTTTCTGAATGATATTGAGCGGCAAAGAATTTGGTCCTCATTGTGGTTGTGAATGAAGGTTGAATAAAAAAATATTGTAATGCAGCATATTATCAGATTTTCTAGCCCTTCTGTCTAAATAAGAATGATATGTGGTGCAGTCTGTAGTAAAATATACATGCACTGATAATTCAAGATGTATGGTATGGTTTGCGCAAATTTTATCGATTCAGTTGATGTGCATTTGTTCAAGGGACGCTCCTCGACGTCCCTGAAGCCGAAGTGAGTGCCATGAGGCTCGTGCCCTGCACCTGTTCGCCGTGAATTGTGTCCAACTCGTGACATGCGAGAACTGATTACTCCTGTATGATGCCAGTAACCTGAAATGTGGCATAGCTCGAGTTGAAATAGTACAAAAAATAAGTTCAGAAACAGATTTCAGTTTTGATTTGTTGGGATCCTCCTCTGAAAGGAGAACTCCCTCAAAAAAATTAGCGTATGCTGCTAATTGTGACGAGCACACGGTATTCTTTAGTAAAAGGCGAAAGAATAGTTCGCTCTGTGCTCATCACGCAGCTGCGTGCTTCGAAACGGTGAGGCTGCCATTCCTCTTGTAACACGTCCCCGTAATCCCATCGCTAACAGCTCTACGATGTGGTACTAAACATGGTTTCCCTCCCTTGCGCTATTCTAATTCTTCTGCGGCGGGCTTGTGGTTCATCTGTACTTGGCCCATGTAGCAGAGTCCGGTCCAGCCCATGAAGGAGTTTGTTGGCCTACCGCTGATGATATCCAGCCCAATAAACTAACTCTTGCTCAAAAATACTTCTCCCAAACCCTAAAACGGTGAAGCCCCCGTTTCCCCTCTCATCACAGCCACTTTCGCGCCGCCACCTCGATCTCCCGATCCAACCCGCCTCCTCCGCAGCCGCAGCCATGGGTTTCGACTTGGGCGTCGTCCCCCTCAACTCCGACGGCTGGGGTCCTATGGACGCCCCGGTCGTTCCGCCGTCCCTGGGCGGCGGCGCCTACATCCCGTTCGCGCCCTTCTCCCGCTCCGACAGGCTGGGCCGCATCGCCGACTGGACGCGCAACCCCGCCGGTCCCGTCGCCTTCGCGGCCGCGGCCTCCCGCGACTCCGTCTTCGACCTCACCTCCGCCGACGACTCGCTCGCCGCCGCGGCCGAGGACTCCTCGTTCCGCCTCGTCGACGCCAAGCCGCCGCCGAAGCCGCCGCGTTTCGGGCCCAAGTGGCGATTCAACCAGCGCTCGCAGCTCCCGCAGCGCCAGGACGAGGAGGTGGAGGCGCGCCGCCGCGAGGCCGAGAAGGAGCGCGCCCGCCGCGACCGCCAGTTCCAGAACAACCGTTCCCACCACCACCCCTTCTTCCGTAACAACAACCAGACGTCGTCGGCCAAGTCCTCCGTCGACATCCAGCCGGACTGGACCATGCTCGAGCAGATCCCCTTCGCGAACTTCACCAAGCTCTCCTTCGCCGTCGCCGACCAGCCCGAGGACCTCCTCTTCTGCGGCGCCGTCGAGTTCTACAACCGCGCCTTTGACCGCGTCAACCCCAAGGCCGCGCGCCGTCTCGAGCGCTTCAAGTCCCGCAACTTCTTCAAGGTCACCACCACGGACGACCCCGTCATCCGCCGCTTCGCCGAGGAGGACAAGGCCACGGTGTTTGCCACCGACGCTATCCTCGCCGCGCTCATGTGCACGCCCCGCAGCATCACGTCGTGGGACATTGTCATCCAGCGCGTGGGCAACAAGCTCTTCTTCGACAAGCGCGATGGCTGCCAGCTTGATCTGCTCACCGTCAATGAGACTGCCCAGGAGCAGCTACCTGAAAACAAGGAGGACATCAACTCAGCTCACTCGCTCGCTGTGGAGGCTACTTACATCAACCAAAACTTCTCCCAGCAGGTGCTGCAGCGTGATGCTGAGAAGGTTACATTTGATGAGCCTAACCCGTTTGCTACCGAGGGTGAGGAGGCGGCGTCTGTTGGCTACCGTTACCGTCGCTGGAAGCTGAATGATGAGATAAGCCTTGTTGCTCGTTGTGAGTTGCATGCTGCCATCGCTGATCCAAGCGGTGGTCGCCAGTTCCTTACACTCAATGCTCTCAACGAGTTCGATCCTAAGATTACTGGTGTTGACTGGAGGCAGAAGCTTGAGACCCAGCGCGGGGCTGTCCTTGCTACAGAGCTCAAGAACAATGCAAACAAACTTGCTCGCTGGACTGCCCAGGCTTTGCTTGCTGGTGCTGACATGATGAAGTTGGGCTATGTGTCACGTGTGCATCCCCGTGATCACTACAATCATTCTGTACTCACTGTGATGGGGTACAAGCCAAGGGATTTTGCTGCACAGATCAACCTCAACACTGCCAACATGTGGGGGATTGTCAAGTCAATCGTGGACATCTGCATGAAGTTTGAAGAGGGCAAGTATGTGCTTGTGAAAGATCCAGTGAAGCCACAGGTGAGGATATACGCTGTGCCGTCTGATGCGTTTGAGAACGACTATGTTGAAGAGCCGCTTCCAGAGGAGGAGCAGGTTCGCCCGCTTGCAGATGATGTTGACGCCACTGCAAAAGAGATGGATGCTGTTGCAGAAGCAGAAGCCAGTGGTGCAGCGGGTGCTGGTGGTGGTGTGGGTGAGAAGAGTGTAGAGGCTCCCGTTGCTTGAAGAGGGAGGGTATAAAGGATTTGTCCTTTTGCAAGATAGGTCTTTCTTCGGCTAATTATCTGTTTTTGTTAATCTTTTAAAGAGTTGAACTGCCTCAACACCGATACAGGTCATGTTTTGGCTAATGAGGAAACTGTTAAATTTGTTTTTGTGAGTTTTGTTGGCACCTATCCTTTGGGATTAATGACTAAATGTTGGTAGTTTAAGAATTTCTGCTGTCATGTTTTTGTGCTTGAACATCTTTTTGTTGACCCTTGTCACCCAGTTACAGATTTATACTATTCGTCATTATAAGTGCTCTAATCTTCTAATTATGCTTTAGTTTTAGTTATCTCACAATTGATCTGTTGTGCACCTGATGCCTTGAGCACTGCTATCAATGTCTAGATTATGTTGCTGCTCGTGCATTCTAGCTGCTGTCAATGTGCTTGAACCAGATATAAGATCCAGGTGACTATTGCAATTTTGAAGTTCATAGTCGAAGTACAGGTTTAAATTTCCTCATGTTGGTTGTGACCTTGCTGCGAGTTATGTTTGAAATTGCGCATTGCATATCTATGCCTTGTGTTGTAACTTAATTGTCCATTTGTTTTGAGATTTAGCATTGGGTTTTCTAGGATTTCAGCTTTTGCCCGCAATGGGCGTCATATTTCTATCATCCTTTGTTCTGTATTTTAGCAAGTGACAAAACTAGCTTCCCTGACATTCATCTGTCTGGTCCATCCTTTGGGCACTCCGTTGGTTGCATCGCATCTCACGTTGTTTATCTTTCATGTCACATCAATTTCCTGCAATTTCCAGTCACATGGGGAATCACAACATATCTAGGAATATGGTTAATTATGAGCATATTAGGCAAATATAGTGGAAAACTCTGCAATTTGACTTTATAAAACAAGTACTCTCTCTGTTTCAAAAAGTTTTGTCGCTTTGTAGTTTAAAAATGAATTACAAAACGACAAACTTTCAGATATGTCGAACCTTATGCTGCTGGTTTTGTATTCTTCGTCCTCTTTCCTGCTGAATTCGATACTCTTCTTCGCTGTGGAGGAACCCTGCCTTTATCTTGGCTGTCGATTTTGTATACTGGGCTGGGCCGGTGGCATGCTCGCAGGCTTTCATCTCCTGCGGCTCGAATCGGCAGACGAGCCTTCTTCTTCGTATATTGTCACCTACTGCCGAAACGCTCGGGCTGCCCCGCTTAACCCAAACGAAATCGTGTCTGTCGCCGTCGCCGTCGACAAATAACGCAGATGATTACTACTTACATGCCGGACGTGTCGGTTCATCAACCATCGGCCGCAGCTTCGTTTCCGTTGGTCTGGCGCGTCCAGACGAATGGTCTCTCTGATTACAGTGTACTACGTGGCTGGTTCATCTTATGCGTGTTCACCGACATGACACGTACGACACCGCTAGCTCTGACTGAATTCACAGCGATGCGTACGCCCGGTGCCACGCCACGTAATCACGTAAGTAGAAGCAAACTGTTGGCGACGTGCTGTGCAAACGAGAGAGAGGAAGGGAGGGAGGACGAAGCAAACTGTTGGCGACGGCGCGCGATGTGGGGTTCGACGTTGACGGACTACCGAAGCAACGAGCACCGGGCGCACAGGACAAGAGCGGGTGCCGCCATCAGAGAAAAGGCAGTAGGCACAAGCACCATCATTCCCTTTCCGTCAGTAGCCGCCAAAGGTGTGAGATGCTGTGGCGTGGTGGGGCGTGTCCTGACGGTGGACACACACCGTGCTCCTTCCCTGCGCTCGATCGCCCATTATACGTGCCCATATACATACACTGCGCAAGTCGCTCGCTCGTTTCCCTTTATTTCCAGCAATTCCATACATACACAGACAAACGCAAGAAGAACAGACAGCGGCGTGCAGGCCTGAGTTTGTAACCACCGCCGCACGCCGCGCCACGGGACACGTGCCGGATTCCGTTCGCCGCTCGAGCCGTGCCCATCGATCGCCGCTGTCTGGTTCCGGTACGTAGCACAGCAGTAGCGATGATTGGCGGGGTTCACCAAACACGTGTTTGAAATCACTACTTGCATCACCGTGTACGTGTACGTGTACGCGTACGCTACTACACTACTACAATAAGCTTCATCACAGGCGGCTCCAAACCTATTATCACAAACGGCTTTTAAAACCGCCTGAAACGAACAGTATGTGATAATCCGTAATTTCACAGGCGGAGAAGTGATACCGCATGTGAAGACACATTATCATAGACGGTTCTTTACTTAGTCTAGCCGTCTGTGAAGATATTTTATCACAGGCGGGTCGTGCAACATATATAACCGTCTGTGATAAATGTCTTATCACACGCGGGTATTGCAGCATAACTAAACGCCTATGATAATGGTGTTATCACAGGCGGACGTTGACCTACATTAGCCGTCTATGAAGACCTTTTAACGCAGCCAGTTTCTACCATAACAGTAACCGCCTGTGATAATTAGGTTACCACAAATAGTTCTTTACTTGTATCTAGCCGCATATGATAATTGTTTTTCACAGGCATGCCTAGCCGTTGGTTAATAACCGCCTCTGATAAGGTATAACCTATGCAGTACTACTGCTGTTATTTCTAATTTCCAAGTCAATTCAATATATTCACAGAACAAAAAACAACAATATCGTCACAGAACAAAAGTCAACAATATTATCATCACAAAAGTCAATTTCACTAAAACAATATACATATGTACAAGTTACGGATACACTTCATCTCAAAGTTTACAAATTTTCACTAAAAAATGTTTCTATTGGCATAGTTGCAAAGTTCTGACACATCAGATGTTGCACAATTCTCATCAAAGAACTTCCCTTTTTTGTGCAAAATTTCACGACGAATGAACTGATAGAGTTCAGCAGCAATCCTCTCGGCTCCTCCACTAGGAATACTTCTACAAACCGGCCATTCTTCGTTCAGATTCTTCGTGTGCTGCAATATAACACATAACAAGGTTTAAAATGTATTGGTTTGAACAATCTCAAAGTATAGATCAAAGTGAGAATATACAAGAATTTATTTGGTATTTTTGGAGCAGTTGTACTATGAGAAATTGAAATTTGAAGTTAGAATCAAAATATGAAAATAATGTTTCTGGTAATATTGACCAGCAGAGAATATAAGCATTAAACTATGCTAGTTACAATGAAATTAAAATATAAAAGTAAGAAAATAAGGTATCGACATTAAGGATAACTTACATTCTCACGATTCACTCTATATACGCCGACGGTCCGAAGATGCTCGCATACATAATACCTGCATAAGACACTCCCAGCAGGCTGCTTCGGACAAGCATAATATGTTTTAATGTCCAATGCATTCGTATTGGAAGGTCTCTCTTCGCCAAGTTGTTCCGCGTAAAACCGCCAAACGCTGTAATACAAGAAATGTCATATAAAACTTGTCAACACATTCTAAATGTGCGTAAATTAAAATTATTGAATAAACATACAGTTTCAAAATAGAAAGGAAATCTTTGTAACGATCTGGTGAGAAATTGGCCGAGTCCAAGACTGTTGCCATTCTCTGCGTTGGCTTGATGAAGATCATTATGTAGTGATTACTGCAAACATACAAACACATGTGTTAATAATTACCAATAATTGCTATTTCAATGTCATGTGTCGAACTTACTCGAAGTGGTACGGAGCCTTTACGAGGTCCTTGTCGTCTCTGACAAAGTTAAACATCGCATGTCCTATGTAAGCTGCAACTTCTGTCCTTCTATCTTTCTTAAGTTTTGTGATTAATTTTTTCAAATTTTTTTTCATGTGTTTGTACTGTGCTGAGTCTCGATTCGCTTGGACGTCGAATAGTGACTTTGCAATCCTAGTAGGGTCAAGGATACTTGTCTTGTGCTCCAACTTTTCGTTATCCATGTATTGCATCTGTCGGTACCCTAAAAACCATACACCCCCTGAGGTTACAAAGATCTCAAGGGAAGGACATCAACTCAAATTGAAGACCCTCGGGGGCCCACTCGCCAGACGTGACCGGACCCGCTTCTCCAACATGGTTAACCTCTAGGTTGCCACGTGTACTGTCAGCCCAGAGCTATTACCCGCAAGGGTGAAGCTCCGGGCCAAGTACTGAAACGGCACCTCCGGAGGTAGCCCCCGACCGAGAGAAGCTCCGGACATGACACGTGCCAGGTCACCCCGGAGCTTCCCGCTTCTCCCAAGCAAGCTCCGGAGCTGCCACGTGTCCACACGACAGAGCTAGATGCTTAAAGCCCCCGGGAGACGTTGTAACGGCTCCGGATCTCCAAAGGACAGCCGCAGACTTCAAGATCCGATTAATTACCATTAATTCCACATTAATGATAATTAATCGGACAGCCTTAACACCTGTAACGGCACTGTCGGAGCCGTTACAGGGTTATTAGCAACAATTAATCTCGCGTATCAATACTAGTAACCGCCAGGGCCACATGTCGGGCCAGGCTGACTTGTAACGGTTTGTCCTTGTGTTATAAAAGGACAAACCGACGATACACGGGGAGAGAACTCGAGAACACTCGGAAGCTCACAAGTTAATACAACAAACACACACCCGTGGAGTAGGGTATTACGCTCAGGCGGCCCGAACCACGTAAACCACCGTGTCACTCGTGTCCAAATCGCATTTCACTTTCTTAGATCTCCGCGCGCCCAGACCGAACCACAAACTCCTTCAAACACTTCTCATAGTGTTAGGGGATCTGCCGACTCCAACAGTCGACAGTTGGCGCGCCAGGAAGGGGGGCCTGAGATCTTCAAGAATGGTGAATTCTGCAGCTGGATCATCCAACGGGCAATCTGCTGCTCAGGCTGTCGGAGGCAATCCCTCCAACATGCCACCACCGGCAGGAGCCTCAGTTCCAGCGGGAGCCACACTTCCACCACCACCATCTTCTCCGGCAAGACATGCCGAACGACATGATGGTGCACCGGCGTCACATTCAGCGCCGGCAAGTCGTGACAACCCAGAACACGCGCTCCATGCAGCGCGTGCTCTCCTTCAGCGACCACCACCTCCGGATGCATCTCAAGGTGCCATGGAGCAATGGAGAGCTGATATTGAGCATTTGGTCGCAGCAGCGGCCGAACGCCTCAACAATCAGGGTCCACCTCCTTCAGGGCGGGCCCCGACGCAGCGACGAACGTTGTCTGGAAGACTTGGTCCACATGTCTCCAACAACCGGAGAAGAGCTGCGTCACAGCAAGTGACGTCGTTGCCCTCTGGGGCACGACGTGCCCATACTGCATCTCGGCTTTCGACACACGACCTCCGAGCGGAGCTTGATCGCCGATACCGCCAACAGGATGGCCGTGTCCACATCGAGCGAGCTCGAGAAAGACGAGATGCTCAAGATCTTTCTACTCTGGAAGGAGTAGGAGGAGGCTGTTCCGCCCTAGCCATGCATCTGCGTATGGTTAGATGGCCACAGAAGTTCCGGCCACACTTGCCGGAAAAATTCGACGGGACTGTCAATCCCGTAGAATTTTTACAGATATACTCCACTGCGATCCTAGCAGCTGGAGGAAATGAGGCTGTAATGGCCAATTACTTTCCAGTGGCCTTAACCGGGACTGCTAGGTCCTGGTTTATGAGCCTTCCGCCCAACTCTATCGACAGTTGGGAGGAGCTATGCCGCCAGTTCACCGCCAATTTCGGGAGTTCATACACCCGTCCGGGCACCGAACTGGACCTTTTTGCGGTCGTGCAAAAAGGAGGGGAATCTTTGCGGTCATTCATCCAGAGATTCTCTCAGGTACGTAACACAATCCCTTCTATCTCAAGCGCTTCTGTCATTGTAGCATTCAGACAGGGTGTACGAGACAAGAAGATGTTGGAGAAACTGGCGATCAAAGAGATCACCAGTGTCACGGAGCTCTTCAGCCTGGCTGACAAATGTGCCAGAGCTGCGGAGGGCCGTGAAATGCACTCCAAACCAGCCTTGGAGGATCATAAAAAATCCTCCAAAGAAGAAGCCGCTACCTCCGGGAGTGGCAAAAAGAAAAAGAAGACCAACGGCAAGAAGAAGCCGTCAGCCGGCACATCCAACGTTGCAGCCACTGCAACTCCTGGTGGCCGGGGGCCACGCCCCGAGAAGCGACCTCGACCGTCTTCCGAAGACGGTGGCAAATCCAAGATGTGGTGCCCCATTCACAAAACGGGCAGCCACAAGCTGGAGGATTGCCGGGAGGTCCAAAACCTTGCCGAGCGCTACCACAAGCGCCGGGAAGGGTCTCCCTTCCGCCAGAGGGAGGGAAAACAAAAGGTCGATAAAGCTCCGGCTGAAGAGGAGTTAGGGTTTCAAGACCCCAAAAAGGTCTTGAAAGCCGTCTACACCTCCGTCGACGATGATTCCGACGTCTCCGACAACGAACGTCGAAAAACCATGAACACCATCTTCGGTGGATCATGGGACATCACCTCTCGTCGCGTCATTAAGACCATGCGACGGGATATGGCTGCTGTAGCTCCTACAGCTAGACCGGAGCCACATCGAAAGTGGATGGACACACCCATCACTTTCGATGCTTCGGATTGTCCTCAAAGCATGGTCGGAGCTGGCCAGCTGCCCTTGATGGTATCTCCCACCATCAACAACATCCAGCTCCATCATGTCCTGGTAGATGGAGGTTCGGGGCTTAATCTCATCAGCTTCGAAGCTTTCACTAAGCTTCAGCTTCGACCTTCAGACCTCCAGCCCTCTCGACCTTTCTCCGGAGTAGGTCCGGGGGCCATAACCCCACTCGGAGCTATCACTCTCCCTGTTACCTTCGGGACCCGGGAGAAGTATCGCACCGAAAAGTTGGTCTTCGACGTCGCTCAGATCAACTTACCATTCAACGCCATTTTGGGTAGACCCGCCTTGTACAAATTCATGGCAGCTGCTCATTATGGATACCTGGTGTTGAAGATGCCGACACCAGTAGGCGTTCTCCGGATCCGTGGAGATCGCACTGCCGGAGTAACTGCTCTGGAAGAACTCCATGCACTCACCACAGCGCAAGAGGAGGATTCCAGACAGAAGCAAGCTCCACAACCTCCGAGCATTCATCAACGAGGCTCGACCTCTGCACCCCGTGTGCAGCCAAGCGGCGACACCGACATTCCCGTCAAAGTCGTCCAAATTGGTTCCGATGTCACTCAAACTACCCGCATATCGGGTGGCTTGAACGACAAATAGGAACTCGCGCTCATCACTTTCCTCCGGGCTAATGTTGACGTGTTTGCCTGGCAACCGTCACAAATGCCTGGGATCCCCAGGGAAGTGATTGAGCACAATCTGAAGATTTACCCCGACGCTCGGCCTGTACACCAGAAACCTCGGAAGCAATCTGTAGAGCGACAGAACTTCATCCGACAAGAAGTGAAGAAGTTGCTCGAAGCCGGATTCATCCGAGAAGTCTACCATCCAAAATGGCTGGCAAACCCAGTCATTGTGCCTAAGGCCGGCGGGAAACTTCGGATGTGCATCGACTACACCACACTGAATAAGGCATGTCCAAAAGATCCATTCCCACTACCTAGAATAGACCAGATAGTGGATTCCACTTCTGGGTGTGAGTTGCTGTGTTTTCTAGACGCATATTCAGGATATCATCAAATCCGGATGTCTAGGGAAGATGAAGAACATACTTCATTCATCACAGTGGATGGATTGTATTGTTACACAGCCATGCCTTTTGGTCTCAAGAATGCAGCTTCAACTTTTGTACGAGCAATGTACAAAACTTTCGAAGAACTCATCAGAGACATAGTGGAGGTGTACGTTGATGACATTGTGGTCAAAGTCAAAAACAAGGAGTCCCTCTTGGATACCTTGCAGGCTGTCTTCGACAAGCTGCGGGCCACCCGCACGAAGCTAAACCCAGACAAGTGCGTCTTCGGGGTTAGTTCCGGAAAGCTTCTTGGTTTCCTGGTGAGTCACCGGGGTATAGAGGCTAATCCGGCGAAGATAAAAGCCATCGAAGACATGCGGCCACCAACCCGCATCAAAGACGTCCAAAAATTAACTGGATGTCTAGCAGCCCTCAGTCGATTCATTTCAAGACTGGCGGAAAGGGCACTTCCCTTCTTCAAGTTACTGAGGAAGTCCGGACCATTCCAATGGTCTGAAGAGGCAGAGAAGGCATTCCAGGAGCTGAAACAGTTCCTCACCACTCTACCAGTCTTGGTAGCTCCGAACCCTGGTGAGCCTTTATTGCTTTATATTTCAGCAGCTGACGAAGTCGTCAGTATGGTTCTGGTTGCGGAGAGACCGGAACTACCCAATACTCAGGAATCCAGATCCCTTCGGGAGGATCCGGAGGTTCCCGAAAGCAGGTCTGGGTCCCAGCTCCCCGACTTGAATCCTCAAGAAGTCACTTCAGAGGACCCGGATCCTTCTGATAGGATCCAGGTCATTCCTGAAGAAGCTCCGGGTTCCTCCACCCAGAACCCGGAGGTCCCCGAAGATAGTCTGGACCTCTCCGACAGAGTCCGGATCAATGAAGAGGAAGCTCCGGACCCCTCCGGGAGGGTCCGGACCGTTCAACGCCCAGTATACTTCATCAGTGAAGTGTTACATGATGCCAAGACTCGATACCTAGAGGTACATAAGATGCTCTACGCAGTTCTTATTGCCTCAAGGAAGCTTCGACACTATTTCCAAGCTCACAAAGTCTCGGTGGTAACCTCATATCCACTTCGAGCGATTCTGCATAATCCCAATTCAACTGGGAATATAGCGAAGTGGGCAGCGGAACTGGCTGAATTCGACCTCGAATTCATTCCAAGACAAGCAATCAAGAGTCAAGCGTTGGCAGACTTCGTGGCAGAATGGACTCCCTCTCCATCAAACTCTGGGGGCCCCAGCGAGCAGAAGAAGGAACCACAAGTTCCGGCCTTCACTAAGCCTCACTGGACCCTTTACTTCGACGGCTCCATGCAGAAGCAGGGAGCCGGAGCTGGAGTCCTTCTCCTCGCACCAACCGGGGAGAAGGTGAGATACATGGTGCACCTTGACTTCAAGGCAACCAACAACATGGCGGAGTACGAAGCACTCATATATGGATTAAAGGTGGCACTATCCTTTGGTGTCAAGCAGTTGCTGGTCAAAGGAGATTCACAACTTGTTATCAAACAAGTGAAGGGTGAATGCTCCTGCAATAATCTCCAGCTGGCTGCTTATCTCCTTGAAGTCCAGAGGCTTCAGAAGGACTTCGAAGTCCTAGACCTTCACCATGTTCAGCGTGCTCACAACGTTGAAGCTGATGAACTCTCGACCAAGGCGTCAACCGGAGCTCCGGCTCCAGACGGAACCTTTGTCCGGAGGTTGTCAAAACCCACAGTTCAGCCTGCCGAGCTGAACGAAGGGGGCGAGATCAGCATCTCGAAGCTGACGGTCCCGATGGCCCTGTTACCATGGCAGCCATCAAGGGTCGTAGGTGCTGCCGGAAGCTCCGAGCAACCCAGCATGCAAGACTCAAATGCTCAAGTCAGTTCCGATGCATGGATCTCGGAGATCCGGAACTACTTGAAAGACAACATCCTTCCTGACGATGATGTATCCGCTGACCGGGTAGTCAGATTGGCTAAAAGATACACGTTGGTAGAAGGGGATCTCTACCGGCGCGGTGCCAACGGCATCCTAATGCGGTGCATCACAAGGGAAGAAGGCTGCGAGCTCCTCGCAGAAATCCATGGAGGCGAGTGTGGGAACCACGCGTCTTCCCGCACGCTGGTCGGAAAAGCCTTTCGGCACGGCTTCTACTGGCCAACAGCGCTCCAGGATGCTACTGAGCTAGTGAAGAAATGCAAAGCATGCCAATTTCATGCAAAGCAAATTCATACACCTGCTCAGCCCTTACAAATGATACCTCCTACGTGGCCCTTCGCCGTGTGGGGGATGGACATCTTGGGACCCTTCCCAAGAGCCGTCGGAGGTTACAAGTTCCTGTATGTCGCCATAGACAAGTTCACCAAGTGGCCGGAAGCTACTCCTGTTGTGACGATCAACAAACAATCTGCAATCAATTTTCTACAGTCTATCGTGAGCAGATTCGGAGTCCCAAACAAGATCATCACTGATAATGGGACTCAATTCACAAGCTCCGCATTTCAAGGATATTGCGAAGACCTCGGCATACAAGTTTGCTACGCTTCCGTAGCTCATCCTGCCAGCAATGGGCAAGCCGAGAGAGCAAATGCAGAGATCCTTAAAGGACTCAAAACGCGCACTTATGAGCGTTTGAAAAAGCACGGAGCTAATTGGATCGAGGAGCTTCCGCCCACTCTATGGGCTAACAGGACTTCTCCAAGTCGGGCAACCGGAGAAACACCCTTCTTCCTGGTGTACGGAGCAGAAGCGATCCTTCCTCCGGAGATCACCCTGGGTTCCCTCCGAGTCCGGACCTTCGACGAAGCCGCGCAGGACCAGCTCCGGCGTGAAGACCTAGACCTCCTCGAGGAGGGAAGGTGCCAAGCAGCTGTTCGGAATGCCCGATACCGCCAAGCTCTACGGCGCTATCATCAGCGGCATGTACACAACCGACAGCTCGAGGAAGGCGATCTGGTGCTACGGAGAATACTATCCAGAGAAGGGCAAAACAAACTCTCCCCCGGCTGGGAAGGACCCTTCCGAGTGATCAAAGTATCCCGTCCCGGAAGCGTTCGCTTGGCTACCGAGGATGGGACACCTCTCCCAAATCCTTGGAACATCGAGCACCTCCGTAAGTTCTACACTTAATTCCACGGAGGTGAGTCTTAAGTAACTTGAAGTGTATGTTATAGAGTCATTGTACAAAGTCGGGTAGTTCCTCCGGGAGAGCAGCCGGACCTTTCCCGAAAGGTTCGGAAAGCTCATGCAACACTTGATACAGTCTCCGGACTAGAAGTGTAGCTAATTACCCTGGGTCAAACGAGAAACCAAACACACTTAGCTTGGTTCCGTACCCTAAGAGTGTACTTGTTTCCCTTGTACCCCGGACCTATAATGAAAGACATCTTCATGTGAAATAGACTCCACGTGCATTCATTTTTGCATAAGGCTCGACATTTTTATTTTTCTCTTTCTTGTCTATAACAGAAATGCGCAATTCTTAAGAAGTTCTAGTTTAACCGGTTTATGTACGATTTGGGTTGAATTGTCAGATTTTTTAGATTTAAATATCGTCTGTGGCCAACTCGCCTGAAAGCCGCCAAGCCATTCTAGGGCCGGAGTGCGCTATCGACTTAGCCTGGTCAAGCACCCTAAGTACGCCACTCTACCTATACCCCGGCAGGCCAAAGTAAGGTGGGTCCATAGACAATTAGATCTAAAAGAAAAGACAATTCATCCAATCATACTAAAAATCGTGTTCAACTTGAAATTCTCTTGAGAACCGTAAGCCGCAACGAAGTTATAGATAAGGAACGAATTTTACTGTTTTTCTTGGCTTAAGTGTGCAGGAAAAATAAACTCAATATTGATGGAGAAAAACCGGAGTTAACCAAGCTCCGACTCCCACCGTCGTTAACTTGAAGATGGTGAGAAGACTCTATCACTAGAGCCTGTTGCCAGCAAGCCAGGCGTGGCAAGGGTCATTGCCGGAGCTACTAAGCTCCGACACCTTGAAGTATTAACTATCGACACTCAACGTGTTGGTAGAGGCTATTGCCGGAGCTACTAAGCTCCGACGATGGGCAATGCCGGAGCTTCTAAGCTCCGACGACTTCAAGGGACCTTCACTATCGAAGACTTCGGGCCTAAACTACACGAGTTCGAAGCAAATTTGTCTTCAACAAAATTCAACAACCTTTTGGGACATGTCCACAATCACATTGTGCACATCTACCAGGGGGCCAAGTGAAGACAAAGATGTTGAAGACAAAAAATGAAATTCACGAAAAATTGGGGATTTCATTTCATTTGAAGACCAGAGATTACATCTGGGGACAAAGGATTACAAAATTGAGGAAGAAGAGAAGATACAAATAAAGGCTAAGAAAGATAGTCCTAGACCCTATGGAAGAACTCGGCGACCTTCCGGGCGACCTCCGACACGCTGCTTCGGGTAGCTTCGCCCTCTCCTTCGACGGGACCTTCAAGCACCGGGTCCAGAGAGAATCGAGGGTTCCGGCTAGTGTAACACGTCAATACATACTCTGTGACGTTTCTAGCCAGGGATTGCCCCTCGACCTCAAGCTGGTCCGCGATGACGTCGCCCACCTTGGAGAGCTTGCCACCCGCAGCGCTCAACGCCTGCAATGCAAGTTCCGGCTCCGGCTCCGGATCATCCGGAAGCACGGGGCTGAAACCCATAGGCGCCAGCGCATCGTCGGCCTTGCTCAGGAACTCCCAAATTTGCAGGGAGTCCGTCTTCCTCAGGCCCTTCATTTCTTCCAGGGACCTCCGGGTCGCCGCCAGTTCTGAGTTCTCGCGGGAGAGGCGCTCAACTTCTTTGGCGTTTTGCTGAATCTTCGCAGCAACCCGCTTTTCGAGTCTTCCGAGCTCCTCCTCCCGGAGGTGGATCTTGTTCCGGCGGTCGACCAGGTCTTTCTCCCTAGCCTCTATTTTCTTCTCCCGGGCGATGAGGGCACACTCATACTCGTAGAGCTCCTGCCCTCGCACCCAGGTCTTCTCCTCCTCCTCGAGGCAGCGCTCTTCCAATTTTTTAGCGCGCTCCTCGAGGCCCTTGTCCGCCAGAGCTGTCTTCTCGGCGAGCTCTTCTTCACGTCGCAAGACGTCATCCCGTAGCTCCAGGAGTTTTTGCTCCTCATCCTCGAGCCGCTTTTCCCTTCCCTCAAGCGCCTCTCGGCGCTTGATGAGTGCGGTACTGATGGCTTCGAGTTCATCGAACCGGGCGTTGGCCGCATCATTGGCAGCTTTAGCTTGGTCGTGGTACTCCCGGGATTTGGCGTCGAGGTTGTGAGTCATGCTCTCCCTCTCGTCCAGCATCTCACCCCAGAGCTCCAAGCGGACCTTCTCCCGCTTGATCCATTCCTTGTCCGCAGCGATCCTCGACTGCGCCAGCTTGGTTTCGAATTGGAGTCTATTACGCCACCTCCTAAGGGTTTGGCGCTCCTCTTCAAGAACCTTGCTGTCGTGGAAGAAGGCTAGTTGGACTTGGCGCAGACTGGAGCAAGCGTTGTCGATGGACATCGACAGCGAGATGGGCTCCGGACCTTCTGGGGTCTCCTCCGCTGGTTCCAGCGGGTCTTCATTTACAAAAATTGGGTCCCACTCTGCGAGAGCGGAACCCTGAGCTTCCAAGGCACTAGGGCCCTCCTCCGGGATGGCCTCAGTCGCCACTAAAGAAGGTCCCGCCACCAAATCTTCATTCGCCCCCTCAGGCTGGGGGCCGGCGACCTCGTTCAGGCACTCTGGCTCCGCCACGGGTACCATCGACGTCGTCGCCTCCAATGGCTCCGGCCGGGACGCTTCTTCCGAGGGGAGCTCAAGCTCCCCCGCCTCCACCACCACCGGCTCTGCAGCCGGCGCTCCAATAACTACCGGCCTTGCGACCGGAGCTTCAGAAGTAACCGGCTCAATTGCCGGAACCACTTCAACTTCCGGCTCGCACGCCGGGGCTTCAGCTGCCTCCGGCTCGACCGCCGAAGCTCCAGCATTTTCCGGCTCTGAAGCCGGGACCGCTACTTCCTCCGGCTCGACAGCCGGAGCATCTACTTCTGCAGCACCAGGGCCCGGAGCTTCAACCTCCGGAGCGGGTGCCGCTGGCGCATCTTCGATCCCGTGGTCCGGCGCTACCACGGGAACTTCTGGAGACGAGTCGAGGTCCATGACCACGACAGCCGGCGCCGGAGCTGTCGCAGCCTCCGCCTGGGGCGGCACCGGGGCTAGAGCAGAAGCCCTCGCAGCCTCAGACACTGTGGCTGAGGGCGGAGCTTCACTCCCCTTCTTGGGAACGCTGCAGATGAAGAATGAAGAAATTGAGCAAACAGATGCTATAATTAAAAGTTAATTGAGGTAAACAAGAAAAATTACCTTGGGAGGTTCACGCACCAGCTTGCGCGAAACCTCTTTCCCGGACGTTCCGGGCTGGCCACGGTCGGCGTAGGAGCTCCGGGAGGACTCCCAGGACTTGCCATAGCCGCGGGCGTTTCCCGGGTCGGAGCTCTCCTTGACCGGGAGGAACTCCTAGACCTGGAGGCCCTCACCGTTTCTCGAACCGGAGTCGCCTGTCCGGAGCTGGCACCTCCGGAGGGACCCATCACGGGGACAGCCGTACTCCGGGAGGATCCCACCGCCGGAACAGTAGCGCTCCGAAAAGACCCCACCACGGGGACAGACGCTACAGCAGCGGAGGACCCTCCTTCCTGAGGACGGGGAACTGGCGGGGAAGTAGCAAGCCCGACGGACCTCCCGTCAGCATGACGCAACTTCCTCTTCCGGCTCTCTGGCTCCTCCGCCAGCTCCTTGCCCTTGCCGGTGACCTCAGCTCTTGGCTGAGAGACAGGGGCGGAGCCGCCTTCCGACAACCCAGGGATCGCCAACGGGGCGGTCGATCTTCTCTCGACGACGCCAAGGTCGTCAAGCGCGGGCATCTTCCGCCGGAGCACCCTGCTGAACTCAACTTCCTCGTTCAGGGGGAGGAAAGCCGGTGGCGGAGTCAAGTACGCTCCGTCTACATCGATGCCGTGCTGGAATTTCTTGAGGTGAAACTCCAAGGACTTCCCCACCATGCTGGACTTCAACCCGGTTTCGACCCGGTCTTCGTCCATCACGCTGTTGAGGGCCCAGGCGAGCTTCTCCCTCCTCTTCAGCGGCGCCCACCTGTTGGACAGGAAGTTGCAGAACACCGCCTGGGGAGTCAATCCTCCCTCTACACATTGGCGGATCCTGGACAAGACGGGGTCGAAAGCTGCCGCCAGCACCGGAACTTCGCTCCACACCGACGTGTCAATGCCGGGCAGACCGTCTGGCAGCTCCAACCGCTCGTGCTCCTCCACCCGGACAACTACCCAATCTTTCTTCCAGTCATCCCACTTCCCGGAAGGGAACGACCGGAGGTACTTGAACGGGCACTTCTTGCGCTTCACAAAGTAGTAGAAGCCAAGGTACTCGTCACTTCGGCCGGTGGTTTGGACGGTGAAGAAAGTACGGAAGAGCTCGATGCAGGGAGGAATGCCCACCCACATCTCGCAGAAGTGGACAAAGACGGATACAAGGAGAAGGGAGTGAGGGCCAAGGTGGTATAGCTGCAGACCATAGAAGTCCAGCAGCATCAAAAAGAAGGAAGAAAATGGTGGGATCAGCCCCACCATGGCATACGATGAAAAGTATACCATTTCGCCGGAGCGCTCCTTTTTAAAGGGAAGCTCTCCTCCGGTGCGGATTGAACGGTTGAAGAAGTCCGACGACCACCCCATGAGGGCTCGGACCTTCTTCAGATCGCTCTCCGTCTTCAAACGACTCTCACGCAGACCCAACTCCATCGCAGCACTGCTAGGCGAGAGAAGAGAAGCAAAGCACGAGTTGGGAGTTTGAGCGCAAGAACAGATGGAAAGCGTAAAGAACTCCCGACGGTGCGCTTTCCTTCTTAAGTAAGCCCTCGCAACGCTTGGATGGAAACTGCAGGGGAGTTGAGCATACTACTCAAGAATTCAACCCAGCCGATGACAAGAGGGCCCGGGACCACCCTGACGATCAAGTCGAGGCTCTTACCCAGGCGAACAGTTGTCATCACGAGGCGGGAAACCCAAAGGCGGCGGACTGACAAGGCGCGCGGAACCGATACGGTTTTTGTATCGGGAACCGACGACCTTCAATTGCGAGAGATCCGCACATCAAAGATCTTATCTGCCGCCTGAGGTGCGCCACGCGTCGGGACTCAACCATAAAGCCCCGCCAAAGGCACCTCCGAAGACTCTTGAAGACCCAGTTCAAGAGTCACAAGTATGGACCCACCTCCGGCGGAACGACTTCATCCCGTTGGTCTTCCCCGGAGGTAGGTCCAGGGGGCCACTGTCGGTACCCTAAAAACCATACACCCCCTGAGGTTACAAAGATCTCAAGGGAAGGACATCAACTCAAATTGAAGACCCTCGGGGGCCCACTCGCCAGACGTGACCGGACCCGCTTCTCCAACATGGTTAACCTCTAGGTTGCCACGTGTACTGTCAGCCCAGAGCTATTACCCGCAAGGGTGAAGCTCCGGGCCAAGTACTGAAACGGCACCTCCGGAGGTAGCCCCCGACCGAGAGAAGCTCCGGACATGACACGTGCCAGGTCACCCCGGAGCTTCCCGCTTCTCCCAAGCAAGCTCCGGAGCTGCCACGTGTCCACACGACAGAGCTAGATGCTTAAAGCCCCCGGGAGACGTTGTAACGGCTCCGGATCTCCAAAGGACAGCCGCAGACTTCAAGATCCGATTAATTACCATTAATTCCACATTAATGATAATTAATCGGACAGCCTTAACACCTGTAACGGCACTGTCGGAGCCGTTACAGGGTTATTAGCAACAATTAATCTCGCGTATCAATACTAGTAACCGCCAGGGCCACATGTCGGGCCAGGCTGACTTGTAACGGTTTGTCCTTGTGCTATAAAAGGACAAACCGACGATACACGGGGAGAGAACTCGAGAACACTCGGAAGCTCACAAGTTAATACAACAAACACACACCCGTGGAGTAGGGTATTACGCTCAGGCGGCCCGAACCACGTAAACCACCGTGTCACTCGTGTCCAAATCGCATTTCACTTTCTTAGATCTCCGCGCGCCCAGACCGAACCACAAACTCCTTCAAACACTTCTCATAGTGTTAGGGGATCTGCCGACTCCAACAGTCGACAGCATCCTATTGAAGAAGTCCAGAATTGTTATAATCTCATGAGATGTGTATGCGTGTAGTAAAAAAAGCAAATACAAAATATTAGAGAACTTACAAGCATCAAACGAGCAACAGGTTG
This sequence comes from Tuctoria greenei, assembly GCA_036927565.1. Classification (NCBI taxonomy): domain Eukaryota; kingdom Viridiplantae; phylum Streptophyta; class Magnoliopsida; order Poales; family Poaceae; genus Tuctoria; species Tuctoria greenei. The sequence goes on from JAYESD010000001.1 coordinate 305,323,852, forward strand.
ATTTCGAGCATGCCCCGATGGAAAAGGGCATGTAACTCTTCAAATAAAATGACTCGTCTATCTACTCCAGTACTCTAGAATGCTTCTTTTGGAATACGAAATGTGACGCAATTAAGACCATATTTTGTGCTGGCAGTGATGTACCACTCATGCATTCTTCTGAGCTGGACGAGTTGTTTGCTAAGTTGTACGGATGTCATGAACGGCTTCCTATTCTTAAATTCAGGAGGAACATCCTCAAGCTTGTATATTGGAACTCCTGGTTTAACTAAAGCCGTCCGCCGATTATACATGATACCGTCTTCTTCCCACTCCTCGATATCTTCTAATGATGGCTCATGAAAAGAACGATATGCACTCGATTTTATAATATTTTTCTTCATAGTTTCCAAATATCTTGACACTTCTGATGAAGGTTTCTTATTTTCGTATGGGGTAACTTTCATAGGCACTGATGATCGAGGAGTAGTCGTCAGAAGTTGGACACTGGCTTGTTTTTGAACCTGTTGTTCAACTGATTGCTCTTTACTCCCAACAGTTGGCTCTAGTACTACTTCAAGCTGTTGCTCAACTGATTGCTCTTTACTAGCAACAGCTTGCTCTGGTACCGCTTGAAGCTGTTGTCCAACTTGTTGCTCTTGGATATCATCCTTGCTGAGACATAGGGGGAGTGGATCTTCTTGGACTGGGAGTGAATCTTCATGCACTTTCGCCTTAGAAGATGGGGTTGCAGTATTTGGAGATGCGACGAGGCTAGAAATTGGCCCATCGTCCAACACGATATCGCGTCGGTGCCAAAGGATTAATTGGTTGATAGCCTGCCCCAGAGTCGTGATCCCCTCAGGTGTGACGTGGTCTATTTCATAATCTTCATAATCATTATCAATGATCTGAAGAAATTGCACCACAACATAATACAACGGAAGTGGATTCCCGTTGAAGTCACGATCAGGATTTGCCATAGCAGTGGCAACCTGTTTGGTTTTGTTCCCTGCTCTGCCTATTGGGATAAGAAGACGACAAGATTTGTCGTTAGCAATATCATCGACAGGGAACTTATGGGTTGACCCTGAGCCTGGCATGGAACCAACGCTGCTAGGATAGGCAGTTGGAGATACTAATTGCTCCTTTTGCACCGGAACCATCACTGTACTCGGTGCCACTAATTATCCCGATTGTATAAGTTGTTCCATTATTTCTTGCATATTTTCTTTGACCTTTTGAGAAATCGTTTCATCAAGTGTTTTCTTAAACTTCTCGCGTCTTCTATATGTGTCTTTATCTTTAGGGAAACCATCTAGCCAAGACATTTGAGAAGAGACCGCTCGAACCCGTCTGCTGTGTTCAGAGTTTCCTAAGATAGCGGTAAGTTGGTCATTCTCCCTCTTTGGCTTGAAGAGACCCTTCTATTGCTTTTCAATTACTTCTTTCATTTTATCCTCTACTTCATTCAGAGAGTCGGGCTTTTCAAGTTTGCCCTCGCTGGTCAAACCTGACCGAGCAAAGACCCAGCGTTGAGTTCGCTCATTGCACCCTTCTAATGGGTGAGGATTGCCCTTACTAGTAATTTTGTCTAATATCTTATTTCATTTTTGGACTTTGGGGGCATATCCGGCAGACCCCAAGCGATGATGGTATTTGTTCTTTTTTTGCAAGCTCTGACCTAGTTGCACTTAGAGCTTTAGCATCAGGTGTGCTCTTTTGACGAACAAACTCTTGCCACTGAGCTTTTGTGATTTTTCCCATCTTCCTCGGGCTAGGGACCTTATCGGCCTTAACATAAGCATTCATTTCACTCTTCCAGCATCGAAACTTCTTGTCGCAAGAGACCAATGTTGCTTTCTTTACACCTTCTTCTGTGCCTTTCGGGAACTTGAATTGTTTCTTTATCTTTTTCCCACAACTCATAATTGGCCTGCTCGGGTAATTTCCTCCAATTCTCGGTTGTGATCGGCACAACCTCCATAACAAGAAAACTGCATGCATTACGGTACTTGGTAACTGAATCCAGTGGTTATTGGGAAAGCCCAACTGGACCGACCCTTGTTATGTACATGATGCGGTCCAATGGACCCTTATTGGGACCTCGTTGCCCTCGTTTCCGCTTGAGTGAAGCTGAGGATTCATCCATTGGAGAACCTTCTGCGGTTTTAGGAGCCGGTGTCACCTCATTTTCTTCGCGATTAATCTAGTAGAAAAAATTATAAGACTTTGTATACTTGACAACCAACATTAACTTGAACTGCTGAAGTTAAGATTCGTGATCCATACCTCGTCGGCAGGATCATATTCCAGGTCTAGATCCACTGAAATCTTTTTAATTTTTATATTCATAAAAGGATCCGATGGACTGTGATAGGAGCCTGAACTGCTGGAGTCAGTAAACTTCATATTGTCTTCTTTGTTGTTACTACCAGGACCAGTCTTCTTAGAGCTTTCCATGCTAGATCTAATAAGACAAAAAATCTAAAAAATGGCATATTAACTCTACATAAAGTGTTGCATGAAAAAAAAAAGATGGAAGCATTCTAGGATTTGATAAGGCATTCTAGGGTTTAAGGCGACTGACCAAAAGGTTCCTATACATTGCGAGGGTGACAAGCATGTTAAAGTTGATCACCAGCAATGGCAATTTTATCTTTTTATTCTAAATAGGCTAGCTTCGTTCAGAGTGGCGACCACGTTCTTGAGGTTTACTAGGCGGCGCCTAGCTTCGGACCTATAACTGATCAAGCAAGGGACAAAAAGCAAATCCTCCAGCCTTTTTCTAGTATCAAGAATCGCAAAGTGTGGCACTTGGATTTGGACGGTGAGGTGAGGCGAGGCGAGGTAGCTGCAGGCCAGAAGAGACACTCTTTTTCAGCAATCATCTCTACAACCGTGGGATTTGCATGGTAAAAAGAGATAAAAGACCCACATTCTCAAACGAATCAGGAATCCGGAAACATTCGCCAAAATCTAATCCCGATGTGCCCAGCCACACCAAATGGGCTCATCATGGCAGCAGGTTTAGCCATCATGAAAGGCATTACGTACCCCACATATGATGGCACCAAGGATTTCTGGGATGGTCAATTGTCCTGGCTGTTTAGAAAACAGGACAGGGAAGTTGGTGCGTCCTATAGTGATAAACTTGGTGAGTTCTAGAGGTTCACGAGGTTTAGGTGACTTGATCAAGTCTGGGCATATGAAACCTTTGGTGGAATATTTCTGATAGGATGGGATTAACCAGGTCGAGGGGTTGGGGGCTTATTTTTGAAATCCCCCTTCATGTGACTCCAAATCCTATATAGATTGTAACTCAATTCGTACTAGGACTAGGACTTGTTCCTAAACTGAATCTGACTCCTAACTCTATTCAGAGTAGGACTCTACTAATATCGTTAAGGACAAAATCTGCTTTATCTAGAACAATCATATACCCCTAGACTGGTGTTTCCGCAACTTTGTCCAAAGTCCAAGTTCGACTCCTCTACTGGGTGCACCAGATACCCAGATCATCCAACAAAAATGAAGTCCCAATATATCTAGTTTGATACAAATGGTGCTAACAAATCATAAATGAGTACATAAACTTTTTCCCTGTGAAATGCCTTAATATTAAGCTGAGTTCAATAATGGGATACATAATTGTTTTAACGCATGCAATCCTTTTGTAATCTTCACATCATCATGATTGAATAAGCTATTCAATAAACAAACTCATAGTCATATAACAGCTACACTATCAGCAAGAATTATTCAACATAGTAATATATCATTCTCCAAAGGATAAGATACATATATGTTTATTGTACGTGTTCATGTATTTCAATTTTACCATTGTACTAAAAAATGCAAATCGTAGCCACTAATTTCGTTCAATTGTGCCAATATGGCCATTATCATCACAATCCTATGTATTTGAGTGACACATCATATGTTTGGCATCCAACACCGCTAGAAGATGGACACACCTACTTCCAATAGAGTTCTCATTGCAGTTACCCCCTCAACCTAACTCATTTTGTGTATCGAGTGTGAGTCACCATGAATATTCCATTTCATTACGTATTCGAATTCCGTCCAGGTGAGGACATTGGGTTGCTGGAACTGCTGCTGCGTAGAATTGATGGAAGTACACCGACAACTCAAGGATGCCTACCCACCGAACCCTAACCAAAGATGCCATCGAACTTGATAGTTTTTCGAATTCCATCGAACCCTAACCAAGGATGCCTACCATTTCCCAATTCCCGAACCCTAACCAAGGATATGCAAGGCGGCGGCGAGGGCGGGGAGGGAGGCGGCATGACGAAGGAGGATGGAAGGTCGAAGGGTTTAGGGTTTACCTTGAAACTCGGCGGCGACGACAATGGATTTGCTCGGCGTACCTGGAAGTGACGAGGGCGAACACTTGGCGGCAAACGAAATTTTGGCAGCCTAACGACGTCTAAGTGTTTCGCCCAGGTTAGGTTTTTCCAACGCTGCCGAGGGGTATATATAGACTCCCATTTTCTCAGGCGGATTTTAAGTACCGACAACGTGAGAAGATTGTTACCTCAGACAGGTTTTACTTACCAACCGCCTGAGAAGATACAATTATCTCAGGCGGTTGGTAAGTAATACCCGCCTGAGATAAACATCTTCTCAGACGGTTATTAAGTACCAACCGCCTGTGAAGACGTGTCGACGTCCATGCGCGACCTTTCTTTTCCCCGAGGCGCGACCTTTCAATGCGCGGTAAACCAACCGCTCCACGCAGCCCTTATTAAAGACGCGCCATCACCCTTTAGTTCTCCTCAAGCGTTGTAAGGACCGAATGCCCAAGAGGGGGGGTGAATTGGGCTTTCTTCGAAAAATTCTAAGCAATGAGTTTTAATTTCTAAAGCCCAATTCCCTACGCAAACTATCTATGCATTCTAGTAGATAGAAACTTCGCGAAATATAAAATGCATAAAAGTAAGGGAAAGGAGAAGGATGCAAAATCCCGAGGAGACAAGAATTTATCCCGTGGTTCGGCAAGATCGTCAAGATCTTCTTACATCCACGTTGTGGCACCCACCAAGGGGTTTTGCCACACCCAAGTCACCGAGACGAGGGATCTTCACTATTCCTCTCCGTTCGCCTCCCTTGGCAAGGTGGAGCTCAAGCCTTGTACAACTTCGACCTTCCGGGCTTCCACACACGCCTTGGCAAGGTACGGAAGTCTTCTCACAGTTACAAACACCAAGGGCACTCCCTTGAGGCTCCCACACTATCCTAGAGAGTCCACTCACCGAGAATGGAGGCACACAAGCTCTCTCTCTAGCTAGCTCTAGCCTAATTCTTGGTGTAAAGGTGATCAAAATGATGTGGAGGTGATTGCTCTTGGTCTTGAATGCTTGTGGATGTGTTGATAGTGTCTGGTGATCAAGACTTATCGAAATGCGGTTTAGGGGGTATTTATAGCCAGCCTCCCCGAAATAGCCGTTGGAAAAGTAGGCTGACAGAACTTTACTGTGAACACCGGATGATCCGATGTCTTACCTTTAGTTATCATCGGTCAAGTTACGTTAGCTGACGTCATTGTGTCAGATATGACCGTTGTTAGACCGATGTTGATCTTGTCTTCTCATCGGATGATCCGATGGCTCTTCCTCCAGAATTTCCTCAAACTTGATGCTTACTGGAGTAATCGACTGATGTATGCTTCTCTGTACATCGGATGATCCGGTGCTACACTTGGTCCAATGATCTTGCAAATTGTACTGATGGACCGATGTTACTGAGCCATTCACATCGGATGATCTGGTGAGTACTTTGTTCTGAGGTCTTCTTCTTCAGCTGAACCAACTCGACCGATGTGTTGTTCTGAGGTATCAACGGTTGATCCGTTGAGTTGTTTTTGTTTGCTTCGAGTTGTTTCTAAGTGACTTTTTATCTTGCTCGATTGACCTCTTTGATATTTGTTGCAAAGACATTTCTGATGATCTTCAAGTATTGAATGTTGTCAATTTAAAGTTGAATGACTTTGACATAAGAGCTTTCACTTTTTGTCTTCACATAATTGATTTGATCTCATATATTGATTGTTAGGGGTCTCCAGTGACATATTGATTTTATTTTATTGAGTGATTATGGGGACCTTGCATTCACAAATTTATTAGTAAAGTCCAATGGTTGTCATTAATCACCGAAACCATACCTCATGGAGGCCTAGATGCTTTCAATCTCCCCCTTTTTGGTGATTGGTGACAACACAACAATTTAAAGCGCAATAGTAATGAATTTGATAGAATGAAACTTAAAGGAATGAAACTTAAAGGATATGCAATGAATACAAGATATCACACTTATTATTTGAAAGCTCTAAATCAATCAATAACTCAAGTGTGAATAAGTGAGTAACACCAAATAAGCTCAATCGATTAATTAACATAAGAGTATTCAATGAACAACAAATGAGTAGCGAAAGCATCGAATTACAAAAGATAATATAGATAAACTCCAAATTACAAAAGATAACTCAAAAGAAGGACTCCCCCCTGAGACTAAGACACTCCCCCTGAGACTAAGACACTCCCCCTGACTCCTCTAACTCTTCTCCCCCTTTGGCATCAAGACACCAAAAAGGGATCCGAGTGCCTAAGGATCCTGAGTACTGGGTGCGATGACGAAGTGGTCACCGTCGGGAGCGCTGTCGCCGGAGCTGCTGCCTGGAGTAGTGGTGGAAGGAGCTGCCGGAACCGTAGGAGCCACCGTCGGTGCCTGCTGTGTAGGAGCTGCAGGAATAGGGGCACTGACGACGGAGGCCAGCGTCTGCTGGAACAAGGTTGCAGCCGGCAGCGGGGAGTGAGACGGAGCACCAGGAGCCATAAGTGGAGACATGCTGAAGGAGAGAATCGGCGTAGATGGCACCAGAGCGGCAGCTGGAGCCAGGACTGGAGGTGGTGGAGCGACTCCTGACAGCTGCGACGGGAGGGCAATCCCGGTCTGGGTGTAGAGGTTGGTGATCAACCCCAGGATGCCCATCATCGCCTGCTGCGTCTGCTGCTGCTGGTCGAGGGTGCGCTGGTGCATCTGGTCGATCAGCCCCGTCAGCCTGTCAGTGTCCTCTCGCCTCTCACGGGCGATCTGACGCTGCATCTCCTGCTGCTGCTGCTGGAACTCAAGGAGGCGGGCAACCTCCTCCGCTCGGGCCTGCTCAGCTGCCAGCCTGTCCAGACGCTGCTGCTCAACCATCTGCTGGAGAAGCGAAGTCAGCTCTGATGGCTGAGTGACCTGTGCCTCAATGACGAGAGGTGGAGTAGGTGGTGGCACTGTAGAGCCTCCAGCCTCCGCGTCGTGCTGCCTGGGTGAGGGAGGAGGTGGAAAGTACTCCTCGACACTGTCGTCGGTGTCGCTCTCGGACCAGATGTGCTGTAAGTCCTCACCCTGTGCCTCTGCCTCGTCTAGCCTCTCATCCTCCTTCTCCAAGTCCGACCAGTCCTCCTCAGAAAGACGAGCCCTGACCTGACGCTCGACTGGACGGCCAAGGCGGCGGTCTCCAGGAGCTGGGGCACGGTAGTGGCTAAACCGTGTGACGCTCTCATCAGTGAGCCAGTCGTGCACGGCAGACTCCTCAAGGACCATCATGGTGAGCAGGTAGCTGATCCAGTGTCCATACACGAGCTGCCTCATCATGCCCACCCCATCTGTGATCACATCCTCCATCTCGCATATGAGGACGTCCACTATGTCGAACTCCATCCCGTTCATGATGTAGAACAGGAGAGTCTGCTGTAAGCTGGTGAACCCCTCCAAGTAACCAGACCTCGGCAGGAGCGTGCGGCGCAAGGCGAGGTGCACTGTGCGCGCAGCTGGAGTCAACAAGGCCGGTACTCTCGGCTGGTCAGGAGAGAAGGTAGGACCAAACAGGGAACGGATCTCCTCCAGAGCTGGAGCCACTCCTCCAGTGAGCGGCCTCCTCGGCGGGCCTGCCTGACCATGGACCCTCTCATGCACGCATGTGTCGTGCAAGTCCACTCCCAGCAGCTGTGCCAGTGTCTGCCTCGTCAAGTGGTAGTGTTGTCCCATGAACATGAAATCAATCGATCTTCTGCCCTCAGAGACGTAGAGGGTGGCGTAGAACACGCGGACCCAATCCTCCACGTAGGCACTCCTCTCATAGGACACTAGCTGCACCAGACCTCTGTACCTCTCGAAATAAGGTTGAATCTCTGTCTCGGTAGCCAGAGCGAGCTGATCCCAGTCCAGGAAGTTGTGCTGGAACAACTTGTGGCCTCAGCGTCTGTAAGTCTCGTAGAGAGACGCCTGCGTCACGGTCCAGAACCGACTGTCCACCAGGGCTTCCCGGGGCTACGGGTACCACTCCTCAAGTAGCACACTCCACCCGAGTCTGCGAAGCTGCTTGGCCTTCATCTTCTGGTAGTCGGTCAACCGAACTCCTTCAGCGACATGGACAGTGGTGTCCATCTCGTAGATAGCTCGCTGGGCCTCCCTGTCCTCACGACGATCGACAGCCGTCGGTCTCGGACGAGGTGCTACCGGGGGATGACCCCCACGGGTCCGGGCTGAGCGCTGACGGACGAGAGGCTCTACCGGCTCTTCTTCGGCCTCGGAGTCATCGATCACAGGAGGCTGCCTCGGACGAGCCTCGCGGATCCTCAGCGATCCACCTCAGCCACGCTCACGCTCCTCGGCGGCGCGAGCGGCCATCAACGCCTTCTTCTGCTCCTTCGACAATTTTTGCTTCTTCGCGGCCGGCTCCGCGATGGCCTTGCCCTTGTTCTTCTTGTCACGAGCCATTGCGATCGGGCGCGTGAACGGAGTCAGAACGGCGACGAGGAGAAGGATGCACCCGGAAACCCTAGCAACAACGATCGTGGAGGCACCACGATGGCGAGGATGTGCACGTGGGGCGATTGGTGGCTGGTGGTGCACGGGAGGAGGCGGCGGCGGCGCTTGGGTGGAGGCGCGGTGACAACTGGGTGAAGCGGCAGTGACGGCAGTGGTGTGGCAGCGGCGGCCGCAGTGGTGCTGCGGCGGCGGCGGCGTCCGGAGACGGCGGCGGCGGCCGGAGGGCGGCGACGGCGGCGGCAGTCGGCGGTGGCGCAGCGAGAGACACGACGGCGGTGTGATTTGGCGACAGAATCGGGAGAGAGAACACGACGAAGGCGAAACGACGTTTAAATAGTGGGTCCCAAATCCTAGCCGACTTTTTAACACCGGATGGACCGATGATGAACGACGAGAACATCGGTCGAATGATACAGTAAGGTTTTTCAGAAAAGTGCCGTTGACACCGGATGGACCGACGTTGAGGGATGGGATCATCGGTCGAATGGTACAGTAAGGGTGTTCAAAAATGGAAAGTTGACATCAGATGGTCCGACGTGGGATGAAGTAGCATCGGAGGAATTTGGCACAGTTCCAGAAGAGTGAACACCGAATCGACCGATGTTTTTCAGAATGAACGCGTCGGTTGAATTGAGATACTGACTGAACTGGCACTAGGAGATTGAACACCAATTGATCTGATGAGGGATTGACCTAGGCATCGGATAATCCGATGAGAGCAGAACAAAAACATCCCTTATATGTCCTTTGACCAAACAAACAAGCAAAGAGAAACACATGTCTTAGGACTTTTTGGGCAACCCCTTACCCCTCAAAAATGCTAATATGCCAATAACTTGGCTAGGCCTTAAAGCAAATTAAACACCGAGAAAAAATAGGAGGAAATCATCCAAATAAAATGTAAGGCCCATGCTTTGTGAGCTAGGGTATGAAGACTTCTATCTCTTTGAAGCATGTTCCTATAGGCATTAACGCACCTAACATTTTGTTCTTTCCACCACATATGAGTTGAGATGTTGCATTTGAAACAAGTATCTTTCTCATGAGGTGGGTTCCCCTTTGTGACAATCTACCGTATGCAATGCCAAACAAATTATAGTGCAAGAAATTTAAATATGAGTGCAAGTCTATATGGCAGGCATCATGCAAGACATGAAGTAAATCTATCTTGCCAAGTTTGAACCTTTCAAAGGCTTCTTCAGGGAGAGCTACTCTCCAAGCCTTGGGAAAACCCAAAAGAACCTCCATCCCAAGCTAACCCTAGCTCACCCCTATCCTTTGAGAGTTAGGCAAGACCTATATGATATGCATTCTTACATGATCATGGCAACTTACATGACGTTTGATGCATCTAGCACATTTAATTCACTTCTTAGCCTAGAAAAAGTTTTCTCATCAAGTGGTTTAGTGAAGATATCCGCCAATTGTTCTTCGGACCTAAAACCTCGCAATGAGATGTCTCCCTTAGCTTCATGGTCCCTTAAGAAATGATGGCGAATATCAATGTGCTTAGTGCGGGATTGTTGAACAGGGTTTTTAGCTATCTTAATCGCACTTTCATTTTCACAAAGGAGAGGCACACAACCAAGTTTAATCCCAAAGTCCAAAAGGGTTTGCTTCATATAAAGAATTTGGGCACAACATGCACCGGCCGCAATATATTCCGCTTCCGCCGTGGACAAGGCGACGGAATTTTGCTTCTTGCTTGACCAAGAAACTAGGGAACGCCCAAGCAAGTGGCACCCACCGGAGGTACTCTTGCGATCCACGCGGCATCCGACAAAGTCCGAATCCGAGTATCCCACAAGATGGAATTTTGCACCTTTAGGGTACCACAAGCCCACACTAGGGGTATGCTTAAGATACCTAAGTATCCTAAAGACCGCCTTCCTATGCGATTCTTTAGGTGCCGCTTGAAAGCGAGCACATAAGCATACACTAAACATGATATCGGGCCTAGATGTGGTAAGGTAAAGCAATGAACCAATCATAGAACGGTAGTTAGATTGATCAATAGGTTTACCGTCCTTATCTGCGTCGAGATGACAATTGGTTGCCATTGGAGTGTTTCTTGAGCTACAATCTCCCATCTCAAATTTCTTCAAGAGGTCCTTGGTGTACTTCTCTTGATAGACGAAGGTCCCCTCTTGAAGTTGCTTGATTTGAAATCCAAGGAAGAAGTTGAGCTCTCCAATCATAGACATCTCGAATTCCCTAGACATCATTTTGCCAAACTCATGGCTAAGAGCTTCGTTAGTTGAACCAAAAATAATATCATCAACATAAATTTGGCAAATGAACAAATCTCCGTTGACGTCCTTGGTGAAAAGTGTGGTGTCCACCCTCCCGATCTTGAATCCTTGCATGATGAGGAAATCCCGTAGTCGTTCGTACCACGCCCTAGGTGCTTGCTTGAGCCCGTAGAGCGCCTTGTGCAACCTATACACATGATTAGGATTCCTCGGATCTTCAAACCCGGGAGGTTGTTCAACATAAACAAGCTCGTTAATGTAACCATTAAGAATGGCACTTTTCACATCCATTTGATAAAGTCTAATACTATGATGTGATGCAAAGGCAAGAAGTATACGAATGGCTTCTAGCCGGGCGACCGGGGCAAATGTCTCCCCAAAATCTAGTCCTTCAACTTGCGAGAACCCTTTGGCCACAAGTCTTTCCTTGTTGCGGACCACAACGCCATTCTCGTCTTGTTTGTTGCAGTACACCCACTTTGTTCCGATGACGTTCTTGTCCTTGGGTCGCTCCTCCAACACCCAAACTTCATTGCGGATGAAGTTGTTGAGTTCTTCTTGCATGGCCATCACCCAATTTGGGTCTTGGAGTGCTTCCTCAATATGAGTGGGTTTTACACATGAAACAAACGAGTAGTGCTCACAAAATGAAGCGAAATGGCGAGAACGTGTACTTACACCCCTTGACGGACTTCCAATGATTTGGTCCAATGGATGCGCCTTGGAGATGCGTCCATGCCTCATAAGTGGTTGTGAAGCACTTGGCAATGGTGATGCGTGTTGCTCCTCTTGTGGTTGGACTTGATCATGGACTTCTTCTTCTTCTTGATGTTGTTGTTCTTGTGAGTCTTGAGTTGGCAATGGATCATCCTTTTCTTCTTTGTCAACTTGAGGCGCCATAGAGGTGTTGTTGTTGGAACTTGAAGCTCCCCCTTGATCATGGCTCTCCTCAACTTCGGGCTTGATGTCTCCAATGGTCATGTTCTTCATGGCTTCTCATAGAGGCTCATCATCTATTTCATCATGACCAAAGCTCTCCTCTTGGGAGCCATTAGTCTCATCAAACTCAACATCACAACTTTCCTCAACTAAACCGGAGGTTTGGTTCAATACTCGATATGCTTTTGAGTTTGATGCATAGCCAAGAAATATACCAACATCACATCTTCTTTCAAACTTACCGAGCCTTTTCTTGCGGTAGATGTAGCACTTGCATCCAAAGACTCGAAAGTAGGAGATGTTGGGCTTCCTCCCAATGAGAAGCTCGTACGGGGTATTTTGAAGTAGTCGATGGAGATAGACCCTATTTGCGGCATGGCACGCCGTGTTGATTGCTTCGGCCCAAAACTTCTCCGACATGCCGTAGTCATCAAGCATTGCTCTTGCAAGAATGATGAGTGTATTGTTCTTCCTTTCAACGACACCGTTTTGTTGAGGAGTGTATGTGGCCGAAAACTCATGTTTCACGCCTTCACGGTCACACCACTCCCCAATGTTATAGTTCTTGAATTCGGTGCCGTTGTCACTCCGAACCTTGATGATGGGAAGTTGAAATTCCCTTTGAACGCGGTTGGCTAAGGTCTTGAACACTTCTGGAGTTTCAATCTTGTCACCTAAAAATAGAGTCCAAGCATAGCGAGAATAGTCATCAACAATAACGAGACAATAGAGGTTACCGCCAAGACTTTGATATGTGGACGGTCCGAAGAGGTCCATGTGGAGTAGTTCAAGTGGCTTGGAGGTTGACACCATTGTCTTCATTGGATGGTGTGAAGCAACTTGCTTCCCGGCTTGACAAACGCTACAAAGCTTGTTCTTCTCAAATGTGACATCCTTCACGCCGGTCACCATCCCAAGCTTGAATGACTTCTTGAGTTTGCTCATCCCTATGTGCGCTATACGTCGGTGCCATAGCCAACCTAAGCTTGTCTTAGTGAAAAGGCAAGTGGTCAAGCTAGCATTCTTGTTGGAGAAGTCCACTAGGTAGAGATGTCCATGCCGAAATCCTTTGAAGACTATGTCTTGGCTTGTTTCACTACTCATAACAACACCATTTTTGCTAAATGTGCACGTTAGTCCAAGATCACATAGTTGTACAATAGAAAGTAAATTAAAACTAAGTAACTTAACGTACAAAACATTAGAAATGGATAAATCATTAGAAATAGCAATTTTACCTAACCCAATTACCTTTCCCTTAGAGTTATCACCAAAGGTGACTTGTTCATGATTGCCGGGGTTTTCTATGGTGGTGAACATACCATCATTGCCGGTCATATGTTGAGTGCACCCGTTATCGAGTACCCAATGCTTTCCTCCGGCTTTGTAGTTCACCTACACACATGAATTCAATTTTTGACTTTAGGCACCCAAACCAACTTAGGTCCTTGTATGTGTGATACAAGTGTTTTTGGGACCCAAAGTTGCTTGGGGAGCTTCCCCTTCATGCCCTTCATGTCTTTGCCAATGAACCTTGCCTTCACCTTGCCATGTACTTTACTCAAGAGATAATAATGATCATTGAAAGTAGATTTATAGTTAGTAGGCAATTTTGGAGAAGGTCGGTTAGGAAGAGGACACTCCCTTGTGTGGTGACCGGTGACCTCACAATGTTGGCAATAAGAACCAACTTCCTTGATGAAGCTTGTTCTTAGCTCAGGTGAGGACACCTTTCCTTTGTTAGGCACCGGGAAGGATCCAAGTCCTCTCTTTTTGAAGGCCTTTGCTTGTTGGAAGAGGATTTCCTTGTGCTTGACTTCTCCTTTTGAAAGTCTAGCCACACTAGTGCGGAGACTCTCAATTTCTTCCAACAAGTCCTTCTCCCTAGCATTATCTTTCAAAGGCAAAGACTTGTGCAAAGCATTAGTGGCATGAGAAGTAATGGATATGTTATCATTAAGAGTTTGCTTCTTCATATTTTTCAACTCTTGATCAAGCATGTCATGAGCAAGGTTAAGTGTTTGATGTTCTTGTGTTAACTTGTTGTGCTCTTCCAAGAGTGTTTGGTGTGCTAAGTTAAGTTCATAATTATCTAACTTGATTTTAGCCTTTTCTTCCTCAATTTGCTTGAAATGAGATTTGAGCGTGTCATGCTCTTTGAGTATGCTTTCATACTTGTCAAGCAAATCAAGGTTAGCACTCTCAAGTCTAGCATGAGTTTCTTCAAGCACTTTAGCCTTACTCTCTTCCCTCTTAATGATAGCATGCTATTAATTTATCAAAGAAGTTAAATCATCGGGGGAAAGCTCATCATCGCTAGAGTCGTCACATACCTTGGTGTTACCTTTCGCCATGAGGCACATGGGCGGTGGATGAAGAGGTGCATCATCATTGTTGGCGATGGCGAGGCCGGCCAAGCTTTCTTCTTCCGCTTCACTCTCTTCATCACTTGTTTCTTCATCGGTGACCCATTCATTTGCCTCACACATGAACACCTTTTGTGGGCCATTTCTCTTCTTTGGGAAGAGTCTTGCCTTCTTGCACTTGTCATGTTTCTTCTTCCCAAAGGCTCTTGGTTTGGGTTTGGCCTCTTCTTCATCATCATCACTCTCTTCAAGCTTGCGATGCTTGCTTTTGTAGTTCTCTCTTCTTTTGTCCGGTTTTGGACAATCATAGGAGATGTGGCCTTGATCACCACAATTGTAGCAAGTCTTGTGATCATCTCTCCTTGGTAGAAACACTTTCTTCTTGGGATCGAAGGTGTACCCCTTCTTGGTAATCTTGGAGTTCAAGCGTGAGAACTTTCTCATCATCAATGCAAGCTCATCATCATCATCTTCACTTGATGCTTGTTCTTCTTCACTTGAGCAAGGCTCAACCACCTTCTTCTTCTTGAGGCTTGTTTTCTTGGTGGAGGTCTTTAGAGCAATTGTCTTTGAAGATGATTGCTCCATCATCCCAAGTATACTCATCTCATGAGTGTGTATTTCTCCAATGAGCTCCGAAACTTCAATGTGGTCAAGTGACTCTTTTTGGAGCATGAAGTTGATGATGTTGTACTTTGGCTTGGTAAGGAGCATGAGGATCTTGCGGTTGATGAGTCCCTTGCCAAGAGAAGCAATGTCAAGAGCATTAATTTCTTCAATAAGCACATTCAAGCGAGAGAACATTTCATTGACATTTTCATGAGGAAGCATTTTAAATTCATCATATTTGGCTTTAAGCATGTGATATTTTAATTCCTTGACATGAGAAGAGCCCTCATGAATTTCTATTAAGCAAGCCCAAATTTCACAAGCCTTTTCTTTACTAGCAATTCTAGCAAATAAATCTTGACTAATACATTCATAGATTGCATTCCTAGCTTTAGCATCCCATTTAATTTGATCACCAACATAATTGTATTCTCCAAACCCCGCGTGGGTCGCTTCCCATACTTCGGGAGCAATAGCCTCAAGATAAGCGTGCATGCGTGCTTTCCAATAGGCAAAGTTCTTGCCCTCGAAGATAGGAACCGAACCCCCAACCTTGGCCATTTTAGCTCTGTAGCGGTGAAGCTAGAATGATCCTATGAGTAACCTTGCTCTGATACCAATTATAAGGACCGAATGCCCAAGAGGGGGGGTGAATTGGGCTTTCTTCGAAAAATTCTAAGCAATGAAACTTAATTTCTAAAGTCCAATTCCCTACGCAAACTATCTATGCATTCTAGTAGATAGAAACTTTGCGGAATATAAAATGCATAAAAGTAAGGGAAAGGAGAAGGATGCAAACTCCCGAGGAGACAAGGATTTATCCCGTGGTTCGGCAAGATCGTCAAGATCTTCCTACATCCACGTTGTGGCACCCACCAAGGGGTTTTGCCACACCCAAGTCACCGAGACGAGGGATCTTCACTATTCCTCTCCGTTCGCCTCCCTTGGCAAGGTGGAGCTCAAGCCTTATACAACTTCGACCTTCCGAGCTTCCACACACGCCTTGGCAAGCTCCGGAAGTCTTCTCACAGTTACAAACACCAAGGGCACTCCCTTGAGGCTCTCACACTATCCTAGAGAGTCCACTCACCCAGAATGGAGGCACACAAGCTCTCTCTCTAGCTAGCTCTAGCCTAATTCTTGGTGTAAAGGTGATCAAAATGATGTGGAGGTGATTGCTCTCGGTCTTGAATGCTTGTGGATGTGTTGATAGTGTCTAGTGATCAAGACTTATCGAAATGACCGGTTTAGGGGATATTTATAGCCAGCCTCCCCGAAATAGCCGTTGGAAAAGTAGGTTGATAGAACTTTACTGTGAACACCGGATGATCCGATGTCTCCCCTTTAGTTATCATCAGTCAAGTTACTTTAGCTGACGTCATTGTGTCAGATATGACCGTTGTTAGACCGATGTTAATCCTGTCTTCTCATCGGATGATCCGGTGGCTCTTCCTCCAGAATTTCCTCAAACTTGATGCTTACTGGAGTAATCGACCGATGTATGCTTCTCTGTACATCGGATGATCCGGTGCTACACTTGGTCCAATGATCTTACAAACTGTACTGATGGACAGATATTACTGAGCCATTCACATCGGATGATCCGGTGAGTACTTTGTTCTGAAGTCTTCTTCTTCAGCTGAACCAACTCGATCGATGTGTTGTTCTGAGGTATCATCGGTTGATCCGGTGAGTTGTTTTTGTTTGCTTCGAGTTGTTTCTAAGTGACTTTGTATCTTGCTCGATTGACCTCTTTGATATTTGTTGCAAAGGCATTTCTGATGATCTTCAAGCATTGAATGTTGTCAATTTAAAGTTGAATGACTTTGACATAAGAGCTTTCACTTCTTGTCTTCACATAATTGATTTGATCTCATATATTGATTGTTAGGGGTCTCCAGTGACATATTGATTTCATTTTATTGAGTGATTATGGGGACCTTGCATTCACAAATTCATTAGTAAAGTCCAATGGTTGTCATTAATCACCGAAACCATACCTCATGGGGGCCTAGATGCTTTCAAGCGTGTCGCTCACTTTGAATCCTCTTGTTTTCTTCGTCTTCCCCCGCTCCGACGACCCAACACCACTATGGTCGATTTTCCGCCGCCAAGCCCTCTAAGGGAGCCACCTTGCAAGAAACTATGTTGCAGCTCCCCCAAGAAGATCAACACCCAGCCGCGCCTCCTCATGGCGCGAGAGGTGTACAACATTACATCTCGCGCCATGAGTGCCTTGGGGCTGGGTACCCTTCCAGAGTATCCTGGAATGGGTACCATGGGCCACTACCTCTACGCCCTCACAGGGGTGGCTGATCGTCTCGACATTCTGTTCGCGACGATGGCCCAGGTTCTTGGCCCTGAGGGCCGTAGAACGCTGGTGGAGGCAATGGCTAGCAACCTCGGGGTTGCACCGCCGGTGCAGCCAGTGCAGCCGGTGCAACCGACCCTGTCTCCTATTGCACCGGCGCCGGAGTAGCCGCCGGGGGACGAGGAGGAGGAGGAGGAGTAAGAGGAGTAGGAGTAGAAATAGGATTTAATTAGTTTTTCTTTGTTGTTTTTAGTTGCTTCGGTTTTGTAAATATTGTTAATAAATGAAATCTATCTTTGTTCATCTATGTGATTGAATATTACTTGTGTATCTTGTGTGTTCTTGTGTAAATATTGTGCATCTTGTGTGTTCTTTTGTGAGATGTGTGATTGAATATTGTTAATGAATGAGTATCTTGTGTGTTCTTCAATTGTGTGAATGAATGAATGTGTAGTGTGTTCATCATTAATTAAAACCCGCCTGAGAAGAAGATTATCTCAGGCGGTTGGTAAGTAATACCCACCTGAGATAAACATCTTCTCAAACAGATATTAAGTACCAACCGCCTGTGAAGATATTTACTTCTTCTTAATTAATATTCTTGATTAAATATGGGTCCTTTAAAAAGGCAAAAATCCACTTTCTTGTAATATTATTGATAAGTAAAGGTTACCATTAAATTTCACTTCATAAATCCTTTGAAATTGGTCAGAACATAAAAAACATACAACAAATGCTATTTTTCATTTTTCTATCTTGATGAATATAATTCTTTTTTTCATTTAATTTTTCAGTGGACATTTTTACACATCATACCAACCTCTATGAATTTTTTCAGATTTTTTTAAATTTTTTGAATCAATGTGTGTTCATAATTTGATGAATGCCTCATATGTATATGAGCATTTAGTTAGAATGGAGGATAATTTGAAATTTGACATGTTGGAATGCTTTTAAAAAAATTAACAAAATTCATACATGTATAAATGATACAAATATGTTCATACCAACAATTTTGAGTGAATAAACTTTTTTTTTTATGAGGTACACAAATGTGAATAATATGTGAGTAGAAATTAATTTGATATTTACCAAAACATTACAATGTCAGCTATACAAGTTTTAAAAATATTTTGTTCAGGTGGTAGATGTTAATTTTGTACAAATGTAGAAGAAAGAATCATCGAATTTGAACACAATTTGTAGAATCTAAACATGTTTGTGTATTTATATTGAAATCTAAATAAAAAAAAGAAGAAAGAAAAAAGGAAACTGAAGAACAGTATCAGGCATTATCTCTAGCAGTTGGTAAGTAATACTCGCGTGAGATAAACATCTTCTCAGGCGATTATTAAGTACCAACTGCCTGTGAAGATATTTACTTCTGTTAATTAATATTTTTGATTAAATGTGGGTCCTTTAAAAAGGCAAAAATCCACTTTCTCGTAATATTATTGATAAGTAAAGATTACCATTAATTGTCACTTAATAAATCCTTTGAAATTGGTCAGAATATAAAAAACATACAAAAATGCTATTTTTCATTTTTCTATCTTGATGAATATAATGATTTTTTCATTTATTTTTTCAGTGGACATTTTTACTAATCATACCAACCTCTATGAATTTTTTCAGATTTTTTTAAATTTTTGTGAATCAATATGTGTTCATAATTTGATGAATGTCTCATATGTATATGAGCATTTAGTTAGAATGGTGGATAATTTGGAGTTTGACATGTTGGTATGCTTTTAAAAAAATTAACAAAATTCATACATGTATAAATGATACAAATATGTTCATACCAACAATTTTGAGTGAAGGGACCTTTTTTTTTATGAGATACACAAATGTGAATAATATGTGAGTAGAAATTAATTTGATATTTACCAAAACATTACAATGTCAGCTATATAAGTTTTAAAAATATTTTGTTCAGGTGGTAGATGTTAATTTTATACAAATATAGAAGAAAGAATCATCGAATTTGGACACAATTTGCAGAATCTAAACATGTTTGAGTATTTATATTGGAATCTAAATAAAAAATAAGCAAGGGATAAGGAAACTGAAGAACAGTATCGGACATTATCTCTGGCGATTGATAAGTAATACCCGTCTGAGATAAACATCTTCTCAAGCGGTTATTAAGTACCAACCGTCTGTGAAGATATTTACTTCTTCTTAATTAATATTCTTAATTAAATGTGGGTCCTTTAAAAAGGCAAAATTCCACTTTCTTGTAATAATATTGATAAGTAAAGGTTACAATTAAATTTCACTTCATAAATCCTTTGAAATTGGTCAGAACATAAAAAACATACAACAAATGCTATTTTTCATTTTTTCTATCTTGATGAATATAATGCTTTTTTCATTTATTTTTTCAGTGGACATTTTTACTCATCATACCAACATCTATGAATTTTTGTAGATTTTTTTAATTTTTTTTAATCAATGTGTGTTCATAATTTGATGAATGTCTCATATGTATATGAGCATTTAGTTAGAATGATGGATAATTTGAAGTTTAACATATTGGAATGCTTTTAAAAAAATAAACAAAATTCATACATGTTTAAATGATACAAATATGTTCATACAAATGTAGAAGAAAGAATCATCGAATGCGCCTGTGAAAATCCGTGCGCGACCTTTCTTTTCCCGAGGCGCGACCTTTCAATGCGCGGTAAATCAACTGCTCCATCTACCACTCCGCGCGGCCCCCTTAGTAAAGAACAGTATCGGGCATTATCTCAGACAGTTGGTTAGTAACAACCGCCTGAGATAAACATCTTCTCATACGGTTATTAAGTACCAATGGCCTGTGAAGATATTTACTTCTTCTTAATTAATATTCTTGATTAAATATCTTTCCAGGCGGTTGGTAAGTAAAACCCGCCTCAGATAAAGTTAAAAACCGCCTGTGAAAAACCGACGCCTATATAAGGACCCCTCACCGCAGTCAAAATGCAACCCTGGAGTATTTATATCGATGCTGCAAGGCTGTTGAATTTCCCCTGCGCCACGCCGCCGCTCCGCCGCCCAGCCCATACTGCCGCGTCGCCGCTCAACCCCGCACCGCCACTTCTCCACCCAGCCGGCCCACCGTGCTGACGCCTCCTCACCGTGCTGACGCCCCTGCAAGGTAAATGTAGTTTCCTTACTTTTTTCTTTGTATATTTTCATTAGCTGATAAGCTGTTAGTTTTGTGTGTTCTGGTATATAGATTCTGTCCTTTTGCATGTGTAAGCACTGCATGGATTGTGTTCTGGTATATTGATGTATGGACTATATGGATTATTTTCTTTTTGTGTGTTCTGCTAGTTTGGTCTTTTATATATTGATGTATGGACTATATTGTAATAAGCTTATTGTAGTTTGTACCTATTATGTGACATGAATACGATGTTTAATTAATAGATGCTATTGTAATATATATATAAGATGCTATTGTTTAATTAACAGATGCAAGGTAAATGTAGTTTCCTTACTTTTTCTTCTTATATTTTCATTAGCTGATAAGCTATTAGTTTTGTGTCTTCTGGTATATGGATTTTGTCCTTTTGCATGTGTAAGGACTATATGGATTGTGTTCTGGTATATTGATGTATGGACTATATGGGTTGTTTCCTTTTTGTACCTATTATGTGACATGAATATTATGTTTAATTAACAGATGTTATTGTAATATATATAAGATGCATGAAATTTACCTGAACTTGTAATTGTAGTTTTATGTGTTTTCCTTTTCAATATCCTACTTGTGTGTGCGTACCTTCTGCTTGCATATATTTCGAAGGAGTGATTATGGTTAGCTTTCTAAGGAGATGGTTTTATAACTCATCCATCTAGTTACCATCGTTGGATGGGATCCGATGTCAAGATATAACAGACCGGATCCCACCCAGACCTAGCCCATGCTGCTGGGCCTGTTTGCCCCACGACTTCAATCCTTCACCCCCGATTGCTGCTCCAGACGCCTTCGACTCTGTCCGCCTCAAGCTGCAGTAGGGTTGGGCATTGGCGACCATACCACCTCGTTGCTAAGTGACATCAATGGTGGTAGGGTGCAGAAGCCAGCGACAGGCCCATCTGCAAGCGGCAGCGAGGTCGGAAAATGGCACCGGGGGTGGAAGGCGGCACCGGGGCCAGCTGCAGGTGGCGACAAGGATGGAGACAGTGTTGGAGGCACCGGGGCCAGCTGCCGGCGGCGGCGAGATCGAAAGACGGAGGTGATGGCCGGAGCCGCGGGCGACGACGCGCGGTGGTCGGTGGAAAGTCGGCGGCAGTCACCAAAGTGGCGAAGTGGAGCCGTGCCACGCTCTAGCAGCGCGCCTCTCCATCGCGTCAGGTCGGGGGCGGCGGCAAAAATCCACCCATACCCGCACCCGTCGGGTGCAATACCCATCGGGTACCCGTACCCGCAAGTATAATTGCCATCCCTAGATCCCACCCAGACCTAGCCCATGCCACTGGGCCTGTTTGCCCCACGACTTCAATCTTTCACCCCGCTTGCTGCTCTCGACGCCTTCGACTCTGTCCGCCTCAAGACGTCGCCCGTCTTCTACATTAGTCGCCCTAATCATACTTGTTATGTCTTTGTAAATTCATTTTATAGAAGACCTTTAGAGAATATTTGTGGCCAAATTTTGTAAATCTGACAAAAATTCTATTATTGAAGCATGGATCGTCGAGCGTGGATGTATAACATGCTAAGACCCGATCCTATGTACATTCATAATGTTGCAAGTTTTATTGAAGCATCCAAGAGACATGCGAAGTTGCAAAAGATAGATGACATATTATGTCCATGTATCGACTGTGAAAATAAGATTTCTTGGACGGATACTATAGTAATCCAATCTCATTTGGTGAAAAGAGGTTTCAAAAAAAAACTACTCAATATGGACAGAGCATGGTGAGTTAGATACACATGATGTGGATAAAGATGATGAGAGAGGTTCAGATGATGATAATGTTCATATCGATGATGGTAGTGACAATCAAGCTGGTGATGATGATGAGTTCAATTGTGAGAAGATGTTGCGTCACATTGAACCATATGTATTGACTTCTATGGGAGCAATCAAAAGTTTAAGTAAAATGGAGACATTGCAGAATACGGCGACAGACCTTTTATATGATGAATTAAACAGTTGTGATAAAGAGTTTACTGCAATGCGTGCAGTCTTAGAACTACTAAAGTTGAAAGCTACGCACGGATGGTCCGATTGTAGTTTCTCTGATCTTTTGAATCTTCTGGCAGAAATTCTTCCAAATCCAAATAAACTGCCCAGAAGCACTTATAAAGCGAAGAAACTTCTTTGCCCGATGGCACTAGGTGTGACAAAAATACACGTTTGTGTGAACCATTGTATTCTGTATCGCAAAGAGCATGAGCTCGCAACTAGATGCCCCATTTGTGGTGTCAATAGATATAAGAAGGACTACAATCAACAATATGTTACCAACATGAAAAGACTCAAAAGAATAAGAAGTTTATTATTGGTCCTGATGGTGACAATGACGATACTTCTGGCGATGCAGACGGGAAGAATAAGAGAAAAATTCCTGCCTTGGTGATGTGGTACCTTCCGGTAATTGATCGCTTGAAGCGTTTGTTCTCAAACCCTAGGGAGACTGAACTTATGCGTTGGCATTCCGAGCAACGCAAGAAGAATGAAAAACATATACGACACCCTGGTGATGCAACGTAGTGGAAAAATTTTGATATTCAGTATCCAGAATTTGCGAAGGAAATAAAAAATGTGAGATTTGCCTTGGGTACAGACGGAATGAATCCATTTGGTGAAAAAAGGAGCATACACATCACATGGCCCGTGATCTTAACGATGTACAACCTACCGACGTGGTTGTGTCACAAAAGGAAATATATCTTATTATCTGTTTTTATCCAAGGTCCGAAACAACCCGGCATTGAGATTGGTGTGTTCTTGGAACCTTTAATGGAAGATATGGCGAAATTGTGGAATGAAAGGGTACGTACATGGGATGAGTACAAGCGGGAGTATTTCACGCTAAGAGCAATGATATTTGTTACCGTGCATGATTATCCCGGACTATTTACATTATCGGGACAAATGAAAGGGAAGAAATGATGCGTTAGGTGCGTGGATAGAACTGGATTTCTATACCTCACTTCATCCTAAAAGACGATGTACATGAGACACCGACGGTTCTTGACAGATACACACAAGTATAGGAAGATGAAAGCAATTTGATAACAAAATCGAAAAAGATACTGCACCGAAACCTTACAGTGGAAAACTTGTGTTTGAAATGGTCAAGAACATTCATATTGCTTTCGGTAAGGGCAAAAATAGTAAAGGAATTAAGAGAAAGAAAAGTACATCTTCGGATGATACAACTGACATGGCTTTCAAGAAACAATCATTTTTTTCAAGTATCTTCCGTATTGGAAGAATCTAAAATTTTGCCATAGTATTGATTTGATGCACGTTACAAAGAATGTATTTGACAACATCATTGAGACCTTGGTGGACATGCCGAGGAAAACAAAAGACGGATTAAATTCATGTATGGACCTAGTAAATCTTGATTTGAGACCAGAGCTTCATCCAGTAGAAAAGGCGAACGGGAAGCATTACCTTCCCCCAGCCAGCTAGAACTTGACGCTAGAAGAGAAAAAAGCAATTTGCGAATGCTTGCGTGGGATCAAAGTGCCCACGAGTTTCTCATCCAGTATCCGCAAACTAGTCTCAATGAAAGACTTGTCTTTATTCAGGTATAATTCTCACGACTATCACATGATGATGACAGTTTTCCTTGCCATTGCAATAAGAGTAATCAAACCTGAGCATATAAAAGTTGTCATCACACGTTTGTGTTACTTCTTCAATGCAATATCGCAAAAGGTGATAGCACGTGAAGATTTAGACTATCTGAAAACATACATCGTCGAGACAATGTGCAAGATTGAGATGTGTTTCGAACATTAATTCAGCTTCTGTTTTGAGCTCCTGTCAAGCTAATCCCTTCACAGCAAGCTCTTGTAGATGCAAGTAACATCCGAGACTCATCATTTGGATTATTAAAAGCTTCAATTGAAGCCTAACGATACTTCTCGTCCATTTGAGGGCTTGTTTGGATAGGAGTACACCCAAACAAGCCCTGCAAGATTTCTTTCTCTTCTCTCCATTTTGATAACTTACGAAGATGCTACTTTATCCGTTCTAATGGCTGAATATATTGACTACAAATCAGTACCATCTCTCTTAGTGCTTTACACAAGCGACGAAACGTAGAACTTCAATCACAAATCTTGTTTGTACCATTTTCATAGGAATTTGACCTTAACCTTTCAAGCATAGATTTATCAATAATTGAAGCTTCCTCATCAGACATGTTAATGACAGTTACAAGGGAAGGGTGTGTTGAAGCTAACGAAATCTCAATGGCACTGAAGACAGAGAGATGCTGCATATGATTGACAATGTCCAGGTTAGACAACATGAAGCTATGATGACAGCTTTCAACAACATGAAAAGTGATGCCAAGGTTATGCTTGCATCAACCGAGACATGTTGTGAGGGTATAACACTTGTTGGGGCAAGCATAACCTTGGCGAAAATCAGAAATCATGCCACTGTTGATTACTCTGAAGGCGCCACGGATTACTCTGAAGTTTACTGAGTACGCACAGAGAAAACTTCAGAGTAATCCATGGCGGCTTTAGAGTAATCCATAGTGGTGTGATTTCTGATTTTGGCCAAGGTTATGCTTGCCCTAACAAGTGTTATACCCTCACAACATGCCTTGGTTGATGCAAGCATAACTTTGGCATCACGTTTCATGTTGTTGAAGGTTGTCATCATAGCTTCATGCTGTTTAACTTGGACATTGCCACTCATGCAAGATCTCTTTATCTTCAGTCTGATTCAGATTTCGTTAGCTTCGACACATTCTTCACTTATAACTGCCATTAACATGTGTGATAAGGAAGCTTCACTTATTTGATAAATCTATGCTTGAAAGATTAAGATTAAATCCCTATGAAAGTGTAAAAACAAGATTTGTGATTGAAGTTGTTCGCTTACTCGCTTGTGTGAAGTACTAAGAAAGTGGATACTGATTTTTAGTCAATATATTTAGGCATTAAATCTGAGAAAGGAGCATCTTTCTAAGTTTTCAAACGGATGGGAAAATCCTTCCAAGGATCGTCAGGCTTCAAATTGATGCTTTCAACAATTCAAATGATTAGCCATGGGTGTTACTTGCATCTACAATAGCTTGTTGTGTAGGGATTAGCTTAACAGGAGCTTAGCAGCATCAGAGGCGGTTATTAAGTACTAACCGCCTGTGAAAAATTTAAAAACCGCCTATGAAAAACTGATGCCTATATAAAGACCCCGCGGAGGCACGCCTCTGCCCAGTCTCACATCGTGCCACGAGGTACCT
This sequence comes from Tuctoria greenei, assembly GCA_036927565.1. Taxonomy (NCBI): domain Eukaryota; kingdom Viridiplantae; phylum Streptophyta; class Magnoliopsida; order Poales; family Poaceae; genus Tuctoria; species Tuctoria greenei. Next base: position 305,349,591 of record JAYESD010000001.1, read on the forward strand.
AAGTAAATTCGCATAGTTTCCTTACTATGAATTGCATGCTACCTTTTTCTTTGTATATTTTCATAAGCTCCCAGTTTTGTGTGTTGGTATATGGATTGTGTCTTTTGTATTTGTGTACATATGCGTTTGGACTCAATAATTTGGAAGTTCGGAAGTTTGGTCTTTCAGATAAAGATGTCTCGGGCGTGTAGCCGATTGAAGGAGGAGCGCTTGGCATGGCGCAAGAACCATCCCCATGTATGTACATATGACACACTGGTCGCATGGTTGTATATACGTATGTATCTGTAATGGACTGATGAACTTAACTGTAGTTCGTTTTTCCATCTTGTTTGATTTTGGTATTTTCAATTTCTCCACGTAGGGTTTCTCTATGAAGCCTGAATCGGGAGATTTATTGAAGTGTGAAAGCATCTAGGCCCCCATGAGGTATGGTTTCAGTGATTAATGACAACCATTGGATTTTACTAATGAATTTGTGGATGCAAGGTCTCTCATATCACTCATCACACTCAAATGAAATCTATATGAATATCATCTACTGCTCATTGGATATAATTGGAGACTCCTAAACAATCATTCTATGAGATCAATCAATGTTTATGAAGATTAGAAGTAAAAGCTCACATGTCAAAATTATTCAACCAAAATTGACAGCACTCAATGCTTGATAATCATCAGAAGAATATTTCCAACCAATACCTAAGAGGTCAATTGAGCAAATTCCAAAAGAATCACTCAGAACAACTCGAAGCAAACAAAATCAACTCACCGGATCAATCGATGATTCGAGAAAACAACACATCAGTCGAGTTGGTTCAGCAGAAGAAGAAGACCTCAGAACTAAGTACTCACCGGATCATCCGATGATGAAGGGCATGTTACATCGGTCCATCAATACAGTAAGCAATCTCCCTGGACCAAGTGTAACACCGGACCATCCGATGTACAACAATGAACACATCGGTCGATCACTCCAGTAAGCATCAATTCTGAACTAATTCTGGATTAAGTGCCACCGGATCATCCGATGAGAAGGCAAGGGTAACATCGGTCTAACAACGGTTATATTTGACACAATGACATCAGCTAAATTGGATTTGACCAATGATAACTGAAGGGGGAGCATCATATCATCCGGTGTTCGCAGAACAGTGATGTCAGCCTACTTTTCCAACGGCTATTTCGTGGAGGCTGGCTATATATGCCCCTTCAACCTGTGTATTCGATAAGTCTTGACAACCAGAGCTACTCTACACATTCTCAAGCATTCAAGACGTTGAGCTAACACTTCTAGATCATCTACACCACTTACACACCAAGAGATAGGCTAGAACTTGCTAGAGATAGTGCTTGTGTGCTTCCATTCTTGGTGATTGGAATCTCTAGTGTAGTGAGAGCTGTAAGGGAGTGTCCCTTGGTGATTGTATTGGAGAGAGCCTTCCGGAGCTTACCAAGACGCTTGTGGAAGCCCGGAGGATCCAACTTGTACAAGGCTTGAGCTCCACCTTGCCGAGGTTGGCGAACGGAGAAGTATAGTGAAAATCCCTGGTCTCCGTGACTTGGGAGTGGTTATACCCTTTGGTGGGTGCCACAACGTGGATGTAGGAAGATCTTGACGATCTTGCCGAACCACGGGATAAATCTCCGTGTCTTCATGTCTCCTCGGGAGTTTGCACTTTCTTCCTCTCCCATTACACTTATGCATTTCTTATACCGCAAAGTTACTATTCACTTGAATGCATAGGTTGTTTGCATAGGGAATTGGGATTTTAGTAATTAAGTTTTATTGCTTTAATTTTTGAAAAGAAGCCCAATTCACCCCCCTCTTGGGCATTCGATCCTTACAATTGGTATCAGAGCAAGGTTGCTCATTGGATCATTCTAGCTTCACCGCTAGAGAGCTAAAATGGCCAAGATTGGGGGTTCGGTTCCTATCTTCGAGGGCAAGAACTTTGCCTATTGGAAAGCACGCATGCACGCTTATCTAAAAGCTATTACTCCTGAGGTATGGGAAGCGACCCATGCGGGGTTTGGTGAGCACAATTATGTTGGTGACCAAATCAAGTGGGATGCTAAAGCTAGGAACGCAATCTATGGATGTATTAGTCAACATGTATTTGCTAGGATTGCTAGCAAAGAGAAAGATTTTGAAATTTGGGCGTGCTTGATAGAAATTCATGAGGGTTCTTCTCGTGTCAAAGAACTAAAATATAATATGCTTAAAGCCAAACATGATGAGTTCAAAATGCTACCTCATGAAAATGTAAATGAAATGTTTTCTCGCTTAAATGTGCTTATTGAAGAAATTAATGCTCTTGATATTGCTTCTCTTGGCAAGGGACTCATCAACCGCAAGATTCTTATGCTCCTCCCTAAGCCAAAGTACAACATCATCAACTCCATGCTTCAAAATGAATCTCTTCATCACATTGAAGTTTTGGAACTTATTGGAGAAATTCACGCTCATGAGATGAGTGTACTTGGAATGATGGAGTAATCATCTTCAAAGACAATTGCTCTAAAGGCCTCCACCAAGAAAACAAGTCTCAAGAAAAAGAAAGTGGTTGAGCCTAGCTCAAGTGAAGAAGAGCAAGCATCAAGTGAAGATGACGATGATGAGCTTGCATTGATGATGAAAAAGTTCTCTCGCTTGAACTCCAAGATTGCCAAGAAGGGATACACCTTTGATCCCAAGAAGAAAGCTTTTCTACCAAGGAGAGATGACCACAAGACTTACTACAATTGTGGTGATCAAGGCCACATCTCCTATGATTGTACAAAACCGGACAAAAGAAGAGAGAACTACAAGAGCAAGCATCGCAAGCTTGAAGATAGTGAAGATGATGAAGAAGAGGTCAAACCCAAACAAAGATCATTTGGGAAGAAGAAACATGACAAGGGCAAGAAAGAAAAACTCTTCTCAAAGAAAAGAAAAGGACCACAAAAGGTGTTCATGTGTGAGGCAAATGAATGGATCGCCGACGAAGAATCAAGTGATGAAGAGAGTGAAGAGGAAGAAGGAAGTTTGGCCGGCCTTGCCATTGCCAACAATGATGACTCATCTCTTCATCCACCTCCCATGTGCCTCATGGCTAAAGGTAACACCAAGGTATGTGATGATTCTAGCGATGATGAGCTTTCCCCCGATGACCTAACTTCATTAATAAATGAATATCACACTATCATTAAGAGGTAAAAGAGTAAGGTTAAGGCTCTTGAAGAAACTCGTGCTAAGCTTGAGAGTGATAACCTCGATTTGCTTGACAAGTATGAAAGCATACTTAAGGAGCATGACACGCTCAAATCCCATGTCAAGCAAATTGAGGAGGATAAGACTCAAATCAAGCTAGATCATCATGAGTTTGACTTATCCCACCAAGCACTCTTGGGTAAGCACAATGAGTTAATCCAAGAGCATCAAATACTTAACCTTGCTTATGAAGTGCTTGATCAAGAATTGAAAAATATAAAGAAACAAACTCTTAATAATACCACTAATGTCTTGCAAAAGTCTTTGCCTTTGAAAGAGAATGCTAGGGAGAAGGACTTGTTGGAAGAAATTGAAAGTCTCCGCACTAGTGTGGCAAGACTATCAAAAGGAGAAGTCAAGCACAAGGAAATCCTCTTCCAACAAGGAAAGGCCTTCAACAAGAGAGGACTTGAATCCTTCCTGGTGCCTAACAAAGGAAAGGTTCCCTCACCGGAGCTTAGAACAAGCTTCATCAAGGAAGTTGGTTCCTATTGCCAACATTGTGAGGTCACCAGTCACCATACAAGGGAGTGTCCTCTTCCCAACCGACCTTCTCCAAAATTGCCTACTAACTACAAGTCTACTTTTAATGATCATTATTATCTCTTGAGTAAAGTAGACGGCAAAGTGAAGGCAAGGTTCATTGGCAAGGACATAAAGGGCATGAAGGGGAAGCTCCCCAAGCAACTTTGGGTCCCAAAAACACTTGTATCTCACATACAAGGACCTAAGTTGGCTTGGGTGCCTAAAGTCAAAAATTGAATTCATGTGTGTAGGTGAACTACAAAGCCGGAGGAAAGCATTGGGTACTCGACAACAGGTGCACTAAACATATGACCGGCAATGATGGTATGTTCACCACCATAGAAAACCCCGACAATCATGAACAAGTCAACTTTGGTGATAACTCTAAGGGGAAGGTAATTGGGTTAGGTAAGATTGCTATTTCAAATGATTTATCTATTTCCAATATATTGTATGGTAAGTCACTTAGTTTTAATTTACTCTCTATTGCACAACTATGTGATCTTGGACTAACGTGCACCTTTAGCAAAAATGATGTTGTTGTGACTAGTGAAACAAGCCAAGAACTAATCTTCAAAGGATTTTGGCATGGACATCTCTACCTAGTAGACTTCACCAACAAGGATGCTAGCTTGACCACTTGTCTTTTCACTAAGACGAGTTTGGGTTGGCTATGGCATCGACACATAGCACACATTGGAATGAGCAAGCTCAAGAAGTCATTCAAGCTTGGGATGGTAACCGGCGTGAAGGATGTCACATTTGAGAAGAACAAACTTTGTAGCACTTGTCAAGCCGGGAAGCAAGTTGCTTCACACCACCCGATGAAGACAATGGTGTCAACCTCCAAGCCACTTGAGTTACTCCACATGGACCTCTTCGGACTGTCCACATATCAAAGTCTTAGCGGTAATCTCTATTGTCTTGTTATAGTTGATGACTACTCTCGCTATGCTTGGACTTTGTTTCTAGGTGACAAGAGTGAAACTTCGGAAGTGTTCAAGACCTTCGCTAACCGTTCCCAAAGGGAATTTCAACTTTCCATCATCAAGGTCCGGAGTGACAACGGCACCGAATTCAAGAACTACAACATTTGGGAGTGGTGTGATCGTGAAGGTGTGAAGCATGAGTTTTCGACCACGTACACTCCCCAACAAAATGGTGTTGTTGAAAGGAAGAACAAGACTCTCATCACTCTTGCACGAGCAATGCTTGATGACTATGGCACGTCCGAGAAGTTTTGGGCCGAAGCAATCAACACGGCGTGCCATGCCGCAAATAGGGTCTACCTACATCGACTACTTCAAAAGACCCCATACGAACTTCTCATTGGGAGAAAGCCCAACATCTCCTATTTCCGAGTCTTCGGGTGCAAGTGCTACATCTACCACAAGAAAATGCTTGGTAAGTTTGAAAGAAGATGTGATGTTCGTATATTTCTTGGTTATGCATCAAACTCAAAAGCATATTGAGTATTCAACCAAACCTCCGGTTTAGTTGAGAAAAGTTGTGATGTTGAGTTTGATGAAACTAATGGCTCTCAAGAGGAGAGTTTTGGTCATGATGAAATAGATGATGAGCCTCTACGAGAAGCTATGAAGAACACGACCATTGGAGACATCAAGCCTAAAGTTGAGGAGAGCTATGATCAAGGGGGAGCTTCATGTTCCAACATCAACACATCTATGGCGCCTCAAGTTGACGAAGAAGAGAAGGATGATCCATTGCCGACTCAAGATTCACAAGCCACACAACATCAAGAAGAAGAAGAAGTCCATGATCAAGTCCAACCACAAGAAGAGCAACACGCATCACAACCGCCAAGTGCTTCACAACCACTTATGAGGCATGGACGCATCTCCAAGGCGCATCTGATGGACCAAATTATCAGAAGTCCGTCAAGGGAAGTAAGTACACGTTCTCGCCACTTCGCTTCGTTTTGTGAGCACTACTCGTTCGTTTCATGTGTAGAACCCACTCACATTGAGGAAGCACTCCAAGATCCAAATTGGGTGATGGCCATGCAAGAAGAACTCAACAACCTCATCCGCGATGAAGTTTGGGTGTTGGAGGAGCGACCAAAGGACAAGAACATCATCGGAACAAAGTGGGTGTACCGCAACAAACAAGATGAGAACAGCGTTGTGGTCCGCAACAAGGCAAGACTTGTGACAAAGGGGTTCTCGCAAGTTGAAGGACTAGATTTTGGGGAGACATTTGCTCCGGTCGCCCGGCTAGAAGTCATCCGTATACTCCTTGCCTTTGCATCACGTCATAACATAAAGATTTATGAAATGGATATGAAAAGTGCCTTTCTTAATAGTTATATTAACGAGCTAGTCTATGTTGAACAACCTCCCGGGTTTGAAGATCCGAGGAATCCTAATCATGTGTTTAGGTTGCACAAGGCACTCTACGGGCTCAAGCAAGCACCTAGGGCGTGATATGAACAACTACGGGATTTCTTGATCATGCAAGGATTCAAGATCGGGAGGGTGGACACTGCACTCTTCACCAAATACATCGACGAAGAATTATTTATTTGTCAAATTTACGTTGATGATATTATTTTTGGTTCAACTAACGAAGCTCTTAGCCATGAGTTTGGCAAAATGATGTCTAGGGAATTCGAGATGTCGATGATTGGAGAGCTCAACTTCTTCCTTGGATTTCAAATCAAGCAACTTCAAGAGGGGACCTTCGTATATCAAAATAAGTATACCAAGGACATCTTGAAGAAATTTGAGATGGGAGATTGTAGCTCAAGATGCACTCCAATGGCAACAAATTGTCATCTCGACGCGGATAGGGACGGTACACCTATTGATCAATCTAACTACCGTTCTATGATCGGTTCATTACTTTATCTTACCGCATCTAGGCCCGATATCATGTTTAGTGTATGCTTGGGTGCTCGCTTTCAAGCGGCACCTAAAGAATCGCATCGGAAGGCGGTTTTTAGGATACTTCGGTATCTTAAGCATACACCTAGTATGGGATTGTGGTACCCTAAAGGTGCAAAATTCCATATCTTGGGTTACTCGGATTCGGACTTTGCCGGATGCCGTGTGGATCGCAAGAGTACCTCCGGTGGGTGCCACTTGCTTGGCCGTTCCCTAGTATCTTGGTCTAGCAAGAAGCAAAATTCTGTCGCTTTGTCCACGGCGGAAGCGGAATATATTGCGGCCGGAGCATGTTGTGCCCAAATTCTTTATATGAAGCAAACCCTTTTGGACTTTGGTATTAAACTTGGTTGTGTGCCTCTCCTTTGTGATGATGAAAGTGCGGTTAAGATAGCTAAAAACCCCGTTCAACACTCCCGCACTAAGCACATTGATATTCGCCATCATTTCTTGAGGGACCATGAAGCTAAGGGAGACATCTCATTGCGAGGTGTTAGGTCCGAAGAACAATTGGCGGATATCTTCACTAAACCACTTGATGAGAAAACTTTTTCTAGACTAAGAAGTGAATTAAATGTGCTAGATGCATTGAATGTCATGTAAATTGCCATGATCATGTAAGAATGCATCTCATATAGGTCTTGTCTAACTTTCAAAGGATAGGGGTGAGCAAGAGTTAGCTTGGGATGGAGGTTCTTTTGGGTTTCCCCAAGGCTTGGAGAGTGGCTCTCCCTGAAGAAGCCTTTGAAAGGTTCAAATTTGGCAAGATAGATTTAATTTATGTCTTGCATGATGCCTCCCATATAGACTTGCACTCATATTTAAATTTCTTGCATTATAAATTGTTTGTCATTGCATACGGTAGATTGTCACAAAGGGGAACCCACATCATGAGAAAGAGACTTGTTTGAAGTGCAATATCTCAACTCATATGATGTGGAAAGAACAAAATGTTAGGTGCGTTAATGCCTAAAGGAACATGCTTCAAAGAGATAGAAGTCTTCATCCTCTAGCTCACAAAGCATGAGCCTTACATTTTATTTGGATTTATTCCTTATTTCCTTCGATGTTCAATTTGCTTTAGGGCTTAGCCAAGTAATTGGCAACTAATTATTGAGGGGTAAGGGGTTGCCCAAAAAGTCCTAAGACTTGTGTTTCTCGTTGTGTGTTTAAGTCAAAGGACATATATGGGATGTTGTTGTTTTGTAGTCATCGGATTATCCGATGCTTAGGGTAGAACCATCATCGGATCAGTTTGTGTTCAAGTGCCAAGGGTCAGCTCAGTTAGAAAGTCAAATCAACCGATGAGTTCATTCTGAGAAACATCGGAGCATCCGATGTTCACATTTCTGGAGTTGTGCTAAATTCCACCGATGCCAATCTTTTCCACGTCGGACCATCTCGTGTCAGTGGTACCTTTTGGAATACCCTTACTGTACCATTCGACCGATGCTCCTATTATCTAACGTCGGTTCATCCGGTGTTAAAATTTGAGCTAGGGTTCGGGCCCCACCTATTTAGCGTGCCGTTCCACCTCCCTTTCTCTCTCCCTGACTCCATCGCTCGACGCTGCTCCGCCGCTGCCGCTCCCTCGCCCTGCCGCCGCCCTCCGGCCGCCGCCACATGCCGAGCTCGCGCCCACGCAGTGCCGCCTCCGTCCGCCCACGCAGCGCCACCGCCGTCCGCCCACATAGCGTCGTCGCCGCCTCCCACGCACCACCGCTACCGCCCCAAGCACAGCTGCCGTTCCAGGCAACGCTGTGGTGTTTCCCCCCTTTTCGGTCGCCGTCGCTTCACTACTAGGGTTCCCGGCCGCGACGATCTTTGCGTCGCCGTCCCCGAGCTCGCTTGTCCTGCGTGCTCATCCTCGTTGTCGTCATGGGCCGTGACAAGAAGGGAAAGGGCAAGGCTATTGAGGAGTCGGCCGCTAAAAAGCAGAAGTTGTCGAAGGAGGCAAAGAAAGCCCTAATGGCCGCTCGCGCCGCTGAGGAGCGAGAGCGTGGACGAGGAGGATCGTTGAGGATCCGCGAGGCCCGTCAGAGGCAGCCTCCCATGCCATAGGAGCCCGAAGTGCCACTTGTTCGCCAGCGCTCAGCGAGGATCCACGGGGGTCACCCAGCTGCTGCCCTAAGACCGAGACCGTCAGCTGCTGACCTTCGAGAGGATAGGGTGGCCCAGAGAGCCGTCTATGAGATGGACACCAACGTCCGTGTCGCTGAGGGTGTCCGACTGGCAGATTATAGGAAGATGAAGGCCAAGCAGCTCAGAAAGATCAGATGGAGCATTTTACTTGAGGAGTGGTTCCCACATCCCAGAGAGTTACTCATGGACAGCCGCTTTTGGACCTTGACACAGGCATCACTGTACGAGACCTACAGACGTCGGGGCCATAAGCTCTTCCAGCATAATTTCATGGACTGGGATCATCTTGCACTAGCAGCTGAGACGGAGATACACCCTTACTTTGAGAGGTATAGAGGGCTTGTGGAGCTGATGTCCTATGAGAGGAGTGCCTACGTGGAGGATTGGGTCCGAGTCTTCTATGCCACACTCTACGTCTTTGAGGCCCGTAGATCCATAGATTTTATGTTCATGGGCCAGCATCATCACTTGACCAGGCATACTTTAGGACAGCTGCTAGGAGTGGATCTCCATGACACTTGCCTGCACGAGAGGGTGTATGAACAGGCTGACCCACCGAGGAGGCCGCTCACTGGAGGAGTGGCACCACCACTTGAGGAGATATGTTCATTGTTTGCTCAGCCTTTCTCTCTAGACCAGCCGAGGGTAGCAACACTACTCACTCCAGCTGCGCGCATTGTGCATCTTGCCTTGCGCCGCACACTTTTGCCGAGGTCCAGATATCTTGAGGGGTTCACCAGCTTGCAGCAGACTCTCCTGTTCTACATCATGAACGGGATGGAGTTCGACATTGTGGACATCCTCATATGTGAGATGGAGGACGTGATCACTGATGGAGCTGGGATGATGAGGCAGCTCGTATTTGGTCATTGGGTCAGTTACTTGCTCTACATGGTAGCTCTAGAGGGGTCTGCTGTGCGTGACAGTCTCACCGACGAGAGCGCCACACGGTTCAGTCACTACCGTGCTCCAGCTCCTGGAGACCGTCGCCTTGGCCATCCTGTTGAGCGTCAGGTCCGTGCTCGTCTATCCGAGGAAGACTGGTCAGACCTGGAGAAGGAAGACGAGAGACTAGCACAGACAGAGGCTCAGGGTGAGGACCTTCAACATATTTGGTCCGAGAGTGACACCAGTGACAGTGTCGAGGAGTACTTCCCGCCTCCTCTCTCACCCAGGCAGCACGACGCGGAGGCTGGAGGCTTGACTGTACCACCTCCTCCACCTTCCGTGTCAGAGGCATAGGTCTCTCAACCATCTGAGCTTACCTCCCTACTTCATTAGATGGTTGAGCAGCAGCGCCTGGATCAGCTTGCAGCTGAGCAGGCCCGAGCTGAGCAGGCTACGCATCTCTTAGAGCTCGAGCAGCAACAGCATGAGATGCAGTGACAAATCGCCAATGAGAGGCGAGAGGACACCGACAGGCTGACTGGGCTGATTGATCAAATGCACTAGCGCTCTCTCGACCAGCAGCAGAAGACGCATCAGGCGATGATGGGCATCCTGGGGTTGATCACCAACCTCTACACGCAGACCAGGATTGCCCTGCCGTCGCAGCTTCCAAGCCTTGCTCCAGGCCCACCTGTTCTGGCTCCAGCTTCAGTACCAGTGCCGACCACGCCGATCCCGACGATCAACATGTCCTCACTGCTTGCTCCAGGTGCTCCTATCCACTCTCCTCTACCGGCTACGACGCTTTTCCAGCAGACGCCAGCATCTGTTGTCAGTGCCCCTCTTCCTGCAGTCCAGACTTAGCAGGCACTGAAAGCGGCTCCTACAGCTCCCGCCACCTCTACTCCAGCTTCGGCAGCAGCAGGCAGCAGCTCCGACGACAGCACCCCGACGGTGACCAGTTCGTCATTGCTCCGAGCGCTCAGGATCCTTAGGCACTCGGCTTCCTTTTTGGTGTCTTGATGCCAAAGGGGGAGAAGATTCGGGGGAGTCTATCTTAGCCTCAAGGGGAGTCCTAGCTGTAGGAGGAGTCTATCTTTTTTTTGGAGTTTTTGGAGTTGTCGACTGTTGGAGTCGGCAGATCCCCTGACACTACGAGAGTGTTGAAGGAGTTTGTGGTTCGGTTTGGGCGCGCGGAGACCCAAGAAGGTGAAACGCGATTGGACACGAATGACACAGTAGTTTACGTGGTTCGGGCCGCCTGAGCGTAATACCCTACTCCACGGGTGTGTGTGTGTGTTGTATTCACTTGTGCGCTTCAGAGAGTTCGAGAGTCCTTTCCCCGTGTATCGTCGGTTTGTCCTTTTATAGTATAAGGACAAACCGTTACAAGTCAGCCTGGCCCGACATGTGGCCCTGGCGGTTATTAGTATTGATACACGAGATTAATTGTTGTTAATAACCCTGTAACGGCTCCAACAGTGCCGTTACAGGTGTTAAGATCATCCGATTAAATATCATTAACGTGGAATTAATGATAATTAATCGGGTCTTGAAGTTCGCGGCTGTCCTTTGGAGATCCGGAGTCGTTACAACGTCTCCCGGGGGCTTGAAGCGGCCAGTTCCGACGTATGGACACGTGGCAGCTCCGGAGCTTGCTTGGGAGAAGCAGGAAGCTCCGGGGTGGCTTGCCACGTGTCAGGTCCGGAGCTTCTCTCGGTCAGGGGTTACCTCCGGAGGTGCCGTTTCAGTATCTAGCCCGGAGCTTCACCCTTGTGGGTAACAGCTCTGGTCTGACAGTACACGTGGCAACCTAGGGGCTAACCATGTTGGAGAAGCGGGTCCGGTTACGTCTGGCGAGTGGGCCCCCGAGGGTCTTCAATTTGAGTAGATGTCCTTCCCTTGAGATCTTTGTAACCTCAGGGGGTGTATGGTTTTTAGGGTACCGACAGTGGCCCCCTGGACCTACCTCCGGGGAAGGCCAACGGGATGAAGTCATTCCGCCGGAGGTGGGTCCACACTTGTGACTCTTGAACTGGGTCTTCAAGGGTCTTCGGAGGTGCCTTTGGTGGGGCTTTACGGTTAAGTCCCGACGCGTGGCGCACCTCAGGCGGCAGATAAGATCTTTGACGTGCGGATCTTTCGCAATTGAAGGTCGCCGGTTCCCGATACAAAAACCGTATCGGTTCCGCGCGCCTTGTCAGTCCGCCGCCTTTGGGTTTCCCGCCTCGTGATGACAACTGTTCGCCTGGGTAAGAACCTCGACTTGATCGTCAGGGTGGTCCCGGGCCCTCTTGTCATCGGCAGGGTTGAATTCTTGAGTAGTATCCTTGACTCCCCTGCAGTTTCCATCCAAGCGTTGCGAGGGCTTACTTAAGAAGGAAAGCGCACCGTCGGGAGTTCTTTACGCTTTCCATCTGTTCTTGCGCTCAAACTCCCAACTCGTGCTTTGCTCCTCTTCTCTTGCCTAGCTGTGCTGCGATGGAGTTGGGTCTGCGTGAGAGTCGTTTGAAGACGGAGAGCGATCTGAAGAAGGTCCGAGCCCTCATGGGGTGGTCGTCGGACTTCTTCAACCGTTCGGTCCGCGCCGGCGGAGAGCTTCCCTTTAAAAAGGAGCACTCCGGCGAGATGGTGTACTTTTCATCGTACGCCATGGTGGGGCTGATCCCACCGTTTTCTTCCTTCTTCTTGATGCTGCTGGACTTCTATGGTCTGCAGCTATACCACCTTGGCCCTCACTCCATCCTCCTTGTGTCCATCTTTGTCCACTTCTGCGAGATGTGGGTGGGCATCCCTCCCTGCATCGAGCTTTTCCGAACCTTCTTCACCGTCCAAACCACCGGCCGAAGCGACGAGTACCTTGGCTTCTACTACTTTGTGAAGCGCAAGAAGTGCCCGTTCAAGTACCTCCGGTCATTCCCTTCCGGGAAGTGGGATGACTGGAAGAAAGATTGGGTAGTCGTCCGGGTGGAGGAGCACGAGCGGTTGGAGTTGCCAGACGGTCTGCCCGGCATTGACACGTCGGTGTGGAGCGAAGTTCCGGTGCTGGCGGCAGCTTTCGACCCCGTCCTGTCCAGGATTCGCCAATGTGTGGAGGGAGGATTGACTCCCCAGGCGGTGTTCTGCAACTTCCTATCCAACAGGTGGGCGCCGTTGAAGAGGAGGGAGAAGCTCGCCTGGGCCCTCAACAGCGTGATGGACGAGGACCGGGTTGAGACCGGGTTGAAGTCCAGCATGGTAGGGAAGTCCTTGGAGTTTCACCTCAAGAAATTCCAGCACGGCATCGATGTTGACGGAGAGTACTTGACTCCGCCGCCGGCTTTCCTCCCCCTGAACGTGGAAGTTGAGTTCAGCAGGGAGCTCCGGCGGAAGATGCCCGCGCTTGACGACCTTGGCGTCGTCGAGAGAAGATCGACCGCCCGGTTGGCGATCCCCGGGTTGTCGGAAGGCGGCTCCGCCCCTGTCTCTCAGCCAAGAGCTGAGGTCACTGGCAAGGGCAAGGAGCTGGCGGAGGAGCCGGAGAGCCGGAAGAGGAAGCTGCGACATGCTGACGGAAGGTCCGTCGGGCTTGCTACTTCCCCCCCAGTTCCCCATCCTCAGGGAGGAAGATCCTCCGCAACCGTGGCAGCTGTCCCCGTGGTGGGGTCTTTTCGGAGCGCTACTGTTCCGGCGGTGGGATCCTCCCGGAGTGCGGCTGTCCCCGTGGTGGGTCCCTCCGGGGGTGCCAGCTCCGGACAGGCGACTCCGGTTCGAGAAGCAGTGAGGGCCTCCAGGTCTAGGAGTTCCTCTCGATCAAGGAGAGCTCCGACCCGGGAAACGCCCGCGGCCACGGCAAGTCCTGGGAGTCCTCCCGGAGCTCCTACGCCGACCGTGGCCAGCCCGGAACGTCCGGGAAAGAGGTTCCGCGCAAGCTGGTGCGTAAGCCTCCCAAGGTAATTTTTCTTGCTTACCTCAATTAACTTTCAATTATAGCATCTGTTTGCTCAATTTCTTCGTTCTTTATCTGCAGCGTTCCCAAGAAGGGGAGTGAAGCTCCGCCCTCGGCCACAGTGTCTGAGGCTGCGGGGGCTTCTGCTCCAGCTCTGGTGCCGCCCCAAGCGGAGGCTGCGACAGCTCCGGCGCCGGCTGTCGTGGTCATGGACCTCGACTCGGCTCCAGAAGTTCCCGTGGTAGCGCCGGACCACGGGATTGAAGATGCGCCAGCGGCACCCGCTCCGGAGGTTGGAGCTCCGGGTCCTGGTGCTGCAGAAGTAGAAGCTCCGGCTATTGAGTCGGAGGAAGTAGCGGTCCCGGCTTCAGAGCCGGAAAGTGCTGAAGCCCCGGCAGTTGAGCCGGAGGTAGCTGAAGCCCCGGCGTGCGAGCCGGAAGTTGAAGTGGTTCCGTCAATTGAGCCGGTTACTTCCGAAGCTCCGGTCGCAGAGCCGGTAACTATTGGAGCGCCGGCTGCAAAGTCGGTGATTGCTGAAGCGCCGGCCATAGAGCCGGTGGTCGAGGAGGCGAGGGAGCTCGAGCCTCCCTCAGAAGAAGTGTCCCGGCCGGAGCCATTGGAGGCGACGACGTCGATGGTACCCGTGGCGGAGCCAGAGTGCCTGGACGAAGTCGCCGGCCCCCAGCCTGAGGGGGCAAATGAAGGTTTGGTGGCAGGACCTTCTTCGGTGGCGACTGAGGCCATCCCGGAGGAGTGCCCTAGTGCTTTGGAAGCCCGGGGTTCCACTCTTGTAGAGTGGGACCCAATTTCTGTAAATGAAGACCCGCTGGAACCAGCGGAGGAGACCCCAGAAGGTCCGGAGCCCATCTCGCTGTCGATGTCCATCGACAACGCTTGCTCCAGTCTACGTCAAGTCCAACTAGCCTTCTTCCACGACAGCAAGGCTCTTGAAGAGGAGCGCCAAACCCTTAGGAGGTGGCGTAATCGACTCCAATTCGAGACCAAGCTGGCGCAGTCGAGGATTGCGGATGACAAGGAATGGATCAGGCGGGAGAAGGTCCGCCTGGAGCTCTGGGGTGAGATGCTGGACGAGAGGGAGAGCATGACTCACAACCTCGACGCCCAATCCCGGGAGTACCATGACCAAGCTAAGGCTGCTAATGACGCGGCCAACGCTCGGTTTGATCAACTCGAGGCCATCAGCACCGCACTCATCAAGCGCCGAGAGGCACTTGAGGGAAGGGAAAAGCGGCTCGAGGATGAGGAGCAAAAACTCCTGGAGCTACGGGATGACGTCTTGCGACGTGAAGAAGAGCTCACCGAGAAGACAGCTCTGGCGGACAAGGGTATCGAGGAGCGCACTAAAAAATTGGAAGAGCGCTGCCTCGAGGAGGAGGAGAAGACCTGGGTGCGGGGGCAGGAACTCTACGAGTACGAGTGTGCCCTCGTCGCCCGGGAGAATAAAATAGAGGCTAGGGAGAAGGACCTGGTCGACCGCCGGAACAAGATCCACCTCCGGGAGGAGGAGCTCGGAAGACTTGAGAAGCGGGTTGCTGCGAAGATTCAGCAGAACGCCAAAGAAGTCGAGCGTCTTTCCCGCGAGAATTCGGAGCTGGCGGCGGCCCGGAGGTCCCTGGAAGAAATGAAGGGCCTGAGGAAGACGGACTCCCTGCAAATTTGGGAGTTCCTGAGCAAGGCCGACGATGCGCTAGCGCCGATGGGTTTCAGCCCCGTGCTCCCGGATGATCCAGAGCCGGAGCCGGACCTTGCGTTGCAAGCGTTGAGCGCTGCGGGCAGCAAGCTCTCCAAGGTGGGCGACGTCATCGCGGACCAGCTGGAGGTCGAGGGGCAATCCCTGGCTAGGAACGTCACAGAATATGTGTTGACGTGCTACACTAGCCGGAACCCTCGATTCCCTCTGGACCCGGTGCTTGAAGGCCCCGTCGAAGGAGAAGGCGAAGCTACCCGAGCCAGCGTGTCGGAGGTCGCTCAGAAGGTCGCTGAGTTCTTCCATAGGGTCTAGGACCATCTCTCTTAGCCTTTACTTGTATCTTCTCTTCTTCCTCAATTTTGTAATCCTTTGTCCCCAGATGTAATCTCTGGTCTTCAAATGAAATGAAATCCTCACTTTTTTGCGAATTTCATTTTTTTGTATTCAACATCTTTGTCTTCACTTGGCCCCCTGGTAGATGTGCACAATTTGATTGTGGACATGTACCAAAAGGATGTTGAGTTTTGTTGAAGACGAATTTGCTTCGAACTCGTATAGTTTAGGTCCGAAGTTTTCGATAGTGAAGGTCCCTTGAAGTCGTCGGAGCTTAGAAGCTCCAGCACTGTCCATCGTCGGAGCTTAGTAGCTCCGGCAATAGCCTCTACCAACACATTGAGTGTTGATAGTTAATACTTCAAGGTGTCGGAGCTTAGTAGCTCCGGCAATGACCCTTGCCACGCCTGGCTTGCTGGCAACAGACTCTAGTGATAGAGTCTTCTCACCATCTTTAAGTTAACGCCCTGGTGGGAGTCGGAGCTTGGTTAGCTCCGGTTTTCTCCATTAACATAGGGTTCATTTTTCCTGCACACTTAAGTCAAGAAAAATAGTAAAATTCGTTTCTTATCTATAACTTCGTCGCGGCTTACGATTCTCAAGAGAATTTCGAGTTGAACGCGATTTTTAGTACAATTGGGTGAATTGTCTTTTCTTTTAGATCCAATTGTCCATGGACCCACCTTACTTTGGCCTGCCGGGATGTAGGTAGAGTGGCGTACTTAGGGTGCTTGACCAGGCTAAGTCGATAGCGCACTCCGGCCCTAGAATGGCTTGGCGGCTTTCAGGCGAGTTGGCCACAGACGACATTTAAATCTAAAAAATCCGACAATTCAACTCAAATCGTACATAAACCGGTTAAACTAGAACTTCTTAAGAATTGCACGTTTCTGTTATAGACAAGAAAGAGAAAAATAAAAATGTCGAGCCTTATGCAAAAATGAATGCACGTGGGGTCTATTTCACATGAAGATGTCTTTCATTATAGGTCCGGGGTACAGGGGAAACAAGTACACTCTTAGGGTACGGAACCAGGCTAAGTGTGTTTGGTTTCTCGTTTGACCCTGGGTAGTTAGCCACACTTCTAGTCCGGAGACTGTATCAAGTGTTGCATGAGCTCTTCAAACCTTTCGGGAAAGGTCCGGCTGCTCTCCCGGAGGAACTACCCGACTCTGTACAATGACTCTATAACATACACTTCAAGTTACTTTAGACTCACCTCCGTGGAATTAAGTGTAGAACTTACGGAGGTGCTCGATGTTCCAAGGATTTGGGAGAGGTGTCCCATCCTCAGTAGCCAAGCGAACGCTTCCGGGACGGGATACTTTGATCACTCGGAAGGGCCCTTCCCAGCCGGGGGAAAGCTTGTTTTGCCCTTCTCTGGATAGTATTATCCGTAGCACCAGATCGCCTTCCTCGAGCTGTCGGTTGTGTACATGCCGCTGGTGATAACGCCGTAGAGCTTGGCGGTATCGGGCATTCCGAACAGCTGCTTGGCACCTTCCCTCCTCGAGGAGGTCTAGGTCTTCACGCCGGAGCTGGTCCTGCGCGGCTTCGTTGAAGGTCCGGACTCGGAGTGAACCCAAGGTGATTTCCGGAGGAAGGATCGCTTCAGCTCCGTACACCAGGAAGAAGGGTGTTTCTCCGGTTGCCCGACTTGGAGAAGTCCTGTTAGCCCATAGAGTGGGCGGAAGCTCTTCGATCCAATTAGCTCCGTGCTTTTTCAAACGCTCATAAGTGCGCGTTTTGAGTCCTTTAAGGATCTCTGCGTTTGCTCTCTCGGCTTGCCCATTGCTGGCAGGATGAGCTACAGAAGCGTAGCAAACTTGTATGCCGAGGTCTTCACAATATCCTTGAAATGCGGAGCTTGTGAACTGAGTCCCATTATCAGTGATGATCTTATTTGGGACTCCAAATCTGCTCACGATAGATTGTAGAAAATTGATTGCAGATTGTTTGTTGATTGTCACAACAGGAGTAGCTTCCGGCCACTTGGTGAACTTGTCGATGGCGACGTACAGGAACTTGTAACCTCCGACGGCTCTTGGGAAGGGTCCCAAGATGTCCATCCCCCACACAGCGAAAGGCCATGTAGGAGGTATCATTTGTAAGGACTGAGCAGGTGTATGAATTTGCTTTGCATGAAATTGGCATGCTTTGCATTTCTTCACTAGCTCAGTAGCATCCTGGAGCGCTGTAGGCCAGTAGAAGCCGTGCCGAAAGGCTTTTCCGACCAGCGTGCGGGAAGATGCGTGATTCCCACACTCGCCTCCATGGATTTCTGCGAGGAGCTCGCAGCCTTCTTCCCTCGTGATGCACCGCATTAGGATGCCGTTGGCACCGCGCTGATAGAGATCCCCTTCTACCAACGTGTATCTTTTAGCCAATCTGACTACCCGGTCAGCGGATACATCATCGTCAGGAAGGATGTTGTCTTTCAAGTAGTTCCGGATCTCCGAGATCCATGCATCGGAACTAACTTGAGCATTTGAGTCTTGCGTGCTGGGTTGCTCGGAGCTTCCGGCAGCACCTACGACCCTTGATGGCTGCCATGGTAACAGGGCCATCGGGACCGTCAGCTTTGGGATGCTGATCTCGCCCCCTTCGTTCAGTTCGGCAGGCTGAACTGTGGGTTTTGACAACCTCCGGACAAAGGTTCCGTCAGGAGCCGGAGCTCCGGTTGACGCCTTGGTCGAGAGTTCGTCAGCTTCAGCGTTGTGGGCACGCTGAACATGGTGAAGATCTAGGACTTCGAAGTCCTTCTGAAGCCTCTGGACTTCAAGGAGATAAGCAGCCAGCTGGAGATTATTGCAGGAGCATTCACCCTTCACCTGTTTGATGACAAGTTGTGAATCTCCTTTGACCAGCAACTGCTTGACACCATATGATAGTGCCACCTTTAATCCATAGATGAGTGCTTCGTACTCCGCCATGTTGTTGGTTGCCTTGAAGTCAAGGTGCACCATGTATTTCACCTTCTCCCCGGTTGGTGCGAGGAGAAGGATTCCAGCTCCGGCTCCCTGCTTTTGCATGGAGCCATCGAAGTAAAGGGTCCAGTGAGGCTTAGTGAAGGCTGGGACTTGTGGTTCCGTCTTCTGCTCGCTGGGGCCCCCAGGGTTTAATGGAGAGGGAGTCCATTCTGCCATGAAATCTGCCAATGCTTGACTCTTGATTGCTTGTCTTGGAATGAATTCGAGGTCGAATTCAGCCAGTTCCGCTGCCCACTTAGCTATATTCCCAGTTGAATTGGGATTATGCAGGATCGCTCGAAGTGGATATGAGGTTACCACTGAGACTTTGTGAGCTTGGAAATAGTGTCGAAGCTTCCTTGAGGCAATAAGAACTGCATAAAGCAGCTTATGCACCTCTAGATATCGAGTCTTGGCATCATGTAACACTTCACTGATGAAGTATACTGGGCGTTGAATGGTTCGGACCCTCCCGGAGGGGTCCGGAGCTTCCTCTTCATTGATCCGGACCCTCTCAGAGGGGTCCAGACTATCTTCGGGGACCTTCGGGTTCTGGGTGGAGGAACCCGGAGCTTCTTCAGGAATGACCTGGATCTTCTCGGAGGAATCAGGGTCCTCTGAAGTGGCTTCTTGTGGGTTCAAGTCTGGGAGCTGGGACCCAGACCCGCTTTCAGGAACCTCCGGACCCTCCCGAAGGGGTCTGGATTCCTGAGTATTGGGTAGTTCCGGTCTCTCCGCAACTAGAACCATACTGACGACTTCGTCAGCAGCTGAAATGTAAAGCAATAAAGGCTCACCGGGGTTCGGGGCTACCAAGACTGGTAGGGTGGTGAGGAACTGTTTCAGCTCCTGGAATGCCTTCTCTGCTTCTTCAGACCATTGGAATGGTCCGGACTTCCTCAGTAACTTGAAGAAGGGAAGTGCCCTTTCCGCCAGTCTTGAAATGAACCGGCTGAGGGCTGCTAGACATCCAGTTAATTTTTGGACGTCTTTGATGCGGGTTGGTGGCCGCATGTCTTTAATGGCTTTTATCTTCGCCGGATTAGCCTCTATGCCCTGGTGACTTACCAGGAAACCAAGAAGCTTTCCGGAACTAACCCCGAAGACGCACTTGTCTGGGTTTAGCTTAGTGCGGGTGGCCCGCAGCTTGTCGAAGACAGCCTGCAAGGTGTCCAAGAGGGACTCCTTGTTCTTGACTTTGACCACAATGTCATCGACGTACACTTCCACTATGTCTCTGATGAGTTCTTCGAAAGTTTTGTACATAGCTCGTACAAAAGTTGAAGCTGCATTCTTGAGACCAAAAGGCATGGCTGTGTAACAATACAACCCATCCACTGTGATGAATGAAGTATGTTCTTCATCTTCCCTAGACATCCGGATTTGATGATATCCTGAATATGCGTCTAGAAAACACAGTAACTCACACCCGGAGGTGGAATCCACTATCTGGTCTATTCTAGGTAGTGGGAATGGATCTTTTGGACATGCCTTATTCAATGTGGTGTAGTCGATGCACATCCGAAGTTTCCCGCCGGCCTTAGGCACAACGACTGGATTTGCCAGCCATTTTGGATGGTAGACTTCTCGGATGAATCCGGCTTCGAGCAACTTCTTCACTTCTTGTCGGATGAAGTTCTGTCGCTCTACAGATTGCTTCCGAGGTTTCTGATGCACAGGCCGAGCGTCGGAGTAAATCTTCAGATTGTGCTCAATCACTTCCCTGGGGATCCCAGGCATTTGTGACGGTTGCCAAGCAAACACATCAACGTTAGCCCGGAGGAAAGTGATGAGCGCGAGTTCCTATTTGTCGTTCAAACCACCCGATATGCGGGTAGTCTGAGTAACATCGGAACCAATTTGGACGACTTTGACGGGAATGTCGGTGTCGCCGCTTGGCTGCACACGAGGTGCAGAGGTCGAGCCTCGTTGACGAATGCTCGGAGGTTGTGGAGCTTGCTTCTGTCTGGAGTCCTCTTCTTGCGCTGTGGTGAGTGCGTGGAGTTCCTCCAGAGCAGTTACTCCGGCAGTGCGATCTCCGCGGATCCGGAGAACGCCTACTGGTGTTGGCATCTTCAACACCAGGTATCCATAATGAGCAGCTGCCATGAATTTGTACAAGGCAGGTCTACCCAAGATGGCGTTGAATGGTAAGTTGATCTGAGCGACGTCGAAGATCAACTTCTCGGTGCGATACTTCTCCCGAGTCCCGAAGGTAACGGGGAGAGTAATAGCTCCGAGAGGAGTGATGGCCCCCGGACCTACTCCGGAGAAAGGTCGAGAGGGCTGGAGGTCCGAAGGTCGGAGCTGAAGCTTAGTGAAAGCTTCGAAGCTGATGAGATTAAGCCCCGAACCTCCGTCTACCAGGACATGATGGAGCTGGATGTTGTTGATGATAGGAGATACCATCAAGGGTAATTGGCCAGCTCCGACCATGCTTTGAGGACAGTCCGAAGCATCAAAAGTGATGGGTGTGTCCATCCACTTTCGATGTGGCTCCGGTCTAGCTGTAGGAGCTACAGCAACCATATCCCGTCGCATAGTCTTGATGACACGACGAGAGGTGATGTCCCATGATCCACCAAAGATGGTGTTCATGGTTTTTCGACGCTCGTTGTCGGAGACGTCGGAGTCATCGTCGACGGAGGTGTAGACGGCTTTCAGGACCTTTTTGGGGTCCTGAAATCCTAACTCCTCTTCAGCCGGAGCTTCATCGACCTTTTGTTTTCCCTCCCTCTGTCGGAAGGGAGACCCTTCCCGGCGCTTGTGGTAGCGCTCGGCAAGGTTTTGGACCTCCCGGCAGTCTTCCAACCTGTGGCTGCCCGTTTTGTGAATGGGGCACCACATCTTGGGTTTGCCACCGTCTTCAGAAGACGGTCGAGGTCGCTTCTCGGGGCGTGGCCCCCGGCCACCAGGAGTTGCAGTGGCTGCAACGTTGGATGTGCCGGCCGACGGCTTCTTCTTGCCGTTGGTCTTCTTTTTCTTCTTGCCACTCCCGGAGGTAGTGGCTTCTTCTTTGGAGGATTTTTTATGATCCTCCAAGGTTGGTTTGGAGTGCATTTCACGGCCCTCCGCAGCTCTGGCACATTTGTCAGCCAGGCTGAAGAGCTCCGTGACGCTGGTGATCTCTTTGATCGCCAGCTTCTCCAACATCTTCTTGTCTCGCACACCCTGTCTGAATGCCACAATGACAGAAGCGCTTGAGATAGAAGGAATTGTGTTACGTACCTGAGAAAATCTCTGGATGAACGACCGCGAAGATTCTCCTCCTTTTTGCACGACCGCAAAAAGGTCCAGTTCAGTGCCCGGACGGGTGTATGAACTCCCGAAATTGACGGTGAACTGGCGGCACAGCTCCTCCCAACTGTCGATAGAGTTGGGTGGAAGGCTCATAAACCAGGACCTGGCGGTCCCAGTTAAAGCCACTGGAAAGTAATTGGCCATTACGGCCTCGTTTCCTCCAGCTGCTAGGATCGCAGTGGAGTATATCTGTAGAAATTCTACGGGATTGACAGTCCCGTCGAATTTTTCCGGCAAGTGTGGCCGGAACTTCTGTGGCCATCTAACCATGCGGAGGTGCATGGCTAGGGCGGAACAGCCTCCTCCTACTCCTTCCAGAGTAGAAAGGTCTTGAGCATCTCGTCTTTCTCGAGCTCGCTCGATGTGAACACGGCCATCCTGTTGGCGGTATCGGCGATCAAGCTCCGCCCGGAGGTCGTGTGTCGAAAGCCGAGATGCAGTATGGGCACGTCGTGCCCCAGAGGGCAACGACGTCACTTGCTGTGACGCAGCTCTTCTCCGGTTGTTGGAGACATGTGGACCAAGTCTTCCAGACAACGTTCGTCGCTGCGACGGGGCCCGCCCTGAAGGAGGTGGACCCTGGTTGTTGAGGCGTTCGGCCGCTGCTGCGACCAAATGCTCAATATCAGCTCTCCATTGCTCCATGGCACCTTGAGATGCATCCGGAGGTGGTGGTCGCTGGAGGAGAGCACGCGCTGCATGGAGCGCGTGTTCTGGGTTGTCACGACTTGCCGGCGCAGAATGTGACGCCGGTGCACCATCATGTCGTCCGGCATGTCTTGCCGGAGAAGATGGTGGTGGTGGGAGTGTGACTCCTGCTGGAACTGAGGCTCCTGCCGGTGGCTGCATGTTCGAGGGATTGCCTCCGACAGCCTGAACAACAGGTTGCCCGTTGGATGATCCAGCCGCAGAATTCACCATTCTTGAAGATCTCAGGCGCCCCTACCTGGCGCGCCAGCTGTCGACTGTTGGAGTCGGCAGATCCCCTGACACTACGAGAGTGTTGAAGGAGTTTGTGGTTCGGTTTGGGCGCGCGGAGACCCAAGAAGGTGAAACGCGATTGGACACGAATGACACAGTAGTTTACGTGGTTCGGGCCGCCTGAGCGTAATACCCTACTCCACGGGTGTGTGTGTGTGTTGTATTCACTTGTGCGCTTCAGAGAGTTCGGGAGTCCTTTCCCCGTGTATCGTCGGTTTGTCCTTTTATAGTATAAGGACAAACCGTTACAAGTCAGCCTGGCCCGACATGTGGCCCTGGCGGTTATTAGTATTGATACACGGGATTAATTGTTGTTAATAACTCTGTAACGGCTCCAATAGTGCCGTTACAGGTGTTAAGATCATCCGATTAAATATCATTAACGTGGAATTAATGATAATTAATCGGGTCTTGAAGTTCGCGGCTGTCCTTTGGAGATCCGGAGTCGTTACAACGTCTCCCGGGGGCTTGAAGCGGCCAGTTCCGACGTATGGACACGTGGCAGCTCCGGAGCTTGCTTGGGAGAAGCAGGAAGCTCCGGGGTGGCTTGCCACGTGTCAGGTCCGGAGCTTCTCTCGGTCAGGGGTTACCTCCGGAGGTGCCGTTTCAGTATCTAGCCCGAAGCTTCACCCTTGTGGGTAACAGCTCTGGTCTGACAGTACACGTGGCAACCTAGGGGCTAACCATGTTGGAGAAGCGGGTCCGGTTACGTCTGGCGAGTGGGCCCCCGAGGGTCTTCAATTTGAGTAGATGTCCTTCCCTTGAGATCTTTGTAACCTCAGGGGGTGTATGGTTTTTAGGGTACCGACAGGAGTCCTTTTGTAATTTGATGATTTGCTACTTCTTTGCTTTTCCTTGAGTAGTCTTGTGACTCTTAATTCTCTCATATGTTATTGATTGTTAAGTTTTAAAGTTATTAATCTCTTCTGAATCTTCAAGTTTAATGTGCCATATCTTGTACTCATTGCATATCTTCTTGAGTATCGTATTGTCAAATTCATTACTATTATGTTTCACTTGTTGTGTTGTCATCAATCACCAAAAAGGGGGAGATTGAAAGCATCAGGCCCCCATGAGGTATGGTTTCGGTGATTAATGACAACCATTGGATTTTACTAATGAATTTGTGGATGCAAAGTCTCTCATATCACTCATCACACTCAAAGGAAATCTATATGAATATCATCTACTGCTCATTGGATATAATTGGAGACCCCTAAACAATCATTCTATGAGATCAATCAATGCTTATGAAGATTAGAAGTAAAATATCACATGTCAAAATTATTCAACCAAAATTGACAGCACTCAACGCTTGATAATCATCAGAAGAATATTTCCAACCAATGCCTAAGAAGTCAATCGAGCAAATTCCAAAAGAATCACTTAGAACAACTCGAAGCAAACAAAATCAACTCACCGGATCAACTGATGATTCCAGAAAACAACACATCGGTCGAGTTGGTTCAGCAGAAGAAGAAGACCTCAGAACTAAGTACTCACCGGATCATCCGATGATGAAGGGCATATTACATCGGTCCATCAATACAGTAAGCAATCTCCATGGACCAAGTGTAACACCGGACCAT
Source organism: Tuctoria greenei (assembly GCA_036927565.1). Lineage (NCBI taxonomy): Eukaryota > Viridiplantae > Streptophyta > Magnoliopsida > Poales > Poaceae > Tuctoria > Tuctoria greenei. Next base: position 305,374,113 of record JAYESD010000001.1, read on the forward strand.
CCGATGTACAACAATGAACACATCGGTCGATCACTCCAATAAGCATCAATTCTGAACTAATTCTGGATGAAGTGCCACCAGATCATCCGATGAGAAGGCAAGGGTAACATCGGTCTAACAACGGTCATATCTGACACAGTGACATCAACTAATTTGGATTTGACCGATGATAACTGAAGGGGGAGCATCGGATCATCAGGTGTTCGCAAAACAGTGATGTCAGCCTACTTTTGCAACGGCTATTTCGTGGAGGCTGGCTATATATACCCCTTCAACCAGTCTATTCGATAAGCCTTGACAACCAAAGCTACTCTACACATTCTTAAGCATTCAAGACGTTGAGCTAACACTTCTAGATCATCTACACCACTTACACACCAAGAGATAGGCTAGAACTTGCTAGAGATAGTGCTTGTGTGCTTCCATTCTTGGTGATTGGAATCTCTAATGTAGTGAGAGCTGTAAGGGAGTGTCCCTTGGTGATTGTATTGGAGAGAGCCTTCTGGAGCTTACCAAGACGGTTGTGGAAGCCTGGAGGATCCAACTTGTACAAGGCTTGAGCTCCACCTTGCCGAGGTTGGCGAACGGAGAAGTATAGTGAAGATCCCTGGTCTCGGTGAATTGGGAGTGGCTATACCCTTTGGTGGGTGTCACAACGTGGATGTAGGAAGATCTTGATGATCTTGTCGAACCATGAGATAAATCTCCGTGTCTTCGTATCTCCTCGGGAGTTTGCGCTTTCTTCCTCTCCCCTTACACTTATGCATTTCTTATACCGCAAAGTTACTATTCACTTGAATGCATAGGTTGTTTGCATAGGGAATTGGGCTTTTAGTAATTAAGTTTTATGGCTTTAATTTTTGAAAAGAAGCCCAATTCACCCCTCCTCTTGGGCATTCAATCCTCACAAAGTGGCAGTGCATCGTCCCCGGTAAAGAAGGGGTAAGTCATGAAGAACAAGCACAATATGAGTTTAACCATCGTCCTCCTATTAATAAATTTCTTTTGCAGACTGAATAGGAAGATGGTTACTACTCCCTGACAATCTCCTTCTCTGAGGACTATCACTTGGTGCCTCCAAGATGCGCCTTTCCAATTGGGTTCTTCCACCTAAATGTCCATAGTTTGGGAGCACTCTATATCGGAATTCTTGATCAAGAGAATGTAAGATAGACCTATTTTGTTCATATAATTATTACTTATAATTGTTGCCGAACTTATTTGAACTGGTTTCTTATATTGCTTAAATTATATTTCGTAAGGGTGGTGCAGTGCTTTTACAATCAAAACTATAATACTTGAAGTTCAGCATTTGCTGAATCAGCTAAATGTGCCTGATGTTGAAAATGATTGCTATAATCTACTTATCAAGGTTAGATGACACTTTGACTTAGTGACCAATGTAGGTTATTCATTCCTCCTTTGACATTTGTTAATTTAAATAATATCAATATTTTTAGGATCCAGCAGAATATAAGACGTGTTCGGGAGCAAGCAAGACGGTACAATTTAGATTGATCGATGGGAGCTTCATCGTCGATCTACAATGAATGTAGCATGATTTTTGTTCAGTGTGTAAAGAAATTATCTTTGAACAATTATAAAGCCTCTAATGGTGTATTATCACAATTAAGCCAGTCTCACTGGTGATCGAGCATTTCCTATAATGCATTACTATACTAGTATCCGCTCATCTGTGTTTTTTTCCTGATACAATTTTCCCTGCAACGACTACATACGGTTCTGATAATTGCAACGACTACATCCCTGTAATTTCAATGAAAACCGCTTGTGATAATTGAACAACTTCATAAGGTTCTTACACAATGACCGCCGGTGAAAATACATGATCTTCTCAGGTCGTTGTTAATTAAGAACCGCCTTTGAAGTTCATTACATTACAAGCGGTTATTAATTAAAAACCGTCTATGAAGATCATATATTTACCCAGGCGGTTGTTTCTTAAAATCCGCCTGTGAAGTTCATTACATTACAGGCGGTTATTAATTAAGAACTGCTTGTGAAGATCATGTATTTACCTAGACGGTTGTTTTTTAAAATCCAACTGTGTTGTTCTTTCATCACAGGCGGTTATTATATCATTCGTCATCACAGTCGCATATTTTTAAGGACCGTCTGTGTTTGAAAATTTGCTTTTTGTAGTAGGGCTAGGAGTACTAGAGATACTACTTGCACGTAGATATACCTTCAGACGGTGCTTGAAGCAGCTAGCGTAGGCCGGGCATCATCACACGATCAAATTAAAGATTAAGCCAACACACTAGCTAGCCGCGCAATCAGTGCCGGTGTATGAGGAAACGTCGGGCAGTCATCCATTTGGACGGACAAAACGTGAGGAAAAAGCCAGTACTCCTATTGTATATACTAGCAGCAGCTAGAGAAAGTTGATAATTTTCTTCTCATTTGTGTAAAAAATAAGTTGGTGAATTAATGGCCGACAGGTGTGCTTTCACTTTTCTACGGATGGATGTACGGGCCTCGCTCGTTGCCGTAGATTACAACTAACAGCAACACGGCCTGTCTGATCGCTAATGCAGAATAAGAAACTAGCATCCGCGTTGCAAAATCACCCAAGAGCTCAGCGAACAACGCTGGCGCATCGCTTCAGCTCAAGCTCAAGACGGGGCGTTTTTTTCACACGTCGCTGCCGCGGCCTAGCTTGTCGCTCGTGTTCCACATGGCGCCCACCATCACTCTCACTCTCACGCGCCTTATTGGGGGCGGAGCGCGTTGCAGTTGCAGGGCTGCTCTGCTCTGCAGCCACGCGCTCTCGATCTGCGGTCCTATCTATAACCCGTGAAATGAATGAGACCGCGTGCGTGCGTGCGGGCGCGAGCACATGCGTACTCGCCGTGTGCGCCGGCGTCGCAGCTTGCTCCCGAAGCTTCAGCGCCCGGCCGACGCCGGCCGGATCACGGGTGGGCGCAGGGCGCCGCGCGCGGCTTATCCAGCCGGGAAGTATCTACACGTCGTCCGAGCCGTTCCACTTCACACGACGACGCTGCCAACCAGCCAGCAGCCCGAGAGATCCGGCCGGGCCACGGACAACGCGCACGCTGGCCGTGCCGTGCGTGTTCCATGCCCGCTCATATTATACTACGTACTACTCTGCCTCGCCGCTTGTCCCCACGCATCGACATCACCTAAACACATGCGGATCCGCCGGGATCCGATTCCGGAAGGTCTCTCGTCTCCTTCTCTCGTCAGCTGCCGCCTCAACGTCAAGCTACGTCGTCTGTGTCTGTCCACTCCAGCCCAAGAAGACTAGCTAGGCGTGCGTGCCCGTCATAGTGCCACGTCGAGTACGCGACTTTGATTTGATTTGACGGGCATTTTTTGGCCCCAGTTTACGTGCACGTCGTTGACTTGAACCCTCCATTTAATTTGCGTTGGCGTGTTGGTGTTGGTGTTGTCAACATGGTACTGAGTACTGCATAATAATAATAATAATAAATCGCCATTACTTGCTTAACTGATTGTGCACGAATAAGCGCACATGCTTATGTTACTTCTGAACTACTGTACTCTTTTAGCTTTCAAAAACGAATGGCCAAAATCGGAAACGATATGCCGGGACACCGACCCACTCAACCGGCGCCACCGACAGATTCCATCCACGGCGAGAGCGAGTGACGCCACTGAACCAAACCATACTACTACTAGTCGGACCAAACGTCGCGAGGAGTCCAGTCCCAGAGACCGAGGTAAAAAATTACTTAATCTAATCTCCCTGTCTTCGAAAGTTTATCGTTTTGTAGAGAGCTACAAATTTTCGGAGACCGAGAGAGTAATGCTAGTTGGACCGACGCTACAGGCACCAGCAGCCAAGTTGCTTTGCTTTTCAAACAGGCATGTGAAGCATAACCTAAGTTATCCGATCCACAGCAAGAAGCAGAGAGACTCACCGCCGACTACTCCAACTGCAGCAGCAGCATGGCCGAGAGACGGGATCGCACGCATGACTGAACCATTCCAAGACGAGATCCCAACAAAGAAGTTGCTTTGCTTCATTAACAACAAACGTCTCACCATTCTCAAGAGAGGAGAGAAAGAAAACACCAATCGAGTTGCTTATACAAGCAACGGAGACGAAAAGCATGTGAGCCACACAAACAGATTAATACTAGTATTTCAGAATCAGACAAGCGGCCACTTGGGCATCGCGGTTGCTCTAGCACAACGGCGATTAGTAGTAGATTAGTTGGGGCATCGGGCTCACGGCTCGGCGGGCGGGACGCGCCACCTACTCCAACAACGCAGCAGCCACTGCAGTCCTCTGCTTAACAACAAGATCCTACTGCCCTACACTGCACCCAACCCAACCCAACCCAACGGTACCTGGTCCGAAAAACGGATCACGTTCATCATCACCTCGAGGAGGCTCGACTTGTTTAACATAACACCGACCGACGGCCCCCCTTCTCCCCCCTGCAGTCCTCTGCTCCTGCACCGCACCACCACCACCGCGCGAGCGGCATATAACCGAGACCGAGAGCACGCCTCCGCTCCTCCCTCCCCTGTTCCAAACCTCCTCCTCCTCTTCTCGTCCCCGTCCTGCTTGCACCCGGAATCCGGTTGAAGCGGCGAGGCAGGCGGCCTCACTTCTCCGGCGAGAGATCAGATCCTCCGTCCGGCGGCCGCACCTGACCATGCCCGAGGCCAATGCGGGTGGGCTCGCGCACGCGGAGCAGCGCAAGAAGGTGGGAGACCTCCTCGGTTCCGGAGTGTGAAAAAGCTCGGCTCTTTCCTGCTTTCTCGGTGTGTTGTGTTGCCATGGGTGGGTGCCAGCCAAGCCTCGCGGGGTCCCGTGGCGGCGTTGTATCTTCTCCGGATTTCAGCTAAGGCTGGACTGGACCTGCTGGTTTGGGCGATTTGGTTCCTGGGAACTGGGATGCCATAGCGATGTCTTGGTCTTGCCTTGTTAGGATACTCCTATCCCCTCATAGGCGGCGAATTATCCATCCTAGCTAGAGTCTTCCTCAGAATCCTCCTTGCTGTATCTGCAAGAAGGGAATCCTCCACATCTTCCATTAAGTCACGGAATCCTCCCAAATCTAGCTCGTTTCACTCAAAGGTTAAGAGCACGGTAATTCTTTTTTACAGTACCACGCAGCACCGTGGACAAAGAGGAGCCTTGGTAAACGCGGGTACTGGATTCGGTGACTTGGTATTTCTATTCTAATCCAAGTCGGCGAATTTTCTTTACCTGATAGACATGGATAGGTATTTTCTTTACTTAGTAGACATGGGTAGCTTAGCACGAAACACCAATATTCCGTGCCCACTTGGGAGGCATATTTACTGATTTTGCCGAGTCGAGGAAGCCACTTCCCGTGGTGATCATTAGCCTTGACAGGGAGGCATGGATGGCTTGACGTGAACTTGGGGTTGGTTGTCGGTGAGTACGAACCGGGCTGAGAGACCATGTACTGTTTCAGCATCTCAAAGTCTCCAGTTGTGTCTTGCTATTTCGAGAAGACTCGTCACAAAAGTTCCTTCGCTTGGCTGCTCGTCTCAGAATATCTAGTTGTCTCATGTATCTTGCTATATCTGTGAAAGTCGTTGTAGATGTTACTCTTTGGGGATTTCTTCTTTATAATATTTTTTTTTCTGTTTACACTGGTTAACTTTGGTATAGCCACGCAAAGTTTTGCTACAGAATTCGCATTATGAGTTTGCTAGGGCTATCTGAAATTCATCCAAATTCCTTTCGTTTTAAACTGTTTAACACATGAATAAGACTCAATTCCATTGAACTTATTACCTTTTTGCGAGTCATATGTCAGTGGCATAGTCTACGTTATGTAATATTTGACTTGTTCAAAAAATACGGACCATGCTAATATTCTCCATTATTACAATTTCAGAATTCTCCAGAGATGGATTTCTTCAGTGATTACGGCGATGCCAGCAGATACAAAATTCAGGAAATCATTGGTAAAGGAAGTTACGGGGTTGTTTGTTCAGCTATTGACCGGCATACTGGTGAGAAGGTAGCAATCAAGAAAATACAGAATATATTTGAGCATCTATCTGATGCTGCGAGAATCCTCCGTGAGATCAAGCTTCTCAGGCTTCTAAGGCATCCTGATATTGTTGAGATCAAACATGTCATGTTACCTCCGTCCAGGAGGGACTTCAGAGATATTTATGTTGTCTTTGAACTTATGGACACTGACCTTCACCAAGTTATTAAGGCTAACGATGACCTGACAAAGGAGCACCATCAGTTCTTCCTATACCAGATGCTTCGTGCACTGAAATATATCCATACAGGTATGCATCTTTATGGGAATCTTTATTTCGTCCGAGAAGTCTTTTAAGCTCTGTACTGTAAATAGTGAGATGGGATTGCCTTTCTTTTTCAACTAGGCATACAAATGGTTCTGAGTAGCTTGCACACAAATTTCACTTTAGTGTTAATCAATGAGGATGTATTGTTTTGTACTTCTCACTCCAGAGTTATTTCTTTACCCATCCTTTCATTTGGTTGTTGTGTTTTTGGGTATTCCTTTTCCTTTCATTTCACAAAATGGTTTTGAGGCTTCTCTGTTGTTTGTGTGGAAAACATGAAATATTTGTAAAGTCCCTGCTGAAATGCAAATGTAGATACTTCTGCTTTTGATGTCACATCCATTCTTGCTTTTACGTATTTGTGATAATTTCCATGCTCACACTTCACAGACTATCAGTTTCTTTTGCAAAATTGAAATGCTTGTGCTGACTTCTATTTGAATCTGCTGTACACATTCACTTTATTGTAGAGTGACGGTTGAGCTATGCTCTGATGATTTCTCATATGGTTGCAGCTAATGTTTATCACCGTGACTTGAAGCCAAAAAATATATTAGCAAATGCTAACTGCAAACTCAAGATATGTGATTTTGGGCTAGCAAGAGTTGCATTTAATGACTCTCCTACAACAGTTTTCTGGACGGTACGTTATTTATTTATTTACATTTTACTATATCTGATCCATGAACTTGAGTTTTATCAATTCCTCTATGATAGAATGATTGGTGTAGTGTGTTCAACACTAAAGAGTCCTACTTAAAACTTAAGTCTCACTGTCTGCTTTCAATTGACTTGCAGGACTATGTTGCTACTAGATGGTACAGGGCTCCTGAGCTGTGTGGATCTTTCTTTTCTAAGGTAATCAATTTCACTGTGGTTTTTATTCATCAGTGTAACTGTTTATGATGCCATTTTATATTACTGGTAGTTCTGATAAGTATTGTTGAGAGTATAGGGGTTTATTTTAGAGTTCTTTTCCTATTTGTATTCACACTCATGTATCTCATATATATAACCCTTGTTGGGCTATTATTCAAATATTTAATACAATTAGTCAATTACTTCATGAGAATTAGCAATTCATGTGCCAAAATCTTAGTTTATTTGAATTTTGTTACCCTTATCTTCTTTCTTATTAATCCATTTCTAAAATAAATAAAATGTAGAATCTTATTTTATTTGTATTTTTGTATTTTTATCTTTTTATTTATCTTATTTTCTATTACTTTCTTTTTCAAAAATTGTTGGGTGTCATTTCTAGCCGACCCCAACTTGTTTGGGACAAAGGCTTGGTGGTTGTTGTTGTTGTTGTCAATTACTAGTCATAACAAGTATGAAACCAGTTAGTTTTTTCTTTTCCTACACTTCGAAATTGAGATGCGATCCTGATGATATTAAGTTGATAATTCTGTGCAGTACTCACCTGCTATTGATATATGGAGCATTGGTTGCATTTTCGCGGAGGTTTTGACTGGAAAACCTTTATTCCCTGGAAAAAATGTGGTTCATCAGTTGGATTTGATGACTGATCTCTTGGGAACACCATCAACAGATACTATTTCACAGGTACAATTTACTACCTGTTTGAATATAAAAAATTGTCAGATTCAAATACTTGAGCATAAAATATTGGAAAAGTCTCAGATATTTTTTGTTGCTTGGACTACAGATTCGAAATGAGAAAGCAAAGAGGTACTTGAGCACCATGAGGAGGAAACAACCAATACCCTTCTCAGAGAAATTCCCCAATGCAGATCCTTCAGAACTCAAGCTCTTACAAAAGCTTCTAGCATTTGATCCTAAAGACCGACCAACCGCTGAAGAGGTTGGTGTCTTAACGAGGCATATATTTTATGTTTCACTGCTTTTGTGCATGTTTCTTCAAATAATCGTATTCTAACAAATAGAAGTTTTTGTATGGATCATCAGGCGTTGGCTGATCCCTATTTTAAAGGAATTGCAAAAGTGGAGAGGGAACCATCCTGCCAGCCAATTTCAAAAATGGAATTTGAGTTTGAGCGGAGAAAGTTCACGAAAGAGGATGTAAAGGAACTTATATTTCACGAGATACTGGAATATCATCCTCAACTACTTAAGGATTACACGAACGGCTCTCAGAAAACGAGCTTTCTATATCCCAGGTGTTGATCCTGGGCTCCTGGCTATATCTTTTGATTTCGGTTCCTTTTGTTTCTGCGCAGCAATGAGTCCTTACTGTTCTTGATGTTTTACTATTATATGCAGTGCTGTTGACAATTTCCGGAGGCAATTTGCTAGCTTAGAAGAAAACGGAGGGCGGAGCAGCACACTCGACAGGAAGCATGGTTCTCTCCCAAGGTAACTTACATTTTTTCCAATTGTGTTCCAATTATTTGTTGGTGGCATGTGTAGATTGTGTTGAAACTGATAAAACAAGGGAAAATTGTATTAGTTAACTAGGATTTTCTGTCCACTAGGTGATGTTCTGTAAGCTTCTTCAAAGATATATATACACTAAAAAATAAGGAACATGTAAGATTAAGAATGATGGGTTGGGCTGCCAGAATCTGGAATTTTTGCTCGAGCTTGACTGTGGACCTTGTTGAACTGCTTGTAGGACTACAACCGTCCACTCCACTCCAATTCCTTCAAAGGAAGGCCCGGCTGCAATCTCCCAGGTTCCACAAAGGATTCCTGCAGGTGACTACAAATCAGTCGTTTTTTTCTGAAAATAAGATCACATATAATTTATGATATCATTCATCTGACATGCGTCATTTTTACAAATCTTGCAGCTAGACCAGGAAGAGTGGTCGGCCCAGTAATACCATATGAGAATGGAAACGCAACCGATCCAAACAATGCACGAAGGGTGGCAAGGAATCCAGCGATCTCCAACCAATTAGCCTACTGCTACCACCTGAAGTCAGACTGCTCCGACCGGCAGCAGCACCAGACTGAGCTTGAGAAAGACCGAATGCAGTATAGCTCAGGGCATCATCTCATGGACGCCAAGGTAGTGCCGGAGGTGGCCCGGGACATGCGGACCTCACCGTACGATGTTTCAAGAGGTGTACCCAAAGCTGATCTAACAGATAGGTCCGCCCTCCAGGGGAGCGTGCTGCACGGTGTTGCTCCCTTCAATGGAATAGAGACGGTCGCAGGTGGCGGATACAGCAAGGCTGGCGCTCTTCACTATGGAATTACAAGTTTGTACTAAGCAATGGCCAGGCATTTCGTCGTGGCTGCCCGTACTCAGCAATATGAAACCACAGCGCAGAGTTAACTGCCCGCGAGGTTTGAAATTCAGAGGACGGACAGCAGTTGCATACCTGATCAACAATCCAAGCGTTGGGAAGGATTTCCAGCCTGGGGAAATGATGAGCTGGGCCCTCGTTGCTCTTATTTTGTGATGGGCTAATTGGGCCAGTGATCTAGCGCCAGTCTTGTTCCTGATGCCTCGGAAGGTGAAGAGGACTGGAGGGGAGTAATAATCCATCTCAATGAGGAAGAAATCTGTATATATGTACACAATTAGAACACAAATTTTGTATTTAATAATATTTGAAATATTTTGCGTAACTACTCCCCTAAAACTAAGCTATTCTGGCAGTGCAATACAAAAGTGTGCGAAGCTTGAACTACTGCTATCAACATTTTCCTTTCTTTTAAAGTGCAAATTATGAGTGTAGATGGGAACATGGTATGCAAAAAAAAAGGATAATGCAGACCTAACCATGGCACACTTTTCTTTCTTTAATCTCGTATCGGAGCGTGAATTGAGCTCAAGCAGTCCCTTTGGAGGTGTAATCCACATTACTCTCTTCTCCAGATCAACATCAGGTACAATCTCTTCAGCAAACGGAATCCAGATATGCTCATCTGACGAAGTTAAAGCTTGACGTTCTGAATTTGGCGTAATAGCCATATCCTCAGCTGAGCCAATCATCATTGTAGAAGATCCCCACCTCCAAACTCCTCCTGTGATAAGAACAAATTCAATTGTTAAATTATTATAATGTACCCGTAAACAGAGTCCTCTGTTTTCTGGAGTGTCGACATTAAGAGGGTGAAGAGAGCAATTTCAGAAGGCGACAGCAAATGAAATCACTAGCACATATTTTTTGTGTAGGAATTAAGTACTGATACTAAAATAGTGTCTGATTCATGAGCTTTGACGTTCACATCTTGTAGCTTACCTGAAACCACAGATGAAGCGGCAATAACCACAAAAAGAAATGATGAAGACAAATGTACCTCGACAATAACTCTCATGCCAACTAGGTCAAGCGAACAGAATTCATCGTCCTCCATTTGTGGCCGGTCACCATCTTTCGCAAGTATAGCTGAACCAACTATTTGCCTAGCCTAAAAGGGAGAATGACAAAATGAACCGTCTCAGAACCTAACGTAGCACAAAAGATCAATTATATGTGAGAGACGTGACGCGGCGCACAAAATGTTAGCTGCGTTTACCTGGAGTGTGCATATGCAGATTTAGAGGATCAGAAATACAAAAACAGAACACAGTGTTTCCTGCAAGCAGCCGATTGCATTTCTACACAAGTCATGCATGGGCTCTCTGCTCGTCCTATGAAATAAGCATGGTTCATTACCTTCTACACAAGTGCTAGGCTGTCTCCATTCTGATCGTCCTAGAAATTAAGGATGACTACTTAATAACTTACCACACCGCTCTACGTCTACTTGGGTAAATTTATTCAGTGGAAATTCAAAATAATCATACCCCATCCAGATAATCGACGCTATCAAAGCTGACGATCCCACCCTTCTTCCCCGTACGAGCCCTTCCTGGAACAAGCTCGAGTTCTTTCACTTGTTGCTTCCCAGAGGCGCGACCTCTCAGCCATCTCTTCCCCAGCTGTCATAACACACAACACAAGCAGGAAAAGGCGCAATCCACAGCTAATCGACATTAGGTTTGACAGAGGAAGAGAGACCCAGTGAGAGAGATTGGTTGGTTACCGTGGCGAAGCGTAGCACAGGGAAGTCAGTGCGGGGCGTGACGAGGACATCGCCGCGCACCCCGTGCGCGTCGCTGAGGCTGGATACGAGTGCGGCGCAAGGCCGAGCAGGCGCGAGAGCGACGCGGCGGCGCGGGAGGAAGGAGAATGACGCCGGGACGCGGCCGAGGAAGAAATTGATACGAACAGGTAGGGAGAGAGAGAGAGAGCGGCGCTGAGAGGTCGACGCCGGAGAAATTTGAATTATGCTATTCCTATTGGACTTTGACATAAAGCTATTTCAATATGCGATACATTATAATAGTGTACAATTTGCTCTTTTACTATTGTAGTTAGATTACACCACTAATTAACTCTTTTTACAGCTAAATATTTCAGAAATGACCAAAATACATTAGTTTGTCTTAAGAATAAAAAATAACAGAAAATTCAGAAATAAATAGAAAACATTTAAAATAGTTTTTTGTCAGAAATTAAAAAAATACACAGAAAATATAAATAAATTCAGAAATTAAAAAATAGTGAAGATTTATTTCAGAAAATAAAAAGTGATTTTTTGTCAGAAATTAAAGAGAATTACAAAAAGATATAAATAAATTCAGAAAAAATCAGAAATAAGAAAAATAGTGCAGATTATGGCAGAAAAATAAATTCAAAAATGATCAAAATGCCCTTAGTTTGTCTAAAAAGTATAAAAAACAAAAAAAATATAAAAAATTCATAAATAAGTACAAAAATTATAAAAATTACAAAAATTCATAAATAAGTACACAAGAGTATTCTTAGAAAGATCACCAAAATTCACCGGAGACCGATACGCGACGGAGATGTTGCATTACCATTGTGTATTCACTCTTGAGAGGTACCTGAAATTATTTGGGAATAAATTATTTTAACTTTTTTATTGGAAGACGACATCTCCGTCAACAGCGAGGCGTCATTGAGCGGGATAAATAGACAATAGAGAGTGGTTACGGACCGACAAGTCGACATACATATCCACACACATACGCCGAGCTGGACGCAGCCCCGGCTCTGGACATAGGCCGAAGGTGCAGTGGCCTAGGGCCCAAAGTGGAAAGGGGCCCATAAAAATGTGTGGCCGTTGTACTGTGTTCAATGGTTTGCACACACAAATACAAGGTAAGAAAGAATCTGACAGCCTCAGCGCAAATCACATTTGGTAGGTGTCTGAGTGGCAGTCTGTCCAACCCAATTTTTTTGTTAAAAGTTGAAGGTAATCACCGTATGCTAGGCCCTTTTTGGTGTTCCTCTCCAGCAAACCAACGTGTTTGGTTTTCTATTCAATTAAAAAATTCTTAAATAGTTAGATTATACCAATTTGTGGAAGCGTTGCAAAACATTTGTAGAAGCTTTTCTCATGGTGACTCATATGACGTTGAGATGAATGATTTTTCGTTAAAATAAATGTGATGCAAGTAATGCACAACATCTGCAGTATTGAGGAGAATGTTTTAAACAACATCGATCTCTAAATCGTTCTTAATGATTTTGCTTTAAGAAATGCTCGAATAATTTATTACGTAAAATAATAGATATTGTTCATCTCCTGCTTAGGTATTTATATTAGCAATATATATATATTTTTTGCATATTATAAATATATTTTAGAATTACAAATTAAATAATATTTTGCTTTAGGGCCTACCACCCTAAGTTGGCCTAGGGCCCTCAAAATCCTAGAGCCGGCCCTGGCTGGACGTTGCTTATTTTCATGGTGCCTTGTGAGAGCTACTAGGGATGCGTTCATAGGCTCATAGCCATGGCTCCAACGCGTATGTACGCACAGTGCAAAGAAGAAACTCAGTGGCATTGCCCCAGCACTAGCTAGCTCTGCATGATCATGACAATGCAATGACCATTGGGTGGAGGTAGATGGGAGCATATACGGCATTACGGTCTCTGAAGGGACTAGAGTCAGTAATGACTTCTCGACTTGTTGAATCGAAGTGAACACTCGTGAAAACAGGAATTCTGAAAGTACTTGCATATCGCCACTACCACAGGCGACTTCAAACCTATTATCACAAACGACTTTTAAAACCGCTTAAAACGAAGAGCCTGTGATAATCCGCAATTTCACAGGCGGAGAAGTGATACCGCCTGTGAAGAAACATTATCATAGGCGGTTCTTTACTTAGGCTAGCCGTCTGTGAAGATATTTTATCACAAACGGGTCGTGCAACATATATAACCGCCTGTGATAAATGTCTTATCACATGCGGGTATTGAAGCATAACTAACCGCCTATGATAATGTGTCTTCACAGGCAGATATTGAAACATAACTAACCGCCTATGATAATGGTGTTATCACAGACGGACGTTTACCTACATCAGCCGTCTGTGAAGACCTTTTAACGTAGCCGATTTCTACTATAACAGTCACCGCCTGTGAAAATTAGGTTATCACAGATGGTTCTTTACTTGTATCTAGCCGCCTATGATAATTGTTTTTCACAGTCATGCCTAGCCGTTGGTTAATAACCGTCTGTGATAAGATAACCTATGCAGTACTACTGCTGCTATTTCTAATTTCGAGGTTAATCCAATATAATCACAGAACAAAAAACAACAATATCATCACAGAACAAAAGTCAACAATATTATCATCACAGAAGTCAATTTCACTAAAACAATATACATATGTACAAGTTACAGATACAATTCATCTCAAAGTTTATAAGTTTTCACTAAAAACTGTTTCTATTGGCATAGTCGCAAAGTTCTGGCACATCAGCTGCTGCATAATTCTCATCAAAGAACTTCCTTTTTTTTGTGTAAAATTTCACGACGAATGAACTGACACAGTTCAGCGGCAATCCTGTCAGCTCCTCCACTAGGAATACTTCTACAAACCGACCATTCTTCGTTCAAATTATTCGTGTGTTGCAATATAACACATAACAAGGTTTAGAATGTATTGATTTGAACAATCTCAAAGTATATATCAAAGTGAGAGTATACAAGAATTTATTTGGTATTTTTGGAGCAGTTGTACTATGAGCAATTGAATTTTGAAGTTGGAATCAAAATATGAAAATAATATTTCTGGTAATATTGAACAGCAGAGAATATAAGCATTAAACTATGCTAGTTACAATGAAAATGAAACACAAAAGTAAGAAAATAAGGTATCGACATTAAGGATAACTTACATCCTCACGGTTCACTCTATATACGCCGGCGGTTCGAAGATGCTCGCATACATAATACCCGCATAAGACACTCCCAGCAGGCTGCTTCGGACAAGCATAATACGTTTTAATGTTCAATGCATTCGTATTAGGAGGTCTCTGACCGCCAAGCTGTTCCACGTAAAACCGCCAAGCGTAGTAATACAAGAAATGTCATATAAAACTTGTCAACACATTCTAAATGTGCGTAAATTAAAATTATTGAATAAACGTACAATTTCAAAATAGAAAGGAAATCTTTGTAACGATCTCGTGAGAAATCGCCCGAGTCCAAGACTGTTGCCATTCCTTGCGTTGGCTTGATGAAGATCATTATGTAGTTGTCGGTGATTTGGAACCGACAGATCTCCCTACACTGCTAAAGTGATAAGGAGTTTTATGTTCGGTATAAGCGCGGAGATTCAAGAAGGTGAATAGTAATTGACACAGGAGACACAAGAGTTTACGTGGTTCGGACCGCCTGAGCATAATACCCTACTCCACGGATGTGTTGTTGTTGTATTAGCTGTATGAGCTTGTGTTTAGCGTCAATGGCGTGTGTGTCTCTCCCTCTCTAGCCCCATGAACGTGTCGTCGGCCTGTCCTTTTATAGTACAAGGGCAGACCGTTACAAGTTAGCCTGACCCGACATGTGGCCCCGACGGTTACTAGTATTGACACTTATTTAACACATTTAATTGCTCTTAATGACCCTATAACGGGCTTTGACAGCACCGTTATTGGTGTTAAGATCGTCCATTTAAGTGTCATTAATATGGTATTAATGACACTTAATCGGGTCTTGAAGTCCTTGATTTCCCTATGAAGATCTGGAGCCATTGTGGGGTCTTCTGGAGGTTAGAGGCTGAAGATCAGACGGTTGGACACGTGGCAGCTCCGGAGCATACTGTGGAAATAGGTAGCTCCGGGACTACCCGGCACGTGTTAGGTCCGGAGCTTCTCTCGATCTGGGGCTAAGTCCGGAGGTGCCAGTACATGGCCCGGAGCTTCCCCCTTGTGGGCGGTAGCTCCGGTTTGGTAGTACACGTGGCAACCCAGGGATTAACCATGTTGGAGAAGCGGGTCCGGTTATGTCTGACATGTGGGCCTTCGAGGGTCTTCAAACCAAGTAGATGATTTTCTTTTGAGATCTTTATAACCTCAAGGGGTGTACGGTTTCTAGGGTACCGACAGTGGCCCCCTGGACCTACCTCCGGGGAAGTCGTTCCGCCGGAGGTGGGTCCATCCTCGCGACCTTTGAACTGAGTCCTCAAGGGTCTTTGAGGGTGCCGTTGGCAAGGACTTGGAATTAAATCCTCGCCGCGTGGCGTATCCCGCGTGCGACAGATGAGATCTTTGGCGTGCGGATCTCACACAATTGAAGGTCGCCGGTTCCCGATACAAAAACCGTATCGGTTCCGCGCACCTTGTCAGGCCGCCGCCTTTGGGCTTCCCGCCTCTTGATGACAACCGTTCACCTGGGTAAGAACCTCGACTTGATCGTCGGGGTGGTCCCGGGCCCGCTTGTTTCGACTTCCTTGCGGTTTCCATCCAAGCGTTGCAAGGGTACTTAAGAAGGAAAGTGCACACCGTCGGGAGTTCTTTACGCCTCTCATCTGTACTTGCGATCAAACTCCCAACTTGTGCTTCGCTTTTCTTCTCTTGCCTAGCTGTGCCGCGATGGAGTTGGGTCTCCGCGAGAGTCGCTTGAAGATCGATGGCGACCTGAAGAAGGTCCGGGCCCTCATGGGATGGTCCTCGGACTTCTTCAACCGCTCGGTCCGCGCTGGTGGAGAGCTCCCGTTCGAGAAGGAGCACTCTGACGAAATGGTGCACTTCTCCTCGTACGCCATGGTGGGGTTGATCCCACCTTTTTCTTCCTTTTTCTTGATGCTGCTAGACTTCTATGGTTTGCAGTTGTATCACCTTGGCCCTCACTCCATTCTCCTCGTGTCTATCTTCGTCCACTTCTGTGAGATGTGGGTGGGCATCCCCCCCTGCATTGAACTCTTCCGGACCTTCTTCACCGTCCACACCACTGGCCGGAGCAATGAGTACCTTGGCTTCTACTACTTCGTGAAGCGCAAGAAGTGCCCATTCAAGTACCTCCGATCATTTCCCTCTGGGAAGTGGGATGACTGGAAGAAAGACTGGATAGTCGTCAAGGTGGAGGAGCACGAGAGGTTGGAGCTGCCCGATGGTCTTCCCGGCATCGACACGACGATCTGGAGTGAAGCTCCGGTGCTGGCAGAAGCTTTCAACCCTGCTTTGACCAGGATCCGCTAATGCGTGGAAGGAGGATTGACTCCTCAGGCGGTATTTTGCAATTTCTTGGTCAACAGGTGGGCGCCGCTGAAGAGGAGGGAGAAACTTGCTTGGGCCCTCAACAGCGTGATGGACGACGACCGGGTTGAGACCGGGTTGAAGTCCAACATGGTGGGGAAAACCTTGGAGTTCCACCTTAAGAAGTTCCAGCACGGCATCGACGTCGAAGGCGACGACTTGACTCCGCCATCAACTTTTCTTCCTCTGAACGTGGAAGTGGAGTTCAGCAGGGAGCTCCGGCGGAAGATGCCCATGCTTGACGACCTTGGTGTCGTCGAGAGAAGACCAACCTCCGGGGTAGCGATCCCCGGAGTACCCAAGGATAGCTCCGGCTCTGTACCTAAGCCAAGGGGAGAAGTCATCGGCAAGGGCAAGGAGCTGGCGGATGAACCAGTGAGCCGGAAGAGGAAGTTGCAGTACGCCGACGGAAGGTCCGTCAGGCCCGCTACTTATGCGTCGGCTCCTTCTCCCCGGAGGGGAAGGCCCTCTGCAGCTGCGGCGAATGTTCCCGTCGTGGGGTCATCCCGGAACGCGACTGTTCCCGCGGTGGGGTCCTCTCGGAGCACGGCTGTCCCCGCAGTAGGGTCCTCCCGGGGTGTTAGCTCCGGGCATGCAACTCCAGCTCCTGGGCCGGTGGAGGCCTCCAGGTCTGGGGGTTTTTCCCGATCGAGGGGAGCCTCGACCCGGGAAACACCCATGGCCGCGATGAGTTCCGGGGGGCCTTCCGGAGCTTTTGCGCCGGCTATGGCTAGCCCAGAACGCCCAGAAAAAAGGTTCCGCGCAAGCTGGTGTGGAAGCCTCCCAAGGTAATTTTTGATTTCTACCTTGGATAGTTGTTTTTATTGTAGCAACTATTTTTTAATTTTCTTCGTTCATCATCTGCAGTGTATCCAAGAAGGGGAGTGAGGCTCCACCCTCGGCCACAGTGGCTGAAGCCGTGAGAGTGGGAGCTTCTGCTCCTGTCTCGGTGCCGCCCCAAGTGGTGGCTGAAGCTGCGACAGCTCCGGCGCCGGCTGTCGTGGTCATGGACCTCGACTCATCCCTAGAAGTTCCCGTGGTAGCGCCGGACCACGGGAGTGAAGATGCGCCAGCGACACATGTCCCGGAGGTTGAAGCCCCAGGTTCTGGTGCTGCGATGATGGAAGGTTCGACTGTTGAGCCGGAGGAAGCAGTAATCCCGGCCTCTGAGCCAGAAATTGTTGAAGCCCCGGCGGTTGAGCCGGAGGTGATTGAAGCTCCGATGTGCGCACCGGAAACTGAGGTAGTTTCGGCAGTTGGGCCGGCTACCTCCGAAGCACTGGCCGCTGAGCCGGTCATTGTTGGAGCTCTGGCCACAGGGTCGGTCGATGTTGAAGATCTTCCGGCTCCTGAGCCGGTTGTTGAAGAGGTGACGAAGCTTGAGCCCTCATCAGAAGAGGTGCCCAGACCGGAGCCAGTAGCGGCTCCTGCTCCGGAAGCGACGACGTCGGAGGTACCTGCGGCCGAGCCGGAGTGCCCCAGCGAAGTCGCCGGCCCCCAGCCTGAGGGGGTGAACGAAGATTTGGTGGCGGGGCCTTCCTCGATGGCGACTGAGGCCATCCCGGAGGACGGCCCTAGTGCCATGGAGACCCAGGGGACCACTCTTGTAGAGTGGGACCCAATTTTTGTATCCGAAGACCCGCTGGAACCAGCGGAGGAGACCCCAGCAGGTCCGGAACCCATCCCGTTGTCGCTGTCCATTGACAACGCATGTTCCAGTCTGCGTCAAGTCCAACTGGCCTTCTTCCACGACAGCAAGGCTCTTGAAGAGGAGCGCCAAACCCTTAGGCGGTGGCGTAATCGGCTCTACTTCGAGACCAAGCTGGCGCAGTCAAGGCTAGCGGATGACAAGGAATGGATTAAGCGGGAGAAGATCCGCCTGGAGTACTGGGGCAAGTTACTAGATGACAGGAAGAGTATGACTCGTGCCCTCGACGCTCAATCCCGGGAGATCTACGATCAGGCCAAAGCTGCCAATAATGCGGCTGATGCACGCCATGAACAGCTTGAGGCCATTAACACTGCACTCATCAAGCGCCGAGAGGCACTTGAAGAGAGGGAGAAACGGCTCGAGGATGATGAGCAGAAACTCGTAGAGCTGCGGGATGACGTCCTGAGGAGGGAGGAGGAGCTCACCGAGAAGGTGGCTCTGGCTGACAAGGGTCTCGAGGAGCGCGCGAAGAAATTGGAAGAGAGCTGCCAAGAGGAAGAGGAGAAGACCTGGGTGCGAGGGCAGGAACTCTACGAACAAGAGTGTGCCCTTACTGCCAGGGAGAAGAAAGTGAGGGGTAGAGAGAACGACCTGGTTGACCGCCAGAACAAGATCCACCTCCGGGAGGAGGAGCTCGGAAAACTCGAAAGGCGGGTTGCTGAAAAGATTCAGCAAAACGCCAAAGAAGTTGAGCGCCTTGCCCGTGAGAATTATGAACTGGTGGCGGCCAGAAGATCCCCGGAAGAGATGAAGATCTTGAGGGCTGAGGACTCCCTACATATTTGGGAGTTCTTGAGCAAGGCCAATGATGCACTGACACCGATGGGTTTCAGCCCCGTGCGCCCGGATGATCCAGAGCTGGAGCCGCACCTAGCGCTGCAGGCGTTGAGCGCAGCAGGTAGCAAGCTCTCCAAGGTGGGCGATGTCATCGCGGACCAACTGGAGGTTGAGGGGCAATCCCTGGCGAAGAACATCGCAGAGTACGTGCTGACGTGCTACACCAGCCGGAACTCCCAATTTCCTCTGGACCTGGTGCTTGAAGGTCCCGTCGAAGGAGAAGGCGAAGCTACCCGAGCCATCGTATCGGAGGTTGCCCAGAAGGTCGCCCAATTCTTCCATAGGGTCTAGGACCATCTCTATAGTTCTCACTTGTATTTTCTCTTCTTCTTCCTCAATTTTGTAATCCCTTGTCTCCATATGTAATCCCTTGTCTCCAGATAAATGAAATCCCCAAAATTTTTGTGAATTTCAATTTTTTGTCTTCAACACTCTTATCTTCACTTGGCCCCCTGGTAGATGTATACAATTTGATTGTGAACATGTACCAAAAGGATATTGTGCATTGTTGAAGACTCTTTTGCTCCGAACTTGTAGAATTTAGGTTTGAAGTCTTCGATAGTGAAGGCCCCGTGAGATTGTCGGAGCTTAGAAGCTCCGACAGTGACCTTTGCCAACACTCAGTTTGTTGGCAGCAGACTCCATTTACAGGGTTTTCTCACCATCTTTTATTCGGCATCGACGGCTGGCCCCCTTAGGGGAGTCAGAGCTTAGTTAGCTCCGGCTTTTCTCCATCAACGTAGATTTTATTTTTCCTGCACACTTAAGCCAAGAAAAATAGTAAAATTTATTTCTTGTCTATAACTTCGTCGCGGCTTATGACTCTCAAGAAGATTTTAAGTCAAACGCGATTCTAAATACAACCGAATGTGTTGTCTTTTCTTATAGATCCAACTGTACACGGACCCGCCTTACTTCGGCCTGTCGGGGTGTAGGTAGAGTGGCGTACTTAGGGTGCTTGACCAGGCTAAGTCGATAGCACACTCCAGCCCTAGATTGGCTTGGCGGCTTTCAGGCGAGTTGGCCATGAACAATATTTGAATCCAAAAGAATTGACAATACAACTCGAATCGTATATAAACCGGTCGAACTAAAATTTCTTAAGAATTGCACGTCTTTGTTATAGACAAGAAAGAGAAAAATAAAAATGTTGAGCCTGTACAAAATAAATGCACGTGGAGTCTATTTCACATGAAAATGTCTTTCATTATAGGTCCGGGGTACAGGGGAAACAAGTACACTCTTAGGGTACGGAACCAGGCTAAGCGTGTTTCATTTCTTGTTTGACCCAGGGTAGTTAGCCACACTTTTAGTCCGGAGACTGTGACAAGTGTTGCATGAACTTTGCGGACCTTTCAGGAAAGGTCCGGTTGCTCTCCCAGAGGAACTACCCGACTCTGTAAAATGACTCTATAACATACATCTCAAGTTACTCAAGACTCACCTCCGTGGTATTAAGTGTAGAACTTACGGAGGTGCTCGATGTTCCAAGGATTTGGGAGAGGTGTCCCATCCTCGGTAGCCAAGTGAACGCTTCCGGGACGGGATACTTTAATCACTCGGAAGGGCCCCTCCCAGCTGGGGGAGAGTTTGTTTAACCCTTCTCTGGATTGTATTCTCCGTAGCACCAGATCGCCTTCCTTGAGCTGTCGGTTGTGTACATGCCGCTGGTGATAACGCCGTAGGGCTTGACGATATCGGGCATTCCGAACAGCTGCTTGGCACCTTCCCTCCTCAAGGAGGTCTAGGTCTTCACGCCAGAGCTGGTCTTGCGCGGCTTCGTCGAAGGTCCGGACCCGGAGTGAACCCAAGGTGATTTCCGGAGGAAGGATTGCTTCAGCTCCGTACACCAGAAAGAAGGGTGTCTCTCCGGTTGACCGGTTTGGAGATGTCCTGTTGGCCCATAGAGTGGGCGAAAGCTCTTCGATCCAGTTGGATCCATGTTTTTTCAAGCGCTCATAAGTGCGCGTTTTAAGTCCTTTAAGGATTTCAGCATTTGCTCTCTCGGCTTGGCCATTGCTGGCTGGATGAGCTATGGAGGCGTAGCAAACTTGTATGTCGAGGTCTTTGCAATATCCTTGGAATGCGGAGCTTGTGAATTGGGTCCCATTATCAGTGATGATTTTGTTTGGGACTCCAAATCTGCATACAATGGACTGCGGAAAGTTGATAGCAGATTGCTTGTTGATTGTCACAACTAGAGTTGCTTCCGGCCACTTGGTGAACATGTCAATGGCAACGTACAGGAACTTGTAACCTCCGACGGCTCTTGGAAAAGGTCTCAAGATGTCCATCCCCCACACAGCGAAGGGCCATGTAGGAGGTATCATTTGTAAGGGCTGAGCTGGTGTGTGAATTTGCTTTCCATGAAATTGGCGTGCTTCACATTTCTTCACCAGCTCAGTTGCATCCTGGAGTGCTGTAGGCCAATAGAAGCCATGCCGAAAGGCTTTACCAACCAACGTGCGGGAAGACGCGTGGTTCCCACACTCGCCTCCATGGATTTCTGTGAGGAGCTCGCAACCTTCTTCCCTTGTGATGCACCGCATTAGGATGTCGTTGGCACCGCTCCGGTAGAGATCCCCTTCTACCAACGTGTATCTTTTAGCCAATCTGACTACCCGGTCAGCGGATACATCATCATTAGGAAGGATGTTGTCTTTCAAGTAGTTCCGGATTTCCGAGATCCATGCATCGGAACTAACTTGAGCATTTGAGTCTTGCGTGCTGGGTTGCTCGGAGCTTCCGGCAGCACCTACGACCCTTGATGGTTGCCATGGTAACTGGGCCATCGGGACCGTCAGCTTTGGGATGCTGATCTCGCCCCCTTCGCTCAGTTCGGCAGGCTGAGCTGTGTGTTTCGACAATCTCCGGACAAAAGTTCCGTCAGGAGCTGAAGCTCCGGTTGACGCTTTCGTCAAGAGTTCATCGGCTTCAGCGTTGTGGGCACGCTGAACATGGTGGAGATCTAGGACTTCAAAATCCTTCTGAAGCCTCTAGACTTCAAGGAGGTAAGCAGCTAACCGGAGATTATTGCAGGAGCATTCACCCTTCACCTGCTTAATGATGAGCTGTGAATCTCCCTTGACCAGCAATTGCTTGGCACCATATGACAGTGCCACCTTTAGTCCGTAGATGAGTGCTTCATACTCTGCCATGTTGTTGGTTGCCTTGAAGTCAAGGTGTACCATGTATTTCACCTTCTCCCCAGTCAGTGCAAGGAGAAGGATTCCAGCTCCGGCCCCCTGCTTCTGCATGGAGCCATCGAAGTAGAGGGTCTAGTGAGGCTCGGTGAAGGTTGGAGCTTGATGCTCCATCTTCTGCTCACTGGGGCCCCCAGGGTTTGATGGAGAGGGAGTCCATTCTGCCACAAAATCTGCCAATGCTTGACTCTTGACTGCTTGCCTTGAAATAAATTCAAGATCAAATTCAGCCAATTCCGCTGCCCATTTTGCAATATTACCAGTTGAATTGGGATTATGCAAAATTGCTCGAAGTGGGTAAGAGGTCACCACTGAGACTTTGTGAGCTTGGAAGTAATGGCGAAGCTTCCTGGAGGCAATAAGAACTGCATAGAGCAGCTTATGCACCTCTAGGTATCGAGTCTTGGCATCATGTAGTACTTCACTAATGAAGTACACTGGGCGCTGAATGGTTCGGACCCTCCCGGAGGGGTCCAAAGCTTCCTCTTCACTGACCCGGATCCTCTCGGAGGAGTCCGGATTTTCTTCAGGGACCTCCGGGTTCTGGCTCGAGGAACCCGGAGCTTCCTCAGAAATGACCTGGACCCTCCCGAAGGGGTCTAGGTCTCCTGAAGCGACTTCTTGTGGATTCGAATCTGGGAGCTGGGACCCAAACTCGCTTTCAGGAACCTCTGGACCCTCCCGAAGGGGTCTGGATTCCTGAGTATGGGGTAGTTCTGGTCTCTCCGCAACCAGAACCATACTGACGACTTCATCAATAGCTGAAATATAAAGCAACAAAGGCTCACCAGGGTTCAGAGCTACCAGAATTGGTAGGGTGGTGAGGAACTGTTTCAGCTCCTAGAATGCCTTTTTTGCTTCTTCGGACCATTGGAATGGTCTGGACTTCCTCAATAACTTGAAGAAGGGGAGTGCCCGTTCCGCCAGTCTTGAGATGAACTGGCTGAGGGCTGCTAGACATCCAGTTAATTTTTGGACGTCCTTGATGTAGGTTGGTGGCCACATGTCTTCAATGGCCTTAATATTCGCCGGATTAGCTTCTATGCCCTGGTGACTTACCAGGAAACCAAGAAGTTTTCCGGAGCTAACCCCGAAGACACACTTGCCTGGGTTTAGCTTTGTGCGGGTGGCCCACAACTTGTCGAAGACAGTCTGCAAGGTGTCAAGGAGTGACTCCTTGTTCCCGACCTTGACCACGATGTCGTCGACGTACACTTCCACTATGTCTCTAATAAGTTCTTCAAAAGTTTTGTACATAGCTCGTACAAAAGTTGAAGCTGCATTCTTGAGACCAAAGGGCATGGCTATGTAACAATACAATCCATCTACTGTGATGAATGAAGTATGCTCTTCATCTTACCTAGACATCCTGATTTGATGATATCCGAAATATGCATCTAGGAAACACAGTAATTCACACCCGGAGGTGGAATCCACTATCTGATCTATTCTAGGTAGTGGGAATGGATCTTTTGGACATGCCTTATTTAGTGTGGTGTAGTCGATGCACATCCGAAGCTTCCCGCCGGCCTTGGGCACAACGACTGTGTTGGTACCCTAAAAACCGTACACCCCCTGAGGTTACAAAGATTTCAAGGGAAGGCCGTCTACACGGATTGAAGACCCTCGGAGGCCCACTTGTCAGACATGACCGGACCTGCTTCTCCAACATGGTTAATCCCTAGGTCGCCACGTGTATTGTCAAACCGGAGCTACCGCCCGCAAGGGGGAAGCTCCGGACCAAGTACCGAAATGGCACCTCCGGACTTAACCCCTGACCGAGAGAAGCTCCGGACCTGACACGTGTCAGGTATCTCCGGAGCTACCTGCTTCCCACAGCAAGCTCCGGAGCTGCCACGTGTCCAAACGTCGGAGCTGACAGCCTCTAACCTCCGGAAGACTTTGTAACGGCTCCGGATCTTCAAAGGGGAGCCAAGGACTTCAAGACCCGATTAAATGTCATTAATGCCATATTAATGACACTTAAACGGACGATCTTAACACCTGTAACGACACAGTCGGAGTCCGTTACAAGATCATTAACAACAATTAATCGTGTATTAATACTAGTAATTGTCGGGGCCACATGTCATGCTCGACCAGCTTGTAACGGCCTATCCTTGTACTATAAAAGGACAGGCCGACGATACACACAGGACATGCACACAGACGTGGAGATCATACGTGACAAACTAATACAACACCAACACACCCGTGGAGTAGGGTATTACGCTCAGGCGGCCCGAACCACGTAAATCCTAGTGTCTCCTGCGTTAAACTGCAATTCACCTTCCTGAGTCTCCGCGCGCCCATACCGAACTACAAACTCCTTCAACACTTTAGCAGTGTCAGGAGATCTGCCGACTCCAACAGTCGACAGTTGGCGCGCCAGGAAGGGGGGCGCCTGAGATTTTCGAGAATGGTGAACTCCGCGGCTGGATCATCCAACGGTCAACCTGTTGCTCAGGCTGTTGGGGGAAATCCCTCCAACAGGCAGCCACCAGCAGGAGCCTCGGCACCAGCAGGAGCCACACTCCCACCACCACCATTTTCTCCAGCAAATTGTGCTGGGCAACGTGATGGTGCGTCGGCGTCACTTACTGCGTCGGCAAGTCATGACAACCCGGAACACACGCTCCATGCAGCGCGTGCTCTTCTCCAATGACCACCACCTCCGGACGCATCTCGAGATGCAATGGAGCAGTGGAGGGCTGATGTGGAGCATTTGGTCGCAGCAGCGGCCGAACGTCTCAACAACCAGGGTCCTCCTCCTTCGGGACGAGCCCCGTCGCAACGACGGACTTTGTCTGGAAGACTTGGTCTGCACGTCTCCAACAACAGGAGACGATCTACGTCACAACAGGTGACGTCGTTGCCCTCTGGGGCACGACACACCCATACGGTATCCAGGCTTTCGACTCATGACCTCCGGGAGGAGCTTGATCGCCGATACCGCCAACAGGATGGCCGTGTCCATATCGAGCATGCTCGTGAAATACGGGAAGCTCAGGACCTTTCTACTCTGGAAGGAGTAGGAGGAGGCTGTTCAGCCCTAGCCATGCACCTGCGCATGGTTAAATGGCCACAGAAGTTCCGGCCACACTTGCCGGAGAAATTCGACGGGACTGTCAACCCCGCCGAATTCCTTCAGATATACTCCACTGCAATCTTGGCAGCTGGAGGAAACGAGGCTGTAATGGCCTTGACCGGGACCACCAGGTCCTGGTTTATGAGCCTTCCACCCAACTCTATCAACAGTTGGGAAGAGCTGTGCCAACAGTTCACTGCCAACTTCGGGAGTTCGTACACCCGACCAGGCACTGAACTAGACCTTTTTGCGGTCGTGCAAAAAGGGGGAGAATCTTTGCGGTCCTTCATCCAGAGGTTCTCCCAGGTACGCAACACAATCCCTTCTATATCAAGCGCTTCTGTCATTGTGGCATTCAGACAGGACGTACGAGACAAGAAGATGTTGGAGAAGCTCGCGATCAAAGAGATCACCAGCGTCACGGAACTCTTCAGCCTGGCAGACAAATGTGCCAGAGCTGCGGAGGGCCATGAAATGCACTCCAAACCAGCCTCGGAGGATCACAAGAAATCCTCCAAAGAAGAAGCCGCTACCTCCGGGGGTGGCAAGAAGAAAAAGAAGACCCACGGCAAGAAGAAGCCGTCGGCCGGCACATCCAACGTTGCAGCTGCTGCAACTCCTGGTGGCCAGGGGCCACGCCCCGAGAAGCGACCTCGACCGTCTTCCGAAGACGGTGGCAAACCCAAAGTGTGGTGTCCCATTCACAAAACGGGCAGCCACGGATTGGAAGACTGCCGGGAGGTCCAAAACCTTGCCGAGCGCTACAGCAAGCGCCGGGAAGGGTCTCCTTTCCGACAGAGGGAAGGGAAACAGAAGGTCGACGAAGCTCCAGCTAAAGAGGAGTTAGGGTTTCAGGACCCCAAAAAGGTCTTGAAGGGCGTCTACACCTCCGTCGACGATGACTCTGACGTCTCTGACAACGAGCGTCGGAAAACCATGAACACCATTTTTGGTGGATCATGGGACATCACCTCCCGTCGCGTCATCAAGACTATGCGGCGGGATATGGCCGCTGTAGCTCCTACAGCTAGACCAGAGCCACATCGAAAGTGGATGGACACATCCACCACTTTTGATGCTTCGGACTGTCCTCGAAGCATGGTCGGAGCTGGAAAGTTACCTTTGATGGTATCTCCTACCATCAATAACATCCAGCTCCATCATGTTATGGTGGACGGAGGTTCGGGGCTGAACCTCATAAGCTTTGAAGCTTTTACCAAGCTTCAGCTCCGACCTTCGGATCTCCAGCCCTCTCGACCTTTCTCCGGAGTAGGTCCGGGGGGCATTACCCCACTCGGAGCTATAACTCTCCCCGTTACCTTCGGGACACGGGAGAAGTATCGCACCGAGAAGTTGGTCTTCGACGTTGCTCAGATCAACTTACCATTCAACGCCCGGTATACTTCATCAGTGAAGTATTACATGATGCCATGACT
The DNA here is from genome assembly GCA_036927565.1 of Tuctoria greenei. Classification (NCBI taxonomy): domain Eukaryota; kingdom Viridiplantae; phylum Streptophyta; class Magnoliopsida; order Poales; family Poaceae; genus Tuctoria; species Tuctoria greenei. The sequence goes on from JAYESD010000001.1 coordinate 305,401,206, forward strand.
CGATACCTAGAGGTGCATAAGCTGCTTTATGCAGTTCTTATTGCCTCCAGGAAGCTCCAACACTACTTCCAAGCTCATAAAGTCTCGGTGGTGACCTCTATCCACTTCGAGCAGTCTTGCATAATTCCAATTCAACTCGGAATATTGCAAAGTGGGCAGCGGAATTGGCTGAGTTCGATCTCGAATTTGTTTCGAGACAAGCAATCAAGAGTCAAGCGTTGGCAGATTTCGTGGCGGAATGGACTCCCTCTCCACCAAACCCTGGGGGCCCCAGCGAGCAGAAGACGGAACATCAAGTTCCAACCTTCACCGAGCCTCACTGGACCCTTTACTTCGATGGCTCCATGCAGAAGCGGGGGGCCGGAGCTGGAATCCTTCTCCTTGCACCGACTGGGGAGAAGGTAAAATGCATGGTACACCTTGACTTCAAGGCAACCAACAACATGGCGGAGTATGAAGCACTCATCTACGGACTAAAAGTGGCACTGTCATACGGTGTCAAGCAACTGTTGGTCAAAGGAGATTCACAGCTCATCATCAAACAGGTGAAGGGTGAATGCTCCTGCAATAATCTCCAGCTAGCTGCTTACCTCCTTGAAGTCCAGAGGCTTCAGAAGGACTTTGAAGTTCTAGACCTCCACCATGTTCAGCGTGCACACAACGCTGAAGCTGATGAACTCTCGACCAAAGCGTCAACCGGAGCTCCGGCTCCTGACGGAATCTTTGTCCGGAGGTTGTCAAAACCCACAGTTCAGCCTGCCGAACTGAACGAAGGGGGCGAGATCAGCATCCCGAAGTTGACGGTCCCGATGGCCCTGTTACCATGGCAGCCATCAAGGGTCGTAGGTGCTGCCGGAAGCTCCGAGCAACCCAGCACGCAAGACTCAAATGCTCAAGTCGGTTCCGATGCATGGATCTTGGAGATCCGGAACTACTTGAAAGACAACATCCTTCCTGACGATGATGTATCCGTTGACCGGGTAGTCAGATTGGCTAAAAGATACACGCTGGTAGAAGGGGATCTCTACCGGCGCGGTGCCAACAGCATCCTAATGCGGTGCATCACAAGGGAAGAAGGCTGCGAGCTCCTCGCAGAAATCCATGGAGGTGAGTGTGGGAACCACGCATCTTCCCGCACGCTGGTCGGAAAAGCCTTTCGGCATGGCTTCTACTGGCCTACAGCGCTCCAGGATGCCACTGAGCTGGTGAAGAAATGCGAAGCATGCCAATTTCATGCAAAGCAAATTCATACACCTGCTCAGCCCTTACAAATGATACCTCCTACATGGCCCTTCGCTGTGTGGGGGATGGACATCTTGGGACCCTTCCCAAGAGCCGTCGGAGGTTACAAGTTCCTGTACGTCACCATTGACAAATTCACCAAGTGGCCGGAAGCAACTCCAGTTGTGATGATCAACAAGCAATCTGCTATCAACTTTATGCAGTCCATTGTAAGCAGATTCGGAGTCCCAAACAAGATCATCACTGATAATGGGACTCAATTCACAAGCTCCGCATTCCAAGGGTATTGCGAAGACCTTGGCATACAGGTTTGCTATGCTTCCGTAGCTCATCCCGCCAGCAATGGCCAAGCCGAGAGAGCAAATGCAGAAATCCTTAAAGGACTCAAAACGCGCACCTATGAGCGCTTGAAAAATCACGGAGCCAATTGGATCGAAGAGCTTCCGCCCACTCTATGGGCCAACAGGACTTCTCCAAACCGGTCAACCGGAGAAACACCCTTCTTTCTGGTGTACGGGGCTGAAGCAATCCTTCCTCCGGAAACCACCTTGGGTTCGCTCCGGGTCCGGACCTTCGACGAAGCCGCGCAGGACTAGCTCCGGCGTGAAGACCTAGACCTCCTCGAGGAGGGAAGGTGCCAAGCAGCTGTCCGGAATGCCCGATATCGCCAAGCTCTACGGCGTTATCACCAGCGGCATGTACACAACCGACAGCTCGAGGAAGACGATCTGGTGCTACGGAGAATACTATCCAGGGAAGGGTTAAACAAACTCTCCCCCGGTTGGGAGGGGCCCTTTCGAGTGATCAAAGTATCCCGTCCCGGAAGCGTTCGCTTGGCTACTGAGGATGGGACACCTCTCCCAAATCCTTGGAACATCGAGCACCTCCGTAAGTTCTACACTTAATTCCACGGAGGTGAGTCTTAAGTAACTTGAAATGTATGTTATAGAGTCATTGTACAGAATCGGGTAGTTCCTCCGGGAGAACAGCCGGACCTTTCCTGAAAGGTCTGCAAAGCTCATGCAGCACTTGTCACAGTCTCCGGACTAAAAGTGTGGCTAACTACCCTGGGTCAAACGAGAAACCAAACACACATAGCCTGGTTCCGTACCCTAAGAGTGTACTTGTTTCCTCTGTACCCCGGACCTATAATGAAAGGCATCTTCATGTGAAATAGACTCCACGTGCATTCATTCTGTGCAGGCTCGACATTTTTATTTTTCTCTTTCTTGTCTATAACAGAGACGTGCAATTCTTAAGAAATTTTTAGTTCGACCGGTTTATATACGATTCTGGTTGTATTGTCAGATCTTTTAGATTTAAATATCGTTTATGGCCAACTCGCCTGAAAGCTGCCAAGCCAATCTAGGACCGGAGTGCGCTATCGACTTAGCCTGGTCAAGCACCCTAAGTACGCCACTCTACCTACACCCCGACAGGCCAAAGTAAGGCGGGTCCATGGACAATTGGATCTAAGAGAAAAGGCAACGCATCCAGTTGTATTTAAAATCGCGTTCAACTTAAAATTTTCTTGAGAATCGTAAGCCACGACAAAATTATAGACAAGGAACGAATTTTACTATTTTTCTTGGCTTAAGTGTGCAGGAAAAATAAACTCTACGTTGATGGAGAAAAGCCGGAGCTAACCAAGCTCTGACACCCCCAAGGGGGTCAACCATCGGCGCTGAGTAAAAGATGGTGAGAAGACCCTGTAAATGGAGTCTGTTGCCAACAAACCAAGTGTTGGCAAAGGTCACTGCCGGAGCTACTGAGCTCCGACACCTTGGAGGACTAACTATCGACACTCTATGTGTTGATAGAGGCTATTGCCGGAGCTACTAAGCTCCAGCGATGGACAGTGCCGGAGCTTCTAAGCTCCGACAACTTCAGGGAACCATCACTATCAAAAACTTCGGGCCTAAATTCTAAAAGTTTGAAGCAAATTCGTCTTCAACAAAACTCAATATCCTTTTGGTACATGTTCACAATCAAATTGTGTACATCTACCAGGGGGCCAAGTGAAGATAAAGATGTTGAAGACAAAAAATGAAATTCGCAAAAATTTGGGGATTTCATTCATCTGGAGATAGGAGATTACATCTGGAGACAAAGGATTACAAAATTGAGGAAGAAGAAGAGAAAATACAAGGGAGAGCTAAAGAGATGGCCCTAGACCCTATGGAAGAACTCGGCGACCTTCTGGGCGACCTCCGATACGCTGGCTCGGGTAGCTTCGCCTTCTCCTTCGACGGGGCCTTCAAGCACAGGGTCCAAAGGAAATTAAGGGTTCCGACTGGTGTAGCACGTCAAGACATATTCTGTGAAGTTCTTCGCCAGGGATTGCCCCTCAACCTCCAGTTGGTCCACGATGACGTCACACACCTTGGAGAGCTTGCTACCTGCTGCGCTCAACGCTTGCAGCGCAAGGTCTGGCTCCGGCTCCAGATCATGCGGGCGCACGGGGCTGAAACCCATCGGCGTCAGCGCATCATTAGCCTTGCCCAGGAACTCCCAAATCTGCAGGGAGTCCGCCGTCCTCAGGCTCTTCACCTCTTCCAAGGATCTCTTGGCCGCCGTCAGTTCAGAATTCTCACGGGCGAGGCGCTCAACTTCTTTGGCGTTTTGCTGAATCTTTGCAGCAACCCGCCTCTCAAGTCTTCCGAGCTCCTTCTCCCGGAGGTGGATCTTGTTCCGACGATCGACCAGGTCCTTCTCCCTAGCCTCCACTTTCTTCTCCCGGGCAACAAGGACACACTCGTATTCGTAGAGTTCCTGCCCTCGCACCCAGGTCTTCTCCTCTTCCTCGAGGCATCGCTCTTCTAACTTCTTAGTGCGCTCCTCGAGGCCCTTGTCAGCCAGAGCTACTTTCTCGGCGAGCTCCTCTTCCCTTCACAGGACGTCATCCCGCAGCTCCAGGAGTTTTTGCTCTTCGTCCTCGAGCCGTCTCTCCCTCGCTTCAAGTGCCTCTCGGCGCTTGATGAGTGTGGCATTGATGGCTTCAAGTTGCTCGAATCGAGCATTGGCCGCGTCGTTAGCAGCCTTGGCCTGATCGTGGATCTCCCGGGATTGAGTGTCGAGAGCATGGGTCATGCTCTCCCTCTCATCCAGCAGCTTCTCCCAGTACTCCAGGCGGATCTTCTCCCGTTTGATCCACTCCTTGTCATCCGCTAGCCTCGACTGCGCCAGCTTAGTCTCGAAGTGGAGCCGATTACGCCACCGCCTAAGGGTTTGGCGCTCCTCTTCAAGAGCCTTGCTGTCGTGGAAGAAGGCCAGTTGGACCTGACGTAGACTGGAGCAGGCGTTGTCGATAGACATCGACAGCGGGATGGGCTCCGGACCTGCTGGGGTCTCCTCCGCTGGTTCCAGCGGGTCTTCACATACAAAAATTGGGTCCCACTCTACGAGAGCGGAACCCTGAGCTTCCAAGGCGCTAGGTCCGTCCTCCGGGATGGCCTCAGTCACCATCGAAGAAGGCCCCGCCGCCAAGTCTTCATTCGCCCCCTCAAGCAGGGGGCCGGCGACTTCGCTTAAGCACTCTGGCTCAGCCACAGGTACCATCGATGTCGTCGCTTCCGGAGCAGGAGCTACTACTGGCTCCGACCAGGACACCTCTTCCGAGGGAGGCTCGAGCTCCCTCGCCTCTTCAACCGCCGGCTCTGTGACCGGCGCTCCAACAACAACCGGCTCAGTGACCGGTACTTCGGAGGTAACCGGCTCAACAGCCGGAACTACCTCAACTTCCGGCTCGCATGCCGGAGCTTCAGTCACCTCCGGTTCAATCGTCGGGGCTTCGACAAGTTCCGGCTCCGAGGCCGGAACTACTACTTATTCCTGCTCTACAGCCGGAGCTTCCACTACTGCAGCACTAGGACCTGGAGCTTCAACCTCCGAGACAAGTGCCGCTGGCGTGTCTTCACTCCCGTGGTCCGACGCTACCACGGGAGGTTCTGGGGACGAGTCGAGGTTCATGACCACGACAGCCGGCGCCGGAGCTGTCGCAGCCTCAGCCACCACCTGGGGCGGAACTGGGACAGGAGCAGAAGCTCCCACGGCCTCAAAAATCGTGGCCGAGGGTGGAGCTTCACTCCCCTTCTTGGGAACGCTGCAGAGGATGGATAAAGAAAATTAACAAACAATCGCAACAACTAAAAAGTTAACCAAGGTAAAAATCAGAAATTACCTTGGAAGGCTCCTGCACCAGCTTGCGCAGAACCTTTTTCCCGGACGTTACGGGCTGGCCATGGTCGGCGTAGGAGCTCCAGGAGGCCCCCCAGAACTTGTCGCAGCCACGGGCATTTCCCGGGTCGAGGCTCTCCTCGATCGGGAGGAACCCCTGGACCTGGAGGCTCCAACCGCCCAGGTGCTGGAGTCGTACACCCGGAGCTAGCACCACCGGAGGGTTCCACCACGGAGACAGACGCGCTCCGGGAGGATCCCACTACAGGAACAGTCTCGTTCCGGGAGGACCCCACCACGGGGACAGTCGCCACGACAGCAGAAGATCTTCCCCCCTGGGGAGAAGGAACCAAGGTGGAAGCAGTGGGCCTGACGGACCTTCCGTCGGCATATCGTAGCTTCCTCTTCCGACTCTCCGGCTCCTCCGCCAGCTCCTTGCCCTTGCCGATGACTTCAACCCTCGGCTGTGGAGCAGGGACCGAGCCATCTTCGGGCACCCCGGGGATTGCCACCCGGGTGGTTGGTCTTCTCTCGATGACACCAAGGTCGTCAAGCGCAGGCATTGTCCGCCGAAGTTCTCTGCTGAACCCCACTTCCACATTCAGAGGGAGAAAGGCCGACGGCGGAGTCAAGTAATCCCCGTCGACGTCGATGCCGTGCTGGAATTTCTTGAGGTGGAACTCCAAGGTCTTCCCCAACATATTGGATTTCAACCCGGTCTCAACCCGGTCCTCGTCCATCACGCTGTTGAGGGCCCAGACGAGCTTCTCCCTCCTCTTCAGCGGCGCCCACCTGTTGGTCAGGAAGTTGCAGAATACCGCTTGGGGAGTCAATCCTCCCTCCACACATCGGCGGATCCTGGTCAGCACAGGGTCGAAAACTTCCGCCAGCACCAGAACTTCACTCCATATCGATGTGTCGATGCCGGGCAGACCGTCTGGCAGTTCCAACCGCTCATGCTCCTCCACCCTGACGACTATCCAATCTTTCTTCCAGTCATCCCACTTCCCGGAAGGGAACGACCAGAGGTACTTGAATGGGCACTTCTTGCGCTTCACAAAGTAGTAGAAGCCAAGGTACTCATTGCTCCGGCCGGTGGTGTGAACGGTGAAGAAGGTTCGGAAGAGCTCGACGCAGGGGGGGGATGCCCACCCACATCTCGCAGAAGTGGACAATGATGGACACAAGGAGGATGGAGTGAGGGCCAAGGTGGTATAACTGCAGACCATAGAAGTCTAGCAGCATCAAGAAGAAAGAAGAAAATGGTGGGATCAGCCCCACCATGGCATACGAAGAAAAGTACACCATCTTGCCAGCGCACTCCTTCTCAAAAGGGAGCTCTCCGCCGGTACAGACCAAGCAGCTGAAGAAGTCCGAGGACCACCCCATGAGGGCCCGGACCTTCTTCAAATCGTTGTCGGTCTTCAGGCGACTCTCGCGCAGACCCAACTCCATCGCGGCACAGCTAGGCAAGAGAAGAGGAGGAAAGTACGAGTCGGGAGTTTGAGCACAAGATCAGATGGGAGGCGTAAAGAACTCCCGACGGTGCGCGCTTTCCTTCTTAAGTAAGCCCTCACAACGCTTGGATGGAAACTGCAGGGGAGTCGAAGATACTACTCAAGAATTCCACCCAGCCGATGACAAGAGGGCCCGGGACCACCCCGACGATCAAGTCGAGGCTCTTACCCAGGCGAACGGTTGTCATCACGAGGCGGGAAACCCAAAGGCGGCGGCCTGACAGGGCGCGCGGAACCGATACGGTTTTCGTATCGGGAACCGGCGACCTTCAATTGCGTGAGATCCGCACGTCAAAGATCTTATCTGCCACCTGAGGTGCGCCACGCGTCGGGATCTAACTGTAAAACCCTGCTAACGGCACCTCCGAAGACCCTTGAAGACCCAGTTCAAGAGTCGCAAGGATGGACCCACCTCCGATGGAACGACTTCACCCCAGTGACCTTCCTCGGAGGTAGGTCCAGGGGGCCACTATCGGTACCCTAAAAAACGTACACCCCCTGAGGTTACAAAGATTTCGAGGGAAGGCCGTCTACACGGATTGAAGACCCTCGGAGGCCCACTTGTCAGACATGACCGGACCTGCTTCTCCAACATGGTTAATCCCTAGGTCGCCACGTGTACTGCCAAACCGGAGCTACCGCCCGCAAGGGGGAAGCTCCGGACCAAGTACCGAAATGGCACCTCCGGACTTAACCCCTGACCGAGAGAAGCTCCGGACCTGACACGTGTCAGGTAGCTCCGGAGCTACCTGCTTCCCACAGTAAGCTCCGGAGCTGCCACGTGTCCAAACGTTGGAGCTGGCAGCCTCTAACCTCCAGAAGACCTTGTAACAGCTCCGGATCTTCAAAGGAGAGCCAAGGACTTCAAGAACCGATTAAATGTCATTAATGCCATATTAATGACACTTAAACGGACGATCTTAACACCTGTAACGGCACTGTCGGAGTCCGTTACAAGATCATTAACAATAATTAATCGTGTATTAATACTAGTAATTGCCGGGGCCACATGTCGGGCTCAGCCAGCTTGTAACGGCCTATCCTTGTACTATAAAAGGACAGACCGACGATACACACAGGACACGCACACAGACGTGGAGATCATACGTGACAAACTAATACAACACCAACACACCCGTGGAGTAGGGTATTACGCTCAGGCGGCCCGAACCACGTAAATCCTAGTGTCTCCTGCGTTAAACCGCAATTCACCTTCTTGAGTCTCCGCGCGCCCATACCGAACTACAAACTCCTCCAACACTTTAGCAGTGTCAGGAGATCTGCCGACTCCAACAGTCGACAGACTGGGTTTGCCAGCCATTTTGGATGGAAGACTTCTCGGATGAATCTGGCTTCGAGCAACTTCTGTACTTCTTGTCGGATGAAGTTCTGTCGCTCTACGGATTGCTTCTGAGGCTTCTGATGCACAGGCCGAGCATCGGGGTAGATCTTCATATTGTGCTCAATCACTTCCCTGGGGATCCTAGGCATTTGTGACGGTTGCCAAGCAAACACGTCGACGTTAGTATGGAGGAAAGTGATGAGTGCGAGTTCCTATTTGTCGTTCAATCCTCTCGATATACGGGTGGTCTGAGCGGCATCGGAACCAATTTGGATGACTTTGACGGGAATGTTGGTGTCGCCGCTTGGCTGCACTCGAGGTGCAGAAGCCGAGCCTCGTTGATGAATGCTCGGGGGTTTTGGAGCTTGCTCCTGCCTGCAGTCCCCCTCTTGCGCCGTGGTGAATTCATGGAGCTCTTCCAGTGCAGTTACTCCGACAGTGCGATCTCCGCGGATCCGAAGAACGTCTACTGGCGTTGGCATCTTCAACACCAGATAGCCATAATGAGCAACCGCCATGAATTTGTACAGGGCAGGTCTACCCAAGATGGCATTGAAGGGTAAGTTGATCTGCGCGACGTCGAAGACCAACTTCTCGGTGCGGTACTTCTCCCGTGTCCCGAAGGTAACAGGGAGAGTAATAGCTCTGAGTGGGATGATGGCCCCCGGACCTACTCCAGAGAAATGTCGAGAGGGGTGGAGATCCGAAGGTCGGAGCTGAAGCTTAGTGAAAGCTTCGAAGCTGATGAGGTTAAGCCCCGAACCTCCGTCTACCATGACGTGGTGGAACTGGATGTTGTTGATGGTAGGAGATACCATCAATAACATCCAACTCCACCATGTCATGATAGACGGAGGTTCGGGGCTCAACCTCATAAGCTTCAAAGCTTTTACCAAGCTTCAGCTCCGACCTTCGGATCTCCACCCCTCCCGACCTTTCTCCAGAGTAGGTCCGGGAGCCATTACCCCAATCGAAGCTATTACCCTCCCCGTTACCTTCGGGACCCGGGAGAAGTATCGCACCGTGAAGTTGGTCTTTGACGTTGCTCAGATCAACTTACCCTTCAATGCCATCTTGGGTAGGCCTTCCTTGTACAAATTCACGGCAGCTGCTCATTATGGTTACCTGGTGTTAAAGATACCAACACCAGTAGGCGTTCTCCGTATTCGCGGAGATCGTACTGCCGGAGTAACTGCTCTGGAAGAACTCCATGCGCTTACTACGGCGCAAGAGGAGGACTCCAGGCAGGAGCAAGCTCCAAAACCCCCGAGCATTCGTCAGCGAGACTCGACTTCTGCACCTCGTGTGCAGCCAAGCGGCGACACCGACATTCCCATCAAAGTCGTCCAAATCATTTCCGATGCCGCTCAGACCACCCGTATATCGGGGGGATTGAACGACAAATAGGAACTCGCGCTCATCGCTTTCCTCCGGGCTAATGTCGACGTGTTTGCATGGCAACCATCACAAATGCCTGGGATCCCCAGGGAAGTGATTGAGCACAATTTGAAGATCTACCCCGACGCCCAAGTCTTCCATCCAAAATGGCTGGAAAACCCAGTCGTTGTGCCCAAGGCCGGCAGGAAGCTTCAGATGTGTATCGACTACACAACACTAAATAAGGCATGTCCAAAAGATCCATTCCCATTACCTAGAATAGATCAGATAGTGGATTCCACCTCCGGGTGTGAATTACTGTGTTTCCTAGACGCATATTCTGGGTATCATCAAATCAGAATGTCTACAGAAAATGAAGAGCATACCTCTTTCATCACAGTAGATGGACTGTACTGTTATACAGCCATGCCATTTGGTCTCAAGAATGCAGCTTCAACCTTTGTACGAGCTATGTACAAAACCTTTGAAGAACTCATTAGAGACATAGTGGAAGTGTACGTCGACGACATCGTGGTCAAGGTCAAGAACAAGGAGTCACTCCTTGACACCTTGCAGGCTGTCTTCGACAAGCTGCGGGTCACCCGCACAAAGCTAAATCCAGACAAGTGTGTCTTTGGGGTTAGCTCCGGAAAACTTCTTGGTTTCCTGTTAAGTCACCGGGGCATAGAAGCTAATCCGGCGAAGATCAAAGCCATTGAAGACATGCGGCAACCAGCCCGCATCAAAGATGTCCAAAAGCTAACTGGATGTCTAGCAGCCCTCAGCCGGTTCATTTCAAGACTGGCGGAACGGGCACTCCCCTTCTTCAAGTTATTGAGGAAGTCCGGACCATTCCAATGGTCTGAAGAAGCAGAAAAGGCGTTCTGGGAACTAAAATAGTTCCTCACCACCCTACCAACTCTGGTAGCTCCGAACCCTGGTGAGCCTTTGTTGCTTTACATTTCAGCCACTGACGAAGTCGTCAGTATGGTCTTGGTTGCGGAGAGACTAGAACCATCCCATACTCAGGAGTCCAGACCCCTTCAGGAGGGTCTGGTGGTTCCTGAAAGCAAGTCTGTGTCCCAGCTCCCAGACTTGAATCCACAAGAAGTTACTTCAGAAGACCCAGACCCCTCCGGGAGGGTCCAGGTCGCTTCTGAAGAAGCTCCGGGTTCCTCCAGCCAGGCCCCGAAGGTCCCGGAAGAAAATTCGGATCCCTCCGGGAGGATCCGGGACAGTGAAGAGGAAGCTTCGGGTCCCTCTGGGAGGGTCTGGACCATTCAGCGCCCAGTGTACTTCATCAGTGAAGTACTACATGATGCCAAGACTCAATACCTAGAGGTGCATAAGCTGCTCTATGCAGTTCTTATTGCCTCTAGGAAGCTTTGCCATTGTTTCCAAGCTCATAAGATCTCAGTGGTGACTTCTTACCCACTTCGAGCAATCTTGCATAATCCCAACTCAACTGAGAATATTGCAAAGTGGGCAGCGGAATTGGCCGAATTCGATCTCGAATTCATTTCAAGGCAAACAATCAAGAGTCAAGCATTGGCAGACTTCATGGCGGAATGGACTCCCTCTCCATCAAATCCTGGGGCCCCAGCGAGCAGAAGCCAGAACACAAGGCTCCGGTCTTCACCGAGCCTCACTGGACCCTCTACTTCGACGACTCCATGCAAAAGCAGGGGGCCGGAGCTGGAATCCTTCTCCTCGCACCAACCGGAGAGAAGGTAAAATACATGGTACACCTTGACTTCAAGGCGACCAACAACATGGCGGAATATGAAGCACTCATTTACGGACTAAGGGTGGCACTATCATACGGTGTCAAGCAACTGCTGGTCAAGGGAGATTCACAGCTCATCATTAAGCAAGTGAAGGATGAATGCTCCTGCAACAATCTCCAGCTAGCTGCTTACCTCCTTGAAGTCCAGAGGCTTCAGAAGGACTTCGAAGTCCTAGATCTCCACCATGTCCAGCGTGCCCACAACGCTGAAGCCGACGAACTCTCGACGAAAGCGTCAACCGGAGCTCCGGCTCCTGACAGAACTTTTGTCCGGAGGTTGTCAAAACCCACAGCTCAGCCTGCTGAACTGAGCGAAGGGGGCGAGATCAGCATCCCAAAGCTGACGGTCCCGATGGCCCTGTTACCATGGCAGCCATCAAGGGTCGTAGGTGCTGCCGGAAGCTCCGAGCAACCTAGCACGCAAGACTCAAATCCTCAAGTTAGTTCTGATGCATGGATCTCGGAGATCCAGAACTACTTGAAAGACAACATCCTTCCTGATGATGATGTATCCGCTGACCGGGTAGTCAGATTGGCTAAAAGATACACGTTGGTAGAAGGGGATCTCTACCGGCGCGGTGCCAATGGCATCCTAATGCGGTGCATCACAAGGGAAGAAGGTTGCAAGCTCCTCGCAGAAATCCATGGAGACGAGTGTGGGAACCACACGTCTTCCCGCACGCTGGTTGGTAAAACCTTTCAGCATGGCTTCTACTGGCCTACAACACTCCAGGATGCAACTGAGCTGGTGAAGAAATGCGAAGCATGTCAATTTCATGCAAAGCAAATTCACACATCGACTCAGCCCCTACAAATGATACCTCCTACATGGCCCTTCGCTGTGTGGGGGATGGACATCTTGGGACCTTTCCCAAGAGCCGTCAGAGGTTACAAGTTCCTGTACGTTGCCATTGACAAGTTCACCAAGTGGCCGGAAGCAACTCCAGTTGTGACAATCAACAAGTAACCTGCTATCAACTTTTTGCAGTCCATTGTATGCAGATTTGGAGTCCCAAACAAAATCATCACTGATAATGGGACCCAATTCACAAGCTCTGCATTTCAAGGATATTGCAAAGACCTCGGCATTCAAGTTTGCTACGCCTCCGTAGATCACCCAGCAAGCAATGGTCAAGCTGAGAGAGCAAATGCTGAAATCCTTAAAGGACTCAAAACGCGCACCTATGAGCGCTTGAAAAAAACATGGAGCCAACTGGATTGAAGAGCTTCCGCCCACTTTATGGGCCAACAGGACAACTCCAAACTGGTCAACTGGAGAGACACCCTTCTTCCTGGTGTATGGAGCTGAAGCAATCCTTCCTCCGGAAATCACCTTGGGGTCACTACGGGTCTGGACCTTCAACGAAGCCACGCAGGACCAGCTCCGGCATGAAGACCTAGACCTCCTTAAGGAGGGAAGGTGCCAAGCAGCTGTTCGGAATGCCCGATATTGCCAAGCCCTTCGGCGCTATCATCAGCGGCATGTACACAACCGACAGCTCGAGGAAGGCGATCTGGTGCTACGGAGAATACAATCCAGAGAAGGGTTAAACAAACTCTCCCCCAGCTGGGAGGGACCCTTCCGAGTGATTAGAGTATCCCGTCCTGGAAGCGTTTGCTTGGCTACCGAGGATGGGACACCTCTCCCAAATCCTTGGAACATTGAGCACCTCCGTAAGTTCTACACTTAATATCACGGAGGTGAGTCTGTAGTAACTTGAGGTGTATGTTATAGAGTCATTGTACAAAGTCGGGTAGTTCCTCCGGGAGAACAACCGGACCTTTCCCGGAACGTCCGCAAAGTTCATGCAACACTTGTCACGGTCTCAGGACTAAAAGTGTGGCTAGCTACCCTGGGTCAAACGAGAAATTAAACACGCTTAGCCTGGTTCCGTACCCTAAGAGTGTACTCGTTTCCCCTGTACCCCGGACCTATAATGAAAGACATCTTCATGTGAAACAGACTCCACGTGCATTTATTTTGTACAGGCTCAAACATTTTTTATTTTTCTTTTTCTTGTCTATAACAAAGTTGTGCAATTCTTAAGAAATTTTAGTCCGACCGGTTCATATACAATTTGAGCTGCATTGTCAATCCTTTTGGATTCAAATACTGTTCATGGCCAACTCGCCTGAATGCCGCCAAGCCAATCTAGGGTCGGAGTGTGCTATTGGCTTAGCCTGGTCAAGCACCCTAAGTACGCCACTCTACCTACACCCCGGCAGGCTGAAGTAAGGTGGGTCCAAGTACAATTGGATCTGAAAGAAAAGACAACGCATTCAGTTGTATTCAGAATCGTGTTTGATCTAAAACTTTCTTGAGAATCGTAAGCCGCAATGAAGTTATAGTCAAGAAATGAATTTTACTATTTTTCTTGGCTTCAGTGTGCAGGAAAAATAAAAAATCTACGTTGATGGAGAAAAGCCGGAGCTAACAAATCCCCGACTCCCCTAGGTGGCTTGTAATCGATGTTAAGCATTAAAAACGAGCATCACTGGAGCAACCAAGCTCCGGTAAAGCTAGGGGGGCCAGCCGTCGACGCTAAATAAAAGATGGTGAGAAGACCCCACAAACAGAGTCCGCTGTCGACAAACTACGTGTTGGCAAAGGTCACTGCCAGAGCTACTAGCTTCGACACCCCGGAGGACTAACTATTGATGTTCTACGCATTGATAGGGACTATTGCCGGAGCTACTAAGCTCCAACGATAAACAATGCCGGAGCTTCTAACCTCCGACAACCTCAGGGGGCCTTCACAATCGAAGACTTCGGACCTACATTCTACAAGTTCGAAGCAAATGAGTCTTCAACAAAACACAATATCCTCTTGGTACATGTTCACAATCAAATTGTGTACATCTACCAGGGGGCCAAGTGAAGACAAAAGTGTTGAAGACAAAAAGTGAAATTCACAAAAATTTGGGGATTTCATTCATCTAGAGACAAGGGATTACAAAATTGAGGAAGAAAAAGAGAGAATACAAGTGGGAGCTACAGAGATGGTCCTAGACCCTATAGAAGAATTGGGCGACCTTCTGAGCAACCTCCGACACGTTGGCCCGGGCGGCTTCACCTTCTCCTTCGACGGGACCTTCAAGCACCGGGTCTAGAGGAAATTGGGGATTCCGGCTGGTGTAGCACGTCAGCACATACTCTGCGACGTTCTTCGCCATGGATTGCCCCTCAACCTCCAATTGGTCCGCGATGACGTCGCCCACCTTGGAGAGTTTTCTACCTATCGAGCTCAATGCCCGCAACGCCAGGTCCAGTTCCGGCTCCAGATCATCCGGACGCACGGGACTGAAGCCATCGGTGTTAGTGTGTCGTTGGCCTTGCCCAGGAACTCCCAAACCTGTAGGGAGTCTGCAGTCCTCAAGCCCTTCAATTCTTCCAAGGATCTTCTGGCCGTCGCCAGTTTAGAATTCTCGCGAGCGAGGCGCTCAACCTCTTTGGCATTTTGCTGAATCTTTTCAGCAACCTGCTTCTCGAGTTTTCCGAGCTCCTCCTCCCGGAGATAAATCTTGTTCCAGCGGTCAAACAGGTCCTTCTCCCTGCCCCTCACTTTCTTCTCCCTGGCAGCGATGGCACACTCTTGCTCGTAGAGTTCCTACCCTCGCACCCAGGCCTTCTCCTCCTCCTCAGCGCAGCGCTCTTCCAATTTCTTGGCGCGCTCCTCGAGGCCCTTGTCAGCCAGAGCAACCTTTTCGGTGAGCTCCTCCTCCCTCTTCAGGACATCATCCCGCAGCTCAACGAGTTTCTGCTCTTCATCTTCGAGCCTCTTCTCCCTCTCCTCAAGTGCCTCCCGGCGCTTGATGAGAGTAGTGTTAATGGCCTCCAGCCTTTCTTGGCGTTCATCAGCCGCACTATTAGCTGCTTTGGCCTGCTCATAAATGGTCCGGGATTGAGCGTCGAGGGCGCGAGTCATGCTCTCCCTGTCATCCAATAATTTGCCCCAGTATTCCAGGCGGACCTTCTCCCGCTTAATCCGTTCTTTGTCATCTGCTAGCCTCGACTGCGCCAGCTTGGTCTCGAAGTAGAGCCGGTTACGCCACCGCCTAAGGGTTTGGCGCTCCTCTTCAAGAGCCTTGCTGTCGTGGAAGAATGCCAGCTGAGCTTGATGCAGACTGGAGCAGGAGTTGTCAATAGACAATGACAACGGGATAGGTTCCGGACCTGCTGGGGTCTCCTCCGCTGGTTCCAGTGGTTTTTCAGTTACAAAAATTGGGTCCCACTACACAAGAGTGGTCCCCTGAGCCTCTATGGCACTAGGGTTGTCCTCTGGGATGGCCTCAGTCGCCATCGAGGAAGGTCCCGCTGATGAAGTTCCGACCTTCGGAAGTGGTTCCGAAGGCCCCGCCGCCAGGTCTTCATTTGCCCCCTCAGGCAGGGGGCCAGCAACCTCTTCTAGGCACTCCGGCTCAGCCGCGGGAACCTTCAACGTCGTCATTCCTGGAGCAGGGGCTGCTTATGGCTCCGGCCTAGGCACCTCCTCTACTGGGGGCTCGAGCGCCGACGCCTCTGCAACAACCGGCTCAGGAGCCGAAAGGTCTTCAACATCAACTGACCCTGCGGCCGGAGCTCCAACAACGATCGGCTCAGCGGCCGATGCTTCAGAGGTAGCCTACCCAACCGCCAGGACTTCCTCAACATCCGGAGCGCACGCCGGGACTTCAATTACCTCCGGCTCAACCGCCGGAGCTTCAACAATTTCCGGCTCTGGGGCCGGAATTACTGCTTCCTCCGGCTCAACGGCCAGAGCTTCCATCATCTCTGCACCAGGACCCGAAGCTTCAACCTCCGGGGCAGGTGCCGCTGGCGCATCTTCTCTCCCGCGGTTCGGCGCTACCACAGGAGTCTCTAGGGATGAGTCGAGGTCCATGACCACGACAGCTGGCGCCGGAGCTGTCGCAGCTTCAGCCACCACTTGGGGCGGCACCAGGACAGGGGCAGAAGCTTCCGCCCTCACAGCTTCAGCTGCTGTGGCTGAGGGTGGAGCCTCACTCCTCTTCTTGGGAATGCTACAGATGATGGATGAAGAAACTTAAAAAACAGTACTACAACAAAACAATTGTCTGAGGTAAATATTAAAAATTACCTTGGGAGGCTTCCGCACCAGCTTGCGCGGAACCTCTTTCCCGGACGTTCTGGGCTGACCATAGCCACTGCTGGCGTGGAAGCTCCAGAAGGTCCCCCGGAACTCGTTGCAGCCACGGGCATTTCCCTAGTCGAGGCCCCCCTCGATCGGGAAGAACCTCCAGACCTAGAGGCCTCAACCGGCCCCGGTGCTGGAGTCGCATGCCCGGAGCTAGCACCCCGGGAGGACGCCGCTGCGGGTATAGTCGTCGCGGTTGTAGAAGACCTCCCCTCCGGGGAGAAGGAGCTGATGCAGAGGTTGCAGGCCTGACGAACCTTCCGTCGGCATGCTGCAGTTTCTTCTTTCGGCTCAAAGGTTCGTCCGCCGGCTCCTCGCCCTTGCCGACGATTTCGATCCTTGGCTTTGGGGCAGGGTCGGAGCCACCTTCGGAAGCCCTAGGGATCACCACCCTGGATGTTGATCTTCTCTCGACGACACCAAAGTCGTCAAGCACAGGCATCTTCCGCCAGAGCTCCCTGCTGAACTCAACTTCCACATTCAGAGGGAGAAAAGCTGATGGCGGAGTCAAGTCGTCACCCGCGACGTCGATGCCGTGCTGGAACTTCTTGAGATGAAACTCAAAGGTTGTCCCAGCCATGTTGGACTTCAGCCCGGTCTCGACCCGGTTGTCGTCCATCACACTGTTGAGGGCCCAAGCGAGTTTTTCTCTCCTCTTCAGCGGTGCCCACCTGTTGACCAGGAAGTTGCAAAACACCGCCTGAGGGGTTAATCCTCCCTCCACGCACTGGCAGATCCTGGTCAGAGCAGGGTTGAAGGCGTCCGCCAGCACCGGAGCTTCACTCCAGACTGTAGTGTCAATGTTGGGGAGGCCTTCGGGCAGCTCCAACTTCTCGTGCTCCTCCACCCAGATGACTATCCAGTCCTTCTTCCAATCATCCCACTTCCCAGAGGGAAACAACTGGAGGTACTTGAATGGGCACTTCTTGCGCTTCACGAAGTAGTAGAAGCCAAGGTACGGTGAAGAAGGTCTGGAAGAGTTCAATGCATGGGGGATGCCCACCCACATCTCACAGAAGTGGACGAAGACGGACACAAGAAGAATGGAGTGGGGGCCAAGGTGGTACAGCTGCAGACCATAAAAGTTTAGCAGCATCAAGAAAAAGGAGGAAAAAGGTGGGATCAACCCCACCATCGCGTACGAAGAGAAGTACACCATTTCGCCGGCGTGCTCCTTCTCGAATGGGAGCTCTCCCCTGGCGCGGACCACGCGGTTGAAGAAGTCCGAGGACCATCCCATGAGGGCCCGGACTTTCTTCAGGTCACCGTCGGTCTTCAAACGGCTCTCGCAGAGACCCAACTCCGTTAGAGCACAGCAAGGCAGGACAGGAAGAGCAAGCACAAGTTGGGAGTTTGAGCGCAAGATCAGATGAGAGGCATAAAGAACTCCAGACGGTGCGCGCCTTCCTTCTTAAGTAAGCCCTCGCAACGCTTGGATGGAAACTGCAAGGAAGTCGAAGATACTACTCAAAAATTCCACCCAGCCAATGACAAGAGGGCCCAGGACCACCCGGGCGATCAAGTCGAGGTTCTTACCCAGGCGAACGGTTGTCATCATGAGGCGGGAAGCCCGAAGGCAGCGGCCTGACAAGGCGCGCGGAACCGATACGATTTTCGTATCGGGAACCGGTGACCTTCAATTGCGTGAGATCCGCACGCCAAATATCTCATTTGCCGCATACGGGATACGCCACGCGGCGAGGATTTAACTCCAAACTATCGCCAACGGCACATCCGAAGACCTTTGAAGACTCAGTTCAAAAGTCGAAGGATGGACCCACCTCCGGCGGAATGACTTCACCCAAGGGGTCTTCCCCAGAGGTGGGCCCAGGGGGCCACTGTCGGTACCCTGGGTACCATATACTCCTTGGGATTGCAAAGATCTCAAGGAGAAGTCATCTACTTGATTTGAAGACCTTCGAGGGCCCACAAGTCAGACATAACCGGACCCGCTTCTCCAACATGGTTAGTCCCAGGGTCGCCACGTGTACTATCAAACTGGAGATACCGCCCACAAGGGGGAAGCTCCGGGCTATGTACCGAAATAGCACCCCCGGACCTAGCCCCAGACCGAGGGAAGCTCCAGAACTGACACGTGTGAGGTAGCTCCGGACCTATCTGTTTCCCACAGTATGCTCCGGAGCCGCCACGTGTCCAACCGTCAGATCTTCAGCCTCCAACCTCCGGAAGACTCCACAACGGTCCGGATCTTCAAAGGGGAATCAAGGACTTCAAGACCCGATTAAGTGTCATTAATACCATATTAATGACACACGATCGGACGACCTTAATTACCAGTAAAGGTGCTGTCAAAGCCCATAACTCGGTCATTAAGGGCAATTAAACGTGTTGAATGTGTATCAATATCAGTAACCGCCGGGGCCACATGTCGGGCCAGGCTAACTTGTAACGGCCTGCCCTTGTACTATAAAAGGACAGGACGATGATACATAGAACACTCTCTACACACTCTCGGAACACATAGACGTGACGCGCTCACTCTACACCCTGAACTCACTTTGAGCTCATACAACTAATACAACACCAACACATCCCGTGGAGTAGGGTATTACGCTCAGGCGGCCCGAACCACGTAAATCTTTGTGTCTACTGTGTCATTTACACTTCACCTTCTTGAATCTCCGCGCGCCCACACCGAACCTCAAACTCCTCTAACACTTTAGTAGTGTCGGGAGATCTGCCAGATCAAAACCACCGACAGATACCTATCTTGCACTCCAACTTTTCATTATCCATGTATTGCATCCTATCGAAGAAGTCCAGAATTGTTATAATCTCATGAAATGCGTATGCGTGTAGTAAGAAAAGAAAATACAAAATATTAGAGCACTTACAAGCACCAGACGAGCAGCAGGTTGATTTTGAGCATGCCCCGATGGAAAAGGGAATGCAGCTCTTCAAATAAAATGACTCGTTTATCTACTCCAGTGCTACAGAATGCTGCTTTTGGAATACGAAATGTGACGCAATTAAGACCATATTTTGTGCTGGCAGTGATGTACCACTCATGCATTCTTCTGAGTTGGACGAGTTGTTTGCTAAGTTGTACGGATGTCATGAACGGCTTTCCATTCGCAAATTTAGGAGGAACATCCTCAAGCTTGTATATTGGAACTCCTGGTTTAACTAAAGCCGTCCGCCGATTATACATGACACCGTCTTCTTCCCACTCCTCGATATCTTCTAATGCTGGCTCATGAGAAGAACGAGATGCACTCGATTTTCTAGTATTTTGCTTCATAGCTTCCAAATACTTTGACACTTCTAATGAAGGTTTATTAATTTCGTATGAGCTAACTTTGATAGGCACTAATGATCGAGGAGTAGTCGTCGGAAGTTGGACACTGGCTTGTTGTTGAACCTGTTGTTCAACTGATTGCTCTTTACTCCCAGCAGTTGGCTCTAGTACTACTTCAAGCTGTTGCTCAACTGGTTGCTCTTTACTAGCAACAGCTTGCTCTGGTACTGCTTGAAGCTGTTGTCCAACTTGTTGCTCTTAGATATCATCCTTGCTGAGACATAGGGGGAGTGGATCTTCCCGGACTGGGAGTGGATCTTCATGCACTTTCGCCTTAGAAGATGGGGTTGTAGTATTTGGAGATGCGACGGGTCTAGAAATTGGCTCATCGTCCAACACGATATCGCGTCGGTGCCAAAGGATTAATTGGTTGATAGACTGCCCTAGAGTCGTGATCCCCTCAGGTGTGACGTGGTCTATTTCATAATCTTCATAATTATTATTAATGATCTGAAGAACTTGCACCACAACATAATACAACGGAAGTGGATTCCCGTTGAAGTCACGATCAGGCTTTGCCATAGCAGTGGCAACCTGTTTGGTTTTGTTCCCTGCTCTGCCTATCGGGACAAGAAGATGACAAGATTTGTCTTTAGCAATATCATCGACAGGGAACTTATGGGTTGACCCTGAGCCT
Source organism: Tuctoria greenei (assembly GCA_036927565.1). Lineage (NCBI taxonomy): Eukaryota > Viridiplantae > Streptophyta > Magnoliopsida > Poales > Poaceae > Tuctoria > Tuctoria greenei. The sequence goes on from JAYESD010000001.1 coordinate 305,421,755, forward strand.
AGAACGGAACCAACGCTGCTAGGGTAGGCAGTTGGAGATACTAATTGCTCCTTTTGCACCGGAACCATCACTGTACTCGGTGCCACTAATTGTCCTGGTTGTCTAAGTTGTTCCATTATTTCTTGCATATTTTATTTGACCTTTTGAGCAATCGTTTCATCAAGTGTTTTCTTAAACTTCTCACGTCTTATATATGTGTCTTTATCTTTAGGGAAACCATCTAGCCAAGACATTTGAGAAGAGACCGCTCGAACCCGTCCGCTGTGTTCAGGGTTTCCTAAGATAGCGGTAAGTTGGTCATTCTCCCTCTTCGGCTTGAAGAGACCCTTCTGTTGCTTTTCAATTACTTCTTTCATTTTATCCTCTACTTCATTCAGAGAGTCGGGCTTTTCAAGTTTGTCCTCGCTGGTCAAACCTGGCCGAGCAAAGACCCAACATTGAGTTCGCTCATCGCACCCTTCTAATGGGTGAGGATTGCCCTTACTGGTAATTTCATCTAATATATTATTCCATTTCTGGACTTTGGGGGCATATCTAGAAGACCCCAAGCGATGATGGTATTTGTTCTTTTTTGCAAGCTGTGACCTAGTTGCACTTAGAGCTTTAGCATCAGGTGTGCTCTTTTGACGAACAAACTCTTGCCACTGAGCTTGTGTGATTTTTCCCATCTTCCTCGGGCTAGGGACCTTATCGGCCTTAACATAAGCATTCATTCCACTCTTCCGACATCGAAACTTCTTGCCGCAAGAGACCAATGTTGCTTTCTTTACAGCTTCTTCTGTGCCTTTCGAGAATTTGAATTGTTTCTTTATCTTTTCCTACAACTCATTCTTGGTCTGCTCGGGTAATTTCCTCCAATTCTCGGTTGTGATCGGCACAACCTCCCAAACATGAAAACCGCATGCATTACGGTACTTGGTAACTGAATCCAGTGGTTCTTGGGGAAGCCCACCTGGACCGACCCTTGTTATGTACATGATGCGATCCAATGGACCCTTATTGAGACCTCGTTGCCCTTGTTTCCGCTTGAGTGAAGCTGAGGATTCATCCATTGGAGAACCTTCTGCGGTTTTAGGAGCCGATGTCACCTCATTGTCTTTGCGATTAATCTAGGTAGAAAAAAATTATAAGACTTCGTATACTAGACAACCAACATTAACTTGAACTGTTGAAGTTAAGATTCGTGATCCATACCTCGTCGGCGGGATCATATTCCGGGTCTAGATCCACTGAAGTCTTTTTAATTTTTATATTCGGAAAAGGATCTGATGGACTGTGATAGGAGCCTGAACTGCTGGAGTCAGTAAACTCCATATTGTCTTCTTTGTTGTTACTACCAGGACCAGTCTTCTTAGGGCTTTCCATGCTAGATCTAATAAGAAAAAAATCTAATAAATGACATATTAACTCTACATGAAGTGTTGCATGAAGAAAAAGATGGAAGCATTCTAATATTTGATAAGGCATTCTAGGGTTTAAGGCGTCTGACCAAAAGGTTCCTATACATTGCGAGGGTGACAAGCATGTTAAAGTTGATCACCAACAATGGCAATTTTATCTTTTTATTCTAAATAGGCTAGCTTCGTTCAGAGTGGCGACCACGTTCTTGAGGTTTACTAGGCGGCGCCTAGCTCCGGACCTATAACTGATCAAGCAAGGGACAAAAAGCAAATCCTCCAGCCTTTTTCTAGTATCAAGAATCGCAAAGTGTGGCACTTGGATTTGGATGGTGAGGTGAGGCAGGGCGAGGTAGCTGCAGGCGAGAATAGACACTCTTTTCCAGCGATCATCTCTACAACCGTGGGATTTGCACGGTAAAAAAAAAGATAAAAAACCCACATTCTCAAACGAATCAGGAATCTGAAAACATTGGCCAAAATCTAATCCCGATGTGCCCGACCGCACCAAATGGGCTCATCATGGCAGCATGTTCAGCCATCATGAAAGGCATTACGTACCTCACATATGATGGCACCAAGGATTTCTGGGATGGTCAATTGTCCTGGCTGTTTAGAAAACAGGACAGGGAAGTCGGCGCCTCCTATAGTGATAAACTTGGTGAGTTCTAGAGGTTCACGAGGTTTAGGTGACTTGATCAAGTCTGGGCATATGAAAACTTTGGTGGAATATTTCTGATAGGATGGGATTAACCAGGTCGAGGGGTTGGGGGCTTATTTTTGAAATCCCCCTTCATGTGACTCCAAATCCTATATGGATTGTAACTCAATTCATACTAGGACTGGTTCCTAAACTGAGTCTGACTCCTAACTCTATTCAGAGTAGGACTCTACTAATATTGTTAAGGACGAAATCTGCTTTATCTAGAACAATCATATACCCCTAGACTGGTGTTTCCACAACTTTGTCCAAAGTCCAAGTTCGACTCCTCTACTGGGTGCACCAAATACCCGGATCATCCAACAAAAATGAAGTCCCAATATATCTAGTTTGATACAAATGGTGCTAACAAATCATAAATTGGTACATAAAATTTTTTCCTGTGAAATGCCTTAATATTAAGCTGAGTTCAATAATGGGATACATAATTGTTTTAGCGCATGCAATCCTTCTGTAATTCTTCACATCATCATGATTGAATAAGCTATTCAATAAACAAACTCATAGTCATATAACACCTACACTATCAGCAAGAATTATTCAACATAGTAATATATCATTCTCTAAAGGATAAGATACATATATGTTTATTCTACGTGTTCATGTATTTCAATTTGACCATTGTACTAAAAAATGCAAATCGTAGCCACTAATTTCGTTCAATTGTGCCAATATGGCCATTATCATCACAATCCTACGTATTTGAGTGACACATCATATGTTTGGCATCCAGCACCACTAGAAGATGGACACACCTACTTGCAATAGAGCTCTCATTGCAGTTACCCCCTAACCTAACTCATTTTGTGTATCAAGTGTGAGTCACCATGAATATTCCAGTTCATTACGTATTCGAATTCCGGTCAGGTGAGGACATTGGGTTGCTGGAACTGCTGCTGCATAGAATTGATGGAAGTACACCAACAACCCAAGGATGCCTACCCACCGAACCCTAACTAAAGATGCCACCGAACTTGACAGTTTTTCGAATTCCACCGAACCCTAACCAAGGATGCCTACCATTTTCCAATTCCCGAACCCTAAACAAGGATATGCAAGGCAGCGGCGAGGGCGGGGAGGGAGGTGGCACGGCGAAGGAGGATGGAAGGTCGAAGGGTTTAGGGTTTACCTTGAAGCTCGGCGGCGACGGCAATGGCTACGCTCAGCGTACCTGGAAGTGACGAGGGCGAAGCTCGGCGACGGCGAAGCTCGGCAGCGTACCTAGAAGTGATGAGGGTGAACACTTGGCGGCAAACAAAATTTTGGCAGCCTAACGACGTCTAAGTGTTTTGCCCGGGTTAGATTTTTCCAACGCTGTCGAGGGGTATATATAGACTCCCATTTTCTCAGGCGGATTTTAAGTACCGACCGCCTGAGAAGATTGTTACCTCAGGCGGGTTTTACTTACCAACCGCCTGAGAAGATACAATTATCTCAGACGGTTATTAATTACCAACCGTCTGTGAAGATATTTACTTCTTAATTAATATGTGTTCATAATTTGATGAACGCCTACATAAAGACCCCCTCACCAACCGCCTGTGAGGTTCTTAATTAATATGTGTCGACGACCGTGCGCGCCCTTTCTTTTCCCCGAGGCGCGACCTTTCAATGCGCGGTAAACCAACTGCTCCATCTTCCACTCCGCGCGGCCTTAAAGACGCACTATCACCTGTTAGTTCTCCACAAGCGCATCGCTCACTTTGAACCCTCTTGTTTTCTTCATCTTCCTCCGCTCCGACGACCCAACACCACTATGGCCGACCTTCCGCCGCCAAGCCCTCCGAGGGAGGCACCTTGCAAGAAACTATGTTGCAGCTCCCCCGAGAAGATCAACACCGAGCAACGCCTCCTCATGGCGCGAGAGGCGTACAACAATACGTCTCGCGCCATGAGTGCCTTGGGGCTGGGTACCCTTCCAGAGTATCATGGAATGGGTACCATGGGCCACTACCTCTATGCCCTCACGGGGATGGCTGATCGTCTCGACATTCTGTTCGCGACAATGGCCCAGGTTCTTGGCCTCGAGGGCCGTAGAACGCTGGTGGAGGCGACGGCTAGCAACCTCGGGGTTGCACCGTCGATGCACCGGTGCAGCCGGTGCAACCGGTCCTATCTCCTATTGTACTGGCGCCGGAGTCGCCGCCGGAGGACGAGGAGGAGGAGGAGGAGGAGGAGGAGGAAGAGGAGTAGGAGTAGGAATATGATTTAATTAGTTTTTCTTTGTTGTTTTTAGTTGCTTCTGTTTTGTAAATATTGTTAATGAATGAAATCTATCTTTGTTCATCTATGTGATTGAATATTACTTGTGTATCTTGTGTGTTCTTGTGTAAATATTGTACATCTTGTGTGTTCTTTTGTGAGATGTGTGATTGAATATTGTTAATGAATGAGTATCTTGTGTGTTCTTTAACTGTGTGAATGAATGAATGTGTAGTGTGTTCATTGTTAATTAAAATCCGCCTCAGAAGAATATTATATCACGCGGTTGGTAAGTAATACCCACGTGAGATAAACATCTTCTCAGACAGTTATTAAGTACCAACCGCCCGTGAAGATATTTACTTCATCTTAATTAACATTCTTGATTAAATGTGGGTCCTTTAAAAAGGCAAAAATCCACTTTCTTGTAATATTATTGATAAGTAAAGGTTACCATTAAATTTCACTTCATAAATCCTTTGAAATTGGTCAAAACATAAAAAACATACAACAAATGCTATTTTTCATTTTTCTATCTTGATGAATATAATGCTTTTTTCATTTATTTTTTTAGTGGACATTTTTACTCATCATACCAACCTCTATGAATTTTTTCAGATTTTTTTAAATTTTTTTGAATTAATGTGTGTTCATAATTTGATGAATGCCTCATATGTATATGAGAATTTAGTTAGAATGGTGGATAATTTGAAGTTTGACATGTTGGAATGCTTTTAAAAAAATTAAAAAAAATTCATACACGTATAAATTATACAAATATGTTCATACCAACAATTTTGATTGAAGGAACTTTTTTTTTATGAGATACACAAATGTGAATAATATGTGAGTAGAAATTAATTTGATATTTACCAAAACATTACAATGTCAGCTATACAAGTTTTAAAAATATTTTTTTCAGGTGGTAGATGTTAATTTTATACAAATTTAGAAGAAAGAATCATCAAATTTGGACACAATTTACAGAATCTAAACATGTTTGAGTATTTATATTGGAATCTAAATAAAAAAGAAGCAAGGGATAAGGAAACTAAAGAATCGTATCGGGCATTATCTCAGACGGTTGGTAAGTAATACCCGCCTGAGATAAACATTTTTGAAACTAGAAGATGTTAATTAACGGCCTGAGAAGATGTTAATTAACTGACGCGTCGCACGAGGTCTGCGGAGAAGTTAAGAAGCTGTGGTGCAGAGACGTGTGCGCGACGTTCCACATGGATACGCGTGTGCGACGTTATAGAGACGGAAGGATCTCTGAAGTTCGTCTTCCACAGTGGATTAATTGTGCGCTGCACGAGGTCTGCAAAGAGTTCAATACGCGGGAAACGATCCGCTCCGCACAGACCATATATAAGGCGCGTCGTCAGTTATGTACAAGCACAGAACTTTTGCACTCCTTTCTTCTTCTTCCATCGTTCCACCTCCTAGCCCGGCGCCGACGAACCACCACAGCCATGGCCAACCTTCCGCCTCCTAGCCCGTCGAGGCAGCCACCCTGCAAGCGGATGCGCTGCAGCTCCCCTGAGAGGGTGAATGACGACCAGCGCGTTCCACCACCGGTGCAGCTGGAGCCACCGGTACAGCCGGAGCAATCGGCTCAGCCGGAGCAGCCGACCTACTCTCCTACTGCATCGTCGCCGGAGGAGGAGGAGGACGAGGAGGAGGAGGAGGAGGACGACGATGACGACGATGATGACGACGGCGACGACGACGGCGACCACCACCATAGTGACGACAACGACGACGACGAGTCGGAGGAGGACCGATTGGCGTGGTTTGAGAATTTGGCGGAGAGGTCGGAGGAGGCGGGGCCGTAGTGTAGTTTTAGGAGTTCTTGTACATATTTCTTTTGTAGTTTTAGGAGTTCTTGTACATGTTTAGCTTCAATTCTGTTCTTGTACATATTTCTTGTGTTTTGTAATATATATATGTGTTCATTCGTGTCAATGAATACTGGTGTGTTAGAATTTCTGTATTTCAATCAAGTGAATGTGCTCTAAATGCTCATATGTATATGAGCATTTAGTTAGAATGGTGGATAATTTGAAGTTTGACATATTGGAATGCTTTTAAAAAAATCATACATGTATAAATTATACAAATCTGTTCATACCAACAATTTTGAGTGAAGGAACTTTTTTTATGAGATACACAAATGTGAATAATATGTGAGTAGAAATTAATTTTATATTTACCAAAACATTACAATGTCAGCTATACAAGTTTAAAAATATTTTGTTTAGTTGGCATTATCTCAGACGGTTGCTAAGTAATACCCGCTTGAGATAAACATCTTCTCAAGCGGTTATTAAGTACCAACAGCCTGTGAAGATATTTAATTCTTAATTAATATTCTTGATTAAATATCTTTTTAGACGGTTGGTAAGTAAAACCCGCTTGAGATAAAGTTAAAAACTGTCTGTGAAAAACCAACGTCTATATAAGGACCCCTCACCGCAGTCAAAACGCAATCCTGGAGAATTTATATCGACGCTGCAAGGCTGTTGAATTTCCCCTGCGCCGCGCTGTCGCTCCGCCGCCCAGCACATACTGTCGCGCCGCCGCTCAACCCCGCACCGCCACTTCTCCACCCAGCCGGCCCACCGTGCTGACGCGCTCCCCACCGTGCTGACGCCTTTGCAAGGTAAATATAGTTTCCTTACTTTTTCTTTGTATATTTTCATTAGCTGATAAGCTGTTAGTTTTGTGTGTTCTGGTATATGGATTATTTCCTTTTGTATGTGTAAGCACTATATGGATTGTGTTCTGGTATATTGATGTATGGACTATATGGATTGTTTTTTTTTTTGTGTGTTCTGCTAGTTTGGTCTTTTATATATTGATGTATGGTCTATATTGTAATAATCTTATTGTAGTTTGTACCTATTATGTGACATGAATATGATGTTTAATTAACAGATGCTATTGTAATATATATAAGATGCTATTGTTTAATTAACAGATGCAAGGTATATGTAGTTTCCTTACTTTTTTGTATATTTTCATTAGCTGATAAGCTGTTAGTTTTGTGTGTTCTGGTATATGGATTCTGTCCTTTTGCATGTGTAAGCACTGTATGGATTGTGTTCTGGTATATTGATGTATGGACTATATGAATTATTTTCTTTTTGTACCTATTATGTGACATGAATATGATGTTTAATTAACAGATGCTATTGTAATATATATAAGATGCATGAAGTTTATCCAAACTTGTAATTGTAGTTTTATGTGTTTTCCTTTTCAATATGCTACTTGTGTGTGAGTACCTCCTGCTTGCATATATTTCGAAGGAGTGATTAGGGTTAGCTTTCTAGGGAGATGATTTTATAACTCACCCATTTAGTTACCATCGTTGGATGGGATCCGACGTCAAGATATAACAGACCGGATCCCACTCAGACCTAGCCCATGCTGCTGGGCCTATTTCCCCCTTTGACTCTGTCCGCCTCAAGACGTCGCCCGTCTCCTACATTAGTCGCCCTAATCATACTTGTTATGTCTCTGTAAAGTCGTTTTATAGAAGACCTTTAGAGAATATTTGTGGCCAAATTTTATAAATCTGACAAAAATTCTATTATTGAAGCATGGACCGTCGAGCGTGGATGTATAACATGCCAAGACCCGATCCTATGTATATTCATAATGTTGCAAATTTTATTGAAGCATACAAGAGACATGCGAAGTTGCAAAAGATAGATGACATATTATGTCCATATATCGACTGCGAAAATAAGATTGTTTGGACGGATACTATAGTAATCCAATCTCATTTGGTGAAAAGAGGTTTCAAAAATAACTACACAATATGGATAGAGCACGGTGAGTTAGATACACATGATGTGTATAAAGATGATGAGAGAGACTCAGATGATGATAATGTTTATATCGATGATGGTAGTGACAATCAAGATGGTGATAATGATGATGAGTTCGATTGTGAGGAGATGTTGCGTCACATTGAACCATATGTACTGACTTCTATGGGAGCAAGCAAATGTTTAAGTAAAATGGAGACATTGCAGAATACGGCGACAGAGCTTTTATATGATGAATCAAACGGTTGTGATAAAGAGTTTACTACATTGTGTGCAGTCTTAGAACTACTAAAGTTGAAAGCTACGCACGGATGGTCCGATTATAGTTTCCCTGATCTTTTGAATCTTCTGGCAGAAATTCTTCCAAATCCAAATAAACTGCCCAGAAGCACTTATAAAGCGAAGAAACTTCTTTGCACGATGGCACTAGGTGTGACAAAAATACACGCTTGTGTGAACCATTGTATTCTGTATCGCAAAGAGCATGAGCTCGCAACTAGATGCCCCATTTGTGGTGTCAGTAGATATAAGAAGGACTACAATCACCAGTATGTTACCAACATGAAAAAGACTCAGAAGAATAAGAAGTTTATTATTGGTCCTAAAGGTGATGATGACGATACTTCTGGCGATGCATACGGGAAGAATAAGAGAAAAATTCCTCGCTTGGTGATGTGGTACCTTCCGGTAATTGATCGCTTGAAGCGTTTGTTCTCAAACCCTAGAGAGGCTGAACTTATGCGTTGGCATTCCGAGCAATGCAAGAAGAATTAAAAACATATACGACACCCTGGTGATGTAACGCAGTGGAAAAATTTTGATATTCAGTATCCAGAATTTGCGAAGGAAATCAGAAATGTGAGGTTTGCCTTGGTTACAGATGGAATGAATCCGTTTGGTGAAAAAAGGAGCATACACATCACATGGCCCGTGGTCTTAACGATGTACAACCTACTGACGTGGTTGTGTCACAAAAGGAAATATATCTTATTATCTGTTCTTATCCAAGGTCTGAAACAACCCGACATCGAAATTGATGTGTTCTTGGAACCTTTAATGGAAGATATGGCGAAATTGTGGAATGAAGGGGTACGTACATGGGATGAGTACAAGCGGGAGTATTTCACGCTAAGAGCAATGATATTCGTTACCGTGCATGATTATCTCGGATTGTTTACATTATCGAGACAAATGAAAGGGAAGAAAGGTTGCGTTAGGTGCGTGGATAGAACTGGATTTCTATACCTCACTTCATCCAGAAAGACGGTGTACATGAGACATCGACGGTTCTTGACAGATACACACAAGTATAGAAAGATGAAAGAACAATTTGATAACAAAATAGAAAAAGATAATGCGCCGAAACCTTACAGTGGAAAACTTGTGTTTGAAATGGTCAAGAACATTCATATTGCTTTCGATAAGGGAAAAAATAGTAAAGGAATTAAGAGAAAGAAAAGTACATCTTCGGATGATACAACTGACATGGCTTTCAAGAAACAATCAATTTTTTTTCAAGTATCTTTCGTATTGGAAGAATCTGGAATTTTGCCATAGTATTGATTTGATGCACATTACAAAGAATGTATTTGACAACATCATTGGTACCTTGCTGGACATGCCGAGGAAAACAAAGGACGGATTAAATTCACGTATGGACCTAGTAAATCTTGATTTGAGACCAGAGCTTCATCCAGTAGAAAAGGCAAATGGGAAGCATTACCTTCCCCCAGCCAGCTACAACTTGACGCTAGAAGAGAAAAAAGCAATTTGCGAATGCTTGCGTGGGATCAAAGTGCCCACGAGTTTCTCATCCAATATCCGCAAACTAGTCTCGATGAAAGACTTGTCTTTATTCGGTTATAGTTCTCACGACTGTCACATGATGATGACAATTTTCCTTGCCATTGCAATAAGAGTAATCAAACCTGAGCATATAAAAGTTGTCATCACATGTTTGTGTTACTTCTTCAATGCAGTATCACAAAAGGTGATAGCACGTGAAGATTTAAACTATCTGAAAACATACATCGTCGAGACAATGTGCAAGCTTGAGATGTATTTCCCACCATCCTTTTTTGATATGCAAGTACACCTAATCATACATCTTGTTGATCAGATAAAAGCATTGGGGCCACTATATTTATATCATATGTTTTTGTTGGAGAGATATTTAGGAGTATTAAAAGGTTATGTGCGGAACCGTGCTCACCCAGAGGGTTCAATTATGGAAGGATACACTACTGAAGAAGTGATTGATGGTTGCGCTGATTACATCAATGGAAAATCGATAGGTGTGCCTATACCGGTACATGAGGGTAGACTACGTGGGAGAGGCAAAGTGGGTAAGAAAACTTTTATTATTCAAGATTACAAGAATGTACATCGTGCACATTTTGGTGTACTACAACAGCTTGCAATAACTGAGTCGTACATCGAGGAACACCAAATTGAGCTTCGTGATAAAAATCAAGACCGCACAGATGACTGGATCATGAAAGAGCACAGAAGATGTTTCACTGAATGGTTAATGAACAAAAATATATCATACAGAAACACTATAGAAGAGGCAACAATGAAGAAGTTAGCTTCTGGCCCATCTGCTTTGGTAACATTATGGCAAGCATATGACATCAATAGTTACACATTTTAAACTAAAGAAAAAGACGGTAAGAGTGTTACACAAAATAGTTGTGTTCGTATTGAGGCATATGATTCACAAGGGCAGAAGACCACATACTTCGGGTTCATAGAGGAAATATGGGAACTCGATTATGGCAAAAAAATGGTAATGCCCGTATTTAAGTGCCAATGGGTCAAACATCCTGATGGTTTGAAAGTGGACAATTACAGGTTGACACTGGTAGACTTGAATAAAGTGGGTTACAAAGATGACCTGTGGGTTCTCGCCGATAATGTTGCACAAGTTTTTTATGTTCAAGATCCAGAAACTGAGAAGTTGCACGTAGTTGTTTCTGGAAAGCAAAATATTGTTGGGGTTGAGAATGTGGGAGATAATGAAGAGGAATATAATCAGTATGAAGAGATGTACCTTTTCACCGAACCAGAAAACATCAAGCGCGTAGAGAAAAGCATTAAAAAGAATTTAAAACCCTATATGCGAGAAGATGTCAATGCTGGAAAAAATGTATATAGCAATGCGAGATGATATATATTGTATATATTTGTATCTTCTGAAATCAACTTAGAACAATGTTGGTATATGGATTGTGTCCTTTTGCATTTGTGTACATATGCGTTTGGACTCAATAATTTGGAAGTTTGGAAGTTTGGTCTTTCAGATAATGATGTCTCGAGCGTGTAGCCGATTGAAGGAGGAGCGCTTGGCGTGGAGCAAGAACCATCCCCATGTATGTACATATGGCACACCGGTCGCATGGTTGTATATACATATGTATCTGTAATGGACTCATGAATTTAACTGTAGTTTGTTTTTCCGTCTTGTTTGTTTTTGGTATTTTCAATTTCTCCGCGTAGGGTTTCTCTGCGAAGCCTGAATCGGGAGATTTATTGAAGTGGCAGTGCATCGTCCCCGGTAAAGAAGGGGTAAGTCATGAAGAACAAGCACAATATGAGTTTAACCATCGTCCTCCTATTAATAAATTTTTTTTGCATACTGAATGAGAAGATGGTTACTATCCCTTGACAATCTCCTTCTTTGAGGACTATCCCTTGGTTCCTCCAAGATGTGCCTTTTTAATTGAGTTCTTCCACCCAAATGTCCATCGTTCGGGAGCACTCTGCATCGGAATTCTTGATCAAGAGACTGTAAGATAGACCTATTTTGTTCATGTAATTATTACTTATAATTGTTGTCGAACTTATTTGAACTGGTTTTTTATATTGCTTAAATTATATTTCGTAGGGGTGGTGTAGTGCTTTTACAATCAAAACTATACTACTTGAAGTTCAGCGTTTGCTGCATCAGCCAAATGTGTCTAATGTTGAAAATGATTGCTATAATCTACTTATCAAGGTTAGATGACACTTTGACTTAGTGACCAGTGTAGGTTATTCATTCCTCCTTCGACATTTGTTAATTTAAATAATGTCAATATTTTATGATCCAGCGGAATATAAGAGACGTGTTTGGGAGCAAGCAGGACGGTACAATTTAGATTGATCGATGGGAGCTTCATCGTCGATCTACAATGAATGTAGCATGATTTTTGTTCAGTGTGTAAAGAAATTATCTTTGAACAATTGTAAAGCCTCTAATGTTGTATTATCACAATTAAGCCAGCCTCACTAGTGATCGGGCATTTCCTATAATGCATTACTGTACTAGTATCCGCTAATCTGTATTTTTTTTCCTGATACAATTTTCCCTGCAACGACTACATACGGTTGTGATAATTGCAACACTACATCCCTGTAATTTCAATGAAAACCGCTTGTGATAATTGAACAACTACATACAGTTTTTAAACAATGACCGCTACTGAAAATACATGATCTTCTCAGGCCATTGTTAATTAAAAACCGTCTGTGAAGTTCATTACATTACAGGCGGTTATTAATTAAGAACCGCCTATGAAGATCATGTATTTACTCAGACGGTTGTTTCTTAAAATCCGTCTGTGAAGTTCATTGCATTACGGGCGGTTCTTAATTAAGAATCGCCTGTGAAGATCATGTATTTATCTAGACGGTTGTTCTTTAAAATCCGTCTGTGTTGTTCTTTCATCACAGGCGGTTATTATATCATTCGCCATCACAATCGCATATTTTTAAGGACCGCCTGTGTTTGAAAATTTGAGGCGACTGTAAAAATGCTTTTTGTAGTAGTGTGCAGGCACTCGTCGACATTGATACACGCTAGCTGATCAGTGATGAGCAGAAGTGCTGCAAGTAAGAAACCCTGATGGGCCAGCAGGTGGTGGGTAGTGTTTGCTTTGGACAGGTACGTCTAGAATGAAGGCCTCACTCAGCACGTTAGGTACTCTCCTTTCCTATATGTACTCCCTCTGTCCTCATAAACTTGTTGCTTTGTAGTTCAAAAATGAACTACAAAACGACAAGTTCATAGAGACGGAGGGAGTATACTCTCCATACCATATGTCTCCTCCTGCAACTCCTTCCATAGCCTTTGAAGCAAGCACCTTGCAAGGTCCTCTCTCTCTTTGTCTGTCTCCATCCATCGATCTCTGTGATTAATTCGACACAGTTAATCTCCATGCATGGTAATGCAGATGTCGGCTCGGGAGGCCGCCACGCTCCCCTTGAGCATGGTCCTAGTGCAGGCGTTCACAGTAGGGCTGATCCTGCTGTCGAAGGTCGCGCTGAACACCGGCATGCATCCCATGGTACTCCTCCTGTACCGCAACCTCGTCGCCACCGCCGTCGTCGCTCCGGCAGCAATCGTCTTCGAGAGGTAAGCTAGCGTAGTCACACCCTTTCTTCCTAGCTAGCGCATTGCACCTCTAGTTTTTTTTTTATGTTCAGCAAGGAGTATTCCCTCCGTTTATTTTTATTTGTCAATTCATTTTTGAACTAACCGATAATAAAAAAACGGGAGAGTATTATTTCTGGAATTCTGGTAGCCTTTCTCAATATTGTCTTCCATGCAAAGTGGTACGTCTTCTCGTTGTTTTACTGTTGCATGCAGGGAAATGTTGAAGAAAGTGAACTGGGTTGTGCTTGGGTGGATTTCTGCAAATGCTACATTCGGGTGAGCACTCGAATTCAACTAACCCCTGCGACGACTTCAGCAGACTGAAACTGCCATATGGACATGCTGTGCAGAGTCTTCCTGCCGATGGGTTTGCTCTACTACGGGCTGCAGAGGCTACCAGCGCCGCGTACTCTGCCATCTTCCTCAACCTGATTCCGATTGTCACCTTCGTCATCGCCATCCTGCTCAGTTATATATGCATGCATGGTGCTATTTGATCTCAACACGATTTTTTTTAAAAAAAAGTAAGATTAGTGGATCCATGTTCTTCATTCAGGACCGAGAAACTGGATCTGGAAAGCTGGCCTGGCACTTGCAGGGCGAAGAAGCTCCTGGGCACGCTGCTGTGCGTGGGCGGGACTATGGTGGTGACCCTATTGAAAAGCCATCCGCTCCATCTGTGGCCCACCGGCATCCTCAAAGCTTCAAAACACTCCCATGCACCAGAGATCCCTGGCGGCGCTCACCGTGGCAGCATGGTTGCCTGCACAGTTTTCTTGTGCGGCAGCTGTGTCAGCTCATCATGCAGAAGTCTAGTATGTACTCCCTCCGAACTACAAAGCGACAAATTTTCCGGGACGAAGGGAGTACGTAATTATGTGGATTCAGCTCTCAATGTTAATTTGTTTGATACGTCCTACGGATTATTTGACAAAAGAAAGACATATATCAGGATAGGGTGGCGAGGATTTTCCCAGCCAAATACTCATTGACGATGCTGACCTGTCTAGTGGGAAGCGTAGAGTCGTTCGTGGTGGGCATCTGCCTCAGCCAAACCGGATGGAAGCTCGGCTGGAATCTTCAGCTCCTGACGGTCGTCTACTTGGTGAGCATCTAATTAAGCCCAATGATCCTTTGTGCCTATTTTTATTTCAACCTAATCTGTGTTAAACGCATGTACATATGACTGAATGTTTCATCAGGGTGTTTTCAACACGGGGATCACGTTCGTGCTCATCTCTTGGGCGATCAGCCGACGCGGGCCGATCTACCCTCCCATGTTCAACTCCGTGTCCTGGTCGTCGACACTGTCCTCGACTCGGTGCTTCTGGGCACCAGCATCTACGTCGAGAGGTAGTACATTAATAAGCTTCTTCTTCATCATCTCGTGCCTGCTTTCTTCAATGAATTCTAGGGCCGTTCGAAGCACCACCGTTGTCTCCTCTACTTCCAAAAAAAAAAAGATGTACTATCGGGGTTTATGCAGAAATACAGCTATATACGATTGATGAGATCCTTACTAAACAGGAATGTCATAGCTTACGCAAGTGTACAGCGAGCAATGTACGGTGTGCCTGTGTCTGGACGTGTTGGGGTTCCCGAAGATCGAAGAAGGCGTTTCCCCTGAAGGCAAGGGCCGTCAGGTTGTATAGACCCACCTCACAAGTCGGTGACCACGTCGTCGTTCAGATCTAAATGGGCCGGGCCTGCTGAGAGGCCGCTTGACAGAAAGTTGTATATGTAGCTTGATAGGCCGATCTAAACATACCTACATGTTGGGCTACATCTCCGTGTGTTTGTGTGCGGCGTGGGCCCAGCCCATGTGCGGCGTGGGCTACACCCCCAGCTTATTTGTCCTCCATCATCATCATCATCAGGTTGGCATTCATTAGCCTGTCGTTGTTGCGACGCCGCCGTGAGTCTCCGTGAAGGCGCGCGCGCGCGCGCAGACGTTACCTCCATTACCGCCAGCGGCCATGGTCGACCGTGGTCGTTGATCCGTCGACGCACGGTAGCGAATGGTTCGATGGCTTGCGAACCCAGCTTCCTCTCGTCGCCCCAGCTATCCCAGGATTCCCAGCCCAACAGTGTTAAGGCTGTGCCTGTGTGGTCCGTGTCCGATCGGCATGCCGCCGGATCATTGCGATTGGATATAGTAAACCAAATCAGAGGTTATTAATCATGCGTGCTGACGATGATGAAGCCAACGACGTGAGGAGTGACGCGTGTCCTGCCGCCAGCGACTTAAATTCGGTGGCGGTGGTGCTTGACTTTGACGCGCTCCGCGGAGCAAGGTTGATTGGTTGAACGCTGCTGGATTCGTTGGTTCCCATCGCCACCGCGCGCGACGTGGAACTACCGGTGCCTGCGGCCGCTGCACACAGGTCGTTAATTTTGACCAGGTACGTTACGTACAGTACGTAGATAAATCCCAGATACTACTAGTACTTGTCGTTTTGTAGTTCATTTTTGAACTACAAAGCGACAAGTTTATGAAAACGAAGTGAGTACGAGTTTGCCCAATCAACGCAAAAATACTATTGTAGTCTCGCGATCCTTATTGGTTGGATATAAACGAGATCGCTGAGTCGCTATACGCGCATTGTTGCGTTTGTGGTTGCTGTGTAGAAGCTGACTTTCCTCCGGTTCAAAGGGATCCAGCTTCTGTTACTTGACGACGATTAATGATCCGTGCAACCGCTGCTGTATTATCTATCTATATAGGTGTTTGTTATATTAATAATAGTAAAAGTAAAAAAAAAGTGACTATAACAAATTTAAGTGGACCTATATTTGACCAGAACAAACTTGCATGGATTATATACCAGAGAATAGAAATTGCATGCGCTATAGACGAGAGAAAATAAATAACTCTAGTATTTGGCCGCTCAAATGCGTTTGTAACCTATATTTCATGTCCAGTGCTGTACAGTATACTGCCTATGCGCACCGCGCGCATGCCAATTAAATTATTTGATTATTGTCCTCGGATAGTCAAAGGCAACTTAGTTTCAGACGACGTTCAATTAGGTGTGCGTGCTACATCAGTTGATCAGTAGAAGCATGCATGGATCTTTTATTTCTCCCTTCTCTCTGCGATGAATGCTATGTATGTCAGCGGTCCAAGCTTTCAACAACCACGTCACAGATTTTCTAGAGATGTTCACCATGGAAGTGCTAGCCACACTAGTACTAGCCGGAGGTTAGCCCACCTTGCTTGTACGTGTAACATGCATGATGAACACCTTTATTGGTCCCCTGATCGCTGAGCAGTCAGGTTGAGATCATGGCCATTGCTTCCTCCTAATGTTTTAAGAGAAGATGGAACAAGCTAATAGAGCATGAATTACCAAATCTCACCAGTACATAGAGTAAATTCGGCAGATGTTCCAAATTAAGCGCAAAGCAGCACATGGCTCATTAGCAGAATCAGGTACATATACATCAGACTCCTCTTCCTAGTACTGGAGCCTAGCCACTAGCTAGCTACTACTGATGATATAACGAGCTAGCTAGCTAGATCACGTCTCCATCGGATGATGATGCAAGAACAAAAAAAGTTAACAACAACCAGAGATCTCTATCAAAAGCTAGCTCTCTCGATCATCATAGATGCATGGTTTCCGAAAAAAAAGGCTCTCGGTCAATCAAGGGTTGTTATGGTTGTTGTTGCCACCGTCGTCGTTCTGAATGAAGGGTGGTAGCATGTCCTGCAAGAGTCCAGCGTAGTCCTGCCCCATGAAGTGCTGCATACAGAGGGGAACGCTGCCAGCAGCCGCTGTCGTAGCAGAGGGAGTACCGGTCGTACCGACAATGGCAGTCAGGCCATGCTGCTGGTCAGACGCCGCCGCCGCGTCGCTCGACGCCATGGCCGCGTTCACCTGCTGATGCACTCCGGCTTCGGGGCCGCGGCTCACCAGCTGCTGGATGGCGTGGTGCTGCTGCGGCTGATGCAGGAGACCAAGTGCGTCGAAGGCAGTGGCTCCGCCGGGCCTGCCGTAGGCGAATAAGCCCGCGCCACCCATCTGCGGCAGCGGCGGCGGCATGGGGAAGTGCGGCCGGTGGTGCCCGGCGGCGGCGAGGAGGTGCGTGCTCCCGCGCAGCGTGGCAGGGATGGGGTGCGTGTGCTTGCCCTCGTACGTGGTGATCACCACCGCCGCGTCCTGGAAAGATCGCTCCACCCGCTTCTTCACCGGGCACTTCTGCGTCGTGCACCGGTAGTAGCTCCTGCATTAATTATAGCACAAAATAATCCCAATTGCACATCAATCACCACGCTCTCTGCCTTAAGAACCCTAGCTAATTATACGCGTTCGTGCGTTACGGAACTCATCACGTGGTGAACTGGATTGATGACTACGTAATGATATATTCATGTGTGAAACTAAATGCATGTGTACACATACCTAGGGAACGGGCTGTTCTTGACGGCTTTCTGGCCGTACTTGCGCCAACGGTAGCCGTCCTCGAGGTGGTCGACCTCGCTCTTGGTCATGAACGCGAACCGCGGCTGCCGCGGCCGCTTCTCGCCCTTGCCCTTATTGCCTTTAGCCAACAACCTGCAGATACCACCACCCGTACACACACACACACATACCAACTTGATCAATCCCATGTACGGAATGAAAAAACGATCGGCCGGTCTCACATGGCGGTTGCTGGCTCTGCTGACCAAAGATTTGGTGCGCTAGATGCTGTGTTCATACTAGTTTAAATTACGTACAAAAGGGATGATTAATTAGTCCATTCAAACATGCATGGGAACGACGGCTGTAGATGTTTAGGTACGTATGTACGGGCTGGCGCAGATACATGGCTTTGAGTTCACACACCGTACGACCTTGTTCTTAAATTTTGTTTGCTGGATTTGGAGATCCATCAAGGTCACAGGTGGCAACGAAAATTAAAGGAAGTTGCAAAGTTGATTTCATTTCAATGAAATGAAAGCATCAGTTGGGCTAGCTACTTATTCGATTGATCAAAGTCGTCTGGTGATCTTAAATCCTTTCCGGAGTGATTATGAATTGCGAAAACGCCAGGCAGCAGGTGCAGTCAAATAGGAGCTAGCTAGAGAGTATTCAAGGCAGAGAAGGAAGCAAAGCGAGCCTGTTCAAAGCTAAAATGTGTGGGAAACATACATCGTTCTACTTTTATATATAAAACCCTAAAGATCAAGCTCTTTTCTGTATGTGGTTTTTCTTTTCTCAGGCGTGCCGCATGCTAATGACGAACCCTAGCAAAGATGGAAACGAAAACGAACAGTACTATAGTTACGTGCGTAAGAATGATTTTCGCCTATGAACAAGCACAGGACACAAAGATAAATCTGCTGGTCCAGATCTTGGTTAATGAGAAAAAAATCTCCAAAACATTTCGCAGAGATGAAGCATCAACTACTTGTGATTATAGGAGCTAGCTATAAGGTTATTGCTCATCTAAAATTTCAAGATCAAAACAAGGAAAAAAATCAGAAGAAATTAAATCGTCGGATCAGATCAACTCACTCTTTCTGGTTCTTGCCGTCCATGTCTCCATCCGCTTTGGCCGCCGATCCCTCTTTGCTCTCCTCCCCCTCCCCTTCCTCCTTCTTGCACTTTCCGGCCGTCTCCTCGCCCGCTCCGGCACCGGTGCCGCAGGCCTCGCTCGACGTCGATGACAGCGACATGCTGTTCGGCGTCAACGACGCCGTCGGCGTCGCGCTGCCGCCGCCGCCGGGCATCCAGACGACGCCAGATGCAGCGCCAATAGCGTCCACCGGCAGCTCGCTCTTCACCTCCTCATCCGCGGCCGCCGGCAGCATGTCGAACTCCCCAGCGAACGAGTCGTAGTCCAGCGGCGTCGGCGCGCTCGCGTGCAGGTAGTCAGTGAACCACGGCTGCTGCATCGGGGTCGTCCCGGCCTCTGCTGGCCGCTGCGTGAACAGCGACGCCAGCTCGTCGTGGAACTGGAAGTCGCCGGAGAAGTGGCGCTGGTGGCCGCCGCCGTGGCCATGCCTTGCGTCCGACATATGGTTGGATCCTGCAGGAGCTGAGGAGCACACGCGTTGCCGCAGATCAGGCCTGTCCTCTGAGCTGGTGGCCTTGGCGTGTGCTCTCTTCACATACAGATTGTTCTAGCTAGCATCTACTACTACGGTGCACTAGCTAGAGAGAGGGGGGAGGCTGAGGAAAGGGAGAGAGAGGTGTGTAAGCAAGCAAGGGAGCAGCAAGCAGGAGAACTGGTAGAGAGTGTGATCATGTGTGCGGGTGAAAGATCAAAGATGGACGGGTGGTTGGGTGGGAGAGGGCTGGCTAATAAGGGTTTCCTTTAGAATGACTGATTAATAGTGGGCTTGCTTTCAGTTAATTTATTAATTGATTCGATTTGCTTCGTCAATCCGTAAACAGCTTTCTCAGCGTTCTAGTAACATCAGCCTTTTACCGGTTCTCGAGGAGGAGCAGTGTTGGGTGCCAATTCTTTTGTACTGCTGAACTTTACCACTTCTCTTATGAAACGTACAGTAACAGAGAAGGAACATGCCAAATATTAATCCGTGCCTATTGCTCATCTTGGATAAAACTCGGTGTATTTGAAACTAGACAACATATGGATTGAACTTTGTTGACCGAATGGAATTTGATCTATAGCTCATTCGAGACTAATGTCGTCGAAGTATTGTCTCTGTTTATAAACGGGCCCTTGCTTGATCTTGCGCTGTTTACTGGTTACTACCAGTTGTGGAGAGCGGCTCGCTTCTGAAAAGGATTCGTCTATATTCCTAAACAGTTATTGCTATCAGCGATGAACTAACAGTGGGTTATTAGCAGCAGTGGTCCAACAAGGTCGTATACGGCACCGCACATCTGGTGAGTCAGCGACGGGCACGGGCCGGGAGGTAGCCGGTACGTAACGTAACGTAGGTCAAACCGGTAAGCTTCGTCAAACGTTCAAACCCACGCCCCCCACCGACACGTGTCCGTGCCGCTTTGACCGGGCCCCACTTCTCTGACCGAGCCGCGGGTCATCGTCCAGGTCCAGGTGTGCCCGTGGGTTGATGGCAGCATGACGCCGCCGGTGACTCCGCTCCTCTCCTTGTCTCCTGTCCGTTCAGTGCTGATCCGACGGCTGCGGAGGCGCGGGCGTCGCGGCGCAGCGGGGCCAATAAATCAGGCGGCAAAACGCGTAGGCCACCGGCTGCCAGGTGGGCCACACCGGTGCCACGCTTTCGTGTTTCGTCTCTAGGAGAGAGGCCTGTCGTCGTCAACCGTGGCGGTGCGAGGCGCGCGACCAACGGCGGCCGGCCTGAAAGCGAACGGTTGCAGACGAGGCTCGCGCGCGGTCGGCGGGCGGCAGGCGAGCCCGTGGTCGGGACTGGTGACGAGGGTTGGTCGTCGCGGGCGGCGATAACCGGGGAAAGCAACGCGACCAGCTGGGCGCCGATCGATCAGAGTTCAGAGCGCCCTGGTCTCGTGTGATTTCTTCATCTTGATTTGACGCTACCGCAAGCTGTTTTTGCGCGACGTTCCGCTGCTTCTGTTATTGCGGTGAAAAGGTTTGATTTGGCACGATCGCGCGGCGCCCGGCACGGCGACGGGCCGACGGCGATGTTCAGATGCCGGCTGGCTGCTCTGCTCTTGGACTGCTCACGCTGCCACGCAGCATCCTCCTCCTTTCAGGTTTCAAGGGGCAGAGTAGCTACGGCACCATAAGACAATCTTATGCTTTCACGCTGGAGTGATTCCACGACGCTCACGGCTTGTTGTTTAGGATTGTTGGGTTCCTCTAAAAATTACTGTTTCGTTGAATGTATTTATTTCAGTTCACATTACGATTTACACGAACTTGACCAAATGACGCCTTCAATTCAGCAACACGTACGTACCATTCTCTGATCGGGTTGGTAATACCGTTTAATCATTTTTCTTTTTACATTGGGAACAACTACTGTGCAATCTGCTGTTTTGTGCAAGCATGCAATCTCCACATTTCAACCGTTCACTACAGATCCAAAGGTGGTTCCATACAGGGTTCTTTTTGCATATTGTCAGCAGCACCAGGTGGAGGGATTTAAGTGCTAAAAGTGCAGCACCTTTAGATGGGTAAATAACGGTTGAGATGTGAAGATTGCACGCTTGCACAAAACAGCAGATTGCATAGCAGTTGTTCCCTTTTACATGGGAACAACTACTGTGCAATCTGCTGTTTTGTGCAAGCATGCAATCTCCACATCTCAACCGTTCACTACAGATCCAAAGGTGGTTCCATACAGAGTTCTTTTTGCATATTGTCAGCAGCACCAGGTGGAGGGATTTAAGTGCTAAAAGTGCAGCACCTCTATCATCGCGTCGACACTCATCCATTCTCTATGATGCAGCTATATACAGCGTTGTTCATGCTTGTAATATTATATCACTCGACGAGACCAGCAATAATAATGCGCATCTAAAGAATGAAGGAATTTACTAAAGATCTCCAATACTTGGAAGCCCATCAACGTTTGGTAGTCAAATGGGAGTGCTTTATCAGTCAAGATGTCGTTGGCACATCAGAGCAACCACATTCTTTTCTCTGCTACAAGGGTGCAACGAAATTCAGAGTTCAGACACAAGGTAGGTTCAGTTCAGCGACTGGAGAGACTTATATTATATACTAGTTCTCTAGGATAGTGGAGTAGGAATCTTTACAGTACTTTATTTGAAATGTGATTTTTTTTCAGCAGAGTATATTTATCCCGCAGTTGATACCTTAGAGTCTTTAAAACTGTTTCAGCTAAATTTACAGGATCAGTGTAGGAAGCGGCCAAACAAAAGTCAATTGCAAATCTGCCTATGTGGGTGTGTGTGGGGAGAGAGAGAACTGTGCTATCACAAAAAGACACTTTTGGTCCCAATAAATTTGTTCTTCAATCCATAACGAAGCTAGGAACAAGACAATTAAGCTCGCCAAATGCGAGGCATCCAACTACTAACCTACGTATTCAAACGTCTTTAACCCTTTTTTAATTCCCTATACTACAAGACACGGTGACTTGCGACTCATGCACAACTGATCTGTCAGTGGTTTGACTTGCGCCAAACTCACCTTGAGTTCGTACACGATTCCAGAGTAGTACGTACTTAGAATACTGTCCATGGTCCATCACCTTGCTAGTTTTTTTTTTTCGAAAGACTCCATCACTTCGCTCGTAAAGAACAATCCAAGAGAAGACGTCGTCTCACCTAATCCGCTGGCTGCACGACGGCAACGAGCATCATCGTCATGGAAGCGGAGGCAAAAATATTTTGATCCCATTTGTCGTGGAATCCTATCAGCTCGCATTGGCGTGAACTTCCATGCACACATCTATGTCCGTATACATACACTCGCTCAATGCCCATCAAGCATGTCTTTCACTCGCAAAATTTACAAGTTTATCCCTTTAAAAAAAATGGTCAGATCGATAGAATGTTTTTATTAGCTGGAGTGTATAACTAAATATAGTTGTAGCATGAGTGTAAATCACAACGGACCTGTTTACCGAGGAAAATATAATGGACCGTGCTTTATGTGCTCGTGGATTATTTTTCGTGTTTGTTCTAGATTGTTATCTTAGATGGAAAAGAAGCGTGAACATAATGGGAGCATGATAATGTTGACCAGACCCATAAGTACAAGATGATGGTACGAATTAGTACATGCTTTGGCCCTATTTCCATCATGAAAGCTCGACATGCAGGTTGTGAATGCACCTCTTTCTCTCTCTCTATCTCTCCTTTGAAGGGGGGCAGCCGCTCATCCCGCTTTTGGATTATTCCAGTCCACGGCCGGCCTTCTTGCCGGTCGCGTCGATCTCCGCCGGCCGACGTGCTGTTACCATCGTCGGCGACGCTGCCGACTGAACTGCTAAACCACAACTGCGACCGGATGGCCAAGATGCATTTACATTAGCAACGCCATTACTATTAGGTAGGAAATGCAATTTGCAGCTCTAGGGTTAGGCTCCATCGGAATGAGTAGCCTGCCAAGGGAAGCCCAAAGGGTAGAGAATTCTTTTCTCTAAAAACTACTGTATTCCTCCTTTCGAGAAAAAAGAGCAGAAAAAGTATCTCCCTTTCTGCTTGATTTTTTCGATGAACCTTTCTGCTCGATCGGTTTCTCACCATCAGAAAGATGGATCAAGATGCACTTGCATCACGTGGATCACTGCATTCTCCCAACCTTTATGCCTTCATGCTTCTTCCAACTCTGGAAGATTTGAATTTTATCGATTTAATTTCTTGAAGAGATAGAGAAACCGTGAAGCGTTCTGGTGCATGGTTCATTCAGTCTCCTGATTATTCCTCAATTTTTTTCGAGAGACAGATTTCCAAGTTAGTTCTTGTTTGTAACAAGAATCTTTGTAAAGCCTCTGTGATGAAATATTTGACTGACCTGTCAAGCACACGAGATGCTCAGGGTCCTAATTCCTTATAGAAAAAGGCTGGAATATTTTCCATGTTCAAACGAGCACTCCAACTAGAAACAGCACCAGCAGAACAATTACCGTATTACTACCTCCGGATCGTGTATGATGTTGTACTGTAACAGCAGTACAGCACGTTTCTGATCTCGTCAAAAAGTTAGAAATGCCAAAGATTTCAACTGTTGACGTGCTTTAGAAACGAAGCCATCAACTTGACTGAGTCGCAAAGACAGACAGGCACGGGGAGAGGTTGCAGCTTTCAAGCGCTAGCTAGTTGCTGGATAATGGGTAGGAAAGATCTCGCATTTCAGTATCTTTCTCACCCCACTGAGAGACAGGACGTAGAAAGCTAAGCTTTTCCAATCTCTTTTGATCCAGCATTTGTAATCTGAAAACTGAAGCAGTCACGCGTAGGATTAAACCGCGGATTTGTGGACTGGGAGGGTGGAGAGCGTCGCCGGACGAGTCGCCACTTGACAGAGGCGACCTTTGGGGAGCCATTCCCTGCAGGGTTGCTGTAATGCCTTGTGCCATTTTTTGTTTGACAAGAGACATAGACAGAACTATCTTGTTTTTAAACATTTGTAAAAAAGAAGCTCTCTCATTTTTGGAACCATGAAAACAAGCTCTTATTAGTAGATTCCTCGCTCATGGTGAATGGTGATGCGACTGGTCAGCAGAACAGATATAGAATCCAAATTAAAGGCATATATGGTAGCACATCTGGGGACATGGCATGCTGAATTCTAGTGGCGAAGTCAACAGAAGAGGTGACCCATGTTGCAGAGCGCATTCCTGTGGCGATCATCCACTCCTCTCGTTTATCGTTGAAAATTCCCTTTTAATTGGACCAGTGTTATGGGACCAGACGATAAACATTGAAAGTTTTTCCAGGCAGGATCTGCGTCATGTGATCCACTCGTGAAGAGTGAGCATTGTTAAAGGATAGACCAGGCACTGACCAGGCAGCATTTGGTTTTGAATGTGCGGCAGGTGAATGGTTTTATTCCCAAATAATTGTGCTTATGTTTGGACCTTTTGACTTGCTTCCAGTCTTGTCATTGTTTTCTCTGCGGTATTTGTTTATGTGCAGCCTCTGTCTCGCCCAGGGAATCTTCTTGTATGAGTCCCATCTTGTAGGTTCACACTACGATGCTGGGAGGTATCCAATGATTAGCCCAAAAAAAACTGGAACAGCGCAGTTAATTTTGTTTCCGAGTATAATGTATACATACAGCTCTTGCACTCAGCTGTCACTCGTTCAACTGAACATTGATCAGTCTGGAAGGTAGTACTCCATTCGTCTCAAAAAACTTATCGCTTTGTAGTTTAAAAATGAACTATAAAGCGACAAGTTTTTTTTTTATAAAGAGAGTATTAGCATGCTCGTTTCTTATCCCAATGGTGACGTTGAGGAATCATATATAGTATCATACTGACATAGACAAGTAGTTAATAATCTTCAGTTGTTCAACCATTGATCCTTCAAAAACGTTTACCGAAACATTGGATAAGAAGCACAGAGCAGTTCTGAACTTATCTTGCACTCGCAATTTTACATCCTCAATGTCAGTACTCACATGAGAACTGCTGAACACTCTGCGCGCAGTTGCTCCTGCATGGTCTGCGCTGCACCAAGCAGAATTGCACGCTTGCACCCACGGACCTAAACCTACCTGTACCCGGTGCTCTCGAGTCCACCGCAGGTGTTCCCATTTCACACCGGCAAGCCGGTTCGCTCGCAGGCACGGAAACCATCCAGATCCAGCCGCGCGTGGGCATGCACACGCAGCCACAGACACGGACGCAGAACCGCGTCTGCCATCGCAGCAGCGCCCGCGAGGCGAGAGCGGGGACGACAAGCGCGTGCGCGCGTCACGATGCACGGGCACGTGGTGCCGCCGGTAGCCTGTTTCGGGTTAGATTCTCCTTCACACGACGACGTCCTCCGGCTGCCTTGCCCATGCTGCCGCGATCGTCGCCAGCGAGGTCAACTCTCCTCTCGTACGAGCTAGCTTTTTCCTCCATCGGTTAGCGCGTCACTCAGCAGTTATATAATCAACTCACGCACACGAGGATTAATATACTCCAGTAATTGTAATTCGTAGTAGAAGTACTCATTGCACGGTGCACGGTGGCATGCAACAACGAGAGAGATGTCTGTCGTCCCTCCTCTGGGTTGCTGCACTGCACTGCACTGCACCCCGTAATTCGTGCTGCTGTTTGCTTAGCACTAGAGGCTGTAAACAATTAACAACCTGTCTCGTCCAAAAGTCAGAGCACATGCCGTTCCAAAAGAGAGGAGAAACCACATTTCCAGTTCAAAGTTTGACAGCACAGTAGTGGTAGTAAAGAAGGCCTGAGCTTGTGCGGCGAACGAGACAAACTAATAAACCGCCGAGGTCAAAGTGCGGCGATGGTGGCGACAGAAGAACTGGTAGTCTAGCCTTGTTTTGGTCCCAACGAGAACGAGGGGCATGGGCAGACGGGATTGGGTTGCGAGACCGGCCGGAGTGGCTGTGGGCTGTGGCTGCTGCCTGAGTCTGAGTCCGTGGAGTCAGAACGAACGCTTGACCCTGCTCGTCGATCTCGAGCTTCTGACTGATCTTGGACCGTTTTTTTTTTTATCAGGCGGCGACAAGTAGGAGTTTTCACTTTTCAGTAACCTTACTAACCCTGGTTCGAAAAGGCTGGGTGGGCTCGTGCCTGCACGGCGCTTACAGAAAGTGTTTGGCGTAACGGCATACGTGCTCGCTTCCCCTTCCGCTACTGCATTACTGTGACTGTGAGGGAATAAATTTCCGCGGTCCGTGATCATGAGGTGCATGACACGAGCCTGTTTACTACTGCGAGACGAGAAGATACTGTTTAGTATCGCTCGAATAGGCTGAGGAGGCCTATGAACCAAACGCCGAATTATCTCTGCTTCCCGGGCTCGCGTCGCGGCCTGGTACTGCTTCGGACAAGAGACCCAGAACGGCCTCATGTTTCTCACGGGCCTCAAGCAAGCCCGTATCGGAAGACTGGGCCAACCCATTTCCGTTCATCGACTCGAAGGTGTATAAGCCTCGAGGCCCAGGAAATGTATCTGGGTGCTTAAAACTGGGCCCTGTAGCATCTCCTTTCGGCTGCAAAGCTTGCTGCAAATATGCAGGCGTCAACTGCTTCTGAAACTGCCAAACTGGACCGATGGTTACACAACTCTGCCCTTCATACAGACGCATCGGATTAAAGATAGAGTGATAGACGGCAATAGTTAACCGAACCATCATCGTGAGCCCTGGAAACGGCTTTTCCGTGTCTTGATGCGTATAAACCGGGAGACAGGACACCAGGGGTAGTGGCCAAGAGTTCACTATGCTCGTGCACTGCCATCATTACGCCTCCCAAATCCCAGTGTTCAGTACTCCTAGCTGCTACTACGAGCTACTTTATGCAGAGACAGCAAAGTGTCAATCACCGATTTTTCTTCCCCGCGTCATTAGTGGACTTTGTCCGAACTCAGAGTCATCCATCGCTGGTTGTATTGTACAGCACGTATGCCTTTTTATGCAGAGTACCTATCGATCACATTGGTAATCATGTCGGCGCCGTACATTACGCGTCCTAGTCATTTATTCAAGCTGAGAAGGAAATAATTAGTGCCGTGAGTCGTGATGAGCCTCGGACGGTGAAAGACCTGGTGTCGAGTTTTCAGACGCACGATCGATTCATCTGAACCTTTCCTGAACGTTCAGTCCATCTGAATTCCTGCCTACACCCGGCTTCTTCTTTTTCTTCCACTCTCTCTGAATGCTGAATATGCAGGAAACAAAAAAAGGAAGCCTCCACCATCCTGCACTTTTCGCGCCATCCTATGCTTCGCGCGCACGACGCGGCCATTGCTGGCTCGCCGTCGTCTCTCCGGCGCCGGAGAGGGGAGAAAAGAGATCGCTTTCCCCGTTTTTCTAGAGCCCTGCCCTGCGGGTGGTGGTGGATCGAGAAGCTAGCGTGAGAACCGCGAGATCCGAGCCCGGCAAGCAGTCGGTGTTGCTGTTGTTTTGCCGGCATCGGAGATGGGAACAGCGCGAGTGATGAGTGCGTCGTCGACGTCCCGGCCGCGTGAATCTCTGGAAGCTTTAGCTTTTTGCTACCCCAAGAAGCTAAAGCGGCCTTTTTTTTCCTCTTTTCTTGATGCTCGAAAAGAATTCCGTTCAGTCCATGAGTACTCTCTCATTCCCATATTATTTGTCGTTTAGGACAAATATTTTAGTTCATTTTGAACTGAAATTCTTATTTTAAACGACAAATAATATGGGAAGGAAGGAGTATTACTGTTGAAGATGATACTGCACAGGAGACTAGAAACTGCTTCGCTGCCAAGGTTTTGCAGGCTTTTTTAGTCGTCCATGGCACATAGTACATGCACTGGCGCATTTATTCTGCCGCCCCCTGTTTCGTGCATGTTGCAGGATAATATCTAAATATGTTGGGAAAAAACGAAGAGAACATATTCTTTCAGTGATAAAGAAGGGAAAAATTAACGGGAGAAAACCCTACGTGCAGCGATGAGATGTGCACACTGACCAAATAAGAGCAGAGGTGACTGATTGTGACCATCAATCACTCGTAATACTAGAAGAAATTGGAAAACCGACGTGGTTTTCAGTTTTCTCTAATAAGGGTATATATTCGTTCGTTCCACAGCTAGAGAAAAGTGGTTTCCGACCGGAGCTCGATCGATTTCCGCGCGTTAACTCCCCTTTCGTGAGCTGTGGGGTGATAGCTACTCCTACGTCGACAGCTGGTGACTCGCACCTAACAAGGAATCTATCCCCTCTCCTCTCCAGTCCTAGCTACCAGTTGTTGAACAGAATCAAATTTCGGAGTGCATCACACTCCTCTCCAAAAAAGCAAGCGGAAGCACATTCGTGAAGAGGAAACGGGTGGAAAGATTGTTCCTGAACCTGGTGATTGGAAGACGAAGAACCAAAGCTGCATGCATCGTCTGTCTCTTCCCTTGGTAGGAGCATGAAAGTTCTGCGATTCTCCAAATTGTCTCTGTACCATGGGCCCGTCTAGCTATGGCAAGAAATTAAACCAGAATGTTTTTGTTGGGGCTTTGCTTGCACCTGGACTGGACCAAGCCAACCATGGGTTAGATGGCTTGATGACAAGCTAGCTGTTGACGGCTACTAGTTGTCTTGTTTACTTGGCTGCATATCGGAATGCGAACTCCCATTATATATGCTCAGCTTCCACCCAACGACTAGCACATGCTATTTTAGGTTCATATAGAAAAAAAACATGTTACTATTTTAGTTGACGGACTTTTATCATCCCTGACCCAGTCCTGATCCGTTCGGCAACACGCTGGCCGTGAGCTACCGCTGAGCCGAAGTGAATGTGGACGTTTCCTCCGCCCTCCGCGGCGACGGGGACGGCCCCTGCCCAACGGCGAAATGCCTCGCGCATCAATCGATCGCGCCGCCCCCGCGGTTTGTGTCACGGCGGCGGCTCTTGTCGACACTCGACCGTAGGAAAATTCGGTCGGTCTCGCAGCCGCCCCCGAGAGGTCGCGTCGCGCGACCTGCTCTCGTCTCGTGGACGCGCCAAGCAAATGGGTGGGCTACTCTCTCGTGTGCGCACCCGAACGTGAAAAAAAAATAGACAAACAAAGCTTTAATTGCCATCTGCGTCGCGTGAAAACGAAACGAGGCAACGCCTGCTCCGCATGGCAACTGGCATCTATCTGTTCACGCCACGCCTCGGTGTTGCGTTGCGTCGGCCTCGGCCAGCCCGGCTCCAGCCGTGACAGCGGCCGGTGTGGGCTGGTCGCGCGGCGGCCGTTGCGACAAAGCTCCTTGCCGGCATTTCCTGGCCGTCCGTGCCATCGCCGATTCGCCGCCGAGCTGTAATCCGTATGGAGCGGACAGATGTAGGGCCTGTTTGGTTCTACACCTAAGTTGCTTAAGCCTAACGTTAGACATGCCATACTGTTTTAGGCAGGTGTTTGGTTGTTGACTAAAGTTAGGCGCGCCACAAAAGTTAGACAACTTTTGTATCCATTGCCTAACAAAAAATTGCCTCAACTGAGGCGCTCGAATTGACCGCCTAAGCATGCCACACTTTCTTAGGTGCGCCTAAGCTTAGGCTACGGTAACAAACCAAACAACCGCTAACATTAGGTAGCTTAGGCGTGCCACAAGTGTGGCAAGTGACTAAAGTTAGGCTTAGACAACTTAGCCATACAACCAAACAGGCCTGTAAAGTGTCAGCCCGGTTTGCACTTCACACCCGCTTGCGGGGCAAAAAGATTGTAAATATCAGAAATAATTTGCAACAAGACGATGCATGTACAGCTCTTGTCTTCCTAAACAAATACTTCCTCTGTCCTAAAAAATTTATCGCTTTGTAGTTCAAACTACAAACTTTTTGAACGGAGGGAGTACATGTACAGCTGTCTCGGAAGTAAATACATGTACAGCTGTACTGTACAGGGTCACACTAGCCGTTGTTGTAGCACCACTTTTGCCTTGTACACAAAGCAAAGTGGAGGACTAGATCGTAATAACGTTAACAGTTA
Source organism: Tuctoria greenei (assembly GCA_036927565.1). Classification (NCBI taxonomy): domain Eukaryota; kingdom Viridiplantae; phylum Streptophyta; class Magnoliopsida; order Poales; family Poaceae; genus Tuctoria; species Tuctoria greenei. The sequence goes on from JAYESD010000001.1 coordinate 305,452,315, forward strand.
GGGTGGCGAAGTGAAATGAGACCTCCCGTCTCCAGCTCCCATATATTCCCCGGTCTTCTAGACCTTGCTAGCCGCAGCACGACGCCTCCCACGTCTCTTTACTGTTTACTCTGTTTCCCAACCAAAAACCCGGTCTTTTAGTCTTACCAACCAAACCAAACCTGCGCCAACGCCGTCAATAATGGCCACCGAGACGGTAGCGACGGCGGCCACGCGGGAGATTTCGGAGGAGACGGCGCCCATGTCCCCGGACGCCAAGGCCGCGGGTCCGGCGCGGCCGCCGCGCGGGTGGCTGCGGCGGCTCATCCCGCGGGAGTACCTTCCACGGGGCCGGCGCTGGAAGCTGGGCGCAGCCGCGTCCACCGGCGGCGTGGGCCGGGCGCCGTCGAGGCTGGCGTCGTCGCTGTCGCTGCGGTGGAAGCGGCTCCCCGGGTTCTCCTCGCTCACCCTGCGGAGCGGCTCGGCGTCGGCGGTGGTCGACGAGGTCACGTTCCGCGTCATGTACGTCGTGGAGGCTGTCGTGCTGGGGCTCGGCCTCTCCTGCTTCTTCCTCTGCTGCGGCTGCCATCTCTGAGCTGGAGTAGCATTCGCTGCCATTTCGGCGTGTAAAAAAAACGCCATCCTTTTCTTGCTTAATTATTCGGCTCTTCCGTCGATGATTGTTGCAAATTTTCAACTCTTTGGTACAACGATGACGAATTTGAAATGTGTGTTCTGAGTTGATTGGTTTATTTTGCGTGACTTTTCAATGCCATGATGCGAGAGATTATGTTTTGGGGTGCCAAGGAATTATTGTTTGTATGTAACGCCCTCTATATATTGTTGTCGCTGTCTGGTGCTGGTACAAAAAAGAGGGAGCTTTGGATAATTGCGAACTTGAGAGCGGCTATGGAGGGAGCGCTGAAGGGGGGACCGGCGGCGTTTGGTTTCCCGGCACCGGTGCGGGCGGGGGCCACGAGGTTGGGGTGGATAGGCATCGGTGTCATGGGCGGCGCCATGGCTAAGCACCTCCTCGCCGCCGGGTACGCGGTCACCGCGTTTGCTCGCACCCCGGCCAAGGCGGAGAGCCTTGTCACCGCCGGCGCGAGCCTCGCGGACTCGCCAGCGGCCGTGGCTGCAGCCTCCGACGTGGTCTTCACCATGGTGGGCAACCCCGGCGACGTGCGCCAGGTCGTCTTGGACCCCGCCACCGGCGTCCTCGCGGGCCTACGTCCCGGCGGCGTACTTGTTGACTGCACGAGCTCCTCCCCCGCCCTCGCGCGCGAGACGGCGGCGACCGCGCGCGCGGCAGGATGCTACGCCGTCGACGCGCCAGTCTCCGGCGGCGACGTCGGCGCACGCGACGGCACCCTCGCCATCTTCGCCGGCGGCGACGAGTCCGTCGCCGCCTGGCTGGCCCCGCTCTTCGCCCACCTCGGGAAACCGACCTACATGGGCCCGTCCGGCAGCGGCCAGAGCAGTAAGATCGCCAACCAGATCGCGGTGGCCGGCGCGGTGGTGGGCCTCGGCGAGTCCGTGGCCTTCGCCCGCGCCGCGGGGCTCGACGCTTCGCTGTTCCTCAGCGCAGTTTCCAAGGGCGCGGCGGGCTCGCGCGTGATGGACATCTTCGGTGACCGCGTGGTGCGCCGCGAGTTCATGTCGGGGGGCCCCGTGAAGTACATCGTCAAGGACCTCGGCATGGCGCTGGAGGTCGGGGACGACGCGAACGTGCTGCCCGGGGCGGCGTTGTTCCGGCAGATGTTCTCGGCGATGGTGGCCAATGGCGACGGGGACATGTGCTTGCAGGGACTGATCACGGTCGTTGAGCGCCTGAACGGCATTCGCCAGTAAGGCACACTGCGGACGTTCGTCGGAATGCCGCAATGGATACGAACACTTCTGATTTTTTTTTTTGGCCGAATAAAATTTGATGCCTCGGGTTTAAGGCAATCACTGTATGAAACTCTTTCGACTCAACTGGTTTGCATCTGTTGTCGCAGACTGACATCTTCAGCTAAGGTGTGCACAATGCAGTCATCATTCTGATTTTCCATTGGCAACGGACTAGTAATAGTTCAGTAGATTCAGAACTAATTGCACCGCAATTGCGAGGTACTGTATCTTTGGTGAAGTCATCATCAGAGTAAGTTTGCTGCGTCATCAAACCTCTCGCTTCAAACAGTCAACATCAGTAAAAACCAGGACGCAACATGTGCTTTCATCGCGTAATCTTCTCCAACGATTGATCAGTAAAAAACAGGACGCAACCTGTGCTTTCATCGCGTAATCTTCTCCAACGATGACTTGAATGAAAATTTCCTTAGCTCCTTTTACAATGGAAGCGTGTTTGCGAGATAATGTAAATTTTAAAGTGAGTTGGGTTAGCTAATGTTTAGTGGAGCAACATGAATTCATATCTTCAATTTTCTCTGCAACTTTTACCTGACTGTGGACCTGGCCATGCTGCGTTCATTTCTGGAAATGCAATCATTTATCTCTGTTGTCTCTGTTCTCATTCATAATCGGTTGTTGCGTCAAGGACTCCGTGGCCCAATGGATAAGGCGCTGGTCTACGGAACCAGAGATTCTGGGTTCGATCCCCAGCGGAGTCGATATGAATGTTTTGTTTTTTTATCTCTGCTGAGGGGTAGGTACCAGGCATTGCTGCGTAGTCCATGCAGAATAGTTTTGTTTCACATACATAGTAAACTGTGGCTATAGTTCACTTAAGAATCCAGGACAGCCGGATCCTGACAAGACAGACAGACAAATGCACTAAGACCATCGGCAGCGGTTTCCTCTAAAACTTACTCTATCCCTCTATACTTCAAGTATATTCTTTATACTTTTAGCATTTTATTCTAGATACTAACTCTATACTTCCAGTAATCTTCTATATTTCTAGTTCAGTAAACTTTACAGTGAACCACTGCGGATCCTGACAAGACAGGACAGACAAATGCACTAAGACCATCCGCAGCGGTTTCCTCTAAAACTTACTCTACCCCTCTATATTTCAAATATATTCTCTATACTTCCAGCATTTCACTCTGAACACTAACTCTATACTTTCAGTAATCTACTCTATATTTCCGTTCCAGTAAGCTTTACAGTGAACCACTGCGGATGGTCTAACATTCTTTTAGCAGACACAAACATAGTGATTTTTTACTCGTTACTAACTGAATGCAGAAACTTCCTAAAATATACGTTTTGGTTTCAACATGATTGCACCCATGTATTCATTATTCAGAAGCAGGGGGATGAGGGATCGGATGATATAGGATACACTACTATTCCAGCACCATAATGCTCCAGAAAGAAAAAAAAACCGGAGAACAGCCTTGGACCAAATTCTTTTTGTCATGGCTTGCTGTAACTATCAGAAGAGGTAACATATGGTTTATGCATGCCAACGCATGCATCAGCTCCACCCCAAAGATATAGTAAAACCAAAGATTCACCGGCGCTTATTGCCAGTTGCAATTTCCCACGCTTCCAGAATATGGTTTACGATGCCCTCCACACCAAGTCCATGTTTCACCTGCATGCAGTGCACGGTCATGACACAAAAGAACAAACTATAAAGCATGTGCAGGGTTTGGTCCTGAACCTGTGCAAACACGAAATGCCCTCCTTCCCGCATACTAAAGTTAGGCTTAGGCAACTTAGGCATACAACCAAACAGACCCTAAGTGCGTCACGTTCCATTACAGACAGATCAGCTCCAACAGCTGGTGCAAGATATGTCTTATTTATTACCTAAGTTCCAAATTAATAAGAAATGGTAAGGTATGTCAACCTGGGAGATAACATTGGAGACGAGCATTACAAGTTCAGCAGTCAAAGGCGTCTGAAAATATGACATACCAAAAGATCAGCTTGGGTTATCCCAGGGCCACCTTTTCTTGGTATCTTGTCTCCACCAGAGACATCGATGATGTAGATTATGTAGTCCGCTAATTCCCTGCAGAAGTTGGGAGCCAAGTTATCTGCATAAGAAATGTACATGTGACATTCTTCAATGCCTGACTATAGAAACACAAACAAAAAAAACAACCTCAGAGACAATAAAATGCTATTCAGGACTATCTATTCATTTTCTCTAGGGCTGAAAAACCGGAGAACAGCCGTGGACAAGTGCTGTTTATTGTTCATGCCTTGATAAAACATGGTCCATATTCACCCCCATTACTAATTCACCTCCAATAGTAAGGTAATGTGAATCTGGTAGGAGGCTGGTTCACACAACTAGATGGATAGGTTGGAGATATACATTACGATAGAAATACCAAGACACTTTCATTTTATCAATTCAGTAAGAAAAAAATACCTCCCCCAGATTCACAGAGAAGTAAATCAGCTTTGTACAAGTTTGATAGTTCCTCCAGAGGACCCAGATTTATGCTTATATCCTCACGTATAGCTGCATGAGGGCACCCTCCAGTTTCTACTGCACGGATACGCTCTTCTTGAAGAGCTCCATGCTTAATTAAGAATTCTCCATCCTCTTTTGTGAATATATCATTTGTGACCTGAACATGGAAATAGTAAAAAAAAACATGACCGTGTTATACAAGCTGCATACCGGAGATTTTATGTTTTACTAGATATCATAAGAACTCCAGGACCTTATACTTCAATGTCAGTTTAGTACTAAATGTGATGAATAAGTGAACATCTGCAAATTAGATGATCATTTAGATACATAGAATTAGTATGAAAAAAATATATCTCTATAATTTTACCTTGGTACATAAAGGTAGAGTCAGAGACCAAAATTATGGCACATACCGCCGCGAGACTATACTTGTCACGCAGTAATTTTGTTAGAAAATAGGAGGTAATTTACTGAACAATTCCGGGAAATACGAGAAAACAACAGCGATCGGCAGACAGACGGGACGAGAATAACGCGTACCGATTTGAAGTCGAACGCACCGCTATAGATCCGACGGCGAACAACCGCTGCAGGCGTTGGTGACGACGTTGAGCCGCAGCGCCCGATCTCCTCGGTAGACGAGCCGTGGTGAAGAACGCGCTTCCCAAAAAATTTATTCGCCCTCTCCCGGTGCACGATCACAAGGGCGAGCGGTTCTGGAGACCTGCTCTCCCGATCGTCGGTGCACGCCGGCACTCGGGATGGAGTAGATTAGAAGGTGGCGCAAGGAACTCGAACGTGGTAATGATCTGATCGTGGGATGCCTTACCGTACCGCGGACGCCCGTATTTATAGAGTCCCAGGAGGCGGTTCGTATGAGATCCGAACTGACTCCGCAGTCGTAGACGCGTCCATCTCCAATGACTTGGACTCTGACTCGGTAGCCCCAAAAATTCGGAGGTCCAGAAGCCCAAAGCCCAATTATATTTTTCTGCAAAAATATTAAATCTGGGCTCGGCTCGAGGCTCGAATTCATACGAACAAACGCGCGCGCGTGTGCGGGGCGAGGCGAGGCGAGGCGAGCGAGCGAGGAGGAGGAGGAGGAGCGCGTGTGGGCCACCCCTCTCTTCCTCCCTTCTCTCTCACTCAAGGAGTGGAAGAGCAACCTCCCTTTTATGTAGGGGTTGCTCCACTTCCACTTCCCATGTGGGACTAAATACTTAGCACCACTCCTTCTTGCACTAATGGGCCTTTGAGATTTATTGGGAATTAATTCTGAATATGTATTGGGCCAAGCCCATTAATTCCAACAATCCCCCACCAGATCTCAAAGCTATTAGGAGAGAGGTCATTCTCGTTCCTTGTTTGATATACTAGTGTTTCAGCATAGACTGTGAAGTTAAACTTCTGCCTAGATCCTCAAGTTTCATCAGGTCACAACTTGAACAATGGACTACGCCTTGAATTGCAAGTTTTGTGTGAAGTGACTTCACCCAAAGACCATTACTAGTACTTGACTATCAGTAGTCTACCCCGTGGGTGGAGCATATGCGTCATACTCCCTGGTCTCTTCATGAGCTTTCCAGAGATCACCCAAATCTCACAGACTGCGACGTTAGACAGTCGCAGCTCATATAGGTGTGTTTCCTTTAAGACTGCCTTGTAGGACGGCATCTTTGCTACACATAGCCAACAGAAACACATTAAGGCAATTCGCCAACCTGCCTTACAGTTTGAGAGTACAAGTGTGCATCTTCACATAGAGAGGGTATAAAGGAAGTACTCTCCTCGGTGAACCACTAGCTTGTTTTCCCATGTCCTAATTCACGGGATCTCCGATCACATAGACTGGGTTACTACTATGGTGTCACATCAATGGGTCTCAAACCCATCTCTCTCGATGCACTTTCTATCACATTACGTGATAGACCCTTCGTAAAGGGATCTACCAAGTTTTTGTCTGTTTGTATGTACGAAACAGTAATAACTCCGGAGTTTCTCATTTTCCTGAAAGATTTTAAACGTCTCTTGACGTGTCTTGATGATTTTGCATTATCCTTAGAACTTGTCACTTTGGCAATCACCGTCTGATTGTCACAGTTTATAAGGATTGCCGGCAATGGTTTCTCAACTATAAGCAAATCCATCAAGAGCTCTCGCAGCCATTCTGCCTCTGCAGTTGCTGTCTCTAAAGCAGTGAGTTCTGCTTCCATGGTTGACCTCGTCAAAATGGTCTGTTTGCAAGACCTCCATGATATAGCGCCACCAGCTAGAGTGAACACATATCCACTCGTAGCATAGAGTTCATCAACATCAGAGATCCAGTTCGAATCACTATAACCCTCAGGCACGGTCTGATGCCCAGTATAGTGAATTCCATAACTCATTGTACCTCTCAAGTAGCGCATAACCCTTTCAAGTGCATGCCAATGATCTGTACCCGGGTTTGACATGAACCTACTCAGTTTGCTCACAGCAAACGAGATATCAGAACGGGTTGCGCTAGCTAGGTACATGAGTGAACCGATCATCTGAGAATATCTGAGTTGATCTCTTGACTCTTTCTTGTTCTTTCTAAGTATCACACTGGGATCATAAGGCGTTGGAGAAATCTTGCTATCCATAAAGCCGAACCGGCTCAAGATTTTCTCAACATAGTGGGATTGACTTAAAGTAATTCCACTCTCATCCTTATTCAGCTTAATGTTCAAAATAACATTAGCTTCTCTGTCGGTGGTTTGGAACCGGCAGATCTCCCTACACTACTAAAGTGATAGGGGAGTTTGATGTTCGGTGTGGGCGCGCAGAGATTCAAGAAGGTGAATAAGAGTTTACACAGGTGACACAAAAGTTTACGTGGTTCGGGCCGCCTGAGCGTAATACCCTACTCCACGGGTGTGTTGGTGTTGTATTAGCTGTATGAGCGTCTGAGGTGCGTGTATGGGTCTCTCTCTATCCCTCCCCTTCCGTGTACCGTCGGCTTGTCCTTTTATAGTACAAGGGCATGCCGTTACAGGTTAGCATGGCCCGACATGTGGCCCCGACGGTTACTAGTATTGATACACATTTAATTTCTCTTAATGATCCTGTAACGGGTTTTGATAGTACCGTTACTGGTGTTAAGATCGTCCGTTTAAGTGTCATTAATATGGCATTAATGACACTTAATCGGGTCTTGAAGTCCTTGGTTCTCCTTTGAGGATCCGGAGCCGTTGCGGGGTCTTCCGGAGGTTAGAAGCTGAAGATCCGACGGTCGGACACGTGGCAGCTCTGGAGCTTGCTGTGGGAAACAGGTAGCTCCGGGACTACCCGATACGTGTCAGGTCCGGAGCTTCTCTCGGTCAGGGGCTAAGTCCGGGGGTGCCATTTCGGTACATGGTCCGGAGCTTCCTCCTTGTGAGCGGTAGCTCCGGTTTGGTAGTACACGTGGCGACTCAGGGATTAACCATGTTGGAGAAGCGGGTCCGGTTATGTCTGACATGTGGGCCTTTGAGGATCTTCAAACCAAGTAGATGACTTTCTTTTGAGATCTTTGTAACCTCAGGGGGTCTACGGTTTCTAGGGTACCGACAGTGGCCCCCTGGGCCTACCTCCGGGGAAGTCATTCCGCCGGAGGTGGGTCCATCTCCGCGACCTTTGAACTGAGTCTTCAAGGGTCTTTGAGGGTGCCGTTGGCAAGGACTTGGAATTAAGTCCTCACCACGTGGCGTATCACGCGTGCGGCAGATGAGATCTTTGGCGTGCAGATCTCACGCAATTGAAGGTCGTCGGTTCCCGATACGAAAACCGTATCGGTTCCGCGCGCCTTGTCAGGCCGCCACCTTTGGGCTTCCCGCCTCTTGATGACAACCGTTCACCTGGGTAAGAACCTCGACTTGATCGTCGGGGTAGTCCTGGGCCCGCTTGTCATCGGCTGGGTGAAATTTTTGGGTGGTACCTTCGACTTCCTTGCGGTTTCCATCCGAGCGTTGTGAGGGCTTACTTAAGAAGGAAAGCGCGCACCATCGGGAGTTCTTTACGCCTCTCATCTGATCTTGCGCTCAAACTCCCAACTCGTGCTTCGCTCTTCTTCTTTCGCCTAGCCGTGCCGCGATGGAGTTGGGTCTCCGTGAGAGTCGCCTGAAGACCGACGGCGATTTGAAGAAGGTCCGGGCCCTTATGGGGTGGTCCTCGGACTTCTTCAACCGCTCAGTCTGTGCCGGCGGAGAGCTCCCCTTCAAGAAGGAGCACGCCGGCGAAATGGTGTACTTTTCCTCGTACGCCATGGTGGGGTTGATCCCACCTTTTTCTTACTTTTTCTTGATGTTGCTAGATTTCTATGGTCTGCAGTTATATCACCTTGGCCCTCACTCCATTCTCCTCGTGTCTATCTTTGTCCACTTTTGTGAGATGTGGGTGGGCATCCCCCCTGTATCGAACTCTTCCGGACCTTCTTCACCGTCCACACCACCGGTCGGAGCAATGAGTACCTTGGCTTCTACTACTTCGTGAAGTGCAAGAAGTGCCCATTCAAGTACCTCCGGTCGTTCCCTTCTGGGAAGTGGGACGACTGGAAGGAGGACTGGATAGTTGTCAGGGTGGAGGAGCACGAGAGGCTGGAGTTGCCTGATAGTCTGCCCGGCATTGACACAACGATCTGGAGTGAAGCTCCTGTGCTGGCGGATGCCTTCAACCCTGCTTTGACCAGGATCCGCCAATGCGTGGAGGGAGGATTGACCCCTCATGCGGTATTTTGCAATTTCCTAGTCAACAGGTGGGCGCCGCTGAAGAGGAGGGAATAGCTCGCTTGGGCCCTCAACAGCGTGATGGACGACGACCGGGTTGAGACCGGGTTGAAGTCCAACATGGCAGGGAGAACCTTGGAGTTCCACCTCAAGAAATTCCAGCACGGCATCGACGTCGACGGTGATGACTTGACTCCCCCGTCGGCCTTCCTCCCTCTGAACATGGAAGTGGAGTTCAGCAGGGAGCTCCAGCGAAAGATGCCCGTACTTGACGACCTTGGTGTCGTCGAGAGAAGACCAACCTCCGGGGTAGCAATCCCTGGGGTACCCAAGGATGGCTCCAGCTCTGCTCCTAAGCCGAGGGGAGAAGTCGTCGGCAAGGGCAAGGAGCTGGCGGAAGAACCAGTGAGCCGGAAGAGCAAGTTGCAGTACGCTGACGGAAGGTCTGTCAGGCCCACTACTTTCGCGTCGGCTCCTTCTCCCTGGAGGGGAAGGTCCTCTGCAGCTGTGGCAACTGTTCCCGTAGTGGGGTCATCCCGGAACGCGACTGTTCCCGCGGTGGGGTCCTCTCGGAGTGCAGCTGTTCCTGTAGTGGGGTCCTCCCGGAGTGTTAGCTCCGGTCGAACAACTCCAGCTCCTGGGCCGGTGGAGGCTTCCAGGTCCGGGGGTTCTTCCCGATCGAGAGGAGCCTCAACCCGGGAAACACCCGTGGCCGCGACAAGTTCCGGAGGGCCTTCTGGAGCTTCTACGCCGACTGTGGCCAGCCTAGAACGCCCGGGAAAAAGGTTCCGCGCAAGTTGGTGCGGAAGCCTCCCAAGGTAATTTTTAATCTATACCTTGTATAATTATTTTAATTGTAGCAACTGTTTGCTAATTTTCTTCGTCCATCATCTGCAGCGTCCCCAAGAAGGGAAGTGAGGCTCTACCCTCGGCCACAGCGTCTGAGGCCGCGGGGGGGGGGGGGGGGGGGGAGCTTCTGCTCCTGTCCCAGCGCCGCCCCAAGTGGTGGCTGAGGTTGCGACAGCTCCGGCGCCAGCTGTCGTGGTCATGGACCTACTCTCGTCCCTAGAAGTTCCCGTGGTAGCGCCGGACCACGGGCGTGAAGACATGCCAGCGGCACATGTCCCGGAGGTTGAAGCTCCGGGTCCTGATGCTGCAATGATGGAAGCTCCGGCTGTTGAGCCGGATGAAGAAGTAATCCCGGCTTCTGAGCCGGAAATTGTTGAAGCTCCGGCGGTTGAGCCGGAGGTGACTGAAGCCCCGGCATGCGAGCCGGAAGATGAGGTAGTTCCGGCAGTTGGGCCGGCTACTTCCGAAGCACCGACAGCTGAGCCGGTTATTGTTGGAGCTCCGGTCACAGGTCCGAACGATGTTGAAGATCTTCCGACTCTTGTGCCGGTGGTTGAAGAGGTGACGGAGCTTGAGCCTCCGTTAGAAGAGGTGCCCAGACCGGAGCCTGTAGCGGCTCCTACTCCGGAAGCGACGACGCCGGAGGTTCCTGCGGCCGAGCCGGAGTGCCGCAGCGAAGTCGCTGGCCCCCAGCCTGAGGGGGTGAACGAAGATTTGGCGGTTGGGCCTTCTTCGATGGCGACTGAGGCCATCCTGGAGGACGGCCCTAGTGCCATGGAGTCCCAGGGGACCACTCTTGTAGAGTGGGACCCAATTTTTGTATCTAAAGACCCGCTGGAACCAGCGGAGGAGACCCCAGTAGGTCCGGAGCCAATCCTGTTGTCGCTGTCCATTGACAACGCATGTTCCAGTCTGCGACAAGTCCAGCTAGCCTTCTTCTATGACAGCAAGGCTCTTGAAGAGGAGCGCCAAACCCTTAGGCGGTGGCGTAACTGGCTCTACTTCGAGACCAAGCTGGCTCAGTCGAGGCTAGCGGATGACAAGGAGTGGATCAAACGGGAGAAGGTCCGCCTGGAGTACTGGGGCAAGTTATTGGATGACAGAGAGAGCATGACTCAAGCCTTCGACGCTCAGTCCCGGGAGATCTACGATCAGGCCAAAGCTGCCAATAACGCGGCCGATGCTCGGCACGAACACCTTGAGGCCATTAACACCGCACTCATCAAGCGCTGAGAGGCACTTGAAGAGAGGGAGAGACGGCTCGAGGATGAAGAGCAGAAACTCCTGGAGCTGCGGGATGATGTCCTGAGGAGGGAAGAGGAGCTCGCCGAGAAAGTAGCTCTGGCTGACAAGGGCCTCGAGGAGCGCGCCAAAAAATTGGAAGAGCAATGCCAAGAGGAAGAGGAGAAGACCTGGGTGCGAGGGCAGGAACTCTACGAACAAGAGTGTGCCCTTGTTGCCAGGGAGAAGAAAGTGAGGGGTAGGGAGAAGGACCTGGTCGAGCGCCGGAACAAGATCCACCTCCAGGAGGAGGAGCTCGGAAAACTCAAAAGGCAGGTTGCTGAAAATATTCAGCAAAATGCCAAAGAAGTTGAGCGCCTCGCCCGTGAGAATTCCGAACTGACGGCGGCCAAGAGATCCCTGGAAGAGTTGAAGGGCTTGAGGACTGCGGACTCCCTACAGATTTGGGATTTCCTGGGCAAGGCCAACGACGCGCTGACGCCGATGGGTTTCAGCCCCGTGCGCCCGGATGATCCGGAGCCGGTGCCGGACCTAGCGCTGCAGGCGTTGAGCTCAGCAGGTAGCAAGCTCTCCAAGGTAGGCGATGTCATCGCGGACCAGCTGGAGGTTGAGGGGCAATCCCTGGCGAAAAACGTCGCAGAGTATATGCTGACGTGCTACACCAGCCGGAACTCCCAATTTCCTCTGGACCCGGTGCTTGAAGGTCTCGTCGAAGGAGAAGGCGGAGCTACCCGAGCCAGCGTATCGGAGGTTGCCCAGAAGGTCGCCCAATTCTTCCATAGGTTCTAGGACCATATCTCTGTAATTCTCACTTGTATTTTCTCTTCTTCTTCCTCAATTTTGTAATCCCTTGTCTCCAGATAAATGAAATCCCCAAATTTTGCGAATTTCACTTTTTTGTCTTCAACACTTTTATCTTCACTTGGCCCCCTGGTAGATGTACACAATTTAATTGTGAACATGTACCAAGAGGATATTATGCATTGTTGAAGACTCTTTTGCTCCGAACTTGTAGAATTTATGTTCGAAGTCTTCGATAGTGAAGGCCCCCTGAGGTTGTCGGAGCTTAGAAGCTCCGGCATTGTCTATCGCTGGAGCTTAGTAGCTCCGGCAATAGTCTCTATCAACGCGTAGAGCATCGATAGTTAACCCTCCGGGGTGTCGGAGCTTAGTAGCTCCGGCAGTGACCTTTGCCAACATTTAGCTTGTTGGCAGCAGGCTCCATTTGCGGGGTCTTTTCACCATCTTTTATTCGGCGTCGATGGCTGGTCCTCTTAGGGAAGTCGGAGCTTAGTTAACTCCGGCTTTTCTCCATCAACGTAAATTTTATTTTTCCCGCGCACTTAAGCCAAGAAAAATAGTATAATTTGTTTCTTGTCTATAACTTCGTCGCGACTTATGACTCTCAAGAAGATTTTAATTCAAACGTGATTCTAAATACAACCGAATGTGATGTCTTTTCTTTTAGATCCAACTGCTCATGGATCTGCCTTACTTTGGCCTGTCGGGGTGTAGGTAGAGTGGCGTACTTAGGGTGCTTGACAAGGCTAAGTCGATAGCACACTCCAGCCCTAGATTGGCTTGGCGGCTTTCAGACGAGTTGGCCGTGAACGATATTTGAATCCAAAAGAACTGACAATACAACTCGAATCGTATATAAACCGGTCGAACTAAAATTTCTTAAGAATTGCACGTCTTCATTATAGACAAGAAAGAGAAAAATAAAAATGTTGAGCCTGTACAAAATAAATGCACGTGGAATCTATTTCACATGAAAATGTCTTTCATTATAGGTCTGGGGTACAGGGGAAACAAGTACACTCTTAGGTTACGAAACCAGGCTAAGCGTGTTTCATTTCTCGTTTGACCCAGGGTAGTTAGCCACACTTTTAGTTCGGAGACTGTGACAAGTGCTGCATGAACTTTTCGGACCTCTCGGGAAAGGTTCGACTGTTCTCCCAGAGGAACTACCCGACTATGTACAATGACTCTATAACATACATCTCAAGTTACTCAAGACTCACCTCCGTGGAGTTAAGTGTAGAACTTACGGAGGTGCTCGATGTTCCAAGGATTTGGGAGAGGTGTCCCATCCTCGGTAGCCAAGCGAACGCTTCCGGGACGGGATACTTTAATCACTCGGAAGGGCCCCTCCCAGCCGGGGGAGAGTTTATTTAACCCTTCTTTGGATAGTATTCTCCATAGCACCACATCGCCTTCCTCGAGCTGTCGGTTGTGTACATGCCGCTGGTGATAACGCTGTAAGGCTTGACGATATCGGGCATTCCGAACAGCTGCTTGGCACCTTCCCTCCTCAAGGAGGTCTAGGTCTTCACGCCGGAGCTGGTCCTGCGCAGCTTCGTCGAAGGTCCGGACCCGGAGTGAACCCAAGGTGATTTCCGGAGGAAGGATTGCTTCAGCTCCGTACACCAGAAAGAAGGGTGTCTCTCCGGTTGACCGGTTTGGAGATGTTCTGTTGGTCCATAGATTGGGTGGAAGCTCTTCGATCCAATTGGCTCCATGTTTCTTCAAGCGCTCATAGGTGCGCATTTTGAGTCCTTTAAGGATTTCAGCATTTGCTCTCTCGGCTTGGCCATTGCTGGCTGGGTGAGCTACGGAGGCGTAGCAAACCTGTATGCCGAGGTCTTCGCAGTATCCTTGGAATGCGGAGCTTGTGAATTGGGTCCCATTATCAGTGATGATTTTGTTTGGGACTCCAAATCTGCATACAATAGACTGCAGAAAGTTGATAGCTGATTGCTTGTTGATTGTCACAACTGGAGTTGCTCCCGACCACTTGGTGAACTTGTCAATGGCGATGTACAGGAACTTGTAACCTCCGACGGCTCTTGGGAAAGGTCCCAAGATGTCCATCCCCCACACAGCGAAGGGCAATGTAGGAGGTATCATTTGTAAGGACTGAGCCGGAGTGTGAATTTGCTTTGCATGAAATTGGCATGCTTTGCATCTTTTCACCAGCTCAGTTGCATCCTGGAGTGCTGTAGGCCAGTAGAAGCCATGCCGAAAGGCTTTACCAACCAGCGTGCGGGAAGACGCGTGGTTCCCACACTCGCCTTCATGGATTTCTGCGAGGAGCTCGCAGCCTTCTTCCCTTGTGATGCACCACATTAGGACGCCGTTGGCACCGCGCCGGTAGAGATCCCCTTCTACCAGCGTGTATCTTTTAGCCAATCTGACTACCCGGTCAGCGGATACATCATCGTCAGGAAGGATGTTGTCTTTCAAGTAGTTCCGGATCTCCGAGATCCATGCATCGGAACTAACTTGAGCATTTGAGTCTTGCGTGCTGGGTTGCTCGGAACTTCCGGCAGCACCTACGACCCTTGATGGCTGCCATGGTAACAGGGCCATCGGGACCGTCAGCTTCGGGATGCTGATCTCGCCCCCTTCGCTCAGTTCGGCAGGCTGAGCTGTGGGTTTCGACAATCTCCGGACAAAAGTTCCGTCAGGAGCTGGAGCTCCGGTTGACGCTTTCGTCGAGAGTTCGTCGGCTTCAGCGTTGTGGGCACGCTGAACATGGTGGAGGTCTAGGACTTCAAAGTCCTTCTGGAGCCTCTGGACTTCTAGGAGGTAAGCAGCTAGCTGGAGATTGTTGCAAGAGCATTCACCCTTCACCTGCTTGATGATGAGCTGTGAATCTCCTTTGACCAGCAGTTGCCTGACACCGTATGACAGTGCCACATTTAGTCCGTAGATGAGTGCTTCATACTCTGCCATGTTGTTGGTTGCCTTGAAGTCAAGGTGTACCATGTATTTCACCTTCTCCCCAGTCAGTGCAAGGAGAAGGATTCCAGCTTCGGCCCCCTGCTTCTGCATGGAACCGTCGAAGTAGAGGGTCCAGTGAGGCTCGGTGAAGGTTTGAGCTTGATGCTCCGTCTTCCGCTCACTGGGGCCCCCAGGGTTTGATGGAGAGGGAGTCTATTCTGCCACAAAATCTGCCAATGCTTGACTCTTGTCTGCTTGTCTTGAAATAAATTTAAGATCAAATTCGGCCAATTCCGCTGCCCACTTTGCAGTATTCCCAGTTGAATTGGGATTATGCAAGATTGCTCGAAGTGGATAGGAGGTCACCACCGAGACTTTGTGAGCTTGGAAGTAATGTCGAAGCTTCCTGGAGGCAATAAGAACTGCATAGAGCAGCTTATGCACCTCTAGGTATCGAGTCTTGGCATCATGCAATACTTCACTAATGAAGTACACCGGGCGTTGAATGGTCCAGACCTTCCCGGAAGGGTCCGGAGCTTCCTCTTCATTGACCCGGACCCTCTCGGAAGGGTCCGGATTTTGTTCGGGGACCTCCGGGTTCTGGCTGGAGGAACCCGGAGCTTCTTCAGAAATGACGTGGACCCTCCCGGAGGGGTCTAGGTCTCCTAAAACAACTTCCGGTGGATTTGAATCTGGGGGCTAGGACCCAGACTCACTTTCAGGAACCTCCGGACCTTCCCGAAGGGGTCTGGATTCCTGAGTGTGGGGTAGTTCTGGTCTCTCCGCGACCAGAACCATACTGACGACTTCATCAGTAGCTGAAATATAAAGCAATAAAGGCTCACCAGGGTTCGGAGCTACCAGAATTGGTAGGGTGGTGAGGAACTGTTTCAGCTCCTGGAATGCCTTTTCTGCCTCTTCGGACCATTGGAATGGTTCGGACTTCCTCAATAACTTGAAGAAGGGAAGTGCCCGTTCCGCCAGTCTTGAGTTGAACCGGCTGAGGGTTGCTAGACATCCAGTTAATTTTTGGACGTCCTTGATGCGGGTTGGTGGCCGCATGTCTTAAATGGTCTTAATCTTCGCCGGATTAGCTTCTATGCCCTGGTGACTTACCAGGAAACCAAGAAGTTTTTCGGAACTAACCCCAAAGACACACTTGTCTGGGTTTAGCTTCGTGCGGGTGGCCCGCAGCTTGTCGAAGACAGCCTGCAAGGTGTCAATGAGTGACTCCTTGTTCCTGACCTTGACCACGATGTCATCGACGTACACTTCCACTATGTCTCTAATAAGTTCTTCAAAAGTTTTGTACATAGCTCTTACAAAAGTTGAAGCTGCATTCTTGAGACCAAAGGGCATGGCTGTGTAACAATACAATCCATCTACTGTGATGAATGAAGTTTGCTCTTCATCTTCCCTAGACATCCTGATTTGATGATATCCGGAATATGCATCTAGGAAACACAGTAATTCACACCCGGAGGTGGAATCCACTATCTGATCTATTCTAGGTAGTGGGAATGGATCTTTTGGACATGCCTTATTTAGTGTGGTGTAGTGGATGCACATCCGAAGCTTCCCGTCGGCCTTGGGCACAACGACTGGGTTTGCCAGCCATTTTGGATGAAAGACTTCTCGGATAAATCCGACTTTGAGCAACTTCTTCACTTCTTGCCGGATGAAGTTCTGTCGCTCTACGGATTGCTTCCGAGGCTTCTGATGCACAGGCCGGGCATCGGGGTAGATCTTCAGATTGTGCTCAATCACTTCCCTAGGGATCCCAGGCATTTGTGATGGTTGCCAAGCAAACACATCAACGTTAGCCCGGAGGAAAGTGATGAGCGCGAGTTCCTATTTGTCGTTCAATCCTCCCGATATACGGGTGGTTTGAGCGGCATCGGAACCAATTTGGACGACTTTGACAGGAATGTCGGTGTCGCCGCTTGGCTGCACTCGAGGTGCAGAAGTCGAGCCTCGTTGGCGAATGCTCGGGGGTTTTGGAGCTTGCTCCTGCCTGGAGTCCTCCTCTTGTGCCGTGGTGAGCGCATGTAGTTCTTCCAGTGCAGTTACTCCGGCAGTGCGATCTCCGTGGATCCGGAGAACACCTACTGGCGTTGGCATCTTCAACACCAGATAGCCATAATTAGCAGCAGCCATGAATTTGTATAGGGCAGGTCTACCCAAGATGGCATTGAAGAGTAAGTTGATCTGCGCGACGTTGAAGACCAACTTCTCGGTGCGGTATTTCTCCCGTGTCCCGAAGGTAACAGGGAGAGTAATAGCTCCGAGTGGGGTGATGGCCCCCGGACCTACTCCGGGGAAATGTCGAGAGGGGTGGAGATACGAAGGTCGGAGCTGAAGCTTAGTGAAAGCTTTGAAGCTGATGAGGTTGAGCGCCGAACCTCCGTCTACCATGACGTGATGGAGCTGGATGTTGTTGATGGTAGGAGATAGCATCAAGGGTAACTGTCCTGCTCCAACCATGCTCCGAGGACAATCCGAAGCATCAAAAGTGATGGTTGTGTCCATCCACTTTCAGTGAGGTTCCGACCTGACTGTAGGGGCTACAGCAGCCATATCCCGATGCATAGTCTTGATGACGCGACGGGAGGTGATATCCCATGATCCACCAAAAATGGTGTTCATGGTCTTCCGACGCTCGTTGTCAGAGACGTCAGAATCATCGTCGACGGAGGTGTAGACAGCCTTCAGGACCTTTTTGGGATCCTGGAACCCTAACTCCTCTTCAGCCGGAGCTTCGTCGACCTTTTGCTTTCCTTCCCTCTGTCGGAAAGGAGATTCTTCCCGGTGCTTGCTGTAGCGCTCGGCAAGGTTTTGGACCTCCCGGCAATCTTCCAAACTGTGGCTGCCCGTCTTGTGAATGGGACACCACACTTTGGGTTTGCCACCGTCTTCAGAAGACGGTCGAGGTCGCTTCTCGGGGCGTGGCCCCCGGCCACCCGGAGCTGCAGCAGCTGCAACGTTGGATGTGCCGGCCGACGACTTCTTCTTGCCGTTGGTCTTCTTTTTCTTCTTGCCACTCCCGGAGGTAGCGGCTTCTTCTTTGGAGGGTTTTTTGTGACCCTCCGAGGTCGATTTGGAGTGCATCTCACGGCCCTCCGCAGCTCGGGCACATTTGTCTGCCAAGCTGAAGAGTTCCGTGACACTGGTGATCTCCTTGATCGCCAGTTTCTCCAACATCTTCTTGTCCCGTACGCCCTGTCTAAATGCCACAATGACAGAGGCGCTTGAGATAGAAGGGATAGTGTTTCGTACCTGAGAGAACCTCTGGATGAATGACTACAAGGATTCTCCCCCTTTTTGCACGACCGCAAAAAGGTCCAGTTCAGTGCCTGGCCGGGTGTATGAACTCCCGAAGTTGGCAGTGAACTGATGGCACAGCTCCTCCCAACTGTTGATAGAGTTGGGTGGAAGGATCATAAACCAGGACCTGGCAGTCCCAGTTAAGGCCACTGGAAAGTAATTGGCCATCATGACCTCATTTCCTCCGGCTGCCAAGATTGCATTGGAGTATATCTGAAGAAATTCGGCGGGATTGACAGTCCCGTCGAATTTTTCCGGCAGGTGAGGCCAGAACTTCTGTGGCCATCTAACCATGCGCAGATGCATGGTCAAGGCTGAACAGCCTCCTCCTACTCCTTCAGGAGTAGAAAGGTCCTGAGCTTCCCGTCTTTCACGGGCACGCTCAATATGGACTCGGTCGTCCTGCTGGCGGTATCAGCGATCAAGCTCCGCCCGGAGGTCATGAGTCGAAAGCCTGGATACCGTGTGAGTGCGTCGAGCCCCGGAGGGCAACGACGTCACTTGTTGTGATGCAGCACGTCTCCTGCTGTTAGAGACATGCGGACCAAGTCTTCCAGACAAAGTCCGCCGCTGCGACGGGGCTCTTCCTGAAGGAGGAGGACCCTGGTTGCTGAGGCGTTCGGCTGCTGCTGCAACCAAATGCTCCACATCAGCCCTCCACTGCTCGAGTGCATCCTGAGATGCACCCGGAGGTGGTGGGCGTTGGAGAAGAACACGTGCTGCATGAAGCGCGTGTTCCGGATTGTCATGATTTACCGACGCAGTGACCGATGCCGCACCATCACGCTGCCCAGCACGATTTGCTGGAGGAGACGGTGGTGGTGGGAGTGTGACTCCTGCTGGTGCTGAGGCTCTTGCTGGTGGCTGCCTGTTGGAGGGATTGCCCCCAACAGCCTGAGCAGCAGGTTGGCCATTGGATGATTCAGCAGCAGAGTTCACCATTCTCGAAATCTCAGGCGCCCCTACCTGGCGCGCCAATTGTCGGTGGTTTGGAACCGGCAGATCTCCCTACACTACTAAAGTGATAGGGGAGTTTGATGTTCAGTGTGGGTGCGCGGAGATTCAAGAAGGTGAATAAGAGTTGACACAGGTGACACAAGAGTTTACGTGGTTCGGGCCGCCGGAGCGTAATACCCTACTCCACGGGTGTGTTGGTGTTGTATTAGCTGTATGAGCGTCTGAGGTGCGTGTATGGGTCTCTCTCTGTCCCTCCCCTTCCGTGTACCGTCGGCCTTTCCTTTTATAGTACAAGGGCAGGCCGTTACAGGTTAGCCTGGCCCGACATGTGGCCTCAGCGGTTACTAGTATTGATACACATTTAATTTCTCTTAATGATCCTGTAACGGGTTTTGACAGTACCGTTACTGGTGTTAAGATCGTCCGTTTAAGTGTCATTAATATAGCATTAATGACACTTAATCGGGTCTTGAAGTCCTTGGTTCTCCTTTGAGGATCCAGAGCCGTTGCGGGGTCTTCCGGAGGTTAGAAGCTGAAGATCCGACGGTCGGACACGTGGCAGCTCTGGAGCTTGCTGTGGGAAACAGGTAGCTCCGGGACTACCCGATACGTGTCAGGTCCGGAGCTTCTCTCGGTCAGGGGCTAAGTCCGGGGGTACCATTTCGGTACATGGTCTGGAGCTTCCCCCTTGTGAGTGGTAGCTCCGGTTTGGTAGTACACGTGGCGACTCAGGGATTAACCATGTTGGAGAAGCGGGTCCGGTTATGTCTGACATGTGGGCCTTTTAGGGTCTTCAAACCAAGTAGATGACTTTCTTTTGAGATCTTTGTAACCTCAAGGGGTGTACGGTTTCTAGGGTACCGACATTCTCCAAGATCTTTCATATCAAAACACTTTGATAGAAAAGACTTGACCTCAAAAATAATATTAATGCTCGTACCACAAATGAGTATATCATCCACATATAAGCATAATATAACGCTATCACCCCTACCATGGCGATAGTACACGCATCGATCAACCTCATTAATGACAAAGCCCGCAGACGTCAAATTATTATCGAACTTCTTATGCCATTGATTAGGTGCTTGTTTCAGACCATACAAGGATTTTAAAAATTTGCACACCTTTGACTCTTCACCTTTTACTACGAACTCATCAGGTTGTTCCATATAAATTTCCTCTTCCAACTCCCCGTTCAGGAAAGCTGTCTTTACATCCATTTGATGAATGATTAGACCATAAGAGGCAGCCAGAGAAAGTAGTACACGAATTGTCGTCATTCTAGCGACAGGTGACTAGGTGTCAAAATAATCTTCACCTTCCTTTTGAGTATAGCCCTTAGCAACTAGTCTCGCCTTGTACTTTTCAATAGTACCATCAGGCCTAAGCTTCTTCTTGAACACCCACTTGCAACCTACTGGTTTGCACCCGTATGGCCGTTCAGTTAACTCTCAGGTTCCATTGGAAAGAATTGAGTCCATCTCACTACGAACTGCTTCTTTCCAGTCATCTGCATCAGGTGATGCATATGCCTCTGCTATGGATATAGGAGTGTCGTCCACAAGGTACACAATGAAATCGTCACCGAAGGATTTTGCAATCCGTAATCTCTTACTCGACTGAGTTATTTAATTGTGTTCCTCCTCTGGGACATTCTCAAACGGTGTATCAAGAAACTCGCTAGTTGTGATGGATTCAGGACAAATTTCAGAAGAGATCCTAGCAGTGCGATGCATATCTTTCGTAGGAAAAATATTCTCAAAAAATGTTGCATCACGAGATTTCATAATAGTATCAACATGCATATCAGGTACCTCAGATTTAACTACTAAAAATCTATATGCGATGCTCCGATAAGCATAGCCTAGAAAGATACAATCCACTGTCTTTGGTCTCAGCTTGCGTTTCTTGGTAATTGGAACATTGACCTTTGCCAAACATCCCCAAGTACGCAAGTATGAAAGTGATGGTTTTCTCCCAACCCACTCCTCATAAGGGGTTTTCTCTTTATTCTTGTTTGGAACGCGGTTTAGGACATGACATGAAGTCAATAGAGCCCCCTCCACCATGCCTTAGATAAACCGAACGTGTCTAACATGGCATTCACCAAGTCACACAATATGCAGTTTTTCCTCTCGGCTACCCCGTTTGATTGGAGTGAATAGGGAGGTGTCCTCTCATGTATAATACCATGTTCCGCACAAAAATCATCAAATATGTTTTGGGAAAATACTCACCACCACGATCTGACCTAAGACGTTTGATCTTTCTCTCTAATTGAGTTTCTACTTCAGATTTATAGACTTTAAAGTATTCTAAAGCTTCATCTTTATTTTGCAACAAGTAAACATATCAGAATCTAGTAGAATCGTCTATTAATGTCATAAAATATTTCTTTCCACCTTTTTTCAACACACCATTCATCTCGCATAGATCAGAATGTATGAGTTCTAATGGTGCCAATTTTCTCTCCTCGGCTGCCTTGTGGGGCTTTCGAGGTTCCTTTGACTGCACACAACTATGACACTTAGAACCTTTGACAATAGTGAATTCCGGAATTAATTTGAGACTAGATAGCCGATTCATTAAACCAAAATTAACGTGACATAAACGAGAATGCCAAACACTTGCATCATCATTAATACCGCCACAAATATGGTTTACTGACTTATTGTTAAACTCCGAAAGAGAAAAGCGGAACAAGCCTCCGCATTCATAGCCTTTACCAATAAATTGTCCATTATTAGACACAACTATTTTATTAGACTCTAAAACTACTTTAAACCCATATCTGCATAGAAGGGTACCGCTAACAAGATTCTTGTTCATAGTAGGGACATGTTGCACGTTCTTCAGCTAGACAATATTTTCCAAAGTGAACTTGAGATCGACCGTGCCAACACGACGAACAGAAGCATGTGACCCATTCCCATTAGGACGGCGGAATCCCGGACGAACTGGTAAGAAGTAAACATGGACATGTCAGAACATACATGAACATTAGCACCCGTATCAAACCACCAAGATGGTGTTTGAGAAACAGAAAGAATAGTAAAGGAATTACTGTACCCATCTGCATTGCTGGATGTCACGATGTTGACATTCTTTTTCTTTTTGCGATTTGCGCATTCAGGACAGTTCTTGGAAATATGTCCCTGCTCCCCACAGGTGTAGCAGCAGCCATCATTGGCGTTGTTTGACTTCTTCTTCTTGAAAGCAGTAGTTTTGTTTGGCTTGAATAGAGACTTGTTCCTTTTGTTCTTGACATTGAGTTTCTGCACCATATTAGCATTGGCGCTAGATTGACTCTCGCCTCCTTTCTAAGTAGCGTCCTTAGCCCGAGCCTTCTCCTCAACATCAGAGATGCTATCAGGTTTTTAACTGATATTTCCTGTCTCTTGTGTTTGAGAGCTGTGGCGAAGTTCCTCCATGATGGAGGTAACTTTGCAATAATGCACACAGCCACAAACTTGTCGAGTAAAGTACACTTAAGGAGATTGAGCTCTCTCGCAAGGCACTATATTTTATGAGCTTGTTCAACTACAGGACGCTTGTTAACCATCTTGTAGTCATGAAAATTCTCCATGATATACAGTTCACCGCCTGCATCGGCTGCATCATACTTTGCGTTAAGTGCATCCCAAAGCTCTTTCCCGTCTGTGACTGTCAGATAGACATCACAGAGTCTATTATCAAGAACACTTAAGATGCATCCTCTCGGGGCAGAATTGGCTTCCTCGAACTTTGTCTGTTCTTCAACAGACAAATGACCTTGACGTCTGCCCTTGGTTACCCAGAAGATCTTAAGTGATTGGAGCCAGAGCGTGGCCTTAACTTGCCACCTCTTGAAGTGCACGCTAGAGAATTTCTCCGACCTCAGTGCATCGGCTAGAGTCATCATGTTCAACTCAGGAAATTGCCTAATAAGGTTTTTTGGATTGTTAGAAAATAGGAGGCAATTTACTGAATAATTCCGAGAAACACGAGAAAACAGCAGCGATCGGCAGACAGACGGGACGGGAATAACGCGTACCGATTTGAAGTTGAATGCACCGTTGTAGATCCGACGGCGAACAACCGCTGCAGGCGTTGGTGACGACGTTGAGCCGCAGCGCCTAATCTCCTCGGTAGACGAGCCGTGGTGAAGAACGCGAGCAGTCGCGCGGAGCGCTTCCCAAAAACCTTATTCGCCCTTTCCCGGTGCAGGATCGCAAGGGTGAGCGGTTCCAGAGACCTACTCTCCCGATCGTCGGTGCACGCCGGCGCTCGGGATGGAGTAGACTAGAAGGCGGCGCAAGGAACTCGAACGTGGTAACGATCTGATCGTGGGATGCCCTGCCGTACCGCGGACGCCCGTATTTATATAGTCCCAGGAGGCGGTTCATATGAGATCGTAGACGCGTCCGTCTCCAACGACTTGGACTCTGACTCAGTAGCCCCAAAAATTCGGAGGCCCAGAAGCCCAAAACCAAATTATATTTTTGTGCAAAAATATAAAATTTGGGCTCGGCTCGAATTCACACGAACACACGCGCGCGCACGCGTGTGCGGGGCGGGGCGGGGCGAGGAGGAGGAGGAGCGCGCGTGGGCCACCCCTCTCTTCCTCCCTTCTCTCTCAGTCAAGGAGTGGAAGAGCAACCTCCCTTTGATGTAGGGGTTGCTCCACTTCAACTTCCCATATAGGACTAAACACTTAGCACCACTCCCTCTTGCACTAATGGGCCTTTGAGATTTATTCGAAATTAATTCTGAATATGTATTGAGCCAAACCCATTAATTCCAACAAATTTACATAGCGCTAACATCAGAGCAGTTTTCCTCAATAAAAAAATAACGAAAATAAAAGTTAAGGATTATACTATAATTAGGTTGTTCAATGCATGGGTACAAATGGAATTAATTGCTTTTCATCAATATAACATGTAGCTCTGCCTTTGGGTCTCTAGAAATGTGTGCACACATTGTTCGGTGTTCCAATATCAAATTACCACTCCAAAGGATAGAATGATACAGAAGGGCCATTAGGGTGTGTTTGGTTCGAGGGATATGGTGGGACGGGACCGGACGATCCCACTTTTCTGTTGTTTGGTTTGGAGACATGTGGGATGGAGTCATCCCTTAAAAGAGAATATTCCACCTAGATGCGGGATGAAACCATCCCATCGAAAACATAGGGACGGATCCGTCCCAGCTCTATGGAGACAGACGCGCGACCTTCTAGAAGTACTCATACTCACATGTCCCTGTCTCATCCTTTCATTCAAACAAGAGACGGGATCATTCCGTCCCACATCATCCCACAAAACAAACAAGAAACAGAGATCGTCTCATCCATCTAGACAAACAGAAAACGGGACTATCCCATCCCTAAAAAATAGGATGGATCCATCCCATCTCACTTTGACTCCCAACCAAACACAGCATTAGATATGGAGAGGAATGGGTGCATCTCTGTTTGAAAAGAAGGACAAAAGCTGAATCTATGATAATGTCCAGTAAGCGCATATAGATCGACAGGTGAACTAATCTTCTCAGCACAAGTCACGCATCCACTGCAGAACAGCAACTAGATCCTAAAAGGCCTCGGAATACTGTATATTCACAGAATTCACACCAGCTCAAGTATGACCACACTAGAAAAAAAAACACCAGCCGAGAGTACCCTGTGCCCACGGGACCTCCGATGCCGACGGTGAAGGCGCGGTCCGCGAAGCTGCGCGACGCGAGCGGCGGCGCGCGCTTGGTGAAGTCACCGGGGGAGTAGATGGGCTCGTGGGAGTGCGGCGCGAGGCCGTCGTGGGAGTGCCAGACGCGGCCGTCCTCCCCGACCCACGAGCCACCACCCGCTGCCGCCCGCCGCGGCGCCGTCCCTGAAATCACGAAACCAGACGGGCAACGAGCCGGACGTCGTTAGGACAGCGATGACGACGCACGCTGGTTGGCAAGTTGAGGATGGTGCGCGCACCCGTGGGAGTGGTGGTGGTGGTGGTGGTGGTGGTGATCGTCGTGGGAGTGGTGAGAGTGAGACGCCATGGATTGGAAATTGAAACAGCTTGGGGTGCGTGGACTGGAACTGGAATCTCGTGGATGACTGACGAGCTCGCTCTAGATGCTCTGCTTTTTATTTCCGCGATTCTAGTTGAGATTCTGAAGAACCGGACTGGAGTAAGGCAATTACGGCCCGGGCCCGGCCCATTTGTGGGAAAGGGGTGGAACGGGCCGTAATGCTAATATTATGGGTCATCCCCCATCTAATTTTTTTACGAAACGACATGGGCTGAGTGATATCGGTGCCCATTGGGCTGCTCGTTGACAGCGAGCCGTCGGATAACGTGAGCATCCAACTACTGTAGACTGATGTGTCAGGGTTGAAGACGACAAACCCAACAAAATATTTTACGGACATTCTTCGCGTTTCAAGCACATAACCTATTCAGTATTCACCTGTACAAAACTACAAAAGTAATACATTTTCCAGGACATTGATCTGGTCAGTCCTGGCCAAACAAACTACTCCCTGGCAAGTATTTTGGGAGGAAGGGAGTAGCAATTTCGGCATAATCGATATGCCTCAAAACTCGCTAATTAAGGCGCCACGATGCCCACCTCCTTGTGATCGTTTGCCGGGTACATCGACGACGACGACCCTTCGCTCTGCTCGGCAGCTTCTTCTTCCTGCCGCCGTCGCACCGCGTAGCTCCACCGGTCCTGGAAGAGGTAGACGAACGCCATGGCCGCGACCTCCACGGTGAGGAGCGACGTCCACAGCCCCGCGCTCCTGCCGGTCCGCTCCTGGTACGTGCGCAGGCCGATGTACACGTTGGCGATGCCCGCCGCGCAGATCGCCAGGCCCAGCAGCGAGTGGATCAGGTACCACGCGCTCCGCATCTTCTTCACGCCGCCTCTGCAGAAATGATTAGTATGCTTCAGTACGTTGTTGTGTTCAGTTCAGGGATCGTCGTCAGCTCGCAAGCATATGTGGTCGCAAGAGAAGAGATTCATTCCGGAATAGGATGCAAATGCAAGCAAGCAAGCAAGCATTGTTTGTTTGATCGACGAGCTGGTCGATCTAGTACGTGCCTGTCTGGCCTCAAGAAGCCGACGAGTGGCTGGAGCCAGATGAAGCCGTACAGCGCCAGTCCGATCCTCTGGTGCGTGTTGTTGAAGGCATTCTCGAAGTTGCTTATCGACAGGACTGCCCCGGCGGTGGCAAGAACGACGGCGACGATCTGCAAGGTCCACGTAATTTGCATCTTAATACCTGACGATTCTCTCCGACAAAGAAACTGAGCATGCAGTTGACTGAAAGGAACAATATTCTACAGACCTGTGATGCGACATGGCAGTAGAAGAGAACCTTGATGCTCCTGGCGCTTTTAACGGTGTGCGAGACTCTAATTAGTAGCACCCCCATCGGCATCAAAAAGCCAACTGAAAACCAGAGGAGGAAGGCGTGGAGCTTCAGTTGCAATGACAGTTTCGGTGTGAGCTGCAACAGGAAATCAGGTGCTGCAGTCAGTAACACAGCTTCTACCTTCTTAGGACAGCTGAACAGAACAAGGGAAATTTTCAGGGATAGAGGAAACGTAAATTACCTCCAAAGGCTGGGCGATCTTGGAGCTTTGCTCTGGATCATCCGAGCTGCTTGAATCACCCTGTGTCGGGGCGAGAAGCAAAAGCATCACACAACATGCAACAAATGCAGGGAGCAGTCCTTTTCTTGCGAACAGTAGCATTGATGCTTGCCGATCCTGTCTCCCCTCAGTCAGCAGAGAGACAAACACCAAGAATGGCAACAAGCAACTGAAATGGAGCTCCTCGACAGGCACCACAAAAACAGCAGAAGCGAGAAGGCTCAAAGCTTTCACAATCTATGCCTCGCTTTCACCTCATACGAGTGCTGAAGTCATTCCTTCCTTTCAAGGTCTCCCAGGGCCTTTAAATACTGCCATCAGAAGAAGAAGAGCAAAAAGAAACCTATCTGGCACTAAAGAATGAACAAAAAGAACAGCAGAAACCGATGCCTTCTAATTTTCTGCGCAAATGCGGCGCTGTTGAGGTCTTTCTTCCAATATGACTTGTAGGTGAATGAAAGAATCTAGCAAGGGACTAAGGAATAGGATGCAGTCGGTCTTGGGGGGATAACTTGAGAGGGGTGTCTTATGAATGATTTGGATATGAGTGAGTAGCTGCTTTTGTTGTAATATAGTAGTAGTATAGTGACATAGTGGACTTTTGTGGTGTTGGCAAAGGGAAGAAGAGGATGGAATTGTTAGCAGCTCTGCGGTATGATGGTATGAAAGGATGGCTTTGATGGTGCTGCTGCAGGAAGCACCAGGAATCCCCAAGATATTGTTGGCTGCTCCTGTATCCGCATCAAGGAAATTTTTGCAAAAGCTTGTCTGAAAGAAAGGAGGATGTTCAAGCTTTCAACTGTTCAAGATTGTAGCCAAGGTGTCTAGCTAGGTCCGGTGGCTGACAATCCTTGGAGACAAGCACAGACAAGATACAGTCACGCTTTAGGTCACACTACTTTTTCTTTTCAGGTACGGTCATGATGTTATATACCGCATAACTACATTGATATGCATGTCCACCGAATGAAAACTTGCTGTAAATCGTCATAGGTCCATAAGCCCATCACATTTCACTTAACTACTGAGTATCGTGCTTTGTAGTTTCTAGTGCCCCAACGAACAGATGATATTGCAGGATTTCGTCAGAAACATCCAGACATTTCATCGTGCTGATTTAAGTAAAACTGCCTCCTAAAAAGTTCTGCTTATTCAAAGTTCAGATCAGATCAGTGCCAGCCGCTTAGTTGTACCGTTTGCTTTTTTGAGCGATGTCGTCATAACGAAAATCCGGGGTCCGAATCTGCGCAGCAGTGGAACAGTTCAGATTGCTTAATCTGCGACCTAATTTGAAGATTGCGAACACCATCACCTCAACCCTTGACAGGAGCCAGTGAGATTTGGGTCCATAACCGAGAGTGTACTCCTGATCTCCCACCAACTCCATATATGCCTATCGTGTTTCATGCCAACCCTGTTGCATGGCAATGTGCAAGATGCCGCTTCGATGGCCGATCAGAAGTAGCCATCGCTTCAATATCCTCCCTTTTATCCTTTTCTTTTCTTTCCTTTTCCTTTCTTTTCTTTTCAAGTGAAGTAGCCGTCACTTTGGTTCATGTGATTTTTCCCGGGAAAAGCAAGAGTGTGACTGGCTAAAGGAGTGGATATAGAAGCTGACCGAGCTGAGAAGGATCTGCATGGTGCTGCATTGCATGATGAATGTTAAAAAGCTTTTAGTAGTTGGTAATGCGAGGATCTGTTAACGAGTCCCTGTCAGTCAGTCACTGACAGGGATGGTCCTGTCCTGCTCTGGTCAAGAGAATTCCGCTGTACAAGGGGAAAGCGACGATCTTAGTAGCAAGCATAATAATCAGTGCCCAAGCTCCTCTTCCTCGTTCGTTTGCAAATGGCTCGTGTAGCGGCCTGCGAGGTTTCTCCATGTAGGATACGGTAAGTTCTAGACGAGGAAATGAGATAACTGATACACTAAGACAGTAATACTGTATATGAACAATCCGGGGAAAATGCAGTCTTATTGTAATGGTCAGCTTAACTACCAGCTCAGCCCCTTTGTGTCGTCTAGTCCCATCTCAAAGCAGCCATGATCGACCCTCTGCCAATGGGAAAGGTAGCTAGAGACCACGAACAACAAGGGATACCCGTAGAGGGTTGATGCTGGTGCTGCACGTATCTACCTACAATACACTCGAGCAAATGGTCACACATCATGCAGGACCAACCACGGTTCAATTCAGATTCAGAAACGACATGCATATGTGTTCCTGGATTTTTCTGCAAGCGCACTCAATTAGGTCATGGGGCCAGCACACACTCAAGTCCATGCCAATCGAGTGGAAGATAAAAAGAAGCGGGAAAAAAAAATAAAGCGATCCATGGGCGGCCCTGCGTTTTCCATGCCGTGTACTTACCACTATTATTTGCTTCCTTGGCTACAGCAGAAGTTGACGAGTTCCAGCATTTCAAAGCCTGGACAAATTATCGTTTCACCACATGAAAAAACCACGCCTGTCCCCTGCCTAAAAACTCGCTGCTTTGATTGGGTTGGCTTTCTTGCCGTGCAATATCCATGAACAGTTCTCTAGTTTCTCTACTTCTGCTGCTAACAGCTACTCCCTCCTTTCTCAAAAGATTGTCACCTTCTAGTACAAAAATGAACTAGAAGGTGACAATCATTTGAGAAAGGAGGGAGTACTATACATGCCATCTTGGGATGGAGGTTAGTTACTAGGTCAAGAGAAACAATGCAGTCATCAGAGTACCTGAAGCATAATGATGCACTGATGACTCTGATCTCCTTTCTAACAACCACCATTCGCCAATTATATCAACTCACAAAAGGCAATACCACAAGGACTAAATAATTTTAGGGGCAGCCAAAGCCAACGATAGGATCTGCTGTCGCAAGCAGGTTGAAACCAAACCATGGGCGTATTGCTGGCCTCCTCCTCCCCATCAGTGCAACCTGATGAGTAAGTGATTATCCGATTAGCTTTCCGGTGGTTAGGTTATGCAGTACCCTGATATAGCTAGTCGTCGGCAGCACCTCTTCTAGTGCGCTCTGCGCTGTGCTGTGCAGCCCCCAACATCTGCCGCGTTGAGGGCATGCAGAAGTTTTCCACGTCTGAACCCAAATCATCTCAGCGGTAGCTCGAAACTGCTGCACCGACCCAAGAACCAGCGTATTGCCAGCATACCAAGTCCCCGAGTTCACTAGAATTATGATGGCTCGGAACAACAGCTCTGCCTCTGCATAAATCCCACATAACCTGAATGGAATATAGCACGTATGAACTGTCAATTCAAGATCAAGCTTTATCACACAAACTCAGTGAATTCAGGGGACAAACAGCAAAAAAAATAATTGAACTTGAGAGCCCACTCCACGATAAAATGAGACTGAAGCAATACGGCGTCTGCTGATTACTAACACGAGCAAAGCGTGGGTCTGCTTAGCATGATTCGAAGGGGTAATTGGAAACATCAAAGTGCTGAATTCACAATGCAACAAAACTTCCACAGACAAAATCTCTCGACTCTTCAGCACTAGTAGGACACATAACAATGATAGCATCCTGCTGACCTATTACATGAACAAGTTCGGCCTGGAGGCCTTGAAGGTGGTCTTGAGCTTCCTGGTTGGTGGCCTGACCTTGCGGTAAACGAGCGGGAACTTGATCTTGGCGTTGTGAAACTGCTTGGTGTTGTCCCTCTTGCAGAGCTTGAAGTGGACTGTCGCGGTCTTGATGATCTGGATGCAGGGGGACCTCACGCGGTGTCGGGATGCCATCTCAGTGTACATCTGCTCCACAGCACCATTCAGGGTGGTGTCGCGGTATTCCTTGTACATGTTGTGGTAACCTGTCCGGCTCTGGTAACGGAGCCAGATGCCATAGTTCTTAATTGTGGTCGGGTTGCGCTCAAAGATCTGAGAAATATCACGGGTTAGCATCAGATAAAACCAACTAAACCCAGAAGAGCAGTAAAGGGCGTAGAGCCATAGATGAAGAAAAAAACATTTCAATATTCTACAAAAGAAGATTAGTCGACTTTACATGGACATATGAGCAGCAAGATACCCCTGTACTTGCAATGCCAGACTCGTGTCATAGCAAAGTCTGACAAACAAGGTATGGCACGACCGACAAGCTACGACAAACGGACAAACAGGACTATTGGGTAGCCTCACTTTGGAAAATGACATAGCCCCAATGGGTTTTCAATAAGCATTAGCTAGTTAGAAGCCATGTCACTGTCCAAAGTGAGGCTGCAAAAAGTGGTCATGACAATGCTTAATGGAAATTAGGTTTGGTTAACTTCCTAATGAATTACAATACATAACAGAATTTTCAAATACAAACAAACAGGATATTGATAACAGAACAGAAACATTCACAGACATTTGCTTCCACGTTGCTTTTGAAGTAATGGTGGTAATATGCAAACAACAGTATGCTACAACTTCTGCAAACATAGATCCACCAAGACCTACATAAAATTGTCACATAAAATGGCCAGTTCACTGAAGTACTACTTCCAGCAGAATAGCACACACCAATTGGAGTATCACTAATTGCTACTCCCTATATTCCTAATTATAGTTTGAAATCTACATGTATTTTGTTGTCAAACATGTAAATTTGAGACTCCCACTGTCTCAGATTTACAAGTTTGACAACAAAATACATACAGATTCCAAACCAAAATCAAACAGATTTTATATCCAGAACAATTATCAGTTTGAACTCCGCCTATGTTGTAATGACATAGCCGGTCCCAAGCCCGGGTAAAGGAGGAGGGGTTGTGATAGGCTTGGCTAGCCAGCAACTAAACTTAGTCATTCTCATGGAAATGAAACCCATTGGAAATTCGTTGGGGCGTAACCCTCTTAGCGACGCGCCATACCGGAACCCGGGTGTGGTGTTAAGTGGGCGAGGGCCGGGTCGCCACCGCCTTAGTGGCGCGCCATATCGGAACCCGGATGTGGTGTTAAATGAGCGAGGGCCGGATCGCCATCACCTTAGTGGCGCGCTACATCATCGCCCGAATGTAGTGTTAAGTGAGCAAGGGTCTTTGCATCTTCCTCGACGGATGCGAAGGGTAACGAAGCTAGCCGAGGAAACTAGGTTTCGGGTGGGTAGTTGGAATGTAGGATCCTTGACGGGAAAGCTACGAGAGTTAGTAGACGTAGCGATTAGGAGGCATGTAAATATTCTTTGTGTACAAGAGACTAGATGGGCAGGTCAAAAGGCGAGAGAGGTTGAGAATACCGGTTTCAAGCTTTGGTATTCTGGCTCGACGGGAACTAGGAATGGCGTAGGCATCCTAATAGATAAGAGCCTCAAGGATGGAGTAGTGGATGTCTGTAGACGAGGGGATAGGATCATCCTAGTCAAGGTAGTTGTGGGGGACCTTATCTTGAATGTCATTAGTGCTTATGCCCCACAAGTTGGGCTCGACATGAGCACTAAGAGACAATTTTGGAAGGACTTGGAGGATATGGTTAGTAGTGTACCGGTAAGCGAGAAGCTCTTCATAGGAGGAGATCTCAATGGTCATGTAGGTACAACTAACGTAGGTTTTGAGAGGGTACACGGAGGTTTTGGGTGTGGCGATAGAAACCAAGAGGGTAAGGATATCCTAGACTTTGTCGTAGCCTATGACCTATTGGTAGCTAACACCCTCTTTAAGAAGAGGCTATCTCACATAGTGACCTTTACTAGTGCCCAACATTCTAGTCAAATCGACTATATCCTCACCAGGAGAAGGGAGAGAGGGGCATGTTTAGATTGTAAGGTGATTCCTGGGGAATGTGTTGTTCGACAACATAAACTTGTGGTAGCCGACTTTCGTTTCCACGTGCGTGTGTCACGAGACAAAGGTGTTAAAACTGCAAGAACAAAGTGGTGGAAGTTGAAGGATGAAGCGCAACAATCATTCAAAAGGAGGACAATCGCAGAAGGACCTTGGAGCGAAGAGGAAGATGCAGATAGTATGTGGGAGAAGATGGCGACTTACATTAGGAAGACGGCTAGGGAGGTGCTTGGGTGGACAAAAGGTAAGAAACTTGTAGATAAAGACATTTGGTGGTGGAATGAAGATTTACAAAAAGCTATTAAGGAGAAGAAGGAGTCTTATAAGAGTTGGCATCATGAGAGAAGTGCAAGTAACATGGCGAAGTATAAAGAGGCTAAGAAAAATGCTAGGCGTGTTGTGAGTAAAGCAAGGGGGCAGGCCTATGATGCGCTATATGAGAGGCTAGGGACAAAAGAAGGCGAAAAGGATATATACAAGATGGCAAAACTTCGCGAGAGAAAGGTGAGAGATCTCAACCAAGTCAAATGCATTAAGGATGAGGCAGGCCAAATTCTATTGAATGAGGAAGAAATTAGGAACAGATGGTGGGACTACTTCAATGGACTATTCAATGACGGGAATGAGAGTATTAGGTTCGAGTTGGATGACTCATTTAATACCAACAGACGATTCGTGCGGAGGATACAAGAGTCCGAGGTTAGAGAGGCCTTAAAAAGGATAAAAGGAGGAAAGGCCCGCGGCCCCGATGATGTCCCCATTGAGGTGTGGAGATGTCTAGGGAATGTAGCAATAGTATGGCTCACTAAACTATTTAACCGCATTTTTCAGTCAAACAAAATGCCTGAAGAGTGGCGGAAAAGTATTTTAGTACCCATCTTCAAAAATAAAGGAAATGTTCAAAGTTGTACTAATTACCGAGGAATTAAGCTCATGAGTCATACTATGAAGCTCTGGGAGAGAGTGATTGAACACCGCTTGAGGAAAGTGACCAATGTCACTAAAAACCAGTTTGGTTTTATGGCTGGGAGGTCCACTATGGAAGCGATTTTCTTACTTCGTCAGCTTATGGAGAGGTATAGGGAGCAAAAGAAGGATCTACATTTAGTGTCCATTGACTTGGAGAAGACATACGATAAGGTACCAAGACCGGTCATGTGGTGGGCACTAGAGAAACACAAAGTCCCAACAAAGTACATTAACCTTATCAAGGATATGTACGATAATGTGGTGACAAGTGTGCGCGTAAGAGATAGTGAGATCGACACTTTTCCTATCACAATAGGGTTACACCAAGGATCAGCCTTAAGTCCTTACATCTTTTCCTTAGTGATGGATGAGGTGTCGAAGGATATACAAGGGAATATCCCTTGGTGTATGCTCTTTGCTGATGATGTAGTGTTGGTAGATGAAACTAGGGATGGTGTTCATAGAAAATTGGAGCTATGGAGGCAGACCTTAGAGTTTTAGGGTTTAGACTTAGTAGAACCAAGACCGAGTATATGAGATGCGACTTTAGTGATGTCGGGTGCGAGGATGGTAATGTTAGTTTACAAGGACAAGTAGTACCTAGAAGAGACACATTTTGATATTTAGGATCAATGTTACAAAGCAATGGTGATATTGACGAAGATGTTTGCCACAGGATCAAGATCGAGTGGATGAAGTGGCGACAAGCATCTGGAAGAATCTTATGTGATAAGAAAGTTCCACAAAAATTGAAAGGAAAATTCTATAGGACGGTGATCAGACCTGCGATGCTGTATGGAGCAGAATGTTGGCCAACTAAAAGGCAACATGTCCAACAAATGAGTGTTGCGGAGATGTGCATGCTACGGTGGATGTGTGGTCACACAAGAAGAGACAAAATTAGGAACGAAGTAATACGTGATAGGGTAGGGGTGGCACCGATTGAGGAGAAGCTAGTCCAACATCGCCTACGGTGGTTTGGGCATATTCAACGGAGACCTCCAGAAGCACCGGTTAACAGTGGGATTATAAAGAGTAGAGAAAATTTTAGGAGAGGTAGAGGTCGACCAAGGTTGACATGGCAGGAGGCGGTGAAACGAGATTTAAAGGAGTGGGACATACCTAGAGATTTGGCTCATGATAGGACTGCATGGAAATTAGCAATTCATGTGCCAGAATCTCAGTTTATTCGTAATTTGTTACTCTTATCTTTTTTTTTACTTTTATCTTATTTTCTATTACTTTTCTTCAAAATTGTTGGGTTTCATTTCTAGGCGACCCCAACTTGTTTGGGACAAAGGCTTGGTTGTTGTTGTAACAATTATCGGTTTGATCTTGGGGCTTGGATACTCACTAATCGTAAGGCACAAATACACTTTTCAACTATTACATTTACGTTTTCTTATTAATTATAATCAAGGTAGTTGGAAACATAATAACTTATTAACTAACACCATACCCTATAAATCAACAGCATATTCCTGATGTACAAAGCATTCAATCAACACAAAATTCAGAAAGTTTCGCATCGTTTCTGGTAGCTGGTAAACGAGCGGTACCTCGTTGATGGCGAGAACCTGGCCATTGCTCTTCTTTACCTTCTTCAGCTTCCTCAGGAAGTACCTGCGCACGGACAAGCCACAAGGCTCCGTCATAAAAAAAAACACAGGCAACAATAAGACTATAAGAGGATCAAAGCACGGAGAAGAAGGCTCAAGGCACTGACCAGAACTTGGACTTGGCGCGGACCTCGTTGGTGGCCCAGAGCTTCATGCGGTAGATCTTGGGGTGCTCATCGCCGGGTGTAGGCAGCGCGCGACCCACCACCTGGTACTGATGGAACTGCGTCCCCATTCCCCAAAACAAATCACACGGATGCGGCAGGGATTAGACATAGCAATAAGAACAAAGACGCGTAGGCGGATCAAGAAGCAGCGGAAAAGACGGCGGCGCGGGAGAGAAGATTACCCTGTGGGCGACCATTTCGGCGAGCTCGCGAGGCCGGAGGCGGAGGAGAACCTAAGGGAGGGAGTGGCGGCCGACGAGGGAGGAGAATGAAACAGAGGAGTATTTATATGTTGGGGCGAGGAACCCTAATGGGCCTTATTTGTGGGCTTGATGTGCCTTAGTCTATCCGTATAATGGGGCTTACGTTGATAATAATTGTTTTGGGCCGAATACAGGTTTTGTTTATGCCTTATCTTCACTAATGTAAACGTTCTGCTTCTGCATGACAAACCGCTCCAAAACAGAAAATTCTAAAACTGACAATAGTATCTTATGACAACAGGCGATGATACAGTATATGTTCAGAATTTCATTACTTGGAAGGAGAAATATTAATAAAAGAGTATATGGAAGCAGCTTCACACATGTAATATAGGAGTACATAAATATAGAGTACATAGTACAAGTAATACAGAGGTGTATCAGTCCATCTTTGCCGGATCTTGGAGGCAGCTCACCATACATGTGTTCCTTTGGTTACCCCAAAAAGAATGGCAAGACCGGCAATAACAGCCTGTTGCGATACATCAAATTGGAAATGGTAATCAGCTCAACTGTTGACAAAAAGGAAATAATTTGCGCAAAATGATACAGCCGTCAAATTATCAAAATGTTGCTGAGCCATGTCAATCCCACCAAACCAAAGTATTCCATCAGACTAGAAGCTGCAAGTATTATCTGAGTGTGTTTGTTTGTGTTAGTGAATTTCAGTTAACACACTAAAGTTGGTCCATCTGACGATTTTCTGCCATTTAGTTTAGAATCCCATATTTCCAAGATGAAACAAGTCAACTGCGTGACTGCAATGCATCAAGTACTATGGAACTTACAGCAATTGTGCAGGCAACATATCCTGGCTTCTCTCTGTGGTCATGTACCCGCACAAAGATTAGAATAAAAGCTCCAACATACCATGGAATGGCAGCAAGGAAAAACCCAGCAATAAACCTTTGTAAGGGAGAGAAGAAGATTTTGTAAGTAATGTAAACAAAACTTCAGAATGTAGATGATAAAACACAAGAAGGTTCAGGGACACCGACAGAAGCCAGCCTACGCCGAGGCCACAACATGGAAGGCGCCGCATTCTCATTGGTCTTCCTTCAACAACATTGCCATAACCTGAAACACAAGGAAGTATATGAGTTTCTATTTTCCATATCCTTGGAAAACGGATACTATTATTCATCAGCATCAGTTTTGAGTTTTGACCAGTGAATTCAGTTATCTACGAACTTGTGAAATAGATTTCTTTGTGGCACACAAAATTTCTCTAAATCATATCAACAAACGCTTCAATTGACGTTGAGGTACTGATCAGAACGACTGTAACGGTAGCAAATTGCAACGCCCGGACGAGGCTCATATTCAGAAAGTTTGAGCATCAGGTACCCCGCTTTCCCTTATCATAAGTCGCAGGCAGAAGCGAGAGAATATGAAACAACACGAGTCAACTCATAAACTCTCCCTACATCCGAGAATCTCGAATCGGACCTTAAGCTCACCATTTCCCACATATGCCGTATCTAATAAGCTAAGCAGAGCGAGCAAACAATTTTCAGAGACCAATTACCACCATACCTTGCCCAGACTGATGATAACCCTGTCCGTAGTACGGCTCCGCGGGCGCGTACGGCTGCTGCTGCTGCTGGCGGTGATAGCCGCCGGCGCCGAAACCGGGGGGCGGCGCGGGCTGGGGAAACCCGACGGGCGGCTGCCGGAACTCGCCCGAGCCGGCCTGCGAGCCCTGGAACGTGCCGTACCCGTACGGGTACTGGCCCTCCAGGTGAGGTGGCGCCGAGGGCGGGAGCCCGGAGGACGAGTAGTAGCCCGCCTTGCCGCGGCCGTCGTTCTCCGGCTCCTGGCTTCCCCCCATGGCTCCGGCCGTTGACGATCGGACAGGACGAGGCGTGGCGTGTGCGCGTGGCGCAGCGTGACAGGCAGTGTGCGATGCTGGGGGATCTGGAAGTGGAAGCGGACCTGATGGTGATGACGAGGCGGTGCGCGAAAGAGAGAGGGAGTGGTTGGGAGTTGGGCTGGACCGAAACAGCTTGGGTTTGTGATTGGAATGGAAATATTGGTCCAGTTAAACCATACAAAGACTGTCTTAGTCATCACTTGAGAAAAAATATGCAGTCTGACTGAATCAGATAACGATGTTTCGTACGTACTGGACAGGCTGGAGGCTGGACGCACAATCTTCAACCCGATCAACCGACCTCGTAAACGAATCACACGATGACCATCCGAGATCACCAAGTGGGCAAGTAGGGGTTTATAAAAACTTCGCGCGGTTTCCAAGCAGTCAAGCACTAATCATCATGTGCGTCATGCACACGTTCAGCGACAGAGATCACAAGACATTCCAGCAGTATATACTGTACCCCAACCTCACGAAGGGATCCACCGCCACCAGAACTCGGAACGACGCGTATATGAGGAGATCGCGGTCAGTCCCTGCACCCGGACGCATCCTGTCCTGACACTGCTGCCTGCCTGTGCTCCAGCGTAGGAGCGGCGCAACGACGGAACGGCACCCACGCCACCTCCTCCAGAAAGCCAGCAGGGCCTTCTTCGACTTCGACTTCGATCCACACACTGCTTCCGGCTTCAATGAAGTGCATGTGCATCCAACTCGAGACCTAACGAAACTAACAACGTCGCTTCCGTATCAAGCTGAAGGATGATGATAAGCTAGTTAAGTCGGTGCGCTTGATTGTCTTCAGAAAGCAACCTGCATGCGTGTGGCTCTGAAGGAAGTACGTACTACTAAAATACTACTGCATATATGTGTGTTCAGGCTGAGTGATTCTGTCAACTTGATCGGCTGACTTGTCAGACAAGGATTAGTATAAATTTATAAACACGTACGGGGCGCGTTCAAAGATAAGACCCACAGATGTGCACCGACGATGCAATG
Organism: Tuctoria greenei; assembly: GCA_036927565.1. Classification (NCBI taxonomy): domain Eukaryota; kingdom Viridiplantae; phylum Streptophyta; class Magnoliopsida; order Poales; family Poaceae; genus Tuctoria; species Tuctoria greenei. The sequence goes on from JAYESD010000001.1 coordinate 305,490,799, forward strand.
ATAGAAGCAAGTGGTTTTGTATGTGCCCGGTTCTGTAGGTGCATGCATGGCTTGTGAAGCTGGCTAGCTAGAGATTGATTGGGGTCAGGGAAGAAGGTGAGGAATTAATGGCCCAATCATTAGCAGAATTTCTTGCTCCTGAAGGGAACAAGTGGTCAGAAAGGAGATGTTGGTGCTCTGGCCTCGATGACCGCGATGGTAGATTATTCTGCGGGAGAATCGATGGGGATGTTGTATGTCATGTGAGTAATTTACCTGACTTTCGTATTGGGGGTTCCATGCAGATAGCAGTGTCAAAATTTTGTCAAATGACGAGTGCACAATGTAATCTGACAGAAAAAATACAGTGCTCCATGGTGTAACACCCCGAAATTTCAATACAAACAAAATTGGAATTTAAAATAATTTAAACACTAAAACTTAATCAAGGAAACAATTAAATTTATTTAAGGTGTGAAAGTTTGGTGTGATTGAATGTATGAATTTTTGCTTGAAATTAAATTTTAAATTATAAAAGTTGCTAGCACTTTGGTTTGAATTTGAGATCAAAAGTTGAACTAAAGAAAAGATCAAAGCAAATAAAAATAATTGGATAAAAACACTATCAGACCCAAATTTCCAATCTGGCCCATTGTCCCTTCTCCCCTCCTCCCTTTTTTCTCTCTTGCTGGGCCTCATCCAAGCCCACACGCTCCTCCCTACCTGGCCAGCCCAATCCACTCAGTACATTGGACTCCCCTTCCCCCTCTGGCCCGTGGGGCCATCGCGTCAGCCTCACCCCTCAGCCCACCAACGCGCGCCTCGGATGCCCTGCCGCCTTGCCTTTTTCTTCCAGCTGCTGACGGGTGGACCCCGCCCGTCGGCTTTCCCTTCCCCGCCAGCCTCTCTCTCCCACGCGCGATTCACGCCGATCGCATGAGCGGCGCCGTGGCATGGACGCCGAATCCCCAAGCGCGGACTCCAAAAACCGTGAGATCCAACCCCAGCTTCTTGCCGCGCACGCCTCCTCCCCTATAAAACGTTGTCCTAACCCTACCACCCTCCCTCCTGCTCCCTATCCCTAGCCGCCGCCGCCATCCTCGGTGTGCACCGTCGCCATGCGCGATTTCCCCCGCTCCACGCCACGATCCTCCTTCCTAACTCGATGCCCTGCCTCTCATTGTCGTGCTCAAGCTTCCCCGACCATCCCTTGGGCGATCCGGCGCCGGAAAACTCCACTCCGGCAAGGTCCGGTAAGTCTTCTAGGAGCTCACCGTCGTTCCGTATCTTCCTCTTGTTTTCTCTTGCATCTAACCTCCCTACCTCGTCTACCGTGGTCTGGAACACACCTAGGTCAAGGGGATGCGAGGAGGGACGACGCCGTGGTGTCGCGCCGGCATAGACCGACGCCGTCGTCGCATCTCTTCGTCGCACGCGCGTCTGCGAGCTTCACCGAGCCACGCTGACCTCCTAGGTGAGATCCTGATGTCCTCCTCCGTCGCTTGTGGTAGCTATCATCGAGTTGTAGGGTGTGTATCCGTAGATCGGCGTTTGCCGGCGAGCTCGACGGTGGCCCTGGCGCTCCGCCGTGTTCGGTTCGCCATCGGTGGCCGGCTTGGTCTCGGCGTGCCACGGCCGCCCGTTTCATTTTCTGTGGTGTAGATCATTTGTCAGCATACCTCTTCACTTGTTTGGATCTCAGCCATTGATCTAGATCGGACGCACCTAAGACAACCACAACAGCAATAAAATCCCAACCCTTGGAATAAAATCCAACTGCCGCTAGGAAGCCCCAGTATACCCCTTCGTTTGTTCTAATCTCGAGCGCTCACCTAGGATCCAACGGTTGAAAATAAAATCAGGAATACCTCTCTGTTGTTTTGCATTTTAACCCTTGCGCATTTTGGTAACATATTCTTAGGTTCTGTACATTTACGTATTCGTCCCTGATTTTTGCTGAAACCCAAAATTTGCACTGTATAGCTCATTTTACCTTTGTAAAATTTAGTAAAAATATTTAGAAGCCTCTTAACAGTAGCATAAGATAATGCTTAGCCCTGGGAACGCTAGGATTAATATTTTAGAACCATGTAATTAATTGGGATCTAAGTAGAAGACCTTATTTAATTGCTGAAATTACATTTTATGTCCTAGAGCTTGTTGTTCTTGCTTGTATGCCCATGTAATTAAAATAAAATGCCTTTGAACTATGCACTATACTGTTAAAACATACTAGCATTTGTTGTAGCATGTATTTCTCAATAAAAGTCCTTGGTTAATTTTGAAAATCACATAAATAAGCTCTCACATATAAGATTTTGTAATAATGTGTAAATGACTTTAGCACTTGATTTGGTCTTGCATTTAAACACCTAGTACGTGCTGGTTTTGTATGTTAACCTCATTAGCTTATCGCTTTTGCACTGTTAGCACACGCAGTAGCGTGTTTTTCACATAGAGGCCACTGTATTGAATATAATTAATAAATTAATAGGTGCATAACTAAAATGTGTAGGATTTGCTTATGCGCTCTTATAATATTTGTATTTATATGAAATACACTTTCGAGTATTTGTTAAAGTATACTAATATTGAATGTGCCTTTACATACGATAATGATTTGTGAACTAAATGTATCATTGTTTCCATAACTATCATTGCATGCGATAATAAAGGAACATAAGATTGCTCACTGTAACTGATTTTCAACCAATGTTTAATTTAATGTTGCATGCATATCTATGTGATGTTTCTTATTAAGATTTCTGGATTGCCATAAGAGTAGATATAAAATGGTATAAACATATCTAACCTTCTTATTAATTTGTAATTAAACAATAAATTCATTCTTGTCATCTTAATCATTAGTTTAATTATGCTATTAAATTATGAACCTGATTATGACCCGATAAAACACACGTAACACCATGTCCAGCCGTTAACGCGTGTAGGCTCTCGGTACACCGTAGGATATTCACGTTGTACTCTTTATTACTGATTTTGCTTGTATGGTGTACTTTTGATTGAATGTATTTCTTTATCTCTCTTTCGGTAGTATGTGCGTGTTCGCGTGTTGATCAAGATGTGACGTGAAGACTTGGAAGGTTGAGCATTCTACCTGGAGGACTGAGCAGCTTCATGTTATAAAGAAAAGGCAAGTGTCCTTGACCACTTTGCACCGGTTAGGAATTATTAAGGACATAGATAGAATTAGCTGCATGCAAGTCTTAAATTGAATCCTATGTTAGGAATGTTTCCCTAGATTTCCATAATATTCCTTGTTGCTCTGTCGGGTAGATGTTAGGGTATTCTGTGGGTGGTTACAACTGCTTAGCCATGCTGTCATAGTTGGGGGGAGTAACTTTAATTACAATTGCTAATCTGTCTACTCTACTATTATCTGTTTTACTGTGGTTCTGTTGGTGGGATGTAGTTGATAGGAATCTAGGCAGGCAGGTTTGTGTGGTGGGTGCAGTTCGCACGAGACTCGGGTCCATTTGTGTTGGCGCCTGCCCTAGATTCTAAGGACCGGTTCTTGGTGACATTGCGACCAGGTATTACCGTGCCACCACATGACGTTATGGAACGGCTTAGCCAATTAATTAGGAGATCTTTCAACGAGTATGGGCAATGGATTGGTGCGGGGAACGAGTTCAGCGTTACCTGCTCTGGGATCCGCATGGCTCAAGAGGGGGCTGCCACGTCGGAGGGTGTACTCCAGTATGTCGTGGTAGGCGAAACCTTAGAGTGCTCGTACTTGTCGGGAGACCCTTTGTAAAGGCTCTGTTGTGACCTTCTGGCCACACACCTTAGGCAGTGTGAAGTGTGACTGATCCTCACGGGCATAAAGAAGGTTCTTAGTCCACCTGGAGACAGGGGATGAAATCACAACATGTGGGTAAAGTGGTACAAACTCTGCAGAGTGTAAATCTATCTAGATAGCCGTGCTCACGGTCACGAGCGCGCCTGGTAGTACTGCCTTGATTAGTTGGGACTGGTTGGTTTGGTTGGTAGCCGGGTGGTGTAACCCGGTGAGTTGGTAACCGGGTGGGGTAACCCGGTGAGTTGGTAGTCGGGTGGGATACCCGATGAGTTTGGTCCCGGGTGGGGTAACCCGGTGAGTTGGTTTCCAGGTGGGTAACCTGGACGGTGGTGAGTCGGGTGGGTGTAATCCCGACGGTCTATATTATTATTATATATATGTCATTCACCTAGTAAACAGGATGCTAAGGTCAACTTAGGAAAATAAGGATGCATAGAGGCATAACCCGTGTCAGCCTTTCCCTCATTGAATAACCCGCATGTCATAACTTCCACACTTGCGGAGTACATTAGGTACTCATCCTTGCTTCTTTCCTTTTCTTTTTGTACATGTTATGCTGCTCAGGTAAAAGTTGATTCAAGCGAAGATGGAGTCTAGAAGGTCGCGTTGCTGCCAGTCGATTTGCCTGTGGCGTGCCCTGCTTGTTTATCTCTTCCGCTGTTGTTCGTAATTGTTTTAAGGTAATAATTGTTGTTTTATTCGATATAGAACTGTTTACCATATTTTGTCGTGCATGTATGATTAAACTGATCCTGGCATACATGCAGATTTGCCCTGTTTTACTCTGTGTAAAATGGGGTGTGACAAAGGTGGTATCAGAGCTATATATCGACTCTAGGCACGTGACCTTAGTTAGAATGGACTTTTAAGTTTACTCTTTTGCCCCGCTTGTGAAGACGAAGATTCGGCCCGACCGACGATGTTTCGAGCTCTATATGAGAAGGTGGCTGGAAGCGAGAAGACGGTTGCGAGAAGATTCGTTATATTCACTCGCTTAGGTCCTCTCTTGATTAGCGAGTGAACTTTATACCTTGTTACGACGACAATAGTAAAAGATGATTGATGTGTTATAAAATTAATAATAAATGAACACATAAAAATATAGCTTTTACGCGTTTAAGGGGGGTAGCCCATCGTTAATCAAATCTTAATTTTGGTAACACTAGTATATTTTAATAGAAAAATAAAAATAAAATTTTGTAGTTCATATTTTAAAATGCATTTGAATAACACATCCTATTTTTGAAAACTATAGTGAAATCTTGCCTCACTCAAAATCTAAACTAGAGAAAGATTGATTAATGTTCAAACTAATGATTCTAAAATGTGTGATGTTATTCATTAAAAGCGGTTAAATTTCATTTATAGTGATGAGAATTGAAATTCCTAATCGGTTGTAATTAAAACTCGAGTAGCGATGAACTGTCTTATAAAAAAAAAAAAAAAAAATTAACATTTGACATGTTTTAATGTTGCATTTTTGTTGTAACACTGGTATCTATCCAAAAGGTAATAAAATAAAACGTGTAATCAATATTTTAAAAATACATTTGATTAACATGCTTTATTTTGGGAACCACACCTAAAAACTTTGGCCAACTTGAAAAAAAAAAAGAATAAAATAAAATAAAATAAAATGTATTTTCAACATTCTAAAATGCATTTAATTAACAGGTTGTATCTTTGAAGTCACACTTAAGGTTTTGGTAATCTTAAAATTTAGGAAGAAATAATAAAATTTTACGTAATGATTAATTCACGTGTGCTCTAAAAAAAAATAAAGTATATGTATTAACATTTCTTTCATAGTGTTTTTCATATTAAAAATGAAATTTCTAATTGTTTATAATGAAAATCCATGCTTTAATGAAATGTTTCCTAAATCTATTTTAGACCAACTTGTCTTGTTGCGTCGCAGTAAATGTGTGCCCCTTTTATGTTGATTTGAATGTTTGAATGCTGGTTTGAAAATTTAATTTGAAGTATAACAAGAAATAAAATCATAAGGGAAAATGGCGTAAGACCTAGCTCTCTTTTTACCCCGCGCTTCTGAATCTCGGGGCGAGATTCCGTTTAAGAGGGGTAGATTTGTAACACCCCGAAATTTCAATACAAACAAAATTGGAATTTAAAATAATTTAAACACTAAAACTTAATCAAGGAAACAATTAAATTTATTTAAGGTGTGAAAGTTTGGTGTGATTGAATGTATGAATTTTTGCTTGAAATTAAATTTTAAATTATAAAAGTTGCTAGCACTTTGGTTTGAATTTGAGATCAAAAGTTGAACTAAAGAAAAGATCAAAGCAAATAAAAATAATTGGATAAAAACACTATCAGACCCAAATTTCCAATCTGGCCCATTGTCCCTTCTCCCCTCCTCCCTTTTTTCTCTCTTGCTGGGCCTCATCCAAGCCCACACGCTCCTCCCTACCTGGCCAGCCCAATCCACTCAGTACATTGGACTCCCCTTCCCCCTCTGGCCCGTGGGGCCATCGCGTCAGCCTCACCCCTCAGCCCACCAACGCGCGCCTCGGATGCCCTGCCGCCTTGCCTTTTTCTTCCAGCTGCTGACGGGTGGACCCCGCCCGTCGGCTTTCCCTTCCCCGCCAGCCTCTCTCTCCCACGCGCGATTCACGCCGATCGCATGAGCGGCGCCGTGGCATGGACGCCGAATCCCCAAGCGCGGACTCCAAAAACCGTGAGATCCAACCCCAGCTTCTTGCCGCGCACGCCTCCTCCCCTATAAAACGTTGTCCTAACCCTACCACCCTCCCTCCTGCTCCCTATCCCTAGCCGCCGCCGCCATCCTCGGTGTGCACCGTCGCCATGCGCGATTTCCCCCGCTCCACGCCACGATCCTCCTTCCTAACTCGATGCCCTGCCTCTCATTGTCGTGCTCAAGCTTCCCCGACCATCCCTTGGGCGATCCGGCGCCGGAAAACTCCACTCCGGCAAGGTCCGGTAAGTCTTCTAGGAGCTCACCGTCGTTCCGTATCTTCCTCTTGTTTTCTCTTGCATCTAACCTCCCTACCTCGTCTACCGTGGTCTGGAACACACCTAGGTCAAGGGGATGCGAGGAGGGACGACGCCGTGGTGTCGCGCCGGCATAGACCGACGCCGTCGTCGCATCTCTTCGTCGCACGCGCGTCTGCGAGCTTCACCGAGCCACGCTGACCTCCTAGGTGAGATCCTGATGTCCTCCTCCGTCGCTTGTGGTAGCTATCATCGAGTTGTAGGGTGTGTATCCGTAGATCGGCGTTTGCCGGCGAGCTCGACGGTGGCCCTGGCGCTCCGCCGTGTTCGGTTCGCCATCGGTGGCCGGCTTGGTCTCGGCGTGCCACGGCCGCCCGTTTCATTTTCTGTGGTGTAGATCATTTGTCAGCATACCTCTTCACTTGTTTGGATCTCAGCCATTGATCTAGATCGGACGCACCTAAGACAACCACAACAGCAATAAAATCCCAACCCTTGGAATAAAATCCAACTGCCGCTAGGAAGCCCCAGTATACCCCTTCGTTTGTTCTAATCTCGAGCGCTCACCTAGGATCCAACGGTTGAAAATAAAATCAGGAATACCTCTCTGTTGTTTTGCATTTTAACCCTTGCGCATTTTGGTAACATATTCTTAGGTTCTGTACATTTACGTATTCGTCCCTGATTTTTGCTGAAACCCAAAATTTGCACTGTATAGCTCATTTTACCTTTGTAAAATTTAGTAAAAATATTTAGAAGCCTCTTAACAGTAGCATAAGATAATGCTTAGCCCTGGGAACGCTAGGATTAATATTTTAGAACCATGTAATTAATTGGGATCTAAGTAGAAGACCTTATTTAATTGCTGAAATTACATTTTATGTCCTAGAGCTTGTTGTTCTTGCTTGTATGCCCATGTAATTAAAATAAAATGCCTTTGAACTATGCACTATACTGTTAAAACATACTAGCATTTGTTGTAGCATGTATTTCTCAATAAAAGTCCTTGGTTAATTTTGAAAATCACATAAATAAGCTCTCACATATAAGATTTTGTAATAATGTGTAAATGACTTTAGCACTTGATTTGGTCTTGCATTTAAACACCTAGTACGTGCTGGTTTTGTATGTTAACCTCATTAGCTTATCGCTTTTGCACTGTTAGCACACGCAGTAGCGTGTTTTTCACATAGAGGCCACTGTATTGAATATAATTAATAAATTAATAGGTGCATAACTAAAATGTGTAGGATTTGCTTATGCGCTCTTATAATATTTGTATTTATATGAAATACACTTTCGAGTATTTGTTAAAGTATACTAATATTGAATGTGCCTTTACATACGATAATGATTTGTGAACTAAATGTATCATTGTTTCCATAACTATCATTGCATGCGATAATAAAGGAACATAAGATTGCTCACTGTAACTGATTTTCAACCAATGTTTAATTTAATGTTGCATGCATATCTATGTGATGTTTCTTATTAAGATTTCTGGATTGCCATAAGAGTAGATATAAAATGGTATAAACATATCTAACCTTCTTATTAATTTGTAATTAAACAATAAATTCATTCTTGTCATCTTAATCATTAGTTTAATTATGCTATTAAATTATGAACCTGATTATGACCCGATAAAACACACGTAACACCATGTCCAGCCGTTAACGCGTGTAGGCTCTCGGTACACCGTAGGATATTCACGTTGTACTCTTTATTACTGATTTTGCTTGTATGGTGTACTTTTGATTGAATGTATTTCTTTATCTCTCTTTCGGTAGTATGTGCGTGTTCGCGTGTTGATCAAGATGTGACGTGAAGACTTGGAAGGTTGAGCATTCTACCTGGAGGACTGAGCAGCTTCATGTTATAAAGAAAAGGCAAGTGTCCTTGACCACTTTGCACCGGTTAGGAATTATTAAGGACATAGATAGAATTAGCTGCATGCAAGTCTTAAATTGAATCCTATGTTAGGAATGTTTCCCTAGATTTCCATAATATTCCTTGTTGCTCTGTCGGGTAGATGTTAGGGTATTCTGTGGGTGGTTACAACTGCTTAGCCATGCTGTCATAGTTGGGGGGAGTAACTTTAATTACAATTGCTAATCTGTCTACTCTACTATTATCTGTTTTACTGTGGTTCTGTTGGTGGGATGTAGTTGATAGGAATCTAGGCAGGCAGGTTTGTGTGGTGGGTGCAGTTCGCACGAGACTCGGGTCCATTTGTGTTGGCGCCTGCCCTAGATTCTAAGGACCGGTTCTTGGTGACATTGCGACCAGGTATTACCGTGCCACCACATGACGTTATGGAACGGCTTAGCCAATTAATTAGGAGATCTTTCAACGAGTATGGGCAATGGATTGGTGCGGGGAACGAGTTCAGCGTTACCTGCTCTGGGATCCGCATGGCTCAAGAGGGGGCTGCCACGTCGGAGGGTGTACTCCAGTATGTCGTGGTAGGCGAAACCTTAGAGTGCTCGTACTTGTCGGGAGACCCTTTGTAAAGGCTCTGTTGTGACCTTCTGGCCACACACCTTAGGCAGTGTGAAGTGTGACTGATCCTCACGGGCATAAAGAAGGTTCTTAGTCCACCTGGAGACAGGGGATGAAATCACAACATGTGGGTAAAGTGGTACAAACTCTGCAGAGTGTAAATCTATCTAGATAGCCGTGCTCACGGTCACGAGCGCGCCTGGTAGTACTGCCTTGATTAGTTGGGACTGGTTGGTTTGGTTGGTAGCCGGGTGGTGTAACCCGGTGAGTTGGTAACCGGGTGGGGTAACCCGGTGAGTTGGTAGTCGGGTGGGATACCCGATGAGTTTGGTCCCGGGTGGGGTAACCCGGTGAGTTGGTTTCCAGGTGGGTAACCTGGACGGTGGTGAGTCGGGTGGGTGTAATCCCGACGGTCTATATTATTATTATATATATGTCATTCACCTAGTAAACAGGATGCTAAGGTCAACTTAGGAAAATAAGGATGCATAGAGGCATAACCCGTGTCAGCCTTTCCCTCATTGAATAACCCGCATGTCATAACTTCCACACTTGCGGAGTACATTAGGTACTCATCCTTGCTTCTTTCCTTTTCTTTTTGTACATGTTATGCTGCTCAGGTAAAAGTTGATTCAAGCGAAGATGGAGTCTAGAAGGTCGCGTTGCTGCCAGTCGATTTGCCTGTGGCGTGCCCTGCTTGTTTATCTCTTCCGCTGTTGTTCGTAATTGTTTTAAGGTAATAATTGTTGTTTTATTCGATATAGAACTGTTTACCATATTTTGTCGTGCATGTATGATTAAACTGATCCTGGCATACATGCAGATTTGCCCTGTTTTACTCTGTGTAAAATGGGGTGTGACACATGGACTGAATTTCATTTAAAATCTGCAACTCAAACCCAGGTTTAATGCATTTTTTCCGAAAGAAGTTACAGGGCCAGCTACCAGCATATGTGATGCTTCTTACTGAAATACTTCATCGGTCCCAAAAAGCTTGTCGCCAGCTTTTGGGACGGATGGAGTACCACTAGTCATCAAGAACAACACAAATGCTGTTTGAACTTTTGAAGCCTGTGAATAGGAATTACAAGCACCGAAAGCCTGAAAATCCGCAGTAGTGATGCTGATGCTGACCTATGCATTGCATGGCAACCATTCTCTTAGTCAACCCTACAATGAAAGAAAAAATGCATGCATTTCTAGAACACGAATAATCAACCGCCGCGCGCGCAAGATACCATGCACTGGAACGTCGTCCCTGAAATTCTGCAGAGATCTTGCGCGAAATTCAATTGTTTTGCTCGCTTTAGTTTGCAGGCCAGCTAAGTTCCCCACTCATTTCGCTAGGTCGCTTGACGAATGAGCCACACTGACTTCAGTTATCAGAAATCGCCAATTGCCAGCCCTGTCAGCCATGACACCACTAGTCAGTTCTACGCAGGTACTCCCTCCTTTCTTAAAAGATTGTCACCTTCTAGTTCATTTTTGTACTAGAAGGTGACAATCTTTTAAGAAAGGAGGGAGTATATATATAGCCCGGTGTAATACACGGTTCTGTTCTTCAGAAGAAAAAATCAGATCAGTTTTACAAGAAAGCAGTCATGGCGACTGGAGCACCAGGTTCCCATCAGCCGAACGAGCGAAGCAACATACTCGAGAATGTGTGGGCTACCATCATGACAGGGTGCCCAACTCCGGCGGTGTCGTCGGCGGGGACCGGTGAACAGAAGCCGGAGGCGATCCTGCAGAGGCTGCCAAGCTTGGGAAGGTGGATTTCCATGGGAGCCGAGGAGTGGGACGAGCTCCTCCTCAGTGGAACAACGGCGCTCACGTCGGACCACGCCTCCGGTGAGCTGCTGCCGGTCGCCTCGCCGGCGAAGCAACAGGAAGAGCTGCATCACGAGCGCGACCGGGCCTGCAGCTCCAGGGCAGCAGCAGCAGCGTCCGCCGCGTCCGCGTGCAACAGAAGCTACCGGGGCGTGAGGCGGCGGCCGTGGGGCAAGTTCGCCGCCGAGATCCGCGACACGCGGCGGAAGGGCGCGCGGGTGTGGCTGGGCACGTTCGCGACCGCCGAGGAGGCGGCGCTCGCCTACGACAAGGCGGCGCTGCGCATGCGCGGGCCGCGCGCGCACCTCAACCTCCCGCTGGACGTGGTGCGCCGCGAGCTGCTGCTGGCGGACACCGCCGCCGCCGCCGGGAACGGGTGCGGCGCCGAGGAGACGACCCGCGTGCTGCGCCGCAAGAGGAGGAGGGGGGCGAGCGGCGCGGCCGGTGTTGACACGGCAGCAGCGACGCGAAGCCTTAACAGTGCGGCGGCGGCGACGACGACGTGTTCCGATCAGACCATGGTCTCGTTCGCCAGCTGGGGAACTGATCACGATCAAGGGATAGGAATGAAAGCGCGTTCGAGCAGTGAAGCAGCGGTGATCGAGTTGGAGGACATCGGCGGCGACTACTGGGACTACCTGTTCGCGCCTCTGGTGTAGGGATCGGGATCAACCATTATTCATTAGTGCAGTTCGCTAGTTAGGCTTATGCATGACAGGAGAAGTCTAGCTAGCTAAATGTCAGGATACCCATCGTGTCAGCAATTCGTACACATCAAGATCACCCTGTTCTTGAGCAGGATCGTCACTAGTGTAGCTAGGTACGTATAGGCGCCGTTGCATATAGATGATTGTTGACGATCTCTCTTCGTGTGTGTATATATTCATTCAAATTAATATAGACTACGGGTGAAGAAGTTTGGAATCCATACTGTCAGTGTTTCAAATGAAAATCTCTTAAACATTCATTCATGGTTAATGCTTAAGCACGTCAGATACATTCTCGAATTGAAGCGAAACTGACGATCATCTGAATTGCAATGGCCGCTCGTACGTAAGTAGTTGTATGCATGACATCTGAAGTGTGCGTTGTAAGGAGGAATGCACGTGAACGTCGGCGTACTGTGAAGAAACCAATTAAACTAGCGAGCGCACACGTTGAAGGTCAAGCGGTCCTCCCTGCACGTACGCATCTCTACACCACTACGCCGACGCAACCGGAAGGAACAAAAATGATAAATCGAAGATGAGAAAGGAGAAGCCGAAAATTTCGTCAAGCACTTCTAATTTCCTTGACTGCTACGTACGTACCTCGCCATGGTCGCCGGCCACCGCGGCAACCGGCCTGCGGCGGAGGCGGAGGTGGAGAGGCTATGCGATTCGGCGACGGAGACGAGGAAACGGAGGGCCGAGAGCCCAGTAGACACTGGCGGGCTGGGCCTGTTAGATCTTAAAACACTTAGGATCAATACTAGCAATGCCTAATTAGATGTCCTTAGGTCTAATCTAAATCTGACACATACACTTAAACACAATTTGGACAATCAAACTAATTACTTAGACAATTAACAGGTAGTTCAGTTTTAGGAGCACATCGCACATGAACTAGTACAGAATAAGAGAATTAGGGAGAGAGATAGATAGAGATTAGGGTTACCATCAGAGGGTCCACCGGATGCCATTGGGCTCTGGTGGATTGTCGCAGGCGTGTAGTTTGACGCAGGTAGATAGGCGATGCAGGAAGATCGTCGGTGCAGTTGTGGCGTAGTGCAGGCACGGCGGCGGCGCTCTTCCCCTCACTCCGCGCCCTAACAGATCGGCTAGGGTTTGTAGGGGAGTTTATGGCGGCTAATCAACTTGGTGATTAGCCGCCCCATCCCTCTCCTCTATTTATATAGCGCGTGTGAGAGGGGGCCGCACCGAACTGAGTCGGTTGCGCTCCCGATCAGGGCGCGTAGGGGAGTCAGACTCGGAGTGTGGTTGTTGCCCACGTCACCCCCGAGATCACAACTAACATTCTCCCCCTTGATCTCGGGTCCTTAACTTATCATCTTAATTTTCTGAACTAATCTTACACATATCTCTTTTGCTCTGACATAAAGGGCACGACGCATCAAAACAGCCATTTACGTACTGTTTGACTCGAAGACCACGATACATATCACAAATAGAAATAGTCTTACACTTAGGTGGTCCCTTAAGATCCAGGATATTATCACAGGGTCTCCCTTAAACCCATACCGGCTACGTGTTCACTGAACACGTTGGGTGGAAGGCCCTTAGTTAACGGATCCGCAAGCATTTGCTTAGTACTGATATGCTCGAGACTAATTGTGTGATCCTGGATTTTCTCTTTCACAACATAGTACTTAATGTCGATGTGTTTGGCAGCACCACTCGACTTGTTGTTGTGAGAGTACATAACTGCTGGCTGATTATCGCAGTATAACTTAAGTGGTTTATGGATGCTGTCGACCACTTTAAGACCGGGAACAAATTTCTTAAGCCAAGATGCCTGCCCGGTGGCCTCATAACAAGCAACAAACTCAGCATACATTGTGGACGATGTAGTGATTGCTTGTTTGGAGCTTTTCCACGATATGGCTCCATTCGCGATGGTGAATATATAACCTGACGTGGATTTCTTAGTATCCACACAACCCGCGTAATCTGAATCTGAATAACCCACTATTACTAGTGACTCAGACTTACTGTATGTCAGCATGAGGTGCTTAGTACCCTGTATGTATCTTAATGCCTTCTTAACGGCTTTCCAGTGATCTAATCCTGGATTACTTTGATATCTGCCAAGCATCCCAGTCACAAAAGCTAAGTCAGGGCGTGTACAAACTTGAGCATACATTAAGCTTCCGACAGCAGAAGCATAAGGAATTCCTTTCATCTGATCAACCTCATACTGATTCTTAGGCGATTGAGAGTTTGAAAACCTATCGCCCTTAACTATTGGAGCAGGCGAGGCTTTGCTATTATGCATACCATACTTTCTAAGTACGCCTTCTAAGTATGCCTTCTGAGATAGTCCTAAAACCCCCTTAACACGATCTTGGTGTATCTCAACCCCTAAAACATAGGTTGCTTCACCTAGATCCTTCATATCAAAATTTGAGGATAAAAATTTCTTAGTTTCTAAAAGTAGGTTGACATCACTGCTTGCTAATAGGATGTCATCCACATAAAGGACTAAGAAAATGAACTTTCCATTCTTAAACTTAGCATAAATGCAATTATCCTCCTCATTTTCCTTAAACCCAAACTTTCTAATAATCTCATCGAACTTGAGATACCATTGTCTTGAAGCTTGCTTAAGTCCATAAATGGATTTCTTCAAGTGACATCCCATATGTTCCTTACCCTTAACGACAAAACCTTTCGGTTGTGTCATATAGACGTCCTCATATAGATCCCCATTGAGAAACGCCGTTTTTACATCCATCTGATGTAATTCTAAGTCATAATGCGCTACTAATGCCATGATGATTCTAAAAGAATCCTTAGACGACACGGGAGAGAAGGTTTCATTGTAATCAATACCTTCCCGCTGCGTGAAACCCTTAGCCACAAGCCTAGCCTTATACTTTTCGATCTTCCCATTGGAGTCACGCTTAATCTTGTAGACCCACTTACAGCCCACAGTTTTGGCTCCTTTAGGAATCTCTACCAAGTCCCAGACTTTGTTGGCACTCATGGAACTCATTTCATCCTTCATGGCCTTGTGCCATTCAGATGACTGAGGTCGCCTCATGGCATCTTCGTAAGAGGTGGGATCATCCTCTATCTTAACTTCTTCGCTCAAGTATATCTGATAGTCGTCCGGGATGGCCGACCGTCTTACTCTTTGCGACCTTCTTACTTGAGCATCATCTAATGTTTGAGGCTCCTGCTGAACCTCATTTTGTTCGACCATGTCCTCATCAGGTTGAGGAGGTTGTACCTCACTTATTTCTGTTGTGGCCGATGGAGGTGCAGCAATAGGCGTTGTGTCACCAACACCAGGTGCCGGTGGCACGACGACAGCAGGTAGGGTGAAATAAGGCTCTTGAGTCATCGGAACGGGTGAACTAATCTGTTCCTCCTCAAGGTCTATTTCCCGCCGTACCGTGCTCCCCCTGATCATAGCGTCTTCTAAGAATACGACATGTCGTGTTTCTATGAACTTAGTATGCCGGTCTGGACAATAGAACCTAAAACCCTTGCTTTTCTCGGGGTAGCCAATAAAATGGCAACTAACTGTTCTAGATTCTAGCTTACTAATGTTTGGGTTGAACATCTTAGCCTCAGCTGGACAACCCCAAATATGGAAATAGTTTAATGAGGGCTTACGTCCTGTCCACATTTCATACGGTGTCTGAGGTGCTGATTTAGTGGGAACCCGATTAAGCACATGAATGGCGGTTTTTAATGCCTCCATCCATAGATTAACCGGTAACGTAGAATAACTTGGCATGCTCCTTACCATGTCCATAAGAGTACGGTTTCTACGTTCCGCAACACCGTTCTGCTGAGGTTCGCCCGGTGTAGAATATTGGGCGATTATGCCATGTTCCTGTAGGAACCTTGCAAAAGGTCCAGGAACCTGACCATATGGGGTATGTCGACCGTAGTATTCACCTCCACGATCGGATCTTACTATCTTAATCTTAATGTTGTGCTGATTTTCTACTTCAGCCTTAAATATCTTGAATTTATCCAATGCTTCGGATCGCTCCTTGATTGGATAAATATAACCATAACGAGTGTAGTCGTCCGTGAACGTTATGAACGAATCATATCCATCTACGGAGACCACGGGAAATGGACCACAAATGTCCGTGTGAATAATTTCTAAAATCCCTGTGCTACGTATGGCGTTCTTCTTAATAGTCTTAACAAACTTACCTTTAATGCAATCAATGCATTCTTCTGAATCTGAAAAGTCTAAGTGAGGTAAGATCGATTGAGATACTAAGCGTTCGATCCTCCCCCTCGAAATGTGGCATAATCGACAATGCCATAATTTCGACGATGTTTCGAAATCGATTCTTTTGCGCTTGTTTCTTTTAATGTCGTTCTTAGCGGGAATTTGATCATTACTTAATGCATTAATATTATCATGAGTGGACAAAAGATAAAACATGTCTTGTCTGATGGCAAGACCCACAATCTTATTATTTAAACTAATAGAGCATTTGTCTTCACCAAAATGACAAACAAACCCACAATTATCCAAACATGAGACTGATATCAAATTCCTCTCTAAGCTAGGGACATAAAGAATATCATGAAGTCTAAGTATGAAACCACTACTAAGTCTAAGAGGATAAGTTCCAATGGCTTCAACTTCAGCTTCATGGCCATCAGCGACTTTGATGGTCCTTTCCCCCTTTCTTATAGTCCTCATCGTATTTAACCCCTGTATAGAATTACAAACGTGCACAGTTGCACCTGAGTCAATCCACCAAGTAGATCGAGAATAAGCTAAATACAAGGATTCATTTACGAAAGTGATAATATCCTTACCATTCTTAGCACACCACTTAATAAAACCAATACAATCCTTCTGGCGATGTCCAAAGTCCTTGCAAAATTTGCACTGATCTGATTTTAATTTAGAGCCAGAAGGATGAGGAGCTGGCCCTTTGCCCTTAGAAGAGGAGCCATGTGCCTTAAAAGAGGGTGGCTTGGGAGAGGTGAAGTAGGTCTTCGCCTTTCCCTTACCCTTACCTTTGGTGAAGTTAATGGAATCTCCACCCTTACCTTTTATGCGCTCCTCCTCCTGAACGCACATAGTCATGACTTTCTCTAAAGTCCAGCTGTCTTCCTTAGAGTTGTAATTTATAACAAATGCCTCAAACTCTTTGGGCAAAGACATGAAGATGAAATGCACAAGCATTTCATCTGGCATGGCTAAGTTAAGAGTCTTGAGGTTTGCATTTAAATTACTCATCTTAAGGATGTGATCTCTCACACCCCCACCAGTGTACCTTTCATTAACAAGCCTTTTGAGGAGTGTGCTTGCTAATGTCTTAGTGGAGCCTGTATACTGACTTTTGACTTTGGCAAGATACTCAGTTGCCAACTCACAGTCAGGGATAACTCCTCTTATGGATTCAGAAATGGTGGCCTTAATGACCATGAGGCACTTTCTGTTGGATTCCTCCCATGCCTCAAGATCCTTAGGATATTTTTCCTTAAGCTTAAGGTACTCCTCCTTTCTTACACTAAACTCCTCATCAGTCTCCTCAGGCTGAGCAATGGGAGCAGTAGGATCAACAGGTCGATCCTTTCTTAGGCAAAGGTCCAGATTTGCAATTGCTAAGTTCATCCTCAGTCTCTCATTCCATGTCCCATAGTTATGACCAGCAAGGGTCTCTATGGAAGCAATGAGACTTACCACATTTGAGGCACCTTAATAAAACAAAATATATAGGGGGTTAGGAAAAATGACTTAAAACAATATATAATGAAGCATATACTTAAAGTTGCACTTAAATAACAAGAAATGGCATAAAATGTCTTTCGCTTTGGTTACTCAACAAAACCATTTCACTTAAATAATCATGAAAATATTTCACGTTGGTTACTTTAATTTCCATTTCACTTAAAAAACTTAATTAACATGGAAATATTTCACGTTGGTTACTCTAATTTCCATGTAGACATACTTAAAATATCATGAAGAAATTCCCAATATAATACAAATATACTGGAAATAAACTTAAAACATGGCAAAATTAAATTTTCACTTTGGCTACTTATTTAATTTCCATGCAAAACATACACACTTAAAATTCCAGCAAATTTAAACTTTCACGTCGGTTACTTATTTAAATTTACTTCTAAATAACAGCGGAAGCTAAAATTAAACTTAATTTCTTAAATTACTGAAATTAATTGTAAAACTTTAATGCAATTAATTGGATTTAAATAACTGAGAAAATGCACTTAATAGCTTAAAAATGCTTAAAATTACAGAAATAGTGCAACCAAAATTACACAATCATCACACAAAATTTTCTGAAATTTTCTCAGCTATTTAACTAATTTTCTAATCATTTCCCTAATTTTCGGAATTATTTTCCCATTTTAAACATATTCTGAAATGCAGAAACCATTTAAAAGTCTAAATGGGCTTAAAACCCTAAATTCAGCCCACTGAGTGATATTTTGGCCCAGCCCAGTAATCAAAATCCATCAGAAAATGGAAAAATACTCACACGCGCAGCCCACTGGGCATTTGGCCCACACCCGAAAAACAGCCCAACAAAAATTCGGGAAAATTCGGGAAAAACAAAAGGGCAGCCCAGTTGGCCCGTGGCGCCGTCCCGCATGGGCTCGGAGCCCATTAACCCTTAGGCGGTGGCGGCGTGCGCTGAGGACCGTTTGATTCAGATCCAACGGCCACGGTTTCTCAGCATTTTACAACTTGGGCCAATCTCGGTCGTCCAAATCTGATCCAACGGCCGTGCGTCGATCTCGGAACGAATAAAAGCTCTCGCCGCCGCCGGGGGTCGCAACCCTAATTCATTTGCGCCTCCCCATTCTCTCTCTTCCTCACCCGAGCGAGAGCGGCGAGGAAGAAAGAGCGGCGGCGATGCGACCGCCGCGCCGGGACCTCCGGCGCCGCCGCGCCATCGGCGCCGGCGAGAGATCCCCCCGTCGGGGTGGAGCTCCGCCGTCGCCGACGGTGTCGGTCGGTCCGCCGTTGAGGAAAACCGGCGAACGGCGCTTCGCGCTAGATCTGAGTGGAGGGGTGAGGTCCGCTGGGGGACTTCCGGCACGGCCGAGCCCTCGCCGCCGGCGCGCGAGCATACTGCAAGGTTGCTCGCCGTCGGTTGAGGAGCTTTCGGTTCGTCGCCGTTGAAGGAAACCCTAGCGTGACCTCTAAGGAGACTGAGTGTTTGTTTGCAGGGGAAGAGCGCCGCCGCCGAGGGCCTCCACCATGGCGCGCACTTTGTGCCGCCGGTGGAGCACAGCCTAGGGTTAGGTTTTCCTAACCCGAAGCTCTGAGGCGGCGGCGGCGGCGGAGTCGCGCGACTAGGGTTAGGGCTTTGGCCCGACCCCTAGTTCTGCGCCTGAGGACGACGGTGCCGCCGTTGTGACGGCCGCCGATGATGACGCAAGGGTTAGGGTTTCCCCTAACCCTGCTCTGAGGAAAACTCGGAGGTCCAAGACCCCAAATCCAGATAAGTCCTCTTTCCCTTGCTCTTAATTTCTTTAATTTAATTCGACTTTTCTTGTCTGAATTCTAAACTTAGCTTAAACTTAAACTAAAATTGAATCCCCTCCTTCTAATCTCTGCGCCTTAACAACTTAATTAAAACTGATCTTAAACGATTAGAAACTAGGTCTTAATAAAAATGATTAGAAGCTAATTGATCTGATTTAGAACTTATTAGCCTAATTAGGAATTGACTAGCAAGGCTCTGATGCCATTGTTAGATCTTAAAACACTTAGGATCAATACTAGCAATGCCTAATTAGATGTCCTTAGGTCTAATCTAAATCTAACACATACACTTAAACACAATTTGTACAATCAAACTAATTACTTAGACAATTAACAGGTAGTTCAGTTTTAGGAGCACATCGCACATAAACTAGTACAGAATAAGAGAATTAGGGAGAGAGATAGATAGAGATTAGGGTTACCATCAGAGGGTCCACCGGATGCCATTGGGCTCTGGTGGATTGTCGCAGGCGTGTAGTTTGACGCAGGTAGATAGGCGATGCAGGAAGATCGTCGGTGCAGTTGTGGCGTAGTGCAGGCACGGCGGCGGCGCTCTTCCCCTCACTCCGCGCCCTAACAGATCGACTAGGGTTTGTAGGGGAGTTTATGGCGGCTAATCAACTTGGTGATTAGCCGCCCCAGCCCTCTCCTCTATTTATATAGCGCGTGTGAGAGGGGGCCGCACCGAACTGAGTCGGTTGCGCCCCCGATCAGAGCGCGTAGGGGAGTCAGACTCGGGGTGTGGTTGTTGCCCACGTCACCCCCGAGATCACAACTAACAGGCCAGCACAGAATCAACGACCAATTTCGGCAGGCCTCGGACATGGGGACGCGGAAAAAGTCCAGTTCAAATCGTGGAACGGAACACAGCAAGATTAGTCAAAACTCAAGTCACCCCCGCACGAACATTACCGGTTTTTCCCAATTGCCATCCGACAGATTGAACATGCCAGCATGGACCCATCTTCGCTGATAAGTACTCCCTCCATCTCCATGAATTTGTCGCTTTGTAGTTCATTTTTGAACTACAAAGCGACAAGTTCATGGGGATAGAGGGAGTACACAGGCTACAGCAACCAATATCAGTAACTCTGGTGAAAGTCCTGGCATTTTGTTCACGACGACAGATGTGTATGCATTGCAGAAACGATATCACGTTGGTCTGCCGCTAGCTGCCGAGGACCGGCCGGACGGAATGGCAACTCAGTCCATCATCCTTGCCCGTACGTCCGGCCAGCGGAGCAAGGCAGCCTGCGCACGGAAGAGGCCTGCCCACACGTAACGTATGTTCCTTCCAATACACAGTACAAGGTATCACTCCATCAGTCTAGTCTCTGCACGTACGTCCGAAAACCTTCAGCGAAGCTCCCTCTGCACCCGGCAGACCATGCCATAGTCCCTGCTGCCTCCCATAAGATCATGCATACTACTACTGTACTTCCGTATAATGTTTCGGAGTTTCTATTCGACAAGAAATAAACGTTCCATTAAACATGGGACATATATCTTATTACTGTCGCATCAAACTAATACAAGCACTTTGATGTTCACACCGGCCGAGCTCAAAATACAAATAGTACAATATTTTAAATAAGCTTGATCCATAGTTCTACTACTACAGAAGCAAAATACATATGCGTGCATTTAGTAATGCCATGTTGACGACGTAGGTAAGGAGGCTCTTCGGTCTCTAGCGTGCTCGATCACTTCACTCGGTGTACAGCGTGTTCAGCAAGTCGCCCGTGACCTTCGGAATAAGCAAAAATAACAGAGAAAAAACGGGTAATTAAGTCTCCTGTGAACGTGACAATAAAAAAGGAGCAGAAATAAGCTACGGCAAGGTTAACTCGATCGAGAGAAGCGGTTATGATCAGTACTAGTAGTAGTTAGGTTACCAGCACGTAGTAAAGGGCATCCTGCTGGAGCGGCTCGACGGTGACGCCGGACTCGTCGACGAGTACCGGCTCGCCGGGGTGGCGCAGCAGCACGGCCGCCTCGCCGAACTGCTTCATGTCCAGCCGCGTGGCCGGCACGCTGAACTGCACGCTGCTCGTGCACGTGGTCACGGCGTCTCGGGCCACGGCCACCACCGTCGCCGTCGGCGGCGCCGCCGTGCGCCCGATCAACCCGAACTCCAGAAGCCCTGCACGTAAAAGTTATCAGATTCTCTAATTTTAGCAGTGGTCACGATCATTATAGAATATGACAGGCAGAAGGATTGTGCAGGAGAAGAGTTATCACGTCTCGTATGTTTTCAAAACAATACGTACGCATGCAAATCGACTCCACCCCTCGATCTAACTTTGTACCCCCCCTGGAAAGAAGCACCGTGAAAAGACCATACAAGGGCGCCATTTATGACCTCGACCGAGTCGTACTGTTCATTGAAGATATCTCGTCTGCTGTAGCTGTAGGATCTCCATGGCTTCACAGTGAAAAGAAAACCCCATCCAATATAAGTCCTTTCGGATTATTCAGGTTTGGCATATCATTGTACTAGTCCAATTAGTGATGTGTAGAGTGTAGACTGTAGAGCTAGCGCACAAGAAAACATACATGATCCTTTTCTCAGATCATGCACGATGACCAAACAATCTTCATGTTCCAAGGTATGGCGCCATAAAATATAACGGAATTGATCTTATGCTCCGATCTTTCTCTAGTGATTACTAACATGTTCCAGCATCCTATGTGTGTGCGTGGGTTCTAGTACTGCATGACTCGCGCGATGCTTCAAATCGAGAGAATCGAGAACAGCTCACAACTTTTGGTTCCTTCTACTCTCGACAGAAATGCATGGCTACGAAACTGACAGGCCAGTTCCCCTGTGTATCCTTGTCATGGAAACGTCTATCTCGCTCTACGCTTCGACACAGGATACACATATATACATAGCATGACAAGATTGGTGCATCGCGTACAGGAGATTCTACGACATGCATGCCTAACCATTGTCTGTCTCATTGCCTGGTAGGAGTACTATACACTATATGCATGCATGGGCTGGCGTCGACCAGATCGATTGATGGGATCGGAAGAGATTGACACCACCCCCATGCACGCAACGCAAGCGCTGGCGCTGGCGCTGGCGCGCTGCTAGCCTAGCACAAAAAGACACGTCCTATCTACTCACTCCTAACATCAAAGTGGCATGGTACTCTCCGTTCCCCATCCATGCCAAGCTCGCTAGAGCCAAATGTTGGAAGGGGACCGAGACAAGCCAGCCACGACGACGCGGAACGAGACACTTCTATGCACATATGCTCGCTCCGTACTAAATTTATCCTAGCATTTCAAAGCAAATAGAAGTAGAGTGTTAAAAGACGACTAACCCTCATTTTATCTGTACCCATTCACTCTAAATCACTCATATTTTGAAACAAAATTTGAAACCTCAAATTCCTTATGTTTTGAGGCCTGAGAGAATACTTACGAAAGCTTGCATATCAATGCATGCGAAAATCGCAACAAAAAATGTAAAGAGACAAGCAACATGCATGAGCTCAGTTAGAACTGTAGGATGTTGCATGCATGCAAGCATGGACAGAGACAGACATACCTTGCAGCTGATCGGTGAGTACGGCGCTCGTCGTGGCAGCGACGTCACTGATCGGCGCAGCAGCAGCACTTGGAAACATACTAGCGGCATCCGTCCCATGCACAGGAGCGGCAAGGGGTGCCGAAGTGGCGGCAGCAGCAGCGGTAGTGGTGGTGAGACCGAAGTCGTAGTGCAGCGACCCCAGCCTCGCCTTCTCGTCGTCCCTGATCACGGCGCTCACCGCGTCGGTCTTGGTGCTCACCAGCTCCTCGGTGCCGTTGTCCCAGTACGGGCCATACCCAAGTCGCTTGTCGGAGCTGGTTATGTTGAAGCAATCCTGCCCTAATGCTTCGTTGTTGCATAAGCCCAAGACCACGTTGGGCGAGACTACGACCGGAGAGTGCATGGCGGCCGGCATGTGAGCGTACTGGGCGCCGAGGAGGCCGCCGAGCTCGGTCGCCGGCAGGTACTGGCTTTGCTGCCACTGCAGGAATGGATCCGGGGAGGTGATCATCTCCGGCGGCGTCGGGTGCACGGTCGTCGTCGGCGCCACAATCTGGCTGCGGTAGTAGGGTTGTTGGCGTGCTGGCGCCGGCGTGAGAAAGTCCATGGCAGTCGCCGGCAGGTAGCCCGCCTGGATGGCCGCTGCTGCCGCAGACGACGCTAGCGCGACGGCGGCCGGCTTCACCGATTTGCTCGACCCGGAGGACCGGTCAGAGGACGACGAGGAGGAGGAGGTGGGCGCCGCCACCGGAGCTGGGAGCAGGTGCCGCGGCGGCGTCACGGGGGCGGGCGCTTGCGGCGACGTCGTGCACGCGCGCACCTGCAGGGCGGCGCGCCCCGACGGCTGCAGCTGGCCGGCGGCGGCGCGCATCTTGTGCTTGGTGCGGGACTTGCGGTTCTGGAACCAGTAGAAGACGTTGGCGTCGCCGACGGGGCCGTACTCGCTCAGCTGGATGCGGATGCGGCGGATCTCGTCGCGCGGCGGGTTCACCATGCCGGAGTTGAAGATCCCCTCCAGGATCCTGATCTGCTCCGGCCGCGGGTTCCACCGCGGCCTCGGCTCCGGGTTCCGACCCTCATCGCACCCTATCACACGCAGCACAACAAAATTAATAAGCAACGCTCTCACAGGATTCCTCATCGGCTAGCTCATTCAGGAACCGAACCCTAGCTAGACACGTAAGTACAACTATACTAGCAACTCAGCATGCAACACAAAGAAACAGTAACATGCAGGAAGAGTGCGTGCACCATGTGTCGAGCGAGACATACTTGACGCCATCAAGGAGGACTTGCCGCCGGCGCCCCCGACGCCGTTGTTCATGTCAGGCTGCGGCTGCTGCGGGTTGTTGCAGGCAAGACTTGACCTGTACATGCTCGGCCAGTGCCTGTTCGAGGACGACGCCATGCTTCGATCTGCTCTGCTGCCCTGTTATCCAACGATACCGGCCGCGGGCGCGTTCAGCAAGAAGGCCGTGTGTGGCCTGTGCTCGATCGACCGGTGACTGGTGAGATGGTGAAAAGGAAGCAGATGCGAGTAGGGGGCCTGCAGGGCCCAGTGGTGTCTCCAGCTAACCTGTAATCTGTCGTAGGGGAACAGTGGGTTGGGGGAGCAAGAACCCTATGGATTTGGCGATGGCCGTTCTCCTGTTCTTCCTCCTGCTGCTTATAATGAATGGCGGCCTCACCTACCCACCCGGTTCAAGGTGCAGTTCAGTGCTGCATGCAGAGTCACACACAGCACAGTTAATGCCACCACTCAACTCCTTTTTGTTTTGCTCCCTCGGAATTGTGCACGCGTAAATGGAGGAGGGGGTGTGATGACTGATGAGACCGGCCGGCAGCAGGGTTGAATCTTGCAGCGTGAATGAAAGAATTGAAGACATGTGCTATTGGACTGATGGATGGTGACGTGCCAAGCTACACTGTTGAAGTTGGAGCTAGCTAGTGATACTACTGTGATTTGATCCTTGTTCTATTTTGCCAAGCAAGGAAGAAATGGCAGATTGGCAGGTGCCTTTCTGCCTGTACATACAACGTCCCAGTTTGTTAGGATCGGAACAACTCGAAGATTAGCTATAGCTGTCTCGCAGAAGCACGATCCCAAATGTACTACTGGTATCCAGTCAAATCGCTGCGTCATGGGAGTGGAGCCGTCTTCCCCGGCGCCATCATTTCCCCTCGCCTCCTCCATTTCCGCAGCACTGCGTGAGCGACGTAGAAAGAGATACTCTCTTCGTCTAACTTGTAGTTTTGTAGTTTAAAAATAAACTATAAAGCGACAAGTTGATAGAAACAGGGGAGTACGTCCTTTCTAGATGGACACGGTGTGAGCTCACACACGCACGCATGGCCGCGCGCACACGGTCGCGTGCTGGTTTCTTGTTGGTACCGTACTTATTAAATGGCGACGACGACGGTCGAGCCGGAGAAGTGCCGGGCTCTCGGTGAGGGTGAGGTGAGGAGGATCGCGCAGATTCGCAGTATTCTAGTGGATGCAGTTGGTGCGCAGATTCCAGAGTAAATACACATGGCGCAGATCGAGCTAGGGGTCGGGACTCGGGAGGGAAAGCCGGACGTAAGGGAACGCTGTGCGTGTTCGCGCGCATGGATCCGTGTCGTTTGCCTTCGGGTGTTATATCGATCGATCGAGAGGAGGAAGAAAAAGACTGGAAATAATTGACGAGCTAGCAGCGCGAGGGGGAGACCGGCTTTCTTCAACAGGAAGATGGCAGCACCGCAGCGCTTTCCGGGAGCGCCGACGGCGCGGGCGCGCATACGTGCGCGTGTCCGCGAGTGGAGGTGGAGTGGATCGATTGACTCGAGAGGAGATGGTGATGCGAGCATGGGTGCACACGTGGTGAACGGGTGATGCATGGTTCGTACCCCTGACTCGGCGGCGCGACGCGAAAAAAAAAAAACTTAAATGGCCCATCCCATTCATGGCCGCGACGATCACGGCCCGATAATTCCGTCTCATGCATGTTCGGTGCGCCGTGCCATGCCATGCCATGCCACACCGTGCCGAACGGCTCGTCGATGACGATGGCGCGTCGCCGGGCGGCCGGGCCACGCGAGGGCATGTGCGCTGTGCCGCTGTGCCCTCGCGGAGCACGCGTTCGCGCTGGTGGAGGGGGAACGCCGAACGCGCCGGCCGTGCGTGCTATCTCTCCCCCACGGGGGCCGAGACGCTGACGTCCCGCGGAAATATGGCAGCGACCAGCAAGAGACTGGGCAAGCGCGCAACCCTAGACCTAAGAGAGCATCCTAGCGACTGCAGTAATGACGGAGCGGAGTGAAGGAGAGGATCGCAAATGACCACACCCTGCATGCAGCTGGAATCCCGCCCGCAGTCGTCGTCGGCGCGCCATCTAGTACTGTACCCGTCTCCTCCTCGCTCGTGCGGTCCTCCTGGCATGGCGAGCGAACCCCAGGCACGACCAATCGACCAGGAGGCCGGCCACACACGAGACGAACCAAGATTACTACATGACCGGTGACAGTTAGCCTCGTAGCCTCTAAACCGTGACAGTAATTAACGACGCCGTACTACGTACTGTACCAACTGACGACAGGCCTGCTGCCTCCTTCAGGTGAAGCACGAATCGGGAGAGAGCGAGACAAGCTTCGTTCTCCTTCTCCTGCCATTTGCTTTTGGGGAACCAGGATGAGTCCACCAGGACCACACGGCCATGCACGGCAACGCGCGCTGTGCGCGTGCATCGGGATTAGGCCCCGCCCCGCCGGAGACGTCGGAACGAACGAATGACCAGCGCCGGCGGGCCACCACCACCACCCTGCTGCATTCAATCGTCTGCCGCTCCGGGAATCTTTCTAGCTGGTGGTGCCGTGTCAACTGCGACTGTATTCATGGCGCGGAGGCAAAAGAGAGGGCGCTGGTAGTACTGTATCTCTCGTGGAGGCGACGACGTATGTGCAGGGGTGGCTGGGTGCACAGTGAATGCGGGAAGTTCAGTGTTGCATTCCCGGGGCACGAGTTAACTACAGTAACGAGACCTCCTATACGCTCTGCGTAATCGTCCTGGATCCGAACAAACCCCCACTTCATTTCACCGTGACCATCAAGAGGCAGACCATGAATGCATGGTCATGGTTGATCAGTTTTGGCATCGTTAGACCATCCGCACCAGCGTACTCTAAAACATACTCTATACACTATTCTCCTTCAGCTTTTACAGTACGTACTCTAAATTACACTGCGAAACAGTGTATCCAGTATGCTTTACAGTACGCCACTGCGGATGGTCTTAGAACTTACGTACTACTAGAAACCTGAGAGGTTGATCAGAATATGTTTTTCAGCTACAGAATTTTACGGTCATATATGTAATCTTTGGAGGCTTGGTGGAACCATACATGGTGTAGGTTTTGCACAGAACACGACCCAAAATTTTGGACCCAAAATTTTCTGAATCCAAAAGTTAGTAGGTTTTGCACAGAACACGACCCAACCGCTAACTACCTCATCATGTCTCTCTCGAGTAGTGAATACTCCCGGGAGACATGGGCCATAAGTTGCATCGACTCCAAGTTTTATTTAAGTCTGGCACTGTTACATCTCTCACTGATGTTGAGGTGACACGACGTATCCACTTGTCCCATACTAGTAGTTTGGTCTGTCGTAAAATTCCGTAACCTCATTTCCTCAAAAAAAAAAAGCAGCCCACCATCTGCCACCACAGCCCACCGAAAAGAGGCCCAGAAGCGAAGCAAAACAAGGCCATTTTGCTAGGTTTCCTCAGGCCAGGCTTCCTCCCACGTCTCCGTCCTCGGAAGCAGAGGCGTGCGCCCCGACTAACGCTAACCCAGCCGCGCACGACGCCCTCCGCACGAAACACCGAACAAAAGGCAAAGCGGGGGCCGGAGGGAGAATACCATCCGCACCCGCCTCCGCGTGCTCTGCCTCTGCACCGACCTTTCCATCCCATTCCATTCCATTCCATTCGCTCCCTCCTCTCTCGTTCCTCTCGTTCCGCCTGCCCGCCGGCGCGGCACCGAAGGGGGAGGAGGCCTCTTCGCCGCGCAGCCCGCGGTTTTCCAGCGCGCGGAGGTTCGGGGGGAGGATGGCGTACCGGGCGGACGACGACTACGACTACCTCTTCAAGGTGGTGCTCATCGGGGACTCGGGCGTCGGCAAGTCGAACCTGCTCTCGCGCTTCACGCGCAACGAGTTCAGCCTCGAGTCCAAGTCCACCATCGGCGTCGAGTTCGCCACCCGCAGCATCCACGTCGACGATAAGGTCGTCAAGGCCCAGATCTGGGACACCGCCGGCCAGGAAAGGTAACCAATACCCCCCAGATCCGAATCCGCTGCTCATCGATTATCTATCACGTTGTATTGAGGCTTGATTCGTTGTCATTCGCTAGCGATTAGTACCA
Organism: Tuctoria greenei; assembly: GCA_036927565.1. Lineage (NCBI taxonomy): Eukaryota > Viridiplantae > Streptophyta > Magnoliopsida > Poales > Poaceae > Tuctoria > Tuctoria greenei. The sequence goes on from JAYESD010000001.1 coordinate 305,519,073, forward strand.
TGCCTGCCTGCGTCTTGTGGATCGATCTCCGTAGCTTTGGTCGCTGATCCCTAATTGTAGTTACACGTGTGCTTGGGTTATCTATTGAAAGGGAAATGGAAATCATTGCAATCTCTTGATTCGCGGCCTTACAATTCCACTATTGCACCTAGCAATCCCGTCATTGCAGCTACCATGTCTCCATGTGCCACATTTCTAGCAGTCGGAATCTTCAGTAACAGATTGGGTAGGAGGACCGAGGGCGGCAGATACAGCAGACCCACCAACCCTCATCGTTTGATGTTGCTTCTGCAGGTACAGAGCCATCACGAGCGCGTACTACCGCGGAGCGGTAGGGGCACTTGTGGTCTACGACGTCACGCGGCACATCACCTTCGAGAACGTCGAGAGGTGGCTGAGGGAGCTCAAGGACCACACGGACGCCAACATCGTGATCATGCTCGTCGGCAACAAGGCGGACCTGCGCCACCTCAGGGCTGTCCAGACCGAGGACGCCAAGGCCTTCGCCGAGAAAGAGAACACCTTCTTCATGGAGACGTCGGCCCTGGAGGCGATGAACGTGGAGAACGCCTTCACCGAGGTGCTCACCAACATCTACCGCGTGGTGAGCAAGAAGGCCCTGGACATCGGCGACGATCCTGCCGCGCCTCCCAAGGGGCACAACATCAATGTCGGCGGCAAGGATGATGTGTCTGCGGTGAAGAAATCTGCGTGTTGTTCGTCTTAGGCTTGGACTGGTAGAACGTGTACCTGAGTTTGTTGATACTTTTGCAGCAGAGGGAGGACATGGGATGTTACTGCAGCCCGGGTCCCCGTCTGTATTCATGTGTTACCAAGTGTCTCCTGTTCATTTTGCCATACTTTGCATTAATTCATTCAGGATTTGAATTTGCCCGGTATAGTTTAAAGATATGGAAGCGCGTGGCTATCAGATTTGGGTAGTTGCTTTTGTTTCTGAATTGTATACTGATGCAGTGCTGCTGTTCTGATTCACATCAGCAGTTGCATTCACGCTTACCTAAACGCTGCGTTGCCGAATATTTCAGTCTTATTATCAGTTGCCAGGCTGCTACCTGTCAAGCTATACCTTGATTCTTCATTTTTCTCCAGGTCCTCCTGCAAGAATGTATTGATGAGCAACCCGGCGCAATTTTGCTAACATGAGTGCTGCCGTTGGAATTTCGTCACTACTTGCAGCGCATGCTTACTTACTGCCTACACCGCACACCGCAGGATGTGATGCAGACTGCAACATATGTCGAATATATCATCAAAGAACGCTTCAACCACCTGTTACGGCAACAGCAAATTCAGACCATTGCTCTATCAAATGCTAATTCGGAAACAGGTACTTTAAGGTGACTGCTGACAGAATATACAGAACTGCAGTTTATCGGCATCTTTTACGCAAGATAAGTACAATGTACAAAAGAAACGAAGGAAGCATGTAGCAGTGTCATGCCACCACGGGAGAGGTTTACACACCATGGGGCTATTTAACAACTACGATGTTCTACAAATTGGCTGTACAGTTTTCAGGAGCTCGTTTGTGTCCACAAGGAAGGGGACGGCAAATACACGATCCATGTTTATATACAAAACTGAGCTAACTTTCCTTGCGATAAACAACCAATAATGTTACTGGCGACGATCACCCATTCCTTCTATCTGCTGACAAAGCTGTTGTCTTGCAGATAGGGCACAAATTCTTCATCATCAACCATTGTTTTATGCATGTCACATGGTACTTGTGACCACATTCAAGGGTTCCTATAAGTTCTTTAGCTTCATATTCCTCCTGCAATACATGATCAAACTATCATTAAAACCAAGAAACAACTTTGTTGAGAAAAAAGTATATTTGGCTATTGTGAGGAAAATGCAAAACGTGGTACGCTCGTTTTTTTGGGTAAATTGATGCTTCTAATAGTACTGGCTACCTTTACTTACTATTAATGTCTAACGGTGTAATTTATCATGTAACTGGTTAATGATTTGCAAAGTCTATTGATTATATTTCAGTAGTGAACATGGCAAGAGGTTGACCTGGCATATAATGCAAGCATCATTCTCCACAGAAAGCCCAGAAGACTTATCAGACATGCAAGCTGCTCCTGGAACATAAAAACTTGACCTCAAGTTTTCTTGAATGTAGCTTTCTGTCAAACCAGTACTGACATCACCTATCTGCTCTTCCAAAGCTACAAGCTCCTGCCAAATACACACAACGAAAAAATAATTTATCAAGATACATATAAACTGGGAAACGGTGTGGCACACAAGAAATCCACGTGCCCAAATGAGATTCGTACCTCATAAGTCATGTTATCCACATCTAGACGCATATCTCTATGTTCATCAACATGTCCTTCGTCAATCCTTGAACCATACATCACTAAATCATTCTGCACAGAAAAATCATGTACCACACTAATTAGGGAAATCACAGAGAGCAGGTCCAGTTATGCAGATTTTGCCAACAAAAATGACTCATAGCTTGGCAAAAGGCAAGTATCATTTAAACAGAGAACTAAGTCTATCAAATCAGTGAAAAGTTACATGATATTTGCTAAATATCAAATATATTATGTGACTATGAAGAATTATCAGTAATGTGTGATGGTGTTCTCCAGTTCAGTGAACTTTTGCTTCAAAATTATCCTTCGATTTTATTTGTGGCACAGCCCTTTCTTTTCATATATATAAAAAGATGAATTATGGTTACAGGTTGAATATGAAGCAGTGGCATCCCAGCAAAAATGATAGTTGGTAATCCTAACCATTGTAAAAATCTCATGTGGTTATCAAGAAATAAAGGACACATCAAAATATCCAATGAAGACAGATTTTTCAGCATAAGCATGCCATTAGTTGCTACATGCAATGAACAAGTCAATACCCAGGATTGAGGAGGACATAGGGTCAAAATATGAACTCACCTGATATGGCAGAATTCTTAAAACAGCATTACTAAATTGGGGTGTTGGAGGTGGATGCAGTGGGTGCCCGAAAGTGTGCTCTAAATTAAGCGGGAGAGCCATCATTCTTGGATCCAGTGGAAGGCCATTGGCAGAAGGAACACCATGCGCCAGATTGTTACCAAGCACCTGTTGATGGGGCACTTGTATTTGAGGCATTTGCATACTATGCAAAGGATTCTGGCAGAAATGAGGTGCAGGTCCATAAATGGAATGGCCAACTTGATGATCCTGAAGGTTTCTGTTTGGCATGTCTGGATGAACAAAACCTGTTAAAAACAAGAGTTGCCAAGCACATATCTAAATCTCAGATTTCACTCCCAGTATTCATAACAAAGCTATCAAAAATACTAGTAAACTACTACTGACAGTAAACAAAATGCAATTTTGGGATAAGCCGAAGTCTCCAAAGTGCAGCTATGACTGTTTTCTATCAAAATGCATTTGTGGGATGCAAGAAAAGAATCTATGATGTTTCAAGCGTATATTTTAGAAAGTGATCTACAAACATGATATTCATGTTTCCAAACCAAATATGGTAAAAGTTAATGTTAGTAAAGTTTTAAGAGTTTGGCCCAATTTTGTCCAAGATGACATGTTTAGTGACCCGAGTATTTCAGCAGCCCAAATAAGATGTTACATCATCAAATGATACAGTACTTCTTTAGCAAAACATCAAACCAAGTTATTTACAGTCAAAACTTTACTTACCTGGAAGATTAGTCACTGCGTTACTGTATCCCCACTGTGGTACTCCATGAACAATACCATTTCCAGCCTGCGTGATCCATGTATTGCACTGGGCAATGTGACAAGTTGGAAATAAATAGTTACCATGATGTACCAACTCTCGTTGACCAGCCATCGAACTGAAACTGTTAGATCCATCTGCAGGGGATCCTTCTAAAAATGGCCAACCATTGATGCTGTGGTACTCTAGTGGGTTTGAAGCAGCAAAGTTGGGTGAACAATTTGACTGAAAAGAAGTATTCCATGGCCCATGTACAGGATTCTGATGCTCATAAGCAGATGAACTTGAGCTTGCAAATCCATGAAGAAAATGATGGTTACCCGCACCTACTGCATTCTTCCTTTTGATGAATCCAGTAACACTATCACCGAAATTGCACCTAATGTTACTCTCATTCATAGTTCCTGGGCCAACTTGATATGGAGATGACGGTAGCGAATTGCCAAATCCAACATCTTGATTCTGAGGAACATATGTGTTTATAGCTGTCGCTGACATGCTAGGATTGTACATAGCAGTTGGGACGGCGAAACTTGAACTTGAAGTAACACCGACATGTGGGTACGGATCCTGAACATGCTGGTGCTCATGATAACTGCTTTCATAGTAAGGCCGCAGATCAGGATTTCCTGGAACTCGGACAGTAACTTGCGCACCCAGATTGGATGGATCACTCACAGTGCCTCCATAATAGAAACTTTCATGACGAACTTGGACATGGCCTTGTGCTGATTCAGGGTTAAGAATCTGTTGTGTCCAGATCAAATTTCTATCTGACATAATGTCAACTTCTATTTCCTTGATTAAGGAGACTTGCAGAAAATTCTGTCAGCAGTTATCCTTTATCATCACCTCTTCCTGCATATGAGATTGGTCAAATATGGTTACTGTTCAATGCGATCTCAACATGTAGACACAATAAAATAAAGCATGTCCTATTAAGTAATCATGGTAGAAGACGATAGACATGGTGAATATGTATGTACAATCAGCTGCATTAAAAGAGGACAGCCCGATGCACGTAACTCCCGCTTGCGCAGGGTCCGACCCACTTTTGGTCTTTTGTACATAGCCTTTCCCTGCATCTTTGCAAGAGGCTGTTTCCAAGACTTTGTGACCTCATAGTCTCAAGGCGACAGATTTATCACTGCCCCAGGACTCTCCCTCAGCTGCATTCTAGACAAAAAAAAAATGAACGGGAAGATTGCAAACGAAAGACACTTGGTTGATAGTATACATAAAATAACTTAATTATTTGTGATGTATCAAGGGCGCCAAGCCCTCAACAAAACTTACAACTTTGCAGTTAAGAACAAATTTTCATCACTTTATCAGGAGGATACAGTTTATCAGTTTGTCACATTTTTATAGATATATAAACAATTTATAGTTCTTCTGAAGTACCAGTCCCTCTACTATGGGTTGTTATTATATCTCAAACCAAAACATATATGTGCCCATATTATGCACATCAATTTTTCATTCTTCATTTATTAAAAAAGCTACATCTTAAATTACCATCTCCATACAAAATTAATTCTATATATATACGTCTGTGTTAGATTGGATGCATACTAACATGTCCACCCGGTAGAAGAGCTGCCGAAACAGGCAGCATTACTTACATCAACCCCTTCTGCACTGCTAAAACATCCTTATTGCTGCCACGGTCTAGGAACCATCACATTGGAGTCAGTATCAAGAGAAGCCGTAAGAACTTATACGGGGCAAAGAGACACCAACATCTGGACCATATTGGGATTCCCGCCATGTTTGGCCTAATGACCTATGTGTGTGTGAGTGGAAACTATGTGACTGAGACGGGAGCACACCACAATGTCGCTGCACCAGTTCGTTCATAATGCCTCCTCTGTCCTCTTGCCCAACCCCGTGTTCCAACTCGTTGCACAAGTTCACATCCTTCGTCTCAAAAGAAAGTGTCTTTTATCTAGCTCTATGGCGCCAGTGTTACTTTCACATGAGTGCAGGAGTCAGAATCCGATGCAAAGACAATGGATGGTAAGGTGAGAAAATGAGGATTAAATGACTGAAGGAACTTCTGTTTGAGCCAACGTACAAGCTAATCTTAAAGGGTACCGAAAGAGCCATTTTTCGTTGTCTGTTTAGCCTGGGTGATCACTTGATGTACAACAGTGTTTAAAAAAGCGGCGCCCAGGCACGCTTAAGTGCGCCTAGGCGCTGAGCACTGAGCGGTCCCCCAGCACACCGCGTTCGTGAAAGCGACCGCTGTTAAGCGGCTAAATGCTTTAGCACTTGAAAGCTTTTCTGTTTTTTTGTCGCTTCTTGCCACTTTTTTAATTTCCTGAAACAGTAGTACTGCTGTTCAGTTTTTCGTTTTTCCAATACTGATTCTTGCATGCTAGTTTGGAGGACAGGAACGGTGGCTAGCGATCAAGGAGAAAGAAGAATAGGAGATGTATGGGAACGGTATATAAATATCTCACCGATTAAAGTATTTGTTCTTGTCAAATTTAAACTTTACAATATATAATGAAGTATATATAGACTTGAGTCTGCTTTCTGCGAAAAGCCTAGGCACTAGGCCGAGCTCCTCCGCTCGCTTTTCTCCGCCGCCTTTTTGAAAATTGACCGCAAACCTGCAACTAAGGATTTACTACACATGGCCCCTAATATTTGGTAAGATGCATACTGCCACCAATGATAAATAAATTCCGTGGAATGAATTCTAGCAACCTCTAGTAGGTAATAACATAAAAGCCTTATGCGCAATTATAGGCACAAGTAATTCTTTAACGATCTGTGAATCTTTGTCCATAACTTATAGTGTTTTACAGTAGAAAAGGATTAAAAGGCATTCTTGCGCTGCCAGTGAAAAGGCACCCATCTCTCTTTTAGTCTAACAAAAAAGCACGATGGCAACCACAAAAGAGATCAATTGCCCTTCCGTGTCGGACAATCGCCACTCCGACATGTGATCCCCCAGAATACGTGCTTATGGTAACACCAACATCAGTAAATGATCCCATATATTGAGAATAAAATGAGTAGTTGCCATTTTCAGTTGAAGTTTTCCTTATCTAAGAGATATATTGTGTTCATTGCCTAAGAAGATTAGAGCACTTCAAATGAGATGGGGTTGACTGTGTTTAGGAGTCTATCAGGATGACGGAACCTCCATTAACATCCATCCTTATCTTTTTCCTAGTGAATCGCTTTGCTCCTCCGTGCATTATTTTGGTCCTTTCCAAGAGATCATTTTTCTCAAAAAAAAAAACCGACGTAAGTGTGCATCTACGCTAAAAGTAAAAACATTTCCTAACTGGCATGGAAAAAATGGATCCCAATGACATCAATTAATTGTACCCCACACGTACAATAATCACTTTCAGATTCATAAGTGATGAAGTGATAAATGAAAAAATAAGGATGCAATGGCCACATGCAGAAGTGATTATACAAGCTGTCACGTGTAGCTGTTGATTTAGCACCATACTTAAGCTTCTATGTCTCAAAGCAGCAAGTCAAACTTTCATGTTCTCCAATTATAAGATCAGTTTAATATCATTTGACTACATACTGTTCTAGAAATTACAAATAAAATTTTAAAAGTAACATTCATTGCATGCTCATTATTCAGTCTCAATGCATTATAGAAACAGACAATGGAGAAAACATGAATGAACATAGTCAGGCTATTCTAATTTTTTTGAAAGCTCGGAAGGAGGAGCTCCCGCGTAATATATATAAGAAGAAAGATGACCCAGTTTATATGGGAAACTGGGCTCGAAAACCATACAAACACAGAGGATAGTGGCAAATCCTCCAACCGATGGTCCAAACACCACTAGCACAATAAAAAACAAGAGATGAATGACTCGACAGATATAGGTGCTAGTTAGGGGTGATAAAGAAACTTTCTTACAATGTCAATCATCCAAAAGCGACACCTCCAACGAGGGAAACGACGTAGAGACGCCGTCGTCGCTACGTGGGTTTTCACCCGGAGGATCTACGGGGTGGAGGGTATTTCGACAATACCTCAACAGGGCTCACGACGCTCGCAAGCGTCCCTATTGCCGGCCTGACTTTCGTCTAGGCTAGGTTTTCACCTGTACCCAAATTTCCCGCCACAATGGAATACCGTACGAGAGTCTCTCATCACCATTACCAACTTCTAGAACCGACAAGCACCCAACTCGCACCCAACTAGTCAGGCCATTCTAATGCTCCTGCTATCATATAAACACCGCTGTCAAACCATCCACAATCACCATCCTGAACTACATCAATTGAGAAAAGATACGCAGAGGAGTCCTCTAAACAGTGAATAGTTAACGTCAAGAAAGAATTGAACAACCTAATTTCAGCAGAAGCACGGTAGCACTGCAAAATTCCCAGCACGAACAGAGAAAAAGAATCATGTACACCTGAAATGCTAGCAATCCCTAATCCCGAGCAAAATCGAACTCACGCAGGTGCTCTGAACAGCCACCGTTACGAATTTACAATCACCACAAATGGGAAGAAACACATGCTCTCAGGAGATGGAAATCAGAGGCGGGCCGAGCAATAGGGCGAGACGCGGAGAGGCCCCTATCCACCCAGAGACGAAAATTCCCCTCCCGATCCCCATCACCGAACCTCCGCGCCCCCGCCCCCGCCCTCGCGCAGGGATCGACCCATCCACCGAGCCTAAATGTCAACTACGGAAGGAAGGAGGGGGATCCTGTAGAGGATCGGGGAGGAGAATTTGGGGTCTCACCTGGAGAAGGAGGAGGAGCTGGGCGCCGTTGCTGTGCTGCTGTTGGTGGCGGTGACGATGGCTGTGGTGGTGGCCGGTGGGGGGGAATTGTCGGAAAGGGGATGGATACGCGGTCGGAGAGAGAGAACAGAAGCAGGCAGCCTCCCTGGTTTCTAATTGTTTTTTTTTTTCTTTTTGGACAAAACATGCGCTAATTCAAATCGTTTGTTCAAGCGTCCTCTCTCTCTCTTCTCCACGTTTTATTACATTTGTGTGCTTGTCGGTCAGTTTAGACTACTCGGTGCCACAGCAGTAGATATGGAGAGACCTGTAAAATAGATATGTGCACAGTCTGCCGCCATATATGGAGATCGCTGTAGTGACCACTACCTCTCGTGGTCGTTGGCTCCTGCTACGAAAGCTTCACGAGAACGACGAGAAGGAAGGCCGACGACGATGAAGACGAGCAAGGGAGTAAGAGAAAAAGCGGCGCGAGCGAAGGACGACAAGGGAAGCCGTCGCGGCGGTCCTCGGCGCGGAGTGGGCGGAGGGCGCCGAGGAAAATGGAAGAGACCACATGCTGAGAGTGAGAAGGGGCGGTGACACTTGGATCCAGGCTTTTCTCATCGGGGAGGAAGTTGGTGCGAACGGAGGGCAGGCATAGGGAAAGAATGTCGGGATCTAGGGGCGGGTCTAACGCGGGCGGGGGGGGGGGGGGGGGGGGGGGGTGAAGAAGGGGCGGGCTCGCGCTTCACGGGAGGCGCCGATTGTCGGGAGAAAGTGTGTTGGAAATGTTCTCGGGAGAGAAGACGGGAGAGAAATCTTGCCCGGAATGTTCTGGAAATGTGGGGAAAGAAATAAGGGAGAGAAAAAATAAAAAAAGAGAGAAAAATATAGAAAAGAAGAGGAAAATAAATAAAAGAAAAATAAAGAGATGAAAAGGAACAGAATAATAGGAATAAAGATAAAATAAAGAAAATAAAAAAGAATAGGTAGTTATATTATATAATACTCCCTCCGGTCATTTTTAATTGTCGTTTCAGACAAGAAAATTGAACTAAAATGAATTATGAAAATGTGTCCTAACGACGTTTAATTGGGACTGGAGGGAGTATAAAATAGATGGTAGTTGATGGAGAGGTAAACCAGCATGGGAAATGAAACTGTAAAAGATAAAATATTTTAAAGATCACTGTAAAAGATGGTATAAAAGTGGGATATAAAGATCTATCAGTGCGAACAGTGTTAGTCTACCACGTGTAGACGATGACGACACGGCGGTGGCGCGAGAGAGCCCTTCTTTATGGATAAGCTCAACTCAAGGTGGTTTGCTCATGCTGTGGATATAGCTTCTGCTATAAGCCAACGCATGACATCGGCATGGATAACAAACCCCCCTGAAATGCGCAACTTGTTTGGACGTTTGCAGTGATGAAATGAACCAGAGCGTCCGTCCACTGAACCAGCAGAGCCGAAGCGATGATGCTTGAGCTTTTTGCCCGCAGCCTCACGCTACGCGCGACGTCAGAGGACGCGCACCGCATGGCACCTCCCACGACGCCAGCGGCGGCCTCGGCGCATGGCCCTGACCTGATGGCCGCCAGCCAAACGAAACCGGGACGAAGTATCAGCACTCACGTGCTTTACATTGGGCTTATGTTAAGTGCAGACCGTGCCTATCTACCCCGCGAAACAGGGGACGGCGAAGGAGCGGCTACCCTTCTCCACCAGGTGGGTTCATGAAAACGGCAACGCGAAATGAAACGGAACTCGCGGCGGAGGATGTGGTGGCGTGGACCAACCCATCCGCCGGAACTGAGGGGGAAGGAGAGCGGTTTGTTTGCTTGTCCGTAGTCAGTGGCGAAGCTAGAGCTCCGGACACCCGAGTGCACACTATAACAAACTTACATATGTATGATAACTAAATAGTGATTGATATAAAGATTTACTTAAGAAACGGATGTCATGCCACTAGTTAAAATAATGACTAGAGTCAATAAAGTAAAAAAATGCAAACTAGACATTAATTTCTTGAGCAAAATGAACCAGCTACCTCGACGACCTGTAAAATATGTAAATAAAAGTTACTATTTATTTGAATATGAAGAAAAATAAAAAAGATCAAAGAAACAGATACATTACCTTCTAATATTTGCGTTCAGCCATGGCCTTGAAGCGGCGAACCACTATATCATTCGTAACTTTCTCCATCTCTTGTTTTTCAACATAGCAAATAAGACTATGACTCATGTATTCATCACCAATACGATTTCGCAAATATGTTTTCACAATTTTCATGGCTGAGAAGATCCTCTCCACGGTGGCAGTAGCAACATGCAATATAAGTACTAGCTTCACAAGTCGATAAACCAAAGGATAGCACTGATGTTTGTTTGTCTCCACCATTTTTTGGGAAAGCTCAACAATAGTTTGTAAGTTTGCAAATCTTTCATCTTCCCGAACATCAGCTATGTAAAGAGAAAGAATGTGATCAAGTTCTCTTAGATCTTTGGAATCAAAATCACTGGGATATAATTTAGCTAAGCTTATCAACCTCTCTGCATTGAAATCATGGAATTTATCTTTTGGACTTAGAGCAGATGAATAAATAAGTAATTCAGATGTTGTCTCATTGAAGCGGTTATCAAGCTCTTGAAGTACCCAGTCAATAATATCATTAAAGCACTCTACCTGAAAATGATGTTTGTTTGTAATTCCAGTTTTCTTCCTTACATTCTTTGGGTCAATGTATGCCTCATCCATTTCCATCTTAGGAATATCGTATTTATCACAAAATACATACACTTCAAATAGGAGTTTATCCCATCCCTCACTTCTAAGTTCATCCAAACAGCTTCTAGTTGCTCTCACACAATTAATAGCATTCACAATATCTTGATCTTTTCGTTGTAATGCACTTGATAGGGTGTTAGTGATTGCTAAAACAGTCAACATGAGATGCAAATAGAAGACAAAAGCAAAAGACTGGAAGTAGACTTGAAGACCCCAAGCTTGTTCTCTGTTTGTCCCATCCCTATCTTCTTTTTCAATAATGGCAAGGACCTTCACAATTGTTGGGAAAAGATTAACTAAACTTTGAAGGGATTTATAGTGAGAACTTCAACGAGTCTCTCCCAGTCTTTTGAAGCATTGCTCTTGGTTCAAACCTGTCCCAGTTTTAAGCAGTCCACAACCTAGAGCCTTAGTTATTTCTTGTAGATTGATATCTCTAATCATGTCCCTTCTTTTTGCAGATCCGCCCACCACATTCAACAAGGTAGAAATCCAATTGAAAAAAATACTAATATCTCGATTCTTTCTAACAACAGCCACAACCACTAGTTGAAGTTGATGGGCAAAGCAATGCACATA